>CM076584.1:242705307-244148905 GCA_034641835.2 Pinus albicaulis | reverse complement strand
TGCCGGAAACATTTGGCAGCCTTCCTGATGTCGGAATGATGCTCATGATAGCTCGTTGGAAAGCTCTGAGTGTCTACTTTCTGGTGCAACTGAAATTTCCCCAATCTGATGCCCATAAGTCCTCCAAATCTACACCTGTGTGTAAAAAGCCAGAAAATGACAGTTTGCTGATAGACCGGGCAGAATGTGCAAAATGCGAGATTTTTTCACTGTTTTGAAGGGGAAAATGATCTCCAAATGCTCTGAAAATCGCTGAAGACATGCTCATGAAATTATGGCATCTTATGGTACTATTTTCCTCCCTTGAAAAATCTTCAAAATGAAATGGCGAAATTATGAGTTTTTGACCAAAAACTCAAAAAATGTCAAAAAACCAAAAGTTGTCAAAATGGGCCCAAAATTGGTATGCATGGCCCTCAATGGTCCTTGGCAACATGCTCTGAAGCTGAAGCCAAAATTTCAAGCGCTGATATGTCTTTCTTCTCTTTTCGTGTAGGACGCTTCCCCTTTGCCTCCTTCAGTTTCTCTTGGGCTACCTTTAGCTTGCGCCGGGCAAACTGATTCAACTTTTGATAATGCTGTGTCCTTTTCCTTTGCAGCTCCAGGTCTCTGTTTGTCTTTTCAAGCTTCATCTCCAAGTTTTTTTTGGCTCTTTCTAGCCATGCCTCTTTATTTTCTTCAATTTCTTGCTCAAGTAGGGCAGTGAGGAGAAAAGATTGAAGATGAGCCTGTTCTTCTTCCCTTTGCTTTTCCAGGGCTCTTTTAAACCCTATGGTTCTAGGCCTCTTCTGCCTAGGCTGGTCTTCCTCTTCATCTTCATCAAACTCACCGATGAGCTCCTCTATCCTCATTTGCGCCTTAGCTGCCTCATTCTTGTATTTGATAGCTCATGCCTCATGGACAGCCATATGGACACTCATTTGTTTATTTTGAATCTCCAAGAAATGATTGAAGGTCCTTGCCTGATGAAGGTCATTTTCCAATGCTTCAATTTGACCCTCTCGATGGATAAGGAGGTTTTCAAGAATGCAGGCTTCATTATCGCTGTCATCACTTTGGATGGGGATGACATCCAATGTACCTCCTTGTTCTGGACTTTCCCCTAACTTGCCCTTCCCTTTGCCTTTGAAAGCTAACCTGGCACTCTTCCTTCTTGGCATGCTAGTGGGATACCCCTTTGGCGATTTTCTTTTGCTAGGGACAACCCTTGTCACTTTTGGAGTGGCAGCCTTAGGCCCTTTCTTTCTTGCTGTGATGGGCTTTGTTCTTTTGGCAGAAGGGGATACAATGGCTTTACCTTTGTTAACTTCTTGAAACTGTTGCTCTCCTTGAGGCTGATGTGTGTCCTCTTTAAGTTGCTTCTGCCCCTCAATATTATGAGGCTGATCTGCCTCAAATCCTTGTTGCCCTTGACCATCAACCTTATGCTATTTTTGTGCTTGGATTTCCTGCTCATTTTGTGGCTCAAGCAGCTGCTCAAATTCCTGCTCAAACTGCTGTTCATGACCTTCAACATCAAGCTACCCCTCTTCCTCTTGTCCCTGCTGTTCACTTTCACTGAGATGCTGTTGTTCAGCACCTTTTTCTTCTTGCTCTTGCTATTGCCCTTCATCTGCAATTTGCTGCTCTTCACCCATCTCTTCCTGCTGTTCAGACTGCTGCCCCTGTTTACCAACATCAAGCTGCTGATGTGTTTCCACCTCATGCTCACTGGGTGGTTCAAGCTGTTGTCCCTAACCATCAAAATCATGCTGCTGGTCTTCATCAGTTTCTTCATGCTCATTCCCTTCCTCTTCTACCTGTTCATTTCTTTCTTCTTCATGCTGTCCTGACTGTTCTGTAGGAAACTTGAGCCTTCTAGGAGTAGGCCTGCTGGACAAAGGTACAGGGCGATGAACAGGATGGGTGGGAGATATATGGACAGGAGGAACAGTAGAGAAATCTAGGTGGCTGATAAAAACATCCCATGGAACCTCTTTTTTCTCTAGCTGGTGTAGGATGATAGTTTTGATCAAAAAATGATGGAAAAGGGAAGGTATTTGCAGAGATGGAGCCTTCTTCTGGACTGTGGATGCCATCTTCTCGAGGCTCTTGTATAAAAAGTAAGGGAGATTTAGCTGCCTGGTCCTAGTGAAATGCATCAATATTCGGACATGGTAGGCATAAACTCGAGTAAATCTCCCTTCACAAGTAAAATACTTCATTATGACCTTCATTAGAGGAGCATAGTCATTAAGAAGATAAGAAAAGGAAAAAATAGTTAGCTATAAGTATCTCTATGCTCAAATAGAAAGGCTTGTAATCATCCAAGTCAAGATGGGTCTGTTTGAACCATTTCTCGCCATGATATGGAATTTTATGGCTTTGGACACTCGACCTGGGGAAAACTTGAAATCAAGGTCTGCCGCCTGGAAATGCTTACTCAGAACCTCGTGGCGCATAGGTGTGCTTTCGAAGGACGAGAAATCCTTGACTTCCTGTACCTTATGGGAGAAATCTAGACAACCTACCTCATGAAAGTTGAAGAGGATGGATGGATGAGCATTGATCTCCTCTGTAGAGATTGGCTCATATCTTTTATGTAAACCACTTCTGTTGTCTTGCCTGGGCGGCATTTTGGGCCAAATAAGTTCTTGAAGAACCAAACTGCCTCACTGTCCTTAAACTGCCTTCTTTAAGGTGAACTCTGCCAATTCACTGTTTTGATAGTGAAAAATTGTCTTTGAATGATTTCAACAAGTTTCCTCACAATACAAAACCCCTGCTCTTTCAAAACATGGCCTTTCCACCTTTAAAGTATCTCAGCCAACAGAATTTTCAATAAGATACCATACAGTGAAAAGGAGACAAACTGTTAGGTGAATTTTCTGTGTAAAGTGTCAAGAAATCACCTTGTTCTTGTGAAGTTTGGAGGTCAACAACACATTTTTATCTTTGTCCAAAGGTAGACTTTCCAATCATTACAAACCTGCCTTTCCTAGTGTGCCAATCACTCAACAAACTTATGTCTTATGCAATCAACCCTTAGTGTAAGCATCCAGTCAATGCTACATTTTATGTGACAAGGTGACAGAGTTAAAAATGCTCCAAAAGTTTCAACAGAGGCTGTATAAGCTTATTCCTTTCAAAAGCTAAGACTTCCTTTCAATATAGAATACCAGTCCTCCTTAGAAGAATGCCTCTATCACTCCTGAAAATCAATCTTGATAGTGAGATTTGAAGAACAGAAAAACCAGTCAATTAGAATACTTAGTGAAAAACTGTCCTTTCTGTGGTTTATAGGAGTGACCTTTGCCCTTTGGTATTTTGAGAAATCAACACACCTTTGTTTTTTATTTATGAACAAAGTTTATTGCATTCCACACCACTGCTCTCTCCACACTCTAGTGCTCCTTGCACTAATCTGACATATCACCTTCCAACTATATATGGCAGTTTTCTCACAATTTCAAACAATGCATATGCTTGACAGCTTCGACCTTGTTTCACCAGGGTAGTGAGGAAAATTTATTGTTTTTAAAAAACAATATAGCATGCAAGCCTTTTGATGTTTCACCAATCAATAGGGACACATCATTTTGTTTTCATCCCAAAGTTTGAAATTGTGGCCTTCTAACCCTTATACCACTTAACAATCTTTTGAAAATCTAAGAAGGGCGCAATAAAATACCTTTACAAATCGATGGAAAACCCTTTGAAAGGCTCGAGCAACTTTTAGGAGTGATTTGGAGGTGTATGGAGATGTAAACAAGTGCGCGACAATCTGTGGAGGAAGAACGCCGCGCAATGGCCAACCGGGTGGCCTGTCGGGTCGTGGTCGGGCGCTGCGTTTAGGTGCATCGCGCGCATGTACAGACGCGCCGCACGGTGGTTGACTGCCTGTGCAAATCTGCCTCTGAGCGTGCCGCACGCTATTCCAGGCGCGCCACGCTGTGATAAACAGCCAAAACCTCCTTTAAATCACTCGAAACCTCCCTTGTTCGATCTCGTGAACTTCACAGAGATGCTTTGCTCATGCTTGGGGATATGCTTGACAGTTTTGCAACGGTCTTTTGATCCTTTGAAAAGCGAAATGAAATAAAACTCTTTGTTTTAGTCTTGTAAGGGTTTTGAAGGTTATTTCCTTTGAAACAATACTGGGACTTGTTGTTTTATTTGAAACCTGAATGATATTGATTGCTTTGAGAGGAGTCTATCCTTTTGAAATGACATTGGCAGCAGGTCTTTCATGCTTTTTAAACAATGTCAACATGTACCACCTTTTTATAAAGAACAAACCTATTTTGAAAAGGTTAAAACTGTGTTCAGTTATGCATATGGGTTTGAATAGATGATTCCTGCTAATATGTCCCTCTGGTAATATTTCATCACAGAAGCTCCATCTTTGACAAACAGTTAATGAACTGTATACCATTCTCTACTACTTTGTTAACATTGATGGTGATATTCATTATGTAAACCCCACTCTAAAACTGTTTAAAAAGACTGAAAACTGCTTTTTTTTTTGAAAGGATAAGGCTTGTCTTTTCAACTTGCTTTGTCAGTTTCTGTCTCCAGGCATTTTTTCAACCTCTTTCGCACTGTAGGTATCAAAATTTTCTGCACTTATTTGGATTTTTCCATGGCCCTTTGATTAAGAAGGGCGCCTTTCCAATATACTTCTCTGCTTAGAACATATTACTTATGATATCTCTGTCCCTTGAATAATGAAACCTAGGTTTGTTTCAAACTTTCCAACACACTCACAGTAGGTCAAAGCATCTTTTTGCCTATTATGAACAATAGTCTCAATTGTAAGGCCTCTTGAGGAGATAAACCTAAACTTTCTGTGTCAGTTGTGATAAACAGTTTTGAAAAGACGCCTGTCTATGATTGGAGTTGCTTTCAATAATGACATTCCTTGATTAGCTTTGCATGCCTGTCCTAGGGTTTTTAAAACTCAGATCATAACCAGTTTCTGTCTTTGTATTGAGGAGGCAAGTATATAAGATGTGGAAAAACTGTTGGCCTATTTCATAGATACCAAGGATTTCATTAGACATCTTCTTCCTAATGAAAATCTGAAAACACCAACCTGCTGTATCTGAAGAAAAAACCTGTCTTTGTGGTGAAGTGTAGCTTGCAACAGCTGGACTTACACCGGCGCTTTGACTGATATTAAGATGTCTTATATCTGGGACTGTGTACTACTTTCCTGCCTCTTCTTTATGTTCATCCAGAAACCATGGACTGTATTTCACATTTCAACAGGAACAAAAGAACACACAGGGGTCTTTTCACTGAAGTATTTTCCTGCTCAAGACTGATTGAAGCTATTCATATTAACACCCCTGCAGAGATATTTGTTATGATAGCTTTGATTAAGGAGTCCCTTTTTTGATGCACCCTGATGATGACTGAAACCTCAAATGATTCTCTTTACAAAACCACAAACTCTGTTTCTTTTGTCTTGCACATTTCATATCTTAGTCCTGTTATGATCATTACTTACACTCAAGAACCTAGAGTCACTATTTTACTGTCTAGTAAAAAGAAAAACTATGCTTATAGTAAGTTTTGCAATCCTTGAAGTCAATATTGGCCATCGCCCTCTGCTTGTAGATGAAGGAGGCACCTTAACCCTCTGCTTGTAGATGAAGGAGGTTCTTGGCCATGACACATTACTAGTTTGTTTGATAGTGGTGTCTTTCTTCTACTGTGATTTCATGTTGAATGGAAACTGCAAGGTCTTGATAAGTAACTCCTTACTCTGCATATGTATCTCAGGCTCATGTTTGACATTGAGAAGCAGCTGTTCTTCTAAATGTGTATTCAAGAATTTTCTCCTGAGATGAAGTTATATTTCCTATCTTTGTAGAATCCATAAAACACTGTGAAACACCTAATAATCAGCTTGAGATTGTGGTCTATGCAGTGCTGAGACTTAGGGGTGTGTAAGTGGCGCGACTTAGGACTGTAATCAATTTCATTTGCAGAGTGGGAGGTCTGTCATGATTGGCTTGTATCAGATGGAGGTTTTTTTGGCATTTTGATGTTTGCCAAGGGTAAAATTCCTTAAAGCACCACTTCCTAACTTAAGGGGGGCTTTTGAAACAGTCATTGGATTGCCCTTTTAGAGCTAATGGGCAGACAAGTAGGGCTAAAACTAGAAAGGATAGTGATAATGAGTTTTAACTTGGACATGGGCGGACTGAAAAATAGGAGGGCGAAAAAAGTTTTATGAGGGTTTTCTAGATGACAAATTGACATATGGAGATCAGCTTCTAGAAAACTCAGCTATGGATCTAGTCATCACTAACAAGTGAAAAATACTGATGACTAACAGTGGCTCCATTTGGGGAGGGTAGCTTTTCGTCAGGAGGTGTCCAGAATTCAGATCTTTGGCTTATGAAGACCAGTGCCTTACCCATTGGTGCAAAAATTTACCCTTCTTTGATGTTATTTCTGAAACGTAATAACATGGTTAACATCAATGATATTTCTACCTACCCCACTATCTTTCCTAACATTTTTTTCTTCTTCTCGTTGGCGCATTTGAGCTAGCAGCCTTTTGACAATGTATATTTTTCTTTTTGCAAAGTGAACCTATCTATTTCTACTCTTATATCTGCCGGGAGTTCAGATTAAACTGATGAACTCCTTCATTACTCTACCTATGCTAGATCAACTATCAAGATTAAGCAGTTTGACAGGATTTTGTTCTCTAATCTAAAACATGAAATTTAAAATGATCAAATCAGGATTAAACAGTCTGATTTGTCATGCATTTGCGGCATAAAAGACAAGCTGCACACAAATATTATTTTGCAACAAAAGGAAAACTTAGACAAGCGGGGCTAAGATGTACAATGTATTTTTTATCCCTCACTTCTCTCTTTGGTTTTGTTTTAGGCATGTAGAACCAGAATCTCTCCCTAATCTAAACTCTGTGATAAGTCAATCTTACACAATGTTAACTATCTTTGCACTCACTAACTTATCAGCAAATAAATTTAAACATGCTCAACTATGATTAGGCTAGATAGCTGAACAAGACATTGAAGTATTTAGTAGCGGCATTTAGACTTGCTCGCTTTCCAAAAGACTATTTTTTGGAACATGGGGCTTTGTTCTATCTTCACTCGCCCTCTTTTCTATCTTTTAATGTTTTTGACTTTTCTATTTTTCTATATTTCAAACAATGGTATATACAATGAATGAAAGTATTTCAAACTCAGAAATATTGGAAATGACGGAATTTAAGCATCTTATCCTCGTAAGGATCTCCTCTCACCCTTGGCCCACTCAACTCCTAAAAAGAGAAATTTGGGAAGTTTTCTCTCTCTAACATGACACAGGGATTCATGCAAGAATCTATGAACAGCCCGGTATCTTCCCGCTGTACCTCTTTGAATATATGATTTCCACTCCTTTCCTTACTGTATATTTTCCTCAAGTAATGTATGTACTCTTGGTCATTCTTGAAATAGATAATGACATCATCAAGGTATGCAAAAATGTAGAAATTTAAAACTGGGAACATGGCCTTCATGAACAGATTTCTGATATTGGGTGGTTTTGAAATTTTGATTTTGAAATTAGATCTACCTCCCGCAAACTAGAAAAAATCTTTAAGCTGTCTACTTTGCAAGGGAATCTTTTGAACATGACCTGAAACATCATCTTGCGAAAACACATGATTAAAAGCACTTTTAATTGGTAAATCATGGCCTTGGGTAGAAAAAACAGAATTTCTGTTATAGGGATATGCAGTAATATTTCTAAAATCGAAGCAGACTCTATGACCATCTGTTTTATCCTTGATTATTATAGTTTGGTTCAGATTGTTATGTTTTCTCTTGTCAAGGTTATTCTTTGAGGAAGAATAAGTATCACAGCATTTTCCCTTGTTTTGCCTGTAGAAATTGGTATTCTGCATGAGATTTTTGATTTTAGCATTTTTGAGTTCTTCATGAAAAGACAGAATATGAGCCAATTTTAGTAGCTCAGGTATGCTGGGACTGCAACTATCATTCTTGCTCATAAGAAGTTTATCAGGCATTTTTTCTAGATTTTGAGCTGCTGGGGCTATAGTCAAAGTTTCATTTGAAGTGGATGATCCATATGATGGTAAATCTTTGAGGTACGGTAGAAACATTAAAATCCCTTGCTCCCGGGTTCCGAACAGGTTTATGATGTGTAAGTCTTCTAAAGCCTTTACCCGGAAAAAATTTCCGCAGGTTACTGCTGGTGTTTGACTAGGGTTAGAGTAATTCGCTTGATAGTACATAAGGGTTTGCGCTTCTTGCTCTAATCTTACCTTAGAAGGGACATACTTACTTTCTTCATGACACAACTGTTCATGATCATGGTAGTTTTGAGTGTCTAGTTCATCATAAAGCACCAGGGACAGCTGATGTGGTGGATCTAAGTTTATTTCAGTTTCTTCTGACTCTTCCTCCGTGTTTTCATCAATATGCACAATGAAAGAGTTCAGGTCAGAATGCAAGGAATACATTGGAATGTTGTCTGGCCTATCTTGACTGATAATCATGTATTTCATGTGTGATTCTCGGTAGATTATTCTTGTCTGGTCGAACTCAGGAATGGTGGCGTATGACATATCCAGTTGAATATTCCCTTGGAGTTTGGCTCCCCAAGATCTGGATAGAAGCATTCCATACTTGGGAGGGATGTCTACCACTACTATATCCATGATTATATGTTTTGCAGGTATTTGGGCCAGACTAAAACAAAGGTCTTTGATCAAACCTAGGCATTTGACTCTACTTGAATCAAATGAATACAAGTCTTTGTATGGTCTTGTGATTTCCAGGCCTAGTCTTTCCATTACTACATTCGACATAAGATTATGTGAGGCGCCGGAGTCTAGCATGGCATTGTGGAGGATTTGGTCGTGGATGTTTAGGCTAATGTAAAATGGAAGAGTAGTTCCTTCTTGGAATTTTCCCTCTATCTTTGGACCAAACAACACTTCAGGAGTGTCATCAGCCAGATTAACAGTGTTCGCATCATTCCCTAGATTTAGGACCTTTAGCACTTGGGATTTATAAGAGTTTTGGGCGATGAGTTCAGTAAGAGGCATGGTGATCTTGATCTTGGCGATTTCGCCTTCAAAGCTAAAAGGAAGCTGAAGTTTAGATATGTTTGTTTCAGCTTTTTCAGCCATGACCTTCTCTATGTTCTGAGTTTGTTGGCTTTGTTTCGGGATTTTGTTTGCCATAGTTGCTTCGGTAACTTTTGTGGAAGTACTTGGAGCAGCTGAGTTAGGACTAGTTTGGGTAACTTTACCTTTGTTTTGGTCACTCTTCTTGACCTTGATTTTGTCACTGCTTACTGCTTTCTTGAGGATGGTATCAGGGGTTTTAGCAGTATCTAAGTTACCTTTCTTGGAATTATCTTGGTTTCTTTTTCTTATAAGGTCATATTACCGGTGAGCTTCTATTATGGCATTTTGAAAATCTATGGCAGGGTCATCGAGATCTTCATAGTTGGTCTCATCCTGATTAGGAGAAAAGAACACTTGTTCTTCTTCTGTGAGGTACACCTCACTCTCATTATCAGATCCTATGAGGTTTAAATGATGTTCATCAAGAGGTTCTGTATCCCTGTCATCCTCTTCTACATAATTTTCATTAAATGGTGGCCTAATTTGTTGGTCATTTTCCCTGGGTCTGTTTTTGGGTTGTTCCCTCCTAAAGTTTTGGTTTCGGTTTCTGTTTGGAGGGTTTGGTTGGTTGTCCCTAACAAGAGCCTTTTCATTTATGCTTTCCCACATTTTGGCCATGGTTTTGACTAAGTCATCTATTCTAGGATCTAGGGAAGGTGATGAAGTGGAGACCTCGTCTTTATATGTGACCTTTCTTTCTGATCTAGTCCTAGCCCTTTTTTCTGCTAAGTTGGCATTTGCTTTTATGGCTATTTGTTGCATTTCCTCTAAGGTAGGGGGATCCTTGTCTCTCAGATGATATTTCATGTCCGGATCGAAACCCTCGAGGAATTTTTCCAAGACTAAACCAAGTGGGGGTTTGAAATGAGGTGGGAGGGAGTTATATACACTGTTGAACCTAGTGCAGTAAGCCTGGACACTTTCCCCATTTCCCCGTTTTAGGTTGTTATATTTTGACAGGATTTGAATAGGGTTTCTTCGGATTTCCCACCTATTTCTGAAGACTTGATGTAGTTCTGGGATATTGTGGATGTTGTTTGGAGTTAAGATTTTGAACCATGTTTTGGGTTCACCACCAAGACTTTGGGCGAATATTCTCATTCTGACGGTCTCGTCTTGTACCTCCAAGTATTCATAAGCATCAGTCATCCTACTTATATGCTGTTGAGGTGTGGTGGTGTCTTCTCTGGTAAAGTGTGGGATTTTGTCTTGATATTTATTTGGGAGAGGAGCCAAAGGCGGTGGTAACACCAAAGGTGCGTACCAGGCTACCATGACGGGAGCTAATGGATGATGTACAAGATGAGGACTGGTAGGCTGAGATGAGGTGGTTTGAATAGGTGTGGCAGATGAACTTGGACTAGTGATCTGGTTTTGAGCAGATCTAGGATGGTAAGAGCCAAAGTGATGGAGAAGCTGAAATTCGGGAGGTGTGGAAGGCGAAGCTTCTTTACTAGGACTCTGTGGAGGGTCTAGGGGTTCAAGATCATCAAGGTTTATCTTACTATGCGACTTGCTTCTGAAAAGAGTTTTTGATGACTCTAATTCAAAAGGTGAATCTGGTAGGATAGTGATATGTTTAGGTACTGATCTTGTTTTACAGATGGATCTACCAGTAGCTAGATGGTCAGTTTTGGAAACTTGCCACAGAATCTTCTCTGGGTCATCTACTATGATAGGGGGATTTGTGTCTGGATGGGATCTGGTGTTGATTCTTCGTGAAGCCAGATTTTGGATCTAGAGTTTAGAGAGAATGGTATTTATGAATGTTTTGGATGAGTGGTCTTTCTAAAGCTCTACTAAGGTGAAGGATGGTCAAAAACAAAAGGGATGAACTAGTGGAGTCGCTAGGTGGAACTGGGTTGTTTTTGTGAAGATAGTTATGGTCCACCACCGATAACTAATCTGGAAATGTTTTTAAGGCTTTTCTGAATTTATGTGCAGTCTATGGTTTGTTAAAGTATCCTAGACTTATTTCAACACTTTTCTAGGGTGATGAGAACAAAAAGAGTTTACTCTAAATGGGTATATGGGTTGCTTGCTTGTTTAAGTATCTAAAGGACTAAAGAGTTTATAAGAGTTTGCTAGACTGTCATGTACTCAATGTCCCACCATCTCCCGCTATGTTAGTGAGTGATGGGATAGGTTGATCGGATAGTAACCTAGAGTTCGATAAAATAGTAAGGCCTACTGGAGGCTAGTGGAGTCGCTAGGTGGAACTTATTGTTTTGAGATATGTGTGTATGGTCCACCACCAATACTTACAAAAACCAATATAAGGGATTTTTTTGGGGTTTTTCTGAGTTTTATGTGCAGCCTAGGATGTAAAAGTGTTATAAACCTGATTCATCACTTTGCTAAGATGGTGAAGCAGAGAGTTTACACTAAATGATTCTGAAGGCTGATGGTTTAAGTTAAAATTTGAAGGACTAAGGAGTCTATAAAAGTTTGCTAGACTATCATGTACTCAATAAGTCCCACCGTGATCGCCATTATGTTAGGTTGGCGATGAGGTGGCTCAATAGGCAGGTATGCTTAGCTCAAAAGGGGCTTTCCGTGAGTCTTGCAAGATATTCAGATTAAAATAAACTCAGAAAAGTCCCACCGTGATCGCCATTATGTTAGGGTCCTGTGATTTGGCCGATTGGTGAGCCAAATGACGATGTAACATCAAACCAAGCTTTGGAGCCCGAGGACCTAGCCTTCCTAGACTCAGAGAGGGCTCGCTCTATTATATGTAAAAGATATCGGTGTGTTTGCTTATGGTATTCTGATATTAGGCTAGTTATGAAGTGAGTTTTTTGATTTTTGGTTTTTTAAGTTTGTGAGGGATAAAACTGATCAAAGATATAAAGTGGGTAACAAGAAGTTAGATCAACTGGGCTATGGGGTCAAAAAGGTCAAGGAAGCTATCAGATGATGATACAAGGCTGCTGTAGGGCCAATTTGATTCAAGGTAGAAAGGATCTTTGGGCAAAATGGAGTAAATGGACATCAAGTTTGTGAAAGACGAAGGATTTCAAGCATAACTAGTTTGATAGCAGACATAAACATGTTATGGCAAGCCATTAATCATGCAAAATGTAACTACAAGCTAAATAATACATAGAAATAAATAGTCAAGCCATGCATAAAAGTATAAGACCTTCTAACTTTGGGAAATGGCTATCAGACTTTGGGGAAAACACATAAGACAGAATAACAACTCAAAATACTATGCTGGAATGCCTAAACACAGTCTTTAAGTTATTAGGCACTTTGACAAACAAGCTTTCATAGTTTTAGGCAAAGGGCTAGATCGGGACTAGGCCTCCTTGGTTCAACAAGATGATAATCTAATCAGTCAAAGAGATAGTTTCATGGATAGAGCTATGGACAGCCATAGGTAAACAGGGCACACCATACATCCTACTCAACATGCATAGAACTTATGAATGAAACTAGCAACAATATACTTAAGTTACTAAAGAGCAGTTAAGAATTATTTAGTGCAACTAAGGAAGAAGAAAACATAAAAGCTATGAAGATTCAGGAATTTTGAGGTGCCTCCATGGGCATATCTCAAAATTGTTCTCTACTGATCTATAGCAAGCAAAAAACATGTATTCATGAGTGAAAACTAGAAGACAATAACATAGAAAGAGACACTATACCATTCTACCAAGTCATGGAATCCATCAACAATCCTTCATCATTCATTCAAAAGCATCCAAGAGGCAATCCAAAATCATAACACAAGTATGTTCTTCAAAGCTCATATGACCACTATATTGCTTCTTCTCTTAAGTTCCGCCTTGTTTACAATGAGAGCTTGTGGAATAAATAGGCTCACGTGAGGAAAACCTCATGGTTCAACTAGCTATCCCATTGGCCTAATCAAAATATCTAAACTTGTCCTTGAGGCTTTGCAAAGCCCAAGGCACAAAATATCCCATAAAATATCTAAAAAATGCTAAAAATGGGAATTATATTGACTTTACATCACTTTCCAAGTGCAAAAATAGCTAAACGCACATTTGGAAAAAGCAGATTTTTGAGGTTCAAAAATTACAAAAATACTTCAAATTTATATCAGAAAAAGGTCCCCTGATTGCCGGAAACATTTGGCAGCCTTCCTGATGTCAGAACGAGGCTCATGATAGCTCGTTGGAAATCTCTAAGTGTATAATTTCCGGCGCAACTAAAATTTCCCCAATCTGATGCCCAGAAGTCCTCCAAATCTGCACCTGTGTGTAAAAAGCCAGAAAATGACAGTTTGCTGATAGACCGGGCAGAATGTGCAAAATGCGAGATTTTTTCACTGTTTTGAAGGGGAAAATGATCTCCAAATGCTCTGAAAATCGCTGAAGACATGCTCATGAAATTATGGCATCTTATGGTACTATTTTCCTCCCTTGAAAAATCTTCAAAATGAAATGGCGAAATTATGAGTTTTTGACCAAAAACTCAAAAAATGTCAAAAAACCAAAAGTTGTCAAAATGGGCCCAAAATTGGTATGCATGGCCCTCAATGGTCCTTGGAAACATGCTCTGAAGCTGAAGCCAAAATTTCAAGCGCTGATATGTCTTTCTTCTCTTTCCGTGTAGGACGCTTCCCCTTTGCCTCCTTCAGTTTCTCTTGGGCTACCTTTAGCTTGCGCCGGGAAAACTGATTCAACTTTTGATAATGCTGTGTCCTTTTCCTTTGCAGCTCCAGGTCTCTGTTTGTCTTTTCAAGATTCATCTCCAAGTTTTTTTTGGCTCTTTCTAGCCATGCCTCTTTATTTTCTTCAATTTCTTGCTCAAGTAGGGCAGTGAGGAGAAAAGATTGAAGATGAGCCTGTTCTTCTTCCCTTTGCTTTTCCAGGGCTCTTTTAAACCCTATGGTTCTAGGCCTCTTCTGCCTAGGCTGGTCTTCCTCTTCATCTTCATCAAACTCACCGATGAGCTCCTCTATCCTCATTTGCGCCTTAGCTGCCTCATTCTTGTATTTGATAGCTCATGCCTCATGGACAGCCATATGGACACTCATTTGTTTATTTTGAATCTCCAAGAAATGATTGAAGGTCCTTGCCCGATGAAGGTCATTTTCCAATGCTTCAATTTTACCCTCTCGATGGATAAGGAGGTTTTCAAGAATGCAGGCTTCATTATCACTGTCATCACTTTGGATGGGGATGACATCCAATGTACCTCCTTGTTCTGGACTTTCCCCTAACTTGCCCTTCCCTTTGCCTTTGAAAGCTAACCTGGCACTCTTCCTTCTTGGCATGCTAGTGGGATACCCCTTTGGCGATTTTCTTTTGCTAGGGACAACCCTTGTCACTTTTCGAGTGGTAGCCTTAGGCCCTTTCTTTCTTGCTGTGATGGGCTTTGTTCTTTTGGCAGAAGGGGATACAATGGCTTTACCTTTGTCAACTTCTTGAAACTGTTGCTCTCCTTGAGGCTCATGTGTGTCCTCTTTAAGTTGCTTCTGCCCCTCAATATTATGAGGTTGATCTGCCTCAAATCCTTGTTGCCCTTGACCATCAACCTTATGCTATTGTTGTGCTTGGATTTCCTACTCATTTTGTGGCTCAAGCAGCTGCTCAAATTCCTGCTCAAACTGCTGTTCATGACCTTCAACATCAAGCTACCCCTCTTCCTCTTCTCCCTGCTGTTCACTTTCACTGAGATGCTGTTGTTCAGCACCTTTTTCTTCTTGCTCCTGCTATTGCCCTTCATCTGCAATTTGCTGCTCTTCACCCATCTCTTCCTGCTGTTCAGACTGCTGCCCCTGTTTACCAACATCAAGCTGCTGATGTGTTTCCACCTCATGCTCACTGGGTGGCTCAAGCTGTTGTCCCTAACCATCAAAATCATGCTGCTGGTCTTCATCAGTTTCTTCATGCCCATTCCCTTCCTCTTCTACCTGTTCATTTCTTTCTTCTTCATGCTGTCCTGACTGTTCTGTAGGAAACTTGAGCCTTCTAGGAGTAGGCCTGCTGGACAAAGGTACAGGGCGATGAACAGGCTGGGTGGGAGATATATGGACAGGAGGAACAGTAGAGAAATCTGGGTGGCTGATAAAAACATCCCATGGAACCTCTTTTTTCTCTAGCTGGTGTAGGATGATAATTTTGATCATAGAATGATGGAAAAGGGAAGGTATTTGCAGAGATGGAGTCTTCTTCTGGACTGTGGATGCCATCTTCTCGAGGCTTTTGTATAAAAAGTAAGGGAGATTTAGCTGCCTGGTTCTAGTGAAATGCATCAATAGTCGGACATGGTAGGCATAAACTCGAGTAAATCTCCCTTCACAAGTAAAATACTTCATTATGACCTTCATTAAAGGAGCATAGCTGTCAAGAAGATAAGAAAAAGGAAAAATAGCAGTGCAAGTATCTCTATGCTCAGGCTTGATGAAAGGCTTGTAATCATCCAAGTCAAGATGGGTCTGTTTGAACCATTTCTCGCCATGATATGGAATTTTGGTGGCTTTGGACACTGACCTCGGGGAAAACTTGAAATCAAGGTCTGCTGCCTAGAAATGCTTGTTCTGGAACCTCAGGGCACATAGGTGTGTCAAGGGCGAGAAACTTTTGACTTCCTGTACCTTATGGGAGAAATCTAGACAACCTACCTCATGAAAGTTGAAGAGGATGGATGGATGAGCATTGATCTCCTCTGTAGAGATTGGCTCATATCTTTTATGTAAACCACTTCTGCTGTCTTGCCTGGGCGGCATTTTGGGCCAAATAAGTTCTTGAAGAACCAAACTGCCTCACTGTCCTTAAACTGCCTTCTTTAAGGTGAACTCTGCCAATTCACTGTTTTGATAGTGAAAAATTGTCTTTGAATGATTTCAACAAGTTTCCTCACAATAAAAAACCCCTGCTCTTTCAAAAAGTGGCCTTTCCACCTTTAAAGTATCTCAGCCAGCAGAATTTTCAATAAGATACCATACAGTGAAAAGGAGACAAACTGTTAGGTGAATTTTCTGTGTAAAGTGTCAAGAAATCACCTTGTTCTTGTGAAGTTTGGAGGTCAACAACACATTTTTATCTTTGTCCAAAGGTATAATTTCCAATCATTACAAACTTGCCTTTCCTAGTGTGCCAATCACTCAACAAACTTATGTCTTATGCAATCAACCCTTAGTGTAAGCATCCAGTCAATGCTACAGTTTATGTGACAAGGTGATAGAGTTAAAATTGCTCCAAAAGTTTCAACAGAGGCTGTATAAGCTTATTCCTTTCAAAAGCTAAGACTTCCTTTCAATATAGAATACCAGTCCTCCTTAGAAGAATGCCTCTATCACTCCTGAAAATCAATCTTGATAGTGAGCTTTGAAGAACAGAAAAACCAGTCAATTAGAATACTCAATGAAAAATTGTCCTTTCTGTGGTTTATAGGAGTGACCTTTGCCCTTTGGTATTTTGAGAAATCAACACACATTTGTTTTTTATTTATGAACAGAGTTTATTGCATTCCACACCACTTCTCTCTCCACACTCTAGTGCTCCTTGCACTAATCTGACCTATCACCTTCCAACTGTATATGGCAGTTTTCTCACAATTTCAAACAATGCATATGCCTGACAGCTTCGACCTTGTTTCACCAGGGTAGTGAGGCAAATTTATGGTTTTTAAAAAACAATACAGCGTGCAAGCCTTTTGATGTTTCACCATTCAATAGGGACTTATCATTTTGTTTTCATCCCAAAGTTTGAAATTGTGGCCTTCTAACCCTTATACCACTTAACAATCTTTTGAAAAGCTAAGAAGGGCGCAATAAAATACCTTTACAAATTGATGGAAAACCCTTTGAAAGGCTCGAGCAAATTTTAGGAGTGATTTGGAGGTGTATGGAGATGTAAACAAGTGCACGGCACTCTGTGGAGGAAGAATGCCGTGCAATGGCCAACCGGGTGGCATGTCGGGTCGTGGTCGGGCGCTGCGTACAGGCGCGTCGCTCGCATGTACAGGCGCGCCGCACGGTGGTTGACTGCTTGTGCAAATCTGCCTCTGAGCGCGCCGCACGCTATTCCAGGCGTGCCGCACAGTTATAAACAACCAAAACATCCTTTAAATCACTCGAAACCTCCCTTGTTCGATCTCGTGAACTTCACAGAGATGCTTTGCTCATGCTTGGGGATATGCTCGACAGTTTTGCAACGGTCTTTTGATCCTTTGAAAAGCGAAATGAAATAAAAATCTTTGTTTTTGTAAGGGTTTTGAAGGTTATGTCCTTTGAAACAATACTGGGACTTGTTGTTTTATTTGAAACCCGAATGATATTGATTTCTTTGAGAGGAGTCTATCCTTTTGAAATGACGTTGGCAGCAGGTCTTTCATGCTTTTTAAACAATTTCAACATGTACCACCTTTTTATAAAGAACAAACCTATTTTGAAAAGGTTAAAACTCTGTTCAGTTATGCATATGGGTTTGAATAGATGATTGCTGCTAATATGTCCCTCTGGTAATATTTCATCACAGAAGCTCCATCTTTGACAAACACTTAATGAAATGTATACCATTCTCTGCTACTTTGTTAACATTGATGGTGATATTCATTATGTAAACCCCACTCTAAAAATGTTTAAAAAGACTGAAAACTGCTTTGTTTTTTGAAAGGATAAGACTTGTCTTTTCAACTTGCTTTGTCAGTTTCTGTCTCCAGGCGTTTTTTCAACCTCTTTCCCACTGTAGGTATCAAAATTTTCTGCACTTATTTGGATTTTGCCATGGCCCTTTGATTAAGAAGGGCGCCTTTCCAATATACTTCTCTGCTTAGAACATATTACTTATGATATCTCTGTCCCTTGAATAATGAAACCTAGGTTTGTTTCAAACTTTCCAACACACTGACAGTAGGTCAAAGCATCTTTTTGCCTATTATGAACAATAGTCTCAATTGTAAGGCCTCTTGAGGAGATAAACCCAAACTTTCTGTGTCAGCTGTGATAAACAGTTTTGAAAAGACACCTGTCTATGATTGGAGTTGCTTTCAATAATGACATTCCTTGATTATCTTTGCATGCCTGTCCTAGGGTTTTTAAAACTCAGATCATAACCAGTTTCTGTCTTTGTATTGAGGAGGCAAGTATATAAGATGTGGAAAAACTGTTGGCCTATTTCATAGATACCAAGGCTTTCATTAGACATCTTCTTCCTAATGAAAATCTGAAAACACCAACTTGCTGTATCTGAAGAAAAAACCTGTCTTTGTGGTGGAGTGTAGCTTGCAACAGCTGGACTTACACCGGCGCTTTGACTGATATTAAGATGTATTATATCTGGGACTGTGTACTACTTTCCTGCCTCTTCTTTATGTTCATCCAAAAACCATGGACTGTATTTCACATTTCAACAGGAACAGAAGAACACACAGGGGTCTTTTCACTGAAGTATTTTCCTGCTCAAGATTGATTGAAGTTATTCATATTAACACCCCTGTAGAGATATTTGTTATGATAGCTTTGATTAAGGAGTCCCTTTTTTGATGCGCCCTGATGATGACTGAAACCTCAAATGATTCTCTTTAGAAAACCACAAACTCTGTTTTCTTTTGTGTTGCACATTTCAGATCTTAGTCCTATTATGATCATTACTTACACTCAGGAACCTAGAGTCACTATTTTACTGTATAATAAAAAGAAAAACTGTGCTTATAGTAAGTTTTGCAATCCTTGAAGTCAATATTGGCCATCACCCTCTACTTGTAGATGAAGGAGGCGCCTTAACCCTCTGCTTGTAGATGAAGGAGGTTCTTGGCCATGACACATTACTAGTTTGTTAGATAGTGGTGTCTTTCTTCTACTGTGATTTCATGTTGAATGGAAACTGCAAGGTCTTGATAAGTAACTCCTTACTCTGCATATGTATCTCAGGCTCATGTTTGACATTGAGAAGCAGCTGTTCTTCTAAATGTGTATTCAATAATTTTCTCCTGAGATGAAGTTATATTTCCTGTCTTTGTAAAATCCATAAAACACTGTAAAACACCTAATAATCAGCTTGAGACTGGGGTCTATGCAGTGCTGAGACTTAGGGGTGTGTAAGTAGAGCGACTTAGGGCTGTGATCAATTTTATTTGTAGAGTGGGAGGTCTATCATGATTGGTCTGTATCAGATGGAGGTTTTTTGGCCTTTTGATGTTTCCCAAGGGTAAAATGCCTTAAAGCGCCACTTCCTAACTTAGGGTAGGATTTTGAAATAGTCATTGGGTTTCCCTTTTCGAGCTGATGGGCAGAACAGTAGGGCTGAAACTAGAAACGATAGTGATAATGAGTTTTAACTTGGACATGGGCGGACTGAAAAATAGGAGGGCGAAAAAATTTTATGAGGGTTTTCTAGATGACAAATTGACATATGGAGATCAGCTTCTAGAAAACTCAGCTATGGATCTAGTCATCACTAACAAGTGAAAAATACTGATGACTAACACACCCTTTGAGGATGCCTAAGGGAAAAGCGTAGTGCCAGTGGCATTGCGCTTATAGGCCTCCAAATTCTCAAAATACCAAAATTTGTCAAAATTCCTTCAAAAATGGTGGATGTCTCCCTCATGGGGTTTGGGAGACCTATAGAGAAGATTGAGCCAAGACTCCAAGGTTTTCTTGGTCTTTTCCTCCTCTTAGTGCTTGAATTTCAATGAGGGCCTTTTTGAGTTTTTCCCTTGCAACTTGATTCCTCTGAGCATAATGTTTGGTCATATTTCTTTGTAGATCAAGGTCCTTATTTTCCCTTTCCAACTTGGCCTCCAAGTGTACGTTGGCTCTTTCCAACCAAGGATCTCGATCATGTGCTATCTCCATGGCCAAAAGCTCATCTAGAGGGAGTTTTTATGCTAGGGCTGATTCTTTTTTCCTTTGTTTGGCCAATGCCTTCTTCAACCCCATGGTTCTAGGTCTCCTTCTTGACTGTCCTTCTTCATCTTCACTCTCCTCATAGGTTCCCATGAACTCCTCAATATTTACCTATGATTTTTGAGCTTCTTTCCAGGATTTTATAGCTCTAGCCTCATAAATGTCTTGTTGTTCACTCATTTATTTGTTCTCCATCTCATAAAAATGAACAACATTCTTAGATCTAGCCAACTGGGCTTCCAAGTCCTTGATTTGGGCATTTTTGTCTTGGAGGAGGAAGTTTGAGATCCTTGCTTCATTTTCTTCAACACTTTCTACTTCAATAATTTCAAACTCCCTTTCAACCTCATGATCTTCTTCTTATTTTACCTGTTGTTTACCCTTGTCAAGTGGTTGAGTTGAGGTGGATGGCATGGTCCCTTGCCTTTTGGAGGTAGCAAACAGAAGCCTTTTTTCTCTCTGATATGTGAGTGAAAGAGGTATGATTGTGGTCTTGTTGGTGTCTTCATCATGGCTGTGATCCTTTCTGTTGTCATCAACTACTTCATATTCATTATTGGTATCATCAATCATCATATTTTATACCTCATCATTGTCTTCTACATCATCATCACTCTCATCCTCTTCACTGATTTCTGCATTGTCATTTTGTTCTTCATTTGAGCTACTTTCCTCTTTACTATTGTGATCTTCAATTTTATTATCATCCCCTTCATATCCTTCACTATTTTCGTGACTGTCTTCATGACTGTCATGACTGTTATCATGACTATCATGAATTTTTTCCTCTTTGATGTCTTGTCCATCACTGAGGCTTGCTTCTTGGGTGTCGCTGCTGCCCTTAGCCTCTGCATTTTCCTCACTATTTTTATCTTTATCCTGGCTGCCCTATTCATCACTGTTGAATTCATTTTCATTTCCATATCTTTAATTTTCTTCACTGTGATCCTCTTTATCTGTTTCCATGTCCTCTGCTTCTTGCTGGCTCAAATCACCATCACTGCTCAAATTGTCCCCTCTGTCCTCCTGTTGACTTAACTCATCATCATCATCATCTATGTCCATGTTTTCTGCTTCTAGTGGGTTTAAATCATCATTTCCCTCACCCTCATTTTGAGTTGACTCATCTTCAGTCTCACCCTCTTCATTTTGTTCATTATTATCATCCTCCTCCTTATTTGGGCTTGACTCATTGTCATTTTTGCCCTCATTTTCATTTGATTATTTGTTTCCACTTCCTTCTTCAGCTGATTCATCAAGAGAAGGGGAGGAAGGGAGGTTTCCTTGAGGTGAGGACACCTATTTAGATGATGAGGCATGATCTGTAGGAGGTGATGGAGGAGTAGAGGGAGGAGGATGAGATGATGAGGGCAAGTTTGTTTGATGATGAGGTTGTGGGCTTGTTAAGACTTCATGGACTATGAATACATCCCGAGGTATGCCCTTCTGTTAAAACTGATGTAGAACCACCATCTTGATCAAGGAATGGTGAAACAAACTTTGCATTTGTTGGCAAAGATTCCTTCTCTGGACAACAGAAGATATTTTGTCCATACTCCTATAGAGGTAGTAGGGCAAGTTGAGCATATTGACCCTTGTGAAATGCATGAGCAATTTAACATGGTAGGAGTAGAGGGTGGAGTATCTCCCCTCACAGGTAAAGTACTTCAAATGACTTTTATCAAGGGTGAAAATCTCTATTTTAGTTCTGAGAAAGGGAAGATAGCCTTGCATCCCTGTACCTAGTCTTGACAAATAGCTCATAATAGTTCTTGTTCTATTTCGCTTTCTTAAACCAATTTTCACCAATAGAAGGTATACTTGTAGCATTAGAGATGGCATCTGCTGATAGTTCAAAATCCACCCCTGCAAGGCTTGATTTTCTGTTTTGTAGGTTAAGAATGAAAAGCCTTGTAAGCTCTCGGTGATTTTTCACTTGTCTGATTCTCTCAAAAAACTAGAAGCACCCCACATTCTGAAAGCATGAGAGGATCATGGGAGAGGAAGTGATCTCTATAGTGCTCTGGGGTTCAAATCTGTTTACCTTCCCTCCTTTGTGGTTTGGCCTCACAAGCAAGCCCTTGGCCTCTTTCACTGCTTCGATTGTCGTCTGCTCCTGACATGTTGATTAGGGCTATTTGTGGACAAACTTGGGCAAGAGGAGTAAAATGAAAATGATGGTGGGAAGCTCTTGCAAATGAGTGATATGGAGGTGAGGTATATGACTAAGTGCTTTTGAGCTTGATGAGGTATTTTACATGAAATGATTTGAGATTACCCTAGTTCACTCCCCTTCAAATGACAACTAATTTATCATAGGTCAAAAACAGAGGCTTGCTTGTCAGGAAGACCTAGGGCTTGCAAATACTAGGTTTTAATCATTTCTTTTAATCACCAAATCATGAAAATTTCTTGGAGGACAAGGAGGAAACGCCACCTACAACCTTTTACCTCGTTTCCAGGTCTTTGGAGGCAATTTGGAGGTGATTCCCTTAACTTGTGGCATTTTTTCTGCAATTTGGAGTACTTTCTACATCAGCATAGCGTCAGGCCTGCTATGTGCCTCTAAGCGTAGCGTCGGGCAAGTCAAGTGCTCTGTGCATAAAATGCATGTCTCATTCAGGCCTGCTAGCCCTTGGGCATAATGCCGGGTGGAAAAATGGGTGTCATTTCAGCCTTTGGGCACAACGTCATGCCCCTGTGTGTGTCGGTCTTCCTAGGCACAACACCAGGCTATACGCACAGCGCCACCTGGTATATGTGCAGCGCAGTGCAATAATACACCATGGAGAACCCTATTCATGCAGCGCCAGAGTCTAAGAGCACAATGCCAAGTTCTGAGTGTAACGCTAGCGAACTTACCTAGAAGTTTTCAGTCAAACTCCAAAATTTTCTCCTTGAGGGTTTTTTCTCTCCTCAAATGCATAATGAACTAAAATGATAGCTAGGATGCCTTTATACCCTTGGAAAAATAAATTAAAATCAGAAACCCACTTTTGCTAAGTTTTTTGGCACTTTATCATTTGACTGATATCCTTTTTCACCTTTTTGCAGGTGATTTGAAAACTTTTCAAGGTAATTCTTCTTCCTTTGGTGATGGCTTGATGGAGAGATGAAGAGGTCTTTTTTAACCTTTGAGAGTCTTGGCACTGCCAAACCTCTTTCTGCACTGAGAAACTGAAAAACATGTTTTATCCCTTTTTGACATTTATGAGTGTAAGTGATCTGAAAACATATTTCCTTACCTTCTTACTGATTTTGACAGTGACACATCCACCTTGACAAAGATTATTAATCATGCCTTTTATGTCTCTTCTTGGCCACTTCTGATTTGTTGCAGGTGCCATGACACAGTTGTTTTTGGTCTCCTTTGTCATTCTTTGGATTTTGACAACCTTCAGTTATATAACAGCAAACTCATGATTAGCTTGACTTATTGTCTTGAAAATTAACCTTATGCTTTCCTTCCTTTGACCATTTTGAGGGCTATGACTGAAAATGGAGGCTTGAAGTCCTTCACATTGATACTCCTTGCATTCTTTCCCTTTGAGGTAGTGAAGCATTATTACCTTGGAAAACCCTAGAAGTCACCTTCAATAGCTTTTGAAAACCTTCTGATGTCATGATGGATGCCCATCATCTTCTTTTCACCTAATTTTCCTATCTTCCCAAAACTTTCAGTTTTAGGGCCGTTAGAGAAAAATAATTAGTGTTGTCTTCTAAGTTCTCTATAGCCCTTTCAAGTTCATTCATTTATGTTCAGTTCACCTCACCCTTTTCCCTTATTCATTTATAATTTCCAAAACCTTCAATTTATGCTTGGTTTTCTGGATGTGTCTCTGTCCTTGTGGTCTTTTGCATTGGCTTCTTGCTTGGCAACATTGTTTAGCCAATCAATCCTAGAAACCCTGATTCTCTTTTAACATAGGCATGCTTCCTTTTCTTTGTTGTGGATGTCTTTAGTGAGGAGCTAGCCTCTTCTCTTACCTTACCTCATTTTCTGCTAATAGCCACCTTGAAATTCCTCCAGAATTGTCAAAATGGGTGTAATATCCCCAAATGGGAAAACTCAGTAACACATGCTTGAAAAACACATTTTTTAGAAATATAAGCATAAAAAATATATATATAGCCCATGAATCCATTAGACCTGACATTATTGAACTTATATCTAAGAGGATATCAGAAACAAATGACTTTTTCCTAGTTAAACAGACCTCCCATGCTCAAAACAACACAAAAACACTAAAACCCCAAGACTGCTACACACAAAAAATACTGCATAAAGAGATAGTGTATTTTATTCAGGGTTATACTTAGAAAATGGAGAGACAAATCAGATCTAATGATTTATTAATCAATAGAGCACAAAAATAGAGATCTAGTCTCTTTTTACATAGTTCCAAGATGACCCGGCAAGGGTTTCTTTACTGAAATGATATACATAAAATATTTTCTACAAATATATGGTAGAATCACACTATATGGCTGAAGAACTACATAAATATGGCTGATCATGCAAAGAAATGTTTGTAGCTCCTTTTTCTAGCTTTTCCGGAAGAAGGTTGATCCTCCTCCTGGGAAACTAGCTCTCAAAACAAGGGATTAAACCCCTCCACTGCAATACCTTAAGAAATAATGTAGTTTCTAAAAGGGAATTTGTTGTTTCTGAAGATAACTACTTTGCCTAACACCAGATAGTGGAAAATTTAGCACAAAATTCTCTCCTCGGATTTCTTAAACAAGTTCTCCAAGCAAGAGTGGGGAATTCCCGCATGAGAAAACCCTTGCACTAAATAGTGCAACAACTTAGCTAAATAGCCAAAGTATGAAAATAAGTATAAATAGACCACAACAAAATATAATCTTCAATCATGCCCCATATGGCTGCCATCCCCTCCATTATATAGTTGATGAGCTTCCTCACCAAGGGTCCCACCCAATTATGAGGTTCCTTCCATGCAAAGGCTCCTCCTCCAAAATTACGCTGTCTCCATTAGTCTTGCTTATCGATTTACAATTTTGTTTGATTTATTCAATCTTGACAGGATCAATCTTTATTGGATCAACCTTGACTAGATCTTCATGCCTTGTTTCCTTTCACACTCAATGTGTCTTCATTTTGACTAGCTAGATTGATCTTCATTCACATTGAGTTGTCTTTATTTATGATCCACTCCTCATATAATAATTCTCTTAACTTGGTCAAAATTGAATTTGTCCATGCATTTTAGACTTTTTTCACATATGTGGATGCTTGATCTGGTTATTACATGATCCTTTTTCACATTATGAGGGATTTTATTCCTACCTAAGCAACTTATGAGCCTCCTGACCCATTTATTCATCTAACTAGAATTTAAAAGAAAAATTAATATTCCTATTAGCTGCATGCTAATTTAGTAATATTATAGTCTTCCCCTCCCAAATGTTTCCAGTCCTCAAGCAACTTGAAGGGTGCTGCAAATCTCCCCTCCTCCTCTTGTGGCCTCCTCATCCAACAGTCTCCACCATTGCTTCAGATTTTCTGCAATAATTCTGTCTCCCAAGTGTGCAAGTTGGGCTTTGGTGGATAAACCAAATGGCTCTCATCATGAAAGTAAGGAAGGTCTATATGGAAACCTTCTTTCTAATCAATGGCCTCCTCAAGATAGAAGTGATGACAATCATGGGGAATTTCATCATCAATGAAGTACTCCCACCTCCATGCTATCATCCAAATGAAATGAATCACCTTCCAGTACTGTAATTCATATAAAATCTCATCCCAAATGCTCATGAGAGGCATGTCCCAAGTGCTCTAAACAATCATATGGCCTAACTCATAAAGAAACAAGTGATCTACTATGGTAGACATATCTTTTCCCATGCTCCCCTTGAAACATGTAGTGTAAAAAGTGTGGGAATTTTCTTCCCCCAAGGACACATCCAACCAATATGTCTTTCCTCCAACCATGTCCTCTACAAATATAAGAACATTTTCAGCATAGGGAACCATAATTAGAGTCATGCAAGCTGTCATATGCAATAATGGAGAAGGAAAATGATCCCTCAAGTGCAACTAGCGCAGTTTTACTCCTAACTACCATAGGATATGATATGATAAATGTTTTTCCCAACACTTGCTTGTTGCCCCATCCTTCTTGCATGATTGGAGAAGGTGTATGATGGTTGGTGTTAATGAATCACACCATGAAGAGCACATAATCTCTCCAAGATCTTCCAAGGAATGACCAACATCATCATATTTCATGGCCCAAAGTGGCTCATGAAGTCCATAAGAAAAAATGCCCCCTCTTGGAGCAAAGCCCTGTACATGAGTGTTAGGAAAATACAAGAATATAGTAGATACAAAATTATGTTCAAAAATACAAGTTTCACCATACACTTGATTGAAAACAGTGAGGTAACCCATGGATGATCACCCTCTCACACCCAATGAATAAGGAGGTAGTGATGATAACTCTTCCCAAGAGCTATGTTCCTCCTCAACCTCAAATGATCCATGCACTTCTTCATATGAGAGTGAATACCCTCTTTGAAATCTTCCCACATTAATCCCTCCAAGATGGTACGGTATGCGTTAATAAATTTAGTGGGTTTAGAAAGCAAGATTTCATAGGCTGCATTAAGTAGTTTTTCCTTGAGCTTGGAATCTTTAGTTAAGTGGATCTGATCATGGAAATAAATGACTCCATCAACTACGTTATACCTCACATCCATCACTTGCCCATCAAGAACCTTACATGTGAAGAGGTCCTTGGAATACTCCATCAAGAGTTGGGACTCCCAATAAGGATCTAGGATCCCCAATAATGGCAGTGTTGTAGAAATCTACAATGTAGCCCCTGTCATTACATGGCTCTCCTCTTTGACATGCTTGGTGCCAAAGTCACATGTTGGAGTACTTTCAACTTTCTTTTGTTGCCTCTCTTGTTGTTGATCTTGCTCAAGACAAGATTGGAGTTCATGGAAGTCAACCTTCTTTTGGAAGGTTTCTTTCCTCCCAAACTTCCATAGATTTTCCCATTCATACAAGAGTATTAATACCCTCTTCTCATATTCAGAAGTCTTCATTATGTATAGAAGTATCTTTTTCTGCTCCAAAAATATGGAGTGGCCTTTTGATACCATTCTCATGTCAACATAGATTTCTGAGTTCTTCTTTTCCAGCGCAAATAGATGAGTGGAAGATAGCAAAGTCAATTTCAGAAAATTGCTCAGCTCTCCTTGGAATCCATCAATAATTCTCAGTGCTGTGGTAGCTCCCCTCAAAGCTCCTTCCTTAGCCAAGTATGTAAATGCTGCCCATAGTTGAGAGAAAACTTTAGTTTTCCTCCAATCAAGAGGTCTCCCTGGTGTAATGCCTCCATATAAAGAGACATCAAGGCATAGAGCAGGATGTGTATGTGTGTGGACAAATTTTTCCTTACCTTCCTTGCATAGATCCTCTTGCATTCTTTGTGTATCAACCTTCTGAAATAAAGAGGGGTGTATTCTCATCATCACGTGATTCTTGCCCTCTCCTTTATCTTCTTCTATCTTCAAGATCTCACCATTTGATAATATTGGCACATGCTGCACATGGATTGTGCCATGATCTCCATATGTGAGATTCTTTGGATCTCCTTGCAAGAGTGCAAGAGTTTCTCTCCTTGGAGCAAGTGCTCCATCTTCCTCTCCATGAGGTACTAGATGTGCTCTTATCATGACTGTGTTATCCTTCTCTTCCTCCTCTTCAATAGTTGAAAATGGCTCATCATCAATAAGAGACCTTAGATTTTGGTCTTCTTTTGAAGGAGGAATCTCCATGTCTTCCTCTTGAGAAGAAACCTCTTCATGCAATGGGGACTTTGCCCTTGGAAAGTTAACATACAAGTTTTCATCCAATTCAATGGTTTTCTGAAATGGAGCTGATTTTATGGAACCTTCCAACCCATGAAATTTTTTTTTTTGATTTTTTTTTGATAGGTTCCATAGAAGATGTTTCATATGATTTTTCATCAAACCTTTCCACTATTCTTCTAATGAACTTTGCATAAGTATATGTATTTGCATTATTTAAGGAAAAAGATTCAAACAACCACCAAGCATAAGCCTTACCCTCAAGATGCAGCGCTGCTACTTTGATGGCTTCCTTTTCTAAAACTTGATGTTGTTGCACATAGGTGTCTAGCTCCTTCACCCAAGCCCTAGCTGGACATTTAGGTGACCCATCAAAAGTAGATAGAAAGAATATACTCACACCATGTTGCTTTCTCCTTGTTCTTCTTTCCTCCTTGATCTTGCAAAACCCTTGGAAGTTCAAGTGATCTTTGAACCCCTTAGATTGAGCTTCATACTCTTGCAAATAATCACCGAGAGTCTCCTCCTTTGGCACATCTCCTTTCTTCTTCTTCTTTGTCATGAAAAAGTGGCTGATAGAGCATTGTAAATCTGATGACGTGGCTGAATGCTCACACCCATAAGATGAGGAATTAGAGCTTTCCTCATGTATAGATCTTGTATATCTTATTGAGGGACTTCTATGTCTTTCCCTCCTCATTTCTTTGATGTCTTTGCTTCTACACTACAGAGTTTGAAAGAGAAGTTTTGAGAATCTCTTTCATCCAGACAATAAGGGTTTGCTTTGATCTCTCTTGCAGATCTTCTCCTTCCCATGGGAAGACTCCATAATGGTTGAAGAACACAGGCCGAGCCAAGATTAGAGCTCCGATACCACTGTAATATCCCCAAATGGGAAAACTCAGAAATACATGCTTGAAAAATGCATTTTTCATAAATATAATCATAAACAGAAAAATGTAGCTCATGAATCCATTAGATCTGACATTATTAAACTTATATCTAAGAGGAGATCATAAACAAATGACTTTTTCCTAGTTAAACAAGCCTCCCATGCTCAAAACAATCCAAAAACACTGAAACCCCAAGACTGCTACACAGAGAAATTACTGCATAAAGAGACAAAATTTTTTATTGAGGGTTATACTTAGAAAAGGGAGAGACAAATCAGATCTGATGATTTATTAATCAATAGAGCACAAAAACAGAGATCTAGTCTCTTTTTACATAGTTCCAAGATGACCCGGCAAGGGTTTCTTGACAGAAATGATACACATAAAATATCTGGTGTAGATCTATGGTTGAATCATGTTGTATGGCTGAAGCACTACATAAATATGGCTTGTCATGCAAAAAAATGGTTGTAGCTCCATTTTCTAGCTTTTCCGGAAGAAAGTTGATCCTCCTCCTGGGAAACTAGCTCTCAAAACAAGGGATTAAACCCTCCACTACAATACCTTAAGAAATAATGTATTTTCTGAAAGGGACTACACTATTTTTTAAGGTAATTGCTTAGCCTAACACCAGATAGTGGAAAATGTAGCACAAAATTCTCTCCTCATATTTCTTAAACAAGATCTCCAAGCAAGAGTGGGGAATTCCCGCATGAGAAAACCCTTGCAATAACAGTGCAAAAACTTATCTAAATAGCCAAAGTATGCAAAGAATTATAAATAGACCACATACAAAATATAATCTTCAATCATGCCCGATATGGCTGCCATCCCCTTCATTATATAGTTGATGAGCTTCCTCACCAAGGGTCCCACCCAATTATGAGGTTGCTTCCATGCAAAGGCTCCTCCTCCAAAATTAAGCTGTCTCCATTAGTCTTGCTCATATATTTATAGCGTTGTTTGATTTAGTCAATCTTGACTGGATCAACCTTGACTGGATCTTCATGCCTTGTCTCCTTTCACACTCAAGGTGTCTTCATTTTGACTAGCTAGATTGATCTTCATTCACATTGAGTTGTCTTTATTTAGGATCCACTCCTCATATAATAATTCTCTTGACTTGGTCAAACTTGACTTTGTCCACACATTTTAGACTTTTTTCACACATGTGAATGCTTGATCTGGTTATTACATGATCCCTTTTCACATTACGAGGGATTTTATTCCTACTTAAGCAACTTATGAGCCTCCTTGCCCATTTATTCATCTAACTAGATTTTAAAAGAAAAATTAATATTCCTATTATTTGCATGCTAATTTAGGAATATTACAATGGGCAGTTGTCCTTTGTAGAATTTTTTCTTTGACAAAGGACGCTTTTCTTGGAGATTTTCTGATCTATCTTTGAAAAATCATGTGCTGACCTTATTTCTCTTTGATTCACCTTATTGACATCAAAACAATCCTACAGCTTATGAAACCCTAAATGACCTAGTGGGAGGCTAATTGGGCTTGTCTTTGACTGAAAGCTTGGCTTTGAGATCTTCAAGTATAAAAAACAGAGTTTTTGACAATTTGATGTATTAAAGATCCAAAATCCAATGTACTTGATTTATTTAAAGAGTTTATAGAGATATTTTTGAGACCATCAACGCTTGATGTATCCAGGAAACACAAGAATGAGTAGGTTGGTTGGTGATCCTAGGTGGCAAGTGGAGGGGTTAAGGAAGTCAAAAACAGAGTGCTAAGGTAAAAGGTGTCCAAACATAATGAAAATGAGTAGCATGAGCCCATTATGGACCTTCTGGGAGTGTTAATCTGACCATGACATGATAGGATAGTGAAAAAGTGAAAAATTTATCCTAAGGATAATGAAGGCAGTGAGATTTCTTAAACTCACAATATTCACAAATTTTGTTTTTAGAACACTGGGATAAGCATTTAGTCATCCATAAAAAGAAAATTGTTGATGAATAACACATCCAAATTAAAGAGAGCTCTTAATTACTTACCAAGGCATCTGCAACACTTCAGCATCCAAGAAAGACCCTCAACAAGTCAACATAAGCTCCTACACTGTGTTTTTGGGCATTTTAGGGTTTGGGAGTGTGTCGTAATTCCCCTTCACTAATACCTATACATTTTTTATCATTTTCCACCTCCCTAAACCTCATAACACCCTCACCTACACTCCATATACATCCACTAACCTTTTCCCATGCCTATTTCTCTCATTTCCCTCACTTTCGAACAAACCCTAGCCTATTGCTACACTTTTGACACCTTCCTAGGTTAGGGTTGTGTTTTTCCATTTTGGACCCCTTCCCATTAATAACTTCTATAAATTACACCTCCCTACACTCTCTAATATCTATCCCTATCCCAAAAAATTTCCCCAATAATTTAGACAGCCGCTAACCCCTTCATTCCCCTCCCTCTACAAGACAGTCCTAAATCCCTTGTTTTCCCCACATTTAAGGAGTAGTCATGGGAAAATCATTTTTCTCCCTGATGCAGTGTCTAAATGAATTTCTTCATAGGTCAAATGATAATTAGACTGGAATAATTTTCCAATGAGCTATCATGATATCACTTTGGAGTTAAGGAAGACCTCCAAAAGTGGTCTGCAAGAGCAAGTTGCATTTTTTTCACCCACATTCTGCACTTTTTTATCAGTCTTGAGATAATTGATTTTTGAGGTGCTATACTTGATCATTTTCAGTTCTTGATAGGTCGATTGTTTAGCAGACATAAATATATTTCCAACGAGCTATCATGAGATCAATTTTGAGTTTGTTAAGGCCTCCATAAGTGGTATGAATGGAGGCATTGCGCTCCTGGCTTTCTGGCATTGCTCTCCTGGGTTTGGCACTACGCTCCTGGGCTTGGCATTGAGCTTCTTCTAGAGGCCTCCAAATGAAAAATGAAGACCACCATTGGATTTAGAAGGCATCAAAAATGCAATTTTGACACTTTTCAAAGAAAAATTGGACAATCTGGCAGGGAGAAATGGCCAAAAACACCTAAACAATCACTTTTCTACCCCTATTTTCAGGTTGGCACTATGCTTTGGACCAATGTTGGGAGATTTGACTTTTGTAGGCCTTAAAATCATTATTTTCAGAAATTGAGGATAGTTTGGGAAAATAGATAGGAGAATATTTCCAATGATCTATCATGAGCTCAATTTTGACTTCAGGAAGTCCCTCAAATACAGCCTTGAAGTTAGCACTACGCTCCTGACCAGTGATTGATATTTTTTATTTTTTCTCAGGTTTTTGAGTTCGACCATGGAAAATCATGATTTTACTAATGTAAATGATGGATGTAAATTTAATTAAGTTACTTTTGAGTTACTTAAGGGTAAATACATTAGGTAAAAGTCTGTTTGATGATGAATGAATTAGTTTCAACAAAGTTAGGGATGAGTCAGTTTGATCTCATTACACTTTCGGTTTGCAGTTCAGCCTTTTATGGATCAGCTCCACAACTCAGTGATTCGACCCCTAAGGTTGGGAGAAGTTTTTTCATGAACATATATTTCACGTATTTACTCATTTCATAGGTTGGATGTTGTTATATTGATTAGAGACACTAGTGTATTCAAATTTTGGCGGGAATATATTGGATGAGTTGCAGCTATTTTGGTGGGATTCATGTGGTACTGTATTTTGACATAGGTTCTTCTTCTATTGCATATGTATGAATGTTTTGTACTTTCCATGTTCATTCCACTTCTATGATATGTCTGATTCTCAAGTTTGATAAGCATAATACAACTTTTATGCTCTATTTTGGGAGAATCATCATAATTTGTTTCAGTTCTTGAGTTTAAAAATAATTCATGTATTTTCATGCTCTTTTTAGCACCTTACTAGTCTGATCCATCTCACCTAAGAACCCTAAAGTGTTAGAGTGCCTACCTAACTTTCCCCATCAGATGCATGCAATTCTAATCTTATTTTCCCTAACCTAGTTACCTCTTTGACCTAATTCACCCATCCAGCACCCAAATCAACCAATCAAAACCCCTGTGCTACTATACCTAGCCTAAAGCTAATTTATCCGTCCCTCTTGGCTTTGATACCTTAGAGAGATCCCTCTCCTGCCTAGTATGGACTATCTACTTGGTGAGATCTTGGTAAGTAGTTACCTTTTCTAGTCTCTTCTCAGCCTCGGAGATCTGGTGTAGTGTTAACAACAGGGACAACCATGGATTAGTTATGGAAATAAGGAAAGGAATAATGAGGCATATGGTAACAGGTCTCATGGAGCACACAGGTTGGATAGGATGACACAATCAAAGGTTGAATATGGATGGATACACCTCATAGGAGAGGTATTGGTTATGGGTTCTATTCCAACTCTGGATCAGAGATACATCATGTTCATCATCACTATCATCCTTATAAGAGGATTCAGACACAACACTTTCCATATGATTTCAAGAAACAAAAACCTCCTATCTTCAATGGAGAGCTAAAGAAACCAAAATATGCATAAATATGGTTCCTTTGGATGAAGAGGTTCTTCCAGATGCATGATTATAAAGAGAATATGAAAGCCAGGATAGTTAGATGTAGTCTCAAAGGGAAAGATAATATCTGGTGTGAAGATGTGAAGTGTATTAGGGGCATCATGATAGAGGAGTTGATTTTCCATGAGTTTAAGAGACTCTTCATAAGGAAGTACTTGTCCGAGAGATATTAGGATGGAAAGGCTAAGGATTTCTAAGAGATTAAGATGGGTTCTATGACATATGAAGAATATACAACTATGTTTCTAGCACTATTGAGGTATGTGTCATATATAAAGTATGAGAAGACAAAGGTTCAAATATTCATTAATGGCTTATCTTTAGCATTCAAGGATTTGATTGAGTCTGATGAGCCTCATTCATTGAAGGATGTCATTGGAAAGTTGAAGCATTGTTATGAGAAGTCTAAGCATAAGTCTAAGCCTAAGCGTGATTGGAAAGGTAAAGACAAAACTAAATGAAAGTGGGTTAAGAAGCGAGGAAGACCTCAGGATTCATGTAGCAAGGAGAATGAAGTTTCGTGCAATATTTTCAATGCGTTTGATGGAGGACATGGGTCTCAGCCTAAGGAGCATAACAAGGGTTATAGTAGGAATAATTTTTAGTGTTTCACTTTTGGTTATAGAAATTATAAAACACGCATGTATATCATGGATTCAATCTGATCTAACAATATACTAAATTTAAATATTGAATCACTTCTACAAATCAATTGCAAAATTAAAAACACAATCGCCAATCACATGAAGCAAAGAAGAATCAATCAAGCCACAACATAGATAATTTCCCGAGGAAAGGTTTACTGCTCAAAACCCCATTATCTTCTATTGTATATTCAACATGGATAAATGAAATAATTACATACAAATATTCTCACAAGATCCCTCATGTACTCAGCTAATTGTATCACATTGTCTCAGATAAAACTGACCAATACTTAGCCACTTTACTACCTCCAGACAACCTGCCTTGCTTGCACAATTTGTGTGGAATGAAATCCCTATTCCATAGGAATTTTGACCTTTCTAAACTTCACAAGGATCATGGGAAATCCAATGGGTGTTTAGTTTCATGGGTGCAACCCAATAATCCTACAACTAATATTCAACTTCCCTTTCACCTAGATCTCAACTAAGTCTCCACTGGAACTGACACGCTTGCAGCTAATAATAGTAAATCCTCAATCGAATGTGAGATCACTGATTTTGAATTCATTAATAATTAATTCACTTGATCTCTCACTAGTGTATCTAACAGTTACAACTAGCACAACTGCTTTTTACTCACTTAACTGAGTTAAATTGATTACAACCTACATTAACTAATGAATCACTGCACTTCGAACTCTGTTACAACTATAATTACTCTTCATGCCTCACTAACTACCTCTAACTTGAAATTCATGAGCTAACTGATTTTATCACACTCAATTAACTATTACAAGTTATTTTGAGATTAGACTACATTTTATTGTCCATCTTAATGAAGGGATAACTTGTTGGGTGTGGAACCTGATTTTCATCCTGATCAAAAGATCCTTGTTTTAGCCAGATGTATACCCCAGGAAAACTATACACCCCTACAGTGGGGGGGGGTTGCGGGGTGGACTTTTCCCCCCCACGGGGTCTGGGGGGTCAACAGTTCCCTGGCAGGGGTTTTTTGGGTAGCACCCCCGAAGCTAAAAATAGATGTAAAATTGCCTTGTAAAAGTATAGTAACTTCTAGTCAATCTGGGTCGTTCATTAGGCGAATGATCTGACAGTAGAAGTTATGTTTAGTTTAGGGTTTTTTTCCCTAGAAGGAAACCCCTCGCTTTGTATGAGGGTGTTGTATTGTGGCTATGTATGGGATGTGTATTCTCAGAGAAAGAAACAGATAGGGAGACTGTGAGAGAGAACAGAGGATATTACAACGAATCTACTGTAGGTTGTGTCTCTTCATTTTGCTGGATAATAGAAAGGAAGGACTGGATGTTTGGGGTGGAAGTAGCCCAAATTGGGTGAACCATGTATATATGTGTCTCTCTGGTTTTATGTGTTTTGTGTACTTGTGTTTTTCCGCATATTTTACTTGTCGCATTGCTCTGTAATATATAATTTTCTAACAACTAGTATTAGAGCTGAAGGTCTATTTGGCTAAGAAACTCGTAGGAAAGAAGGGTTTTTGGTTCGAGTGGGAGAAATGGCAGAAGATGGTAAGTTTAGGGTCGAGAAATTTAACGGCCAAACCTTCCCACTGTGGAAGATGCAGATGAAATATTATCTATATCATAAATATCTGTACCTACCATTGAGCGGAAAAATAAAGGAGCCGAAGGCTATGATAGACATAGAGTGGGAGATTCTCGATAGAAATGCACTCGGAATAATACGGTTTTGCCTCGCAGCGTCGGTATCCTTCAATATTTCGAAGGAAACAACAACAGAGGGTTTGATTGAGGCATTGGTGAAACTATATGAAAAACCCTCGGCCTCAAACAAGGTATTTCTCATGAAACGTTTATTTAAGATGAAGATGTCGGAAGGTGGATCTGTTCCAAACCATTTAAATTATTTTAATACAGTTACTAGTCAGTTAAGTTCTGTAGGGGTAAAATTTGATGATGAAGTTAGGGCTCTTTTATTTCTGTGCTCATTGCCAGAAAGTTGGAATGGTTTAGTTATGGCCATTAGTAACTCTGTCTTTGGATCTAGTACTTTAAAGTTTGATGATGTTTTCAGTGCTATCCTTAGCGAGGAAATGCGACAGAAAAGCTCCGGTGAGACATCGGGTAATGCTTTGAGTGCAGAGTCTAGGAGAGGAAAAATGGAAAGAGGAAAGAGCTAAAGATATCACAGTAAATCAAGGAAAGGAAAATCCAAGTCTAGATCGGGGATAGTGTGCTAGAAATGTGGAAAGAAAGGACACCTAAAGAAACACCATAGATCTTGGAAGGGAAAAGAAGGAGACGCACAACAATAAAACAATCATGAAGAAAATGTGACAGGTGATGTGTTACAAGATGCTTTGATTCTTTCTTTCGAAAATGTTATTGATTCCTGGATGGTAGATTCAGGGGCCTCATTCCATGTCACACCTGATAAGAAATATTTTCATGACTATGTTCAAGGAGATTTTGGACAAGTTCGTTTGGGTAATGATAAACCCTGTAAAATTGTTGGAATGGGTAAAGTTCTTGTAAAATAATAGAATGGAAACCAATGGCTATTAAAGGAGGTAAGGCATGTGCAGATCTGAAGAAAAATCTGATTTCAACATGGCAGTTAGGTAGCAAAGGTTGCGTGACAACTTTCACAGATAAAACTTGGAAGGTCACCAAAGGAGCCCTGGTAAGAGAAAAAGGCGAAAAGGTTGGTACATTGTATTTATGCAATGGTATTTCTAACTCTATTAATGCTTTAACTTCCAAAGGAGAAGATGCAGCATTATGGCATCATAGGCTCAGACACATGAGTGAGAAGGGGATGAAGATTCTTCACTCAAGAAATTTGTTTCCAGGTTTGAAGAATGTTGATTTGGATTTCTGTGAGAATTGTATTTATGGAAAACATAAGAGAGTCAGATTTCTCAAAGTTGGGAAAGAAAAGAAGAGCGAAAAATTAGAGCTTATGCATATAGATGTATGGGGACCTACTCAGGTATCATCTCTCGATGGCTCTTGTTATTATGTTACTTTTATTGATGATGCAACTAGAAAAACTTGGATCTATTGTATTCAAAATAAATCTGATGTATTTGATATTTTCAAGAAATGGAAAGCTTTGGTTGAGATTGAGACAGGAAAGAATTTGAAGTGCCTCGGATCAGACAATGGAGGTGAATATTGCAGCAAATATTTTGATAGGTACTGTTCAGAGCATGGAATTGGTAGAGAGAAGACAGTTCCAAGAACACCACAAGAAAATTGTGTGTCAGAAAGAATGAACATAACAATCATGGAGCGTGCAAGGTGCATGAGATTGCATGTAGGATTTCCTTCACAATTTTGGGTAGATGTTGTAGATACTGATGTTTATCTAATAAATAGAGGGCCTTCAAGTTCCTTGGATGGTGGTATTCCAAAGGAAGCATGGACAAGTAAAAAGGTAAACTACTTTTTTTTTAAAGCCTTTCAGTTGTGAGGCCTTTGTCCATATTAATAAAGAAAATAGAACAAAGCTTGAGGAAAAATCAAAGAAATGTACCTTTATTGGATATGGTGTTAATGATTTTGGTTATCGCTTATATGATTATGAAAATCAAAAAATCATTAGGAGCAGAGATGTAATATTCAATGAAAAGGTATTGTATAAGAATCAGTTGCAGGAAAAGAAATAGGAAAAGGAAAACAAAGAATACACAGCTCTTTATGAGATCACAGAATAAGTAAAGGTGCCTGAAAATAATAATAATCAACAGCCACAACAACAACAACCACCACAACAACAACAGGCACCTCAAACACCTGAAAGTGGTGTTAGAAGATCTACCAGAATAAGTATACCCCATGAACGATACTCTCCTTCATTATATTATTTATTGTTACCTGATTCTAGTGAACTCAAATGTTATGAGGAAGAAATGCAGATTGAAAGTAGGAAGAAGTGGGAGCTAGCCATGGAAGAAGAGATGGACTCCTTAATGCATAAATAGACTTGAGACTTAGTCAGGTTGTCTACAGGTAAAACTATATTGTAAAATAAATGCGTTTATAGGCTAAAGGAAGAAGATGGAGGAAAATAGATATACAAAGCTAGACTTGAAGGTATTGATTTTGATGAAATATTTTCTCCTGTTGTTAAGATGACTTCAATTAGAACTATTTTAAGTCTTGTATTAGTGAAAGATTTACATCTTGAATAGTTAGATGTAAAGACAACATTTCTCCATGGAGATTTGGAGGAAGAGATCTATATGGAGCAGCCAAATGGATATGAGGTCAAAGGGAAAGAAAAAATAGTGTGCAGGTTAAAGAAGAGCTTGTATGGTTTAAAACAGGCTCCAAGGCAGTGGTATCTAAAATTTTACAGGTTTATGTCTGAACAAGGTTATACTAGATGTCACTTTGATGATTGTGTTTATCTAAAAAAGCAAAATGACAGCAACGATATTCTATTGTTATTTTATGTAGATGACATGCTTGTTGCAGGGTCTAACATGCAGGAAATAAATGTGCTCAAAAGAAAATTGGAAAATTCATTTGCAATGAAGGATTTAGGAGCTACAAAACAAATCCTTGGTATGAGAATAACTAGAGACAGGAAAATTTTCAAATTAACACTGTCTCAGAACGAGTACATACAAAAGGTGTTGAAAAGATTTAATCTGAAGAATGAAAAACCAGTTAGTACACCTTTTTCTAGCCATTTCAAACTTAGTAATGAGATTTTCCCCAACACCCAAGAAGAAATGGATTATATGTCTAAAGTTCCATATGCATCAACAGTTGGAAGCTTAATATATGCAATGTTCTGCACAAGGCCTAATATTGCACATGCAGTGGGAGTTGTAAGCAGGTACATGAAAAATCCAGGAAAAGAACATTGGATGGTAGTAAAATGGATTCTTAGATATTTGAGAGGTACCACAAATCAAGCATTATGCTTTGGTGGTTCAAACATTGCTCTACAGGGATATGTTGATGCAGATATGGTAGGTGACAAAGATAACAGGAGGAGCACTACAAGGTATGTATTTACTGTAGGGGGAACGACTGTTATTTGGGTTTCAAAAATCCAAAGTGTTGTTGCACTTTTAACAACAAAAGAAGAGTATGTTACTGCTACAGAGGCTAGTAAAGAAATGATTTGGTTACAAAGGTTTATGGATGAATTGGGTAAGAAGCATGATATGGGCACGTTATACAATGATAGCCAAAGTTCCATTCATCTTGCAAAGAACTCAGCATTTCATTCCAGGACTAAACACATACAGATCAAGTACCATTTCATACGGTCAATATTGGAATATGGACAGTTGAAGCTGGAAAAGAGACACACTAGCCAGAATCTTGCAGATATGATAACAAAAGTTGTAACTAGGGATAAATTGAGAATCTGATCAGTTTCAATTGGTATTCAATGATGATGATAAAAATGAGAAACAACCAGGTCCAAGGAGGAGTCATTGTCCAGCAAAGGAAGCAACGGTGGAGTTGCTACAATCAGTCTCCATGTGGGAGATTGTTGGGTGTGGAGCTTGATTTTCATCCTGATTCAGAGATCCTTGTTGTAGCTGGATGTATACCCCAGGAAAACTGCACACCCCTGCAATAGGTGGGTGCGGGGGGGACTTGTCCCCCCCGTGGGATCTGGGGGGTTAATGGTCCCCTGGCGAGGGTTTGGGGGGCAGCGCCCCCAAAGCTAAAAACAGATGTAAAATTTCCTTGTAAAATTATAGTAACTTCTAGTCAATCTGGGCTATTCATTAGGTGAATGATCTGATGGTAGAAGTTATGTTTAGTTTAGGGTTTTTTTCCCTAGAAGGAAACCCCTCGCTTTGTATGAGGGTATTGTATTGTGGCTGTGTATGGGATGTGTATTCTCAGAGCGAGAAATAGATAGGGAGACTGTGAGAGAGAACAGAGGATATTACTACGAATCTGTTGTAGGTTGTGTGTCTTCATTTTACTGGATAATAGAAAGTAAGGACTAGCTGTTCAAGGTGGACGTAGCCCAAACTGGGTGAATCACGTATATCTGTGTCTCTCTGGTTTTATGCGTTTTGTGTGCTTGTATTTTTCTACATATTTTATGTGTCGCATTGTTCTATAATATATAATTTTCTATCATAACTAAAATAGACATGCACAAAATTTAGCCCACACCAGTGTAGGTGCTACTCAGACCTGTGGTCCCACCCTAGTGCAGGTGCTTCTTGGACCTCCTGGTCCCACACTAGGCGTGGGTGCTGAAATTTCTTGTTGAATCTCAACACTCCCTCTCAACAAGAAAGGGATCATCCTTCACCCCGAACCTGCCTCTATGGTATTCGAATTTTCTCTTGGTGAGTGCCTTCGTCAGAATATATGCATCCTAATCTTCCGTTGGAATGTAATGAAGAAACATTATTCTCCTCTATACACAATCTTTAAGATGATGGTACCAGATATCAATGCACTTGGACCTATCATGAAACACAAGATTAATCGAGATTTTAATGCAACTCTGATTATCACAATGTATCACTGTCGAATCCATCTGAGAACCGAAAAAAACCAACCAAGATCTTTCTCATCCAGATAGCCTCACATGCAGCTTGACTTGTTGCCATGTACTATGCTTATGTTGAACTGAGTGCCACATATCATTGCTTTCTCTTGTACCAGGAAACTGTTGTCGATCCTATGCTGAAGATCCCTCCTGAGGTGCTCTTTATGTCTGATGGACTGTCTACCCAATCTACATCCATGAAACCTTGGAGCTTCACTCCCTCTGTCTGTCTGTACCATAGACCATAATCTGATGTGCCCTTCAGGTATCTCAATACATGCTTCCCCGCCTTCTAAAAGAGTTTTGCCAGCTTAACCATAACTTGAATCAACTAGTTAACTGCATAGCAAATGTCTAGTCTGGTGTTCACTAGATACATCAATGAACCAACTAACTTCCTATAGACAGTAGAATCCACTACCTCTCCAGAAGTAGCATCCTCTTTCCTCCAATTTCTTGGAAGAGGAGTATCCATGGGTTTGCAGCTCTCCATGTGAAACTTACCCAGTATCTCTTTGGCGTACTTACCTTGAGACCAAAAATTTCACCATCCCACTTCCATATTTCCAAATCAAGGAAATAATGAAGGAGTCCCATGTCCTTCATTTCAAACTCCCTTTCAAGATCCTTCTTGCATGAGTGTATTAGCTTCTCATCACTAGTCAAAATTAGATCATCAACATAAAGAATAATAATCAATAGCTTACCCTCAACCACAATCTAGTACAGGTTTGCATCAGCTTCACTTTTGGTAAAGCCCAGTCCAGTGAAATAGTTGTCTATCTGAGTGTACCAAGCATGAGGTGCTTGCTTCATCCCATACAGTGCTCTCTTGAGTCGACACACGTGCGACTCACTGTTGAAGATCTCAAAACCTTCAGGCTGCTCTATGTACACTTCTTCCTCAATCACTCCATTGAAAAACACATTTTTCACATCCATCTAATGAATGCGCCAGCCCATATGCGTTGAGAGCGCAAGGATGGGTCTAATGGAAGAGTACCTTGCAACAAGTGCAAAAGTATCATCATAATAGATCCCCTTGATCTATGAGAATCCCTGGGCCACAAATCTGGCCTTTTATTTCTCCACACTCCCATCAGTAGCTTGCTTTACCTTGTGGATCCATCTTAATCCAAACACTTATTTGTCAACTGGTCTTGGGACAATCTCCCATGCACTGTTCTTCACAATGGAATCATACTCCTCCACCATTGCATCAACCCAAGTTGGTTGTTTCACTGCCTCCTGAAAGGAAGATGGTTCAGTCAAAATGCAGTTTCTCACAAGAGCCAAGTGTCCAGTAAACCTGTCTCGAGACTGTCTTTGTCTAGGCTATGAATTAGGGGCTCCTACATTCTCTGCAGCATCGAGTCTCAATCTATCATCTTCTATGGTGCGCCTTCTACCATTTCTGATGGATGAATCTGCATGAGTGTTTTCCACCACTTCATGATCCTCCTCATGTGGCTGCTCCACATCTTGAGGTTCATCCTTGGGAACCAAAATTTCCTCCTTTACATGCAAGTCCAACTCCCTCTCAAGGGACAACCGCATGGCTTTATCCTCAAAAAAATTTATATCCCTTCGGACAACAATCATTCTGTTGTTTGGAAAATACACTCGATATTTATGGGTCATTTCAGTGTACCCCACAAAAATTTTGATCTCAGTTGTCAGTTCCAACTTCTTCCTGGCATCTTTGGTCACATGCACATAAACAGATAAGAAAAAAATATTAAAGTGTGAAACATCAGGTTTCTTACCAGTGAAAGCCTCTTCAGGTGTACTCATGCCAGGTATCCTATGAGGACAATGATTTTGCACAAATACCACAGTGTTGCATGTTTCCACCCACAGATGCATCGATAGGTCTTGATCATGCAACATCACTCTTGCTGCACCCACAATCATTCTGTTCTTTCTTTCAGCAACCCCATTTTGTTGTGGGTTATGAGGCACTATCAGTTCTCTTCGATTTCCTTCTTTGCTGCAGAAGTTCTTGAATTCGTTAGAGATGTACTCTCCACCATTATTTCTCCTAAGAGCCTTCACTTTCTTCCCCGACTCTTTCTCCACGAGTGCCTTAAACTCAAGAAACATTGAAAATTTCTGATCTTTCTTTTTCATGAAGAATATCCAACACTTACGAGAAAATTCATCAACAAATATCACATAGTACTTATGTTTTTTTGTTGAAGCAACAAATAATGGTCCACACACGTCTGTGTGAACTCTCTCAAGGATCCCTAAAGCTCAGTTCTCCTCCTCATGAAAGGTGGCTTTTACATATTTTCCCATAGTACATCCCTTGCATGTGTCTGACTGTGCAAGTGTACCCTTGGGAAGATGAGTAGAAATATACTGCATGACTTTCAAGCCTCCATGGTGAAGATGGCCCAATCTCCTGTGCCATAATTTGCCCTCATCTTGGATCACCACTTTGTCCTCTCTGCTTATCAATGTTGTGCAAAAATCTACATCCAGCTTGTAGAGATTCTTAACACAAATCCCTATCTTCTTGGCTTTCCCTATTGTTTTGTGTCACAGGAAGGCTTTTCCTTCACTAAAAATAACATCATTGCCTCTATCCTCCAACATTGCAAGTGAGACTAAGTTTTTCTTCAAACCTGGTACATGCATTACATCTTTTAATTGAAAGGGTTTACCTGACTGCCTCTCGAAGGTGATGGTACCAATCCCGGTAGCATTGTACCGCCCATCATCACCCATTTCAATATGCATCTGGAGATCCTTCTCCTCCAAGCTACTGAAAAGTTCCTTGTCTCACGTCATGTGAAAGGAAGTGCCACTATCCAAATACCACACAGATCCCAATGCACTTAATACCATGCATGATATCAATGAGAAGTCAAGCTCAAATTTCGAAGACAAAGCCTCACTAGCTGTATATCCTCCAACCTTCTTGTTCTCATTCTTTTGTGGATAGTTAGTAGCATAATTCCCATGCTCGTGACAGTGAAAACACTTCACCCTGGACATATCCTACTTCTTAACATCTTTGGACTCAGATTTGGAATGGAATTTATTCCCCTTACCCTTATTTTCCTTGGCATCCAAAGCATAATCTTCTTCATATTCATTCTTAGATGAATATCCATCTCTAGTGTTCCATTGGAACTCCTCCTGCAACAAATCCGACCACAGTCGTTCCCAATCTAGCAGCTTTTCCTTTCCATTGAAAGAGTCTTGATAACTGTTCCAACTCTTGGGAAGTCCTAGGAGAGCCAAACTCACCAAATCATCATCGGTGAAATTTATGCCAACGCTCCCCAGTTCATATTGACATTGGACAAACTTTGTTAGATATTTTGGTATGGAGTCGCCTTTCTCCATCTTAATCTTCCTGAGTTTATCTTTCAGCGCCAATTTTCTATGGTCATTGTTGCTTTGAAATAGATCTGTCAAAGCCTTCCACATTGCATATAGTGTGGCTTTCCCATGGAGGCTTGAGACAATGTGGTCTCGTACTCCCTCCAATAGGATCCTCCTCGCCTTTTCCACTTGATTTTTCCATGCATCAAGATTTGCAGCATCTGCCACAACGGGTTCGGGAACATCATTGTCAATGAATTAATTCAAGCCATTTTCTTCGAGTACTGCCTCCATCCTATCCTTCCAAGAAATATATTTTTAGATTCCCTTCAGTGCATAATCCAACCTCAAGCCATTAAAATCCATTATGATCCTGAATCAGCTATAGCACCAAGAAAGTCTTCCTGCAAATTCGAATTCTATCCAGTCACAAACTTGGCTCCTTCTTCACAATTGTGATTTCCTGTGCTCTGACACCATGTATAAATTATACAAAAAGCATGTATATCATGGATTCAATCTGATCTAACAATGTACTAAATTTAAATACTAAATCGCTTCTACAAATCAATTGCGGAATTAAAAACACAATCGCCAATCACATGAAGAAAATAAGAATCAATCAAGCCACAACACAGATAATTTCCCGGGGAAATATTTCTGCTCAAAACCCCACTATATACTATTGTATATTAAGCATCGATACATGAAACAATTACATACAAATCTTCTCACAAGATCCCTCCTATACTCAGCTAATTGTCTCACATTGTCTCAGATAGAACTGACCAATACTTGGGAAATTTACTACCTCCAGACAGCCCGCCTTGCTTGCGCAATTTGTGTGGAATGCAATCCCTATTCCATAGGAATTTTGGCCTTCCTAATTTGCACAAGTATCATGGGCAATCCAATGGGTGTTTGGTTGCATGGGTGCAGCCCAATAATCCTACAACTGATAGTCAACTTCCCTTTCACCTAGATCTCAATTGGGTCTCCACTAGAACTAACATGCATGCAGCTAATAATAATAAATTCTCAGTTTCATGTCAGATCACTGATTGTGAATTAATTAATAATTAATTCACTTGATCTCTAGCAGTTACAACTAGCATAACTGAGTTTAACTCACTTAACTAATTTAAACTGATTACAACCCGCATTAACTAATGCACCACTACATTTTGAACTCTGTTACAAATAGAATTACTCTGCGTGCCTCACCAACTACCTCTAACTCGAAATTCATGAGCTAACTGAGTTTATCACACTCAGTTAACTATTAGAATTTATTTTTAGATTATATTACATTTTATTGTCCATCTTAACTAAGGGATAATTAAAATAGACATGCACCAAATTTAGACCACACCAGTGTAGGTGCTTCTAATACCTGTGGTTCGACCCTAGTGTAGATGTTGCTTGGACCTTATGGTCCCACACTAGGCGTGGGCATTGAAATTTATTTTTGAATCTCAACATTGGTGGAGGTCATTATAGGAGAGATTGTCCACAGCATCAAGGTGTCATACTTTAGATTTACAATGCTTACGAGGCATAGAAAATTGGAGATGTTGGACAAAGTGTTCTCTAGATTTATGTAGTAGTGGATGATAGGTAGACAGATCATCAGGAATCTATTACTGAGATGGAATGTAAGATTTTTAATCAATTTGTTTCCATTTTTACTAACCGGGGATATAACTATAGTTATATCATTCCTAACCTAGTGGATAAGTGTGGTTTGAATAAAGAAGTGCATCAGCAGTATTATTTGGTGCAGTTGCCTACAAGATCCAAGAAGATATTTCATCATTGGGTGAGATTTTTTGCACTTGAGCTTAATGGTATGTCTACATCAGCACATCTAAATTTTCCTCCTTTTGGTTCATATAGTATGATTTTGGGCATGGATTGGTTGTTCATTCATAGGAATAATGTGGATTTCTATGACAAGGCTATGGAGTGCCTGGATGATCATAAAGAGAGGATAATATTATAAGGAAAGAAGAACCCTACATAAGTGAGAATGGTTACAACTATGTAGGAAAAGCATAGTGTTCAGAAGGGATTTTTTTTTTTTGCAGTTCATATTTCTAGTGACAAAGGGATATATGTTGAGAATTTTGAATTCATGAAGACGTAAACTATTTTGCAGCAGTTTCAGGATGTATTTCTTGCATATATTTTAGAGTTACCGCCTCATAAGGAAGTATAATTTTCTATTGATTTGATGACAGGAGTAGCACCAACATCAAAGGCACCGTATAGGATGAACACTCCATAGTTGGTGGAATTGAAGTTGGAGCTTATGGAAATATTTTTTAAGGGATATACAAGGCCAAGTGTGTTGCCTTGGGGTTCACCCATTTTTTTTTTTTAAAAGAAGGATTGTAATCTCAAGTTAGACATTGATTATAGGTAGTTTAACAAGGTGATGATCAAGAATAGGTATCATTTTCCATGGATTGATTATTTGTTTGATCAGTTGAAGGGAGTGAAATTATTCTTGAAGATTAATTTGAGATAGAGATATCATCAAGTGCACATCAAAGAAGAATATATTTACAAGACCACATTTCATACCAGGTATGGGAATTATGAGTTTTTGGTAGTTCCTTTTGGTCTTACTAATACTCCAACTAATTTCATGTGTTTGATGAACAATGTGTTGCTTGCTTATTTGTACAAGCTTGTGATAGTGTTCATTGATGATATACTGATATATTATAAGAATGAGGAGGAGCATGCAAAGCACCTGGAAGTAGTGTTGAAATTATTAAGATAGCATTAGTTGTATGCCAAGGTTAGTAAGTGTAGTTTCTTTCAGAACCAAGTTTACTACTTAGGGCATGTTGTTTCCAAGGAAGGTATAACAATGGGCCTAGAAAGATTAGAGATATCACTGAGTGGCTAGCTCCTAGGAATGTGGATGAGGTCATATCATCCATGGGACTAGAAATTTATTACAGGTAGTTCATCAGGAACTTCTCATGGATTGGTTACCTTATTACATATTTACAGAGAAAAGGAAATAATTCTAAATGGACAGAAGAGTGAGCAACTAGTTTTGAACAGTTGAAGCATTTTCTTACAAATTCTCTGGCCTTGAAGATCGCAAATCCTGATGAAGATTTTGTGGTGTGTATATATGCTTGTAAGGAATGACTTGGTGTAATCCCAATGCAAGGAGGGTAGAAGATATCTTATGATTCAAGGAAGTTTAATGTGCACGAGCGGAACTATGTGACTCATGATCTTGAGTTGGTAGATATCATTCATGCATTGAAGATGTAAAGACATTATCTTCTTGGAAATAGGTTTGTCTTGATGATTGATCATAGTGGAATGAGGTACGTGTTTTACCAAACTAATATAAATGTTAAGAAAGCTAGATGGTTTTCTACCCTCAATGATTTTTATTTCGAGATCAAGTACATCAAGGGAAAGGAGAACAAGGTTGTAGATGCTCGCAATAGGAGATAGAAGGTGAATCATATTGTAGCAGTGAGATCTTATGGGGCATATTTGTAGGAGAGGATCTTCCAAGCAGGATGACATGATGATGGGTACCAACAATTGAAGCATATGTTACAACAGTAGGCTGAAGATCGGATAGGGATGAGTATCATCATATCACGACATATGGATTGTTCAAGTTTAGGAACAATATTGGTGCCAGATAACGATGAGATCAAGAAGCTTATCTTGAGGGATTTTTGTGTCAATTTGTATTCAGGTCACCCGAGATATCAGAAGACATTGGAATTAGTTAATAAATTCTATCATTGGTCTAACTTGAATAAATATATGTCTAAGTTTTTTGCGAGATGTTTGGAATATCGACAAGTAAAAGCATAGTGTAAGAATCCAGGTGGTTTTTTACAACTGACTCCAATTCCAGAATGGAAATGGGAGGTCATTTCCATGGACTTCATTACAATTTTTTTGAGGACATGGAAGCAACATGATTTGTGATGGTTTTGGTGGACAGGTTAAGTAAGGTAGCTCACTTCATTGCAGTGAAGTATACTAATTCAACTAGTAAGGTGGCTCAGATCTTCATCTAGGAGATAGTGATATTTCATAGTGTTCCCAAAAATATTATATCAGACAGAGGTGCCATGTTCACTTACAGGTTTTGGAAGGAGTTATTTGTAGGTTTGGGAATAGATTTGGACTTCAGTATAGCTTATCATCCACAGACAGATAAACAGACAAAGAGGGTTAACATGATTCTTGAGGATATGTTCAGGATGTATGTCATGCATCAGTGGATGAAGTGGGAAGGGTATCTTCCACTAGTAGAGTTTTCATATACTAATGGGTACTAGGAGTGCTTGAAGATAAGTCAATTTTAGGCACTTTAGGGGTATAATTTTAATACTCCTGTACACTCGAGTGATCCAGTGACAAGGGTGTTGATTGGACCATATATGTTGGCTGAGATGGTATTATGCAACCAGCTCACAAAACATAAGAAAATATAGATGAGCGACTTAAAAATTATCCTCTGTGAGGTTGAAGCCTCTTTAAATTACATAAATAAACAATTCTTGGATGATACAAATGATAAGTCCTCATTGGTATATATAGGATTCTAAGGGGTCACAATATAATCATATCCTACAAAACAATAACAATTTAAGGGCACAACAATAACAATAGTGGGCTTCTATGGGGCATGACAATAACATCACGGGGTATACATGGGCACAACAATAACGATATAGGGCTAAACTAACAATAACAATAAGTAGAATACACTAGTATTATAGGGACATAACATGCCCCTCTCCTTAAAAAAAGTGTTGTCCGCAATACTTGAGTATTTATGGATGCTTCTGTATAAAATTTTAATCCTCCTATGTGGAATATTTAGCAGGTAAGTTCTTCCACTTAATGAGATACACTGAATGTAATCAATTTTGTAGTTTTTGGGTTCTTTTTTCCATGATTGTTTCAGCATCAAACATGATTTTTCCTTCTTTTTCAAGTTCTAGAAACATTATTTGAACTAGTAGTTTGTCACTGATAACCTTCTTTAAGAATGAAACATGGAAAACTAGGTGTACTTGGGAAGATGCAAGTAGCTCCAATTTGTATGCCATAGTACTAATCTTTTGCAACACCTTTTAAGGACCATAGTACTTGAGCGATAATTTATTATCCTTCTTAGCTTGCTTGAGAGACATTTGTTTGTCTGGTTTTAGCCATAAAAATACCCACCTATATCAAAATTTATTTGACTGCGATGTTGATATGCCTGTTGTTTCATTCACTTATATGCCAAAGTGAGGTTATCCTTTAATATTTGGAGAACTTGTTGTTGATACTCAATATGATATTGCACTGCTTGAACCTTAGAATTTTCTCTTAAAGATGATGTGATGGATGGTGGATGATATCCATAAAGTTCCATGAATGTGGTCATTTTTATTGCAGTATGGATGGAAGTTTTATACCTTCATTCAGCTAAAGGTGTCCACTTTACCCATGGTGTTTTTTTATCAGATACAAAGAAACGAAGATATCCTTTCAAACATTTTTTCACTATCTTGGTTTTCCTGTTAGATTGAGGAGGATAATATCATCAATGAGCTAATTGTGTACCAAGACAAGAAACTAATTTCATCCAGAAATTTCCAGTGAAAAAGGGATCTTTGTCACTTCCAACAATCTTTGGGTTTCCATGTAGCATTTGAATTGTTTCCATAAATGCAGTGGCAACTGTATTGGCTTTAAAATGATGAGATAATGCACAAAAGTGTGCATACTTGGTAAGTCTATCAACTACCACCATGATGACACTCCTTCCTTCATACTTGGGTAAACCTATGATAAAATCCATAGAGACCTCCTCCCAACGAGCACTTGGAATGGATAAATGTTGTAACAGACCTGGGTCTCAATTGTCTCAATTTTTTTTTTTTTTTGGCAAACCAAACATTCTGCCACAAACTTTTGACTATCAAATTTAAGTTCATCCGAAAAAATTCCTTCATGACCCTCTGGTAAGTTCTTAAAAATCTTGATTTCCCTCCTAAGGGGGAGGTGTGAAATTCCAAAAGAATATTTTGCTTGAGTTGGTAATTATTACAAAGATATATGCAATCTTTGTACCATAATGAATCATTTTTCTAGCTAAATGTATGAAATGTACTAGGATCTTGCTACAAATTTTGAATGAGTGTCCACACCTCTTCATCATTATTCCATTCATCCCTTGTTTCGGTTATCCAATCATATTGGATAATAGAAATATCACAATGAAATGCTTCCACATCCTCGTCCTTCCTTGATAATGCGTCTGCAACAACATTTTTCTTCCCTTTTTGTAGATGATTTGAAAGTCATCTCCCAACATATTTTTGTCCCATTTTTATTACTCTTTTGAAGATAATCTTGGCACCAAAGAGTATTTAATACTATCATGATAATTTTTTTACCTTGAAGTGTCTTCCCATTAGGTAAGGTCACCATTGATTTAGTGCATGTAGTATTTCCAACATTTCCTTCTCATAAATAGGTTTGTGTAAATACATTCCTTTGACTGGATGACTTTCAGCAATGGGTATTCCTTCTTGCATTAAAACAACACCAATTCCATTTCTTGAGCCACCACATTCCATAATAAATGTTTTTGTGAATTTTGGTGTAGCTAAGATTGGTGCTTGTCACTTGTCTCTGTAAGGTGTTCAAAGGCCTTAATTTCTTCTGAAGTCCAAGAAAATGCATCTTTCTTTGATAATATTGTTAGAGGTGATTCTCTCCCATAATTCATAAAAAACTTGCAATAATACATTGTCAACCTGAGAAATCCTCAAAGATGCTTTATGGTTGTGTGTATTTTACATTCCTTAATGGCTTTAATTTCTTAGGGTCTACCTTAACACCCTCTTGAGATATAATATGACCCAAATATTCCACCACCTGTACTCCAAAGAAACATTTGGAGGTTTTTACATATAATTTTTTCTCCACCAATAGTTTAAGAACCCTGTCAACATGTTGAACATGATCCTTCCAAGACTTGTTGTAGATTAGTATATCATCAAAAAATACTAACAAAAAAATTCTAAGGGTTTGAAAATGGAACTTGTCAAACCTTGAAATGTGGAAGGTGCATTAAAGGCCAAATGGAATGACCAAAAATTCATAATGACCCTCATGAGTTCTGAATGTTGTTTTCGAAACGTCTTTGGTCTTCTTTCTAATTTGATGATATCCTAAATGAATATCTAGCTTGGAAAATTAAATTGATCCATGTAATTCATCCAACAATTCATCAATGACATGAATGGGAAATTTATCTTTAACAGTGAGATTGTTGATCTCCCTATAATCTAGATACATATGCTATGATCCATCCTTCTTATGCACCAATATTACTGGAGTAGAGAAAGAGCTCTGACTAGGTTGAATTACACCATCCTCTAACATTTATGCAAGCATACATTCAATTTCACTATTTTGGGCATATGGATATTTATAAGGTATGATGTTTGGAGGAAAACTTCCTAGAATCAAATGAATCGAATGATCATGATCAATAATAGGTGGGAGGCCTTTGGGAGTCTCAAATACCTTGGAATGATTTTCCAATACGTTTTGTAGATCTAGAGAAATAGATGACTTCAATGTTTGAACATCTAGTGAGCATAATTATGCAATTATGCCTTTTTTTATTTATTCAGAAGGTTTTTCATGCCATTAGAGATTATTATATTTCCTGGTTTCCTTGTGATACCCCCTAATTCAAATTCCTTTCCATCCCAAAATAATTTCAAAAAAATTTCTTGAAAATTAAAAGCTATCATCCTCAAATATTGTAACAATTGGACTCCTAGTAGAACATCATCACTCTTATGGTTAACTTGATATTATGGCACTTTCCAGAGAAATTTATAGTTCCTCCATTTTCAACCATCACTTAACACTCTGGTGCTAGGAAAAATTTCAATCCCATAGCTATCTTACAATGAATAAAATTATGGGTATGTTGACGGTGTTGGAAATTTGTCAACTAAGGGGGTCTTCCTGATAGGAAGTCCCAATTATACCTCACACCATTTGTAATAGGAGCCTCATCCTGAGTATTGGTTTGGCTACCATACATTCCTATATATTTTCCTTGACTACAAAGTTCAACAGAAGAGATTAATGCACAGGTAATTTCAGATGAGCAAGTGAGTATGCCTTGTGAAATGTTCAGTTGTCAAAAGTATCAAGGTCCTTCTATTGAAAGGGAAGATAAAATTTGGGCTTTTAAATACAAGTAACAATACTAATCTAGAAAAGGAACATGAACATATACATATGAATGAATCGTTGATAAACCGACGAAATATTTCACAAAGAAGAAACAATTATTAAAGAAAATACAACACACCTAAAAAGATAAGTACCAAAGCCAACGAAATAGTCCAATTTTTTTAGTACAGATGAAAACAACATACATCGGAAACATTCAAAGAATAGCGTTACAATATTCACGACATATGCATGAAAGAGTGTTAACTCAATGATCTTCTAAACTAAGTAAAAATTCCAAGATACATCAAGACAGTGGAGAATTAGAGAAGTCATTCACTCCTCTAAAACAACTATATTCATCTCCAATTCCCAGTAGGAGGATCCAAGGTGAAAATTCCTTTACATGAGCAATGAGGATGTATATATAAAAAATGGGGTGATCATTCACCTCCCTTGTGACTCTTGGACTACCCTCATTATTGTTCAACTTCTCAATGACCTTTCAAATTGCTACATGACTTTTCACATTACATGGATGACTCTTGGAATTCCACTTTGCATTACATTTATCAAATATTGAATTTACATAATCCAAAAAATGATGTGGAACATGATGACTCATGACATGACAAGAAATGACATTACATTGATGACATGTACTTCACGATGACATGGCAATATCAAGCCATTCTTTTTTCTTGCTTTTTTTTATGTCTTCTTGAGAGATGGAACATGTTCTTCCTCTTCCTCCTCCTCATGGCTTGAATACAAGGAGTCTTCAATGTAGTTTTGATCTTTGGTATTTGTTTTTGCTCTGTTTTTCCTTCATCTTCTCCCCTTATGATCATATTATCTATTCATCTCCATAGTTACCTTCTAGAATGGTCTGCTTCTCATTTTCCTCCATCATCATCCTTTCATGATAAGATAGAGTACCGTAAACTAAAATTCACTCATGATAAGATGACATCCGTCCAAAAACTCTTAATCTAACACGTTTCATGAAATCACTTGCTAGGGCTGGAACCAGGTGATTAAATCAAGGATTGTGCAGTTCTAAAGGCCAAGGTTTGGGACTGAAACTTGAGATTGTGCAATGTGTAGTTTAGGATGGCTAGGGTAAAAGGATTTTTCAATTGAGGGGCTCAAGAGCTCAAGGTTGGGGCTTGAGGCTTAAGGTTGCCCAATGTGCATTTTTGGAAGGGCATACTTACAATATCACGCAATTGAGGGACCCAGGAGGTCAAGATTATGCTTAAGCCTTGAAGTTTCCAAATTCACAATTCTGAGAGCCCATACTAGGTAAATGCATAGTTGAGGGGCTCAAGAGATCAAGGTTAAGGCTTGATGCTTAGAGTTTCCTAATGCACAATTTTGGAAGGAGAACAAGCTGTTATGTTGCACAGTTTAGGGGTTCAAGGGCTCAAGATTGACGCTTTAGGATTGAATTTTCTGAATGCACAATTTTGGAGAGAGCATAGTCTCATGGATTACGCAGTTGCGCAGCTCAAGTTGTCAGGCTAGAAACTTGAGGCTTGACACTGTGCAGTGTGCAGTTAAGGTTGACTAGGAGGTATAAATTGCACATTTCTAGAGCTCAAGGGTCAAGGTTGGGCACTATGACTACTTATTTCACAATTCCAAGAGTTAATGTCAAGGATTGAGGGTTGATACTGTGTAGTGTGCATTTTAGGAGGGTTGAGTGATGTCAGTTTTCTCAGTCGGGAAGTTTTCAAGACTTGGTTAAGTGTGGGATCAGTGAAACCAAAGTGAAGAGTGATGAAACTTAACTATGATCACAAACTTATAACATTTTACAATGCAACATTTATCACCCATAACACATGAATAACATACTTCCCTCAATGCATCGACATTGTGATGACTTTTCCCAAGTGAGACTCTAAAGATAAACTTTACGACGACAATGACGATACTTGTGCGATGATGCATGAAACTTTGAGAATTTTGGGTATGTGTCATATTATTTCCACGACTAGTTAGGCAGACCCAAGGATGGGGGGTGCACCTACATATGGTGGGAGGAACTACCCATGGTATTTTTCATGGGGTTTACACATGGTTTTTGGCATGATGGTTTTCATTCCATGGTATTTTGTAGATCCGGTCAAGGGAACTACAGTTATGTTTTAATCCATGGTTAGTGGATTCGGTTTTATGACTGCTTCAACATGTATATATATATCATATTGTAACATTGAAAGGAATATAATGAAAAATCAATCTCGTAGTCTTGATTTTGAGATCCATGGGAAAATATCTATGTATATTTGTTTTATGTTCTCTCCATTGTATATTTTCTATTTTAAGAATTCGTTTGCAAGTAATTTTTGTATAGGGTTAAAACCTACATTTGGTATCAGATTTGTTTCATCTTCAAGGGGACACCTTTACTGTTGAGGAGTTTTTCTTTGGCATGTGGTAGACCCTGTTTAGTGGGAGATCCATGAGATCGATTCATGCGGTGAAAGAAGATGGCGAATAGTGGAAATATAGAGATCAAGAAATTTAATGGTCATAGTTTTGAGTTATGCAAGCTCAAGATGGAGGATCTGTTGGTGGACCGAGATTAGTGGGTTTTTATAGATCCAAGCATGACACCAACAAGAATGTCGATAGAGGACTGGGTGAAGTTAGATCAGAAGGTGAAGAGCACAATAGTGTATCTCAGATTCAGTATTGTTGAATGTATCATGGGAAGCTACAATGAAGGATTTGTGGATCAAGTTAAGGACTTTGTACCAATATAAATCTCTGGTGAAGAAACTGTTCCTGTGGAAAAAATTGTATAAACTGAGGATGAAGAATGGAGACATAGTGACAGAACATCTAAATGCCTTTAATATAGTGGTAAGCCAGTTGTTATCTATTGATATAAAAATTTCAGATGAAGATAAGTTCATCAGTTTATTGTGTTCTCTACCAGATTTGTGGGATATTATGGTTGTTGCAATACATAGCAATACAACTACCTTGAAGTTTGATGAAATAGTATCATCCTTGTTGTCAAAAGAGATGATATGGAAAAATATGGAGAGACAAAATGGAGATGCCTTATCTGTGAGAGGACGGTCCCAAAATAGAAACAAAAGTAATTCCTTAAGTGAGATATCTAAATCTAGAGGGAGATCTAAATATCCAAGAAAACTTGTAAAGGTGTGTTGGAAATGCAGAAAGGAAGGGCACTACAAAAAACATAGTTATCGATCAAACAAGAAAATTACTGATTACCCATTTTTTTGAGGTAGAAAAAAAATCACCCGATTTTGAAAAGTGGTTATTCATAATACACCTTTTGTTTTAACATATTTTCCCCACTTTAAATTTTCTATGAATTTTTTTTTTTTAAATATTAGTTTTCATGTTGATTTTGAAAATTGGGTATGCAGCATCAACCCCATTTTTTTAGAGGGTTTATTTTTGAAACTTTACATTTTTTAATGTCCTTTTCTTCCCTGAAATATTTATTTTTAAGTGTATTTATGTATTTTTGTTTTTTCTACTTTTCTTTTCAATTTTTTTTTTGTAATGAAATCTTCATTTTTTCACATAGTTAAAAAATAAAAAAATAAAATAGTCAATATTTTAAAATTGGGATTTTCTATATCTTTATGTATTTTTAATTAATATTTCAATGCACATCAAATAACTGTCGCTAAAAAAAAACCAATTTTAAACATTTGACAAAAAAAATACACATTTTCAATATAAATACAATGAAAAAGATACACATTTTGAGACTTTTTATTAAAAATGACATGTTAAATAAATGATTTTTATGGGAAAATATTAACAAAAAAACTTCAAAAAATAGCATTGCCTATGAATTTTATGTCAAAAATTAATAGTAATCATAGTTTTTTTACAAAAAATAATGATTCACATAAAAATTGAAGTGAAAATCAGATAATACAAATATTAAAAATATAACAACAATAATCAAATACTCATTCTTCTCATAAAATCTCAAATTCATAACATTACAAGTAAAACTAATGAATAACTCTCCAAATTTAGTTTTATTTGCAAGCATAACTTAAATTTAATCAATAATATCAACTAATCGATGTTCAACATCTTCTAGAACTTCATTAATATCTTCTTCCACAAACTTCTCTACTTCAGTTTGGTCATTTTTCCTCTTCTAATTGATCTTTGATGTCTGCAAATATTCCAAAGAGTCATTTTCCAATCATTCGAGATAATGGTGGTTGAGGTTCTGTTGCCTTTTTTTCCACACGTGATTCATTAAAATCCCCTTTCCTCAAACCCACTTCTTGAATTTCATCTGGAAGAAATTGAATAGCATTAATTATTTGTTAAATAAAATTATATCGTAGTGTGTCCTTTTCAATGGAAATACAAATTTTTCCTTTTACAGGCAACATGTTAGTGTTGTACCTAATCATCAAGCACAAATTAAATAATTAAATAAATTAGTATAAATACATAAATACTAAAAAATAAATATTAAAGTTCAATTTTATATAAAAAAACTTACCTTAACCTGAGAATAAATCCAAAACCCAATCTCCTTCATTTGAACATAAATCTATAAGATAGTTAATCAATGCTTGCGGTTTTTTATAAATGTTAACTATCTCTCCTTTTGCATCTTTATCTTCATATTTAGTTTTCTTACCACAACATCATGAACCAATACTTGGCTATGACTCTTTCCATATACTTGATTCAGAAGAACAAACTTATAGCTATCATCATTTGTCCAACATTCAACATAGATGAACTCGCAATCATTTATAATTGGTTCATCCTCAGAAGAAACAATATTTGAATTTTGTCTGTAACATGAAATATGAAATTTCAATTAACTTGTACATAAATAAAAAAAATTAACATTAATAAAACATACAGTTTGAACGTTTTACCATGTAAGATGCATCCTTGAGTTTGATTTTCCTTTAAAGTTTGTTAATAACATTTCAAATTGTGTGTTTGAATGTAATGTCACAAATATCCCAAGTGGTGATGGTGTGACTTCTTGAAAGCTCATAGCCACTTCATTAAAAACTTGATAAGTATAAGGTTCACTATCATATCCAATGTCTTTGATAAGTATAAGTTTCACTATAGTATCTAATGTCTGGGAAATTGAAACCATGAGGAATATCTACAAAAATTAGGGCATATTCCCTTTTAGGTATGAGTTTTGCAATGTCTTCACAATCACCTTGTATTATTTTATATTGGATAGTGTCGAGCCCATTCCAAATGAAATGAGTAAGAGTATGTTCAAGTTCAACACTCTTAATACACTGATTTCTCAGTCTTTCCAACTTAATTTTTTCAATAAATCTTCTAAAAGTATTTGGTACTCCATTTGTATCCTTGACATCTTTAATTAAATTAAATATATATGTGTATAAGTAATAAAATAAAAATAGTTTACATATGAATAAAATGAATGTATAAATCAACATACCTTATTGAATTCAAGATAAAAAAATTTAAGTGTTGCAGTAGAATTTGATTATGGGTAATTGTGCACAACATCATCAAACTCTCTTCATTCAACATTTTAACCATATGTTCTTGTAGTTTCATATAAATCTTATGAATAAATAAATAAAGTAAAAATTATTAATACAGTGATATGTATAACAAATAATACCAACAACAATATGCTATATTTAAAAGAAAAGTATAATAAAAGAAAAAGTAAAAATAATTCTACAAACTTACTTTTGAAATTTTGAGCATATTTCATCCATTGATAATTCACCTGACTTCACACGACATAGTAGTAATTTGACTAGTTTTTCATCCTTCACTTCTTGCATTGTTCTCCAAGGTGTCATAGTCATATCATCTAGAAGTTGCTTCATTTCTGGACCTGTCTTACTGTTGGTACAAATTATGGGTTTAATCTTTTTAACCTTTTGATTTTTTATGGAAGTATTCTCCCAAGGGTCAAAAATCTCATCAATCAAATCCCATACCTTCCCGATTCTAAATTCCAACTGGAAAATGTTATCCATGCCTCTGAATAAATGTGAATTTAATTTTCCACCTTTTGAATTGATTATATCCTTAATTTGATAAGTTGTTTCCATTAAACATTCTTTTAAAATCTTAGACTGACTTTTATCTTATCCCCACCACATTTTTCTACAAATTCATTATGAATAAATCTAACCCTTTGGATGAAATTCATATACATTCTATACTCATTATATGCCTTATGATCTCATGTCAATAACTTTGCTTTCATTTCTATTAAACCAGCATAAATGATGCATCTCATTGTTTCAAAAAGAGATTTATTGGGATATTCCTCGATCAATTGTCTTTTAGCCTATGCTGAATGGTTCCCTCCAATTACATAATATTTGTATTCAAAACATCGTGTCCTATTAAATGCCTAGTTGTTGGGAAATTTATTTGGATCAACAAGAACTACATAATCCACCACATGCGCATATGGATTGAACCCGAACAATGTTTTCAAATTATGGACATGTAGGTGATGTGTCTTTCTAATTTGATATTGAGATTGTCCATCATTTGGCCTATAGAATCAGTTGACATTAAGTTGAAATATTTGGCCACCATTAATTAATTTATTATTCCTTCAGTGATATTGAATGACATTTTGTTTTGTTTTAATAATGTCATCCTCTAACTCAACACCTAGGGTTATGATTTCTTTGCTAGATTTAGAGCTTTCACTTTGATATTCACTTTTGCCCAGGATTTTTACAGATTGACCAATTTTTGATTTCTTCTTCTTACAGGTTAACATATCTTCTTCTAGATAAAACATTTCCTGATCATCAGTTGGAAGAGAGATATCTATGGCCATTTTCTCATACTCTTCCCATCACCTCATATGGTTCACCAAAGTTAATCATACCACAATATAGATAAATATGTGCACCATCATTGGTTTCATTATTTTTAACATGCCATGTAAAATTTGTTTTATTTATTTCTCGTCCATTATTCCATTCTAAAATAACATTGAATGTACTTGATGGAACACTTGCTTGACCTTTATGACGTTTCTTAGTTCAGGTGTGTTCAGCAATATCCATAGTGTGTTGAGCTGCAACTTTAGTTCATGCAATTGTTGCCCTTGGCGCAGGACCATTCACATAGATCTTCTTTGATGTCATCTTCCTAATATATATATCTATATATTAATTAATTATAAAAAATACATATCTTAGTTAAACAATTTTTTAAAAATTTAACAATATAATTTTTTTTAAAAATAATATAAATTGAAATTTAGAAAAAAAAATCAAACTATATAAATTAAAATAAAATAAAAACTTATATATTTTATTAGAAATAATACATTTTTTTCTCCAAAATTGACTTTAAAAAAATAAAAAATAAAATTGTATATATATTCCTAGGAAAAATCGGCAACTTTATATTATACACTTTGCAGATGCAATTAACAATTCAAGACGCCCAATGGGCACGTGTGCTCAAGCACACAATGTAGAAAGGCTACCCAAATATTTACATATTTCTAGCACGGTTAGGCTTTTCACGCTTACCTTTTCTCTTTTGAATGATCTGCCAAGTCCCTGAATGTAGGGAAGAAGGAACCAAGGCCATATCATTGTTCCTCATGGAGTTTTCTTTCTCAGAATCTAAGCTTTCAGACACATGTGATCTTTTATTCGCTCTTGAGCTTATATCAGACCAATCCTTAGTTCTCAAAAGATCCACCTTAGTTTGTGTTGGCTGAGGCATCACGTTTGACCCAGTTGGGTCTTCTACTTCATGGCCTAGAACCCTAGGATTTGTTGCAGCCTGACTGCTTTCATTTTGAATGGTTATATCCCCTTCTTCTTTTGTTTCTTTCTCTAGTCCACCTGAGGGGAATTACCAACCTTTGGAAGCTTTCCTTGTCTTCTTATTTTTAATGTTTTCTCTTCTACCATTCGGACATGTTTTTTGTAAATGACCGGTTTTCCTACATATTCTGCATCTAAATGCAATTTTTTCATAATGAAGGTGTTGCTGCCATTTTTGTTGGTGATGGATTAAATGCATACTTTCAGGTAACCCTTTGCTGAGGTCCACATTAACACAGATTCATGCGAAAGTGAAGATTCTCTCCTTCAGGCGTTGGATGTTTGTTTTTATGTATCTTCCTATAGTATTTCCAATGCCTTCTAGTACCTGTTCGTTCAAAAAATGAAGCGGGAGATTATGTATCCGAACCCAAACCGACATTCTGGTTATCTCCATCGTATTTGCATCAAAATTAGGGAACCAAGGTGTGATAAAGAGTCTAGTAGAACCCCAGAACCATGGTCCCGCCCTGAGAATGATATCTCTATCTTCTGCAGAGGAGAACTTGACAATCAAATACCCCTTGGAGCAGAGATGGATATCACAATCCATAGTCCAAATTGTGAATATCCAATGCAAAAACTCCATTGGTTTGGGCCAAAAACAGTTAAATCTGCATATTATTTCCTGTGATTCGAATGTGGAGCGATGTTCATCAACATCTCATGCATTAATATTCAGTTCTGGCACGCATTTCAGTTGCTCACAATGTATGGTTTGGGAGTATTCTCTGTTGGTTCGGAGGTTGTTGCTATTGTTGCTGTTGCATTTTTCCCCTGCATAATGTTCCTGTACGAGACACCATTTGGAGATCCATATTTGGTAGTGTTGGCTCCCCTCATGGGTCCAATTGCTCTATTTTGTTTGGCTCTAGTGGATGTTTTTCCTCCCATAGTTCCACCTTTTAGTCTTAAATTCAGGACAATGGAGGAATTCTTTTGGATGTGGTATTCTTTTAATTGGGCTTCTTCCTGTAGTATCTTCCTTGAATATATCAGGATTTTTTTTGTAGTCGAGATACCAGTTGACACTTGGATCTTGTGCTTCAGGTTTGTGAACAAATCCACACCATGTACCCAAAGTGTTTTTGATTTCCCATTTATATTTTTTATGGAAATCTGAAAACTAGTTTTGGGAGTATAGTCCCCTACTTGTCTGTCTGTGTTGTATTTTTTAGCACCAATCCCACCAATAGATTAGACGCTTTGTCTAGGGGACATGGAGACGAGAAACGAAGAGAGCCCATGAGTGGGTTTAACCTCACCACGTTCCCTTAGTCTGTGCCATAGAGGTAAACAGTGAGGCTCTAACCCCCACGCTGCCCTCGTAAAGAGAAGGCAACCCCAGTCTTCATATATCCATATGTAATCAATAAAAACAGAGAAGAAAACAATAAAATCAAAATTTGGGGATAGTTTTACCCATTGTGGGCATTCCTGGAGTAGCCCGATAGACCAAAATGGCAAAGCGGGAGCCCCCTCTTCGATCCCTCAGTGCCTTGTAGATCCACTGCACAATGAACCTGCCTCCAAGTCGTTTCCAAAGACTGGGACCTCTATCGTCGTCCCTCCGCTGAGATCCAGCCATAGCACCCCTAGGACGCCATTTCCTTCCTCTGTCGTAAGTCCACATATAAAATATTCCTTCTCCCCTCCCCTGCCATCGAGAGGCTTCTGCCAGGCTCTCAGAGAAGTCGCATCTGTGACTTCCAACTTCTAGCTTCTGTAATATGCTAGATCTTGGCCCTTATTTGACTGTCGCCATCTTTTAAGTTCTGAATCGGTATGGATCGATCCGCCATTCTTCCCTCGTGCACGCCTTTGATGAGCCACCACCGCACAGCCATAGCCCCATGACCTAAAAGCCCTAACTCCTCTCCTCTCCATCGCTCTCCTTTAATATATATATATATATATATATATATATATATATATATATATATATATATATATATATATATATATATATATATATTAAGTTGAATGAAAAAAAGTAATAATAATATAAATTTTAAAATAAATTATATATAATTTTTTTAAAATGGTTTTTGTATTATATTAAATTTTCTTTTTTCTTTTTTTTTAATTGGGCCGAGGGGGCCCAGTAGCCTCCGACTCTCGGCTGAGCTGAGGGGGCCCCAAAATTTGTTTTAAAATTAATTTCAATATATATATATATATATATATATATATATATATATATGGATGGTGATGATGGTTATTTTCCGTTGAGACCATCATCACCATCACCATCACCATATATATATAACTACTTTTTTATGGGAATGTTTTGTTTTTAGTAATTTTGTTTCGTGGAGGAAACTAGTAGCCCTAAAAATATATAATTTTTGTTACTTTTTTCTCCTAAAAATCCTACAAATTTGAGGTTTTTTTTCATCTTATTCGCTATAAAAATATTTTAAAAATTGTATTTTTTTCATGTGGTTTTTCCCATAAAATATGATATTGAAAAAAAAAAATCAAAAAATAGTAAAAAAATATATTTTTGGAGCATAAAAACCATAAAAGAACATATTTTCTCCAAATTCCTCTTTAAACGGTCAAAATAGAAGGAAAAATCACTACAAGAAAAAATGACATTGGTGAGGGTCCAAAAATGTCACCATAAACTCATTGGTGACAATCAAAAGAACCTCCATCACCAAAAACTGAACGTCACCAAAGGTGGCGTCGCCAAAAATATAGGTGTTGTGGTGACAATCAAGGTCAATCACGAATAATGATTATAATGACAAATAGTGACCGTCACCATTTCAAATGAACAACAACGATTTATTGTGATGGGCACTTGTTATCACTATATATATATATATATATATATATATATATATATATATATATATATATATACATATACATATACATATACATATACATATACATATACATATACATATACATATACATATACATATACATATACATATACATATACATATACATATACATATACATATACATATATATATATATATGTGGTGGTGTCCGTTCACCATCACCATTTCATATGATTTGTAGTGATGGACATTTCATGGTCATCACTATTGATGCATATATATATATATGGTGGCATTCATTGACCATCACCATTTCATATTTTGGTGAGGGTCGAAAAATGTCACCATAATATCATTGGTGATGGTCAAAAAAGCCTCATTCACCAAAAAATAATTGTTGCTATTCCATATGAACATTTGCACCATGGAATTGAACCACCAACCTCTCGTTTGCAAGCAGGTGCTCTTCCATTGAGCTAGCACCCTTTAAATAATTTGGCTTTAAAAAATTAGACCTTGAAACTTTATAAATTGTAAATTCTACAATTTCCAATAAGTTCTACTACAACGGAGAAGGAGGAAATTTTTTTACAAATAACGAGTAAGATAACATAAATCTATCAAGTAAATCTATCAAATAAATATGGTGTCATTCTAGTTAAAATAGGCATTTTCGTCATATTGACTAGAGTCATGTACACGCAAAAAACCAAAATTACATCATCAATTTTTCATGGTTGACCTATAAAGCTCATACATATTACAAATAATTGAAGGTGTTTGATGATGAGTAAAGTTAGATAACACTTCGATATATTGCAAACTTGAGGCTAACTACAAATCATCGAAAAATGTTTAAAGAACAAATAATCATTGATGAAACATGTACAGAAGCATAGAATTTGAGCATGTCAATATATAAATATGAACATCTAGCCACAACATGACTATGCACCAAAAATATTGCATTATTTACCAACACTCTAACATTTACTTACAAAATTTCCATTAAATTCAAAGTTACTAAAGAAACAATTATTGCAAAACACAAATCATAAATACAAAAATTGTCATTTACCATTTATAATTATGTGGAAGCCAACTTATTTTCCCCGTTTCATTGAGATCTAGCTTAGGTGGCTAAAAGGAGGTGTTTTTATCCTCCCCATATGGATTCAAATCCCACTCATCAAATGTTTTCCCCTCGTAGGTTGATAGCCTCTGAAAGGAGTCATTTCATGTGGATGGGATAGGTGTGACTTTTGATGGATTAGATTCCTCAGTCATAACAAATTAGCTAAGAATGGATTTCTAAGTCCATAGGTGAAATTCCCTTCACTAACTGGAAGCATTCAAACCAAAAAAACCATGTTCCCCATCCTTCAGTTTGCAACAGTCTAATCCCATGTTAATATGTGACGAGACTTATGATCAACTAACTTGAGAAAGGCAATAATCGCTTAGAGTTACAATATTCGAACCATGAATTCAACAAAAATTTTATGCACATAATATATAAAAAAATATTATTAACGGAAATCATAGTTCAATATAAAGGCTTCCAGCTATTGTTACTGTCATCCCAAAATGCCACCCATCAAGACGTTGTGTTGTATAGTCAAATTTTTCGAAGCTTTTGTTTGCGAGAAACTTATTTATGGATACTAAATATGCTCAACCAAAGTCACATATTGACATCATATATCCTTCATTATTGAATGATAGATCTTATGATTTACATGCACTGACCAAGAAAATAAATAACAAGGAATAACACCAAACTTATCATACAACAAAAAGGAAAACAAAAAAAACATTAATAGATGTAGCTATTAAATTTCTAATCATTGAAGGAGACAAAATAGGTAAATAGTATGTCTCAATAACACATTTTTAACTTTTGAGTATGTACAATGTTTCAATGGATACAAGTGATGGTCAATGCATGAAAAACAATCATGCGCCATGTCGCAAAATAAAAATACACCAGTTCTCTTAGAGAGTGGGCACTTGGAACCCACTCTCATATAACAAACCTATCATACAACAAAATTTCTAAACTTATCATACATCAAAAAGGAAAACAAAAAGAGCATTAATAGGTCTAGCTACTAAATTTATAATCATTGAACGAGACAAAATAGGTATATAATATTTCTCTAAAACACATTTTTTACTTTCAAGCATGTAAAATGTTTCAATGTCTGCAAGTGATGGACAATGCAAAAAAAAGAAACATGTGGCATGTTGCAAAATAAAAATACATCAGTTCCCTTGAGAGTGGACACTTGGAACCCACGTATGTCAACATGAGATTTCAACAGAGGAGCGAAAAATATTGTATTCAACTCATGATTATATCTTCATTCTAATATTAACTCTTGCTCTAGAGGTGACCCCAAGAGTCCATGTTTACCTCAGAGCAGCTTAACCATAGTAAAATTATCTACCAAATTTTGTGTTTCATTGCAAGTGGCTTACGTAGCTCAACTTCCTAAAAAGATTTCATGCTTATATTGTGTCTTAACTCTTACCATTGGGTTCATACTAAATCTTGATGGGGGGACTAATGTCCAAGCAGGCTCCAGTTTAGAGCCTAACTTAAGTACAAAATAAGGCAATGATATGCTCAATATTGAAAGAGACTCTACCCTTAAGTAATCATGTTTCAAATAAATGGGTTATCAGAGATTGGAGCATTTAGAATATCTCGAATGAAATTAGGTGTTTTGTTGCAAATATTATTCTAATAAGGTTTTATTATGTAATAAGATGGTTCAATAATATGAGGAACCAGATAGGGTAACTAAGGAGATCATTTGGGACTAAAGCAAATTTAAGTGAGAATTCAGACCACTCCATGTTGGAAGAAAATAAGAAAACATGTGGCACATGTGGATGTATGGGAATAATGGCACCACTAGTCATGTTAAATCAGTGCTCTCTTATTTAAGGCAAGAGGCTTACTTTTCTCCACCAAACATAATGAATTGCATAGGTAGCGTAGTTATCATTGTTTTGGGTGGAGGAAAAATATTGTTGGCTACCTCTATTTTCCTATCTTGTTTTGAAAAGAACATCAAAAGACATCTAAAATATGTATACTGTAGTCATTGATCTATTTTGAAACATAGTTCATAGTGGGGACCACTTTCAGGGTTTTTTAGACTCCTAATAGACACAAAGGGGCTTGTAGTTCTACATGTCCCTTAACGATACCCCAAGCAATTAAACAAGATGAAGCTTTGAATATAAATTTGGTGTTAACACATTGGTAAGGGTGGTGGTAGATGAAGAAAGGGTCATTTGTAAGGAATTTGTACATTTCATCTAGGAATTCTTGAAGCAAAGGCACCTAAGGATCATATCTTGGCATGGCTGGTAAAGGCTAAAAGAAAAAAAAATTGTCATGGCCCTTTCCAGCAAGCCAGAGCCACATTATAGGGATGCACCCACCATACCCCTTTGGGTTTTAACCTCATGACATAGCTCAGGTGTCTAATTAGACTTTACAAATCCATCTACACCCTCAAGGAACCAATGGTTCGTGTTCAAATGGTTAGAGACTTTTAGGCAGTGCTCTTTGATAGGTAAACCAATGATAATACAGAATAAAGGTCTTGGTAGAACCCTATCTTAGGCACCAATGTAATTATGTATAATTGTGATACAATTTTTTTGTTTTCCCCCCTAAAAATGAACACACTACAACATGCAATGAGTAGCAAAAGATAAAGGGGAAGATTACCCATTGAGAAGCTTGCAATTGCTGGGACTTAAAACGTTGACGTACTTTGTAGCCATGAAAAACCCAAAGAAACACATCACCAACACTTTTTCAATGGGTAAGACTATAAACTTTAGCACTTTAAATATGGATTCTGAGTCGTTCCCAATTGTTAGAATCATTTTTGGAAGAAATCTTGATAATATAGAAATATAATTGATTTGTTTTCAGACCATCTATACTGGTAACTCCTTACTTCATGTTAATCTCCTTCAATCCAATAAAAACACTCATTTTATAATTTCCACTAGAAGCTGAGAAAGATCCACAACATGATCTCAACTTCCAGCAGTCGTGATCCTAAACAATCATCAATCATGCCAAAATGCAAATAAAATCTATTTTCTCAATAACAGATTAGAGCGGAGTCTGTAATCACCAAACCTATATAAAAGGATGTTCATTTATTTAAGGGAAAAAATAGGAAGCAAAAAGCAGTGTAACTCATGCAAGACACAATCTAGTCCAAATTAATATAGTTGAATAGTTATCAAACGGATGCAACAATTATTCCTTGAAATGAGTGCTAGAATTACAAGGGTTCTACATATCTTGAAACTTCAGTGCTTGAATAATCACAATTTTATCAGTAAATTTGCATGCAATTGTTGATGCACAAAAATATATCCAAACGAAATTTGCTCCAAAAATCGTTCAGTGTTCAAAAAATTTACTATGCTTCAGCTATCTGCCAAATATTTGAAATGAATGAAGAATAAAGCATTCTGTTTGATACAAATAGAAGCACAATTATGAATATTCTATAGGAAACCAATCTAATATGCTCTAGATTCTGATGTAGTCTCTAAACAATTTTATATATTTTGAGAAGATAATGTCAAAGACAGTGACTGGAAAACTTGGCCAGGGGCCCAACAATGTCTACTCATAATGCAACTAAGATTTAAACTGCAAATGAAACATGTCACACAATGTAGTATTATTTTACAGAGGTGTTCAAGATGGGCTACTCAAGAAGGAAAAATCATGAGAATGCTTGCCTGAAGAGCAACCAGCTATTTGTAGATTTTTCATAATTCATGGAACTATGAAACAATGATATAAGTACACACATAATGGCTACAATTTGTATTCACTTTCTACACTTTTTATTTTCCTCTTCAAGTACACACATTATCAATTCCATAATTTTAAAGACTTAGCATATGTAGATCGGAACTTTGCCTCTTCAAAGGGACAAGCAAAAAATTATCTTCAAATGCTAGAACATGCATACCAAAAGATAAGTAGTAATCCATAGAATGTGAAGCAGATTAACTTACCATTCAATCATATTTTCTAGTGTCACAGATCTTCCCAATTTTGTGAAAATTAGTTGTAGTAGAAATAAAGTAAAAACAAAGTACACAGAAAAACAACAAAGTCTGTTAAAAAAGAAAAGAAAATTCAAAATAGTCAAAACGAGAGAACATATAGACATGCACCCACAACTTTATACAATTTTCCACCAAAATAAATCCCTTTCCTAGAGAGGTACCTCCTGAGATTTGGTTCATACTAAATATTGATGGGGTAGCTGAGGTCCAAGCAGGAAGATCTGGGAATGATGGGGTAATAATGCATCACAATGATAGTATCATTTTTTCTTTATCCATTGGCATATCAAACAAAATCTGAATTTGAGGCTCCAATTTAGGGACTAACTGAAGAACTGAATAAGGCAATGATGCACTCAATATTGAAAAATACTCTACCCTCCAATAATCGGGGGTTTCAGAAAAATGGGGTATTAGATATTCGAGTATTCAAGATATCTAAAAGGAAATTAGGTTTCTTATTGAAAATATTCCTCTAATAAGGTTTCCTATGTAACAAGATGGTATAATAAAATGAGGAACCAAATAGGCAACTAAGGAGATCATTTGGGACTAATGAAAATTTAAGTGAGAATTTAGACCACTACATGTTGAAAGAAAATAAGAGAATGTGTGACAAGTGTGGATGTATGGGAATATTGGCACATCTAGTCATGTTAAATGTACAGTTACTTCAAACTTGTTAGCTCACCAAGCCATGGTGGCATCACTGACACGTGTGGATGTATGGGAATATTGGCACCTCTAGTCATGTTAAATGTACAGTTCCTTCAAACTTGTTAGCTCACCAAGCCATGGTGGCATCACTTCCATGATACATCCGCCAGGAAGAGACTGTATCATGTGAGGTGGCCTAAGTTTATAAAAGGTGGAGAAAACAACTAGAGAATGTAGGGGATTGAAAATGAATGGAGTTGAACAAAGAGGATTGGCATCATGAAGCTAAGGTTTTTAAGAACATTATGTTTAAATGGAAAATTATACTAAAGAACATAAAGGATAATGATAAAAAATTCACAAATGGAAAATTCACAGACCTCAAGGATAGCATAACAAATGATAACCTGAATATTAATAATAGACAAAACCATTTAAATCTTAACCAAGGTATTGGCAGTTCAACTATCTAAGAGAGTCTCGGGGATGAAGCAAACATCAGGGCCATACTTTTCAGTGATGATGGAAGAGAGCCAAGGTTGCAAGCCATCATATTCGCAACCAAAATATGAAGAGGTTTCTTCATTTTTAAATTTAATTACAGGATTTTTTTTCTTTGAACTTTAATGGGTAATGCCACACAGGTTTTAGAAATTGTAGTAGAACCTAACTTCATACAAGATGTTTTGTTTTTTCAAAATGGAACTGGATCCTTCATCTCCTTTTCATTTTTATTTTATTTATTGAGTGCAATTTGAGGCTATGTTTTTCTTTGAATTATTGAGTGTTACAGTGAAGTTTTAGGAATATCTATGAGTCTATTATAATGGACCATGTTTGGCACTGCCCAAAATAATTCCACAAAATTACTCAAAAGGAGGGGAGTGAAAGGCAAAAACTCTACTCTCTCCGTACCCTAAAGTCTGGGCAGCCCCAACCTACACAACTGTCTGTTGTGTCAAAGCCCAGAGGGAATTATAATACTAGAATGAAAGTTAAAGTAATCCATACAAATGGATACTTACTGAGAATTCTTTGAAATAAAATATATGTTGAACTCTACACTATGCTTACATATTGGCCTTTCTAATATTTGTTTTCTTTTTTGAATTTATTCCGGGTGGGAGTTGGCGTAGGAGCTATGAGTGTTGTGTTTTGTGAAGTTTTTGGGTGAAAAACTATTTTTCATAGCTTTCTGTGCAATGGTTGTGGTAGTTGATATTGTTTTCAAATGAGAAATTCGATGCTATATGTTTGAATGTGTTGATGGCTTGGGAATGCTTGAGGTTCTATTATATGGGGGTTAATGGATGCTTATGTCAGATTCAACTTAATTGATGTCATGTATAAAAGGAAAGGTAAATAAACATAATCATCAACACAATATAGAAGCAATCACACACACTAACAACCATAAGAAATACCCTAGGAAAACCCCAACTCTAGGGAAAAACTTGACAAAAAAATTCCATGAAACCCTATCCAAGCTAGTAAACCCTTGGCACATTACAATGGAGACTAATAAGGCTATTTATAGGATTCTTTCCATCCAAATATAACTCACATAATGCCATGGGCCTAAAACCACCAGCTATAGGGTATCATTCCTGAGTCAAGTTATTCCTAACAATTGAAACCCCTTAACTGGTTTGTTGTAACCTTGTTTTGGGCAGTTTTTAATTTGGTTTTACCATAAATATAATATTAAAAAAGTGTTTTATCTACTTTACATTAGAAGAGAGTCGAGTCTGTGTTGATTAGATTTAACACATGGCTCTTCTATTAGGAGAATATGCTTAACGTTGATCACTGTTTTCTTTCGACCAGGGTTCAATATGTGCTGTTGGAGACAGTGCTTTCTATGAAAGAGTTTCTGAGTTTGGTGATGATGTTATCATTGTTGCGTAATTTCCCATTTTTTTCCAACTTAATTTATGGTTTTTTAGGAAATATCTTCCAACTCTTTTCATTTTAGATTGAAATCAGAGTTCCTAATTCTTGTTGATTAGCTGATCAACACCTAGTTTTTCTCTATCCGATTGTCACTTTTCCATAACTTATCGTACCCCTACTTGCAAGGCTGAACATAGAGGATTTAAGGACACTCTTTCCAATGACTTTCTTTCTCATGTTTTGAAAGTTTGGATTAGTAGTTACACCAACAAATTGATTGATTATTTTTTTATGTTGTTTGGAAAATTTCCCCTTAACCATTATGGTCCATGACCCATGAGTGCACAGACCTGCCTCTAAATGTTCTCTAGGTTCCTGCAGGAATTTATTGACAAGACTGGACTTAATCCAATTGAATTTGGTGATATTAAATTTCTCAGCCTGAAATATAAATCTATAAAAAAGGTTGTGGATTTCCTTACGAATTAAGGGCCTGTGCACCATGAATTTTCCATAAATACAGTGCAAATTTTTTTTTGTATATTCTCACTCTCTTGGGTCCTCAAAATCAAAGAGATCCATTAACCTCAGAAAAAATGAATGATCAATATATCTCTTGGCCACTTTTGCATCAGTCTCAAGAGATTCTATGAACCTGAGGAGGAAATCATAGACAAACTGCAGGTGTGAATAGGCAGGCTCCAAGGCTATCACCTCCTCTTCCTGATCAAGGCCTTCAATAGAAGGTGGTGCTGGTGTAGGTCTTGATGTCAGAGTCCTAAATAAACTGGAAAAAACCATCTTAGCAATCTCCTCCATTGTTGTTTCATTGAGCCTGTAACTACCTGAAATGATGAAATCCCCAAGGTCCAGTAGGTTTTGGTGTTTAATTTCCTTCTCTCTCACAATTTTATAGGGGTCGGTGAAATAAAAAATAGCAGAACATAGGCCGAATTTTTTTATGAGGAAATTTTCTCTATTAGAGTTGGGCACATACCTAAAAAAGGGTAGAGGTTCATAGTTGTTACTAAAATATTTCAAGCTTCCATTACTCAAAACAAAAGCAAGGGGAAATTTATTCCCATAATTGTAAAGGATGACATTCGAAGAAATCCCCCCTCCTAAATGAGTGCACAGATCTATCTCTAAATGTTCTCTAAATGTTCTCTAGTTTCCTGCAAACATTGATTGACAAGACTGGACTTAATCCAGTAGATCTTGGTTATATTAAATTTCTCAGTCTCAAATATAAATATGTAAAAAATGTTGTTGATTTCATTACAAATGAAGGGCCTGTGCAGGTGCTTTTCATACATTCCCTCTTGTTTTCAACGAGGAAACTACATTGACATCACCCATGGATTCACTTCATGACAGAAAGGACGTGTGGGCGCTTTGATGCACGTCATGACAGAAAAGACATGCAGGCGCTTTGGTCCTTGAGAAATGTAGTCATATCTGGTCCATTTCGATCCCTCCTCAACTGGACACCACACAACTCACACAATGTCTGCTCCTGGAATGGGATCCAATGTAGAAAGGGCACGAACAGAGTGGTAGCCATAAAACTTGTTGGTTTGGGATTACAAGGTAGTCTTTCACCATATCTCGATAGCCTTTCATTATTATGTACTTTGAATCTTTCTGTTAATTATTGTTGGGGCCCTTGTTTTTGAAATCTTGGTTAGAACATTTTGAATTTTGACCTTTTGAGTTGTGGCATGAAGACACATGGCAATCGCGACCGCGTCGCAACTACCAGAAGTCGCAGAGCTATCAAGGTGGCACGGAAGCATGAGATAGCTGAAGAAAGAACACGCACAAGTACAGATGAAGAAGACACACAGCAGAAGACAGAAAGCAGAACACACAGATAACAGGAGAGAAGCTGGAAGCAGCTGAAGAAAAGACACAGAGGAACTGATAGTCGCGATAGTGGGTGAATAAATAACAGTCACCCGGCTAAAAGGAATAAAAAGGAGAATGTTGCAGAGGTTGCAAGGCTCGTGACAGGAGAAGAAGCACAGAGCGACTGCGGGAAATCATGCATGACATCTATGTGATTCCTAATCTTCTCTATTTCTGTTCCGTGAGACATTTGTACATCTGTATCAGGGATGTAAGCTATCGCTAAAGATGCTATGTAATCATGGGCTTGGCCAAGAGATTAATATAATGAAAGGTTGATGTCTCAGTAAGAGGTTTACATGCATGTAATGTGTTTGTGCTGGTTTAAAATTTTATTTGCTAATGTCTGAATGCTTCTTAAGTGCTCTTGCATACATGACTCTGTCTATATAATCAATGCATTTTTTATCATGAGTTGTGACTTTGTTCCTTGCCATTGATCTCATCCCCTTCTGCATGTGGTTGCGGCACGCCTCGGGTGAGACTCTCTGCTCTCCGGAGTAGGGTGAAAATGCCGGCGTGATCCTAGACTACATCGGACCCCTTTGTTGGCCACAACTCCTGAACCTGGGTCTTGTCCGCGAGACCTGACTTCTCGCCAACAAATGGTTCCGTTGCCGGGACCTGCATGTTCTGAGGGGACCTAGATCATGGTATTGAGGATTTTTAAAGGAGAGATATGGCGATGGTGGGATAATCATCTCGACCAGTTCATTACTCAGCAAGCAGAGCTGACCAAACAAAAGGAGGCGGCGATCAAGGAACTCGTCCTTTTCTCTGACTCAGCCAGTGATACGTACGAAATTTTCTAGGGAAGGTTCCCTACCGACCTTTACAATTGGTTGTGGATATTACGAGCGACGGTGCCTCGAGAGGGCTTGCAGAAGATTAACCGCAGGTGGGCACACAAAGATCTGGTGGCGCTGCATCGGGTGAACTCTGAACTAACCCGCGTGGTGGATTTTTGGGTAAGGAACACGTTGGAAGGATACACTATGGAGTTTGCTGCTGAGCGCTATCAATCTTTCTCGAAGGCCGAGGCTGTCTTCCACTCAGGGCTAAGAGGGAAGCTGCTTAAGGAGATTCCGTTGTGGATTAAAGCTCTGATGGTGGATGAAGGGTTGATTGAATTCCACAAAACGAGTATGGAAGCGTAAACCACCCGTGCTGGGGGAAGGGTTGAGGGGACCGATGCTACGTAGAATGTGAAAGCGGGAAGCGGGGAATGGATGTTGAGGCCGCACGCAAGTTGAGGGAGCGACGTGCGCATCGGTGGGCACAGATCGCCGATAGGTGGCGAAGAAGGGTGATGCGAGATTTGAAGAGATGGGAGATCGAGAGGAAAAATCAGAACGAGGCACCTCATAGGATAAGGATTATGGACGCGGGTAACCAGGGATGAGAAGGGACCACTGCGGGAGTGCAATGGGTGCATGGGAGCCCAGCGACGCGAGGAAGAGAGATGATGACTAGCGAAGACGATGAAAAGATGCAGCCCAAAGCGAGTTTCGATGACGAATGGCATGGCGTGATGCAGCGGATGTTTCAAGAGCAGACGGCACTCACCTCCCCAGGCAGCCTTACTTCCCACATTCTGCATGGCCAGGATCCCCACCTTCCCCTGGTACTGTATCAACCTTTAAGTAATATTTTCATTTAGTTACAAGCATTGAGTCAGTCATACAGTAGTTCATCAGCATCAGTAACGTCCGGTACTAGCAGCATTACTAGTAGTGTTGTATTCCCTAGTGGAACCGTTACGCAACCAAGGCCTGGAGGATTTATCCTGGTCAATACTCCGTAAGTACACATGGTTGGATCTTTCACCCGGTATCTAGAGTTCTTTGGCCAAGGCAATGATGATGTAGAGCAACACTGGTATCTGTGCAAAGCCATCTGGAGGGCTCAGCAGACACCAAATGTAGGGAAGCTAATAGAATTCCAAACCACGCTCAGAGAGAGGGCTCTGCGATGGTTTATCAAGTGGTCTGAGGCTCATCCTAACCCCGTAATTACAGACGTAAAGCGGGATTTTTTCCGCGAATTCAGGCTCCCCCAGACAAACCAGTAGGGCCTGTTCGAGCTGTGGGAAATTAAGCAGAAGGAAGGTGAGACCACGTGGGAGTTGATGCGGCGATTCAAGGACGCGATCGGGAAACTCAGCTACCCGATCGATCCAAACCACCAGAGGGACTGGTTCATCAAGGCTCTGCTTCCCTTGACATGAAACCCTCTCACTCAGCAGAAGATTGATAATCTGCAGGATGCCTTGGAGCAGGCCATGAATATTGAAGCCATGGCGGGCTACCCCCAGGAATACTGGGGGGGGCCGGCCCCGCAAGATCCTTCTTTGATAGGGTTGCAACACCAGATCACCAGCTTGACTGAGAAGCTCAAGGAGCTCCAGTCGGTGAGACCAGCGCGGCCGAATGTTTGGTGCACTCATTGCCTGGCCGAGGGCCACGTCGCAACCGAGTGTCCCCGATTGCATGGCGCAGGGGTAGGACCCTCTGTCGCGGCAATCCAGGGGGGTCCACCGCCTGGTGGTGGCACGGAAATGAATCCACAGGGGGTATATTAGTCGCAACATCCTTACACGGGGTTCCCACCTCAACCGGGTTCCTCCACCACAGAGTACTGCGAGATTTGCCGGACGTTGGAGCATCCTCCTCGGATGTGCCCGATACTATAGAAGTACTCCACGGTCCCAAACAATGTGTACTGTGAATTTTGTGTTTCCACGACTCACAACACTGAGCAGTGCAGGGCGCTCGATGCACTTGCGGATCGATTGGATCGTCCCTCCTACAGGGTGAACGAGGCCCCAAGGGGAAGAGGCGGCGGCATGCGGGGAGGCCGCACAGGCGGACGCGGTCCGGTGAAATGTTACAATTGTGACCAGGAGGGTCACGTGGCTCAAGAATGTCCCCTTCCGTGACAACCCTGGTGTTCCCAGTGCCGGGTAAATGCCCATGCCATAGAGGACTGTCCGGAGCTCATCAAGAAGTGGGAAGAACGGGCGAGGTAGAGGGGAGCGAATCTGATAAATTCAGAGCCGCGAGGGACCGCGACCTTGGACATGCAGAACGTCGTGATCGTGACGAGGGGTGGGAATAAAACTGGGGAGGACGCCCATGGGAAGGAGACAACATGAGTGGTTCGGCCGGCATCCACGAAGATGTTAAACAGGCCCGAAGACCAGAAGAAGTATTTCTAGGAGACACTTGAGGTGTTCGCTCAACTATGGGATGCAAGAGATCTGGAGGAGCCTGTGCTGCCAGAATCTGGGGAGCAGAGCGTTACGGGTACTGTGATCAAGGAATGGCTTCAGCTATTCCTCAGGATTTTTGACAATGCTGCTGCGGCAACAGCTTAAGCATGCATTGGAAGGAGCATTACAGGGGCGTACAGGACTTAGGGATGCGACGAACGCTGGCCCTCAATATGTGCAGCGCATCAAGTGGAAAAATCAATGAAAAGGCAAAGAATTCCGGCTTAACACGCAGGTTGCGGGATTCCAAATCAGCGATACCATGCTGGACTTGGGGTCCGACGTCAACATCCTGCCACGAAAGACGTGGGAAGCCCTTGGAAGGCCACGACTAGCCTACTCGCCAATCCAAATTAGGATGGCGAACTAGTACTATATTCTGCTAATCGTCCAGCTCGAGGGTGTCGAGGTCGACATTGCGGGGGTGAAGACATACACCGATTTTGAGGTTATTGATATCATGGGCGACAAGGATCCTTATCCTGCCTTACTCGACATTGACTGGGCTTTTGAGAATTACACCATCATCGACCTTAAAAAAAAGCTGATGATTTTTGAGGATGGGGAAGTACGGGTCACCCAGCCCCTTGACCCGTATCAGGGCCCGCGATATACGGAAACAGTGGATAATTGGGAGGATGCTCAGATGATGTACCACCTTTATCAGATGACCGCAGGAAAGAGGGACGACTATATTAACCCAACCGCGACTGGCTCTGTCAGTTGGCGGAGTGTGCAGAGCTCAGAAATCGCATCTGAACTCGCGTGGGAAGACTGGCAGCAAGGGGGGTATGAGACCACCACGCGAAGATGTGCTACCATTTCCCAAGTCCAGTGGGTGGGGACTGAGATCCGCGGATATCCCACCCTGTCAAATATGCAAGCTGTCATTACTTTTATTACCAAGGTGGAAGACATGGTCCCAGACGAAAGTCGGATGCCACTTTTGGATGTGGCCTTGCAATCAACGTCGGCTCGGTGGTGGAAAAATCACCGCGACACTTTGTTGCGATGGGATTGGGTGGCGGATGCTCTGCGGGCACGCTTTAAAGAGGATGAAGGACCTCGCAGTACGCTTAAGTATCACGGAACTTTCGACCCGCGAAACCATTTGCGGACCTGTGAGGAGCAGTGGCGTAGCATCAAATACCCGGAGGAGCTGTGGGTCCACAGGTTTATCCACTCCTTGGATACAATCCCCCAGGCCTGGTACCTGGAAGAAGAGCAGAAACGGGGAACCCGCTCGTGGCAAGAAGTCACGGACAAGTTCTTTTGGTGCTTCTTGTTCGAAGGAGAGATGGTGCAGGAGTCTCGGGCCCTATAGGAAATCAAGGAGGTTTTGTTTTTCTGCCATCCCAAGCCCAACGGGGGCCCAGTTGTGCCACGACCTAAGGCCATGCACGAGCTGGTTTGCCAACAGATTGACGGCGATCTGAATGATGATAGTCTGGAGGACCTCAGGCATCTCTATTTTGACGAAAAGGAAGGCGAGCGAGACATCAGTGAAGAGCCGAAAACTGAAGGAGTCCATTTACAGCCACTAAAGACGAAGAAGCTGAACATTGGAATAGACGAGAAACCCAAGTTGTCAACGGTGGGAGATTCCTGGGATGAGGAAACGACAAAAGAAATTTTTAGCCTCCTCAGGGAATACGAAGACTTGTTCCCGTCCTCGGTTGCAGACCTGAAGGGGATCAAGGGGGACCTTGGCGAAATGCGCATCGTGCTGAAACCGGGGGCCAGGCCGGTCAAGCACCAACCCTACTGGCTGAACCCACGTATCAAAGAAAAGGTCAAGATGGAGATTGACAAGATGATGGCTGCAGGTCTTATCTTTCCAGTAGAAGAAGCAGAGTGGGTGAGTCCCATTGTCATTCAGAACAAGAAGGACAAAGCAGAGATACGTGTCTGCATAGACTACCGGAGTCTGAACAATGCCTGCATCCACGATCCGTTTCCCACTCCTTTCAGCGATGAAGTTATAGATCATGTTGCGGGAAACGAAGCCTATTCCTTCACTGATGGTTTTTTGGGCTACCATCAGGTGCGCATTGCCGAAGAAGACAAAGCAAAGACGACATTCACCACCGAGTGGGGATCATTCGCATACCACGTTATGCCGTTTGGTCTGAAAAATGCACCGGCTGTGTTTTCCCGGATTGTAATTGCTGCTTTCCGGGAGTACATTCACAAGTTCCTGGAGGTCTACATGGACGACTGGACCTTCTACAGCCTGTTGAAGAAACACGCCACCCTTTTGCGTATTATGTTTGACCGGTGTCCTCAGCTGCAGACTTCCTTGAACTTGAAGAAATGTACTTTTGCAATTCCATTCAGCACACTCCTGGGCCACATGGTGTGCAAGCATGGGGTCTACGTCGATCCCGCCAAGGTCACGGTTATAGTTCACATGGAAGCCCCCGAAACCATGAAGAAATTGCGGGCACTGCTCGGGCACACAGGATATTACAGGCGGTTTATCCCCAACTACACAAAGATTACGGCACCTTTGGAGAAACTGTTGCGGAAGTCAAAAGTATTCCAGTGGACGGAGGAGTGTAGGAAGGCCCTTGACACCTTGAAGGAGAAGTTGGTGACGACACCCATACTTGTTCACCCCGACTGGGATAAGTAGTTCCATGTGCATATCGATGCGTCCGGTATTGCACTTGAGGCTGTCTTGGCGCAACCTGGGGAGACGATAGTTGACCACCCTATCTACTTCGCCAGCCGCAAGTTATCGAATGCGGAGAAGAATTACACCACGACCGAGCGGGAGGCGTTGGTGATGGTGTACTCCCTCCAGAAGTTCCGCCACTATATACTGGGCGGAAAATTCAAATTCTTTACGGACCACTCTGCATTGAAGTATCTGGTGAATAAGCCTATTTTGGAGGGACAGATCTGTCGCTGGCTTCTACTTTTCCAGGAATTCATGTTTGAGGTGATTGTCAAGCCCGGCAGGTTGAATGTCGGTCCCGATCATTTATCCAGGTTGGAGACAGGAGAGAACGAAGGCTCATTGGATGATCAGTTATCGGATGCCGACCTCTTCTGAGTCGAAGCAGTACCGGATTACTTGGTTGACATTGCCACTTATCTGACCACGGGACAATGCCCTCAGGATTACACCCCACTCCAGAAATGCCACCTGGTTGTCCGGGCGGCCGACTACCAATTGATCGTGGGGCAGATATACAAACTGGGCCTCGATTAGGTGTTGCGCAGATGCGTCCTTGACCACGAACGAGAAGCGGTAATGTGGGAATGTCACAGCGGTGTTGCGGGAGGACATGTAGGTGCGAAACCTACCGCACAAAAGGTGCTCCAAGCTGGCCTGTGGTGGCCGACAGTACATGCTGACTGTAAGGACTACGTGAAGCGCTACGATGTTTGCCAGCGGACGGGAAGGCCCTCACACCGGGACGAGCTCCCGCTACATCCAGTGCAGGTGTTGCAGCCGTTCGAGAAGTGGGCTGTGGATTTTGTAGGCCCCATAGCCCCGGTCGCCAGGCACTCCAAGGCCCGGTACATCATTACCGCCATGGATTACCTTACCTGGTGGGCTGAGGCAGCAGTGTTACGTGACTACACGGCGGATACCGCCGCCCCGTTCATTTTTTAGCACATCATTTTTCAGTTTGGCTGCCCGCAAAGTTTAACCAGTGACCAGGGTACGCACTTTATTAATGATACTATCAAAACACTGCTGGACACCTTCATGGTTCAGCATCACAAGAGTAGCCCGTACCACCCGCAGGCTAATGGTAGGGTGGAAGCCTTCAATAAGATTCTGGAGAAAGGCTTGACAAAGATTTGCAATGCCCAGCGTGATGATTGGGATGAGTGCCTATCTGTGGCATTGTGGGCCTATCGGACTACGGTGAAGCGCTTGACCAATCAGACGCCATTCCAGCTCGTGTACGGCCGGGAGGCTGTGATCCCCACCGAGTTTATTGTACCCATCATGTTGATCGCCACGTCTCTCAAGTTTTCGGAAGAGGCCTCCCTCCAGGAGCACCTCCATGAATTACAGGAACTGGATGAGGCCCGTTTCCTGGCCGAATTCCACCAGAAAATTCAAAAGGACCAGTAGAAAGCGTGGCACGACCACCACATTAAGAACAAAACCTTTCAGGTTGGCGGAAAAGTTCTTCTATACGACAGCCGGTTCCAGAAGTTTCCAGGCAAGCTCCAGATGCACTGGTTGAGACCCTACTTTGTCATTGAGATTCGCGACTCAGGAGCCGTTCAGTTGGCACAGCTGGACGGTACAGTTCTCCCTGGGTGGGTGAATGGCGTAGGCCTGAAGCCCTACTAGGAGTAAGTACCTTTCATTTTTCATCAATAACTCTCGCACCCAAGAGCACCCGTAGCGTAGCTTAGTCGAATAACTCTCCCGCAACCGGGATGAGCGTAGGGAGTCTTTTCCATTCATAGGTAATCTATCAATAACCGCTCATTTGCGGGGGCCGCACCGCAACCGACTATGGTCGGGGCGGTGCCCGTCCAGCGTGTCATCCTTGTAGGATCCGTCCACGTGCCAGGGCCAGTCCAGGTCATTTCCGTCAGTCCTTTTTGTCAGTCTGTAGGATCGCTCAGATTTGCATCATAAATTACCATAAGTAGGCAGTAACCGTACCATAATCATTTTCCATCATCCGCAGTTCCCTCAGCCATCGCGTCCGCCCATTTCCCCATGCTGTCGTCAGCAACTGTCAGATTACACATAGGCATGCGATCGATCGCACGATTATCGCAGGCAAGAAGGCCAGCAGGAATTAATTATCGTTATGGGGTCTCATCAACTCTGCTCGTGCCAGGTGATGACATAACTTGCATGGAGACCAGCACCATGAGAATTCCGGACCAATTCAATTTGGCAATTGTAGCGACACCAGAGTAGTTGAAGTCTCAAAATGCACCACACCAAGACAGAAGCTCCAGGTGAATTCTTTAGGTTTACCAGCGCCGTGCCAAAATGCCAAAGGCTCTCCTATCTCCCATACTGCCCCTCTCACTTCTCCCATCCCTACCAACTTATTCACTTCTACCAGCCCCATCATCACCCCAATGGGAAAAACGGGCCCGGGACCTGATCACTCCGACCCCCCTCCATCCAAGCGGGCCCGCACCACCGTCACTGATCCAGTGGTGGACCTTACTGATGACGATCCACCACCCACTCCAGTCACAGGGACATTAATTCTGGAGGAACCCCTTATCGACCCATCAGAATTCATCAATATTCGCCTCCCCCATACCTTCACCACACCGTCCACCGCTCCCTCCACCGTCCATCCACCTGCCACTTCATCCATTCCATCAAACTCATCTGCCACTGTATCCGACCTCCTTATCCAAGAACTCTTTGGAGGAGACCACGGGGCTGAAGTCACCTCTAGTACTGCAACCGTAGTACCACCAGTCGACCCCGTGGCCACACCCGAGGGTTCTTTCTCTACGATATTTACCCGGCTGGCCAACGTTGGGGCTGACTCGGTCGAGGCTCTACCTGAGCATGTTGACCCTCTTCCTACAGGCCAGACCACTCAGCAAGAACGGCTAGATTTTGACATGGGCACCTCAACGCAGTAACAGACACCTGTGTCCCCTCCTGAGAATTCCAATAGATCAGTGGCCAGTGGGCAACCTTTGCAGGAGCGAATGCCAGAGCAGGGCACTTCCGGCACCGCCAACGTAGAGACATGGGGTACAGCCCAGTTGTACCTATTCATTCAGCGGGCGGCCCTGCAGGCCGAACAACTTCATTCGGAGCTGCAGCAGTGGTGTGATGAGTAGCGCCACCAGATCATGGCGCTTACTGAACAGCGCGACCAGCTGACCACGAAGAAGGCCTACCTGCTGGAGCAGATCACCATTGTCACTCAGGCGTTCTCAGACCTATGGCCCGCTGTAAAGGCTCACCATGCCCCACTTCCTGACGATATAGCAGAGAGAAATGTAGCAGTATAGGCTTACCACATTTGGTCTGTCTTCACGGGTCTACGCAGGGAGAATCAGGAACTTCAAGCGACGTTAGCCACACGGCCCGCGCTCCCTAACCCGTAGATTGTATACTCTGAACAAGTAGCAGCTAAGCAGACCCAGGCAGCTCATATGTAGGAGACCCTTCACTCCACAGCGCACGAGGCCTATGACCTCCTGCAAAGTCTGCAGGAGTTTTCACTCACCCTCACGGTCAAAACTTAGCCCATCTCCGCCTAGCTGCAATAGATTTCTAGGGAAATTCAGGAGACCGCAGATCCCGCACGGTTAGATCAACTATCTGCCCAAGCGGACGAGCTTGAGGTTCAAATGCAACAGACCGAGGCCAACTTAGCAACGGCCAAGCAGATAATTCGGGAAGTCTGCCCGCCCATTCAAGCCAGTGCCAAATCAATACAACAGCTAGCTGCAACGGTCGAGACCCAACTTTCCACGATGTTCGGGGTTGTCCCGACGAATATAGAGGAGGCCGCTGCCACCAGGATCACTGAGGAAGCCGATTCGCTAATGCAGGGATGGCAGCAGGCTATGTCGAACTTCACTGGGCTTAAATATATAGCGCTCCGCAGGGTCCCAGAGTTGAGGCCCTTGTTTGAACAACCGATTGGAGGAGCACAACAGGAAAGGGTACGAGACAAAGGCACACAGGCTGAACAGGGCACGGGATCCAGCGGGGCAATGGAGGTGGAAACTATCATTTGTGATTGACTCGGGGACGAGTCAAGGAATTGTGGTCGGGGCCTGTTGGGGCCCTTGTTTTTGAAATCTTGGTTAGAACATTTTGAATTTTGACCTTTTGAGTTGCGGCATGAAGACACATGGCGATCGCGACCGCGTCGTAACTACCAGAAGTCGCGGAGCTATCAAGGTGGCGTGGAAGCATGAGATAGCTGAAGAAAGAACACGCACAAGTACAGATAAAGAAGACACATAGCAGAAGACAGAAAGTGAAACACACAGATAACAAGAGAGAAGATGGAAGCAGCTAAAGAAAAGACATAGAGGAACTGATAGTCGCGATAGCGGGTGAATAAATAACAGTCACCCGGCTGAAAGGAATAAAAAGGAGAATGCTGCAGAGGTTGCGAGGCTCATGACAGGAGAAGAAGCATAGAGCGACTGCGGGAAATCATGCATGACATCTCTATGATTCCTAATCTTCTCTATTTCTGTTCCGTGAGACATTTGTACATCTATATCAAGGATGTAAGCTATCGCTGAAGATGCTATGTAATCATGGGCTTGGCCAAGAGATTAATATAATGAAAGGTTGTTGTCTCAATAAGAGTTTTATATGCATGTAATGTGTTTGTGCTGGTTTAAAATTTTATTTTCTAATGTCTGAATGCTTCTTAAGTGCTCTTGCGTACATGACTCTGTCTATATAATCGATGCATTTTTCATCATGAGTTGCGACTTTGTTCCTTTCCATTGATCTCATCCCCTTCTGCATGTGGTTGCGGCACCCCTCGGGTGAGACTCTCTACTCTCCGGAGTAGGGTGAAAATGCCGGCGTGATCCTAGACTACATCGGATCCCTTTGTTGGCCACAACTCCTAAACCTGGGTCTTGTCCGCGAGACCTGACTTCTCGCCAACAATTATCTATCAGGAACAATTCCATCGGAGTTGGGTTAGCTAAAAGTTCTTGGAATAATAGACCTTAGCTATAATAGGCTCTTGGGTCCTATGGCAAGATCATTGTCTAATTGTAGGTGTCTTTAGTAGCTCCGACTTTCCGTAAACAACTTGAGAAGGACAATACCAATAGAATTCAGATGTCTAGTCAATTTGGAACATCTCTGCTTGGCGAACAATAATCTTAGTGAGTATTCCAATTTCTCTGAGCAGCTACACCTCTCTATAAGACTTGATCATTGGAAACAACAGTATCACATTTCCAATCCCTTCTGTTTTGGGTCTACTCATAAATCTAGCCTATCTTCACGTTTCTCCAATCAGCAACTACATGTTTCTCCAAGATTTTTCCATTGGATACAACAATCTTACTGGACCAATCCCATCAATTTTTCATATGCTCAGAAATATATATTTTTTGTGCTTTGAAGGAAACTCACTAAGTGGTCAAATCCCTCTGTTGGGGCCCTTGTTTTGGAAATTAGCAGATTTTGAGTTGCGGCAAGCACGTGGCGGAACACAACCTCGGTAGGCAAGAAGGTGTCAAGGTTGCAGAGGAGCAGAGAACAGGTGTCGCCATGGTTGCGAGAGCAAGCATAGATAGAAAAAGGGCATGGAAGGAAATAAACAGTGAACTCCCGGTGAATAGAAAGAAACGAAAGACAGGCGAGCAAGAAAGGAGGAACTATCAGTCAAGCGGGCAGGAGAAAAAATAGGCAGCCAGCCAACGGATGAAGAGGTTGGCATAGACAAGAATAGGCAACAAGGAGGGCGCAGATTGTAAAAAGATGGTGAGAGAGTGTAATGAAGGAGTTGAAGAGACAAGGAAGTAGTCAGAAGGAAAAAGAGGAGGCGCCTTAGATGATGAAAGGAATGGAAGGTCAGGTGGGTCCCCAGGATATAGGAGGGGTCATGAAAGAAGTGCGACAGGTGTATAGGAGTCTAGCCCAAGTGGAGCAAGGAAAGAAGTCTGACAAAGAAGGTACAGACGCGTGCCCAGAGGAGGTGTCCGATGTGGAGATGCACGTTGCAATGGAACAACTTTTTCAAGAAAGGTCGACGTCCATATCTCAAGGTATTCCTAGCCCCCACAATTTTAGTAGCTCTAATCTCGACCTCCCCCTGGTGCTCTACAAGCCCATTGGTGAAATTTTTGTTAAGTTACATGAATTAAGTAGATTGCACCATATTCAGTCTCCAACTGGAGCACAAGATAGTAGCCCCATCTCACAACCAGGACCCAACGGCTTCATTTTAATACCGCCCATTCAAGTAAGCATGGTGGGATCACTTACACAGTACCCAGAATTCTCTGGGAAAGGGAATGATGATGTCGAATAGCACTGGTATCTCTATGAGGCCATCTGGAGGGCACGACAGACACCAGATGTTGGGAAGTTGATAGAATTTCAGACCACTCTTAGGGAGAGGGCGCTACGATGGTTTATGAAATGGTTGGAGGCTCACCTGAATCTAGTGATGGCTGATGTAAAGAGGGATTTCATTAAGGAATTCAAACTTCCTCAGATGGACCAACAAGGCCTGTGAGAGATGTGGGAGATCAAGCAAAGAGAAGGAGAAACTACTTGGGATTTGATGTGGAGATTCAAGGATGCCATTTGGAAACTCAGTTATCCAATCGACCCAAACCATCAGAGGGATTGGTTCATTAAGGCTTTATTACCCTTGACCCGAACTCCACTGACTCAATAAAGGATCGACACATTGCAAGACGCTCGAGATCAGGCAATGAAGATAGAAGCCATGGTGGGTTACCCGCAAGAGATCAATGGGGGTGCAATGGTACAGGACCCCTCGATAGTGGGTCTATAGCATCAAATATCCAGCTTGACAAAGAAACTCAAGGAAATGCAACCCATGCGACCACCGAGACCAAATGTGTGGTGTACGTACTATCTCATGGAGGGAAATGTAGCCACGAAATGCCCCCGGCTGCAAGGCCAAACTGTGGGGACGTTGGCTGCAGGAGCACAGGGGGCCCCACCACTAGGAGCAGTCGCGTAAATCAGCATCCAAGGGATATACCCACCACAACAACAATACACAAGGTTCCCTGCACAACAAAGTCCAGCCACCAATGAATATTGTGAAGTATGCAAAAGTATGGGTCATCAACCTCGCATGTGTCTGATCTTACAGAATTATTCCAACATTCCAAATAATGTATACTGTGAAATTTGTGCCTCGACCACCCACAGCACAGAGCAATGTCGAGCACTGGATGCTCTGGTGGAGCGGCTGGACCAACCATAATATAGAGTAAATGAAGCTCCCTACAGAAGAGGGGGAGGCATGAGAGGGGGCCGAGCGGGAGGTAGAGGTCAGGTAAGGTGTTATAACTGCGATCAGGAGTGACATGTGGCTAGAGAATTTCCACTCCTGAGGAGACCCTGGTGTTCACAGTGCTGCATTAACTCACGCACAACAAAATATTGCCCGGAGCTCATCAAAATATGGGAGGAAAGAGCTAGACAGAGGGGGGCGAATCTAGTAAATGCAGAACCCAAGTTAACGGGAACTCAAAAAATGCAAAACGTGGCCATAGTGACATGAGGTGGAAAAATAATGGGGGAGGATGCACGCACTATGGACCCCATAAAAGTAGTCAGGCCAACATCCCCAAGGCTCTTGATCAAACCCGAACAACAGAAACAATTTTTCTAGGAAGCAGCAGAACCGTTTTCCCACTTGGGGGGAAACAAAGGAATCGACTTACAGAAAATTCAGGAAGACAAGGAAACACAGAATACTTCTGAAGCCTTAATCTAAGAATGGTTCCATCTGTTCCTGGAGATTGTTAACAATGCACCAATGCTGGAACGGCTGAAGCAAAACCTGGAAGGGGTGCTAAAATAGAACACAGGAGAAAAAGAAGCAGCGGAAGCAGACTAGAAATATGTTCAGAGAATAAAGAGAAACAAACGAAGGATAGGAAATGAATTATGAGTAAATACACAAGTGGTGGGATTCTAGATTAAGGAAACCATGCTTGATTTGGGATCTGATGTCAACATCTTACCAAGGAAAACTTGGGAAGTGCTCGAGAAGCCAAGATTGACATACTCTCCGATCCAACTTTGGATGGCAAACCAGTATTGCATTGTTCCCATTGGCCGACTGGAGGATGTTGAGGTTGACATTGCGGGGGTAAAAACATTTACGGACTTCGAAGTCATTGACATAATGGGGGATAAGGACCCATACCTAGCACTGTTGGGAATCGATTGGGCTTTTGAAAGTTACATGGTAATTGATCTAAAGAGAGAACTAATGATCTTCAAGGATGGGGAAATCAGAGTCACTCAACCACTAGACCCCTACTAAGAATCGAGATACACAGAGACTGTGGATAATAGAGAAGATGCTCAGCTCTTGGACCATCTCTACTAGATGACCGCCAGAAGAAGGGAAGACTACATCAACCCGATATCAGAAGGCTCGATAAGCTGGAGAAGTATCCAAAGCTCGGAATTAGGATCAGAACTGGCATGGGACAATTGGCAGCAACGAGGCTACGAAACAAACAAAAGGAGGTCTACCAATGTTGCAAGAGACAATTGGAATGGGGCTGAAATTCAGGGATACCCAGTCTTATCAGATATGAACGCTATAAGTGTTTTCATAGCCAAAGTAGAAAAAACGGTGCCAAAATGCCATAGAATACCCTTGATGGACATGGCATTACAATCCATATCTGCAATATGGTGGAGCAACCATTGCGATTCATTGATGCGATGGGATGAGGTGGCGACAGCAATGAAAGCTAGATTTCAAGAGGAGAAGGAGCCCAGGGGGAAGGACCGGTACCAAGGGGACGCAAGCCCCAAAAACCATCTGAAGAAATGTGAAGCACAATGGAGAGCTGATGGATACCTCGAGGAACTGTGGGTTCACAGGTTTATCCACTCCCTGGACATAATCCCAAATGCCTAGTACTTAAAGGAAGAAAAGAGAAGAGGGACCCGCAATTGGCAGGAAGTTACGGAGACATTCATACAGTGTTTCACCTTTGAAGGACAAACAAAGCAGATTACACAAGCTTCACAAGCTATCAAGTAGGTATTGTTCTTCCCTGATAGTCAACAGACGGACGAGCAGTCACTTCGATATCAAGGTATCCAACAAAAGGTGGTGTGTCAGAAGTTTAATAGTGACATGGATGACGACAATATGGAGGATCTCAGGCACTTGTATTTCAAATAAATAGAGGGGGAGTGAGACATCAAATAAGAACCAACTACAAAAGGTATCCACCTCCTGCCTCTCAAAACCAAGAAGGAAAATATTGGGATAGAAGACAAACCTAAGCTAGCGACCATTGGATACTACTGGGACGAGCAAACAACAAAGGAAATATTCAGTCTACTTGAGGAGTATGAGGACTTGTTTCCTTCATCAGTAGTAGATCTCAAAGGCATAAAGGGAGATATGGGGGAAATGAGGATAATACTGAGGCCTGATGTTAGGCCTATGAAACATAGACCATATCATCTAAACCCAAGGGTGAAGGAAAAAGTGAAAGAAGAGATCGACAAAATGCTAAAGGCTAGGCTAATATTCCCTATAGAAGAGGCAGAATGGGTAAGCCCCATAGTTATACAAAGCAAAAAGGAGAAATCAGAGATACAAGTCTGTGTGGATTACAGAAGCTTAAATAATGCATGTATCCATGATCCATTCCCTACCCCATTTAGTGACGAAGTCCTCGACAAAGTTGCAGGGAACGAGGCATACTCATTCACCAATGGCTTTTCAGGTTACCAACAGGTGAGAATAGCAGAAGAAGAGAAGAAAAATACAACCTTCACTACAAAATGGGGCTCTTTTGCATACAACATGATGCCATTTGGATTGAAGAATTCACCTGCAGTTTTCTCTCGCATTGTGATAGCAGTGTTCCGAGAATACATCCACAAGTTCTTATAAGTCTATATGGATGACCGGACCATGTACAACATACTGAAAGATCATGCGAGCCTGCTGAGAGTAATGTTTGATAGGTGTAGACAACTACAGAGCTCACTGAACCTGAAGAAGTGTATATTTTCCGTACCATTCGGAACACTACTAGGGCACGTGGTATGTAATCAAGGTGTTTGCGTAGATCTGGACAAAGTAGCAGTGATCGTTAACATGGAGGCGTTGAAGACCGTCAAACAGCTGAGGTCACTTCTGGGACACACAGGTTACTACCGGCGTTTCATCCGCAACAATGCCAAAATAACAGTGCCCTTAGAAAGATTGTTAAAAAAATCAGAACAATTCCTATGGATGGACAGCTGCAGAGAAGCACTGGACATGCTAAAAGAAAATTTGGTGAGTGCACCAATACTAGTCCACCCGAATTAGGAAAAACAGTTCCATGTACACATTGATGCATCCGGCATTGCGCTTGGTGTGGTCCTAGGTCAACCAGGGGACACTTCAGTCGATCATTCGGTATATTTTTCCAGTCACAAGTTGTCAACAGCAGAGCGCAACTATACAACAACGGAGTGGGAGGCACTAGCAAAAGTGTACTCTCTCCAGAAATTCTACCACTACCTATTGGGAGGTAAGTTCAAATTCTTCATAGATCATTCCACATTAAAATATCTAGTAAAAAAACCAGTCTTAGAAGGGAGAATCTACCGATGGCTCCTACTCCTCCAAGAATTCACATTTGAAGTAATTGTAAAGCCGGGAAGGCTCAACATAGGGCCTAATCACTTGTCCCGACTAGAGAATGGCGAAAGTGGAGGATCTCTAGATGATCAGCTACCGGATGCTGATCTTTTAAGAGTAGAAGCCATCCTGGACTACCTGAATGAAATAGCAACCTACCTCACCATGGGGCAGTGTCCGCGGGAATATACTACAACACAAAAGAAACATCTGGTAGTTCGAGCTGCGGAATATCAACTAATATCAGGACAACTATACAAGATGGGACTAGACCAAGTTCTTCGAAGATGTGTTCTGGATCATGAAAGGGAAGCTATACTATGGGAAAACCACAGTGATGTTGCGGGAGGGCACGTGGGAGATAAACCAACAGCGCGCAAAGTACTACATGCAGGCTTCTGGTGTCCAACAGTGCACAAGGACAGTAAAGCGTATGTTCAGAAATGCGATGTATGTCAGCGGACCGGACAACCCTCCCATAGGGATGAGCTTCCGCTTCATTACGTAAAAATACTCTAGCCATTCGAGAAATGGGCAGTCGATTTTGTAGGGCCAATTACGCCACCTGCAAAAAATTCAAAGGCAAGGTACATAATAACTGCGACCGATTACTTGACCCGCTAGGTAGAAGCTGTGCCAGTAAGGAACTGTACTGCAAATACTGCTGCCAGATTCATATTTGAAAAAATAATCGGCCGATTTGGGTGTCCAAGAAGCCTAACCAGCAACCAAGGCACACATTTCATCAATGACACCATTAAGTCCCTACTGCAGCAATTCCTGATACAACACCATAAAAGCAGCCCGTATCATCCATAGCCAAATGGCACAGTGGAAGCATTTAACAAGATATTTAAAAACTGCCTGACAAAGATATACAATGCGGAGCACGATGACTGGGATGAATGGATACCAGCAACCCTATGGGCATACCGGACAATGGTAAAACGGCTACACAACCAACCACCATTCCAACTGGTTTATGGCAGAGAAGCAGTAGTCCCAGTAGAATTCACAGCACCAAGCCTTCTGATCGCAACAACGCTGCAGTTATCTGAAGAGGAATATTTAAAAGAGCAATTGCACGAGTTACAGGAACTTGAGGAAGGCTGGTTTCTTGTGGAATTTCACCAGACGGTAGAAAAGGAGAGGCAGAAAGCTTGGCATGATCGACATATCAAACACAAGACTTTCCAAATTGGAGGCAAGATCCTGCTCTACGATAGCAAGTTCCAGAAGTTCCCAAGAAAATTGCAGATGCATTAGCTGGGACCATTTCATGTCATAGAGGTCAAACCATTGGGAGAAGTTTGACTGGCACATTTAAATGGCCAGGTTCTACAAGGATGGGTCAACGGTGCATGCCTAAAACCCTACCAGGAGTAAGTTGTTCATTTCAATTTCAATAACTCTCGCAACCGAGAGGATTAGGTAGGGTAGACTAGCATTAATAAGTTTCTCGCACCTAAGATGACATAGATAGGTTTACCATAATGGAATAAATATTAGCTCAGTTGCGGAGACCACAACGCAACCATTAGTGGTCGGGGGGGTAGTGTCCAGCATGTCGTCCACGTCAGGAAGAAAAGCATGCCGAACATCAACCCACCATCATTTAGCATAGTACTAGTGTCAGTCCGTAGGATCACCAACATTTGGAAATAATTTTCATAATTAGCATTATCCATACTGTAACAAATTTTCCATAATTAGACATAACCACCAGCCGTTGCGTCTGCCCAAATCCCAAAACCACAGTCAGCAGTGTCAGAACCCACCGCAACAGCTAACTGATTGCATGATCATAGCCACAGGAGAAGCTAGGGAAACATTAATTATTTATGGGGTCTCATCAACCTCACCCGTGTCGGTTACTTACATAACCTGCATGCAGAAAAGCACGAGAATTCCAGAAAAATCCGAGTTAGAGTTAGAAACCTTCGAAGGAGAAAGGGAAGTTGGAGCAAAACCAGAGCAGAGAAGGTGTCCAAAAGAAGAAAGGTAAGAGAAGAGATAGAGAACTGTTTTTCAGGTGTATCATCGGCGAGCAAAGATGATAAGAGTAAGCCCAGCAGTGGTAGAACAGGAGCTGGACAGTAGGATTTAGAAAATGAAGTCCCTCGTCGGGAAATATGACAGTGCAACCTTAATTGATGTAGACCTCATGGAATCCTCTGAGTTTCATGTGCTAAAAAGATAGGTATAAATTGAAAATTATAAAACAGAGGCAGGACGGGCGGCAGCAAGGGTCTTGCCCAAGTTCAGAGGTATCCAGTAGTCCTTGATAATGAATTTGAAAAACCTACCAGTATTTGGTATTACAGGCACTGTGATGCAGTGCACCAAATTCCTGTTGAGAAAAATTCAAAACGGCTCTCTGTGACTTGGGAAGGAAATCCCGATTCATGCTGAAGACATTCATAGGTTGACAGGACTGTCGCAAGAAGGAAGGGACGTCTCTTCAGCGTTCCAAACCATATCCAAATGAGCGAAGAAGTCAGGGGATACAGACTACTATGCTAAGTATGGCACCCAAAGAGGAAGAAAGGGGGCAAAGATTGAGTTAATCAACAGGCCAGAGATCAGATTCGCCTGCTACCTCATTGCCAGCAAGACGATGAGACATTACACCAAAGGAGAGTGTACATTAGACACAATTTCAGTTGCGGAGCACTGCATCCAGGGGACTAGGCTGAACTGGTGCTCCTTCCTGCTGAAGGAGTTGTTCGAGGCATGTGAAGAAAACTATAAGAGGGCAACTGGATTTATCTATGGTTATTTGATAATAGCACTGGCCATGTTGAAGTGGATCTTCCCCCTCATCAGGATACCAGTGGAGATAGCGGAAGATCAACTGGTGGCAATGAAGTTTACCCCATGGAAGGTGTCTAGAGAACCCAGCACCAAGAAAGTAAATGAAGAAGCCTTCAGAAGTTGGTATGGCCTAATGGTCAACGTTGTAATGAGTCAATAGAGGATCCCAAGAGACCTACTGGACGGATATAGTCAGTAAGTCTGGTTTGGAGTCACGCACAAGCACATGTTCCTTAGACCCACTTGTGTACCAGCGACGACGTTCCAGATGAGGCCTCTGAAGTTTCAAATTGATGAAGCAACTTTTCATACAGAAGTTTGTTCGTGGCCAAGGGTTGTGATGGAAGTTAGAGACGGGGTGTACACGTACATCTTTGATGGGATGCTACCACACCAGTTTCCAGGAGAAACGACGGAGGAGGCAACAAATAGGGTGTTGAACCTGCAGCTCCTCCTAATCATTCAGCAACTGAACACGAAGGTACGAAGCTTGAATGAAGTGGTTCAGGTGATTGCGAGTAGTTCTACTCCATTTCCAATTTTTTTAGAATTCCAAGTCTCCCAATCGAACCCACCTTCAAGCACAACCACCATCTCTGCACCCATTCCCAATGTATTGATCAATTTTCCAACCCCAGCAACCACACCACTAGCGGGGAAAAGTAGGTCTGTGAAACCCGTAGTGGCACCAAAGGCCAAGAGGGCCAAGGTTGTAGAATCAAGTCCGGTGGTCGACCTCACAGGAGAGGATCGACCCCGACAATTGAGCACAGTGGTACTGACCCAAGAAGAGCCAATAGTTGAGACAGGGGAAGCAAGCGGGTTGCCACCTCACACCCCCATTAACCCCTTTGATTTCCTAAACATCCGCATATCACCACCTCGTCCAGTTCCACTACCACCTACCACCTCATCCGTCTCCCGCGAACCCCACGACTCCACACCATCCACCTCATCCGCCATCGTGTCTGATCCAGTTAGCAAAAGAATACTCAATGGGGACCACGGGATGGAGGTTAACTCGGGTACAGAAGTAGTACCCCCAGACAACCCTACCGTGGTCCCGCAAACTACTTTTACCAACCTCATCACTCAGATGGAGCAGATAGTTGAAGACACAGTTGGGCCACTCCCTCAGCCTACTCCACTCCAACCACCCAACCAAGTAGATCAAGAGGGGCAACCGGACCTAAATATGGTGACTTTGCACCCCAGAAAACTCCTTCGCAATCACCTCAAGACCAATCATCAAGATCGGTTGCCAGTGGGTAACCACTCCAGGAGAGAAGGCCAGATCAAGGTACCTCTGGTGCTGAGAGCATGGAGACATGGGGGACAGTTCAGCCGTACCATTTCATCCAAAGGACAGCACAACAGGTCGAGAAGCTCCACTCAGAACTACAACAGAAATGCAAACAACAGTAGCAGTAGATAAGCACGCTTACTAAACAGTGTGAGCAGCTAACAATGGAGAAAGAATAGCTACAGGGACAGTTGGAAACAGTGGCCAGGGTTTTCAGGGAAGTATGGCCTGTAGTGACGACCCACTACATTCAAATACCAGATGACATGTAAGAAACAGATCTAGTAGGGTGGGCGATCCACCTTAGGGTGGCATACTCAAACCTCCACCAGGAGAATACGGAACTCAAGGTGGCATTGGTAGCCTGGCCCTCACTGCCGGACCCAGCAGTTGTGTACTCAGCACAAATATCAGAGAAACAGGGCCAAATAACAAAGATGCAGGAAATCCTAAGTACTACAGCTAGAGATGCATACGACCTATTGAAGAGTATGCAAGAATGCTCAACGACCCTCATGGTGAAGGCACAGCCGATTTCGGCCCAACTGCAACAAATATCCAAGGAAATATAGGAAGCCATGGACCCAACTAGGCTGGACCAATTGTATGCCCAGGCAGATGTCCTAGAGGTCCAAATTCAACAAATAGAGGAGACTTCGATGGTAGACAAACAGGCAATATGGGAGCTTCGATAGCCCGTAAAGATTAACGCCCAAACGATGCAGCAATTGGCCTCGGAGGCTGACACATAGATCAACATAGTATTTGGCACCATGATGGAAATTTCCGGGGAGGAAGTAGTCACCAAGATCATGGCTAAGACCGATGAGTTACTGCAAGGGTGGCAGCAGGCCATGTCAACCTTCCAAGAGCTTAAAGCTTCAGCTTTGAACAAGGTCCCAGAGTTTGGGCCCTTGTTTGGACAACAAGGAGAAGGCGTGCAGCCAAAACAGGGCACAAGGTCGAGTGGACCCATGGAAGTGGAGATGGCTTAGGACAATTGACTCGGGGTGATTCAAAAGGATGTGGTCAAGGCATGTTGGGGCCGTTATTTTGGAAATCAATAGATTTTGAGTTGCAGCGAGCACGTGGCAGAATGCAACCTTGGTAGGCAGGAAGGTGTCAAGGTTGTGGAGGAGCAGAGGATAGGTGTCGCAATGGTTGTGGGAGCAAGCATAGACATCGGAAGGGTGCCTAAGGAAACAAGCAGTGAACTCCCGGTGAACAGAAAGAAACGAAAGATAGCCGAGCAAGAAAGAAGGAGGAACTGTTAGTCGCGCGGGTAGGAGAACAAAGAGGCAACCAACCAATAGATGAAGAGGTTGGCACAGACAGGAATAGGAAACAGGGAGCTACAGGAGAGCTCTGTCTGGGTTGCATTTTTCTCCTCTCTTCTGGGTTACTGTGGTTTCTCTCTGTCCCTAGGGACGTGTTGTATTATGTTCTATTCTATGCTCGTATGTAGCCGAGCCTTGTAATAGTTCGCCTCTAACGACTGATGATTAATACATTCAAGAAGGTTGTTCTGTTATGTTATTCTGAGTATGAATGAGTGTTGTTATAAGCTACGTTTAAAAAAAAATTTATCGTTAGTTTAACTATTTTCCTGAAGAGTGCATGTTATGGAATATTATGTCATGATTGTTTAATTCCTTGGTTTAGCTTTGTTTCACTAGTCTGGATGTTGTGGAGATGGTACCACCCTGCTCCTGATCATAGTAGGGTCGTGGCACACCTCAGGTGAGACTCTTTGCCCTTCAGAGCAGAGTGTAAATTCTGGCGTGAATCTATACTACGGCGGAAACCCTTGATGGCCCTCAGCCCTGAACCGGGTCTTCTCTGCGAGACCTGTTCTCTCGCCAACACCCTCCAACTCTTAGAAATCGTACTTAGCTATGGTATATTTAATTTTTCTCACAAAATTTTGAGTGGAAGAATTCCTTCTGAAGTGGGGTTGTTGCAGGAATTGGAATGCTTGTATCTACAAACAAACAAATTCGAGGATGTCATTACTCCATTTCTGGGAAACCTCTCTTCCTTACAGATTTTATTTTTGGGGGACAAAAGATGGTCGAGAAGTGTACCACCTGATTTGGGAAGCTTTAGAAACATTGGTAAACTGTCTATTTATGGTCCCCATAATATTTCAGGTGTGATCCCATCAAAAATAGGAAATTGCAGCAATCTTGAATGGTTGGATTTAGGAGCTAACAATATTCAGGGCTCCATCCTGAAAAGAATATTTTAGCTTCCCCTGTCAACCTTAAGTCTGCTTATGAATAATATGAGCAGTGATATACTTGAATCCATTTCAAATTTTATTCAGCTGAGCTCCGTAGTTCTGTGAATAAATATGTTCTTGAGTTTCATTCCTGAATTTGCTGTGAAACCAGCTCCAAAAATAGAAGAAAAGAGATATCAACGCCTTATAAATAAGCCACTTCGAGGGGGCAGCCTGCAATACATTACATGAATGAACAATTCTTGGATGATACAAATAACAAAACTTCCTTTCTATATATAGGAGTTCATGGGGCCACAATGTAATCCTAGTGGGGCCATAATGTAATCCTAGCCGGCCTAAGAATAATAATGTAAGGGCACAATAATAAAAATATGGGGGTTACAAGGGTACAACAATAACAATAAGGTGGTTACACTAACACAATAAGGGACTATACTAGTAATATAGAGACCTAACATGCTCCTCTCCTTCAAACAAGTGTTGTCCTCAACGCTTGATTATTTCTTGATGCTTCTGTATAAAATTCTCATCCTCCCAAGTGGAATCTTCTACAAGAAATTTCTTCCACTTGTTGAGATACTCTAAAATTGATCATACTTGTCGATTTCTTGTTTCTGTGACTACTTCAGAACTGCTTTTGATGTGATGTTGATCTTCCTATTGTTTCATTTGATTCTGCACCAAAGTTAGGTTATCCTTTGAGAGTTGGAGAACTTGTTGTTGATGCTTGATGTGCTCCTCCATGACTTTATCATCCATATTAAATTTTATTTGATCCTTCAAACCATCTAACTTAGCATCCATTTCTCCTTGTAAACCATCTATGTCATCTTCGGTTTCTCTTTGTAAGATCGAAATTTTTTGCACTTGGTACCGTAATTTTGATATCTCATATTGCAATTCTTCCTCTTCATGCGTCATAGTATAGCTTTTTGAGAGCTTAATGGGTGTTGAATTCTTTTTAGGAGGAATTTCAGAACCAAATACTGAAATATATTCTCAATAGGCCCTCGGAATAACTTCAAACTAATTTTTTACACAAGACTTATGCAATTCAAAAAACAAATACACACCTTTTTCTTGCTTTTGAGGAGCTCGATATTGAAATTAATTTATCTCTTTCATTTTGGATCTTCAATATCTAAAATTTGGCATTGAGGTAGCCCTTGTAATTCTCTTTCTAATGCCACAGGTCTGGCCTAGTTTGGATTCTTGAAGGAAAATTTGTTCCCAATCTCCTACAATGACCTAATTATGGATTGGTTCAGTAGAGCTAACTTGTACGACCTTCCATGTGTCAATGTTTCCTCCTTCGGCTCTGAAACTGATAGAAAAGAAACTAAAATCCATTTAATTGTGGCTACATTTTACATAATTCCAATCCAATGCTCAGAGAAAGGGTTATAAAGATTTTCCCACGATCACCTCTTTGAGATGAAATTTGGGAGCCTGTAAAAGACCTAACTTCCACAGACCATATCTCTGAAAATATTGCGAACCCAGATCTGAAATTTTGTGAAGATGTTCCTAAAGATTTCGTCTTCACACTCTACAAATTTCAGCTTCTGACCCTTCGTAGAAAATAATTTATAGCGAAAATTCCACGATGACCTATTTGGAGCAACGAAACCCTAGAATTCAAAGCTCTAATGCCAAATGTTGTGAAACCAACTCCAAAAATAGAAGAAAAGCGATATAAACGCCTTAGAAATAAGACACTTCGAGGGGGAAACCTCCAATACATTACATGAATGAAAAATTCTTGGATGATACAAATAAAAAAACCTCCTTTCTATATATAGGAGTCCATGGGGCCACAATGTAATCCTAGTGGGGCCACAATGTAATCCTAGCCAACCTAACAATACTAATGTAAGGGCACAATAATAACAATATGGGGGTTACAGGGTAAAATGATAACAATAATGGGGTTACACTAACACAATAAGGGACTATACTAGTAATATAGGGACCTAACAATTACCAGATTGAATCAGTTAACCCCGTTTAAATCTTGGTACAAATAGGTTAAAAATTAAACGACATCATACCTCAGGGTATTGGTAGTTTAAGTATGCTGGAAAAGAATTACTTTGACAATAACTATTTAACAGGTGGCATACCCTAAGGAATTTCTAATTTAACTCAGTTTATCTAGGTAAATTTGGGTGGAAATAATTACACTGGATGCATACCAGAAGGATCCATTACATAATTTACTCAATTGTCCTTCCTACATCTAGGTTCAAATATTCTCATCAGTGGCATACCAAAATTCATTACAGAGTTGAGTAACTTGAACTTCTTACATCTAGGTTCCAACATGTTAGGTGGTAGCATACGTCAAGGCATTGTTAATTTGAAAAAGCTTCAAAATATCTACTTGGATACTAACAATCTCACAAGTACAACCCCTGAAGGTATTGGATAATGTGTGGAGCTGCAACAGTTAGATTTGTTCAAAAACAAGTTGAATGGAACTACCCCTGATTATATATGGAACTACAAGTCTTTGATGGTTTTGACTCTTATGCATAACTTACTTTCAGGTATACTACCATCAATTTTAAAAGGTTTACAAAATTGCAGATACTGAAGGTATCTGAAAACAACCTTAGTGGATCTCTACACATAGAATTTCTGGTGTCTATGAAATTCATTTCTTCTTATTCTATGTTGTGTAACCAACTCCAAAAATAGAAGAAAAGAGAGATCAACGCCTTAGAAATAAGCCACTTCGAGGGGGCAACTCCCAATACATTACATAAATGAACAATTCTTGGATGATACAAATGAACAAAACCTCCTTCTATATATAGGAGTCCATGGGGCCACAATATAATCCTAGTGGGGCCACAATGTAATCCTAGCCGACCTAAAAATAATAATGTAAGGGCACAATAATAACAATATGGGGGTTATAGGGGTACAATAATAACAATAAGGGGGGCTACACTTACATAATAAGGGGCTACATAATAATATAGGTACTTAACATGCCCCTCTCCTTCAAACAAGTGTTGTCCTCAATGTTTGATTATTTCTTGATGCTTCTATATAAAATTCTTATCCTCCCATGTGAAATATTCTACAGGAAATTTCTTCCACTTGCTGAGATACTCTAAAATTGATCGTACTTGTCGAGTTCTTGTTTCTATGACTGCTTCATAACTTCTTTTGATGTGATGTTGATCTTCCTGTTGTTTCATTAGATTTTGCACCAAAGTTGGGTTATCCTTTGAGAGTTGGAGAACTTGTTGTTGATGCTCGATGTGATCTTCCACTAATTTATCATTAATATTAGCTATTATTTGATCCTTCAAACCATCCAAATTAGCCTCCATTTCTGCTTTTAAACCATCTATTTCATCTTCGATTGCTCTTCGTAAGATCAAAACTTGTTGCACTTGGTACCGTAATTTTGATATCTCATACTGCAACTCTTCCTCTTCATGCGTCATAGTATATCTTTTTGAGGGACTAATGGGAATGGAATTATTTTTTGGAGGCATTATAGAACCCAATACTGATAAAATTTCTAAAATATGCACTTGGAATCACTGCAATTGCTTTTTCAAACAAACGTTATGCAATTTTTAAAACCAGATACACACCTTTCTCTTGCTTTTGAGGAGCTAGATATTGAAATTAAATTATCTCTATAATTTCAGATCCTCAATATCTAAAATTCATCCTTTTATTAGTCCTTTGAAGATTCTTTCAAATTCCACAGGTCTGATCTGATTTGGATTTTTCAAGACAAAGTTATGTCTAATCTTTCACAATGACCTAATTATGGATTGGTTCAGTAGAGAAAAATTGTACAGCTTGCCACGTGTCACTGTTTCATCCTTCGGATCTGAAATTGCTAGCCAAGAAACTACAATCCATATTCTTGTGACCACTTTTTACGGCACTCCAATCCCATGCCCAGAGAGAGAGTTATTAAAATTTTCCCACGATCACCTTTTTGAGATGAAATCGAGGAGCCTGAAAAAGCACTACCTTCCACAGATCATATATCCAAAAATATTACGAACCAAGCTCTGAAATTTTTTGAAGAATTTCCTCAGGATTTCAGCTTCGTACCATATGAATTTCAGATTCTGAACCTTCGTAGAAAAAAATTTATAGTGCAAATGCCATGATGACCTGTTTAGGAGCCTGAAAAAGACCTAAATTCCACAGATCATATCTCCGAAAATATTGTGAACCAAGCTCTGAAATTTTTAGAAACGCTTCCTCAGGATTTCGGGTTCACACCCTAAAAATTTCAGCTTCTGAAACTTCGTAGAAAAAAAGTTATAGTGAAAATGCCACGATGACCTGTTTGGAGCAGCGAAACCCTAGAATCCAAACCTCTGATACCAAATGTTGTGTAACCAGCTCCAAAAATAGAAGAAAAGAGATATCAACGCCTTAGAAATAAGCCACTTCGAGGGGGAAACCTCCAATACATTACATAAATGAACAATTCTTGGATGATACAAATGAACAAAACCTCCTTCTATATATAGGAGTCCATGGCGCCACAATATAATCCTAGTGGGGCCATAATGTAATCCTAGCCGACCTAAAAATAATAATGTAAGGGCACAATAATAACAATATGGGGGTTACAGGGGTACAATAATAACAATAAGGGGGGATACACTTACATAATAAGGGGCTATATATTAATATAGGTACTTAACATTCTAATAAATTTTTTGGGATCATGCTTGAATCTTTGGCCATTTGTGCCCAACTTTAGCTACTAGATTTAAGCAAAAATGGATTAACAGGGGACCTTCCTCAATACATTGCATTTTTTAATGACCTAAGAGTTTTAATTCTGGGTTATAACAGGTTATTTGGTATTATTTCTCAATGGATTACAAATCTCACACATTTTTCAAGTGTTGGATTTATCCAACAATAAATTTAGTGGAAGAATGCCATCCAACCTTCAAAGACTATAGGGGTTCAAAATTCTTAGGTCTTCCCAACTTAGCAGTAATACACTCTATGAGGATTTGAGGATTGTAATGAAAGGAATTGAATATGCTTTAACATATGTGCTAGCTACAAATACCATATTGGACTTGCCTAGTAACAATCTTACTGAAGAAATAAACCCTTGAAGATTTCTTTCTCAAATAATGTTCAAAGTTAGTAGAGAGATTTTCCACAAACAATGACAATCATTGTTGCCATGTGTAAATGAAAAATAGTTATTTTTCTTTCACCTAGATATTGTGGAGTCAAAATCCCTCTCATACCCATTGCATTCTACTTATCTAGTTTCCATTTAAAGATTTTGAAGTCCATAATAATTCGAAAGCCTTATACTGTAATTTGTGTTGAGTTTCACAATTATTGGTGTTTCTTTTCCGGATAAGTTTTGTTACACGCAACAAAAATATAATGAAAACAAAAGGTTTAAAAACTTATAGAAAAATTCCAAGAGAATTCTCCAACCCTGTGAAATTTACCTTCGTCATCTTTATCATGAAGGAAATGGGGCTCTCTAATGTACAATGCCAACTTTGTATTTAGTTCCAGAAAGAAAGATACCATATAAAGGAACGAATTTTTTTAGTGTACTTAGATCATAAATGTATACAGTGGCTTTCAAATTTATTCGTTTGCTATGTCATTCTTTTGTTTAGAAAATTAGGGTGGGAGAGATCGACAACGATTAATATAGCCTGTTAGGAAAACATTTGGATGATTGTAGATCTTTTCTTACCTACTCTGCTCGCGTACAGCTAGATTGCACTAAAATGGCTTAAGGAAAAATTGGGGGGATTGTAGCACTTTTCTTACCTACTCTGCTTCTGCACTAGTATAAGTAAATTTTCTCTGTCATATTTGGGCACATCCTTGTAAAAGGGCATAGTTTCATAGTTTTTATTGAAATATTTCAAGCTTCCATTACTCAAAACAAAAGAAAGGGGCAAATTATTCCCATAATTGTAAAGGACAACATTAGAAGAAATCCCCCCTCCTAAATGAGTGCACAAATCTGTCTCTAAATTTTCTCTAGGTTCCTGTAGGCATTGATTAAAAATATTGGACTTAATCTAGCTTTAAGTTTGTGATATTAAATTTCTCAGTATCAAATATAAATCTGTAAAAAATTTTGTTGATTACCTTACGAATTAAGGGCCTGTGCACCATGAATTTTCCATAAATACGATGTAATTTTTTTCAGAGGTTCTCTCTCTTGGGTCCTCAGAATCAAAGAGATCCATTAACCTCTGAACAAATGAATGATCAATATATCTATTGGACACTTTTGCATTAGTCTTAGGAGATGCTACGAACCTGAGGAGGAAATCATAGATCAAGTGTAGATGGGACCAGGCATGCTCCAAGGCTGTCACCTCCTCTTCTTGATCAAGGCCTTCAATAGAAGGTGGTGTTGGTGTAGGTCTTGATGTCAGAGTCCTAAACAAATTGGTAGAAACCATCTTAGCAATCTCCACCATTGTTGTTTCATTGAGCCGGTAACTACCTGAAATTATGAAATCCACAAGGTATAGTAGGTTTTGGTGTTTAATTTCCTTCTCTCTCGCATTTTTGTACGGGTCGTTGAAAAAAAAAACAAGAGAACATAGGCTCAATTATTTTATGACAAAATTTTCTCTGTCAGAGTTGGGCACATCCCTGAAAAAGGCAAAGGTTCATAGTTGTTACCAAAATATTTTGAGCTTCCATTACTCAAAACAGAAACAAGGGGAATTTTATTCCCAAAATTGTAAAGGATGACATTTGAAGAAGTCCCCACTCCTACATCACTAGTATTATTCTTGTGGTCATATTTAGACTGTTTGCCAGGAAGTTTGCCCAGTATTTTCTTTGTCATAACTGTTGTTCCTTTAGGCCAAGAAATACCTAGATCTGCACAATGCCGGCATTCCCTTTTGCATTTATGTTTTCCTACCAGTTTTTCCAATAATTTAGCCATAAATCTAGAAGAATTTTTAGAATGATAGAGGTTCCTGTAGGTCACTGAACAAATGAATGGGACAATCCAAATTTTCCAGCGCCACTCTTTTATAGATATCTGATGCTCTGTTTTTCTCCTTTGTATCAAACTACAGATTATATTTCTCTATCCTTTTTTGAACAGTTTGTTAGATATTTGACTTTCCCTGTAAATATTTAGGTCACGAAGGTCAGCTGTTAATTTTTATTTACTGCCATATTGGACTTATTGTGAACAGATCGGTATATATATCAGTTCTCCTTCTAGGTTGTGCGAACAGAACAATTTTGATATTTGGTCTCAGAGTGGTTTTTATCACAGACAGATTACTTTGGAGGTAGTATTACTCATGGCTTTCGCCATTGACAAATGGTTTTTTTGGTTGTACGAAACTAGCAATGGACCTAAAATGTCTAGATTCACTATTTATAACCCCGATTAACTTAAATAAGATGGAATTTTGATGCGAACGAATAGCTTACTCGTGATATAAGAGATCGCCAAAGAAGAAACCTCAGCCACCGCAAAAGAGACCTCAATCCTCGCCTGGCCACCACAAAAGAGACCTTGATCCTCACTCTGATTTTTTCAAGGGAAAGTCCAGCAAAATTATCCCCACCCCACCAAGCAAGAACATAAACCCCAATGAGATCCCTTCAATAATATATTGCCCGTTCACTCTTCCGGAGAGGAAGACCACCGGTTTTATGTTCCTATGACAGGATCCTGTGTGCTGCCAAAGCCCAGTGGCTCGACGATGACGTTGTAGAGGAAGCTGGAGACAACCAAGAAATAGGTGGCCAAGACGAGGGAAAAGATATTCATGGCTGAGTGCAACAAAAAGGAGGGCACGTTCAGTTGCATGCAGGGTACTCTGAGAGAACTGTAAGGAATATTCGAGATGAGAAGAAAGGGATCCATTAAAGATAACGATGATAAGTCTCCACTTGATGATGCCAAGCTCTGGTGATGAACATTCAAAATGACCAACCGAAGAAGTTTCGCTTTACCATTTATTGCCCTGGCCCCCTTAATAAAGAAGAATTGTGGGGCTTTACCAGAATTTTCCCGGTGAAGAGCTAGCTTCAATGTGTGGTGGCAGAGAGAGCTCTTATCTAGGACGGTACAACATATTAGCAATCGGAGGAATATTATTGAGTTTACCTATTATAAACCCTCACGAATCTATCTTTCCCTTCCCTTTATTTTCCAGGTTATCTGAATCGACTCACTGACACATAAAAAGGGAAGCTCATGCAAAGCTGATGGCTCAACCTTGGACGAGTAGCCAGCGTTTTTGGGTGCATTACAGCGATAGAACCCCTACGAGTAGTTTCCACACTAGTCTCTTGCAAGTAGAGGAATGTATGTCGACATTTTTCCAGGGACGGGGTTTTTCTCAAGTTGGAATTTAGAATGACTGAATTAAGATGAAGATTTAAGCTTTTGTCGAAGCAATTTGTCTTTTCCCTCGGTCACTTGGGCTTTTGGTGTGACCCTGAGGTATTATTTACCTAGTGTTTTACGTTAGTTTATTCCGAAACGATGTTGGCCCAATAATGAATCCATAAAATATATAGACAAAATTCATCATTCTAATAACGTAAAACTGAATTTAATTAAGTTTTTCTTAAACATTATGGAAGAAAATGCATTTCATTATGGGAAATAAATATATCCCATACAAATTGAAAAATTTCATCTCGATAGAAGTATAAGATTCTTTCCATTTATTTAGTAGGTTTTAGGTTATTTTTTTAATTAGTTTGGAGACTCTCAAAACAAGTTTTGGTGAAACGTTTAATGGAATTATGTTCATATTATCACTTTCCACTAGAATCTTGGAGAAATCAATTTCCATCCTAACTTTCACTTAATTTTGGATAAACTAATATCAATTTATTTCCACTAATATCATTGACCATTGTTAATTTCAAATAAATTTTCTTGTGTGCCTAAATTATCATCGAAGGGTTTAGTTTTCATGGTAGTGGTTCAAGCTTACATACATGTTATCTAACCCTAATAATATTATCTTGTAACAAGTTTATAAATTGATTCAATTGATCTCATTTTTATGTTAATAACTCAATCATCTAAATATTGGTGGTGAGATTGAAAATGGAGTTTTTCTATAATGTTCATGAAATATGAACCTAATATATATTCCACGTGGCTTTATTTTAACCTTATCTTGATGGTTATTTGAAAAAAATATTTTGTCAAAAAAATACCTACGTCTCCTTGTGGTGAACCCTATGAAAGTCGATAGTAAGGCCATAGAGAGTATTTTTTGTATAATCACTAATAATGTGGGGTATTCTTGTAAATAGAATATTAATATACTTGAGAAATTATAACTCATGGTTCTCCCACTGTAGATGAGTTAAAACCCTAACACGTGTGTTCTAGTTTTGTCCCTTAGTCAAATCTACATGACCCTAGGCAACATATTTGTGTTGCTAGTGACACTTGTTGGTATTATATGGAATGAAATATTGTTAGGAAAACATCTTCCATAGGCCACAAAGTTTCATTATTATTTGATTGTTGTTCATGTTGAATTGTTTTTCTTTTTGTGAAATAAATGCAATGAAATCTTATTTTATGTTAAAGAGCCTTCATAAAATTTCTCATGGTATGATAGCACACTAATTTGTATGAACCTACCCTTGTATATTATAATTCAAGTGCAAAGGATTTAGATAAAAGGGGGGTATTTATAGCAACTACTATAATTATCGGGTGTTTCCCCTTGCATCATGAGTAAGGAGGCCCTTAGTAGAACTGTTCCAAATTTCCAAAATTGTGGTTGTTCTGTCAGAAATATTAATTTCTTCAAGCTCTTCTCTTTTCTTTGAATTTAACACCTTGATCATATATGTAGCTTCTATTGGTGTGGTCTTCAAGGTTGTTTTGTGTACTTCAATCTTTGTCCTGCATCTGGTTATAAGTTCTTATTGCTCAAAGATAATTTGTATGGATGGCCATACCTCTGTTATAGCTTGGCTAATGTCTGTCCAAATGCTTTCCTTGGCTTGGGCCAAGGTGTCAACCATTAATGATTCACTTTCTAGCTTTGCAATTTTTAATTCTAGTGAATGTGTCTTCTACATTTCTGCTACATACAAAGTGTCCTTTTTGACTTTTTGCAACTCTAAATTTTTAAATTTCTCTAACAGCTTTTCATTTTATTCTTTCTACAAAGCCAATTCTTCTATCACTTTGGTTGAATCAGCCATTTTTGATGATGATGTTCCTATTTTTTATGATGAAGATTCCTTTGTACCTGCAACTGATATAGCAATGGTTGTGACTGGAACTAAAGCTACCTGTGTTGATTCCCTTTCCTTAAGGAGTCCTTCTATCTGTTCTTCCATTTTCTTGATTTGTATATTTTTATCAATCATGAGTTTGAGCATATCATCCCTGTTCTATTCATTCTCTACAATTTCTTTAGTCATTGGATCTTCAATAGAAGGAAACTTTAACTTCTTTCTTAAGGTTGCAATTTCTGCATTCTTTTTCTTGATAATTTCTTTAATTGCATTGCAATCCTTTGGATCATATCCAATATTTACTATCAAGTCTTCGAAAGTGTTCATATTTGTATCTTTAGACATTGATGATTTTTTCAATCTTAAGCTGAGATTGAACATTAAGTGTTGTTTTGAGCTTGGAGAGGGAAATTGATATGGTGGTCATGGTAGAAAACAACATTTCACCAAATTTCTTGTGCATTTCCATCTGATCAATAGGATGTATTTGACTGGTGTCAAATGAGAAAATGGTCTTCTTGTAGTTAGCAGGAGACTTTGGAAATGGAACTGAAGTTTGTAAGAATGCCATGTGCATTCTTCATTTTTCACTGTCAAAGACTGAAATCAATCTATGTTGGGAGGTTGATGTTTGCTTCCAAAATTGTATGTAAACATTATCTTTAAGAGTTTCATTCTTTTGTTTGATCTCCAGGAACTTTGAAAAGATATTATGGTCAGTTGTAGAAGTATTTGTTGTAGTTTGAATTATGTCCATAGGTTCCCTGGAAAGAGAAATAGTAGGAGTATTTGGAACACTGGTTCCAGCTAATGTAGTTTGTGGTGTTGAAACTTCAACCTTGTTAAGGTCAATTATCTTTGATAGTCCTCCCTCTATTAATGATGTAGAACCAGTTTTTTCTTTCTTCTGTTGGAGAATGAATTCTTGCATAATTTTAATGGTAGATGAGGTTTCTTCTCTTCCTCTTTTTAATTGCTTTCTTTGAGGAACTGGAGTTTGCACATTTTAAGTTGATAGAACTTTTTCATATGCTTCATGTAATGTCCCTTCAACGCACTCTTCTTGATTCATAAAATTTTCAATCTCTGGTCTTGGGGTATGGTTATATGGAGTTGTTTTTAATTCAACTCTGAGAGTAGAGATTATACCAAATGAGTCATAGGACCATGTGAAGTTGGGCTGGAAACTCATATTCTTTAATAATGCATTTGCCTATGAACCAGCTGATCTGGTATTGCAGATAAATGATCCAATGTTTGCCTTCATATTAAACTGTGACTTTCTTTTACCTGACACAAAGTGCAAGTCATCCATGTTTATCATTTGCCTAATATATTCCAGATAAAATATTTTCATAGGAACATATTTAGGCAGCTTGTATGGTGCAATGTCACATCCATACACCCTTATTTCAGTATAGTTTTTATAAAAATACCAATATCCTGTTTTGGTTTGTTCACTTAGGTGTAATATTCTTTTAATTTGTTCTCCAATCCTTGGTTCTATTTGACTGCTTAGCAGCTGCTTAACTGGATATATAAAATAATATACAAACTCTGAAAATGTTGGCTTTGTTGACGTAGCTCTGACAATTTCAGTCCAATGAATCACTAATTGATTCATTCCCTGGTCATCTTGCTTGCTGAGTTGAATAGGCAGTTGATCTCCTTGCTGGAAAAGAAACAAATGAACAATGACAGAACTATATTTAAATACACCCTGTGCAGTAAAATTCATAAACTTTTCATGTATATTTTCACCCGAAAATTGATTGAAATTATACATGAATGTTGGTTGTTGTTCATTGTTGAAAATAGAAAATAACCCTAGAATGAGTTCATCAACAGATTGATCATTATGATATCCTAGCAGGTAGAAAACAAGGGAACTATAGTGTCTAGAGGCCTAAGGAAAGATAGTGGATGGGTATGGAGGATTTATTTTGGGTAAGTTAGCATCCTTTGGCAGAAAAATGTCAAAAATCTAAGCTCTCTTTGGGAATGTCAACTTATGGTACAAATCCATAAGTGTTGCTGGTAAAAAATGACTTGAGTTGGTTAGATTGGGGAATAAGAAGCATTTGATTTATGGTTTCAGCAGTGATGGTGATCAAAATGTTTCCATTCTAGGCCACCACTGCTCTTTTGACAGGGTCGTATTGGGCTTGACACCATGAAATTAAATCAGGGAATTATTGGGTTTTGGGGAAGGAAAAGAAAGGGAGAGGTGATTCCCAGAATCTGATATGGTCTTATTTGTCTAGATATTTTTGTCTGAGCCCCATGTATATTTCATGGAAATCGAACTCGCACTGGCAATCCATAACCTTAAAAAGGGCGTCTGTAAGAGGGATGAGGTCAAGATTGACTTGGGCTGTGGGAACAGGGATTTCGTTTGCGATATGTTTCTTGGTTTTAGATTTTGAGGCCATGTTGAAAGTTTTAATAGAATGAAAAAGGAAAGTAGAAAGTGTTATCAGGAAGAAAGAAAATGGCAATGACTCAATGAGGACGACTGTAGGCATGGTAATAGCTTAATGAGTCAATGGGGGAGACTACGCAATTTTCCTGTAATTACAACAATATATTGGTTGAGAGGAAGTGATAATCAGTGGGCTAGAGGATAATTTATAGATCGTGATTGTTTTTAATGGTTTAATTAGGGAAAATTTTAGGGGCTAATATTCGCAGGTGGGCTATTTTTTCATGTTTTTTACCCAAAAAAAAATTGCCAATTTCCATTTTTTCTAAAAATTATTCTCCCGAATTTTATAGTATAAAATTATTTTACCTTAAAAATCACTAAAATTGTATATAGACTAATATAAAAGCATTAGAAATATAAAAAAATTTACAAAAATATTGCCAAACATTTTACAATTTTCATATTAGAGACTAGTAATATTCGCCAAGGTTCCTAAAATTTAAGATAAAATTCCATCCTTAAAATTTTCCTTGGGTTTAATGTGACCGTAGTGATTAAATGAGATTTGGAGCAGAGGAGTTGACATCGAGGCCAACGGTTTGGGAGCGGGGGCTTTCAATGGGTGAATAGGAAGGCATGAATGTTACAGCATGTTAACGGTCAATGTGACGTGGCAACGAATATATGGTAGGTGGTGGCATGAGAGTGGTGGAAGGAAATTGGTCAAAGCGTGGGACATATGACCATTTATGCAGCAAGGGAGAGACCACAGTGGATTTCGGGGGGGGGGAGGAAGAGTGGTTTCAAGTTTTGAGCGGAGGGGTTGTGAACTTGGGAGAGAGCACCACGTATGTATTTTCAAGTGGCCATTAAAACCGCTTTCAGACCACCCCACGCCCCCCCCCCCCCCCCCCATCCTCGTTAACAGGAAATGGCCAAGGGGGGTGCGAACTCTCCATCCGTCGTTGATTTAGGCGGGGGATATCTCATCCATTGAAAAGAAATCGCACAATATGACATCCGACAAGACTTCTTTTGTCATTTAGTAACCTTAGCATTTAAATCATTTATGCGCGATAATATTTAGTTTTGAAGGTTTATAAACTAATACAAAATTAATCCCCTTTCTAAAGAAATTATTCATAATTAATTTATAAATTTATGAAAAGGCTTTCTTTGGCATTCTATCATTTTACAAAATGATAATTTTAGAAGCATATACGTGAATAATGCATTTTCTCTAAGTGAGTGTTTCAGAGACACTCATGGTGATGAAGAATTGAATCCTCCAAGGGAAGATTTCAAAAGCATGGATGAATATGGTGAATAATTTCGTTTGAGTCGGGATTACAAAAGTGCAGATGATGGTAGTGAAGAATTTTCTTCAAGTGAGGATGGTAATGAATATTTTCCAAGCAATGATGGTGATGAATTTCCTAACTATATTCAAAATGATCCTAGTGAGGATAATATTCCTCCTAATGATGATGAAAATTCTTCAACAGAGGATAATGAAATGATGGAGATGTTGCAAGAAAATATTGTATCTAGGATTAGGAGTAGACCTTTTCATATCAGTCCAAAATATTGTAGTTATACAAGGCTTAGGAGATAATATCTCACAAGTATAACTTCTATCGGTGATTTGATTTCAAGTGAATGTTGTCTAAAGGATTGTTTGAAACATATGGATTTCAAGTTTGCTTTGGAGAAAAGACAAAGATATTTTTCAATGAATAAAAGCATGAAAAATTCATATTTAGTGGGTTGCATGCAATATACACTAGTAGGCTATGATTTTCATATTGGGAATGGATTGGTTTGTAGAAAGCCTTTCAAAATGTTGCATTCAATTGGTAATTTTCATTTGTCAAGAATCCAAGAAATACTGGAAAAAGATCTCACATTTTATTCAAAAATACATTATAGACGAGAGGTTGGGCCATTAGCAAATACTAAAATGTCATGGAAGAAAGACATATTTTCAAAGCATGGAGAGTGTATGCCAAATAATGACACAATACATATTCCAGATAATTTCTCAAGACAAGAAATCTACAGCTTATACAAAGAATATTCAAAAGGTGTGAAGGAGATGGTAATTTTATTCATATTCATATTCATATTTTTTACATTCAGACTCAATTCTTCTGCGATCTATAGTTGATCTTCTAGGGAAAGACAAAACCGCAGAGGACTGATTTTCGACTATGTTTGCAGAGGTGATTTTCTGGACTTGCAAAGGCTTAGGATTTTGAAATTGTCCAATGTCCGGGAAATTGTAGATCTTCCCATTTAATTGCCCGATGCTCAACTTTCGATTTTTGGCATCGATGATGACTACAACTCGGTTTTTTGAATCTTTCTTGGGAGGGCATGTAAGACTACGGGAAACATTGTGGATGTGTGGCGAAACATGACCCACGGAATTGTATTCATGTTTCTCTTTTTTGAGTTTGCCCAAATTGTAAATTTTGAGCAGCTTAAAGTTGAGTGTCCTCAATGCAAGCGGTTTGTTAATCCGCAAATTCTTGCATATGCTCTGTTTTACATAAAAACCATAATTCTAGAGCAGGACAAGCCCCTCCTAGTACATCCGTAAATCCTTGTCCTAATCCTAAATGCAATGATATTCCTTTCCCCCCATGAGGATGACAAACCTCATGTTATGATGATGCATTTAGTCCCTTCTATGGAAGAAGAAGATCCAAGACTTGTCGACCTCTTGTTGAGTCGCAGACCTCCGGGTACTCCAAAATATGGGTTGGGTTATGAAGAAAGGGCAAATCGCTTAATCCCGACCTGCGATTCAAAGACCCGCTCTCGATGTAAAAGAAACCCTCTGTCTCCCTGAAATCCATAAGTTTATCACTCTCATGGATGGTTGTTCCAGAACTTTAATCCCTTACAATTGGATGAAGAGAATGATAAATTGGGATTTGTTCACACATCCGGATGCGAGAGAAGTTTGCTGAAACCTTTCCAAAAGAAGAAAAGATGAAGATGTCACCTGAGTGGAAGGAGTATATGGAAGAGAATGGAGTATGGATCTCTTTCTATTCATGGAAGAAGCAAATGGAGAACGATGTAGTCTTGATGGCGGACACTACATCCTCGTCCTCTCATTCTTGGACTTTGCATTAGATGGCGATAAAATAGAAACCTCTACAACCTACCCTCCTTTTTAAGTATTGTCATAGGAGAAGGGTCGAACTCTCGCACATGCTATCCCCTTGGTTCAACATGATGATTCTTTATCGGATCACGATAAAAGAGTTCAAAAAGTGAGTGAGCGATTGAATCTGACGAATACCGCACTCACAGGTCTAGAGAAAAAATGTTGCCAAAGCTGCCCGGTCAAAGATCAAATTGATTACTGTCCAAGTTTACGTAAATGATGTCCATAGAGTTTTAAATTCTCGTACAGTGTGATTTGCAAGTAGTTAGAGGTATAACAGAACATTCTTCGTTAGATTTCAAGAAGTTGAAGAGTGTATTATAGACCATTCTATGTCCACACGACAATACGTATATAAGTTGTCCGAAAAGTTTGAAAATTTGTCTGTCAAGAAGACCAGCAAACCTATTCCTATGTCTTTTATTGCTTTGGGAAAGGCTAAAAGTGTTGTGCCTCATGAGATTCCCGGACTAGAGTCAAGTCCCCCCTGCCTCTAGATTCCCTCATCTCATGCCAAGGGAAGTTCCTCATTTACTCGTGTCAAAGTCTAAGCCGAGAATCGGCCAAAGAAAAATGCTGAAAAGGTTACAATTATCGAAGTCTTAGAAGATTCCGAGCAAAAAAGATCATGTCTTTCCCATCTATGAACCTTTGGAACCACAGTTCACCCGTCATGCGGCCACCGATCTATATGGTGCGAGGGAAAGATTCTCCCCTCGGGAAACTTTTCATGAAGGGAGTCATAAGGAATGGAACATAGATAATATGTACGCATCTCGAGTCCGACAAATTTTAGATCAAATGATCATTGAATATAAACCGATGTGTGCAGATGGAAAGACTGAAGTTGATGCTTGTAAAACTCTCATGCGAGTGTTTCACCGGCACTCTTGCCGTGTGGTGGGAATTGGAATCCTCTCCCGCATTGATTGAAAGAATGGAGCGGGAAGTTGTTAAAGATGAACGGGGTGATGTTGTGATTAACCCTCGATGGCACTTCAAATAATAATATGATTGGTGCTCTTACGACACTTATTTATGAACATTTTTGTGGTTTAGAGTATGTTGCGACAGATAAAAATGAAATGATTCCGATGAATCTCAAGTGCAACAATATTAATAAGTATGAAGACTTCCACGAGAGATTGGATACGAGAGAATATTTTTGGGTTAAGGAGCCCAAGAATATTCTATGGAAGCAAGTCTATCTAGCCACTCTCGCCTTCCAAACTTGTAGATATTTTGAGAATGGAAGATGCTTTTCCTTTGCCATTAGAGACCTATGTTTGGGGAGATCTCTATGGTATTATCACAAAGTTTTTTATTTCACTTTGTACCGGGTCTAAGATGCGAAGTCTATAGACAAATTGAACAGACTTCTCGGTACTAAGTCATTTTGCAAAGCAAATATGGCATTACAAATGGATGATCCTCTTGTACATCACCGAAAAACATAAGAGGAAAGTAAAGAAGGCTCATAAGAGAAGTACGATTGCTTACTGATTAAGTTCTTCAAAGCGAAGAGAAATTCGCAGATCGAAAGTTCAACACGGGTCTAAAGCACCAAAGCGACAATCCGGATGGAAGCCAAATACCCACTATTATCAACCTCAAGACATCGAGCCTAAAGATGTCAAGTTAAATAGAATGAAGGAAGTTGAGTGTTGGCTATGTGGTGCTAAAGGGCATACTTCTAATATGTGTCCCTATTGCTTTAGAATCCAAACGAGGTCCAGGGTAAAAATTCTAGTAAATATGACAAGGGTAAGCAAGCCACTTCTTCTCATACCATCGTCAAACGTGACCACGATGCTCATTCTTGTTGCCATTCTACTTCTCACAAGATTTCGGAATGTCCTTCTTACCCGGGTCGACGTCAAGCCATTATGCAACATGCCATTCCTTCGTCTCGCTGCCGAGTCCTCTTCTCGATGACTATTCATCATCCTTCTTCGATGAACAAGTCAATATGCATTGTCATTGTTCGGATCTTGATGCTTGTAAATGTGATTCCTCTTCGGACTCGATTCCGATTCCTATTCTTCGAGCTGTGGAAGATTCTCCTCATGTCCTCATGGCCTCGACAGATGATGATCTTAAGGTTTTTGCCCAAATCCGTGCCATGGATGAAAGTGACCTCAAGAGCTGCCCTTCTTGATACTTATCCGAAGAATCTTCCCGGTTCCTCTAGTTCTTCCTCATCTTCTCGTTATAAGAAGCCTAATTTTTGTTGATGCTTCTTATGACCGCAATACAAAGCCGTATCTCCAGTAGAATAACAAAGCTCGTGGCCTCACTTTGGGGGGAGGTGAATAAGGAGATACGAGGACTTAAAATCTGAAGTGCGCGAGTATAAAAAAATGAGCTAAAAGTCTTGAAAGCTCAAAACAATCGATCCGCTTTCTCCCACTTCTACACGAGCAGACAAATTATACATCGCACACTAGACCTCGAAGCCCCCACTAAATTTGTGTCTTCGGAGTTACGGAGATATTGGGGATATGCGAGTCCTCACGAGTCCCAGTATGCAGCAACATCATGTTCTAGTCGATCTTTCTATCATTGTAATACTTATCGAGTTATTGCACTTATTGATTCCGGTTCAGATCTTAACCCGATTTCTAAGCATATCATCCCTTCAAGATATTGGACCACCGCTGAGAGAGAAGTCCGGGATTAGGGGTGAAACAATTAAAATTTGAAGTTTCTAAAGCTACTCGTTTGCTTTGGTCCAAGTTGTGTGAAATTATCCTTAGCTAGCCTCGGACATTCCCGGTGATTGTATTTTGGGTAATATCTTCTTAGCGAGCAATAGAACCTCATGGGTCGATCGATTTCCCGATGGTGGTTCGGGGGATGTTTATCATCTAGTTTCGGTAGAAGAATTGAATTACCTTATGTTTCCGTAAACAAACTTTCACCCATGGTGCAGATAATGCAGGGAGAAAGTAAAGAAACTTCGGAAAGTCGAGAAAAGTACGGGACGAACTCAAAAAATCACAAAGAAATCATCGAAATTGAAGAACGAGTTGAGTTCCCCTGAAATAAAAAGAAAAAATTGTCGCTTTCCGAAAGAATTTGAAGATACTTGTTGTTCGGAAGAGCCAAATGCCTTCACGCACGTGAAAAGCGATACGAGTATACAACTGCCTTACAAGGAAGGATACACCAGCGGACCTTGTAAGTCCGGATCCATTTCTATGTCCGGTTTCGGGATGACGACAACATCGCCAGCAAGAGATTGAACAGACTTCTTAAAAAGAAGTTGATCGGGAGAATCCCATAGCCCATGGAACTGCTATGGATTCTACGTAAATAAAAGAAGTGAACAAGTCGGGGGAGTTCCAAGGTTGGTGATAAATTATAAGCCCCCGAACAGAGTATTAGCAGATGATACTTATCCAATCCCCCCACAAAGGAGATTTGATAAGGAGAATTTCCGGAGCCAAAGTATTTTCAAAGTTTGATCTAAAGTCCGGTTTTACGGCAAGTTCTGTCGCGAAAAATGATAGATGGAAGACGACATTTAGTGTTCCCCATGGACACTATGAATGGAATGTAATGCCTTTTGGTCCGAAGCATGCGACAGTCAAAATTCCAAAAGGTAATGGATTCTATCTTCAAACCATATGTCGATTGGTTACTTGCCTATATCGATGATCTCGTCGATATTCTCCAAAAATTTGAATGACCATTTCAAACATCCGAGAATTTTCATGAAATTGGTCAAACATAATGGACTTGTCCTAAGCAAGAAGAAGATGGAATTGTGTCTCGACAAAGATAAAATTCTTAGGACATGAAATTGAGAATGGCCGGATTGCTCTGCGACGTCATGCACTAGAATTTGCTGATAAATTTCACCGATGTTATCCTTGATAAAACCCGAAATTGCAAAGGTTCTCGGGGTGCCTAAATTATGTGAGCAACTTCTATCCAAATCGCGCCATTGATAGATCTCTGTTGAATCGCAGACTTAGAAAAAACCCTAAACCTTGACTGACAGGCACACCCAAGCGATCAAAGAAATAAAGTCCAAGGTAAGATTTACGCCTATTTTACATGTTGTTGATGATAATTTCTATAAGATTGTTGAGACGAGATGCAAGCAACGTAGGATGGGGAGGTGTCAAAACAAGCCAAAAAACGAGAAGACCCAAAAGAAGATGAAAGAGTTGTTCTTTTTGCCTACGGAGTCCGGAGTAAAGCAGTAGATGAATTATGCTCCCATCGAGAAAGAGGTAAAGGCGGCGTGGTATTGTCTAAGAAAGTTTTTCTGTTCATTTGGCCAATAAATATTTTCTCGCTCGGAACCGATGCTAAAGCTGCGGATGGAGTTTTATCTAAAGAGATAAAGAACCTCGAGGATGCAAAATTTGCAAGATGGCAAGCCCTCTTTGCATATTTTAGTTTTAATGTTGAACATATTAAGGGTTCGAAAACTCGTATTCCCGCATTTCCTAAGCGAGAGAATATATCCAGACATCAAGGACAAGAAGATGACAATGAAGATCATGTGCAATATCATTGTTTTGTCATCTTGACGTGAATGGAATCGAGGCCCAACGTAAAGAAGAACTCAAGTTTATTGACGTATAATGAGCCTTGGCTCGTATACTTGGAAAAATGGAGGCCAACTTGGATCCTCCGCAATACACGAGGTGTTGGACGGTAATTTGCAAAACCATTCGGATCCGCAACACTTGGTCCCCCGGGGCGAAAAAGTATATCCCAAAGGAAATAGATGGATACACGAGAAAATGTATTCACACGGTATGGTTTGCCTGCACAAGAAGTCGAGAGGTCCCTCTCGAGAAGATTTACGGGATCCGTATGTCATTGAGTACCGGTGGCAATACCGGATCAAGTTACAAGAATTATGTGATCAACCGTGTTAGAAAGATGGGTCCCTACACTTATGGTAAATTCACATCATGGCCACATGATGACCCTAAACTCATTTTTTCCCCTGACACGGTTTATGATTTTGCGGGATATGAAAGATTGTGGTGGAATCTTCTTAACGAGAGATGGTCCGTAACAAACCCACTACACAAAGATAAAGTTTGCACCTACTTGGATAAATGAAAGAGAGCCATCCATTCCTTGGGTCGACAAATTGGTGGTGGCACTATGGGGTCGATCCCTACGATATGGATCCCCGATCAATTTCGGACTTATCACGTAAATTTTTGTGATGAATGTATCTCAGGGACCAGTAGGGAGAATGTTTTCACTACCCTTGTAAAAGCTGTTGAGGGAAATGACCGGTATTGAACATACAATGTTAGACCATCCCATACTAAAAATGTACATGCAAATGCACTATCAATGGGCAGTAATGACAAAAATTAAGCATCAAATAGTGCTTAACAAACCCATGATAGTAAGACGAATTTATACAAAAGCCCGGAATGATGAATGGTACCATGTTAGATATCCAGGTGTCAAAATTCTAGAAGAACCCGGGCAGATGAACCCAGTACTAGTGGTCCTCGGGAGCCCCACTCATGAAAGGCTTTCCCCTGTGTATATATGATACCTAGTCACGGGTTTACGATGACATAGTTTTCTCTTGGACTTTTCCTATGTCCGAAAAAGTATCCAAAGTGTAATTATTTGATTCCTCGTGGGCCTTTGTAAGGTATCCACTCGTGTTTTCACATGACTTTCACTTTTGTCGGCATGTTAGATCTCCGTGCGGATGTCACCTCACGGTGTTACCCGAAAACGATGATCTACTGCCAAGTGTCAATAATCGGACGAACCACGGTAATGCTTGTCCCCCTCTCATTCCTATAAATGAAGAGGTAAGGTTCATTTGTGATTCATTCGCATTTGGAGTGTTTTGAGTCTTGAGTCCGAGTAGTCTTTCTGCCTGCAAGCGTCTCGCGCCATCTTGGTGATCTCGCTCGCATCACGGAGTTCATTACTCATAAGTCCGAGTAGTTTCTTCCTTCTCTGCGTCTGCGCTATCACAGCCGATCCGCTCGCAACACGAAGAACTTTGCTCTACGAGTCATTAGGGTCGAAGTGAGAAGCTCGCGCGTCTCTGTTCATGTGACGAGCGAGAACCTAAAGTGGCCACTTCATTAGTGTGTCACGCATATGTATGTGTTTATGTCTATAAATCTGCGAGACAGAGTCACGTATATTGGCCGGAAGCCTCGGTATCGATCCTTCATTCGTGAAGATCGAAGTCCAAGAAATGCCATTACGATCCATCTCTCGATACGGAGAATCCATTGTATCCGGATTTGTGAAGCATACCGATAAATAAAGAGAGAAGACTTTGGTGTTTGAGTTTCCGCATTATTACTCTATGTGTTTAAATTGTTCAGTCAAAAATACTTGCACTACTATAAAAGTTCACCATAAGTTCACCGGGGGTTCGCGAAGGCTACGGATCGATAAAGGCCGTTTGAAGGCGTGGAAGCCGTGTGGTAGGCCGCCGAGATCGTGAGGGCATAGTAGGTTCGCCCTGGGTTCACAGTTGGGTTCATAACAAGTAGTGTTCGGAGACATTTGACAAGGCCAAGTCGGTTGGTTGACGACCGCAAGCAAGCTTTGAGAAGCCTCTGCTAGAAATTGGTATCGAAGATGAATTATGCTCCCATCGAGAAAGAGGTAAAGGCGGCAGTGGTATTGTCTAAGAAAGTTTTCCGTTCATTTGGCCAATAAATATTTTATGCTCGGAATCGATGCTAAAGCTCGGGATGGAGTTTTATCTAAAGAGATAAAGAACCACGAGGATGCAAAATTTGCAAGATGGCAAGCCCTCTTTGCATATTTTAGTTTTGATGTTGAACATATTAAGGGTTGAAAAATCGTATTCCAGATTTCCTAAGCGGAGAATATATCCAAACGATCAAGGACAAGAAGATGACAATGAAGATCATGTGCAATATCATTGTTTTGTCATCTTGACAGAATGGAATCGAGCCCAACGAAAGAAGAACTCAAGTTTATTGCAGATAATGAGCCTTGGCCCCGTATACTTGGAAAAATGGAGGCCAACTTGGATCCTCCGCAATACACGAGTGTTGGACGGTAATTTGCAAAACCATTCGGATCTGCAACACTTGGTCCCACAGCGAAAAAGTATATCCCAAAGGAAATATATGGATACACGAGAAAATGTATTCACACGATATGGTCTGCCGCTACAAGAAGCCGAGAGGTCCCTCTCGGAAGATTTATGGGATCCGTATGTCATTGAGTACCGGTGGCAATAACGAGATCAAGTTACAAGAATTATGTGATCAACCGTGTTAGAAAGATGGGTCCCTACACTTATGGTAAATTCACATCATGGCCACATGATGACCCTAAACTCATTTTTCCCGACACGGTTTATGATTTTGCAGGATATGAAAGATTGTGGTGGAATCTTCTTAACGAGAGATGGTCCAGAACAAACCCACTACACAAAGATAAAGTTTGCACCTACTTGGATAAATGAAAGAGAGCCATCCATTCCTTGGTCGACAAATTGGTGGTGGCACTATGGGGTCGAGTCCCTACGCATGGATCCCGATCAATTTCGGACTTATCACGGACATTTTTTGTGATGAATGTATCTCGAGGACCGGCCGGAGAATGTTTTTCACTACCCTTGTAAAGCTCGTTGGGGAAATGACCCGGTATTGAACATACAATGTTAGACCATCCCATACTAAAAATGTACATGCAAATGCACTATCAATGGGCCGTAATGACAAAAATTAAGCATCAAATAGTGCTTAAAAAACCCATGATAAGTAAGACGAATTTATACAAAAGCACTGGAATGATGAATGGTACCATGTTAGATATCCAGGTGTCAAAATTCTAGAAGAACTCGCGAGATGAACCCGAAAGTACTAGTGGTCCTCGGGAGCCCCACTCATGAAAGGCTTTCCCTGTGTATATATGATACCTAGTCACGGGTTTACGGTGACATAGTTTTCTCTTGGACTTTTCCTATGTCCGAAAAGTATCCAAAGTGTAATTATTTGATTCCTCGTGGGCCTTTGTAAGGTATCCACCGTGTTTTCACATGACTTTCACTTTTGTCGGCATGTTAGATCTCCGTGCGGATGTCACCTCACGGTGTTACCCGAAAACGATGATCTACCGCTAAGTGTCAATAATCGGACGAACCACGGTAATGCTTTGTCCCCCTCTCATTCCTATAAATGAAGAGGTAAGGTTCATTTGTGATTCATTCGCATTTGGAGTGTTTTGAGTCTTGAGTCCGAGTAGTCTTTCCCCTCGCTCGCGTCCGCGCCATCTTGGTGATCTGCTCGCATCACGGAGTTCATTACTCATAAGTCCGAGTAGTTTCTTCCTCGCTCGCGTCCGCGCTATCACGCCGATCCGCTCGCAACACGAAGAACTTTGCTCACGGTCATTAGAGTCGAAGTGAGAAGCACGCGCGTCTGTTCATGTGACGAGCGAGAACCCTAAAGTGGCCACTTCATTAGTGTGTACGCATATGTATGTGTTTATGTCTATAAATCTCTCGAGACGAGTCTTTATATTGGCCGAGAAGCCTCCGGTATCGATCCTTCATTCGTGAAGATCGAAGTCCCAGATAAATGCCATTACGATCCATCTCTCGATACGGAGAATCCATTGTATCCGAGTTGTGAAGCTTATCTTGATAAATAAAGAGAGAAGACTTTGGTGTTTGAGTTTCCGCATTATTACTCTATGTGTTTAAATTGTTCTCGTCAAAATACTTGCACTACTATAAAAGTTCACCATAAGTTCACCGGGGGTTCGCGAAGGCTACGGATCGATAAAGGCCGTTTGAAGGCGTGGAAGCCGTGTGGTAGGCCGGCGAGATCGTGAGGGCATAGTAGGTTCGCCGGGTTCCTGACGTTGGGTTCATAACAAGTAGTGTTCGCAGACATTTGACAAGGCCAAGTCGGTTGGTTGACGACCGCAAGCAAGCTTTGAGAAGCCTCCGCTAGAAATTGGTATCGGAGCCAATAAGTCTGACTGTAGCTCGGTTCGAGATCTTGAGTAATATTCCAAAAGTCTTTCTTCTGTCTTTCCTAATAACAATGGATTCATCTATGTCTAAATCTGTTTCATTCGGAGAGCTTGCAGAAGAAGAGCAAAGTGAACAAAATCCTCTCGGGGGATATGTTTGCATCAGAAGTAGTAGTCGAGTGATTAATGAGTCTAACTTGTTGTATGAAGAGGTTGAGCCACAAGCTCGTTGGGTCCTTCCCAACATAAAAGCCTCTCAAGTATATTCGACTTAAGTGTCCTGCACCTAAAAGTCGCCACTAGAATAACCATTAAAGAGTCAAGTATCCAGTATCCGGGAGAATAGTGATCAAGCCCGAGTTGATCCCTATATTGGATCCCAAAGAACTTCAAGTCGAAGCTAAAAGATTGGGAACCGAGTTTTTACATCCGGGATGTTTGCGAGTTGGTATTAATGCCATTTGGTTCATCCAGAGTGGAAGCATACGTGTTAGCAAATCATCGAGAGATCTAACACATAACAAATACACCGATTCGTTGATTGGAGGGATAGTTGCTCCACTATCCAATGGGCCGACCTGGTTTGATCGTTACCCAAATTTCTCGGTGTCTCGTTTTTGATGAAACATTGGCCGATATTCTTCGACTTTGCAAATCCGGACCACTCGGATTTGATATGAATAAGAAAAGAAGAAATATCGCAATACAATTCCGTGGGCTGCGTTTTCGCCACACATCCACAATGTTTCCTGCAGTCTTACATGCCCCAACAAAGATTCAAAAAACCGGTGTTGTAGTCATCACCGATGCCAAAAAATTAGAAAGTTGAGCATCGAGCAATTAAATGGGAAGATCTACAATTTCCCGGACATTGGACAATTTCAAATCCTAAGCCTTTGCAAGTCCAAAAAATTACCTCTCGCAAACATAGTTGAGAATCAATCCTCTGCAGCTTCTGTCTTTCCCCAGAAGATCAACCATAAACCCCGCGAAGAATTGAGTCACGAATGTAAAAAGTTCTCCCGGGTACATAGAACCCGATTGTACGAGATACGGGTTGTAGTTCACTTGTTTCAAATTGTATTCATGTTTCTCTTTTTTGAGTTTGCCCAAATTGTAAATTTTGAGCAGCTTAAAGTTGAGTGTCCTCAATGCAAGCGATCTGTTAATCTGCAAAAGTCTTGCATATCGTCGTTTTACATAAAAACCATAATTCTAGAACAGGACAAGCCCCTCCTAGTACATCTCGTAAATCCTTGTCCTAATCCTAAATGCAATGATATTCCTTTCCCCCCATGAGGATGACAAACCTCATGTTATGATGATGCATTTAGTCCCTTCTATGGAAGAAGAAGATCCAAGACTTGTCGACCTCTTGTTGAGTCGAGACCTCCGAGTACTCCAAAATATGGGTTGGGTTATGAAGAAAGGGAAAAATCGATTAATCCCGACTCGCAGATTCAAAGACACCGCCTCTCGATGTAAAGAAACCCTCTGTTCACAGAAATCCATAAGTTTAGTTACTCTCATGGATGGTTGTTCCCAGAACTTTAATCCCTTACAATTGGATGAAGAGAATGATAAATTGGGATTTGTTCACACATCCTGGGATGCAGAGAAGTTTGTCTGAAACCTTTCCAAAAGAAGAAAAGATGAAGATGTCAGTCTGAGTGGAAGGAGTATATGGAAGAGAATGGAGTATGGATCTCTTTCTATTCATGGAAGAAGCAAATGGAGAACGATGTAGTCTTGATGGCGAGACACTACATCCTCGTCCTCTCATTCTTGGACTGCATTAGATGGCGATAAAATAGAAACCTCTACAACCTACCCTCCTTTTCGAAGTATTGTCATAGGAGAAGGGTCGAACTCTGCACATGCTATCCCCCTTGGTTCGAGCATGATGATTCTTTATCGGATCACGATAAAAGAGTTCAAAAAGTGAGTGAGCGGTTGAGTCGGACGAATACGCACTCACGAGTCTAGAGAAAAATGTTGCCAAAGCGCCCGGTCAAAGATCAAATTGATTCTGTCCAAGTTTACGTAAATGATGTCCATAGAGTTTTAAATTACGTACGAGTGTTATTTGCGAGTAGTTAGAGGTATAACGAACATTCTTCGTTAGATTTCAAGAAGTTGAAGAGTGTATTATAGACCGATCTATGTCCACACGACAATGCAGTATATAAGTTGTCCGAAAAGTTTGAAAATTTGTCTGTCAAGAAGACCAAACAAACCTATTCCTATGTCTTTTATTCTTTCGGAAAGGCTAAAAGTGTTGTGCCTCATGAGATTCCCGGACTAGAGTCAAGTCCCCTGCCTCTAGATTCCCTCATCTCATGCCAAGGGAAGTTCCTCATTTACCCGTGTCAAAGTCTAAGCGGAATCGCCAAAGAAAAAATCGAAAAGGTTACAATTTCATCGAAGTCTTAGAAGATTCGAGCAAAAAGATCATGTCTTTCCCATCTATGAACCTTTGGAACCACGAGTTCACCCGTCATGCGACCCCGATCTATATGGTGCAGGGAAAGATTCCCCCTCGGGAAACTTTTCATGAAGGGAGTCATAAGGAATGGAACATAGATAATATGTCGCCTCTCGTGTCCGACAAATTTTTAGATCAAATGATCATTGAATATAAAGCGATGTGTGCGGATGGAAAGAGCGAAGTTGATGCTTGTAAAACTCTCATGTAGGTGTTTCACCGGCACTCTTGCCAGTGGTGGGAATTGGAATCCTCTCCCCGCATTGATTGAAAGAATGGAGCGGGAAGTTGTTAAAGATGAACAGGTGATGTTGTGATTAACCACCGATGGCACTTCAAATAATAATATGATTGGTGCTCTTACGTGACTTATTTATGAACATTTTTGTGGTTTAGAGTATGTTGCGCAGATAAAAATGAAATGATTCGATGAATCTCAAGTGCAACAATATTAATAAGTATGAAGACTTCCACAGAGATTGGATACGAGAGAATATTTTGGGTTAAGGAGCCCAAGAATATTCGTAGGAAGCAAGTCTATCTAGTCGCTTTCGCCTTCCAAACTTGTAGATATTTTGAGAATGGAAGATGCTTTTTCCTTTGCCATTAGAGACCTATGTTTGGGGAGATCTCTATGGTATTATCACAAAGTTTTTTATTTCACTTTGTACCGGGTCTAAGATGCGAAGTCTATAGAAAAATTGAACGTAGACTTCACGGTACTAAGTCATTTTGCAACAAATATGGCATTACAGATGGATGATCCTCTTGTACATCACCGAAAACATAAGAGGCAAGTAAAGAAGGCTCATAAGAGAAGTACAGATTGCTTACAGATTAAGTTCTTCAAAGCGAAGAGAAATTCGCGACCGAAAGTTCAACACAGGTCTAAAGCACCAAAGCGACAATCCGGATGGAAGCCAAATACCCACTATTATCAACCTCAAGACATCGAGCCTAAAGATGTCAAGTTAAATAGAATGAAGGAAGTTGAGTGTTGGCTATGTGGTGCTAAAGGGCATACTTCTAATATGTGTCCCTATCGCTTTAGAATCCAAACGAGGTCTCGGGTAAAAAAGTCTAGTAAATATGACAAGGGTAAGCAAGCCACTTCTTCTCATACCACCCGTCAAACGTGACCTCGATGTCCGTTCTTATTGCCATTCTACTTCTCACAAGATTTCAGAATGTCCTTCTTACCCGGGTCGCTCGTCAAGCCATTATGCAACATGCCATTCCTTCGTCTCGCTGCTTCGAGTCCTCTTCCGATGACTATTCATCATCCTCTTCTCGATGAACAAGTCAATATGCATTGTCATTGTTCGTGATCTTGATGCTTGTAAATGTGATTCCTCTTCGGACTGCGATTCGATTCCTATTCTTCGGTCGTGGAAGATTCTCCTCATGTCCTCATGGCCTCGACGGATGATGATCTTAAGGTTTTTGCCCAAATCCGTGCCATGGATGAAAGTGACCTCAAGACTCGCCCTTCTTGATACTTATCCGAAGAATCTTCCGGTTCCTCTAGTTCTTCCTCATCTTCTCGTTATAAGAAGCCTAATTTTGTTGATGCTTCTTATGACCGCAATACTAAAGCCGTATCTCCAGCTGAGATAACAAAGCTCGTGGCCTCACTTTGGGGGAGGTGAATAAGGAGATACGAGACTTAAAATCTGAAGTGCGCGAGATAAAAAAATGAGCTAAAAGTCTTGAAAGCTCAAAACAATCGATCTGCTTTTCCTACTTCTACACACAGCAGACAAATTATACATCGCACACTAGACCCGAAGCCCCCACTAAATTTGTGTCTTCAGAGTTACGGAGATATTGGGGATATGCGAGTCCTCACAGTCCCAAGTACTCAGCAACATCATGTTCTAGTCGATCTTTCTATTGTCTGGTAATACTTATCGAGTTATTGCACTTATTGATTCCCGGTTCAGATCTTAACCTCGATTTCTAAGCATATCATCCCTTCAAGATATTGGACCACTGCAGAGAGAGAAGTCCAGGGATTAGGGGTGAAACAATTAAAATTTGAAGTTTCTAAAGCTACCTGTTTGCTTTGGTCCAAGTTGTGTGAAATTATCCTGTGAGCCTCAGACATTCCCTGTTGATTGTATTTTGGGTAATATCTTCTTAGCGACGATAGAACCTCATGGGTCGGTCGGATTTCTCGATGGTGGTTCGTGGATGTTTATTACTCGTTTCGGTAGAAGAATTGAATTACCTTATGTTTCCGGAAACAAACTTTCACCCATGGTGCAGATAATGCGGGAGAAAGTAAAGAAACTTCGGAAAGGTCGAGAAAAGTCCGGACGAACTCAAAAAATCACAAAGAAATCATCGAATTGAAGAACAGTTGAGTTCCCCGTGAAATAAAAAAGAAAAATTGCTCGCTTTCCGGAAAAGAATTTGAAGATACTTGTTGTTCGGAAGAGCCAAATGCCTTCGGCACAGAAAGCGATGACAAGATACAACTGCCTTACAAGGAAGGATACAATCGCAGCACCTTGTAAGTCCGGATCCATTTCTATGTCCGTTCGTGACGGACAACACGTCACAGAAGAGATTGAACAGACTTCTTAAAAAGAAGTTGATCGAGAGAATCCCATAGCCCATGGAACTCGCTATGGATTCTACGTAAATAAAAGAAGTGAACAAGTCGGGGGAGTTCTAAGGTTGGTGATAAATTATAAGCCCCTCGAACGCAGTATTAGCAGATGATACTTATCCAATCCCACAAAGGAGATTTGATAAGGAGAATTTCCGGGAGCCAAAGTATTTTCAAAGTTTGATCTAAAGTCCGGTTTCGGCAAGTTGATGTTGCAGTAAAATGATAGATGGAAAACTGACATTTAGTGTTCCCCATGGACACTATGAATGGAATGTAATGCCTTTTGGTCCGAAGCATGCACCGTCAAAATTCCAAAAGGTAATGGATTCTATCTTCAAACCATATGCTCGATTGGTTACTTGCCTATATCAATGATCTCGTTTGATATTCTCCAAAAATTTGAATGACCATTTCAAACATCCGAGAATTTTCATGAAATTGGTCAAACATAATGGACTTGTCCTAAGCAAGAAGAAGATGGAATTGTGTCCGACAAAGATAAAATTCTTAGGACATGAAATTGAGAATGGCCGTATTGCTCGCGACGTCATGCATCTAGAATTTGCTAATAAATTTCCCGATGTTATCCTTGATAAAACCCGTACCGCAAAGGTTCTTAGGGTGCCTAAATTATGTGAGCAACTTCTATCCAAATCGCGCCATTGATAGATCTCTCGTTGAATCGGAGACTTAGAAAAAACCCTAAACCTTGGACTGACAGCACACCCAAAGCAATCAAAGAAATAAAGTCCAAGGTAAGATTTCTGCCTATTTTACATGTTGCTTGATGATAATTTCTATAAGATTGTTGAGACGAGATGCAAGCAACGTAGGATGGGGAGGTGTCAAACGAAGCCAAAAGCGGAAGACCCAAAAGAAGATGAAAGAGTTGTTCTTTTTGCCTCCGGAGTCGATCGGATTTCCCGTTGATTGTATTTTGGGTAATATCTTCTTAGCGAGCAGTAGAACCTCATGGGTCGATCAGATTTCCCCGATGGTGGTTCGGGGATGTTTATTATCAGTTTCGGTAGAATAATTGAATTACCTTATGTTTTCAGAAACAAACTTTCACCCATGGTGCGGATAATGCGGAGAAAGTAAAGAAACTTCGGAAAGGTCGAGAAAAAGTCCGGGACAGAACTCAAAAAATCACAAAGAAATCATCGAATTGAAGAACAGTTGAGTTCCCCGTAAATAAAAAGAAAAATTGCTCGCTTTCCGTAAAGAATTTGAAGATACTTGTTGTTCGGAAGAGCCAAATGCCTTCACGGGCATGAAAGCAAGATGACGATACAACTGCCTTTACAAGGAAGGATACAGCGGCGACCTTGTAAGTCCGGATCCATTTCTATGTCCCTGTTCGGGACGGACAACACACGCCACAGAAGAGATTGAACGGCTTCTTAAAAAGAAGTTGATCGAAGAATCCCATAGCCCATGGAACTGCTATGGATTCTACGTAAATAAAAGAAGTGAACAAGTCGGGGGAGTTCCAAGGTTGGTGATAAATTATAAGCCCCCCGAACGCAGTATTAGCAGATGATACTTATCCAATCCCCACAAAGGAGATTTGATAAGGAGAATTTCTGAGCCAAAGTATTTTCAAAGTTTGATCTAAAGTCCGGTTTACAGCAAGTTGTCATGCAGAAAATGATAGATGGAAGACGGCATTTAGTGTTCCCCATGGACACTATGAATGGAATGTAATGCCTTTTGATCCCGAAGCATGCCACAGTCAAAATTCCAAAAGGTAATGGATTCTATCTTCAAACCATATGCCGATTGGTTACTTGCCTATATCGATGATCTCGCTGATATTCTCCAAAAATTTTGAATGACCATTTCAAACATCCGAGAATTTTCATGAAATTGGTCAAACATAATGGACTTGTCCTAAGCAAGAAGAAAGATGGAATTGTGTTTCGACAAAGATAAAATTCTTAGGACATGAAATTGAGAATGGCCGTATTGCTCTACGACTGCCATGCACTAGAATTTGCCGATAAATTTCCCGATGTTATCCTCGATAAAACCCAGTACGCAAAGGTTCTTAGGGTGCCTAAATTATGTGAGCAACTTCTATCCAAACTGCGCCATTGATAGATCTCTCGTTGAATCGGAGACTTAGAAAAAAACCCTAAACCTTGACCGACAGGCACACCCAAGCAAGTCAAAGAAATAAAGTCCAAGGTAAGATTTCTGCCTATTTTACATGTTGTCGATGATAATTTCTATAAGATTGTTGAGACGAGATGCAAGCAACGTAGGATGGGGAGGTGTGTCTGAAACGAAGCCAAAAGCGGAAGACCCAAAAAGAAGATGAAAGAGTTGTTCTTTTTTGCCTCTCGGAGTCCGGAGTAAAGCGAGAGATGAATTATGCTCCCATCGAGAAAGAGGTAAAGGCGACGTGGTATTGTCTAAGAAAGTTTTCTGTTCATTTGGCCAATAAATATTTTCTGCTCAGTAACCGATGCTAAAGCTCGGGATGGAGTTTTATCTAAAGAGATAAAGAACCCTCGAGGATGCAAAATTTGCAAGATGGCAAGCCCTCTTTGCATATTTTAGTTTTGATGTTGAACATATTAAAGGTTCAAAACTCGTATTCCGTATTTCCTAGCGAGAGAATATATCCAAAGATCTAAGGACAAGAAGATGACAATGAAGATCATGTGCAATATCATTGTTTTGTCATCTTGACGTAATGGAATCGGGCCCAATAGAAAGAAGAACTCAAGTTTATTACGGATAATGAGCCTTGGCACCGTATACTTGGAAAAATGGAGGCCAACTTGGATCCTCCGCAATACACGAGTGTTGGACGGTAATTTGCAAAACCATTCAGATCCGCAACACTTGGTCCCGCGAAAAAAGTATATCCCAAAGGGAAATAGATGGATACATGAGAAAATGTATTCACACAGTATGACTGCCGCGCAAGAAGCTGAGAGATCCCTCTCATAAGACTTTTGGGATCTGTATGTCATTGGTACTGGTGGCAATGACAGATCCAGTTACAAGAATTATGTGATAAACCGTGTTAGAAAGATGGGTCCCTACACTTATGGTAAATTCACATCATGGCCACATGATGACCCTAAACTCATTTTTCCTGACACAGTTTATGATTTTGCAGGTTATGAAAGATTGTGGTGGAATCTTCTTAACAGAGATGGTCCAGAACAAACCCACTACACAAAGATAAAGTTTGCACCTACTTGGATAAATGAAAGAGAGCCATCCATTCCTTGGCTGTCAAATTGGTGGTGGCACTATGGGGTCAGTCCCTACAGTATGGATCCTGATCAATTTCAGACTTATCACAGACATTTTTGTGATGAATGTATCTCAGGACCGGCCAGAGAATGTTTTCATTACCCATGTAAAATTGTTGGGGAAATGATCAGTATTGAACATACAATGTTAGACCATCCCATACTAAAAATGTACATGCAAATGCACTATCAATGGGCTGTAATGACAAAAATTAAGCATCAAATAGTCCTTAATAAACCCATGATAGTTAGACGAATTTATACAAAAGCTTGGGATGATGAATGGTACTTTGTAAGATATCCAGGTGTCAAAATTCTAGAAGAACCTGCAGAAGAGCCCAGTACTAGTGGTCCTCGGGAGCCCCACTCATGAAAGACTTTCCCTGTGTACATATGATACCCAGTCACGGGTCTACGGTGACATAGCTTTTCTCTTGGACTTTTCCTATGTCAGAAAAGTATCCAAAGTGTAAACATTTGCTAAATATTTGATTCCTCGTGGGCCTTTGTAAGGCATCCACTGTGTTTTCACATGTTTTTCACTCTTGTTTGTCGGCATGTTAGATCTCCGTGCGGATGTCACCTCATGGTGTTACCCGAAAACGATGATCTACTGCCAAGTGTCGTTAATCGGACGAACCACAGTAATGCTTGTCCCCCTCTCATTCCTATAAATGAAGAGGTAAGGTTCATTTGTGATTCATTCGCATTTGGAGGTTTTGGAGTCTTGAGTCCGAGTAGTCTTTCCCTGCTCTGCGTCTGCGCCATCTTGGTGATCTGCTCTCATCATGGATGAACCAGTGCATTAATACCAACTCGCAAACATCCCAGATGTAAAAACTCAGTTCCCAATCTCTTTGCTTCAGCTTGCAGTTCTTTGGGATTCAATATAGGGATCAACTGGGCTTGATCACTATTCTCCTGGATACTAGATACTGACTCTTTGATAGTAATCCTAGTGGCAGCTTTTAAATGCCAGAGAGCTAAGTCATTATACACTTGAGAGGGTTTAATGTTGGGAAGGACCCAACGGGCTTGGGGCTCAACCTCTTCATACAACAAGTTAGACTCATTAATCACTCGACTACTACTTGATGCAAATTGTATTCATGTTTCTCTTTTTGAGTTTGCCCAAATTGTAAATTTTGAGCCAGTTAAAGTTGAGTGTCCTCAATGCAAGCAGTCTGTTAATCTGCAAAGTCTTGCATATGCTGTTTTGCATAAAAACCATAATTCTAGAACAGGACAAGCCCCACCTAGTACATCTGTAAATCCTTGTCCTAATCCTAAATGCAATGATATTCCTTTCCCCCATGAGGATGAAAAAGCTCATGTTATGATGATGCATTTAGTCCCTTCTATGGAAGAAGAAGATCCAAGACTTGTCGACTCTTCATGATGCCGTAGACCTCCCAGGTACTCCAAAATATGTAGTTATGAAGAAAGGGCAAATCGCTTAATCCCACTCGGCAGATTCCCATACCGTGATTCATGCTAAGTCTAGTTTCTCGTTCTAAATCCATAAGGTGATCACTCTCATGGATGGTTGTTCCAACTTTAACTCTTTACAATTGGATGAAGAGAATGATAAATTGGGATTTGTTCACATCCGATGCGTGAGAAGCTCAATAAACTTTTCCAAAAGAAGAAAAGAGGAAGTAGTCACCGAGTGGAAGGAGTAAAGGGAAGAGAATGGAGTATGGATCTCTTTCTATTCATGGAAGAAGCAAATGGAGAGAAACGATGTGTCTCTGTGATGTATGCATACACTACATCCTCGTCTCTCATTCTCGACCGCATTAGATGGCAGAAATAGAAACCCTCCAACCTACCCTCCTTTTCGAAGTATTGTCATAGGAGAAGGGTCGAACTCTGCACATGCTATCCCCTTGGTTCAGCATGATGATTCTTTATCAAATCACGATAAAAGAGTTCAAAAAGTGAGTGAGCAGTTGAACTGGACGAATACTGCACTCACAGGTCTAGAGAAAAATGTTGCCAAAACTGCCCTGGTCAAAAATCAAATTGATTCTGTCCAAGTTTCTGTAAATGATGTCCATAGAGTTTTAAATTCTGTACAGTGTGATTTGCAAGGAGTTAGAGGTATAACAGAACATTCTTCTGTTAGATTTCAAGAGTTGAAGAGTGTATTATAGACCAGTCTATGTACACACGACAATCTGTATATAAGTTGTCTGAAAAGTTTGAAAATTTGTCTGTCAAGAAGACCTGCAAACCTATTCCTATGTCTTTTATTGCTGGAAAGGCTGAAAGTGTTGTGCCTCATGAGATTCCCAGACTAGAGTCAAGTCCACCTGCCTCTAGATTCCCTCATCTCATGCCAAGGGAAGTTCCTCATTTACCTATGTCAAAGTCTAAGCCAGAATCGGCCAAAGAAAAGTCTGAAAAGGTTACAATTACTGAAGTCTTAGAAGATTCTGAGCAAAAAGATCATGTCTATCCCATCTATGAACCTTTGGAACCACAGTTCACCCGTCATGCAGCCCCTGATCTGTATGGTGCAGGAAAGATTCCCCCTCGGGAAACTTTTCATGAAGGGAGTCATAAGGAATGGAACATAGATAATATGTCTGCCTCTCAGGTCCGACAAATTTTAGATCAAATGATCATTGAATATAAACTGATGTGTGCAGATGGAAAGACTGAAGTTGATGCTTGTAAAACTCTCATGCAGTGTTTCACTGGCACTCTTGCCAGGTGGTGGGAATTGGAATCCTCTCCCGCATTTGACAAAGAAATGGAGCGAAGTTGTTAAAAATGAAATCGTGGTGATGTTGACTGTAACCCCGATGGCACTTCTCAAATAATTATATGATTGGTGCTCTTACAAAGACTTATTTATGAACATTTTTGTGGTTTAGAGTATGTTGAAACAGATAAAAATGAAATGATTCCGATGAATCTCAAGTGCAACAATATTAATAAGTATGAAGACTTCCACGTAGATTGATACGTAGAATATTCTGGGTTAAGGAGCCCAAGAATATTCTCGTGGAAGCAAAGTCTATCTAGTTGCTTCCGTCTCCAAACTTGTGTAACTTTTGGAGAATGGAAGATGCTTTTCCTTTGCCATTAGAGACCTATGTTTGGGAAGATTCTATGGTATTATCACAAAGTTTTTTATTTCACTTTGTACCAGGTCTAAGATGCAGAAGTCTATAGACAAATTGAACAGACTTCCTGGTACTAAGTCATTTTGCAGCAAATATGGCATTACAGTGGATGATCCTCTTGTACATCACCGAAAACATAAGAGGAAAGTAAAGAAGGCTCATAAGAGAAGTACAGTTGCTTACAGATTAAGTTCTTCAAAGCGAAGAGAAATTCGCAGACCGAAAGTTCAACACAGGTCTAAAGCACCAAAGCGACAATCCAGATGGAAGCCAAATACCCACTATTATCAACCTCAAGACATCAGGCCTAAAGATGTCAAGTTAAATAGAATGAAGGAAGTTGAGTGTTGGCTATGTGGTGCTAAAGGGCATACTTCTAATATGTGTCCTACTGCTTTAGAATCCAAACGAGGTCTGGGTAAAAAGTCTAGTAAGTATGATAAGGGTAAGCAAGCCACTTCTTCTCATACCACTGTCAAACGTGACCCTGATGCCTGTTCGTATTGCCATTCTACTTCTCACAAGATTTCAGAATGTCCTTCTTACCCGGGTCGCCGTCAAGCCATCATGCAACATGCCATTCCTTCCTCTGCTGCTGAGTCCTCTTCTGATGACTATTCATCATCCTCTTCTGATGAACAAGTCAATATGCATTGTCATTGTTCAGATCCTGATGCTTGTAAATGTGATTCCTCTTCAGAATCTGATTCTGATTCCTATTCTTCGGCTGTGGAAGATTCTACTCAGGTCCTCATGGCCTCGACAGATGATGATCTTAAGGTTTTTGCCCAAATCCGTGCCATGGATGAAAGTGACCTCAAGACTGCCCTTCTTGATACTTACCTGAAGAATCTCCCTGGTTCCTCTAGTTCTTCCTCATCTTCTCGTTATAAGAAGCCTAATTTTGTTGATGCTTCTTATGACCGCAATACAAAGCCGTATCTCCAGCAGAATAACAAAGCTCGTGGCCTCACTTTGGGGGAGGTGAATAAGGAGATACAGGACTTAAAATCTGAAGTGCGCGGTATAAAAAATGAGCTAAATGTCTTGAAAGCTCAAAACAATCAGTCTGCTTCTCCCACTTCTACACAGCAGACAAATTATACACTGCACACTAGACCTGAAGCCCCCACTAAATTTGTGTCTTCAGGTTACAGAGATATTGGGGATATGCAGGTCCTCACAGTCCAGTACCAGCAACATCATGTTCTAGTCGATCTTTCTATTACTGGTAATACTTATCAGGTTATTGCACTTATTGATTCTGGTTCAGATCTTAACCTGATTTCTAAGCATATCATCCCTTCAAGATATTGGACTACTGCAGAGAGAGAAGTCCAGGGATTAGGGGTGAAACAATTAAAATTTGAAGTTTCTAAAGCTACTGTTTGCTTTGGTCCAAGTTGTGTGAAATTATCCTTAGCAGTCTCAGACATTCCTGTTGATTGTATTTTGGGTAATATCTTCTTAGCAGCAGTAGAACCTCATGGGTCAGTTAGATTTCCTGATGGTGGTTCAGGGATGTTTATTACTGTTTCTGGTAGAAGAATTGAATTACCTTATGTTTCCAGAAACAAACTTTCACCCATGGTGCAGATAATGCAGGAGAAAGTAAAGAAACTTCAGAAGGCTGAGAAAAGTCTGGACGAACTCAAAAATCACAAAGAAATCATCAGACTTGAAGAACAGTTGAGTTCCCCAGAAATAAAAAGAAAAATTGCTGCTTTCCAGAAAGAATTTGAAGATACTTGTTGTTCAGAAGAGCCAAATGCCTTCTGGCACAGAAAGCAGTACAGTATACAACTGCCTTACAAGGAAGGATACACTGGCATACCTTGTAAGTCCAGATCCATTTCTATGTCTGTTCAGGACAGACAACACTGCCAGCAAGAGATTGAACAGCTTCTTAAAAAGAAGTTGATCAGAGAATCCCATAGCCCATGGAACTGCTATGGATTCTACGTAAATAAAAGAAGTGAACAAGTCAGGGGAGTTCCAAGGTTGGTGATAAATTATAAGCCCCTAAACAGAGTATTAGCAGATGATACTTATCCAATCCCCCACAAAGGAGATTTGATAAGGAGAATTTCTGGAGCCAAAGTATTTTCAAAGTTTGATCTAAAGTCTGGTTTCTGGCAAGTTGCTGTTGCAGAAAATGATAGATGGAAGACAGCATTTAGTGTTCCCCATGGACACTATGAATGGAATGTAATGCCTTTTGGTCTGAAGCATGCACCATCAAAATTCCAAAAGGTAATGGATTCTATCTTCAAACCATATGCTGATTGGTTACTTGCCTATATCGATGATCTGCTGATATTCTCCAAAAATTTGAATGACCATTTCAAACATCTGAGAATTTTCATGAAATTGGTCAAACATAATGGACTTGTCCTAAGAAAGAAGAAGATGGAATTGTGTCTGACAAAGATAAAATTCTTAGGACATGAAATTGAGAATGGCCAGATTGCTCTGCAGCGTCATGCACTAGAATTTGCTGATAAATTTCCTGATGTTATCCTTGATAAAACCCAGCTGCAAAGGTTCTTAGGGTGCCTAAATTATGTGAGAAACTTCTATCCAAAGTGCGCCATTGATAGATCTCTGTTGAATCAGAGACTTAGAAAAAACCCTAAACCTTGGACTGACAGGCACACCCAAGCAGTCAAAGAAATAAAGTCCAAGGTAAGATTTCTGCCTATTTTACATGTTGCTGATGATAATTTCTATAAGATTGTTGAGACAGATGCAAGCAACGTAGGATGGGGAGGTGCTGAAACAGAAGCCAAAAGCAGAAGACCCAAAAGAAGATGAAAGAGTTGTTCTTTTTGCCTCTGGAGTCTGGAGTAAAGCAGAGATGAATTATGCTCCCATCGAGAAAGAGGTAAAGGCAGCGTGGTATTGTCTAAGAAAGTTTTCTGTTCATTTGGCCAATAAATATTTTCTGCTCAGAACTAATGCTAAAGCTCTGGATGGAGTTTTATCTAAAGAGATAAAGAACCCTGAGGATGCAAAATTTGCAAGATGGCAAGCCCTCTTTGCATATTTTAGTTTTGATGTTGAACATATTAAGGGTTCTGAAAACTGTATTCCAGATTTCCTAAGCAGACAATATATCCAGCATCAAGGACAAGAAGATGACAATGAAGATCATGTGCAATATCATTGTTTTGTCATCTTGACAGAATGGAATCAGGCCCAATAGAAAGAAGAACTCAAGTTTATTGCAGATAATGAGCCTTGGCCTGTATACTTGGAAAAATGGAGGCCAACTTGGATCCTCCGCAATACACAGGTGTTGGACGGTAATTTGCAAAACCATTCAGATCTGCAACACTTGGTCCCTCGCAGAAAAGTATATCCCAAAGGAAATAGATGGATACACGAGAAAATGTATTCACACAGTATGGCTTCCGCACAAGAAGCTGAGAGGTCCCTCTCAGAAGATTTCTGGGATCTGTATGTCATTGGTACTGGTGGCAATAACAGATCAAGTTACAAGAATTATGTGATCAACCGTGTTAGAAAGATGGGTCCCTACACTTATGGTAAATTCACATCATGGCCACATGATGACCCTAAACTCATTTTTCCTGACACAGTTTATGATTTTGCAGGATAAGAAAGATTGTGGTGGAATCTTCTTAACAGAGATGGTCCAGAACAAACCCACTACACAAAGATAAAGTTTGCACCTACTTGGATAAATGAAAGAGAACCATCCATTCCTTGGCTGACAAATTGGTGGTGGCACTATGGGGTCAGTCCCTACAGTATGGATCCTGATCAATTTCAGACTTATCACAGACATTTTTGTGATGAATGTATCTCAGGACCGGCCGGAGAATGTTTTCACTACCCTTGTAAAACTGTTGGGGAAATGACCAGTATTGAACATACAATGTTAGACCATCCCATACTAAAAATGTACATGCAAATGCACTATCAATGGGCCGTAATGACAAAAATTAAGCATCAAATAGTGCTTAACAAACCCATGATAGTAAGGCGAATTTATACAAAAGCCTGGAATGATGAATGGTACCATGTTAGATATCCAGGTGTCAAAATTCTAGAAGAACCTGCAGATGAACCCAGTACTAGTGGTCCTCGGGAGCCCCACTCATGAAAGGCTTTCCCTGTGTATATATGATACCTAGTCACGGGTTTACAGTGACATAGTTTTCTCTTGGACTTTTCCTATGTCTGAAAAGTATCCAAAGTGTAATTATTTGATTCCTCGTGGGCCTTTGTAAGGTATCCACTGTGTTTTCACATGACTTTCACTTTTGTCGGCATGTTAGATCTCCGTGCGGATGTCACCTCACGGTGTTACCCGAAAACGATGATCTACTGCCAAGTGTCAATAATCGGACGAACCACAGTAATGCTTGTCCCCCTCTCATCCCTATAAATGAAGAGGTAAGGTTCATTTGTGGATCATTCGCATTTGGAGTGTTTTGAGTCTTGAGTCCGAGTAGTCTTTCCCTGCTCTGCGTCTGCGCCATCTTGGTGATCTGCTCGCATCACGGAGTTCATTACTCATAAGTCTGAGTAGTTTCTTCCTGCTCTGCGTCTGCGCTATCACAGCGATCTGCTCGCAACACAAAGAACTTTGCTCACAGTCATTAGGTCGAAGTGAGAAGCCTGCACGTCTGTTCATGTGACAGGCGAGAACCTAAAGTGGCCACTTCATTAGTGTGTCTGCATATGTATGTGTTTATGTCTATAAATCTCTGAGACAGAGTCTGTATATTGGCCAGGAAGCCTCTGGTATCGATCCTTCATTCGTGAAGATCAGAAGTCCAGTAAATGCCATTACAGTCCATCTCTGATACGGAGAATCCATTGTATCTGGTTGTGAAGCATACTGATAAATAAAGAGAGAAGACTTTGGTGTTTGAGTTTCCGCATTATTACTCTATGTGTTTAAATTGTTCTGTCAAAATACTTGCACTACTATAAAAGTTCACCATAAGTTCACCGGGGTTCGCGAAGGCTACGGATCGCTAAAGGCCGTTTGAAGGCGTGGAAGCCGTGTGGTAGGCCGCTGAGGGCGTGAGGGCATAGTAGGTTCGCCTGGGTTCACAGTTAGGTTCATAACAAGTAGTGTTCAGAGACATTTGGCAAGGCCAAGTCGGTTGGTTGACGACCGCAAGCAAGCTTTGAGAAGCCTCTCCATGAAGAGAGAAGACTTTGATGTTTGAGTTTCCGCATTATTACTCTGTGTGTTTAGATTGTTCTGTCAAAATACTTGCACTACTATAAAAGTTCACCATAAGTTCACTGGGGTTCGCGAAGGCTACGGATCGCTAAAGGCCGTTTGAAGGCGTGGAAGCCGTGTGGTAGGCCGCTGAGAGCGTGAGGGCATAGTAGGTTCGCCTGGGTTCACAGTTGGGTTCATAACAAGTAGTGTTCAGAGACATTTGGCAAGGCCAAGTCGGTTGGTTGACGACCGCAAGCAAGCTTTGAGAAGCCTCTGCTAGAAATTGGTATCAGAGCCAATAAGTCTACTCTGTAGCCTGGTTCGAGATCTTGAGTAATATTTCACAAGTCTATCTTTCTCTCTTTCCTAAAAAGAATGGATTCTTCTATGTCTAAATCTGTATCATTCAGAGAGCTTGCAGAAGAAGAGCAATTTGAACAAAATCCTCTGAGGGATATGTTTGCATCAAGTAGTAGTCGAGTAATTAATGAGTCTAATCTATTGTATGAAGAGATTGAGCCTCAAGCTCGATGGGTCCTTCCCAACATAAAAGCCTCTCAAGTATATTCTGACTTAAGTGTCTGGCACCTAAAAGCTGCCACTAGAATAACCATTAAAGAGTCAGTATCCAGTATTCAGGAGAATAGTGATCAAGCCCAGTTGATCCCTATATTGGATCCCAAAGAACTTCAAGCTGAAGCTAAAAGATTGGGAACTGAGTTTTTACATCTGGGATGTTTGCGAGTTGGTATTAATGCACTGGTTCATCCAGGAGTGGAAGCATACGTGTTAGCAACTGTCAGAGATCTAACACATAACAAATACACTGATTCGTTGATTGGAGGGATAGTTGCTCCACTATCCAATGGGCCAGTCTGGTTTGACTGTTACCCAAATTTCTCAGTGTCTGTTTTTGATGAAACATTGGCCGATATTCTTCAGTTGCAAATCCGGACCACTGGATTTGATATGAATAAGAAAAGAAGAAATATCGCAATACAATTCCGTGGCTGTTTTCGCCACACATCCACAATGTTTCCTGCAGTCTTACATGCCCCCAGCAAAGATTCAAAAACCAGTGTTGTAGTCATCACTGATGCCAAAAATTAGAAAGTTGAGCATCAGGCAATTAAATGGGAAGATCTACAATTTCCCAGACATTGGACAATTTCAAATCCTAAGCCTTTGCAAGTCCAAAAAATTACCTCTGCAAACATAGTTGAGAATCAATCCTCTGCAGTTCTGTCTTTCCCCAGAAGATCAACCATAGACCGCAGAAGAATTGAGTCTGAATGTAAAAAGTTCTCCCGGTACATAGAACCCGATTGTACAGATACGGGTTGTAGTTCACTTGTTTCAAATTGTATTCATGTTTCTCTTTTTGAGTTTGCCCAAATTGTAAATTTTGAGCCAGTTAAAGTTGAGTGTCCTCAATGCAAGCAGTCTGTTAATCTGCAAAGTCTTGCATATGCTGTTTTACATAAAAACCATAATTCTAGAACAGGACAAGCCCCTCCTAGTACATCTGTAAATCCTTGTCCTAATCCTAAATGCAATGATATTCCTTTCCCCCATGAGGATGACAAACCTCATGTTATGATGATGCATTTAGTCCCTTCTATGGAAGAAGAAGATCCAAGACTTGTCGACCTCTTGTTGAGTCAGAGACCTCCAGGTACTCCAAAATATGGGTTGGGTTATGAAGAAAGGGCAAATCAGTTAATCCCAGCCTGCAGATTCAAAGACCTGCCTCCTGATGTAAAGAAACCCTCTGTTCCTGAAATCCATAAGTTTATCACTCTCATGGATGGTTGTTCCAGAAATTTAATCCCTTACAATTGGATGAAGAGAATGATAAATTGGGATTTGTTCACACATCCGGATGCAGAGAAGTTTGCTGAAACTTTTCCAAAAGAAGAAAAGATGAAGATGTCAGCTGAGTGGAAGGAGTATATGGAAGAGAATGGAGTATGGATCTCTTTCTATTCATGGAAGAAGCAAATGGAGAACGATGTAGTCTTGATGGCAGATACTACATCCTCGTCCTCTCATTCTTGGACTGCATTAGATGGCAGTAAAATAGAAACCTCTACAACCTACCCTCCTTTTCGAAGTATTGTCATAGGAGAAGGGTCGAACTCTGCACATGCTATCCCCTTGGTTCAGCATGATGATTCTTTATCAGATCACGATAAAAGAGTTCAAAAAGTGAGTGAGCAGTTGAACTGGACGAATACTGCACTCACAGGTCTAGAGAAAAATGTTGCCAAAAATGCCCTGGTCAAAGATCAAATTGATTCTGTCCAAGTTTCTGTAAATGATGTCCATAGAGTTTTAAATTCTGTACAGTGTGATTTGCAAGTAGTTAGAGGTATAACAGAACATTCTTCTGTTAGATTTCAAGAAGTTGAAGAGTGTATTATAGACCAGTCTATGTCCACACGACAATCTGTATATAAGTTTTCTGAAAAGTTTGAAAATTTGTCTGTCAAGAAGACCAGCAAACCTATCCCTATGTCTTTTATTGCTGGAAAGGCTAAAAGTGTTGTGCCTCATGAGATTCCCAGACTAGAGTCAAGTCCTCCTGCCTCTAGATTCCCTCATCTCATGCCAAGGGAAGTTCCTCATTTACCTGTGTCAAAGTCTAAGCCAGAATCGGCCAAAGAAAAATCTGAAAAGGTTACAATTACTGAAGTCTTAGAAGATTCTGAGCAAAAAGATCATGTCTTTCCCATCTATGAACCTTTGGAACCACAGTTCACCCGTCATGCAGCCCCTGATCTATATGGTGCAGGAAAGATTCCCCCTCGGGAAACTTTTCATTAAGGGAGTCATAAGGAATGGAACATAGATAATATGTCTGCCTCTCAGGTCCGACAAATTTTAGATCAAATGATCATTGAATATAAACTGATGTGTGCAGATGGAAAGACTGAAGTTGATGCTTGTAAAACTCTCATGCAGTGTTTCACTGGCACTCTTGCCAGGTGGTGGGAATTGGAATCCTCTCCCGCATTGATTGAAAGAATGGAACGGGAAGTTGTTAAAGATGAACAGGGTGATGTTGTGTTTAACCCTGATGGCACTTCAAATAATAATATGATTGGTGCTCTTACAACACTTATTTATGAACATTTTTGTGGTTTAGAGTATGTTGCAGCAGATAAAAATGAAATGATTCTGATGAATCTCAAGTGCAACAATATTAATAAGTATGAAGACTTCCACAGAGATTGGATACAGAGAATATTTTGGGTTAAAGAGCCCAAGAATATTCTGTGGAAGCAAGTCTATCTAGCTGCTCTGCCTTCCAAACTTGTAGATATTTTGAGAATGGAAGATGCTTTTCCTTTGCCATTAGAGACCTATGTTTGGGGAGATCTCTATGGTATTATCACAAAGTTTTTGATTTCACTTTGTACCAGGTCTAAGATGCAGAAGTCTATAGACAAATTGAACAGACTTCCTGGTACTAAGTCATTTTGCAGCAAATATGGCATTACAGTAGATGATCCTCTTGTACATCACCGAAAACATAAGAGGCAAGTAAAGAAGGCTCATAAGAGAAGTACAGTTGCTTACAGATTAAGTTCTTCAAAGCGAAGAGAAATTCGCAGACCGAAAGTCCAACACAGGTCTAAAGCACCAAAGCGACAATCCAGATGGAAGCCAAATACCCACTATTATCAACCTCAAGACATCAGGTCTAAAGATGTCAAGTTAAATAGAATGAAGGAAGTTGAGTGTTGGCTATGTGGTGCTAAAGGGCATACTTCTAATATGTGTCCTACTGCTTTAGAATCCAAACGAGGTCTGGGTAAAAAGTCTAGTAAGTATGATAAGGGTAAGCAAGCCACTTCTTCTCATACCACTGTCAAACGTGACCCTGATGCCTGTTCTTATTGCCATTCTACTTCTCACAAGATTTCAGAATGTCCTTCTTACCCGGGTCACCGTCAATCTATTATGCAACATGCCATTCCTTCGTCTGCTGCTGAGTCCTCTTCTGATGACTATTCATCATCCGATGAACAAGTCAATATGCATTGTAATTGTTCAGATCCTGATGCTTGTAAGTGTGATTCTTCTTCCGAATCTGATTCTGATTCTTATTCTTCAGCTGTGGAAGATCCTCCTCATGTCCTCATGGCCTCAACAGATGATGATCTTAAGGTTTTTGCCCAGATCCGTGCCATAGATGACAGTGATCTCAAAACTGCCCTTCTTGATACTTATCTGAAGAATCTTCCTGGTTCCTCTAGTTCTTCCTCATCTTCTCGTTATAAGAAGCCTAATTTTGTTGATGCTTCTTATGACCGCAATACAAAGCCGTATCTCCAGCAGAATAACAAAGCTCGTGGCCTCACTTTGGGGGAGGTGAATAAGGAGATACAGGACTTAAAAACTGAAGTGCGCAGTATAAAAAATGAGCTAAATGTCTTGAAAGCTCAAAACAATCAGTCTGCTTCTCCTACTTCTACACATCAGACAAATTATACACTGCACACTCAAACCAGACCTGAAGCCCCCACTAAATTTGTGTCTTCAGGTTACAGAGACATTGGGGATATGCAGGTCCTCACAGTCCAGTATCAGCAACATCATGTTCTAGTCGATCTTTCTATTGCTGGTAATACTTATCAGGTTATTGCACTTATTGATTCTGGTTCAGATCTTAACCTGATTTCTAAGCATATCATCCCTTCAAGATATTGGACTACTGCAGAGAGAGAAGTCCAGGGATTAGGGCTGAAACAATTAAAATTTGAAGTTTCTAAAGCTACTGTTTGCTTTGGTCCAAGTTGTGTGAAATTATCCTTAGCAGTCTCAGACATTCCTGTTGATTGTATTTTGGGTAATATCTTCTTAGCAGCAGTAGAACCTCATGGGTCAGTCATATTTCCTGATGGTGGTTCAGGGATGTTTATTACTGTTTCTGGTAGAAGAATTGAATTACCTTATGTTTCCAGAAACAAACTTTCACCCATGGTGCAGATAATGCAGGAGAAAGTAAAGAAACTTCAGAAGGCTGAGAAAAGTCTGGACGAACTCAAAAATCACAAAGAAATCATCAGAATTGAAGAACAGTTGAGTTCCCCAGAAATAAAAAGAAAAATTGCTGCTTTCCAGAAAGAATTTGAAGATACTTGTTGTTCAGAAGAGCCAAATGCCTTCTGGCACAGAAAGCAGTACAGTATACAACTGCCTTACAAGGAAGGATACACTGGCAGACCTTGTAAGTCCAGATCCATTTCTATGTCTGTTCAGGACAGACAACACTGCCAGCAAGAGATTGAACAGCTTCTTAAAAAGAAGTTGATCAGAGAATCCCATAGCCCATGGAACTGCTATGGATTCTACGTAAATAAAAGAAGTGAACAAGTCAGGGGAGTTCCAAGGTTGGTGATAAATTATAAGCCCCTGAACAGAGTATTAGCAAATGATACTTATCCAATCCCCCACAAAGGAGATTTGATAAGGAGAATTTCTGGAGCCAAAGTATTTTCAAAGTTTGATCTAAAGTCTGGTTTCTGGCAAGTTGCTGTTGCAGAAAATGATAGATGGAAGACAGCATTTAGTGTTCCCCATGGACACTATGAATGGAATGTAATGCCTTTTGGTCTGAAGCATGCACCATCAAAATTCCAAAAGGTAATGGATTCTATCTTCAAACCATATGCTGATTGGTTACTTGCCTATATCGATGATCTGCTGATATTCTCCAAAAATTTGAATAGAAGAAAAAATTCAACAATGTTTGTATTCCGGAGAAGACAAGGATGGGAGTTTGCAGTACATGTGTTTCTCTTAAATAAAAAAGGGATAAATGTCAAGGAGCAAAAATAGGTATGCATTCATAACATTATTTTTAAAAATTGGATAGTTATCAAGTATTAAAATATATTTATTAATAGGTTTTTTTTTAATCTGCAAATTCCATTGTCAAAGCACTTCAAGAGCATCGCAATCAGTAAACAATGGAAAGGAAAAAATTGTATAAACATCGAAGTGTTATGATAATCCAAATAAATATTTGGGTTTGATAATTGATGGTGTTGACTGAAAGAAAACTCTTCTGCCACATTTTGTCTGCACACCAAAAAAATTAAAAGAGGAAAATTTAATTCAGTTTCACTTAGTTGGTTGTATGGTATTTAATGAGAAAATGTTGCCAAGGGTTTACTTCATAGCTACAAATATTCATAATGATGCAAATCTGACCATAACTATAATCCATGATGTAGTTTCTCATTGGTCTAGTATTCTTCCTAAAGCTTTGTATCTGCAATTAGACAACACAAGTGAAAAAAAAGAAGAAGTTATTTTTGGATATCTAAACATGCTTGTTGAATTGGGAATTTTTAAAAAGGTAAATGTTGGTTTCCTTATTTTTGGGCATACTCATGACCAGGTTGATTAGATGTTCAGTGATTTTTTAGTAACATTGAGGAGGAAATATGTTGGGAGTCTGCCATCATTAATTGAATGTATTAAGAAATCATACATTCCAGAGCATGCTTTTCATGTGTTGGAAGAAACTATTGACATGTGTGTTGGAATAAATTATTGACATGCGAAGTTTTATTCTGGGATCGCATGGTCAGGAGAAATGCATTGAACAACTAACTAACATTAGCTTCTAGCATCAATTTCGTATTAAAAAAATTGATGGGAAAACACTTATATGGGGCAAGAAGTATTTAATTGTTGTTGAATAGGGGCCATCATAAGGTTTATCATTTTTTAGGTTGATTCAAGAGAATCCAATATTTGCATCACAGATATTGTTATTACAATCAGTTGTTTAACTCCACAATGCACGAAGGCATAAGAGAGATAAATTATTTTGAATGCTTGGATGAGATTAAAAGATGTATTAGAAATACATATGAGTACTTTGATGTTGTTGATTCAATATGGTGGGAGTCTTTCTTCAATAATCAAAGTGATATCATTTCAAGATCAATAAATGAAGATAGGCTTTTGAAAAATCCATTTGTTTGGCCAAAAAATATTCCAAATGAACATCATGAGGAAAGACACATTGTTGAACAAAAACAATATCAAGGTAGTATTAATTCTCCATAGATAGAGGAAACGTAAATATATATTGCTTCTAGAAGATCACGTGTGCAACGTGAAGCCATGGAAGACCTTTAGAGGGGTTTTGTTAAAATTTGCAACAAGAAGGGATTCTAATTTTATTTTCCCTTAATTAAATTACAAGGAAATTGTAATTCCACATCACATGATAGTTTGTATGAGTTAACTGAGTCGGGAAGACTTAGTTAGCTCAGTCAATTTGATTTGGGGTTAAAATTAAAGGCATGTAGAATTCACTCTAAGTTCTAGGGGTACAGTTGCAGTCTATTTTGAGTTGTAATTATTTAACTTAATTATTCGACTTAAAATCAGTTTAACTAGTTCTAACTTATGGATGAACTAGTGAGAGGTCCAGTGAATTAAATCTGATTTAATTCACATGCAGTGATAAATCAGATAACCGATAATTCGCTATAAATATTTGTTCCATGTCCGTTCTAAGAGTGACCTAATTGAGATTTGAGTTAAAGGGATGTAGAATATCAGTTGTATAATTAGAAAATTGTACAAGTCGTGCATGAGGTAATCAGGATTCCTTGGATGTATTGTGAAATAAATTGATGATAATTTCCTAATAGGGGCTCAATTCCCTCAGGAATTCATAAGTAAGGTTGGTCAAACATGGGCAAGGAATTGGTTAAGTATTGGACCAAACCTTCTCAAATTACGGTGAGATAATCAGAGATAGTGCAAAGAGCTCTCAAACCTAAGGAAGCATTGTATTGTTTCATATTATTGAATTAATGAATATATAGATAGTGGGGTTTTTAGATGAGGCTTTCCCCATATACATCTTCGTGTTGTGTGATTGAAATTCTTTCTCTTCCTTGTTCATGTGATTGTGTGATGGTAATTGGTTACCACAATTTGTAGAATAGATTCAAGTAATTTTGTTTAGAATATTAAAAGATCAATTGAATCTATGTGGTTTTTCTACATGGTATCAGAGAAGGAATCACTATAGAAGAGAAGAACCAGAGTTTTTTTTGAATAGGTGAATCGAATTTGAGATTTATTCTTCAAGACCAGCAACAGATTAGGATTTCTTTCTCTAGATTGAGACTCGAACATGCCCTTGAGGGTAATTCAAATTACATAGCTTGGAAGGAAAGGATGAAGGAAATGTTAGAGGACAAAATACTGAAGGAATTCATGAACATTGTTATTCCCAAGCCCGCAACAATAGATGCTCACAATATTGATGCATGGAAGAGGAATTTAGTTAAGGCGAGAAGGAATCTATTAGAAAGAGGTCGAGATAATATTTTCTCTAACCTCCATGGAAATGAAACTCCATATCGTAGCTAGAAGGCATTAATGGATCTATTTCATAATAACAGCAACCATAGGAAGTTGGCACTGAAGGAAAAGCTTAGAAAGTTCAAGATGGAGAAGGGAGACATGTTACCAAAATAATTGATGAAGTTCACTCAATGTTGAGATGAGCTTGGAAGTGTTGGTGTGACAGTTGCCTAGGATGATTTGGTGAGCTTAGAATTTCTAGGCCTTCCCAAGAGTTGGCACATCTACCAAGATTCGGTGAATGGGAGGGAGAAGCTACCAAAGCGGGAGTGACTACTCGGTACAAGAAGAGATTCGACGAAACACCAGAGATGGATCATCATCAAAGACTATTGATGAGGAGAATTGTGCCTTGGCTAGAAAGGTGAATAAAGGGAAAGGGAAGGCGTCCCATTCCAAATTGGATTCTGGTCAGGAAGGTAAGAAGCGAGACTTGTAAAAGGTAAAAAAATTTCATTATCATGAGCATTAGGGGAATTTTGAGGTATAAAATGGGCCTCCTAAGGAAATTATAAAATAATAGTGGCAAAAATCAAATAAGATTTGATGACATCATCAAATTTTAGAGGGAAAAAAGAAAAAACTACTTTTTCAACTCTTATTTTCAATTTATCTCCAAACATTTTTACTCAAATTTCAAGTGGGAGTAGTCGTTGGATGCAACATTTAATTCCTCATCCAAGGAGTACCCATGTTGCATACTTTTTATGGACCCTACTACGTGAAAAATGAAAAATACATGAAAACACGTGATTGCAATCATGTTTTTTCATGTATTTCTCATTTTTCGTGTAGCAGGGTCCATAAAAAGTATGCAACATGGGTACTCCTTGGATGAGGAATTAGATTTTGCATCCAACGAGTACTCCCATTCGAAATTTGAGTAAAAAATTTGGGAGATAAGTTGAAAATACGAGTTTAAAAAGTAGTTTTATTATTTTATTATTTTTAATCTTTTTACCCTTTTACTTAAAAAATGGTGAATCATCCCCCATGGTTGACATCAACATTTTCAATCCTATTGGTCCTTATAAAGTTTATTTTGGTTGTACATTTTTCTTAGGAGGCCCATTTTAGACCTCAAAATTCCCCTAATGCTTGGACATTATGCTACAAAGTGTTTACACAAGAAGACCGTCAAGAATCCCTCAGGAGGAGCAGTATCTGAAGCACTTGATTCACAGTTCTAGTTGTATTTCACCTTTATCACATGCATGGTGTCATCAGTGATGGGTTATGCGTGGTACTTGGATAGTGGAACTTTATTCCATATGACCGGCAACAAAGAATCCTTCAGTAACTTGGAGGAGAAGGATCTCCAGATGCACATCAAGATGGGAGATGATGGGAGGTATAGCGCTACCGACATAGTACAGTTACCTTTCAGAGGGATTCTGGTACTCCTCTGACATTAAAAGGTGTCATGTATATTTTTAGTTTTAAGAATACTTTGGTTTTTTTTGCTATGTTGGAATACCGTGGCTATGATGTCATATTTATCAAAGGAAAGGTGTTCCTTCATCAAAAATCCATGAGACGGGTGAAGAAGATTGGGGTTCGAGTAAATAACCTCTATAAATTGGATGTAGAAGAATGTGGTGCATTGAGAATGAAAGAAGAGAAGGAGGAGATCCAAGACATCGGTGAGTTATGGCACAGAATATTGAGCCATCTACACCATGGCACTTTGAATATCATGCAACATATTTCTACAAGACTTCCCAAGGGTGCACTTAACCAACGAGATACATGCAAAGGGTGTACATTGGGGAAGTACACCAAAGCCACCTTTCATAATAAGGAAATATGAGCAAAGGTAATCCTTGGGAGATTTCACTCAGATGTGTGTGGACTATTCTCGACATAAAAACATAGGTATTATGTGATTTTTGTAGACGCTTTTTCATGCAAGTTTTGGATTTTCTCCATGCAAAAGAAAGATCAGAAATTCTCAAAGTTTTTTGAGTTCAAAGCACTTATCGAGAAAGATACAGGGAATAAGGTGAAGGACCTCATAAGAAAAAATTGTGGGGAATATGTCTCGAATGAATTCAAGAACTTATATGCTTCAGAAGGAATTCGATGGGAATTAATAACAACTCATAAACCACAACAGAATGGGGTTGCAGAAACGAAGAACATAACTATTGTGGGAGCAGTACGAGTGATGTTGAATGATCAAGGCCTACCATTGCATCTGTGAGCAGAAGCACCCAACACAACAGTATCTGTGCAAAACATAATTTCTCATCAAATACTTGGGATGAGTACACCAGAGGAATTTATTTAGGTAAGAGACTAGATTTGTCACATCTTAAAATTTTTGGTTCATCATTTTATTTCCATGTGACCGATGATGGCATGAAGAAGCTAGAGTCAATAGTTGATTTGGGAATATTTGTGGGGTACATTGATACACCTCACAACTATCGGGTGTACTTCCCAGCACACAACATGACAGTGGTTAGAAGAGATGTGAAATTCGATGAAGAGGAGAACATGTGAATTTCCCTTGATAGGATCTTCAGTTGCATGCAGTTGAGGAGCTCTTAGCTCCAAAAGAATAACCTCAAGATGTGGAGCATCCACAAGCAGAGTAAACAAGATTTCAAGCACCCACTCATGCAGAGACATCCCGAGACGAAACGAAGTGCACTAGATAGGTTGACATGTTGGTGCTTGATTCTAGAGATAATGTGGGAGCACCCACATCACAGCATAGGCAGAGAAGGTCCCCAATGTTGTACACTCCCTACATGGATCTTATGAGTGAAGGTGTAGAGATAAAGCCATCCTATTTTAAGGAAGAAATGAATCTACCAATTTGGTTTGATTCCATGGCTGAGGAGTATGACTCCATTATCAGAAATAGTGCATGGGAATTTTTCCCAAGACCGAAGGGGGAGTCAGTTGGAGGATCCAAGTGGATCTACAAGATGAAGCATGCAAAAGATGGGGGTGTGGAGAAACATAAGGCCATATTTTTTGCTTTTAGGGTCCCATGATTTAGCAGATTGGTAGACCAAATGCACAGGGTAACATGAAACCAATCTTTGGAGTCCTAGGACCTAGCCTTCCTAGACTCATAGAGGGCTCTCTCTATTGTATGCAAAGGATGTGAACTTGTTTTGCTTTAGGTGGTTGATTTTAGGCTAGTTGTGAAGTTTAGGGTTTTGTTTGTTTGTTTGGGTTGGGTAAAATGATCAAGTGGAATAGGTGGAATGAGAGGTCATCAAATCATTGGGCTATGGAGTCTATGAAATTCATGGATATCTCAACAATGAGTTAGAGTGCATCATAGGGAAAATCTAGTGTAGTCAATGAATATTTTAAGGTTATGTGTGAAGTGAAATGGACATTAAGTTGGGAAAACAAGGTAGGGCAAAGGGCAGTTAAGAATCCTTTTTCATAAACCCATAAACAAGAAGGTCTCAAATACTAATTGTTAGTATGAATCCTTTGTCGAAGTCTACGAAAAAGGACCATTTTAGCTACGCATAACTAATAGCCCTAACAACAAAAGTGGCTGCCAATATCTTCAGATCTGCTGTTAGTTGAACAAGAAAAGAGCTACAAGAACCAGATCTATGCATGAAAAGACATTAAGCAGTACAAACAAGGGTTTGCTCCATATACCAATAGACAAGACAAGAACAATTTTTGAAAGAATTTTTGTATTAATTGGGCACCTGGAAGGAAAACAAGAAGGCGTATCCAATTCTCCTCAGTGGGATGGGTTCTTGGAAGTCCTCGTGACTTCGCATCTAAGATTTCTCTGCTGGTGTAGAAAACCCAATGCGCAGAAATAGAACTCAATGGGAGCTCACAAAGAAAAAATGGAAAATGGTGACCAAGAGTAGATCCAGAGTGATCTAATGCAATGGAGGTGACTAATGAATGGGGAAAACCCTCCTATTTATAATAAAATATTAGGGTTATCTAGAACTTGTTGCATGAATAAAATATTATTAATCAAATTCTAGAACCACCCTTTAGGAATATTTTATTATATTTGTTGGAGGGAAAAGGTCTTTTGACTTGGGTCAATTCCTTTATTTATAAACAATAAAATAAATGATTTATTTATTATTTTAGGGAGATGGTGGGAATATAATTAAATAAATAATGATTTATTTAATTGTTTAAAGGAAGCGGTTAGAAGATAATCAAATAAATAATGATTTGTTTAATTATTTAAGGAAGTGGTTGGGAGATAACTAAATAAATAATGATTTATTTAACTATTTGTGGGTGATTTGGTCATATTTAACAAGGAATATCATCTAAATAAGGTTTAAATGATTATTCCTAGAAATAATAAGATAAATAAAGGTTTATCTAATTAATTTCTTTGATTTTGGGTTAAACATGACCGGGAATAATAATTAAATTATGGTTTAATTAATTATTCCATGAGGAAAATCAAACAAATATAGGTTTGTTTAATATTTCCTTTTGGGGTTTCCTGTTTGGACCATAAACAACCTAATAAATGTGGTTTATTAAGTTATTTAACATAGTGAAGGCAATTTTACTTACGGTAAAATTGGTCTTAGATGGTGTACTTGGGTCCATCTAATGATAATAGTTTAGATGACCAAAAAATGGTGTAACAGATTTCCCCCCAGCGTGCGAGTGTCAGGAGAAAATCGTATGACCAAAGTACGTTGTAAGAACTCAATCACCAAACAACAAAAGGGAAGTCAGAGAGAGAAATGCAAGGTAGATAGTGTGCTGAAGAACTAGACCCTGAGGAGACGAGACTCGCAGGTGCAACAAGTCTCTTTTTATGAGAGGGTACTTGTGTTGAAGGCGGCGGGGGAGGCATACCTATGCCCGCCGAGACAAAGTACAAAAGAATAGTGTGTCCAGTAAACAAGGGACCGAACCATAGAGTACAGCCCGCATAATCATGAGCCAGAGAAAAATACAATGAGGAATCCCACATACATGCTGTGCCTGGGATAACAGCCAGGACTGGTACAATAATATCTGAGTACATGAGATAAATACAACCCAAATGCCCCCTGTAAATGGGGAAAGGCTCACAAAATCTGACTGAATACATGAAAATCAAAGAGGCGCTGCAAGTGGCTAAGGCCAACATCATCAAATATCTGGAGCTGCATCGAAGGCTGCAAGGAAGAGGTCATCCAGGCATGTAGGGGGCTACCTGCAGGGCCACCCCCTCATGAGGGTTGAGACATCTCACACACACCCAGAAATCATCGAGAGCTACTACTGTATCACTAAACCATCAAGTATACGGATCTCGGTCATGCTGAAAGGAGCTGGAGAAACAATCAAGTCAAAGGGAAATGAGAGATCCCTTTGCCTGATCCGAGGCACCGAACAAGAGTGGAAGCTGGAACCAAGGTACACCTCCCTCTAGACCTGGCTTCTATAATGAATGAGTTGATGTCGACAGAAGGAGGTCCGCCACAGGTGAGGCAATGAGAAATCCTCAACTAAGGCGCGAGAGAAAATAGTAGAGCGACGGATAGACTGACACTAATGATGATAGGGAAATGGAAAGGACTGAGTAGCGAATGGACGACTTCCCTTGTTAGAGCATAAAGGGCATGAATGACATGGCAGCTACTGACACAATATCATAAGAGATAGGGGACAGTGGGACTGAAGGTCATAATGTGCGACACAAGAGATAGACCAGGCAATGAAGGATGGAGGGCTATGGCGGGGTACAAAGGGACTCGGGATAGACTCCATGAATGCGATGATGACTCAACTTAGATGCGCTAAACAAGGGTGACTTGATGGTGCTGCCACACAGTAAAGGCCTAATGGGGGACCATGAAAACATGAGTACAAGGTGGGAACTCATGACGAAAATCGACACGAACATGGACAAGTATGGAGGCGAAGCGGTGTCCCAAGTACAAGTGTCGTAAGTGAGGAAATTCAATTTAAAGTGGAGGTGAAGTGGCCCTTCTTGGACAAAATAGGTCCTGGCGAAGGATGAAAGTACAAAAAATATGTTGGCTATCTAACAGAAAATAAAACACGCATCTCAGAAGGGAAATGCTAAGGGTAATATTTCTTAAGATAGAGTGCATTGCGAGGATTAGGAAGAGGATTGCCTTCAAAGTCCTCTAAAAAGTATGCCCCCTTACCAAGATCCTTACTGATGACGTAAGGGCCTAGCCATAATGAGTCGAACTTCCCGTGACCAAGGACATCATGGGCCTGGTCATATACTAGAACAAGGTCGCCTTTGTGAAAAGGACGAGGCTGGACTTTTCGGTCATATTGAGCTTTGGTGCATTTCTTGGCCGCTTCTATGGTTTGCAATGCAACACGGTGGACTTCAAAGGCACGCTCAAGCAGGATAAGTCGTTGTTCTAGAGGTTGTGTGTCAGGGAGAAGTTCAACAGCCAGATGAAGGGAAGGGATTTCACACTCGATCGGTAAGACAGTCTCCTCTCCAAAAACGAGGTGAGGAGGGTTATGGTTAAGGGGCATGGGTGCCCCCGAGCATGGTGTGGTCATGCCAAAATGTATTTAGAAAAAGGGGAATCTAAACACATTTTAATGATGTGGTGTGCCATTTTTTCTTGTTATGGTTATGCAGTTTGAGAAAGGAAATGGAGGATTACCAATCTCTTTTGGTACTGCATATAGGGATCAAATGGACTTTAAGTTTTCGAGTTGGCATACCTGGTGTCACTATCCCAAAAAGAGGATTTGGAGATAATGAACTGATGCTCTCGTAGAAAAGCTATAGGTTGGTCAACAATAATGTCTAAGAGACTGGGTTGTTGATGTAAGATGAGGGAACGATAAGGGGTATCATCCCTAGAGTGATCTGAAGTGATATGGGACTCTAGAGGTTCTTCTAAATGTGGAAGAATATTGGGACTAAAGTCAACACGACCAGATACACTAGGAGAGTTGTGGAGAATTACTTCTCTTGGTCTCTCAAATGTGGGTGCCCCCTTACCCAAACATTTGGTTTCAATGTAATGGCCACAAGGTGTATATGGTGTGAACGCCTGGGTTCGATGTAAGGGGGAATAGATAACGGCAGGGGTGGGGATTTTTTCCATAATGTCGTCATCGCGATAGAAGATGGGGTGGCTAGTGGAAGAAAGACCACCTGACATGGTGAAGTGACCTGAATCATCATAATGAGAAGAGAGGTTCACATGCGCATCGTCACAAGGGGTGACCGAAGAGTAAGTAGATAAAGGATCTACCGATGTTGAGCCCAAGATGATTTTTGAAGGAAGGTCAAGTGAAACAACGGGGGAGGATTCAGATGGAATGTTCCCCGAGGGTCTCATGGATGATGATAGGTAAAAAATGCTGGACGAAGGCTCCGTCATCTCGACATCATGAGGGGGAATGTCAATGGGAGCAGTCATATCTGGTAGTTCTGCTGAAGCAGAATGCGCAAATAGGGGAGAGGTGGACTCATTGCGCTTGGCCTCGAATTGGTGGACCGCGGCGATAGAGGTGCGGAAGTCCTCGAGGCGGGGACAAAGATGGGTGTAATGGCCATGGAGATCACACAAAGCATAAGTGTGGTTGGTGTGAATAGTATTGGGGTTCTTGGTTGCGGTCGCGGAAGGAACAGAGGCTTCTGGGACTGCGGACTCAGGGAACGTGACATTAACCATGGGATTGAGGTGAAGCAATGCAGGACAGGTATGGGATGCGTGACCGACAACATCACAAAAAGCACACTGGATGGTATGCTTTGGAGGCCGAGGAGGAGCAGGGTTTTTCGGGGCAGCCTTGTCCTTTGATGCCCCCTTGCGAGCTTTGCACTTCTTACCCGAAGCGGTCGCAACAGGAGGTGGTTCCTATTGAGGTGACTGAGGCACTGATGCAGCAGGAGAAGGCATGGGGACCGGTTGAACCGGGGTCAAAGCAATATAAGTTTTGGGTTGACCAGGCAAGGTGCGGGCTGGAGGATCAAGGTACCAAACGAGAATCCCAAGGGTCAAGTTAGGAAGAGAGAGGGTGGCCATGACCGGTACCGTGTACACTCCTGGTGGGGGAGCTAGGAACGGTATCTGACCAGAGGGGTAATGGCCAGGTGGGACGGCTTCTAAATGGCTAAGGCTTGGAGGAACCATGCCAGGAGGATAAAGAGGCTCATGACTACCAACTGCAGGTGAAGGGCTAGGAGCAGGTTGCGGAGGGCAAGGTTGCTGACTAGCCGAAGCAGGTTGCTTGAGAGCAGCCCGAGACGATTGCATCATGCAAAAATTCAATGAGTTGGGGTCAGAGATAGGAGGAGGAGTGTTAGGGTCCCATGATTTGGCCGATTGGCTAGCCAAATGATGATGTAACATCAAACCAAGCTTTGGAGCCCAAGGACCTAGCCTTCCTGGACTCAGAGAGGGCTCTCTCTATATATGTAAAAGATGTCGGTGTGTTTACTTGCAGTGTTCTGATATTAGGCTAGTTATGAAGTATGTTTTTAGTTTTTTGGTTTTTTTAAGTTTGTGAGGAATGAAACTGATCAAATACATAAACTGGATAACAAGATGTAGATAAATTGGGCTATGGGGTCAAACAGGTCAAGGAAGCTTATGAGGTGATGATGTAAAGCTGCTGTAGGGCCGATTTGATTCACAATAGAAGGGATCTCTGGGCAAAATGGATTAAATGAACAATAAGTTGGTGAAAGACAAGGGATTTCAAGTGAAAATTAGTAAATAGCAGACATAAACATGTAATAGCAAGCCATTAATCATGCTAGGAATAACTATAAGCTAATTAAAACATAGAAATCAAACATTCCAGCCATACATAGAGGTATAAGACCCTCTAACTTCGGGAAAAGGCTATCAGACTTTGGGGAAAAACATATAAGACAAACTAACAACTCATAAAATATGCCGGAACGCCTAAACATAGTCTCTAAGTCATTGGGCACTTGGACAAACAAGTTTTCATAGTTTTAGGCAAAGGGCTAGATCGGGACTAGGCCTCCTTGGTTCAACAAGATGATAAACAAATCAGTCTAAGAGAAAGTTTTATGGACAGAACTATGGGCAGCTTATAGGTAGGTAGGGCAAACCATACATCCTACTCAACATACATGGAACTGATGAATAAAACTTAGCAACAATACCTTAGGTTACTAAAGAGCAGCTAAGAATTCTTTAGCATAACTAAGGGAGAAGAAAACATCAAGCTATGAAGATTCATGGATTTTGAGGTGCCTCCATGGGCATATCTCAAAATCAATCTTTACTGATCTATAGCAGCAAGAAATATGAATTATGAGTGAAAACTAGAAGACAAAACACATTAAGAAGCACTATACCATTCTACCATGTCAAGGAATCCATCAACAAGCCTTCACCATTCCTCAAAAGCATCCAAGAGGCAGTCCAAAAATTATAACTCAAGTGTATTCTTCAAAGCTCATATGACCAATGCATTAATTCTTCTCTCAAGTTCAGCCTCTGATTTACAAAGAGAACCATGGAATAAATAGGCTTGAGGGAGGAAAACCTCATGGAGCAACTAGCTATCCCATTGGTCAAGTCAAAATATCTAAACTTGTCCTTGAGGCTTTGCAAAGCCCAAGGCACAAAATATCCCATAAAATATCTAAAAAACTGCTAAAAACGGAAATTATATTGACTTTACATGATTTTCCCATGATATAAATAGCTTAACGCACATTTGGGAAAAGCAGATTTTTGGAGTTCAAAAATTACAAAAATACTTCATATTTATGCCTGAAAAAGGTACCCTGACTTGCTGGATGCAAATGGCAGCCTTCCCGATGTCGAAATGAGGCTCATGATGGCTCGTTGGAAATCTCTCTGTGTCTTCTTTCCAACGCAAGTGGAATCACCTCAATCTGATCTCTGAAAGTCCCTCAAAACTGTACCTGTGCGCAAAAACCCAGAAAATAGCAGGCTGCTGATATGGCGGGCAGAATGTGCAAAATGAGGCTGTTTTTCGCCAATTTGGAGGGGCGAATGATCTTCAAATGCTCTGAAAATCGCTGGAGACCTGCTCATGGAATTATGGAACCCATTGGGATCATCCTCCTCCCTTGACAACTCATCAAACTGAAATGGCGCATTTATGAGTTTTTGGCGAAAAACCCAAAAATGTCAAAAAACAAAAAGTTTCCGAAACAGGCCCAAAATTGGCATGCATGACCCTCAAGGGTCCATAGAAACATGCTCCGAAGCTGAAGCCAAAATATCAAGGGCTGATATGCTTTTTGCTTCTTTCCGTGCTAGGTGCCTCTCCTTCAACTTCTTCAATTTCTCTTGTGCTACCTTCAATTTTCGCCTGGCAAACTGATTTAGCTTCTGAAAGTGAAGAGTCCTTTTTCTCTGTAGCTCAAGATCCATGTTTTCCTTCTCAAGCTTTGTTTCCAAATGCTGGTTAGCCCTCTCAAGCCATGCTTCCTTGTTTTCCTCAATTTCCTGCTCAAAGAGGGCAGTGAGAGGAAAGGCTTCGAATTGAGCTTGTTCTTCTGCTCTCTATTTCTCCAAGGCTCTTCTAAGCCCGATGGTTCTAGGCCTCTTCCGCCTAGGCTGGTCTTCCTCCTCTTCATCATCAAACTCGCCAATGAGCTCTTCAATTCTTACTTGTGCGTTTTCTGCCTCTTTCTTATACTTGATTGCTCTTGCTTCATGGATAGCTACATGAAACTTCATTTGTTTGTTTTCAACCTCCAAGAAATGGTTGAAATTCCTCGCCCTTTGAAGATCTTCTTGTAACACCTCAATTTTCCCTTCTTTGTGAATGAGGAGGTTCTCAAGGAGGCGGGCCTCATTGTCACTATCATCACTTTGGATAGGGATAATAGCTAATTCACCTCCATGCTTTGCACTTTCTCCAATTTTACCTTTGCCTTTGAATGCCAATCTAGCGCTTTTTCTCCTTGGCAAGCTGGAAGTGGTCCTTTTGGTCAATTTCCTCTTTTTAGGAACAGCTTTGGTTACTGTCAAGGAGGCAGCTTCAGCTTGCTGTCCTTCCTCAACATCCTGTCCAGTTTGTGGCTCAAAAGGCGCTTCGACTGTTTGCCCAACTTGCTGCTCCTCAATCTCTGTCTGCTGCTGTTCCTCTTCCTGTACTTGCTGTTGTTCATCAACCTGTAGCTGCTGCTGATCTTCAAACTCTGGCTGTTGCTGCTCACTAATCTCCAACTGCTGCTGTCCCTCAAAATCTGGCTACTGCTGCTCAATGCCTTCTTTTCCTCCCTGTGGTTCACTGCCCTCTCCTTCTCCCTGTTCACTTGGCTGCCCAGTGGTCATCTTGAGTTTTTTAGGGGTAGGCTTACTAGACAAAGGCACTGGGCGATGGACAGGCTGAGTAGGAGACACATGAACAGGAGGGACAGTGGCGAAATCTGCATGGCTGATGAAGGAATCCCATGAAACCCCTTTCTTCTCCAGCTGGTGTAAGAAGATAATCTTGATCAAGGAATGATGAAAGAGAGAAGGGATTTGCCGAGGTGGAGCCTTCTTTTGGACAGTAGCTGCCATTTTCTCTATGCTTTTGGACAAAAAGTATGGAAGGTTTAATTGCCTGCTTCTGGTAAAATGCATCAACAAGCGGACATGATAGGCAAAAATTTGGCTAAACCTCCCTTCACAAGTGAAATATCTCATTATGGCTTTCATCAGCGGAGCATAACTGTCAAGAAGATAGGAGAAAGGGAAAATAGCAGTGATGGTTTCCCTATGTTCAGGTTTGATGAAAGGTTTATAATCTTCTAGATCAAGATGAGCTTGTTTAAACCACTTTTCACCATGATACGGGATCTTGGTAGCCTTGGATACATACCTTGGGGAGATTTTGAAGTCAAGACCCGCTAACCGGAAGTGTTTGTCCTTGAATCTCAAAGCGCACAAATGTGTAAGTGGCGAGAAACTCTTGACTTCTTCTATCCTCTGACAGAAATCAAGACAGCCTACTTCATGGAAATTGAAAAGCACTGATGGGTGAGCATTGATTTCTTCTATGGAGATAGGCTCATATCTCTTATGTGGTCCGCCTTTTTTATCTCGTTTTGGAGGCATTCTGACTTGAAACAAGCTTTGGAAGAGGCAAACTGCCTTCAATGTATGAAAAATTCTCTGCTGGATTGAAACTGGCCACTAGACTGTTTGGATAGTTTAGACAATGTGGTTTTGAATAAAATTTAACAATGCTTCTTTGAATAAGCCACCTCTGCACTTCTTAAAAACAGTCCTTCAACTCTGGATACACTTCAGCTATGTAACCTTTTTAACAATGGTACCATGTGTAAAAGATGGGGTAACTGCTTTGTAGATTCCCTGTGCACAGTTTTGAACAATCACCCTCTTGTGACTTTGTTAGAGGCCAACCTACACTGTTATTTGTGTTTTCAAAACAAAACTCGAATATAATAACCCTGCTCTTCAGGTCATTCACCTTGAAAAATACCTCTGTCAACAGATTTCTGTAGAGACCATACAGTGGAAAGAAAGGAGACCTTTTGGTTAGGTGAAAAATTAGACCTCTGTGTTTAGGAAAACACCTTTCACTTGTGAATTTTGAGAAATCAATCACCACCTTTGTGCTTCTGGCTTCAATGTTTAAAGTTTCAACCATCAACAACTCTGCCCTTTAGAAAGTGGCTCTGTTCACCTTCAGAAAAACCCTGTTAACAAATCTTCAACATGATACAATATGGTTCCGGTAAAGGCAGACCCAAGTTAGATGTATAACCAATGCACAGTGGTTTTTAAGAAACATACTCTCTGCTTGTGAGTTTAAGAGATCAACATAATACCTGTACCTCTGTCTTAATATTAAATGCAATCACCAAGAACTCTGCCCTTTATAAAGTGGCCCTTTTCATTTGTGAAGTTTTAAGAAATTACACAATACTTTTGTACCTCTGCCTCCAAAGTTAGAATCCCATCAACGAACTATGCTCCTCAGTGTACTGTTCATCCTTAGAGTCTCTTTGTCAATCAGCTTTTTAACATGATAATATGGTGAAAAAGAGGGAAGACCTAGGTTATATGAACAAACAATACACAGTGCTTTATGAAGGACACTTTTTCTTTGTGAAGTTAAAGGATCAACCATCACCTGTGTACTTCTGCTTCCAATGTTTACATTTAACCACCAACAACTTTGTTTCTAGAAAATGGCCTTTGTTTCACCCTCATAATCCCTCTGTCAACAAATCTTCAGAATGATACAATAAAGTGCAAGGAAGAAACAGACTTAGCTTGGGTGAAAAATCAGTGCAACAGTGGTTTAGAGAACACACTCTTTGCTTTGTGAGTTTAAAAAAGTCCACCAACACCTCTATACCCCTGCCTCCAATGTTTAACTTCTCATCAACAAATTCTGCCTTTTTAATGTGCTGTCACCTTGGGAAACTCTCTGTTAACAAATTCACAGTGGGAGAATACAGTGAATGAAAGGCAATCTGCTTAAGTAGTGTGCTGTTGTGGGGGACTGTGAGGACAGTTTCTCCTTTTCAAAAATGGTCAAAGCCTTTTTAACCATGCATAGTTTCAAACCACGGCACACAGGTTTTAAACTTGATTTTTCGAGATTTTCGAGGTAGGAGGCGAAGTACCTTTTGAATTTTTGAGGAGAAATCCTTTGGAGGAAACTTGAAATGCACCGGAACCCTCCAACACTGGCGCGACAACCTTTGGAGAAAACCCGTCGCGCAAAGAAAAGCTTGTCGGGTCGGCCTGTCGTGTGGTCGGGCGGCCTTGTACAGGCACGTCGCGCCAACGTACAGGCACGTCGCGCCGACAAAGAGCCCTTTGCAAAAATCTGCCCAGGCACGTCACGCCAAAACCCAGGCACGTCGCGCTGCCTCTGAGTGCAAACTTGTGAATTTTCGACCAGTTTTTCTTGCTTGTTTGATGCTGTGGAGGCACGGGGGGACTTAGTTTTGAAATTTACAAAACTTCCCCTATTTGATGTCAATTTAAACAAAGTTCCAACGTTCTTTTCCTTGGAAAAGGAACGTTGGTGCTCAGCTCTGTTTTGTTTTAAAACAGTGGGTTTTGTCCTTTTAAATATGTGAACCCGAATACAACCTTGGCCCCGAACTTGAAACTTTGACAAAAAATTCAATCAACTCCACCATTTCAGCTACGGTGTTCTAATAACACAGGTAATTTGTCAATTTGCTCTGACAACTCTTAGTGTTCGGCAGCTTCTTCATCTTTTACCTATAGTGGGTGTTCAAAACCCTGCCTGTAGGTGTAGTATACAGAACCCTTTTTCCCTTAAATAATAAAGGTTGTGTAACTTAAAGGGGAAATCTTCGTGGTGACAGAATTTTAAAAGCCTTGTCTGCAGGTCCTTTTCCATGTAATTCTGTGCTACATCTGTCCTTTGGAATGATGACAACTGTGTTTGTTATAAGACATATAAACAGTGATAATTCATCAAAACAAAGTCCTTCTGCCTAATCATAAGATCATATACCCATTTGCCTCCTCCATCTGAAAAGACAAGCTTGTAGAATATGAAAACAGGGCTTTTTGATACACAGTCCTTATTTTGTTTTGATCAGTGTGTTAAACCCTTTTTGTCAATAGAACCATTTCATGACTGAACTATGTTCACTGTTTTCCTCTCTTGGTGATTTTTAGCAAGGAAGGGCTTATTCATAATACACCAAAAACATTTGAAAGCTGTAAACACCATTTCTTGAAAGGCGCTTCTTTGGACCTTTGGTATATGATATTGTTTTGTTGCTTGACCCTTTTCCTCAAGGAGAAAGTCTTCTTTTTTGGTATCAGTGGCACACATATATTCAATATTTTCTCTTTCCTACTGCAGGTATAGTCTGACAGATAGTTCTTTGAAATAGGAGTACCAATACCTTTGCATCATCAGCATTATCATTCACCTGTGTAATGACCTTTATTCAGTTTTTGGTATCCTTCCACTGCTTTCTTGTATCAATCAGTTTCAGCAACCTGCAGTAGCTTTAGCCATCTGCTCATATATGGAGGAGGCTCTTCATCAGGTAAGGTATTTGAAGGTTTTTTTTAACAATTCTGTTCGAGACAGCCTTTCTCTGAAGGTGATGGTAAGTAAACCACTTGGAAAACATCAGTCTTAGCATCTTCACTTGCAAGCATCATTGTGTGTCAGCAAAAACCCTAGCCAGAGTAATACTGTCTTTCTGCACTGTCCTAAGGGTGATTGAGATATTTGGCTTGTTCATCTCATGATAGATTACTTGACAAATAACCTTTGTGACTATGAAGGTCAGTGCTTTTTTGAAAAACCAAGAACTTTCTCTTGCCTGTGTAATGGCATTGGTTATCATCTGTTCTATTTGATCTTGTGGATAGACAGGGTACTTATGCTTTGGAATTTTCACCGATGACATGTCTTTCTTTATTTCATCAATTCACATGATTTGAAAGCTTGAGATGAGCTCCTTTATCAGACCAAACTCCCCTTTCCTTTGAGCTAGCAAATTTCCACTATTTCCTGTTATGATCATCAGTCATATTCATAACAACCTGGAGATATTGTTTACTGTTCAATACAAAGCAAACTTGGACCCTTGCAATCTTCTGAGTCAATACTGGCCTGCGCCCTCTGCTTATGGATGAAGGAGGCGCCCTAACCCTCTGCTTGTAAATGAAGGAGGTTCTGGGCCTTGAAAACTTACCAGTTTGCTGAGACAGTGGTGACCTTTTTCCTGTGATTTTCATGCTGGAAAGAGCTGTGAAGTCCAGATGAGTAGCTTTCTGTTTTGCAGACATATCTAAAGGCTCAAGTTACATTTAGAAGCAGCTGTTCCTCTAACTGTAAACTCAAACATTTACTCCATGAGATGAAATATATTTCCTGCCTTTGTAGAACCATAGAACACTGTGAAAAACTTAATAGTCAGCTTGAGATTGGGTTTTATGCAGTGCTGAGATCTAGGGGGTGTGAGTGGCGCGACTTAGGGCTGTTTTTCAATTTCATTTGCAAAGTAAGAGGTCAGTCATGGTAGGCCTGTTGCAGATGGAGGCTTTTTGGCTTTTTGGTGATTGCCAAGGGTGAAATGTCTTAAAGCGCCACTTCCTAACATAGGGGAGACTATTGAAACAGATGTGGATTTTCCTTTTAAAGCTGATGGGCAGACCAATAAGGCTGAAGCCAGATAGGATTGTGACAATGAGATTTTGGTTTCGCCAGGGGTGGACTGAATAGGTAGAAGGGCGAAAAAATTTTTGGGAGGGTTTTCTGGATGACATATTGACATAAGGAAATCAGTTTCTAGAAAACTCAGCTGAAGATATAGTCATCACTAACATGTAAAAAATACTGATGGCTAACAAGGAGGAAGACCAGGGAAGGTTCCGAGCAAAGAGGAGTCTTTATAGACACCAGGAGAGACATTGTTCAAGGAATCGACGGTTTTCTTGTTGGCTACAGAAGAAATGGTCGTCTCAGGTGAGGTCTGAGATTTTGGCTCATGATATGTCAACTGGTCAATGGTGATTATCTTTCCATTATGAGGGAAAGATATCTTGCGGAAAACCACGGATGGGACAGCAGACATAGCATAGGTGTAGCTTCGCCCCAATAGAATGTTGTAGTCTAGCGGGGCGTCGATGACTTCGATGTCAACACAAACAGTCTTACCGGCAAGGGTGATAGGACAATTACGGAAGAGGCCAATAGGCTGGGAGGCATGGTCGTCCCACGCTCGAAGGGTGATCGTGGAAGGGGCCAACTCAGGGGATCCGAGTTGCTTCCAAACCAAAGCAGACATCACGCAGGTGGATGCCCCCTCATCAATTATACACCGGGAAACGTTGGCATTCCGAATTTCGACTGGGATATGGAAGGCGACGGAAGGAGGAAGAGGAGGATGGTCTGATTGAGTGGCGTCGAAAACAATCATTTGGTCATCAGCAGGATCTACAGCGCCCACGGCATATAGTAGAGCCTTCTTTTGGGAAGGGCACGACTGGAGGAGTTCCAGTGTGGAAATGGCAGCAGGAGATTGCGCCAAATCATCTACTATGCTATTCGAATGAGCAGCTCGACCGGAAGCAGCGTTTCGATGTAATGGTCCCTTAGGAATCTTGGTATGAACCTCAACTTTGGGTTGAGGGATATGTAAGGGGCCACTGGATGTCGAAAGAGGCTCTGTAGAACCTGAAGAAGGAGGCTCGGGGGCAGACTGAGCAGGAGGCTTGGGGTACTGGCGAGATCGAGTTTGAAAGTGAAGGTCGACGGTTTGGAATGGATCAGAGTTCATCATGAGGATCTGGTAATTAGAAGAACCAGAAATGGAAGGTGGAGTGGAGACCCGCCCGTCAGGTGGCTGGGTAGCCACGAATCCTTGCTGAGGGAAAGGATCAATAAACACAGTTGGTTGAGTAGAGGCCACATTAGGGGGAGCATGAGGGGAGGCATGTTGTCCTCGCAATGTGGCTTGAGACTCCCACATCTGCCGCATCTGTGGTAAAAGGGGAAAATCGTGGGTGTAATGACCGTAAACATCGCAACATGAACAAGGCTTGTTAGTACAAAGAGGCCTGTTCGGCTTGGGCTGAGTGCCCTGTTGCTAGTTAGCAGTGTTAGGGTCAAAACCTTGAGGATTGGGTCCATGAGTACCAGGGGCAGATTGATTTGGATTGCCTCTCTGCCTTCTTTCAGAAGAAGGGGGATTAGTCACACCTTGCTGTGCAAATACTTGCCCTGAAGGGGGCTGTAGGTGTTGTTGCTAGGGTTCAGGAGGAAAGGGAGGTGGAAGCGCATATGCTGGAGGAGCTGGCATACCAGGCTGCAGATAAGGGTAATGGTTAGGTTGGGCAACATTGAGGTAAGCAGGAGGTTGGGCAAAAGGAGGAGGCATGCCGTATCCTGGATACATGCTACCGGGAGGGGGAGGAGTGCTAGAGGTGCTGGCTTCTCTGGGAGGGAGGCCGTAGCCCATAGGAGGTTGAGCATACGGATGGGAAAGGGCTCCAACGATACCATCGGTGGAATGAGATGCCCCCGGGGCGTTAGCACCACCAGGCCTGGGGAGGTCAGGAAGGACGGTATAAACATAACCAGACTGGGCATAGATCAGGTCATATTTCAAGGCTATTTGGAGGGCGGCTTCTTCGTTTTGAGGGAAATGGGAGGCGACATCTTTGCCAATGGGAGCTAAGAGAGAGCGAAGGAACCAATCCATATAGATCTGATCTTTGAAGAGGGGAGCTCGACATAAGCTGCGTCTTCGTCGCCATTCCTGAACATGGGTAGAAAGGCGGGTTGAAGATGTTTGCTTGAAGGAAGTCAAGAGCTCCGTACCGGTATCGTATCGGAGAGGGAGCTGGAAGTAGGATAAAAAGGCTTGGGCAATGGTCACAAAGGTGGTATGGGAAGAGGTGGCTTGGTCTACATACCATTTAGAAGCTTCGCCGGTAAGCGTGCGTTGGAACAAACGGAGACGAATGGAGTCATCGGTAATGGAATTGGAGGACCACCACATGTGGAAAGATCAGACATGATTGGTTGGATCTTCTCCAGCAAGGCCTTCGAACTTAGGGATGTCGAAGGGGAGCTTGGTTGGCATAGCAGGCCAACCAACATCGTGGAAAATAGGGTCGTTGATCAACTGATTGAAATTAGGGAGGCTGAGGCCTACAATGTACGGCAGCAAGGGTATGGCCGAGGTAGTTCTTGTGGCGGTTCCGCTAGTAGTAGTTCCGGCGTTAGGGCCTGGAGCACCGCTAGCGTTAGGCCCTGGACCAGACATAGTGAAGGTGACAGGGGGAGAACCAGAAGGAGAAGTAGAACCCGATGAATCAGGAGAGGAGTCGGAGTGCGAACTCGGAGGAGGACTGGCTCGACGACGGTGGGGTGGAGCAGGTCAATCGACCGGAAACTAAGGGTGAAGGCCAAGAAGTCTCCGAGAAAGGCGCCTTGGGGGCGCAATGATGACGGGAAGAAGGAAACCGACAAGGGCAGAAAGGGACAGAATCAAGTGAGGTCAAGGGCAAAAAAGGTGCAGTGACAATTGATTTTAGAGTCTTTGCCAGGCGGTGTTAACCAGGCGCTTCTTCACTTAGGGTCAGTGTGTGGCGTGCGTTAATTTTAATTTTTAAACCCTTTCCGTTTTGAGAGCAAGAAAAAAGTGTGCTGCGTAACTGAAAATAAATCTGCAGAGAACAGTATATAATGCTAAAATAACAGAAAAATAATAGCTACTTGTGCATCTATCTAACCCAAGAAGGCGGGTCTCTCAAAACTAATCTAAAAAAGGGGAAAAATCTAGGCAAAACACACGGAAAAGAGGCCAATAGATCTAAGGTCAAAAGGGATAGGGATCTAAAGGATAAAGCTGCTGAAAAGAGGTGCAGATCACAGCCAAGAGACAGAGGCAAGGTGGCTGGAAAAAGGGAGGAAATCAGCAAAAAGCGGAAAGGATAGGTAGGAGGTCCTAAAGAGAGGTCCAAACAAAATAACAAGAGGTGGTTTGAAAGGAAGAAAGGCTGATTTAAAGGGATCTAAGGAGGAGGTTTTAGATCTGAAAAAGGGAAGGCTGAAAATCTGAAAAACAGACGGCTGAAACAGCTAAAACTCTTCCACAAAAAGTGGAGGGTACCGAAGCCCTAGGGGGCTAGGTTCCCACTTAGATGAGTAAAAACAGATCAGAACTAGGTCAAAGCGGGCTGAGACAGAGGCTGGAAAACCCTGACAGAAGCTTCAGCAAAACCCAGAAAAATTGCAGAAAAACCACTGAAAAATTGGCAGGTCACAGGTTCTGACCTGTTTTCAGTGCAGGTCGCAGAAAAGAAGTTGAACAGTGTGACCTGGAGGTCCAGGTCGCACTTATTGGGCTGAAAAGTGCGACCTCCCGTTCTGGTTTTCTCGGCGGCAGATTTTCAGAAAAGTTGTCATCTCAGTTGCGGCTGGTGTCGCTTACCTGCGCAATAGGGCCAGAAACACACGGAAGTTAAAAATTTTAATGTTTTAGGGTTTTAGGTGAGAAAAACAACATAAAAATAGGAAAAATAAACAGCTGAAAAGACACCCTAGGGTCTGAAGTAGCTGGATATGCAGGAATATGAAAAACGACAACGGTCGTAATTTAAAACCCGTGTGGAGTCGCCATTTGTTAGTATGAATCCTTTGTCGAAGTGTACGAAAAAGGACCACTTTAGCTACGCATAACTAATAGCCCAAACAACAAAAGTGGCTGCCAATATCTTCATATCTGCAGTTAGTTAGACATAAAAGAGCTGCAAAAAACCAGATCTATGCATGGAAAGACATTAAGCAGAAAAAATAAGGGTTTGCTCCATATACCAATAGACAAGACAAGAACAATTTTTGAAAGAATTTTTATATTAATGGGGCACCTGGGAGGAAAACAAGAAGGCATATCCAATTCTCCTCAGTGGGATGGGTTCTTGGAAGTCCTCAGCACTTCAGATCTAAGATTTCTCTCTCTTGTTGGTGTAGAAAACCCAATGCAAAGAAAGGAGCTCAATGGGAGCTCACACAACAAATGATGGAAAAATGTGACCAAGTGTATAGATCCAGAGTGATCTAATAGGCAACAAAAGGTGAAGAATGGTAGGAAAAACCCTCCTATTTATAACAAAATATTGGGTGCATGATTAAAATAATGTTAACCAAATCTAGATCCACCTTTTATGGAATATTTTATTATATTTGTTGGAGGGAAAAGGTATTTGACTTGGGTCAAATCCCTTGATTAGTCAAAAATAGATAAATAAATGATTTATTTATCTTTTTAAGGAAGTGGTTGGAAGATAATCAAATAAATAATGATTTATTTAATTATTTAAGGAAGTGGTTGAAAGATAATCAAATAAATAATGATTTATTTAATTATTTAAGGAAGTGGTTGAAAGATAACCAAATAAATAATGATTTATTTATTTATTTGTGGGTGATTTGGTCATATTTAACAAGGAATATTATCTAAATAAGATTTAAATAATTATTCCTAGAAAATAATAAGATAAATAAAGGTTTATCTAATTAATTTCTTTGTTTTTGGGTTAAATATGACTGGGAATAATAATTAAATTATGGTTTAATTAATTATTCCATGAGGAAAATCAAACAAATATAGGTTTGTTTAATATTTCCTTTTGGGGTTTCCTGTTTAGACCATAAAAAACCTAATAAATGTGGTTTATTAAGTTATTTAACATAGTGAAGGCAATTTTACTTAGGGTAAAATTGGTCTTACATGGTGTACTTGGGTCCATCTAATGCTAATAGGTTAGATGACCAAAAAATGGTGTAACACTAATAAGCAAAAGATAATAATCATGAGATAGGGAAAACCATTTACTCAATGACAATACTTTGAACAATTTAGTGAAACACAAAAAGCAAGAAATCCTATCTAACTTCAGTGATATCACCTAGAAAGTTTGAAAACATATAAGATGAAAAATAACATTAACCAATGAAGAGGGAACTCCTAGAAATCATCAATCAAGCTATAAATAACTTTGAGGCAAATTGATAGGCATGGACAAAGGGCAAGATTAGAACAAGACCTCTTTGACTTAACCTAACAAGTAATACTTCAAAGAGAGATTTCAAAACAGAGTTTTAGATAGCATCAAATAAGCAGGGCTTGCCATAAAAAATATTTGGAAACTAGTATATTAATCCATTGATGAAATAAACAAGCATAAAGTGGCCTAAGGAGCAACTAAGAATTCCTTAAACACACCCAACAGAAGAAAACATAAAGACAGTAGCAAACAGGAGGACTAAGGTTCCTCAAACAACATTTATTAGCCTATACTTTTCTAATCTACTGCAACATAGAAAGATTGACATAATTATAAACAAGAAAACATGGAAAAATTAGAGACACATCACCATTCACCAAGCTCAGGGATCCTGCAAGCAAGCTTTCATCATCATCAATCAAAGCATATCATTCACAAGCTCCATAACACCAAATTGCTCTTCAACCTCAAAGAACCATGTATTTCTCTCAAAACTCATCAAAAACCAACATTAACAATGATTCCTCAATGCCTTTTTAACAAGAAAGGAGGAGAAAAACCTAATAGAGTATCTAGAAGCCTATTGGCTAATCAGAAATGTCACTATTGTCCTTGAGACCTTGCAAGGCCCAAGGCACAAAATATCTTTTCGGAAATTTTTAGTAAATAAAAAGATATTTGAGGTCTAACAAGCCTCCTCAAACTTTCCAAGCATACATTGTTGACTTTCCCTCTGCTAAGGGCGCAGCACTATGTTTTAGGAGGAATTTCCATGCCAAGGGCATAGCATAGGAGCAGGAAAAATGGGTCATCTTGCACCAGTCTTTTGAAGGCCTTCCTGATGTTATAAAAGGCTCCATGATGGCTCGTTGGAAAGCCCTTGAAGTATAATTTCCAGATATACCATTATTTATTTGATTGAAACTCTGTAACTAGTTCAGAAAAAAAAAAATTTGCAAGGCTATTAAAGGCACAGCACATGTCCTGAAAAGCAGGCAGAATGGTGAAAATTAGGGTGTTTTTTACCCTTTTGGAGGACCAAAACAACTCCAATTGACTTGAAACTTTGTGAGAATGCTAAATTTGAGATGAGGATTCCAAAAATGTGAGCCTTTCCTCCTAAAGATGCTCTGAAAAAGAGCGTAGCACCATGTGTGCTACCCCCTTGGCCTCAAAATTAGCAAAAACCAAAAACTTGTCAAAATTCTCCCAAATTTGGTGGATGAGTGCCTCATGGGTTTTGGGAGACCTTTAGAGAGGCTTGTGCCAAGATTCCAAGCCTAGATTGGAATTTTCCTTCTTTTAGTGCCCGGAGCTTGTCTTGAGCCTTTTTCAATTTAGCCCTTGCAATTTGGTTTCTTCGAGCATAATATTTAGTCATTCTTCTTTGGAGGTCAAGATTTTGATTTTATTTCTTCAACTTGGCCTCCAAGTGCATGTTGGCTCTCTCCAACCAAGGCTCCTAATCATGGGCTATCTCCATAGCCAAAATTTCATCTAGAGAGAGTTGTTCTGCTAGGGCTGATTCATCCTCCCTTTGTTTAGCCAATGCTTTCTTCAATCCCATGGTTCTAGGTCTTCTCCTAGATTGTCCTTCCTCATCACTACTCTCCTCATAAGTGCCCATTAACTCTTATATTTTCATTTGTGCCTTTTGGGCTTATTTCCAGGCCTTGAGGGCTCTAGCTTCATAGATTGTCCTTTGTGCTCCCAGCTGCCTATTTTCAAAGTCAAGGGCATCATTTATACTCTTGGCCCTATCTAAATGTGTTTGGAGGTCTTTGATTTGTGCATTTATGTCCTAGAGGAGCATTTTTGTGATTCTTGCTTCATTCTCCTCATCACTATCTACCTGAATGATCTCAAAATCCCTCTCCACCTCAAGATCTTCTTCTGCTTCCTTTACCCTTTGTTTCCCTTTATCTAGTGGTTGAACTGATGTAGATGGCAAAGTCCCTTGTCTTTGGGAGGCAGCAGACACTTGCCTTCATCCTCTTTGATATGTGAGAGGAAGAAACTCAAATTTGTCTACTAGAATGTTCCTTTCATGACTGACCTCAAGATTGTCTTTCCTCTCATCAATGGTCTCTGCATTTATGTCTTCTTCATTTTGTTCTTGACTGCCCTCTTGAGAGGCATTTTCATTTTCCTTCATGCTAATATCATTTTCATGACCTTCACCACTATCATCAATATCTTGACTGCTTTTTGGGTTCATGGTGTCACTGCTAGAGGTGTCTTTGTCAGTGTCTTCATCACTGTTTTGAGCATTTTCATCATTTTCGTCCTCTTCCATATCTTTTTCAGTGTCATTTTGTTCTAAACTGTCCTCTTTATCAGATTCATTGTTTTTCCTACTGCCATTGTCTTCATCTTCTTCCTCTGTCTCTTCTTCTAATTATGTCTTTTCATCATTTGTCCCTTCTTCATTTGTCTCTTCTTCATTGCTTACATCTGCCTCTTTTTCATTTGTTTCTTCCTCACTATTTGGCTCATTATTTTCTTCTTCATCTTCATTGTTTTTCTCATCAAAATCTGCCACTGTCTCTTGACTGTCATTTGTCTCTTCCTCCTCATCTAGCTCACTGCCTTTGTTTTTAGAATCTACCTCATCACTGTTTGCATCATTTTTATTGTCTATGGGGTCACTATTAGAGATACCTTCATTAGTTTCTTCAGTTTCCTCAAAATATTTGTTTTCCCCTATAATGTCCTCATTGCTTTCATTTTGATCACTAGCATACCCTTCTATATCTCCTTCCTTGTCATTTGTTTCTTCTTCACTATTGGGCTCACTACCTCTGTCTTCAAAATCTGCCTCTTCATTATCTGCCTCTTCATTATCTTCTTGTCCCAAACTGTCCTCTTTAACATTGTCATTTTCTTCCTTATTGTCCTTTGTTTCTACTTCATCATTACCAATTTCTTCATTTTCATTTTCCTCTCCCTCATCACTTGTTTCTTCCTTTTGACTGTCATTTTCTTCTTGGCTGTCATTTTCCTCTTTGTCGTTGTTTTCCTCTTGTTCTTCATCACTTTCTTCTTGTTCTAATGCTCTAGGAGAAGGTGAAGGAGGGAAGTTCTCTTGGGAAGAGGATTCATGTGTGGATGAGGAATCATGGTCAGTGGGGTTGATGGAGGAATTGAGGAAGGTGGATGAGATGATGAGGGTAAACTTTGCAGAGGAAGATTCTATGGATTTTTGAAAACATCATGGGCGATGAATACTTCCCATGGAATTCCCTATTGCTCTAATTGATGCAACACAATCATCTTGATGAGAGAATGGTGGAAAATACTCTGCATTTTTTGTGAAGGAGGCCTCTTTTGCACAATGTATGACATCTTATCAATACTTCTATAAAGGTAATAGGGAAAATGTAGTAGCTTGGCCCTAGTGAAATGCATGAGGAGTCTTATATGGTAGGAATAGAGCCTAGAAAACCTACCCTCACAGGTGAATTATTTCATGATGACTTTCATTAAAGGGTCATATCTTTCCAACAGATGGGAAAAGGGAAAAATAGTCATGCAATCAGCTCGGTGTCTTGATTTTAAGAAAGACTGGTAATGGCTTAAGTCCAAATTCACCTGTTTGAACCATTTTTCTCCCATGCAAGGTATCCCAGTGGCCATAGCAATTGTATTGGTGAGCAACTCAAAATTCACTTCAGCTAGGTGTACTTGGTGGTTATGGAGGTTTTGGATGAAAATTCTGGTCAATTCAGGGTGACTTTTGACTCTTTGTACTTTTTCACATAAATCAAAACATCCTACCTCTTGGAAATATGCCACTGTGGTAGGGGAGGCTCTAAACTCCTTGGTGCTCAAAGGCTCAAACATGTTTTCTCTCCCACCCTTTCTCTGTGGTCCCCTAGGCCTTTGGCCTCCCTCGCCACTGTCAACACTGCCTTCTCTAGGCACTTTATCCTTTACTCTTGATTTTGAAATAAAAACCCCAAACTATTTATGAAATGATATGGAGAGGGTAAGTGAGATGATAATGAGAATGGCAGTGATTTGTAAGTGAAGGAAAATTGTAATATCCCCAAATGGGATTGCTCAACAAGGCATGCCTGAAAAATGCATTTTTTAGGAATGGCTACTACAGGATTTGAAACCAAGACCTGGATCCCTTAGATCAATGTATCTAAGACCTAAATCCAAGAGGACGCTTGAAATTGTTGATCAGTGGTTATCATTGATGTCAACCCAAGCAGCACCAGGGGCTAACCCAAAATTGAATGGGAATTTTGACCTACCAAGTTAATATATTCTTGGTCAATAATGCTTTTGATGGTTTCTAATTGTCGATATGTTTCCGTTGATATATTGCACGCCATGTAATTCTTCACTGTTTGAGAGATATTCATGTTTCAAGTTTGTACCCCAGTTAGTGGGCTAAAACCCCATGGGGTTGGGGCATGGGTTATTAAAAAGTCATAATTAATATTTTTTAAGCTCCTAAAATCCCTCCCACGTTCACTTGTTGAAGCCCCTCTCAACTTAAGCATTCATATATATTGTGATCTTCATTTCCTCCTTAGGTAAGGGATTCAGCCATCTGAAACAGGTCATCGTGGAATTTTCGCTCTAACTTTTTTTTCTACGAAGGCTCAAAGGCTGAAATTTTTATGAGGCAAAGCCGAAATCCTGAGGAAGCTGCAGTAAAAATTTCAGATCAAGTTGTGCAATATTTTTCGAGATATGATCTGTGGAAGTAAGGATTTTTGTAGGCTCTTGAAATTCATCTCAAAGAAGTGACCTTGGTAAATTCGTCATAACTCTCTCTCTGAGTATCGGATTGGAATGCCGTAAAAAGTGACGGATAGTGAACAGTCTGTACTTTTCTCTCTATCAATTTCAGAGACAAATGAAGAAACGGTGACACATGTCACGCCGTACAAGTGCGCTCTACTGAAACAGTCCATAATTAGGGCATTGTGAGAGATTGGGTATAAGTCTCTCTTCAAGAATCCAAATTGGGTTAGACCTATGGCATTGGAAAGATGACTGAGAGGACTACTAAAAGACTAAAAATTAGATATTAAATATCTGAAATGACAGAGATACACCAGATTAAATATCGAGCTCCTAGAAGGCAAGAAAAAGCTAGATCATGTGTTGTCAAGGGTTGCAAAGGACCAGACTTTCTATGGCAGAAAAGTAAAGCAAGGTGCAACTGAGGGTAGCATGACAAGAGCAGTATCCAAGGTGCATAACAGCAGCAAGAAGTTCATCATATGAAGTCTTCAAGTGGGCAGCACTGCATACAATCATTGTAAAGGTATCATTGTACTTAGTCATTGTAAATACATTATTGTACAAATTGTACTAGTATCTATCTACCAAGGGTTGAAGAGGCAGTTTTGGGAGGTCTAGGATCATCATTAGGTTGTTGTGTCAAAGTTGGGGTTATGGTCTAGTATATCTTCTTCTTCTACATCATTCTATATCATTGTAAAGTGGACCATTTTCCCTGGTATGGGAGTCCATTCTTCTTTTATTATTCTATAGGGTGGTAGGGTGGTACTAGCGTGAGTTGTAGCTCATTGGGCGCTGGTGCATCCGTTCAGTGACTACTGAAGAATCTCGGGCGTTGGAGCATCCATCTAGTGGGAGCTGGATAAGAATGCTTTTCTAGATTCTAGGAAGTTGGAGCTTTATTTTCAATTGGAGTTGAAAAGAATTATTAGAAAAGCATTAGGTGGTTTTTGTCTCGGAGTGGGTTTCCACCTTAAAAATTGTGTGCATTTGTGTTCCTCTTGTTTTTTGCTATCATTGTAAAAACACTAATAATAATTTAAGATTAACTAATGCTCTAATTGAAAGAAATACTGATACGCCCCCCCTCTTAGTATTTCCAACAAAAATAAATCACTCTAGGTGGGTTAAACAGGTCTCCCACACCTAGTTGTCTTGAGAAAGTGCCCAATGAAGGGACTGCATCAATGTATGAACATATAATAGAGCAAAAACGTTATTTTTATGAGCCAGAACACATGAAGATCTGAATATCCATCAAAGGTATATTATAGCAGAAATTATATACAAATCCTTGAGGAAAGAGACACTCAAGCAAGGTAATGCATCCTCAATGGGACATGTACATTAAAATAGATGAACACTGCTACACAGGAATTTCTGCAGGCTAAAAGGATGCAGTTTATTGGAGAAACTACAACATGTTGAACAATAATAGAAATATATAAAAATATATGGCTCAATAAATGTGGGGGAGCAAGCTCTCAACCCCTGTAAACAATAATACAACAATCCTGGAAAGGATTGGCTGAAATATACAAAATTGAAAAATGCCGGAGTTGCAGTCCTAAAGACTGAATAACAACTGCAACTCAAGAAATGGATGGAGATGGTTGAATACGATGCACAATTTTAAATAGACTTCCTCCAACACATCTCTCAAGTGAAAGGCTGATCCTAACACTAAATATCTCACCCTCCAAAATAGTGGTGCAAACCCCCACTGCAGATACACACTGAAATAACGCATTCAAGGAGAGGGATTGTGTTGTAGTAGATGGGACATGCTTGGCCTGATGCCAAGATATGCAAATCAGCTCTGAAATTTTCATAATTGATCTCTCGGAGGAATAGAAGATCTCTCCTCCGAAAGATTAGCTTTGAAGTGGTGTGATGGAACCCTCCACTGCAACACAACCCATCTCTAAATAGAAACTGCGCTGTAGCTGAAGGAGGTGGATTGGCCAGAAGCATGAATGTGGAGAAATTAATAAAAATCCCTCAAAAGGCTTCTCAAGAAGGAGAAGTAATCCTAAATAGGAATTCCTTGTGCTATACAACACTGCAACTCTGCTAAACACCCTGAGAATGCAAAGACTCTATATAGACCAAAATCAAATACTCAAACATAATCCTCTATGGCTGCCTCTTCCTCCTTTTATGAAAATGAAATCCTTCTTGCCTTGGACCCCACACATTAGGGTTTCCTCCACCAAGTGATATTCCTCCCATTCAAACTGCACTGTCTTCCCAAGAAATCCACACCCTCTTTGGTAGCGTTGTTGACTTGGTCAAACTTGACCTTGTCCTCGTGCATTTGCCCCTTTTCACACTGGAAGGTGCAAAATAAAGCTACTCTATTGATCCCTTTCACACTATGAGGGATTTTATTCCTACTCATGGGTCTCCTCACCCATTTTATTCACCTCCTAGATGACAGAAGAAAAATCAATGTTCCAATTAGCTTCATGCTAATTTTGGAAACATTACAGTCCTCCCCTCTCAAATATTTCTTGTCCTCAAGAAAATGCAAGGATAGACTGAGTTATCTCAATTCCTCTCCCTGTATCATCCATGTATGATGATCTCCTCCAAGTAAAAATATGTTATTTCATTAATGAAGTCTCCACATTTCTCCTCCATAGCATGCAAGCCAGCTATCAAGTTATCATCATGTATAGGTGAAACACTCAATAGGATAACAAAGTGATGTATAGAGGTCCCTTTGAGGAATGGGATCTGAAATCTAATGGGAACTACCTCTCCCATATGGATCCTCCATCCCTAAGCTATTATCCATGCAAAATGAGTCACCTCCCAACTAGGAAACTCCTGAAAACTTTCCTCAACCTTTGGCTCATGCAAAGTAGGTGGGCTAAAAATCTGCATATGGTAGACAAGGTAGCCTACCCCACATTGTCCATCTCTCCACTTATGATAAGTGTAGAGTGTTGGTTGATCTTGGGCTGCAATAATGTTGCCCTCAAGTGGCAAGATGAGGACTAGATCTCCAAAGATATTTCCTCCAACGCTGCAAATCAAGCTGGCCCAAACCATTCCATATATGATGAGTTAGAAGTCACCATCATATGGAGTCCATTAAATCCTATGGCCCCCGTCATAAAGAGACAAATGTGTTGTTTTGGTGGCTATATCATCTCCCATGCTCCCCTTAGAACATGTACTACAAAATATATGGAGATCTTCTCTCCCAAAGGACACATCCATCCAATGTGTCTCTCTCCCAAACATGCTCCTCATCAAGACAGAAATAATAGAAACATAGGGAGAAAAAATGAGAACCATGCTTGCTGCCATATGTAATAAGTGAGAAGGACAATGGTCCCTCAAATTTAACCAACACATCTTTACTCTCAACTGCAATAGAGACTAATAAAATGTGTGGCTTTTCAACCACTTGCTGGTTGCCCCAATCTTTTCATAAGTATGGAGGAAGTGAATGATATATGGTGTAAAGTGAACATGTCCTCCATAATACATCTCCTCCCCAAGCCCTCCTAGGGAGTGGCTATCAATCATGCTTATGGCCTCAAGTATACCATGAAGCCTAAAAGAAAGAATGCTCCTCCTTGGAGCAACATCCTGCACATATATGGTTAAGGGATACATACATACATTATATAAATCATCATGTAAATAATCAACACCCTTGCCATATGATTTTCTCATGCAAAGGGAATAGCTCATAGATGAGTCTCCTCTCATCTTCAAAGAGAAAAGAGGTGGTTGTGCTAACTCTTCCAAAGATTTGTGTGTCTCCTCCACCCTCGCATGATCCATGCATCTCCTCATATGTTGATCATTCAATATTAGGCAAGCAAAATCATCCTTGGAATATTCCACCAATAGTCGGGAGCTCCAACATGGATCTATCCTCCATAGTGACAGCGCTGATGATCTCTCATGAAGAACATTTTTCATCTGGTTATCTTCTCCTTTAACATCTCCCATGCCAAAGATGCAAGTTGGAGGGTTGCTATCCTTCCCTTGCAGCTTCTGCCACAGTGCAGAATCAGAAATGAGAGTGGGTAAAAATTATGTTGAGAGAATGCCTCTCTCCTCCTTGAGTCTACCCAAGACTCTCAGCGCTGTACCAAGCTCTCCCAAGGTCTCCACCTCTATGGAATCAATGAGTGGTGCCTCCAAAGGTGGAACATCCATCCTCCTTCGTTGATCTAGTGGTATCCCTAGTACAATGCCTCCATGCAATGAGACATCATCATCAAGAGTAGACTGTATGTATGAGTGGACAAATTTGTCCATGCTCTCACTACGTAATCCAGTCACCCTCCTAGGTGCATCAAACTCCTGAAATGGATAGGGGTTTGTACTCCTCATCTCATCATGATGGTTCTCCTCCCTATCTCCTCCTTATGTCTCCATGGTTTCACACCTCATCAACAATGGCACATGTAGATCATGATTTGTGCCTTGAACTCCACACAAGAGATCCTGGGGACTTCCTTGCAAGGAATCAAGAATCCCTCTAGTTGGAGCAATATTTCCTCCTTCCTCTGCATGAGGTGCTAGGTCAATGCTAGATATGTTAGCATTGTTGCCCTCAATCCCCTCATCATGAGTGGGAAACCTCCCAATGATTGGATTCTCTTTTGGAAAAGAGATCTCCATGCTTTCCTGTCCCCAGATGTGCAAGTTTTCAACCTCCTCTATGGTTTTCTGAAGTGGTTTTGAGTTTTTATGCAAGGTTTTTATTTGAGTCTTCTCATTTGGCTCCATCACATATGTATCATGAATCCTCCTATTGTTTCGGGAAATAACTCCCTAAAGGTTTTTGGGTCAGCAACCTTCATAGAACAAGGGCATACCATTTAAGAATGGCTCACTTAACCTATATTTTACACTGAAAACTAGATAAAACAAGTTGCAGAACTTACCCGAAAGTCCAATGTTTGATGTAGATCCCACGGGGTGCAAACCCCCAGCAATCCTTCGTGCTTCGTAACCTGGTAATCAAGAAAGAATGAACATGAAACTCTAGTTGTATAGCATATATAGTCCCTAAACATCAGTGTAACTCATGTACAATATCATAAGAACAATATCAAACATTCAATTAATGATCATTACACATATATAAAGAGATATAAACATGTGAATATCAGGAACAAGATGGTTCTTCTTATTATAAATGGCACGTACAGTAATAGAAATGTGGAGAGATCACCTGAATCCTTCCACGGCCTTCAAGCATAGCATCCTCTAGATCCGTCTGGCCCTCTCCTCACAAGAATTCTTCTAAGATGTGTGCACACTAGATGTCATATAGAACGATGAGCATCTCAAGGAAACAAGGGTTTCCTGAATATACCTGAGAAGTGCAGGAGGCACGGGAATATCAGATTTGAAATAGGGCTTTAATAGAGTATAATATCTATAATTTTCTCTCTCCCTTAGGCCATACACATGAGGGGCTTTTATACTCCCTCAAAGTAGTTTCATCAGTCGGAAACAGTTGGGCCACGAGCTGGGGTGGTTGAATTATAGGAATAACCATCACCTTGCCTCGAAAATAGGGAATTTTATATATATTTTTAATGATTTAAATTGCATACGCAGAAAATTATGAATGGACTCACGTATATATGTGGAAAAGTCTAGGCATAATCGTGTATGGGTTTTTAGACACTGTTTTTATGAAGTTGTTCAAGTCTGGGGGGAAAAGGTGCCCAAGGCCCAAAGAGACAATCATTAACCACATGAGGGTGAAAAATGATGCTATAATAGATGCCCCCTAATATATGAGGAAATAAGGGGTACATGATGGCCGAAATATATTATGTGCATAGAAAGAACCTTGCAAAGACAAGAGAGGACTTCACCAGATTTCAGCCTGTCAAAAAACCAATGAAAGAATTCAGAGATTCAGCTCATGTCTGAGGCGGGCATACCCATGCTCAGTGAAATAAAAGCATGTCTATATATCCAAAATGTATATAAGTATAGCTGAACTGGAAAGTACATAGTGAATCATCTGATCACTTCCCGGAAGTACAAGTCGAAATCAAGTCCAAGTATCACATATAAAAGACTGCTAAATGATGTTGTAATAGATATCTGATCACACAAGTAACTGAATCTCCAGGTACCAAATCATAAAATGTGGAAAACATGGTACAATCACGCAACTCAGGAGCCAACATATAAGATGTTGTTGTATTGAAACTACAACATATAAGGGTGGATGGCGTCACTGATAGAAACTAGAGGAATTGTCAAAAGTGAACCGAAGCATGCTGATGCAAACTCGAGGTCTTGATCGATCACCATGGCACAATTCTACACAATGGGAATAAATGAGCTGAAGTCGACCATGTGAGAAATCGTTTGATTACCGGTCAATAATGTATACCGTTAACAAACGTGAGACAACCCACTGATAATGATAATGAGTGTCAAGGTGCCCCAGTACAATCTAACAAGTGCGAATGAATGAGTTGAAGTCAAACACTTGTAAGAATCTATCAATCAAGAGGCAATAATGAATCCTCAATATCGACAGTGAAGAGTCTACCACTGATGACTACAAACCCTAAGGTACTGACAAAAAGACTCTAGACCTTATTCCCAGAGCAATTAGTCGGAGTCTATGAGAAAAGATCTGCTGGAAGGAAGGCATTGAGTCATCCCACTTCAGTCCTGTGCGAGTGTAACTCGCAGGCCAAGATTTCGAAGGAATTGGATGAAGTAGAGTGAAGGAACCAACCTGAAGTACATTTCCGACATGCACAAGATGAAGCTAGCGCATGGAAGAAACCCTCTAAACCAACCAATAATGAAATATGACAAAGAGGCGAGATATCCATCGATAGGGTCAAATGGAAATCAAGGTATTGAACGAATCCCAAGTGTGATATTGTATGTTGACATCGAACACAAGGAAAACCACTCAGTCAAAGACCCATAATGATGATCAAATGGTGAGCACAAGGTCACCTATCAATGATGTAAATAGGGCCAGGGTGTGGCTCTAGGTTTACTCTTAGAGCAATATGTCATAGTCGATAAGAGACAAACCCACCGACAAGAATTCAATGGAGACCTTCTCAAACCAGCATGAGCGGAGGACCAAACATCTGATGTGATAGTACAAGGTACTGACAAGACTGGGAAGGCCCGAAAAATAATTCAAGAGACACCGTAGAATGGCCGGCTTAGGTTTAACTTCCCTTGAACAAAAGCATGACTCATGATGACCATGGTAGCAAATAATGACACTGTATAATTTTGTTATGCAGGAGGCAAAAATAAACTCTCCATATGATTGGAAGAGATAACCAACTGGGGGAGAACTGACTCATGAAACAAGGTTATGGCATCTCCTAGTCCAAAACTAAAACCATCCTAAATGAGGAAAATACATATGTGCTTTGTTCAAGGCCAACATATTGATACTGTAACTATCATCAAAATATGAAGTAACATCATGTTCCCGCTCTTTTTAACATATTTGATTTTTTTTTTGTCTTTTTCATATAGTAAGCCTGAAAATGAATAAAATAATGCTATGGTATAATGGATAGAATGAGTATCAGGAAACAGATGCACTAGTTCCTGGGATAGGAACAATCCTATGCTCAATGCAAGGTGGCAGAAATTGGTAACCGATACTCAAAGGAGTGTACCATCCATGGGTAACAAAGGTGTCGAGTCGCGATAGCTAAGTTCTTTGCAATGGTTAACTTTGTACAGAGAGTCAAGGTCAAAATATGGCTTAAACATCGAGTCCAAATGAAGCCGGCTGAAGGCCAAGATATACAAGTAGCCAGTATGCAATGGAGTGATAACCCTCAACAACACCAGGGAGACTCTAGGGTAATAGCCAGAAAAAATGATAATGAAGCAGAAGAAGAATGAAGATTTAACATATAAGTCATGGCGGGACTAAAGAGGACTCCCAAGCCTACATAAAGTGCAGCATGGGCGACAAGTGCTAGCGAGGAACTAACTAAGAAGCCCATTTAAAGGAAGGCTATACCACCAAGTCATGATTCATAGATCGACAAGTGAAATGGGTTAAGTATTCATGACAAGATGGGATCGACCCTATGGCAAGTGATCATAATGGAGGCTAGAATGCAGAATGCAATGGAAATTGGATTCGCTAACCTATATGCCAGTTAAGATCATATACCTGCCATGAAAGGTCAGCGGTCATGGATTCGAAAACTGGAAAAAATCTCAAGTTCAAAAAAATGTACCTGAAAATATACCTATCCCAACACTTTCAAACAACAGGGTTATGCAGCTTAATATGGATTTGAAAAACAAGCATAATGAAACCTCATATTTGGTTCATTCTTACTTTGCTGAATTGGAGAAAAGAGCTCTGGAGAAAAAACCTCTTTCTTCAAAATAGGAGCAATCAATCGTCAAACTTCGTCGGATTAGTCAAGTAAGCTTTAAATCCATCATTGTTATCAATCTCATCCATATATAGGTTAAAAAAAATTATTTTTCACCGTAGAAAAGATTTTGTTTGATTGAGATTTTTGCACATACGCGGGTTCGTGTGGACAAACCCATGTATGATACGCGACTGTCCACAAGGTAAGTCGCGTATGCGCAGACTGTGATTTGAAAAAATGAACCTAATGAGAAATTGAATTACTTTTTTCAGGATGAAAATTTCTTGGAGGGAACGTGAGCACAGTGCCATTGACCAAGAAGTCATGGAAGATCAAAATTCGCTCAATATCCTCCAAAACTGTGGATTGCTCAAATTCTTCAAAATGCCAAATATGAAAAGTAACGTCTGGTTGCTTGAACTGTTGGTGAATCAATTGGAACCGTAGGAATATTGCTTCATGATTGACCAAATGCCCATACACATAGAGCTGGAAGACATTTACTTTATTATTGGACTTTCTCGAAGAGGAGACCCAATAGATTTGCACGGCAAGCCTTTGGGAGGGCTTACAGTAGATGATTATGTCCACGTCTATTGTGTAGAGGGATCTCAAAAAGTAGGGACTCAAATTGCAATCAAATATTTATCAGAGAAGCATATGAAAATTCTTCTTTTCACCATCAGCAACGTGGCAAGATCTACTTCCTTACACCAAGCGTTGAGGACACAGATGAGTATAGTTGTGGAATTCTTAGTTCACCTCTTTGATTGGTGTACAACTCTACTTACAAACATGAAAAAACAATTGACCTCCATCCGGAAAGCTAAAACAAAGCATTTTGGGTATGGAACCATTTTGATGACATTCTTCTTTGAGAAGATTCAGGGCTTCGACCCAAAGTGATCTCATCCATCAACAGCCCTAGAGATCCAAGAATAGCCCAGTGGGCTGATCTGATGAAGATATTGGGGGGAAGTGAAGTTCCCCGAACCACATGGGATGATGAGTTCTTCCAATGGTGGGAAGAACATGTTATTGTAGTGGATGACTATCCTTATGCTAGGATGGATTTTCGCGGTGATCCAGACCTATTCCTTCTACCTGGCGTAGCATGAGGTCCAATCGGTGAGACTGTTGTTTTTAATTATATGATATTTGATTGATTTTTTCAATATATGTGAAAAATGAAAAACAAACATATTTTTGGTTGGATTCTAAATGACTTACAAAATGATGTGATGACCATGATATAGATATGGGACCAGTGCATCCTGAAGGATATCCACGGTGTTATCACTCAGGTTTTCCTAGAAGTTGTGTAAGAGGAAAGTATACCCGAGGTAACCACAAACCAACCTTTTAGATGCAGAATCTAGCCAATCTGCATCCAGAGAGGGCTCTCTCTTTATAATTTATCTTTGTTCTTGGAAGGTTTTAGGCTAGTTATAGATTCAAAATTTGTTTTGGGAAAATGGTGGAATCCACAAACTAAGGGCAAGGTTGAGAAATTTCAGTCCATTGGGCTATGGAGTCAAAGGATGGCTTTACTGGATTTCTATTCTAAGCACAAGATGGTATTACAGGGCAAGATAGCTAGACAGAGAACAATCCTTAAAATTTTAAGTGGATGGGATGATTTTGAAGGGATGAAAGGCAGCTAAGAATCTTTCACCATGTTCAAAAGAAAGAAATGAGATGACTACAAACAAAGAGCAATGAAGAATTCTTTATTATAGTAATCAACAATGTTTAAATTAGCAAAGTAAGAGCATTTAAGAATTCATGCTTATAACTAATTTAGAAGAAAACATTAAGAACAACCACATTTGAAATCAGAGTACAATTAAGCAAATTCTGATTCAATCCTTTATGTAAATTATTCAGAAATGGATATGATGATATTATAAACTAATATAAAACTTCAGAAAAAGGGTAGAAAGACTTATTGAACTGTAGTCCAACACATGAATCCTGCAACAAGTCTAGTGCTTTAAATCGTCATCCAGTAAGCCACGAATAAATTTCTCCAAAATGCTTTTATTCTGAAAATCTCAATGTTACAGCAGAGTAATAGAATCCACCCTCCATACTCTCTTTGAGGGTTTATTTATACACTAAATAATTGAAAATATTTCACACTATCCTAGCCCATATTTTGGGGTGACTAAGGATTAATTTACAAGTAAACAGGAGACAAATGGTCTCGTAGATAGCATAATAAGTAACTGCTGATGTGCTGTTTCCTTTCTTTGTGGATGTGCTGGAGGTAAGTGCTGAAAAAGGGCTCGTTGCTGTCTTTTGGAGTAATTCGTTTTGCTTGCTTGATACTCTTTGTCTTTATGGATACTCTTTTAACCTGTGTAACTGATACTCTTTCATCTGTACTCATTTTTATCCTTTACTTGATAGTAAAGATAAAATTCTTATCCTGAAAATAACTTTTATAGAATTTCCAACATTTCATTCCACCATTGATTATCTGGTATCATAGTCCTTTTGAGCTTTCTTAATGTCTCATCTGCTTCTGTGAGTTTGTAAAAGGTGGGCTCATTAGGAAATAGATACTTTATTTCATGTTTCAAATGAAATAAATTCCTCACTCTATCATAGATGTTTCTCCCTGTTGGTAATGTTGATTGAGGTAAACTAGGAGAACAAGCAGCTGTATTTTGAGCATGAGCATTTATTTTCTTTATATAGGTTTCTAAGTCCATTATTTGATCCTCTGAGAGCATAGGACTTGGTAACCCACTGTCCAACAAAGCTTGAAATTTCTCTCTGAAAATATTGATATCAACCAAAATATCTGTGCACTTCCTTTCTAAATTTTGCATGAAAGTTCTCTTGATGAAAACTCTCTTTATTTCCAAAACGGTGCCTGTCCTGTCATCAATCCCTAACCTTGCAAGCTGTTGTTTTGTCCTGGTGTTCAAAAATTGAATGAGCTGATTGGCCTGCTCAGGCCTGCCTCTTAATTCATTTCTGGTTCTGTTTATTTCTTCTTGGGCTATTTTAACCAACTCATTTTGTTCAAAAATAGCTTGAACAGAGGGCCAAATGCCCTTTATTAACTCAATGATGTTACCCCAAAGAATGTCATTTATTTCCTTTAAAGGCTTCTCCAATGAAAGATCTTTTTCCAAAGCCTGAACCAATTTTTCTAACCTTTTTATTTCCCTGGTGTTATCAGCAGCTGTCTTTTTAGATGTATCATATTTTTCCTCCAATTTTACTAATTGCAATTTCGTTGCTTGGAGTTCTGTGACCCTTAGTTGTAGACTTTCCATCTGCTTTATTAATTCATCAGAACTCAAACCAGAAGTGCTTACCTGGGATGGCTGTGTTTGCTGACCTGTTGTTGTAGTACCTGTTGTTGTAGTACCTGTTGTTGATGACTGCCTGATAGTTTCCTGTTCCTGCAAAGCTTGTTCCAATTCCTTTTCCGTTTCACTTAGTCGCTCAGTCATATTTAGGAGCAACTCCATTATTTCTTCCTATGAATTCCCTTTTAGAACTTCTTGGGTCTGAGGGTGCCTTGAGGCTGGCAATTTTAGCTGCTTCCTCAGTGTAGCTATGTCATCATCTTTCTTCTTTATTAATGCCTCAATACTTTTAATGTCTTTGAGGTTGTGACCCAAACCAATGATTATGTCTTCTAAAGACTTTATTCTATTATCTTTGGCCTGTGAAGAGGCCTTCTCAATTTGCAATTGTGCAGTTGTGTTATTCAAAGAATCCTGCAGCGTTATAGCTGCCATGGCCTTATTGGTAAGAGTAGAATAGACCATTTCCCCCGTTTGTCTGTGTAGCTCTATCTGGTCCAGAGGATGGATATCCTTTGCCAAAACTTCAAAATTTGTCCTGATGTAGTCAGCTGCAGTAATGGGTTTTGGCACTTTTGACTTAAAGTGACTCATTATCATTTTTCCTTGTGACATGTCAATTGCTGACATTAGCCTTTCTTGATTATGGGGAGCCATTTTCATATATTGATCATATACCTTCATTTTTAATGGATCATTCTTTGCTTTAATATTAATGAAGGTTCTTTTAATATCCCCTGTGTCTGTCTTTGGTGGTCTGAAAGAGGATACCTCAGTACTTAATTACTTTTGTAAAGCTTTTCCTTTCTGTCCTGTATTTGTTTCACTAACTGTGCCAGTTAGTTGACTGTCTTCCCTTCCATCATCAAATACTTCATCTATAATTTCCACATCTGGAAGTGGATCTGATTTCTGTTTTTTGGCCTCATGTACCTGTGAGGTCCCTTTTGGAGGTGTGGTATCTGGAACCTGCCTCTTCTTTCCTATTTCCACATTTAATGGAGTTTTCAATTCTGGAACTTGTGGATGCTTTACCTGAGTAGGAGAAACCTGTGATTTTTCAGGTGCTTTGGAAGTTTTTGGTTTCTCTGCCATGACCAAAGTTTCAATAACCTGGATTTCAGGTTCTTTTCCCTTGCCTTTTGGTTCTACTGCCACTGATGGACTGCTTTCCTGTAATGCCTGCTGTAAAGTTGCTGCTGAAGAAGTGCCAATTTGGGGTACCTGCACTTGACCACAAGATTCTAGGTCATACTTCTTCTCGAGATATTTCATAATTTTGTTCATTTTATCAGCTTCACTTTCTTCCTCAACAAGTGTTCCTTCAACCCATTCATTTTGATTGGCATATTGTTCTAGATCAGGAATCTTGTGGTGTATATAAGGGGATGATTTATTCTTTAGCCTCTTTTCACAAATAAAACCAAATGGGTCATAAGGAACCCAACGGAAAGTTATTTGGAACTTGCTTTGTAATATAATTTCTGCATCTCGCTCAGCCTCCCTAGAGTTGCAGATGAAAGGACCTAATTGACTTTTGATCCTTAATTGGGCCTTCTTCTTAACACTACAAAAATGGATTACATCTGAATTATTCATTTTCCTGAAATATTCCAAGGCAAAAATCCTCATGGGCACATATTTTGGTAACTTGAATGGATGCAATTCACATCCATAAATTCTGATGACTGTATGGTTTTGATACAAATACCAATCTCCAACTTTATAAGTCCTTGAAAGTTGCAAGGTTTTCTTTATTTCATTACTGATCCTTGGGGGGGAAATTCCTGTCAACAAGGTTGTTGCAGGATATACAAACTGATCAATGAACTCAGTGTAGGAATAGGGGGGTCAGAGGAAGAATGAATTATGGGGGACCAAAATATGACTGACCTAGGATTTCCCTTGGCATCAAGTTTTTGAACAGGGAAAGGGAAATTTTCTGACTGATAATAGATAATGAGATGATAGATGACTGAGGAATATTTAAAAACTTTTTCATCATCTAGCCTCATGAACTGATCATGGATCTTGTTGGCTATGAAGGAGGCAAAGTCATATTTAATCTCAGGAGGTTGCCCAGGAGTAAAAATGGATAGCAAAACCAAGGTTATCTCATCCACATATTCACTGGTGTTGAATCCCAAGACAAAAGATATCATATTTAAAATGAGCCTTCCCACTGTATTGAAATAATAAAAACCATAGGGAGGAGACCCTTTTGGCTGATGCTCAGGCAACATGAAATTCTGACACATGGATTTTAGCTTTTCTAGGGTTAATTGCCTGGTCTTCTCAATCAATTCTTCCATGGACAATGGTGCTAGTTCTTGGTCTGGTTCAAAGTGTAACATGGCATTGATAGCCTGAGGAGTAATGGGAAACATAACACTTTGATCAGGAGCTATTACAGCCCTTTGAGTGGGATCATAGTTTGAATGGAAATAATGGATGATTTCTGGGAAATAAATGACTGAAGGGATGAGATACCTTGGGAGATTGGATTCCCACAACCCTATAAGATCTTGCCCCTTTGAGTATTCGTCTCTGTAGCGACAATAACTCAATAGGGGACTTTCATCAAAATGCAGGTCTTTAATTTGGAAATCTTTATCTACCAAAGGTAAATATTCCAATTCACGGTGAGGGGCATTCAGTGGAGTGATATTCAAAGCTGTCGGGGCCTCCATTTTGGTTCTTGTGGATTCAAAACGGAGGTTTATGGTTTTCTTCACAGGTCGGGCGTGATTTCTAAAATGAAAGGAATTGACCCAAATGCAGTTTCAGGGAGAAATTGTATAGCTTTAAAACCTCTGGGGGAGATCTCAGTGATGAGTTTTAATTACCAATTCAGTAGAAAACAGGGAAAACAGATTTTATATTGAAGTTCGGGGCGCTGTGAGATAAATACCTATTTTTGGACGAGAATTGGCTTTTAACAGGTATCAGGCGATGGCGGGAGTGTACTCGAACACCAGTGTAGTGGAATCTTGGAGCGAAATCAGATAGCACAGTCAATTTCAGTGGAAATTCAAAAAACGTAGCAGGGAGCGCTGTCGTTTTCAATAACGAAAATAACAGAAAAAACACGAAAACAGGCTTTATTTACAAGTTAAAGGGTTTTTTAGTTTTTCGAGGAGTGACGTCATGGTAGTACGGGATGACGTGTGCAGGGTCGGGCGGTAAGTGGTAAGCGGTAAGCGGTAATCCCGCACCGCTTATGAGCAAAGGCTGTTTTAGTCGGGAGGGCAGCGATTCCACAAAGCTATTGACGCGTGGACGGGTGACTAGTCAAATACCACCTGTCCCCCGCTCGTTAAAATGCTGACAAGGGATGGGTAGCTGGATGAACGTGGAGCGTCGATCTGTAGAAAGGCGATCGGACGGTGGAAGGTACAGGGAGCTAGCGGGGTATTATCGTGCGGGCCCGGCGGGGTTTTAAACACGTTTTAACGTTATTTAATCATTCCGGGGGGTATATAATCGGCGGAAAGGTATGATTATTAGTTAATTCAGATAATTAACTAATTTCATAGTTATGAAGGAAATAAGGGTCGCGATGGGGTTAAAAGGTCGGGTGAAAAGCCAGGTGGATGAGCCACGTTGGCGCGGGTTTTTCCAAAGTTGGGTTTCGGAAAAATTCAGGTTTTATTTATATTTTTGATTTAAACACATATATCATATGTTTAACATTTTATTTTTCATATACATGTTTTTATTTTATTATATGGTAAATTAACAAATGTATTTAACTTACCATAGGGGCGGGCTTACAGTATAATGATAAATTTAACCAAAGGGCGTATAGTGGGTTTTTATTTAAATGTGCGGGGATATAAATACTTTGGTTAAACTTTATAATAGAGGGGTTTTTTGGGTTATTTATAAAAAGGGAGTTATATACTTAGGATAGGGTATTTTACTAGGGATTTAGTAAAAATAGAGTTAAATGTAAATATGGCAAAGGACAAGGAAACTCAAAATATTTTTGCACATCTAAGAAAGTGAAAACTTTTGAAGTAAATTGCAATACCTTATCTTCAACACTTAAACTTAGAATAGCAAGTTATGATGAGGGATTTTTATGGAATTTTGCATGATTTTCCTTAGTAAAATGGGATTTTACTTAGGACAAGGTTAAAGATGGATGATTATAATGATGAGTTATCTCAAGTACTTAGGTCTTTTTGATCATTAGGCCGAGGGTCCGGTCCCTCCAGAAGTCAAGGAAATGCCTTGAGCCCCTTTGATCTTCAAATACCTTAGTACTTTGGGGGAAATTAGTAAAAATTTTGAGGGGAAAGTGATGAGGGAAGTTAATGAGTTTGACTTTGCTTGCTGTGATTTTCCAGTGTATTTCCTGCTTTAGTATTTGTGATGAAAGTAAAGGATCAAAAACATGTAGCAACATCATTCATCAGATAACACTTTGCAGCACCATCTACCTACCCTATCTACTTAACACTACCATTTTCTCTTCTTTATTAGGGTGCATTTAGACTTGCAAACCCTTTTCAACCTTTTTCTTTTTACATGATAAATCTATCTATTTCTACCCTTATTACATCCAAGGGCTCAGATTAAACTGTTGAGCACCTTTTATTAACTCTACCTATCTACTTATCTGCCAAGATTAAACTGTTTGGTCAGATATTTATTCTCTATTCTACAACATGAAATTGAAACATGAATGATTCAAGTTTAAACGGTTTGACTCTTCATAAATTGTGGCAAAAGTTTGACAAGCTGCACACAATTGCTTTATTACAAAATGAAATAGTAGTGGCATTTGGATTTGCACACTTTCCTTGGTCTATTTTTTGTTTGGGGTTCATTTCTTTCACTTTTTTTGACCATTTTATTTTTCTTACCCTTTGATTTTTCTTTTAGGGTATACCCTCTTTACATTTTTTAAATTTTTTGATTTTTTTGGTTTTTCAAGAATATGGAACACCTTTGCTCAAGAAAGAAGGTTTGAACATATTCCATGGTTCAATCAAGACAATCATGAAAGATGAAACCTATTGGTATAGGAGACTAACACACGGCACAAATGTCGCAGAGGCGAAGCGGATGCTGAAGACCCTAGTAGAACTCTACATGTCGTTCAAAGAAACTTGGAGTTTAACTCGCCAAGTGCCTATGTCTGCAGTAGAGGATCTACAAGAGGCTATCCAGAGATGGGTAGTCGGGGTACCGCGAGACTAGGTGTGGTTATTCCACCGTGTGGCTACTACGATCATGTTTTATAGGAACACGAATGTTGGCTAGGGACCATAGATTTTATCAGATGACTGTACTATATTTTTGATACTGAACATGATCGGGCATAAGCCCTAATTTTGTAGGACATATGGGTCCAAATTTTTGTATATTTTTTTGAACACTCTGATTATAGATACATATATACAACGGTTTATGATGTGATGAAACAAATGTGTGAAAATGTATGATGATTTTGATGATTTAATTAAAGTATTGAATGATTAATATGCCAGTCAATTGCTTTATTAGCTAATGAGTCTGCCATCCAATACCCAGCTCGAGGAATATGAATAAATGCTATAAATTGGAATGATATTTGTAACAAACGTACCCTCAAAAACAATCGAAATAAAAATGGATCTCGGACCCGATATGTATTGTTCAACTGCGAAACCACTAGCTGGGAGTCCAAGAAAAATACCAATGAATCAACACCTAAAGATATTGCTTCTGAGAGTAGATAAATGACTGCAGTGTATTCTGCTACGTTATTGGAAGCAGGACCAATGTAGACTGCTCTTGAAACTAACAGCTGACTAGATGGATAACGAAGTACCCAAGCCGTGGAAGCTAAGTTCCGGGTGTGTCTACTAGCACCATCGGCGAAACCATAATGACTCAAGATATCCAACACAACTTGCCAAAGCAGATCAAAAACATCACCATCACCTCATAGACCGAAAACTCAGATATTTACAACAACAAAAACAAAAATAAATACAAAAAGCAAGATGTGAGGCCAAAGCCTAGGCATAATACCTTTTCAGATAGAGCCCATTTCTGGGCTCCGCAAACTCATTTCCCTCAAAATCAACCAAGGTATAAGCTCCTTTTTTGAGGATCTTTTTAATGATGAAGGGGCCATACCACATAGACTTGAACTTACCTACCCCCAGGGCATCTTTCTCCTGGGCATAAACCAAAACAAGGTCTCCTTCAGAGAAAACCCTAGGTTTGACTACTTTATCATACTGAACTTATACCCATTTCTTGTGTGCCTTGTTCATCATGGCAGCATCTCGACGCTGCTCATCAAGATGTTCCAGATGAAGGAAGCGTTCTTCAAGACTGGAAGTGTCAAGAAGAAGCTCTACATCTAATTTAAGAAAAGGAATCTCACACTCGATGGGAAATACTGATTCTAACCCGTAAGCTAGTTGAAACGGAGTAAAACCAGTTGCAGTTTTTACTGACATCTAGTATGCCCAAAGCGTAGGATACAGCATGATATGCCATTAGATCTAGCTTTATCAATTGTCCGTTGAAGAATGGTCTTCAAGGATTTTTTCACGGCTTCCACTTTCCCATTGGCCTAAGGATAATAAGGAGATGAATGCTCTTGTTGGAAACCTAATTTTAGAGCCAACTCAGCCATCATGTTGTTCTGAAAATGATTGCCATGTTCAGTGACAATCTCTTTAGGAATACCAAAATGAGCAATAACTTGATTGAAGAGAAAAAGAGTTGTTGTCTCACCGTCATTCCCAAAAGTAGGCATAGCCTCGACCCACTTCATGAAGTAGTCTACTTCTACAATAATGTACTTGTGACCTTTAGCCGAAGGTGGGTTACAAGTAGTATAATCAATACCCCACTTTTTAAAGGGACCGACAGTGACAACCGGGAAGAGCGGAGCTAGATGAGCACGCATCTTTCTAGTATACACTTGACATGGATGACACCATTTGACCGAATCCATACAATCTTTAAAAATTGAAGGCCAAAAGTATCCAGCATGCTTTTGGGTTGTAGCAAGCCCAGATAAATGACCACCACAAGCTCCACTATGGCAATCATTCAACACAACCTCAACTTCTTCGAGAGTTAATCATCATCTTAGGATCGAATCGACCCCTCGACGGTATAAAGTATCACCAATAATCAAGTAATTTTTAGCCAGGTGACCCAACATACGATGCTCATCTTTCAAAAAAGTTGAGGGAAACTTCGGAGTCTGAAGATATCCAATGAGATCCCCATACCAAGGATCCTGTGAAGAGATGAGAAAAATATGCTCATCTGGAAAGGATTCATCATAAATCATCTCCTCTCCACAGGGAAACTCATAAATTAATTCTGCGAAAACTAATGATTTCTTGGACTTGGCAGACATAAACTCAATATCAAATTCCTGCAAAATCACAATCCATCGATTTTATTTACCCCCAATCACTTGCCTGTTGAGAACAAACTGAAATAGATTGACTGTTGCCAAAACAAAAGTTTTCGAAGGAGAATATAATTTCTGAGCCATTGTACAGCATGGATAGCTGCTAAAGAAAGCTTCTCTATCATAGAATACTGGAGTTCAGGTCCTACCAAGCCTCAAATAAGGTAGTATATAACATGCTCTACAAGAGCATCATCCTCCTGAACCAGAACCATACCGATAGTAGATTCTGCTGCTGCGAGATACAGAAGGAAATCCCTGCTATAATCAGGTGGGCTCAGTATAGGAGCAGAGGTTAATGCCTTTTTTAAAGAATCAAATGAGCATTTAGAAAAGTTATCCCACAAAAATGGGACTCCCTTCTTTAATAATCTCATGAATCCCCTTGTAATCTCAACATAATTTACGATAAATCTCTGCAGAAAATTATCTTTTCCTTGTAGACTTTGAAGTTGACAAATAGACAACGGGGGTGGCAACAGAAGTATTTCCTCAACCTTGAAGGGATCTACACGAATCCCTTCCTTAGACACAATAAATCCCAACAACCAATCTGATGTGATCGCGAAAACACACTTGTTCAGATTCAACTGGATCTTGTAAAATCGACATCTTTCAAATACTCAACGGAGGTGAGAAGGATGATCAATTCTCTTGCGAGAACGAGCAGCTAGATCATCTAAGTACACCTCGATAATATGTTTGATGTCGTGGAAGGAATATGACATGGCCCACTGAAAAGTGGCTCCAGCATTTTTAAGGCCAAAATGCATTTTCTTGTAAGCAAAGGTACCCCAGGGACAAATAAAGGCAATCTTATGTTGATCTTCAGGATGGATAGTAATTCGATTATATCCAGAAAAATCGTCCATGAAGGAGAAAATCTCATTACTTGCACATTCATCAATAATCTGATCTATGAATGGTGTGGGGTAATTAGCTTTCAGACATGCTTTATTAAGGTCTCTGAAATCAATGCAAATGCGAATTGTCCCTTGTTTCTTATCCATCAAAACTGGATTCGAAACCCACTCTATCAAAGGAATAGGGAAAATGAATCCTGCCTTGAGCAGCTTCTCTACCTCAGCTTTGATAGCTGTAGCCTTCCTAGGGTTAACCGGACGAAGCTTTTGCCTCATAGGCTTAGCATTTTCGTAGATCTTGATCTCATGCTAGACAATAGATGGATCTATACCAGGCATGTCCTCATAATACCAAGCAAACACATCCCTAAAATCTTTAAAAAGATCGGTGTAAATTTGAATCTCTTCAAGGGAACATTTAGCTCTGATGAAAACATTCTCGATAATGTTGGGATTCTTGGAGATGTTCATCGGGATAGTCAGAGAAATCACAACCATGTTCCCTTCAGAAAATACCTGTGCTGGAGCTAAGGGGTTCCGTACTGGGTGAAAAGGGCCAGGAGACTGAGGACTTGGAAAACTTGACTCAACTTTGCTCAAATATGGTAGAAGGTAAGACCGATGATGCAAATCATCCCATGGTCTATATATACCAGTCATATCTTCCAGGATAGCCTCTTCAAATGGAAGAGTGGTATCAAGGCAATCTTGGGCGGAAGAAGAACTAAGTGTCCAAGCCAGGGCCACATCGTCATCCAATTCCTCTGATGTAAGAGAAACTGGAATGGATTATACAGAGTTGACAATAGATCTATAAGAAATCTCAGTTGCAGACATCAGAAATTCCATTCCACCCACTTGACCTTCTGCTAATGTGGAGGTAGGGGAAGGTAAGTTCCACGGGTACGAAAAATAATGAGTTTTGAAAAACTCTCGTCTAATTGCAGCCCTGGAGGATGAAATTGCATTAATATGAACAGAAGGAGGTGGAATATCAAAAGTACCCATCAAAGAAGAATACATTCCAACCCCTAGATTCTCAACAGGCGGTTTGGCATTATCTACCAAAGGGATAGTTGAGTTAGTAGATGCATTCGGGTCTATAGGAGAGAAATCTAGTTGGTCAACTGTGACAATCCTCCCTTCGTGAGGGAAACAAATAATACGAAATAAGGAGGATGCAATAGCATCCATCTCCTAAATCCAGTTTCGACCCAACAGAAAATTGTAGTCCAAGCTGGCATCAACTATTTCAACCTCTATATTTACAGTTTTTCCCCCAACAAAGATGGGCAAAGAGGGGACAATACCATGCATCTTGTGAGAATGACCATCAAACACAGTCAAAAGAGTGGCTGATGGAACAATTGCGGGAGATCCGATCCCCTTCCAGCATGCAAGAGACATCACACACGTGGAAACACCCTCATTGACGACTGTTCGAAATATATTGCATTTTAGAAACGATGGTCTAATATGGAAAGCCATATGATGTGGGAGTCCCTTTTTAAAATTAGACATATCAAATGTAATCATAAGAGATTTCTTCGGATCAACAGCCCCAATAGTAGTGAGAAGAGCACTTCGCTAAGCTGGACAAGACTGGAGCACCTCGAGAGCAGACATAGCACAAGGGCTCTGTGCCAGATCTTCTACAATAGAGTAGTTCTGGGCAGCCTTGGCATTTGGATTAATCGTCGTACGCTTTGTAGATGCTTTTGGCATCTGAGGTATGGGCTCAAAAATGGGCCTCGTAATGTGAAGCAGCTCAGCACTATCAGGAGCACCCTTGGCTTTCAAAGACTCAACTGCGCCATAATCACGAGATCTCATAGGGATATCTACGTGAGCACTTATCATATATATGTTTGATGGGGTTTCCCCTTCCTGGGTGCCTCCAGAAGGAGCCCCAGTATTTTGATTTGCGCCAACAACTAACTGTTGCCCTTATGGAAAAGGGTTTGTTAACACAACCTGGGAACTTGAAGATCCCTGTTGAGCTAGCAAACGCTGCGCATCCTGAATTTTGGGGCAAAGGTGAGTAAGATGTCTCCAGTACATAACTTGCATGGAAAATTCACTTTATTTTTATCCTTTTGACCCTCACCAACATGCTCATTGGATTTATTTTCATTTCCCTTCTCATCTTTGCCCTTCTTCTTGTTATTATTCCGTCCTTTCTTCTTCCCTTCGAATTGTTGATTTCCTTTGGGGTTAGAAGTCTAGACGGCATTTATTGACAAATATTGGGAAGAGGTTGGCGCTGAATGTACAGCCTGACCCGAAGAAGCAATTATATGGAAAACTACTGCAATTGGCTAAGCAGGTTAGTTGCACCGCTATCGATTGACCCAATAAGTCCATCACCATGAGGACCAGGATTAGCTTTGGACAAGTCCAATTTGGAGTGAAGAGCGTCAGGAAAATTTTTATCGAGGACTCCAAATTGAGAATAAATCAGTTCTAATTGCTGGGCCCTAAAAATAGCCTATTCCTCGGAAAATACCCCTAATAGGGATACGTCCTTCGAAATATCTAGCTACAAGGATTTCAAAAACAATTCTAGAAGGAATTCATTTGGAATATAGGCTTTAATGAGCCTCTTCCTTCTCCGCCATTCCTGAATATGATCAGAAATGTGGGTTGCCTTGTCCTACTGAAAATTAGCCAAGAGTTCAATCCAAGCATCATAACGAACAGGCAACTGAAAATGATTTAAAAACATAGTAGCCAGATCTCCAAAAGTGGAAAAAATACCCCCAGTTAACTCAATATATCACTTAGCTACATTTCCAGTCAAGGTGCACTGAAATAACCTCAACCTAATCAAATCATCGATCAGGGAGGTTGATGAACACCATAGATGGAAAGTGGTAATGTGATCTACCGGATCCTCTCCATTCTTTCCTTCAAACTTTGGGATTTCTGAAGGTAGTTTGGTGGGGACCGGAGGCCACCCCAGACTATATCGAATTGGATCGTTAGTCAATTTCAACAAATCTGGAAATTTTAACGTTGCCAGAAATGGTAAACGAGGAGGAGCGTGGGAATTCCACCCTTGATAGGATGGATTCCCCACATTCTAGAAAGAATAACCTGGATTTGATGAGGCACTAGGTTTCCAGATAGAGTTCATAGAAAATGTTGGGCCATAGGAAAATCCTTGTGACCCATCATTTGGAGAAGGACCCCCTCCCAACATGGAGTTACTATAAATCGGACTAGTTCCCCCCACTGAATTAGTGATTGAAGAAGAAACCCCCTGATAGCGGTTCCAAGCATTTGAAAAAGGAGAAAAAAATCCTGATAAACACTTGACAAAGAGAAAGGAACATTCCCTTGGTGACCAGCGAGAAACTGATTCCCTACCCCTACTGCTGTAAAGATAGGGTTCCAACCCGTAAAGGTTGTAGAATTTTGACCTCCAGACCATGGATTAAAACTCTAAGTCTGGGAAGTAAAAGGAAAAGACCCTAAGGAAGGATTTGAATTAGGAATATGCCCACTTCCAAAGGGGAACCCTTGAAAATAAGTTGATCCACTAGCCATGGAGGAGATCGGTGCAGATGTAGTTGCAGCAGCAGAAAAGGAAAATGGAGGAATCCCACTAACGGACATTCCAAAACAGAAGGGACCAGATTAAGAAGCCTATGCTTGGGTGTGACCAGAGCCAAACACAACAGCACTAGAAGCAATCAAAGGTATAGCAATAGTGCCTCCTTCAACTTTAGAAGGAGTCTAAATACTTGCAGAACTCATAACCGAAGCTACGTTCCCAGTCCTGGCCATCGAAAGGTAAGAATATGATGGATAAGAACTCTCTGGTATCTCAGACTCAGGTCTGATGTACTCGATCATAAATGGAGAACTAGGAGAAAGAGGAGATGGAAGCGATTCAGGAGGTTGAGATACTTCCACTAATTCTACTTCTTCTGGAAATAAAACTCTCGAGGTGAGTGGAGTACTCCTATCGGTAGTGACACCGACACCAGAACCAGCTACAGAAACTTCAAGCCCTAACAGAGGATCTCTCTCTGTTATGTCTGATAACACCAGGTGATAATCATCTGTTGAATTACTTCTACACCTTCTTTAAGAAGGCTCGGCACTCACGGGAGACAACCCACGAAGCCTTCTTGATCGACGAGGTGATCGGTGAGCCACTTTAAAAGATTTATTAGACTCAAAAAATTATAAAGCTAAGTAGGCTAGGAGTAAATAGCACTCACTACAAAGTCCCTAAAATACAACCAAACAAGCAGCTTTTAGGTATTTCCGCTCCGGGTGATTAGGACCGGACACCAAAATACAAGAAAGCGAAAAATAGGACCTCCTGAAAATAGTCTGGAGTAATTACGACCCAAGTCTACTAGCGAAGGTAATAGAAACAGTTACGCTGACCTCCTAACAAAAGCCTTTGCCCGTGCAAGTACCCAAGCTTCACAAGGGTACCCTCCAGAAGCACTGCTGGAAGTGATACAACATCTACCTCAGGTACCATGGGTATTCCCCCCCGCATTCACTTGTGTGATACCTAGGATGGGAAACTAAGGACACCAATCTGTATTAGCAGCCAGGCGGAACGATCTTAGGTCAAGATTCAGAAAATTAGAGAGGGGTAACTCTCTTCTCTACCTACACTTTCCCTCGCGCTTAACTCTCTGGAGGAGAGCTTTCCCGGTCCACCCAACAGTGTTGGATTTTGCTCATTAATAAACTTCTATGTTTCAAAATTTTGGCAACCTTGGAGAGTTAACTCTCCACTCACCTATTCCAAGGCCCTACAACCTAGCTAGTTGATGTATGACACTTAATACAAAAATTTCTAGTTGTTTTTAAATTATATCGCTTATTTTAATTGGTTATTAATTTATGTCAATGGCATATGGAAATGAAACCGATGATGTTTGTATGACGCAGAAGAGAAACCAATGAAAACCAAACTATATGCAAATGCACTGATTGCCTTTCGATGAAGATTGATTTCTACATAGGTTCTATGAGACTACTTTTTTTTACTTTTCTTTTCAAATAATCATTCTTCACACACCTCAAAAAGTTATGAAAAAATTCTTATGTGCACCTAATGCAAATTACTAATGGCATGCAAATCTTAAGATGCTGGATCTAGAAAAGTAAAGAGAAATCTCTAACAATACCAAGGTTCAATCACTTTTTGGCAGTCAACAAGGCTAGTTCCAAATCAGAAATTCAATGTATAAAGACACCAAAAACATTCTTGACATAAAAGAATGAAATCAAAAGAAGACTCCCTTCCTAATCAAGTCAAGAATCGAAGAATAAAGACTTCAAAAAAGCTTCAAAAGATGAAAAGAAACCATTTAAACAAAATGAGAAACACAAGCAATGGAAAACAAAATGTTTTTTGGGATTTTGAGTTTATAAAGAAAAGTGACTTCAAAGAGACCAAGAAACTATCCAGTTATAGAGTCAAGCAAACTTCGAATTTCCAACAAAATTTCAACAAAATTCCCCCAAGCCAACTGTGCTACTCTCGCATCTAGACTTGTATGGGCAAGAGGAAGACAAGAAACCCAATAAATCAACTCAGCACAATAGCATAAAATTGCGGCAAACACAAACTCCAAAGAATCAAAAAGGAGACTCTTCGAAAATTGCAACAAGACCTAGTCAATGAAATAAAGAAAACCAAACGCAAAAACAGGCAAAAAACAAAATGCAAAGCAACACATAAAGTTAGGAAAGAGAAAATGAGCACAAGCTCTCTGTCCTAATACTCAGAACATCCAAGAATATTCAAAAAAATATCTTGGTGCTCAAGCCAGAATCTCAAGCACAAAAAATAAAGATTTCACCAAATGAGTCGGTCTTCAGACAATTAAGAGAGAAACAGGCATGAAACCACCTTGGACACAGTCCAGAGACTTCAAAGACACTACAGGAACAAGTCACCACAGGTAGACAAGACCAAAAAGCTTAAAATCAAAAAATTCAAAATTTACCCAAGCATACACGCCATCGTAGTTTAGCAACACGTGTATATACATGACTGTGTCAAAGGAAACTCACATATACGCGGGTCCCTTTGCTAAAAATAGCATGTATACACGACTGTGCAGAAGAAAAACCGTGTATGGAAAGGTAAATAAAGAAAAACAAAAACTTGTTAAGCCTGATTAGGAGACGAGGTCTTCAGTCTGACTGGAAGCAGATTCACTGAACTAGAAAAAGTGATAGAAACTATTGGGAACCTTCAATACAGATGAAACAACCCAAAAGGGAAATCACAAGAATGTGATCCCCAGTGGAGTCGTCATTTCTGTTTCGGGAAATAACTCCCTAGTTCTTAGTATAAAAGATAGGTTAAGTGAGTCATTCTTGAATGGTATGCCCCTGATCTGTGAAGGTTTCTGACCCAAAAACCCCCAGCAACCCTTTGTGCTTCGTAACCTAGAAATCAAGAAAGAATGAACACGAAACTCTAGTTTTACATCATATATAGTCCCTAAACGTCAGTGTAACTCATGTATAATATCATAAGCACAATATCAAACATTCAATTAATGATCATTACACATATATAAATAGATATAAACATGTGAATATTGGGAACAAGATGGTTCTTCTTATTATAAATGGCATGTACAGTAATAGAAATGTGGAGAGATCACCTAAATCCTTCCACAGCCTTCGAGCATACTGTCCTCTGGATCCTTCCGGCCCTCACCTCACAATAATTCTTCCAAGATGTGTGCACACTAGATGTCATATAGAATGATGAGCATCTCAAGGAAACAAGGGTTTCCTGAATATACCTAGGAAGTGCAAGAGGCACGAGAATATCAGACTTGAAATAGGGCTCCAACAGAGTATAATATCTATAATTTTCTCTCTCCCTTAGGCCATACACATGAGGGGATTTTATACTCCCTCAAAGTAGTTTCAGTAGTTGGAAACAGTTGGGCCACGGGCTGGGGTGGTTGAATTACGGGAATAACCATCACCCTGCCTCGAAAATAGGGAATTTTGTATATTTTTTAATGATTTAAATGGCCTACGCAGAAAAGTATGAATGGACTCGCGTATATACACGGAAAATTCTGGGCATAGTCATGTATGGGTTTTTAGACACTGTTTTTATGAAGTTGTTCAAGTCTGGGAGGAAAGGGTGCCCAAGGCCCAAAGAGACAATCATTAATCACATGAGGGTGAAAAATGATGCTATAACACCTATCAAATATTTTCACTAATTCTTTAGTGAAACTTGCATAAGATGAAGCATTTGCATTTTTTAAGGAAAAGGACTCAAATTTCCACCAGGCATAGGCCTTACCTCTCAAATGCAGCGCTGCAATTCTGATGGCTTCATCTTTAGGAATTTGGTGTTGCTGCAAGAAGGTGTCTATCTCATCCACCCAAGCTTTTGTTGAACATGCAGGTGAACCATCAAAATTTGATAGAAGAAATCTATCATGCTTTTTTCTCCCCTTCACCTTGGTCTTGCAAAACTCTGAAAAACTGAGATGATCTTTGAATTTTTGAGTTTGAGACTCATACTCTTTCAGGGAATCACTAATATTTTCTTTCCTAGCAACCTCTTCTTCTTCTTCCATATTTCTCATGGCAAATCTAGGCATGTGACTGTGTTGTACATCATGGTGTGCGACTGCATGTTCACACTCTTCATATGAAAATCTATAGCTTGTTTCAGAATAAAACTCTCTTGGAGATTCTCCATACATCTCCCCTCTTATCTTCTTTAAATCTTTATGAGTGTTCTGTACAGATTTAGGAAGAAGCTTTGTAAGCCTATCCCCTTTTTCTTCTCCAAGGGATGGACTCTTTTTCCTGCCCATTTCCTTGTCTCCTTTTTCATGAGAATAGGAAGTGCAGGGTTCTTCCTCTTCTATTTTCTTGTCCTCCTTGGGGAGGTTCTTCATGGATCTGAAATATGATGATATAAAACCCATCCTCTTCAATCTTCTAATCTCTTTGGCTGAGACTCACAGGCTGAGCCAAGATTGATGCTCTGATACCACTGTAATATCCCCAAATGGGATTGCTCAGCAAGGCATGCCTGAAAAATGCATTTTTCAAGAATGGCTGCTACAAGATTTGAAACCAATACCTGGATCTCTTAGATCAATGTATGTAAGACCAAAATCCAAGAGGATGCTCAAAAGAAATCACTCTAGGTGTGCTAAACAGGTCTCCCACACCTAGTTGTCTTGAGAAAGTGCCCAATGAAGGGACTGCAAAAATGTATGAACATATAATAGAGCAACAGTGTTATTTTTATGAACCAAAACACATGAAGATCTGAATAGCCATCAAAGGTATATTATAGCATAAATTATATACAAATCCTTGAGGAAAGAGACACTCAAGCAAGGTAATGCAGCCTCAATGGGACATGTACATTAAAATAGATGAACAATGCTACACAGGAATTTCTACAGGCTAAAAGGACGCAGTTTATTGGATACACTGCAACATGCTGAACAATAATAGAAAGATATAACTGTTGTGGTCCTGTGATTTTCCATATTGGCATACCAAGTGACAAGGCAACATCAAAACAAGTCTTTAGAGCTCTAGGACCTAGCCTTCCTAGTCTCAGAGGGGGATCTCTCAATTGTTTGCAAAGATATGACTTGTTTTCTTGTAAAAGGTTGATTTTAGGCTAGTTATTAAGCATGATTTTGTTTGATTGTTTGGTGGGACATGATGTAATGATCCTTTTTCAGGAATTTCAACAAGGTGCTCAATAGAAACGTTGTATAAGTAAAAATGTGCAAAAATAATGCAGATCAGGACTTGTTTCCTCTTATTTATGATGTATGAGACTTATATATGGAGTTTAATATAAAAAAAATCAGTTTAGAATCATTAAACATATCTCCCAAAAACTTGACTAGCTAAAAAGCACCCAAAGAGGAAGGCTAAAAAAAAATGCAAGCACTGCTTCAGGAATTGCACAATTTTAGCAGATGTAGAAAGGAGATCAGTAAGGAGACTTATATTTCAGTCATATAGTAGAAATCAGCATTATGATAAAGCCCTTTCATTATACAGTAGAATGCATGAGTCAATACAGCAATAAATCTTCAGAAAAGAGAGCAGGAATACACGTATATTTGCAGAAATGCTTCAACAGCGTTATTTTAGAGGAGCTTCAGTAGCTGGAAGTTACAAATCAGATCTAGGACATATCTATGGATAAAACATCATATCTATATCAGATCTGTAAACTATATAATTTTCTCTTCAAGATCCACTTGGAATTTTGACAAAAGCATGCATGAATAACAGTAGATCTGAGAAACAAGTTGCAGAACTGGAAACTGCTGTAGTAAATTCCTGAATATAACATTTCATTACAATGGATTGAATCTGAAAAAAACATAGATCAGGAAGCTAATCCATGGATCACCAAGTGGAAGGCAAAGCCTAGCACAAGAGATCTCTAATCTAAACTATGAGCAAGACACCCTGTAAACCCTCATATAGAAATAACGCAGTTTACTCAATGGGACAACATTGTAGCTCAAATGACATAGAAAACTACTGTAAAATTCTAGATCTGAATCACAAGAAGTGGAGACACTCTTTCATGAGGTTAAAGAACACCTTCCATGAGAAGAGGCTCCCAAAAATGCACTAGATCTCTACAGATCTAGACTCCCACTTGCTGCAGCTCACAAGATAGCTCAGCCCACAAGATGAGTAGCACTGTAATGTAAGATGGAGCTTGGCCTCAAGCCTGATAGTGGTTCAATTCAACAAACTTTCCTCCTTGAATCCTCAAAGGAAGAGGTGAAATCCCTAGATAGGAATTCCAGATACAATCCTCCACTAAACAACAGAGAATGGTATTTGTCTAAGCAGACAAATACTTAGAAAAATGATCAATCAAAAACCTTCTCTTGTTGCCCTCCCTCTCCTTATATAAGATGAGAAAGCTTTTGAAAACCCTTGTTATAGCATCATTTTTCACCCTTATGTGATTCATTATTGTCTCTATGGCCTTGGGCACCCATTCCCACATACTTGGACAAAATTCATAAAAAACAGTGTTAAAAATCCCATACGCGGTTATGCCCAGATTTTTCCTCATGTATACGCGAGTCCATATGTAATTTTCCGCGTATGCCTTTAAAATTATTAAAAAATATATTAAAAATCCCTATTTTCGGGTTGGGTTGATGGTTACTCTAGTAGTTCAACCACCCCAGCACGTGGCCAACTATTTCCAACTGATTGAAACTACTTTGAGGGAGTATAAAAGCCCCTCATGTGCATGGCCTAAGGGAGAGAGAAATTATTGATATTATACTCTGTTGGAATCCCTAATCCAAGTCTGATTTCCCGTGCCTCCTGCACTTCCCAGTTCACTACATGAAACCCTTGTTTCATGGAGATGTTCATCTCTCTATATGTCATCTCATGTGCACAAGTTCTGAAGGAATCTTAGTGAGGCAAGGGTGGGACGGATCCGGACGATGCTCTGTTCGAAGATTGTGGAAGGATTCAGGTGATCTCTCCACTTTTTATTACTGTACATGCTATTCATAATACAGAAGAACCATCTTGTTCCTAAAATACACATGTTAGAATCTGCTTGCATATGTGAAAATATTGTTATTTAAGCATTTATTATGGTTTATTTAATGTTTCACATGGATTTCACTAACATTTAGGGTAGATATATATTGTACAACCAGTTTTCCGTGTATGTTTCTTCTTGGTTTTCAGGTTAAGGAGGAAGAAGGGTTGCTGGGGGTTTGGACCCCGCGAGATCTACTACAAACGTAGGACCTACGGGTAAGTTCCTCGATCTATTCTATCTAGTTTTTCGTGAACAAATATGGTTGTGTGAGTCCTTTTTGAATTGCATGCCCTGATCTGTGGAGGTTTCAACCCAACAAACGTCTAGGGAGTTATTTCCCGAAATAGAACTGGCAACTCCGCTGGGGATCGCATTCTTGTGATTCCCCTTTTGGGTGGTTTCAGTGGTTTTCACGGTTTCCAACAGTTTCAATCATCATTTCCAGTCCATTTAAGCTTTTCTCAGTCAGGCTGAAGACCTGGTTCTTTATCCAGGCTTGATCTTGTATATTTTTCACTATTTACCTTTCCATACGCTGGTTTCTTTGCACATAGTCGCGTATACACGCAATTTTTGTTAGAGGAAGTCGCGTATACGCGGGTTTCCCTTAACACAGTCGCATATGCACGCTTGTTGCAAAACTGCTATGTAGCGTATGCCTAGGCAAGTTTTGAAATTTTTGATTTCTGAGCTTTTTGGTCTTGTCTGCCTATGAAGACATGTTCCTGCAGTGTCCTTTTAGTCTTTGGATTGTGTTGAAAGTGGTTATCAGTCTTTTTCTCTCTTGTTTGGTTGAAAACTGACTCATTTGGAAAATCTAGTTTTTCTAGTGCTTGCATTTCTGGTTTGAGTACCAAGATCTCTTTCTTGGGATTATTGGCTGTTCTGCTTAATCAGGACAGAGAGCTTCTACTCATATACTCTTTCCTAACTTTATGTCTTGCTTTTCACTTTAGTCTTTGCCTGCTTTTTGGTTGGTTTTCTTGAGTTCATTTGACTGGGTCTTGTTGCAATTTTTGAAGAGTCATTCTTGGTTCTTTGAAGTTGTTGTTTGTTGCAAGATTGTGCTATTATTCTGGGTCAACTTGCTTAGTTTCTTGTCTTCCTTTTGCTCATATGAATCTTGCTACCGAGTAGCACTATAAGATTTGGAGCATTATGGTTGAAGTTTTGTTTGAAATTTAGAGTTTGTTTGGCTTGGTATTTGGATAGCTTTCTTGGTCTTGTTGAAGTCTTCCTTTTATAAAATTCAAAAGCACAAAAACATTTTGTTTTGTCTTTGCTTTTGTTTTGCGTTTTTTGTTTTGACTTCTTTTCGTCTTTTGAAGCTTGGTTGAGATTTCTTACCTTTGGTTTTTTACTTGATTTGGGAAGGGAATTGTCATTGGTTTCTTTCTCTTATTTCGAGTATATTTCAATGTCTTTATGCTGAGAGTTTCTTATTTGGGAATTAGCTTGGTGGACAACCGAAAAAGTGATAAAACTGAAGAATCCTTGGGAAATTTCTCTTTGTTTTGATAGATTTTGCATCTTAGAATTAGGCATGCTCTTAGTGATTTGCATTAGGTGCACTTAAGCATTTGTAGTATTTTTCATAATTTTTGCGAGTGTGAGTTTGATATTCGAAAAGAAAAAATATATAATCTCGTAGAACCCGTGTAGAAATTTATTTTCATCGAAAGACAAATACTGCATCTGCATGTAGTTTGGTTTTCATTAATTTCTTTTTTGCGTCACAAAACACCATGAGTTTCATTTCCATATCCCTTGACTTAATATAAAAGCCAACTAAAACGAGCGCAATAATTTAAAATCAACTAGCAAGTTTTTTTTATTAAGTGTCATACACCAACTAGCTAGGTTGTAGGGCCTTGGATTAGGTGAGTGGAGAGTTAACTCTCCAAGGCCGCTAAAACTGAAAACATAGAATTTGATTAATTGAGCGAAATCCAACTCTGTTAGGTGGACCGAGAAAGCTCTCCTCCAGAGAGTCAAGCGCGAGGGGAGGTGAAGGCTGAGAAGAGAGATACCCCCTCTCTGATTTGTTGGATCTAACCTCAAGACCATTCCGCCCGGCTTCTGACACGGATTGGTGCCCATAGTTGCCATTCCTAGGTTCCACACAGGTGACTGCGGGGGGGAATACCCGTGGTACCTGAGGCAGACGTTGTATCACTTCCGGCAGTACTTCTGGGGGGTGCCCTTGCGAAGCTTGGGTACTTGTGCCGGCAAAGGTTGTTGTTAGGAGGTCGGCGTAACTGTTTCTGTTACCTTCGCTAGTAGGCATGGGCCATAATTATCCCAGACTACTTTCGGGAGGTCCTATATTTCACTTTCTCGTATTTTGGTGTCTGGTCCTAATCACCCAGAGCGGAAATACCTGAAGGCTGCTTGTTTGGTTGCATCTTAGGGATCTTTATAGTGAGTGCTCTTTTCTCCTAGCTTGCTTAGCTTGATACTTTTTTTAGTCTAATTAATCTGTTAAAGTGGTTGATCAAGCGCCTCGTCGATCGAGGATAATCCGGGGGTTATCTCCCGAGAGTACAGAGCCTTCTCCGAGAAGGCGTAGGAGTATTATAGCAGGTTAATGCCACCCTGTGGTATCTGACGTAGTGGAGAGAGATCCTCCACCAGGGTTTGAAGGTCCTGTAGTTGGTTCTGGTGTTGGTTCCGAGAGGAGCGTTCCGCTCACCTCAAGATTCTTGTTTCTGCGAGAAGCAGGAGAAGAAGTAGAAGTAGAGGAAGTATCTCAATCTTCTTAGTCACTTCCATCTCCTCTTCCTCCTGATTATCCGTTTGTTGTGGAATACATCAGACCTGAGTCTACAAGACTAGAAGATCCTCCATATTATTCATACCTTTTGATGGCCACGACTGGGAACGCAACTTCGGTTGTGAGTACTGTAGGCATTCAGACCCCTGCTTCAGTAGAAGGAGGGGGCACAATTGCTATATCTACAATTGCTTCTAGTACTGCTGTGTTTGGCTCTGGTTACACCCAAGCACAAGCTTCTCAATCTGGTCCCTTTTGTTTTTGAATGCCCACTAGTGGGATTCCTTTGTTTTCCTTTTCCACTACTACAGCTGCATCTACACCCATGTCTTCCATGGCTAGTGGGTCAGCTTCTTTTCAGGGGTTCCCCTTCGGGAGTGGACATATTCCTAATCTGAATCCTTCCTTAGGGTCTTTTCCTTTTACCTCCCAGACTCAAAGGTTCAACTCCTAGTCTGGAGGTCAGAGTTCGACTACCTTCACCGGTTGGAACCCTATCTTTACAGCAGTGGGGGCAGGGAATCAGTTTTACACTGGTCACTAAGGGAATGCTTCTTTCCCTTCATCGAGTGCTTATCAGGCTTTTTCTCCTCTGTCTAACGCATGGAACCCCTATCAGGGGCTTTCCTCTTCATTTAATACTTTGGGAGGGGGAACTGGTCCGGTCTTTGGTAACTCTACGTTGGGAGGGGGTTCTTCTCCTTTTTCTACGAGTCATTTCTGGCAACCTTGTGCCTCATCAAATCCATTCTATTCTTTTTCAGAATGTTGGGAATCCATCCCACCAAGGATGGAATCCTCAAGCTCCTCCTCGTTTACCTTTTCTGGCAACGTTAAACTTGCCATATTTGTCGAAATTGATGAACGATCCGATCCGATATAGTCCGGGGTGGCCTCCGGTTCTTACCAAACTACCATCAGACATTCCAAAGTTTGAAGGCAAGAATGGAGAGGACCCGGCTGACCATATCACCACTTTCCATCTATGGTTCTCATATAACTCCTTGATTGAGGATTCAATTAGGTTGAGATTGTTTCAACGCACCTTGACTGGAAATGCTGCCAAGTGGTACATTGAGTTGGTTGGGGGCAGTTTTGCCACATTTTCAGATTTTGCTACTACATTTCTAAACCACTTCCAGTTGCCTGTCCATTATGACACCGGGACTGAACTCCTAGCTAATTTTAAGCAGGACGACGCAACCCACATTTCTGATCATATTCAGGAATGGCAGAGAAGGAAGAGGCTTATTAAAGCTCATATTCCAGGTGAATTCCTCTTGGAATGGTTCTTGAAATCGTTTCAGTCAGATATTTCTAAGGATGTATCCCTGTCTGGGGTATTTTCTGAGGAGCAGGCCATTTTTAGGGCCCAACAGCTTGAATTGATATATTCTCAGTCGGGTGTCCTTCAAAAATATTTGCCTAATGCTCCGCGCTCCAAGTTAGACTTATCCAAGCCTAAACCCAGTCCTCATGGTGATGGACTTGTTGGATCGATCGATAGTGGTGCAGCTAACCTGCTTAGTCAATTGCAGCAGTTGTCTATACAATATGCTTCTTCTAGTTAAGATGTGCCTGCTGAGTCATCACCTTCTCAATCTTTGTCGGTAAATTCTGTTTAGTCTTCCAACCCTAAAGGAAATCAACAATCCGAAGGGAAGAATAAGGGACGTAACAAGAAAAAGGGCAAGAATGGGAAGGGTAATGCAAATAAGTCTAACGAGCAGGGTGGTGAGGGGCCAAAGGATAAAAAGAAAGTGAATTTTCCATGCAAGTTATGTGCTGGAGACCATATTACTCACCTTTGCCCTAAGATTTAGGATGCTCAGCGCTTGTTAGCTCAGCAAGGTTCTTCCATTTCCCAGGCTATGTTGACTAACCCTTTTCCCCAAGGGCAACAACTAGTTGTTGTCGCGAATCAAAATACTGGGGCTTCCTCTGGGGGCACCCAGAAAGGGGAAATTCCGTCAAACATATTCATGATGAGTGCTCACGCAGATATCACCACGAGATCCCGTGATTATGGCGAAGTTGAGGTTTCGAAAGCCAAGGGTGCTTCCGATGCTCCTGAGCCGCTTCATATTACAAAGCCTACTATTGAGCCTATACCTCGGATGCTAAAAGAATCTACTAAGCGGGCGACGATTAATCCAAATGCTAAGGCTGCCCAGAACTACTCTATTGTGGAAGATCTGGCGCAGAGTCCCTGTGACATGTCTGCTCTTGAGGTGCTCCAGTCTTGTCCGGCTCAGCCCAGTGCTTTTCTCACTGCTATTGGAGCTGTAGATCCAAAGAACTCTCTTATGATTACATTCGATATGTCTAATGTTAAGAAGAGACTCCCCCATCATATGGCTTTTCATATTAAATCATCATACCGGAAATGCAATATCTTTCGGACAGTCGTTGATGAGGGTGCTTCCACATGTGTGATGTCTCTCACATGTTGGAAGACAATTGGATCTCCTGCAACTGTTCCATATACTACTCTTTTGACTGCGTTTGATGGTCATTCTCACAGACCCCATGGTATTTTCCCAGCTTTTCCCATCTGTGTTGGGGGAAAACTGTAAATATAGAAGTTGAGATAGTTGATGCAAGCTTGGACTACAACCTTCTGTTTGGGGAGAAACTGGATTTATGAGATGGATGTTGTTGCATCCTCATTATTTCATATTATTTGTTTCCCTCACGAAGGAAGGATTGTTACAGTGGATCAACTGGACTGTCCTGTTGTAGACCCGAATGCATCTACTGACTCTACTATTCCAAAATTGGATAATACCAAGGCGCCTGTTGAGAATTTAGGGGTTGGGATGTATTCTTCTTTGATGGGTACTTTCGATATTCCACCTCCTACTATTCATATAAATGCGATTTCATCCTTCAGGGCTCCTATTCGAAGAGAGTTCTTCTGAACTCATTATTTTTCGGACCCTTGGACCTTACCTTCCCCTACCTCCACATTAGCAGAAGGTCAAGTGGGTGGAATGGCATTTTCGATGTCTGCGGCTGAGATTGCTTATCAGTCTATTGTTGACTCTGCAAAGTCCATTCCAGCTTCTCTTTCACCGGAAGAGTTGGATGGCGATGTGGCCCCAGCTTGGACACTTAATTCTTCTTCTGCCCAGGATTGCCTTGATACCACTCTTCCATCTGAAGAGGCCATCCTGGAAGCTATGACTAGTGTAGAAAGACCGTGGGATGATTTGCATCATCGGTCTTACTTCTTACCTGATTTGAGCGAAATTGAATCAAGTTTTCAAAGTCCTTTGTCTCCTGGTCCTGTTCACCCAGTCCTAAACCCTTTAGCACCAACACAGGTATTTTCTGAAGGGAACATGGCTGTGATTTCTCCAACTATCCCGGTGAACATTTCCAGGGATCCCAATGTTATAGAGAATGTCTTCATTGGAGCTGAATGTTCCCCTGAAGAGATTCAGATTTACACCGATCTCTTTAAAGAGTTTAGGGATGTGTTCGCTTGGTCTTATGAGGAAATTCCTAGAATATATCCATCTATTTTCAAGCATGAGATCAATACTTACGAAAACGCTAAGCTTGTGAGGCAGAAGCTTCATCCGGTCAATCTTAGGAAGGTAGCAGCTATCAAAGCCGAGGTGGAGAAGCTGCTTAAGGCAGGATTTATTTACCCTGTTCCTTTGACTGAATGGGTTTCAAACCCTGTTCCCGTAGATAAAAAACAAGGAACAATTCGAGTTTGCATTGATTTCAGAGACCTTAATAAAGCATGTCCTAAAGATAATTACCCCACACCATTTATTGATCATATTATTGATGAGTGTGTCGGTAATGAGATTTTCTCCTTCATGGACGGTTTTTCCGGATATAATCAGATTACTATCCGTCCTGAAGATCAGCATAAGACTGCCTTTATTTGTCCCTGGGGTACTTTTTCTTACAAGAAGATGCCTTTTGGTCTTAAAAATGCTGGGGCTACCTTTCAGCAGGCCATGTCATATGCCTTCCACGACATCAAACTTATTATCGAGGCGTACTTGGATGATTTAGCTGCTCATTCTCGAAAGAGAATTGATCATCCCGCTCACCTCCATCGAGTATTTGAACGGTGTCGTTTCTACAAGATTAGGTTGAATCCGATCAAGTGTGTTTTCGCGGTAACATCCGGTCGGTTATTGGGATTTATCGTGTCTAGGGAAGGGATTAGGGTAGATCCCTTCAAGGTCGAGGCAATACTTTGGTTGCCTCCCCCGTTGTCTATTCTTCAACTTCAAAGTATACAAGGAAAAGCTAATTTTCTTCGGAGATTTATTGTAAATTATGCTGAAGTTACCAAGGGATTTTTGAGATTGTTGAAGAAGGGAGTTCCATTCTTTTGGGATGACTTCGCTCAGCGCTCATTCGATGCTTTGAAAAAAGCATTTACCTCTGCTCCTTTATTGAGTCCACCTGATTATAGCAGGGATTTCCTTTTGTATCTTGCAGCAGCAGAATCTACCATAGGTATGGTTCTGGTTCAGGAAGATGATGCTCTTGCAGAGCATGTTATATACTATCTTAGTCGAGGCTTGGTAGGACTTGAACTCCAGTATACTCCGATAGAAAAGCTAGCTTTAGCAGCTGTTCATGCTGTGCAGCGACTCCGGCATTATATTCTTCTACAGAAAACTTATGTTTTGGCAACAGCCAATCCATTTCAGTTTTTTCTCAGTAGGCGAGTGATTGGGGGCAAATACAATAAATGGATTGTGATTTTGCAGGAATTTGATCTTGAGTTTATGTCTGCCAAGTCCAAGAAATCATTGGCTTTCGTGGAATTGATCTCCGAGTTGCCCTGTGGAGAAGAGATAGTCTATGATGAATCCTTCCCGGATGAACATTTTTTTCTTATCTCTCCACAGGATCCTTGGTATGGCGATATCATTATGTATCTCCAGACTGCGAAGTTTCCCTCTACCTCTTCGAAAGATGAGCGTCGTAAGTTGCGTCACATGGCTAAGAATTATGTGATTATTGGTGATGCTTTATATCGTCGAGGGGTTGATTCAATCCTGAGACGTTGCTTAACGCTCGAAGAAGCTGAGGCTGTGCTGAATGATTGCCACAGTGGAGCTTGTGGTGGTCATTTATCTGGGCTTGCCACAGCCCAAAAAATCTTGCGTGCTGGGTACTTTTGGCCTTCGATTTTCAAAGATTGTGTTGAGTCGGTCAAAAAGTGTCATCCGTGTCAAGTTTATACTCGAAAAATGCGCGCTCATCCAGCTCCGCTTTTTCCAGTCATTACTATCGGTCCCTTTACAAAGTGGGGTATTGATTATACTACTTGTAACCCGCCTTCGACTAAAGGTCACAAGTACATTATTGTAGCAGTAGACTACTTCACCAAGTGCGTCGAGGCTATGCCTACTTTTGGGAATGATGGTGAGACTGCAGCTCTTTTTCTATTCAACCAGGTTATTGCTCGTTTTGGTATTCCTAAAGAGATTGTCACTGACCATGGAAGTCATTTTCAGAACAGCATGATGGCTGAGTTGGCTCTGAAATTAGGTTTCCGGTAGGAGCATTCATCTCCGTATTATCCTCAAGCCAATGGGCAAGTGGAAGCCATGAACAAATCCTTGAATACCATTCTTCAGAGGATGATTGATAAAGCTCGATCCAACTGGCATATCATGTTGTATCCTGCACTTTGGGCATACAGGACGTTAGTGAAAACTGCAACTGGCTTTACTCCGTTTCAGCTAGATTACGGGTTGGAATCTGTATTTCCCATTGAATGCGAGATTCCTTCCCTTAAGTTAGTTGTTGAGCTTCTTCTTGACACTTCTAGTTTTGAAGAACGTCTCCTTCATCTGGAACATCTCGATGAGCAGCGTCAGAAGCTGCCACGATGAATGAGGTGCATAAAAACCGAGTTAAAGTTCAGTATGATAAGACGGTCAAACCTAGGGTTTTTTCGGAAGGCGACCTTGTTTTGGTCTATGCCCAAGAAAAAGATGCCTTGGGGGCTGGAAAGTTTAAGTCTATGTGGTATGTCCCCTTTATCGTCAAAAAAGTCCTTAAGAAAGGAGCATATACCTTGGTTGATTTCGAAGGAAACGAGTTGTCGGAGCCCATAAATGGGCTCTATTTGAAAAAGTATTATGCCTCGGCTTCGGCCTGGCATGTTGCTTTTGTATATAGTAGTTTTTTGCTTTGTACATATCTGGTTTTTAGGTTTTTGGTGTGATGGTGATGTTTTTGATCTACTTTGGCAGGTTGTGTCGAGTGTCATGAGTCATTATGGTTTCGCCGATGGTGCTAGTAGACACACCCGGAACTTGGCTTCCACGGCTTGGGTGCTTCATCATCCATCCGGTTAGCTGTTAGTATCAAGAGGAGTCTACATTGGTCCTGCTTCCAATAATGTAGCGGAGAACACTGTAGTTATTCATCTACTCTTGGAGGCAATATCTTTGGGTGTTGATTCGTTGGTAGTTTTCTTGGACTCCCAGCTGGTGGTGTCGCAGTTGAACAATACTTATTGGGTTCGAGATCCATTTTTACTCCGGTTGTTTTTTAGGGTACGTTTGTTACAATGATCATTTCAATTTTTAACTTTCATTCATATTCCTTGAGCTGACAATTGGATGGCAGACTCATTAGCTAATCAAGCAATTGATTGGCACATTAATCATTCCATAGATTAAAAATTTAATTATCAAAAACATCATACATTTTTTCATACATTTGTCACATCATATCAAAAATCACTGTATATATCATCAGAGTGTTTTCAAAAAGCTATACAAAATTTGGATCCATAAGTCATACAAAATTTGGGCTTATGCCCGATCATGTTCAGTCTCAAAAAATATACTGTCATCTGGTAAATAACATCTAGCTACTCCTGTGGTCCCTGCCCAGAAGCTGTGTTCCTATAGAACATGATCGCAGTCGTGACTCGGCGGAATAACCACACCCAATCATAAGGTACCCCTACTACTCGTCTCTGGACAGCCTCGGGCAGATCTTCCACTACAGCCATAGGCACATGGCGGGTCAAACCCTCCAAGTTCCTCTGTACAGCATGGAGAGTTCTATATGAGTCTATTGTATCTGCCTCGCCTCTGCGGCGCTTATGTCGTGGGTAAATCTCAAGTCAGACTGGTCCAATATCTGCATCATGATCATTATAATATTGTAAGTCATTGGAATCCAATCATAAACATGTTTTATTTTTTCACACATATTGAAAAAATCCAAAAAATCACATAATTTAAAAATCACAAACTTACCGACTGTGCCCCATGCCGCGCCAGGTGTTAGGACGAGGTCTGGATCGCCCCAGAAATCCATCCCGGCATAGGGATAGTCATCCACAGTGATGATTTATTCTCCCCACCATAGGAATAACTCGTCATCCTAGGTGGTTTGGGGAACTTCACTTCCCCCCAGTCTTTTCATCAGGTCTGCCTAGCGGGCAATTCTTGGGTCCCTTGGGCTGCTGATAGAAGAGATCACTTTGGGTCTCAACCCAGGAATCTTCTCGAAGAAGAATGTCATCAAAATTGTGCCATATCTGAAATGTTTTGTTTTTGTTTTTTGGATGGAAGTCAAATGTTGCTTCATATTCATTAGTAAAGTTGTGCACCAATTATATATATGAGTTAAGATTCTACTGCTATACTCATTTGAATCCTAGATGCCTGGTGCAGGGAAGCTGATCCTACTATCCTGCCAATGGTGAATAGTAGAATTTTCATGTGCAAGTCTCTTAAATCTATTATAGCAATTTGAGTTCCAACTTTCTTTGACCCCTCTACGCAGTAGACGTGGACGTAATCTTCCACGGTAAGCCCTCCCAAAGGCTTGCCATGTAAATCTACTGGTTTCCCCCTTGGGGAGAGTCTAGTAATAAAATAGATGTCTTCCACTTCGATATGTATGGGCATTTGATCTATTATGAAGAAATCTTCTTCCGGTTCCCAATAATTCACAAGCATTTCGAGCAACCGGACATTACTCTTCATATTTGGCATTTTGAAAAATTTGAGTAATCCACAATTGCGGAGAATATTGAGCGATGCTCGGTCCTGCATTACTTCAGTGTCAATTTCACGTTCTCTCCACGATATAGTCATCCTGCAAAAAATTCAATCATTTGTTCATTAGTTATGTTTTTTTCACCGTGGGTTGCGCATATGCGACTTTCTCTTTACACAGTCGCGTATATAAGCGGCTTGTTCTATATAAACCCGTGTATGCGCAAACCCGTGATTTTACACAAAGATTCCTATGGTGACATTTCATAATTTTTAACTTATGAACGGACAAAATTGATAACAAGGATGAATTAAGAGCTTACCTGACAAATTCGAGGAAGTTTGACGGTCGATTGCTCCGGTTTTGACGAAAGAGGCTTTTTCTCCAGAGCTCTTTTTCTCAGTTTAGCAAGTAACAATGAACCAAATGTGAGGTAACTTGTGTATTTATGCCCAAAATTGAACATTTTTTGAAAAAAATTGTTATGCTTATTTTTTCAATCTATCTGAAGCTTCATAACTCGGATGCTTGGAAGTGCCCAGATTGGTATATTTTGAGGTACATTTTTGACGAAATCGAGATTTTTTCCGGTTTTTGATCCATGACTGCTGACCCGTCATGGCAGGTATATGATCTTCACTAGCATATAGGTTAGGGAATCCACTTGTCCATTGCATTTTTCATACTAGCCTCTATTCTAATCACTTGCCATAGGGTCGATCCCATCAGGTCATGAGTATTTTACCCATTTCACTCGCCGATTATTTAATCATGACTTGCTGGTAGAGCCTTCCTTTACATGGGCTTCTTAGTTAGTTCCTCACTCGCACTTGTTGCCCATACTGTGTTTTATGTAGGCTCGGGAGTCCTCTTTAGTCCCGCCATGACTTATGTGTTGAAGCCTCATTCTTCTTCTTCTTCACTGTCATTTTTCTGGCTATTACCCTAGAGGCTCCCTGGTGTTGTTGAGTTGTATTACTGCATTGCATATTGGATACTTGTTTATCCTGGCCTTTAGCCGGCTTAATTTGGACTCGATGTTTAAGCCAACTTTTGACCTTGAATTTCTGTACAAGTTAACCATTGCATGCACTTAGCTATCGTGACTTGACACCCTTTTTACCCATGGATGGAACATTCCTTTGAGTATCGCTTACCAGTTTCCGCCACCTTGCATTGAACATAGGATCGTTCCTATCCCAGGAACTAGTGCATATTTTTCTTGATACTCATTCCATCCATTGTACCATAGCATTCTTTTATTCTTTTTCAGGCTTATTATATGAAAAAGACAAAAAATCAAATATTAAACAAAGAGCGAGAACGGGATGTTACTTCATTAATTTTATGGCAGTACAGTATCAGTTTTTCGCCCTTGAACAAAGCACATACACTTATATATTTCCTTCATTTGGGATGGTTTTAGTTTTGACCTAGGTTCAGCCTTATCCTTGTTTCACTGGTCAGTTCTCCCCCGGTTGGTTATCTCTTCCAATCATATGGAGAGTTTGTTTTTGCCTCCTGCATAACAGACTTATACAATGTCATTGTTTACTGCCATGGTCATCACGAGTCATGCTTTTGTTCAAAGGGAAGTTTAACCAGAGTTGGTCATTCTGCGGTGTCTCTTGACTCATTATTCAGTCAGCCTCCCCGGTCTTGTCAGTATCTTGTTCTATCACATCAGATGTTTTGGTCTTCTGCTCGTGCTGGTTTGAGAAGGTCTCCATTGACTTCTCGCTGGAAGGTTTGTCTCTTATCGACTATGACACATTGCTCTGAGAGCAAACCTAGAGCCGCACCCTGGCCCTATTTCCATCATTGATAGGTGACCTTGTGCTCAGCATTTGATCATCATTATGGGTCTTTGACTGAGTGGTTTTCCTTGTGTTTGACGTCAGTATACATTATCACACTTGGGATTCATGCAGTACCTTGATTTCCATTTGACCCTATCGGTGGATATCTCGCCTCTGTGTCAGCTTTCATTATTGGTTCGTGCAGAGGGTTTCTTCTGTGCGCTAGCTTCATCTTGTGCATGTCGGAAACGTACTTTGGTTTGGTTCTGTCACTTTGCTTCATCCGATTCCTTCCAAATTTTGGCTTGCGGGTTACACTCGTGCTGGACTAATGTGGGATGCCTTAATGCCTTCCTTCCAGCAGATCTTTTCCCATCGACTCCGACTCATTTCTCTGGGAATAAGGTCTAGAGTTTTTTTGTCAGTACCTTAGGGTTTGCAGTCATCAGTGACAGACTCTTCGCTATCGACAGTGGGGAATCATCATTGCCTCCTGATTGGTAGATTCTTCCAAGTGTTCGACTTCAACTCATTTATTCGCACTTGTTAGATTGTACTGGGGCACTTGTTAGAATTTTCCGCGTGTATACGCGAGTCCATATGTACTTTTCCGCGTATGCCTTTAAAATTATTAAAAAATATATAAAAAATCCCTATTTTTAGGCTGGGTTGATGGTTACTCCAGTAGTTCAACCACCCCAGCACGTGGCCAACTGTTTCCAACTGATTGAAACTACTTTTAGGGACTATAAAAGCCCCTCATGTGCATGGCTACTATGTTGGACTCCCTAATCAAAGTCTGATTTCCCGTGCCTCCTGCACTTCCCAGTTCATTACAGGAAACCCTTGTTTCCTGGAGATGTTCATCTCTCTATATGTCATCTCGTGTGCACAAGTTCTGAAGGAATCTTAGCGAGGCAAGGGTGGGACGGATCCGGACGATAGTTTGTTCGAAGATCGTGGAAGGATTCAGGTGATCTCTCCACTTTTTATTACTGTACATGCTATTCATAATACAGAAGAACGATCTTGTTCCTGAAATACACGTGTTAGAATCTGCTTGCATATGTGAAAATATTGTTATTTAAGCATTTATTATGGTTTATTTAATGTTTCACATAGATTTCACTAACATTTAGGGTAGATATATATTGTACAACCAGTTTTCCGTGTATGTTTCTTCTTGGTTTTCAGGTTAAGGAGGAAGAAGGGTTGCTGGGGGTTTAGACCCCGTGGGATCTACTACAAATGTAGGACCTACGGGTAAGTTCCTCAATCTATTCTATCTAGTTTTTCGTGAAAAAATATGGTTGTGTGAGTCCTTCTTGAATTGCATGCCCTGATCTGTGGAGGTTTCAACCCAACAAACCTCTAGGGAGTTATTTCCCGAAACAACCCTAAACCATCTTGATGATTTAGCCCTTTTCAAATGAAAGGCTTCCTTCTAGAACTGCGCTGCCCCTTTTGGAGATGCAATGAACCTAGACAGCGTTGTTGATTTAGTCAAGGTTGACCTAGTCTTTAGCTTAAACCTCTTTCACACCTGCAAGTGAATATGTACATGTCCCTGATTTTTCTTTGTTCACATGGGCATTGATTTATTCAGAATTTTTAGGACTTTTACATGTCCTCATTTATTCATTTATTCATGAAACATAAATTAAAACAAAATTGAATGTTCCTCTTAGCTAAGGCTAAGTGGGAACATTACAGTCCTCCCTTCCAAAATGTTGCTTGTCCTCAAGCAACTCATAGGGTAAGAGCTATAGTTCTTCTCCTCCTCCATTGATGGAACCATCAAGGATCAGGCTTTCATCATGGGCCAAGTGCTCATTAAGCCAATAAATCAAAAATTGCTCCTCCAAGGCTAACATGATAGGGGCATAGTCCCTCCCTTAAGGAGTGTAAAACTCAACAAAAATAAACATGGGTGAAGAAATTTCACATATAAAACATGTATCATGAAGTACAAGATGAAGTTCCATCCCATGGGGTACATAGACACTGCCCACTCTTTTCCCATACACACCCATAAACAATACCAATATATCATCTATATATGGAAGCAAAATCACATATATGCAAACTGAAATTTGCACTTGAGGAGGTGGGTCAAAATCCCACATAAGATACCAATGCAATGCACTCCTTGGCTTGAGTAGATCTGAGTATGGTAAGTGGTAATACCACCGCATCTTGGCTGCATGGGTCACTTTGACATGGCTGAAAGTGAAACCCAAGTTAGGTGCTTTTGGGAAGCACCCATCATGATAGAGAATCTCCCTTTGCACCTCAAGGGAGTGGCCAGATTTAGAATTTTTATTGGCCTCATCAATGCCATGAGATTTTCATGTAATATCACTCCTTGTAGGAGCCATGGCCTGCATACATATGGTAAGAGAATATGTCAAATCAGAAAAATAAACATGCTCCATAAGATCAGATTCTTTACCATTCAAGTCTCCCACGCACATGAAGTTAGGCATGGGAATTTCTCCTCTTTTAAGAGAAGGAAGAGATGTCTGAAATGACTCCTATATAGAGTCCTTTGGCCACCCCATCTCCTCATAAATATTTCACTCTTGTAAGTGCTGATGTAGCTCCTCCTTCATACCCTCCCAATCAAAACTCCTCATTATTAGGGAGTAGATCGTTGCTAACTACATGTAGCTGGAAAGGAACTCTTTGTTTGCTCTTTGTAGTATCTCTTGCTAAAGCTTGGAGGCTTGAGACAAGAATAATTTACCAATATGATAGATGACCCATTCATGGACCACATAGCCTCCCCCTTGCTTCATGCCATCTAATATCATCCCGATGAGTAGATCTTTGGAGTACTCCACAAGGAGTTGAGATCTCCAATATGGATCCACACAACTCAACAAGGACAGCCTTGCTGATACATCTATGGTGGTGCTTGCCTAGTTGTTTATTTCTTCTTTGACATTATGCATGCCAAATTTGTTTGCTGGGAGGCTGATCCTCCCCTTTCCTTCTTCCCACAACGTTGTGGCTTTCTCTTCCATTTCTCCAATCCATGCTTGGTCTATGCTTGGAGCAACACTTTGTGAGGCTTTCCCCACATGATCAGGATCTAATTTCATTCCAAGTGGCTTTCCATGAGGTAGGAATGTTCCTTGCAGCATTCTCATAAACATGAGAGAAGGAACTGTGAGATCCTTGATTCCACTATGGAAATCCATCTATGTTGTTTGTGTGGAAACATCAGGTGCAGGGTAAGTGTGCATGCCTTGAATTATTTGTGGTTTCCCACTCTTCAAGTCCACCCACTCCATATGTAAGGCCTTCCAATTATTGGTGACCTTCACCAAGGTAATCAACCACTAGACACCCAAGATGATATTGGTGTCTGGTATGTCAACTACGAAGAAGTGATCCACCAAGGTGTAGGACCCCATAGTGACAGAAAGTAATGGAACATATTGCATGCACTGCATAGTTCTATCTCCTGGGACCAAAACAAATAACCCATAAAAATTATCAGTGGGGATCCCTCTCCTTTGCACAAGGTGAGCATCAATAAAGTTGTGGGTCGCCCCAATGTCAATCAAAATATACACTCTCTGGTTCATGACTGAACCTTGTACTCTTAGGGTCAAGTATTTGGGCACTCCTCTCAAAGAAGCAAGAGTCCCACTTGTTGGAGCAAAGGCTCCCTCCTCACCTCTGGATGGTGATTGATCTTCCTCCTCATCATCACCAACGCTGTGACCCCTCCTAGGTCCTTCATTCCCATCTTCCTCCTCAAAATCTGAGAATAATTCTATATATTGTGCCCTTCCAGCAGCACATCTATGTCCCGGTACCATGGCTCTTGACAAGTGAAACACAATCTCTTTTTCCTCAACTCCCTCAGGAGATCAAGGTCAAGAGGTTTCTTCAGTGAGCTCTCCTTGGGTGGAGCAGCTTTCCCTTCTTTCCCCTTAGAAGAATGAGGAGCTTTGCTTTGGAAAGTTTCCTTTGCTCTTGGACAGGCATCTTGGAGAACTCTAGCTCTCTCAATGGCATCATGCAAAGTGATGGGCTTGGTAGACTTAACCAACCCATGCAAAGGTTCCTCCAGGCTATCAATGAACATGTATCTCTCCTTGCTACAGATATATTAGGGACCATTATTGAAAATCTCAGGAATTCAGAGATATAGGCCTCTGCATCTCCTATCTGCTTTAGTTTTTCCAGGCTTATAAAAGGTGCCTCGGGATCTTTTCGATCAAATCTCTCCACTAGTATTCTAGTGAACTCAGCATATGTAGACACATTTCTATGTCCCAATGTAGATAGTCCATGAAACCACCAATTGTGGGCTTCACCCTCAAAATTCAACACAACAATCTTGATGGCTTCTACTTTGGGGACCTTATTCAACTGGAAATAGATGTCCAAATTTGCCACCCATGCTTTGGCAGAACAAGAGGATGACCCATTGAATTTGGGAAAAAAGAACCTACCCATAGTATAGTGTCTCCCTTGAAAGAAACCTCCATCTCTGTATTGCTGCCATGGTCTCCTTCGGTCCTTGAGATGGCAAAAGTCTTGAAAGCTCAAGTTGTCCTTGAACCTCTAGCTTTGTGAGTCATATTCCACAAAGTAACTTTCTAGGGAGGCTGGTTCTTGTGGTCCCTCATTCTCTATAGCCAGGAAGGTAGGCATAGTAGAGCATTGGGAGGCCTGTGGGACTTGTGGCAAGCTCACAGGTTGACCAATTCCATAATGAGATACTTCAAAACTTTCCCCTTGATAGAATCTCCCAAGGGACTCCCTCATTCTATCCACCCTCATCTCTTTTATCTCCTTGTCAAGATCTTGCATAGTCTCCAAGAGGGTTTTTTCAAACTCCTCTACCTCCTTATCCTTATCATTCACAGATTCTGGGGCTTTCCCCTTGTCTTGTCCCTTATCAAGGCCATCAGTGGTGGGGTCATATTTTTTATGACTTCTAATTTGGTACCTCCTCTCCCTCTCAGTGGGAGGATCCTCTTCTTCAAAGTTCAACATGACTAGTGCTCCAATGGCAAGCATAGGTTGTGCCAAGAGTGGAGCTCTGATACCACTGTAATGATCCTTTTTCAGGAATTTCAACAAGGTTCTCAACAGAAACTTTGTATAAGTAAAACTGTGAAAAAATAACGTAGATAAGAACTTTTTTCCTCTTATTTATGTTGTATGAGACTTATATATGTATTTTCATAAAAAAAAAATCAGTTTAGACTCATTAAAAAGATCTCCCAAAAACTTGACTAGCTAAAAAGCACCCAAAGAGGAAGGCTGCAACAAAATGCAAGCACTTCTTCAGGAATTTTGCAGTTTTAGCATATGTACAAAGGAGATCAGTAAGGAGACTTATATTTCAATCATACAATAGAAAATCAGCATTATGATAAAGCCCTTTCATTATACAGTAGAATGCATGAGTCAATACAGCAATAAATCTTCAGAAAAGAGAGCAGGAATACATGTATATTTGCAGAAATGCTTCAACAACGTTATTTTAGAGGAGCTTCAGCAGCTGGAAGTTAAAACTCAAATCAAAGACAGATCTATAGATAAAACATCAGATCTATATCAGATCTGGAAACTATATAGTTTTCTCTTCAAGATCCACTTGGAATTTTGACAAAAGCATGCATGAATAAGAGTAGATATGAGAAACAAGTTGCAGATCTAGAAACTACTACAGTAAATTTCTGAATATAACATTTCATTACAATGGATCAGATCTGAACAAAACACAGATCAGAAAGCTAATCCATGGATCACCAAGTGGAAGGCAAAGCCCATCACAAGAGCTCTCTGATCTAAACTATGAGCAAGACACCCTGTAAACCCTCATACAGAAATAACGCAGTTTACTCAATGGGACAGCGTTGTAGCTCAAATGACACAGAAAAATACTGTAAAATTGTAGATCTAAAGCAAAAGAAGTGGAGACACTCTTTCAAGAGGTTAAAGAACACCTTCCATGAGAAGAGGCTCCCAAAAATACACTAGATCTCTGCAGATCTAGACTCCCACTTGCTACAGCTCACAAGACATCTCAGCCCTCAAGATGAGAAGTGTTGTATTGTAAGATGGCGCTTGGCCTCAAGCCTGATAGTGGTTCAATTCAGCAAACTTTATTCTTTGAATCCTCAAAGGAAGAGGTGAAATCCCTGCATAGGAATTCCAGATACAATCCTCCACTAAACAGTAGAGAATGGTATTTGTCTAAGCATACAAATACTCAGAAATATGATCAATCAACAACCTTCTCTTGCTGCCCTCCCTCTCCTTTTATAAGATGAGAAATATTTTGAAAACCCTAAACCATCTTGATGAGTTAGCCCTTTTCACATGAGAGGCTTCCTTCTAGAACTGTGTTGTCTGTTTTGGAGATGCAATGAACCTAGACAGCGTTGTTGATTTGGTTAAGGTTGACCCAGTATTTAGCTTAAACCTCTTTCACACCTACAAGTGAATATGTACATGGCCCTGATTTGTCTTTGTTCGCATGGGAATTGATTTATTCAGACTTTTTAGGAGTTTTACATGTCCTCCTTTATTCATTTATTCAAGAAACAGAAATTAAAAAAAATTGAATGTTCCTCTTAGCTAAGTCTAAGTGGGAACATTACACATGATGATCTAGGTAGCATAGATAGAAAAGGGGAATCTCTAAGTCATTGGGCAATGGTTTCAAGTGGAAGTTTGTAACAAGTTTGTAGATGAATCAGGGGTATCAAAGGGAAAATCTAACTTGGCCAGTGGATCTACAAAGTCTTTCAGGTGAAATGAAATGGACATCAAAGGTTTTAGAATGAAAAGTAGAACTAAGGGCAATTAAGAATCCCTAATTATATGTACTTCTCAACAAAGGAACTTAAAACATCATTTGAACATGAATAGGCATTCCATAGATAGGGCTAACCATAAATTCTAGAAACCACACTTCAGAAAATAACAATTTCAAGACAAAATTTCCAAATGAAATCTAAGAGTCAAGGAACGCTCTATTTCATCCAAAGATTTCACTTTCAAGGAATTTAGAAAACATAAAAGATTCACAAATAATTACATTCCTTGAAGAGGGAACTCATATACATCTTTGATTACAGCTATAAAGACCTTCAAAATAATTATTTGAGCAAGTACAAATGGTATGATCGGAACAAAACCTCTTTGGCAGACTTTGGACAATGTTACTTTGAAGGGAGACTTCAGAAACAGTTTTTAAGTGGAAGCATGTAAGCAGGGAAAACCATAAATCATTCTTGAGACCAACTGTATTGAACTATTTAAGAAGTAAACAAGCATAAGGGTTCAAGATAGCAATTAAGAATTCTCTAGAATGCCTCAACAGAGGAAAACATAAAACAGTGGAGAGTAAACAGGTCTAAGGTGCTTCTAGGAGACATTTCTTAGCCTAATATTTTTACTCTACTGTAGTGAGAAATGATGAAACAGAATGGAAAACAGGAAAAACATTAACAGATTAGAATACTTCATCAACAGCCAAGCTCAGGGATCCAATGACAGAGCTTTCTCCATCAACAAACAAGTCAAAACATCCACAAGTTCCAGAACATCAGTTTTCTTTCAACTTCAGCAGAACTATGTACTACTTCAAAGAGTCATCAAATGCCCCCATACAATGAGTTCGAATGCACTATTTATGTTGAAAATGAGGAGGTCGAGTTGATCTAGGGTTCAAGTGTTATTAATTACAAAGTAAATGTATTCCTATCCTTGAAAACCATGCAAGGCATAAGGTAGGATCATGTGTGCAGCTAATTATTTGTTTAATAACTATGTCTTAACTTTCTAAGGAAAGATAGGTGAAAAGTTTGACTTTAAGGCCTATCTTTATCTTTACATTAACTACTTTGATAGTTTTAAAATATTTCTAGTTGTGTAATAACTACTGATTGGTTTTATGGATAGAAAATAGGTTGTAAGTGTCAGTTAGATATTCTGAAGAAATAACTGCTCTTTATTGATGCATTCAAGGATTTTTAGCCTAACTTTCCTTAACTTAATCATTTAAACTGTGTTTTTAAGCCTTGAATTTTCATTTGGCCTTTCATCAAACTGCCTCACTGTCTTGTTCTCCTTTCCTGCTTTAAACAAATGCTTTTACCCATTTATCTTTAAATCACTTCTTTAAAGGGCTAATCCATGTTTTATCCATTGATTTATAATTTGGCCCTTTACTCTTCTGTCTTTATTTCTTCATCATTTCTTCTAACTGTTTTTGTTTACTGTGTGCAGGGACACTTTTCTTTCTGATGGTGGAGGGTTTCTTGATCAGATTGATGGTCATGAATCCTCGATTTAGCCCTTAGATTTAACCCTGCGTCCCTTTACTTTATCTGTTCTGCCTCTTGGATCATCATCCAGGGGATTCTTGCCACTTGAATTGGCTGTGGGAGGGCTTTTAAGCCTAAGACACCATTAAACCTGCACAAACAAACAAACTGTTAAATTAAGACCTGCGCATTGTGGATTTACTGCATTTGATGGATTTATGAGGGCGTATGTCAGTCGGAGGAGTGCTACATAAGGAGGGAGAAGCAAGGGAGGTTTCCATAGGTGAAAACAAGCACGGGGAGGTTAAAATTTAAATCATGGTGCAAAAAACTAAAGAAGGCGGTTTTGGTGAATACCAGGGTGGTATTCGCATTAGTAAAGGGTGGTAAGTGGTTTCCACTCTTTCGGATGCGATTCCATACGATGGTCGCCACGTGTCCGAGAAAAACCATTTTTTTCTCTTGGAAAAGAGGTGTTAAACCTCGGCGTCAATTTTCACGCGATATTAGATTTGGACCGTTAGATCTCAATCAGTGAGATCGACGGTGCGAAAAGGATGCGAGGCCAGGCGCAAGTGCGATGGTGGAAGGTGGGGCTAGGAGCATGATGTTGGCTATCTTGTCGGGTAGCAGAAAGGTTGGGGAGCGGAAAGGGAAGGCAGAGTTGGATGATGGTCGTTGGATCTCGAAGATCCACGGTGGGGATTGCCCCGATAAAAACAATGGAGCAGGGAAAAAGAAAAAAGAATAAGGGGCCCAGTTTTAATTTTTTGGAGGCTAGGTCTTTATACAAAGGTTCCTGGGTGTATAAAGACTGGACGGGCATAGATGATTTCAAATATGAAAAGCGGCTTATAAAAGCATCGGAGGCTTTGGTTTTGTGGATGTCAGAGGGGACCAAGGTTAAGACAAAAAAGGGGTCGAGGGTTTAGTAGGTGGTCGGGCCCTTGGGTCACGTGGAGGAGGAGGCTGAGGGCTTGAGCTCAAAAGGGGCTTAAGGCCTGATATGTTTAAATAGGCGGATATAAGGCTAAAAGAGGGTTTTTTTTAAGCCTTTCTGATGTTCCGATAAGGTGAAAACAGGTTATTTAAACCACATAAGGGTTTATATCATGGTTTAAAGGGTTTTTAAGAGAGAATGGAGGATAAATGAGAAAGGAAGAAAACCTTTTTTGCAGGGGGAAAATGATTGTTTGGGATAAGTGAAAATGAGTGAAAATGGGCAGATATGATGGAGGTGAAAATGGGAAATATAGCCTGAAAACAATTTCTTTTTGAGATGGAAGGATAACTTGAAGGATTTAAGCGAAGATATTCAATGAATTTATAGACTTGGGATAATGAAAGTCGTGAGATTTCTAGAACTCACAATGTTTCTGCAAATATTGTTTCTAGAAATCTGATATTTTCAACTTAGTCATCTTTGGATAAGATCAAAAATTATTGATGACTAACAGGGGCTTCACTTGGGGAGGGCAGCTTTCCTTTCAAGGTGTCCAAAACCTCAGAAAATAAATATTTGAGTTTCAGCAGACCAATGCCTTATCCATTGGGCAGATTCCTACCTTTCTTGCTGATCTTTCTCTAAAAAAGACAACCTTTATCAATCTGCAACATGTAATTTCTTCAAAACAGCATCACTACCTACCCACACCTATTTGTCCTAGCATTATTTCTTCTTTTGAGTGCACTTGAACTTGGAAGACTCTTTAACATTTAACTCTTTTATTGAAAGCAGGAAACTAATCTAAATCTACCCTTATAACTTCCATGAGTTCAAACTAAACAGTTGAACTCAAAATCTTCTCTACCTAATCTACTATCTGTCAAGGTTAAGCTGTTTTGACAGATCTACATTCTCTACATTCTAAAACATAAATTTAAACACAGACAAACCAGGATTGAACAGTGTGATTTCTATAGTGTCTATGGAAAAGAAACTAGCTGCACGTAGACTTTTATTTGTAGAAAATTAAAACAAAATTGTGAAGGCTTAAGATCTGAAAATAAAAGACATCCTTCTTTCTTCTTGGCTCAAGTTTTGATCTTTTTGGAGCCATTTCTCTTTTCTTTTCTTGGTTCAGATTTTGTGTTTTTTAGAACCATTTATTTTCTATCCTAATCTATTCTACTGATAAGCCAAGATTACACTGTTTGGAAAATCTGTTTTCACTAACTTATCAGCACAAAATTGAAATTTACTTAGTCATGATTAAGCTGAATGAATAAATAACAGTTTCTTTTCAAGAAGCGGCATTTTGACTTGCACACTTTCAGATTTTCCTCTTTTTGGTATGGGCTTGTACCTTTTCTTTTTATCTGCCCTCTTTTTCTCTTTTTCTAGTGTTTTTTGTAATTTTCATATTTCTTTTAAAACAATTAAAAACTAGCTAAATGCTAAAAGGGTGAGCTTATTTGCATTCCTATCTAACCTAATCTAATTTGGAAATTACATATTTAGCTAGTAAATTCTCTTTTCCAATACATCCAATCAATCAGATGATTCCATGATTGGTCTTTGCTCATCTCCTTGAACATATTAGATAAACCAAAGGGCCACTCCCATCTCACTTGTTTTTTAGCAGCAGTGCTAAAAAAATTTCTTGCACTTGGCAATAAAATGCTCCTAACAACCTTTATCCCTTCTTCAAATGTCTTCAAGAAATGAGCATAGGGATATTGAAATAAAGCTTGGTTATGAATATTTGGAAGATATATTTCAACCAAGCTTACTTTTTCCTCCACTGGATCAAGCTTAAGATTCTTTTGAGAAAGAACTTCTTCCTCATCTTCATTATTACCTGAACTGGAGGACTCATCATATATTGCAGTGTTGTCCTCTTGCAGTCCTAGTATGTTCTAACTTAGTGGACTGAAATCTGTGAAGAGGTCCTCATGTTCTTGAGCAAGGGTATTTTTAATTACCTCCATCTTTTCAAGGGAAGGCTCCTTATCCTCAACTTGCCCAAGAAGTTCCTCATTCTTTTAAACCTCAACATTACAACCGATAGATTGTTGATTCCCAATTATGTGTGTTGGTCTCCCATGTTTTGACAGTTTGGCAAATCAAAAGACAAGGCAACATCAGAACCAATCTTTAGAGTTCCAGGATCTATTCCTCCTGTTCTCAGAGAGGGATCTCTCAAATATTTGTTTGCAAAGGTTTATCTTGTGTGCTTTGAGTATAGATTTTAGACTAGTTATTAAGTGTAGATGTTTGTTTGGTTGGATTGAGTTGATACAGTCGAACATGAAAGGTCTAGGAAAGATAGACAGAGAGAGGGAATATCTGGTTCATTGGGCAACGGAGTCAAAATAAGGTCATGACAAACTCATCAGTGGATATGGGATATCAAAGGGCAAATCTAACTTGGCCACAACATCCTTTGTTTTGAAATGAGATGGCCATTAATGATTTGGAAAGAGAAGTTTAATTCTCAACAAAGGGAACTTGAAAACATAACTTAACAATAAAGAGATATTTGATAGACAGGGCTAACCATAAATTCTATAAACATTATTTAAGCAAATAATGACTTCAAGAAAACTTTTAAAATGAATTCTAAGATTCGGGGAACTCCCTATTTCCTCAAAGATTTTATTTTAAAGGACTTAGAAAACATAAAAGATTCACTGATAATTGCAGTCATAGAAGAGGGAACACCTAAATAAAATCTATGCTTACAACTATAAAGACCTTCAAAACAACTGTTCAAGCAATGGCAAAGGGCAAGATCAAAACCGACCTCTTTGATTAACTTAAAACAATGGTACTTCAAAGGGAGACTTCAATAACATCTTTCAAGTGATAGCATACAAGCAGGGAGAACTATAAATCATGCTAAAACCAACTATTTGAGCTATTAAGGAAATAAACAAGCATGAAGACTAAAGAGAAATTTTAAAGCCTCTAAAATACTTCAGCAGAAGAAAACATAAAACAGTGAAGGGTGAATAGGTCTAAGGTGCTTCCAAGAGTCATTTCTTAGCCTAAAAATTTCAACCTACCATAGTAAGAAATTATGGAACATAATGAAAATAGGGGAAAACATTTAACAGTTCAGAATACTTCACCAATAGCCAAGCTCATGGATCCAATGATAGAGCCTTCTCAGGAACAAGCATGCAACAACATCATCAAGACATCCAAGACTTCAATTTGTTCTTCAACTTCAACAGACTTGTATATTTATTTCAGAGAGTTTCAATGTTACAACTTGTAATCAAACAACAACCAACACTCACTCATCTTCTGCTGTAATATATATAGAAGGATGAGGAGGTGAGATCTGATAAAATATCTCAATTATAATTAATACAGAATTAAATGGCTCATTGGCCCTCGAGGGGCTCAAATAAGGAGATTTACATACATATCCTCTGTATTGAATGATTTACATAATGATTTCAAGCTTGGTAGGAGTTTTGTTGACCTTTGAGGCACTGTGTGGCGTCGAAGTAACTCTACAGATATTCTTTGCATTGAAGTTCCTGGCAGAAATAACTCTTCAGCTGCATTGAGGCAAAATATCTGATCCTTATCAATAAATTCGGCTCCTAATTGAATACTTTGAGGCACAGGTGGCGCCGTGGTAGATCGAGGGATCAATTTGCCTCAATTTGTGGCGATGGAGGATTTCCTGTCGGTGAAACCCTTTGAATTTGCTTTTGAACTCTGCTTTAACCCGGGGATTAGGTTTATAATGATCTTTTGGGCCATAATCCTCGTAAACAATCCATTAATCCTTTGCTCTGATAATTTCCTGGTCTTCAGCACGGATACTCTTTCTCTGCGCTTAATCCATGTTTTATTGCTATTGCGCAGGGCTGCACAGGGTCTGTAATGCATCAATGGTTCATGAAACATTTATAAAAGTGAAGTTTTAAACCCGGTGATCGATTTCCTTTGGTAAATTGAAAACAGGAGAGTCGTCACCCTCTTCTTTCGAATTTTCTTTGTTCATAGTAAAAACCTTCGAAACTCTGCAAAATACAAACAAAGCGTTATAATATCCTGCTTTATTGGTTAACTGCTGAATTGGAGGGCACAGAGGAAGCATGGCCGTTGGATGGCATTATCCAACGGTCCAGATCTATCGAGAGTGATCGTGGAATGAGTGAAAAGAGGAGGATGAATCTGAGCCATCGATTGTGCAGAGATCGACGGTCGGGAGTGGGCAATGGAAAGTCAGCGGCGGGGAATCGTTGACTGGGCAACAGAATCGGGCGATGCAATATGAGCCGTCGATCTGCAGATCAGCTCGATGGTGGGAATACTATACGATGGCTATTTTATCGCACGGGCACTTTGGTTATACATCGGACACCTTCGGCGATCGACAACCGTTGGATGAGTGGGCCCAGATCGGACGGCGGAGGTCAATTTCGCTGGGCGTCCTGGTCCGGTCTTTAACGCACGAAGGACGATGGTTGCGCGGCAGTTTTCAAATAGTAAATGGGACGCGTGGTGGCAGGTGTATGGAATCGCTGGCCATCAGGGGAAAACAGCCTTTTGCCCGAAGGCGGTGCGAAAAATTCCGCACGGGTTTGGAAAACAGCGTATGGATGGGGGAGGTCCACAGGAACGGCGCGCTCTGCACCGTCCGATCTGTGGAGCAGATCAATGGTGGCGATTAAAGTACTAACCGACAGGGACCACATGATAAGTCGCACTCCGCACCATCCAATCTGCGGAGCAGATCGACGGTGGAGATTGCTCCATGATTTAAACGGGCGGAAAACTTTGGAAATGCATTTAAAACCCATAAAAACGAATTTAAAAAGGTTTTTTAATGGTTTGGGCGGAGAAATATTATTGAAAAGGATAAGTGCCTGATAGGTTTAGCATTTGGTTCTGGCGCTCGAGCGTATGGGTGAAAAAGGGTTAGAGGCTTAGCCCGAGGGGGCTTAACGCCCAATACATAAAAACTATGTATTTTTCATGATTTTTTAATGGTTTTTGAAGGAAATAGAGGGTTTCAGTAAGGTTAAAAAGTGGGTTTTTAACCTTATAAAATGGAAAATGATGAAGGGAAAAAGCAGAAAAGTGAAAATGAGGGATTTTTGTGGGAAACAAGGGGATAGAAAGATGAGATTAATTTGGGAAGGAGGTAAAGGGAAAATGGGCTTGCAGCAGTGTTTTGGGTTTGGAAATCAGCGGGATTTCTGGGTTCTGAAGGGAAACAGTAGTGAATATTATCCAAGGATGGGATATTATCAAAAGTCTTCAAGTATCAACAATTTTAGTAATGAAATTATTTCTTGAAGGCTATCTAGTATCATTTAGCCACCATCTGATATAACATATTTTTATGGGTGGCTAACAGTGGCTCCACTTGGGGATGGTGCCTTTTTGAAGGCATCAATAACTGCAGACTTGTATTCTCTGGGAGGCTAATCAATTGCCTCATCCATTGGGCTATTTTCTTCTGCTTGAATGATCTTCTTTTGCTCTCGAAACAAGTTATCAATCATTGAAAAATAATGGAACTTTTATCAACAAACTTTCTACCTACCCAATCCTACTGATCTAACATTTTTTCTTCATCTGAGTGCACTTGGATTGGAAAACTCTCTTACAACATTTTATTCTTTTGAAAGCATAAAAACTAATCTAATTCTATTCCTTATTTCTCCCTGAACTCAGATTAAACAGTTGAGCTCAGATATTTCTCTACATAATCTACTGTCTGTTGGGATTAAGCTGTCCAACAGACTTTCATTCTCTAAATTCTACAACATAAATTTAAAAACAGTCAAGTCAAGACTAAGCTATTTGACTTGCTGTGATCTATGGCATAAAAACAAGCTGCACATAGATTATTATTTGCAGAAAATCAAAAATCAAAATGGAAGGCTTAAGATCTGAAATTTTCTCATCATGGCCTTCTCTTTTCTTCACAGCTCTGTTTTTGCTTTGTTTTGAACTGTCTTTGCTTTTCTTCTGGTTCAGATTTTGAGCTGATTAGAACCAAATCTTTACATTTCTTTGACTCAGAATTTAACATAGATTTGAGTCATCTCCTTTTGGAAACTTTGGTTCAGATTTTGAGTTTGTTTGAACCTTCATTTCTATCCTAATCTATCTACTGATAAGCCAAGATTGAACAGTTTGGAAAATCGAATTCACTATCCTATCAGCATAAAAATTTAAAGCTAATTAGTCAATATTAAATAGTTTGACTAACTAGAAGTGTGTTTTTAAGGAGTGGCATTTAAGCTTGCACACTTTCAGATTTATTTCTCTTTTTTGGCATGGGGCTTTTCCTTTCTTGTTTTCACAATCTGCCCTCTTTTCTTTTCTTTGTTTTTGTATTTTTGATTTTTCATAACTTTAAATGCAATGGTTAGACTATGATATTTACAATGGTAAAACAAAAATGCTTTAAAACTTAAGATTCTTGGCAGAAGTAATGCTTGAGCATCCTGCCATTGACAAGACCTCCATATAGGTCTTCTCCATTCAATTCTTTCAAGAAAAATGTATTATGACCCCTCTCAGCATGAATAATATATGGCCCTTTCCACAAGTTCTCAAACTTTCCATGTTTCCCCTTCTCTTCTCTTCTTGAATCCCATTTAAGAACAGCACTTCCAACCTGGAATTTGTTTGCCTTAGTCCTCTTATCAAATAGCTTTTTCATATTTTCTTGGACTAACTGTGTTCTTTCATAAACTTCTTCTCTGGTCTGCTGTAAATGGATTGTTTGGTTGATCCTCCTCTGCATATCATTTTCTTCAACCTGCACTTCTTGAAGGAGCTTCATGACTGGAACTCCCAATGAGGTAGGAAAAACTGCATCCATGCCATAAACTAACTGATAGGGGGACATACTTATTGATTTCTTTGTAGTTAATCTATCAGCCCATAAGGCATGAACCAGCTTACTGTGCTAGGATTTTTGAGTCTGTTCCAATAGCTTTTTAATGATATTGATGAGACTCTTGTTGGAGGATTCAGCTAATCCATTTCCTTGGGGATAGTAAGTAGTGGAGTGGGCCAAGTTTATATGGTATTTGTGAAAAAAATCCACCATCTTCTTAGATTTGAAAGCAGCAGCATTGTCTGTTATGATTTTTCTGGGACAACCAAATTTGGATAGGATATGGGTTTCAAGAAAATTGATAATGACAGAGTCATTAGCATTCCTGGTAGGTATAGCTTCTATCCATTTGGTGAAGAAGTCAGTGGCTGTGAGGATCCACTTATGTTGAGCTGAGGAGGATGGATGAATTTCCCCAATGAAGTCCAGCCCCCATTGTTGAAAAGGTGCCTCAACTCTGATAGGATGTAAAGGTAAGGGAAGGAGTTTTCTCTTGCCATCGAAGATTTGACACTTATGGCAAGACATGACCAACTTCTGAGTGTCTGGAAAAAGGGTAGGCCAATAGTAACCTGATCTGAGAATTTTGTTTGTTGTGGCCTTCCAGTAGAGGTGTCCTCCACATTCACCATCGTGCAACTCATGCATGATTTTCCCTGCATCATCTTCAAGTAAACATTTAAGCAAAATTCCAACAGCATTTTTCCAATATAACACCCCATCTAATATACAAAAACTCAGAGCTTTCTGTTTCAAAAATCTAGCTTTAGTTTTAGACAAAGAAGGAGGGGCATTTAGATAAAAAAGCACATAAATAATGTCAGCATACCAAGGAGAATTCATAAATGTTTCTTCAATGAAAGGAGCAGTAGCTTCTTCTACTTCTTCCAACACATCTACCATATTCATGTCTAATGCTTGGAAGTTAGACTTAGCCATAAGTTTTGCTAATCCTTGTCCTTTTACTAGTTTGGTGGGCCTGATTTCTAGGTCATATTAAAGAATAGTTGCAATCCATTTTCCCCTTTTACCATCAGGGTCTTGACTTAGAATGTCCTTGACAACAGTATGTGGAACAAAAGCAATTATGTGAGAGTGTAAAATGTAGACCCTAAAGTCCTTTAAAGCTTTCACTAATGCTAAGGCTTGCTTCTCCATGATATTATATTTGAGAGGAGCATCTCTTAAGGCCCTACTAAAGAAGGATATTGGTTGTTCTTGCCCTAAATCAATCTTTTGAAGCAAAACTGCAGCTATTGTATGTTTAGATGAAAAATAAAAAATGTAAGTATTTGGTAAAATCAGGACTAATCAAGACTAGTGTTTGGGTAAGACCTTGTTTGACCAATTCGAATGATTGTTTAGCTGGTAAAGTCCATTTTACACCGACGTTTTTCTTAAGCATGTTTGTAATGTTTTTTAATAGCTCAGCAAGGTTGGGAATAAACCTTCTCAAAAAATTAATCTTTCCAATGAAAGATTGCAATTCTTTGAAGCTTCTAGGATGGCTAATTTGCAATATGCCATCTATCCTTGTAGGATCTATTTTGATTCCCTCTTCTGAAATTATATGACCAAGAAGTTTCCCTTCTTGGAGACCAAAGAGGGTCTTCTTGGGATTCAGTGATAAGCCAAATTTCCTACACTTCTCAAAAACCTTTCTTAGGTGAATCAAATGCTCTTCTTCAGTTTTTGAGAAAACAGTTATGTCATCAAGGTAAATAATTATAAAATAGCCAATATCTTCAGAGAAGGCTATGTCCATGGCCCTTTGGAAGGTGGCCCTTGCATTCATTAATCCGAAAGGCATTTTCACATACATAAAGGTGCCCCAAGGTGTGGTAAAAGTAGTTTTGATTTGATCACTTGGGAACACTAACACCTGATTGTAACCCGAGAACCCATCTAATAGGGATATTCTTCTTGACTCAACTACCCTTTGAAGTATATGGTCCATCTTGGGTAAGGGGTATTTTTCTTTTAAAGAGGCTCTATTTAAATTTCTGAAGTCAATACAGAGCCTGATTTCCCCAGTTTTCTTTCTAACAGAAACTAAGTTTGATACCCATTCTGAAAATCTAATGGGTACTATGATCCCAGCATTATACATTTTCTCAATTTCTGCCTTAACTAAAGGTATTAAAAGGGGATTTATTCTCCTTAGTTTTTGTTTAAAAGGCTTTTGATTTTCCTTCAAGGGGATTTTATGCTGGATGATGTTGGTATCATATGATTTTAAGTCTTTGTATTCCCAAGCAAACACATCGTTAAATTCCTTGAAAAGATCGATGTATTGCAATTTTATGTGAGCTGGGAGGGTGCTGGATAGCTTGATCATCTTGGGTTCTGCCAGACTGCCTATGTTATGCTCTTCTACATTTGTTTCCACGGGCTCCATTCTTGGTTCTTTGGCTACATCGTTGAGATCAAACAGATGTTCTAAAGGTGTGAGACCTCTTGGGATTTTATCATTTTTGCATTGTAAGACTTCCAAGTCTTCTTGGTCTTCATTTTTCATTATCTCTGCTTCAAAATGATTCTCACAATGATTTATATTAGCAGGATATGTTATTTCAGCCTCTGGGATTTGTTCAATATACAAACAGTTTTTTTTATGGCTAGTTTCTGGTGTTGGTATGCTGAAATCATTTTCTGATTTCAAGAAATCATCTATATGTTTGTCAGATTCAAACACCTGCCAGTGATCTTCATTATCAGGCACAGCAGGTCTGTGTTTCACCTTTATACTGAGTTTTTCATTTATCTCAGGTACTTGGCAATTGCTGGCATTGAAGGCAAGTTCATTTGCTAGATGATTCAGTGCTCTAGGGATGAAAATGAGTTCATATTTTTCGAAATTTTTTAATAGGTCAAGGGCAGCATTTCGATATTCCTTAAGCCTTGGATTCTTGGCTGAGTATTCTCCTTTGATTTGTTTGATGATAAGTTCAGAATCCCCTAAAATAGATATCTTTTGGGCTTCTAATTTTTTAAGTAGTTGTAAGCCTAGGAGAAGTGCATCATACTCAGCAATATTGTTAGTGCATGGGAAGTCTAACTTGTATGAAAAACTCTGATTTGCGTTTTGAATCCAGACACCTTCCCCTGCACTAGTTTTATTACAGGATCCATCGAAATTTATTGTCCAAAGTATATTTGACTCATTTTCATTTTCTTGTTGCTGTTGATTGTCAATGTTTTGAAGTTGATTCGAAGTAAAATTGGATTGTTCTGGTGAACTGATTGGGTCTATGTTTTCTTTACCTTGTTGAGTAATTTCATCTTCGTTACACAAGATAAATGAATCTAAACTTGATTGAATAGAATAGATTGGAGTGTTGTTTGGTTTTTCCATGTTACTCACCATGTACTTCATATGGGATTCTCTGTATAGTCTCTTGATTTGGTTAAAAACAGGGATGGTGGCATAAGACATGTCCATTTGAAGGCTTCCCTGAAGTTTGGCTCCCCATGATCTTAATAAGAGCATGCCATACTTAGGGGGAATGTCAGCTACAACTATATCCATCACTAGATTCTTGGCAGGGATCTGAGCTAGGTTGACACATAAATCTTTGATTAAACCCAAACATTTGACTCTGCTTGAGTCAAAAGAATAAAAATCCTTGTATGGTTTAGTAATTTCTAAGCCTAAGCTTTCCATTACTACTTTGGGCATTAGATTGTGTGAAGCTCCAGAATATAACATGGCATTGTGTAGAATTTTATCGTGTATGTTCAAACTAACATAGAAGGGAGGGACTGGTCCTTCTTGATATTTTCCTTCAACCTTTGGGCCAACCAACAGCTCAGGTTTGTCATCTGTCAAGTTTAAGGTGTCAGTATCACTTCCTAAGTTTAAAGCTTTCAAAACTTGGTTTTTATACACTTCTTGGGTTACTAGTTCAACCAGGGGGATGGTAATTTTTATCTTAGCAATCTCTCCCTCAAGGCTGAAAGGAATAATTGACTTGTTAATATTTACATCTGTTTTTTCAATTGAATTCCTTTTAGTAGCTTTGACTTGTTGAACCCTGCTTGGACTAGTGATAGGAATAGTTTTATTAGGACCACTAGCTGAAGTGCTAGGGGTACTTTGTTCAACATTTGGCTGGATTCCCTTGTCTTTGTTTAAATCTGGTTTTTTGGCCGAAATGTTGATTTTTTCTGCTGTCCTTTTGGGCTGGTTTTCTGCGTTTTTCTTGACAACAGTGCTAGTATTCTTATCTTTTGAATTCTCTATACTTCCCTTGCTCCTAAGATCATACTGTTTGTGTACCTCCATGATTGAATTTTCAAAACCTAATCTATAGTCATCAGAATCTTCATAGGTGTTTGTATTTTAATCAATAGAGAAGAAACCTTGTTCTTCCTCAGTGAGGAAAACATCATCCCCACTGTCTGATCCAATCAAGTTTACATGTGATTCTTCCAACCTTTCCAGCTCCCTGTCTTCCTCATATTGATCTACATAGTTCTGTTGAAAGGGAGGTCTAATTTGTTGGTCACTTTCCTTTTGTTTATCTTGATTGTTATCTCTTTTATAATTCTGATTTCTATTTCTGTTTTGATTGTTTTGAAGTGAAATCTGGTTTTGATTTGCTTGTGCTTTCTTAATTATGCTCATCTCTTTCATCATTTCTTCCAACATTCTCTCCATTTTTGAGCTTGAAGTAGAAGGAGGGGATTCCTCTCTGAAAGATACTCTCTTTTCAGTTTTCATTCTTGCTCTCTTTTTTATCAAGTTGACTTCCACAGAAAGAGCACCCCTTTGCATATCTTCGAGAGTTGCAAAATCTCTTTCTCTTAGTGAACAAGTCATGTCAGAGTCAAATCCTTCAGTAAATGTGTTTAAGGATGAGCCTTGTGGAGGTTTTAGTTCTGGGGAAGGTGCATTATATACACTGTTAAATCTAGTACAATATGCTTGTACACTTTCCCCAGGGTTCCTACGGAGATTGTTGTAATCAGCAAGGACTTGGAGAGGATTCTTCTTTACTTCCCATTTGTTTAGAAATGTCTGATGGAAGCCTTGGAGATCATTAATAGTATGGGGGGATAAACATTTAAACCATTTTCTTACTTCTCCCCCCAGAATTTGAGAAAATAGTCTAAGTTTGAAAGAATCATCATCAATTTCATTTCTGTCAAAATAGTCATCCATCTTATCCACATGTTGTGATGCAGTTACGGCATTGCTAGCATCATATAATGGAATTTTGGACTGATAGTCCTGTGGAAGGTTGACTAATGGTACAGGAAGGGCTAAGGGAGCATACCATGCTACCATGATATGTGGTGGGGGTGGATTAACAAGCGGTGGATTAAAAAGAGGAGGAGTGGAATGAAGTGAAGTGGTTTGAACAGTGGGTGAAGGGTGTACAGAAGTGGATGGAACAGCAGTAGATTGTTGAGCTGATCTTGGATGAGAGACACCTAAGTTAAGAAGAAAATGTAAATCAGGAAGTGTTTCTTCTCCACTACCAGGATGTTCACTTGTCTCGGGAGATGAAAGTGAATACTCATAATCTAGTTGATCTAAATCACCAAATGACCTAATCCTAAAGGGGTTAACTAAGTCAGCTTGTGATTGTTGTAGAGCTGAAAGATTTTCAGGGACTGAATTAGCTCTTGGGGGTGATCTAAAAATAGTTAAAGATTTAATCTTAGGAGACTTCCTAAGTATACTTTCAAGGTTATCAACTATCTCAGGTGGATCAGGGTCAGGTTGGGCTGTAGTGTAGATATTTCTAGGAGCCACTATGGTGTGTTTTTTAGACCCAAATAACAAGAAAAGTTCAACCAAGTATGACAATCTTTGAGAGGTTAACTGATCTGTTTACACAAATTTTAATCCTACAGTCCTCTAACTAGATTTGAATGATCTTAAAATGGTAAGGGTTCTTCCCAGTGGAGTCTTAAGGTCTGCTCAGGATTGTGGAGTCGCCAAGTGGAAAATTTAGAATTTTTTCTAAGAGGTACACTGCCCACCACAGTGTTTGTGAAATATCCTTTTGCAAGGATATTTTGAAACATAACAAACTCTAACCAGAGATTGACTGGGAGGGCATTCACCAGATATTTCACCTCAAGAAGAGGATGAGATCCGGAGGCTACCTGGTCCTTTCCAGACTCTGCCTAAGAGTATAAGGTAAAACACATCAAAGGTAAGTGATATGTAAGAATGAGTGTTTTACTACAAAGTGGAATTTTTTAGCTCCTGAGGAGGTAAAAGGTTTTACAGTCCACTACCAGGTTTATTCTGAAGCCAAACTTGAAATAATTTTGGGTTTTTCTGAGTTATTTTTATAGGTTGAGAGAGTGTTCTAAGTCTGATTTTGCACTTAGCTAAGGTGTTCAAACAAACAGAGTTGCTCTTATGGCTTGGTAATTGGTTCCTTCATGGTTTGTTAAGGCTTTATGAGAATCCTAAGGGTTACTTATTTTGTCATTGATTCAATTAAGTCCTATCATAATTGCCATTTTTTAGGCAGTGCTTGAAGAAAGTTACTTCTGTTATACTGGACCTAAAAAGTTTGAAGAAAGGTTTTGAAACCTCTAATTCTCAGCAGGTCCCACCGTGATCGCCATTATGTTGGTGGCGATGAGGTGGCTATTAATCACTGGATATTCTTGAAAATAAGGGATTTCTGAAGTCCTAAGGGGTACTTAGATTGTCACTGACTTAGAAGGGTCCCACCGTGATCGCCATTATGTTGGTCTCCCGTGTTTTGACAGTTTGGAAAATCAAAAGACAAGGCAACATCAGAACCAATCTTTAGAGTTCCAGGATCTAGTCCTCTTGTTCTCAGAGAGAGATCTCTCAAATATTTGTTTGCAAAGGTTTATCTTGTGTGCTTTGAGTATAGATTTTAGACTAGTTATTAAGTGCAGATGTTTGTTTGGTTGGATTGAGTTGATACAGCCGAACATGAAAGGTCTAGGAAAGATAGACAGAGAGAGGAAATATCTGGTTCATTGGGCAATGGAGTCAAAATAAGGTCATGACAAACTCATCAGTGGATATGGGATATCAAAGGGAAAATCTAACTTGGCCACAGGATCCTTTATTTTGAAATGAGATGGACATTAATGATTTGGAAAGAGAAGTTTAATTCTCAACAAAGGGAACTTGAAAACATAACTTAACAATAAAGAGATATTTGATAGACAGGGCTAACCATAAATTCTACAAACATTCTTTAAGAAAATAATGACTTCAAGACAACTTTTAAAATTAAATCTAAGATTCGGGGAACTCCCTATTTCCTCAAAGATTTTATTTTAAATGATTTAGAAAACATAAAAGATTCACTGATAATTGTATTCATAGAAGAGGGAACACCTAAATAACATCTATGCTTACAACTATAAAGACCTTCAAAACAACTGCTCAAGCAATGGCAAAGGGCAAGATCAAAACTGACCTCTTTGATTAACTTAAAACAATGGTACTTCAAAGGGAGACTTCAATAACAACTTTCAAGTGATAGCAGACAAGCAGGGAGAACCATAAATCATGCTGAAACCAACTATTTGAGCTATTAAGGAAATAAACAAGCATGAAGACTAAAGAGAAAGTTTAAAGCCTCTAAAATACTTCAGCAGAAGAAAACATAAAACAGTGAAGGGCGAACAGGTCTAAGGTGCTTCCAGGAGTCATTTCTTAGCCTAAAACTTTCAACCTACTGTAGTAAGAAATTATGGAACATAATGAAAATAGGGGAAAAAATTTAACAGTTCAGAATACTTCACCAATAGCCAAGCTCATGAATCCAATGATAGAGCCTTCTCAGGAACAAGCATGCAACAACATCATCAAGACATCCAAGACTTCAATTTGTTCTTCAACTTCAACAGACTTGTATATTTATTTCAGAGAGTTTCAATGTTACAACTTGTAATCAAACAACAACCAACACTCACTCATCTTCTGCTGTAGTATATATAGAAGGATGAGGAGGTGAGATCTGATAAAATATCTCAATTAAAATTAATACAGAATTAAATGGCTCATTGGCCCTCGAGGGGCTCAAATGAGGAGATTTACATACACATCCTCTGTATTGAATGATTTACATAATGATTTCAAGCTTGGTAGGAGTTTTGTTGACCTTTTAGGCACTGTGTGGTGTCGAAGTAACTCTACAGATATTCTTTGCATTGAAGTTCTTGGCAGAAATAACTCTTCAGTTGCGTTGAGGCAAAATATCTGATCCTAATCAATAAATTCAGCTCCTGATTGAATACTTTGAGGCACAGGTGGCGCCGTGGTAGCTCGAGGGATCAATTTGCCTCAATTTGTGGCGGTGGAGGATTTCCTGTCAGTGAAACCCTTTGAATTCACTTTTGAACTCTGCTTTAACCCGGGGATTAGGTTTATAATGATCTTTTGGGCCATAATCCTCGTAAATAATCCATTAATCCTCTGCTCTGATAATTTCTTGGCCTTCAGCACTGACACTCTTTCTCTGCTCTTAATCCATGTTTTCTTGCTGTTGCACAGGGCTGCACAGGGTCTGTAATGCATCAATGGTTCATGAAACATTTATAAAAGTGAAGTTTTAAACCCAGTGGTCGATTTCCTTTGGTAAATCGAAAATAGGAGAGTCGTCACCCTCTTCTTTCGAATTTTCTTCGTTCATAGTAAAAACCTTCGAAACTCTGCAAAATACAAACAAAGCATTATAAAATCTTGCTTTATTGGTTAACTGCTACTTTGGAGGGTGCAGAGGAAGTGTGGCCGTTGGATGGCATTATCCAACGGTCCAAATCTATCGAGAGTGATCGTGGAATGAGTGAGAAGAGGAGGATGAATTTGAGCCGTCGATTGTGCAGAGATCGACGGTCGGGAGTCGGCAATGGAAAGTCAGCGGCGGGGAATCATTGACTGGGCAACGGAGTCTGGCGATGCAATATGAGCCATCGATCTACAGATCAGCTCGACGGTGGGAATTACTTTTCTGATGTATGATGGCTAGTTTATCGCGCGGGCACTTCGGTTATACATCGGACACCTTCGGCGATCGACAACCGTTGGATGAGTGGGCCCAGATCGAACGGCGGAGGTCAATTTCGCTGGGCGTCCTGGTCCGGTATTTAACATGCAAAGGATGATGGTTGTGCAGTGGTTTTCAAATAGTAAACAGGACACGTGGCAGAAGGTGTATGGAATCGCTGGCCATCAGGGGAAAACAGCATTTTGCCCGAAGGCGTTGTGAAAAATACCGCGCAGGTTTGGAAAACAGCATATGGATGGGGGGGGTCCACAAGAACGGCGCGCTCCGCACCGTCTGATCTGTGGAGCAGATCAATGGTGGCGATTAAAGTACGAACCGGCAGGGACCACACGGTAAGTCGCGCTCCACACTGTCCGATCTGCGGAGCAGATCGACAGTGGAGATTGCTCCATGATTTAAACGGGCGGAAAACTTTGGAAATGCATTTAAAACCCAAAAAAACGAATTTACAAAGGTTTTTTAATGGTTTGGGTGGAGAAATATTATTGAAAAGGATAAGCGCCCGATAGGTTTAGCATTTGGTTCTGGCGCTCAGGTGTATGGGTGAAAAAGGGCTAGAGGCTTAGCCCGAGGGGGCTTAAGGCCCAATACATAAAAACTATGTATTTTTCATGATTTTTTAATGGTTTTTGAAGGAAATAGAGGGTTTCAGTAAGGTTAAAAAGTGGGTTTTTAACCTTATAAAATGGAAAATGATGAAGGGAAAAAGCAGAAAAGTGAAAATGAGGGAATTTTGTGGGAAACAAGGGGATAGAAAGATGAGGTTAATTTGGGAAGGAGGTAAAGGGAAAATGGGCTTGCAGCAGTGTTTTGGGTTTGGAAATCAGCAGGATTTCTGGGTTCTAAAGGGAAATAGTAGTGAATATTATCCAAGGATGGGATATTATCAAAAGTCTTCAAGTATCAGCAATTTTAGTAATGAAATTGTTTCTTGAAGGCTATCCAGTATCATTTAGCCACCATCTGATATAACAGATTTTTATGGGTGGCTAACAATGTGAAAGCTATTTATGATGGGCTACATTGTTTGATTACTACTTTCAAGCTAATGATAATGAAATTCATGACACCAATCCACTACTGATTTCCCTGCATGATTAGTGTCTATTTGGAGCTCATCATCATCATTGGATTTATCATTATTTATAGAATCATTAGTATAAACAATCTCACCAATCAAATATATTGGATTATAAGCTTATCTTTCTTTAAATTGATCTATGAGTTCACTTTCTGACTTATGGCAACAGGGATTAGCAAGGGAATGAATAGAAGGTTTTGGTTCTTCTAAATTTTTAGAGGCTAGCTACTTGTTTAATATTTGATTGATTTCTTCTTCTGTTAAAAGAGGAATCATTTCTCTCTTTCTTGGAACAGAAGTACAACATTTCTGTTTCTCTTGTGTAGGTTGATTTTGAGGCTGGATGTGTCCTTGAACCTCCCATAGAAGAGATGGTGGATCATTACTTGTGCTTGTAGGGGGATCTTGAGGATTTTCTTCTATGTCCTGATTAATTTCACTCTCAAACAACTTTTCATGATTTTTTTGATGGTCAATTCGTTCATGAGATTCATGAGTTGTTTCTAATAGATCATCAGGATGCCATTCTCCTCTTATCAAATGAAATGAGTTATAACATAAATTCAGAGTCCCTAAATGTGTTACCTCTTCTCCTATTTCAGGTTTTGTGATCTTAGGATGGATAACTGTTTCCTCAAAGCCCTGCTCACTTTCTATATTTTCAGCTTGTTTTTAATGTTCCCTCTTCTATGGAACACAATGTATAGGTAGGTAACTAGTACCCTTTTGAAAATATTCTTCATTCTCTTCTTTAAAATCTTGCTCATCATATATATCATGTTTGTTGCTTTTTTTTTGTAGAGGTTGGTTTTGTTTTTGATCAGGAGAAATCATGGGTTGCTCTGGATAATCAACATATGTATCGGCCTCATGCCTTTCCAGTTTCTTATCAAGTATGTACACTATTTTTCCAATTAGGTCTAATAATGTGTTTATTTTAGCTTCTTTGTCTATACCTAATTCCATGTTTGTTAATTATAAATAGGTCACTGCATATTTTCAACCAGTTCAGAGTCTTCTTCCAGTGGAGTCATCAGGTATTTTGGAGTTATGGAGTCTCCAAGTGGAAGATTTTGGACTTTGTTGTCCAACTGTAGCATGATTGGGATTGCTCAATGCATTCCCAGGGGAGTTTACAAGGACTAGTGAAGTAATAGGCCTACTGGAGGCCAGTGGAGTTGCTAGGTGGAAATTTTTAGCTTTTCTGAAGCTAAAATGTTTTATGGTCCACCACCAGTTTATTATAAAAACCAATCCGAAATTTTTTGGGTTTTTTGATGTTTTTTGTTTTTAAGGACTAATGAATCTATAAGAGCTTGCTAGACTATTATTTACTCAGATGTCCCAGTGTGATCGCCATTATGTTGTGATCTTGTGATTTGACGGATTGGCATACCAAGTGACAAGGCAACATCAAAACCAATCTTTAGAGCTCTAGGGCCTAGCCTTCCTAGTCTCAGAGGGGGATCTCTCACTTTTTTGCAAAGATATGACTTGTTTGCTTGTAAAAGGTTGAATTTAGGCTAGTTATTAAGTATGAGTTTGTTTGATTGTTTGGTGGGACATGATGATCTAGGCAGCATAGGTAGAAAAGGGGAATCTCTAAGTCATTGGGCAATGGAGTCAAGTGGAAGTTTGTCACAAGTTTGTAGATGAATCAGGGGTATCAAAGGGAAAATCTAACTTGGCCAGTGGATCTACAAAGTATTTCAGGTGAAATGAAATGGACATCAAAGGTTTTAGAATGAAAAGTAGAACTAAGGGCAATTAAGAATCCTTAATTATATGTAATTCTCAACAAAGGGACTTAAAACATCATTTGAACATGAAGAGGCATTCCATAGATAGGGCTAACCATAAATTTTAGAAACCACACTTCAGCAAATAACAATTTCAAGACAAACTTTTCAAATGAAATCTAGGAGTCGAGGAGCGCTCTATTTCATCCAAAGATTTCACTTTCAAGGAATTTAGAAAACATAAAAGAATCACAAATAACTGCATTCATAGAAGAGGGAACTCCTAGACATCTTTGATTACAGATATAAAGACCTTCAAGACAATTATTTGAGCAAGTACAAAGGGTATGATCGGAACAAAACCTCTTTCGCAGACTTTGGACAATGGTACTTTGAAGGGAGACTTTAGAAACAGTTTTTAAGTGGCAGCAAGTAGGGAAAATCATAAATCATTCTTGAGACCAAATGTATTGAACTATTTAAGAAGTAAACAAGCATAAGGGTTCAAGAGAGCAATTAAGAATTCTCTAGAATGCCTCAACAGAGGAAAACATAAAACAGTGGAGAGTAAATAGGTCTAAGGTGCTTCTAGGAGACATTTCTTAGCCTAATATTTTTACTCTACTGTAGTAAGAAATGATGAAATAGAATGGAAAACAGGAAAAACATTAACAGATTAGAATACTTCACCAAAATCCAAGCTCAAGGATCTAATGTCAGAGCTTTCTCCATCAAAAAATAGGTCAAAACATCCATAGGTTCCAAAACATCAATTTTCTTTCAACTTCAGCAGAACTATGTATTACTTCAAAGAGTCATCAAATGCCCCCATACAATGAGTTCGAATGCAGTATTTATGCTGCAAATGAGGAGGTGGAGCTGATCTAGGGTTCAAGTGTTATTAATTACAGAGTAAATGTATTCCTAGCCTTGAAAACCATGCAAGGCATAAGGTAGGAACATGTGTGCAGCTACTTCTCTGTTTAATAACTCTATCTTAACTTTCTAAGGAAAGATAGGTGAAAATTTTGACTTTAAGGCCTATCTTTATCTTTACATTAACTACTTTGACAGTTTTAAAATATTTCTAGCTGGGTAATAACTCCTGATTGGTTTTATGGATATAAAGTTGGTTGTAGGTGTCAGTTAGATATTCTGAAGAAATAACTGCTCTTTATTGATGCATTCGAGGCTTTTTAGCCTAACTTTCCTTAACTTAACCATTTAAACTGTGTTTTTAAGCCTTGAATTTTCATTTGGCCTTTAATTAAACTGCCTCACTGTCCTGTTCTCCTTTCCTGCTTTAAACAGTTGTTTTTACCCATTTATCTTTAAATCACTTCTTTAAAGGGCTAATACATGTTTTATCCACTAATTTATAATTTGGCCTTATACTCTTCTATCTTTATTTCTTCATCATTTCTTCTTATTTTTTTTGTTTACTGTGTGCAGGGACACTTTTATTTTTGATGGTGGAGGGTTTCTTGATCAGATCGATGGTCATGAATCATCGATTTAGCCCTTAGATTTAACCCTGGGTCCCTTTACTTTATCTGTTCTGCCTCTTGGATCATCAACCAGGGGATTCTTGCCACTTGGCTGTGGGAGGGCTTTTAAGCCTAAGACACCATTAAACCTACACAAACAAACAAACTGATAAATTAAAACCTGCACATTGTGGATTTACTACATTTCAGGGATTTATGAGGGTGTATGGCAGTCGGAGGAGCGTTGCAGAGGGAGGGAGAAGCAAGGGAGGGTTCCATAGGTGAAAACAGGCACGGGGAGGATAAAATTTAAATCATGGCGCGAAAAACTGAAGAAGGTGGTTTTGGTGAATATTAGGGTGGTATTCGCATTAGCAAAGGGTGGTAAGTGGTTTCCGCTCTTTCGGACGCAATTCCATATGATGGTCGCCGCATGTCCTGAGCAAAACTATTTTTTTCCCTTGGAAAAGAGGTGTTAAACCTTGGCGTCAATTGTCGCGCAATATCAGAATTGGACCATCAGATCTATCTCGATGAGATTGACGGTGCGGAAAGGACGCGAGACCGGGCGCAAGTGCGATGGTGGAAGGTGGGGCCAGGAGAGTGACGTCGGCTGTCTTGTTTGGTAGCGGAAAGGTTGGGGAGCGGAAAGGGAAGGCGGAGTTGGATGATGGTTGTTGGTTCTCGAAGATCCACGGTGGGGATTGCCCCGACAAAAACAATGGAGTGGGGAAAAAGAAAAAAGAAGAAGGGGCCCAGTTTTAATTTTCTGGAGGTTAGGTCTTTATATGAAGGTTCTGGGGTGTATAAAGACTGGACAAGCGAAGATAATTTCAAATGGGAAAATGGGTTTATAAAAGCAGCGAAGGCTTTGGTTTTGTGGAAGTCGGAAGGGGCTGAGGTTAAGACAAAAAAGAGGTCGAGGGTTTAGTAGGTAGTCGGGCCCTTTGGTCATGTGGAGAAGGAGGCCAAGGGCTTAAGCTCAAAAGGGGCTTAAGGCCTGATATGTTTAAATAGGTGGATATAAGGCTAAAAGAGGGTTTTTTTAGGCCTTTCTGATGGTCAGATAAGGTGAAAACGGGTGATTTAAACCACATAAGGGTTTCTATCATGGTTTAAATGGTTTTTAAGAGATAACGGAGGATAAATGAGAAAGAAAGAAAACCTTTTTTGTAGAGGGAAAATGACTGTTTGGGATAAGTGAAAATAAGTGAAAATGGGAAAATATGATGGAGGTGAAAAATGGGAAATATAGCCTGAAAAAAAATTCTTTTTGAGATGGAAAGATAACTTGAAGGATTTAAGCGAAGATATTCAGTGAATTGATAGACTTGGGATAATGAAGGTCGTGAGATTTCTAGAACTCACAATGTTTCTGAAAATATTGTTTCTAGAAATCTGATATTTTCAACTTAGTCATCTTTGGATAAGATCAAAAATTATTGATGACTAACAGTAACAATATATGGCTCAAGAAATGTGGTGGAGCAAGCTCTCAACCCCTAGAAACAATAATACAACAATCTTGGAAAGGATTGGCTAAAATCTATAAAATGGAAAAATGCTGGAGTTGCAGTCCTAAAGACTGAATAGCAGCTGCAACTCAGGAAATGGATGGAGATGGCTAAAGATGATGCACAATCTGAAATAGACCTCCTCCAACAGATCTCTCAAGTGAAATTCTGGTCCTAACACTGAAGATCTCACCCTCCAAAATAGTGGTGCAAACCCCCACTGTAGATACACGCTGAAATAACGCAGTCAAGGAGAGGGATTGCGTTGTATTAGATGGGAGATGCTTGGCCTGATGCCAAGATATAAAAATCAGCTCTGAAATCTTCCTAACTGATCTCCTAGAGTTTTAGAAGCTCTCTCCTCTGAAAGATAAGCTCTGGAAGTGGTGCGATGGAACCCTCCACTACAACACCCTGCAACACAACCCAGCTCTAAACAGAAACTGCGCTGTAGTTGAAGGACGTGGCTTGGCCTTAAGCCTGAATGTGGAGAAATGAGGAACAATCCCTCAAGAGGCTTCTCAAGAAGGAGAAGGAATCCTAAACATGAATTCCTTATGCTATACAGCACTGCAAATGTGCTAAACACCTCGAGAATGCAAAGAGTCTAGATAGACCAAAATCAAATACTCAAATATAATCCTATATGGTTGCCTCTTCCTCCATTTATGCAAATGAAAGCCTTCTTGCCTTAGACCCCACACATTAGGGTTTCCTTCACCAAGTGATCTTCCTCCCCTTTCAAACTGTGCTATCTTCCCAAGCAATCCACACCCTCTTTTGCAGCGTTGTTGACTTGGTCAAACTTGACCTGGTCAAACTTGACCTTGTCCTCATGCATTTGCCCCTTTTCACACTGGAAGGTGAAAAATAAAGCTACTCTATTGATCCCTTTCACACTATGAGGGATTTTATTCCTACTCATGGGTCTCCTCACCCATTATATTCACCTCCTAGATGACAGAAGAAAAATCAATATTCCAATTAGCTTCATGCTAATTTTGGGAACATTACAAAAATGATGAGTGATTAGCAAAGCAGTATCATTGTATCTTTATTAGGTAAATCGGTGAGTGTTCTTTAATCAGCAAATTTTTTTAGCATAGTGACCAAGCCTTTCTCTTCCCCTAGGGTTTCCAACTCTCTCTCTAAGTTCACCCTTTAAAACAGTATGAAAGGGTGAAATAGATATAAATACCTATTAAAAATCCTCAGGAGGTGCCAAGAAGTGACGTGGAGGAGCTCTAAGAAAATTTGGGGGCTTTCATAGCTTTGAAGAGCTTTCTAGATGAATACGCAGCATAGGAGCGCAGCACGGGTGATTCGAGTCGACCCTGCACAAGCTGTCGAGTTGGACCTGAACGTAGCACAGGAGCACAGCACGGACAGAGCTGCATGTAGTCTGGTCCTATCAAGTGAGCAAGGCTTGGGCCCATCTGGTGAGCAAGGCTCGGGCCAGTCAGGCCTTCCTTCTGCACGGCATTGGGTGAACAAGGTTCGAGCCAGTCAGGCCTTCCTTCTGCATGCAGTGTTGAAAAGAACAGAAAGAGCACAGTGCAGGCAGAGCCTACACAGTGTCTGGTGAGGCCTGAACGGCCCAGCGCGTAGCGTAGTAGTGCATGAATGCAGTTGGGTCTCTCCTGGCTGAACACACCAGTGCGTAGCGTGGGCAGCCCTGCTCAATGTCGGGTATCGGGCTTCTCCACAGAACGGTGTTGGGTGGTCCTGCGTGCGGTAAACGTGTAGTGCACTTCTATCGGAGCACGGCACCCAGTTGTAGTTTACACAGAATGAACCCACAGGCGCGTAGTGCAGATTTACAGGAGCATAGCGTAGGGCTTCTCCTGCCCGAAACATTGCTAGAAACCCTGAATTTCTCCCTAAAAACCTCTTTCTCCTTTTTTCAAGTGAAAAAGTGGTGTTGAGTGGTGAATGATGATGGTTTTATCTCCTTAGATAAATAAATTAAAACCAAAACCCACCTTTGCTAATGTTTACTTTTGATATTTTATCCTTTTACTGATATTTTCTTTACCTTTTTGCAGGAGGTGACTTTAGACACATAAAAAAAGTGATCTCTTTGTGGTTGATCTTGAAAACATTATTTTATTCCCCTTTCATTGATTTTCCAAAGGTATAATGAGTTTGTCCTGCACAGTTGTTGGCATCCAGGTATAAACGATTTATTCACCCTATTCCGACATTAATTTATCAATTCGGGTGCGTATCCTTTCAAGGCAATGTGCAAGGTATATGCAGGGGCAAACGTATAATCCGTTTCGACCAAGGGTTCGTGGGTTGAGATTCAAAACATGGCTATGAGATTAAACTAACTACAGAACTTCAGAAATGATCATAAATAGGAAAGAACCACAACAACAAGCATAAATTATTAAATGACACACATACAAAGATGCAGCACCTGATCAGAAGAGCAGGCCCAGCTCTCTGATCAGGGCTGCGTTAGTCAAGGAAAAGATTGGAGTAGCACAATAGATGGTATTTTATAAATCTGTAACAGGTGATTACAATAGCGATGGGAGAACCCCCATTCATAGGAACAATCTGCATTTTATACACAGTGAGGGAGATTAACAGATCTCCCTGAAACATGGTAATCGCATATTCAGAATGTACATCAGTTGGAACGGCACCATCACCAGATGTTTGAGATAGAAAAAAGGTCCAAGAATAGTTACAGGGAATCATGGCTCCAGTTGCGCGGCCTCCTTATGGCTGGCTGTTACCAGATCTGTTGCGAGATGCTGCAGCCAAGGGTTCTTGTTCTCCAAGCTGCAGTCAAACATATGTTTTAGTACTGCGAATAGATAAGACTCTGTGAATTTACTTCATTAATTAAAATATTCCAATTGGACAATTCATGGGTATTTACCTTGTAGGTTTAGCATAACAGCATAGGTAAATGAGTACAAAAAGGTCAAAAAGGGTAATAGAAATGGACAAAAATATGGCCCGATTTGGTACCCAACATCTCCCCCCAACTAACCTTCTACATGTCCTCATGCATTCTGTCACCTCCGAAAGTCTGGATTTTCCAGGCTGTAGGTTTCATGAAGCACAACGAGATCATATTCTAAGGCCATCTCTGTTCCTGGAACTTTAAACCCATCCGAAAGGAGAACTTCCTTCCACCAATCCTTTGGAACATCATAAGCTGGAGTGTAAATTTCGGCAGGAAACCAAAGAAAAGGAAACTGAAATCGGAGCCCCATCCACCAGGCCCCACATGTCTGGACACATGCCACATATATGGGCACTCTGGTGAGTACTCGTGCAAAATTTGGTGCCCCAAAAGGTTCCCTGTTCCAGACAGCTATAGGTGACATCATCCACCCTTTCTGACAGCAATCAAGGGCCTCTTCTTGAAATGAGGTGAGTTTTTTGACACAAATATCAAGACACCATCTTTGTGTCCTCACCATTCTATCTCTGTTCCCCGCAATTCCCAAAAGGTGTTATGCTTATTAAACATTGTGACTTCCCTCTCATGTTCTCCTCTTACTATAAATGGCTTTGTAACTTGATTGGATTCAAAGGTGTTACAAGCCTTCTTCCAGTGAATCTGATTGAAAGCATAAGAGGTGAGAGCCCCTAAATGAATGTACCCTACATATGGAACCAAGTTAAAATCTCTGTCCAGACGCAGTAGATACCCGTGCAGGTAAAATTCACACATCAGATGTTGAGTTGGCACGTCATGATTCCTCAAGATTCGGAGGAATTGTACACCATATTCTATCTCATAGCTGATCTCGTTTTTTATGCTTTCCATGCAAAATAAAAGGAAATGTTCATGCAAAAATAAAGAATAGCAAGAAGCAAGGGGACGACATGCCATAACCTCTTGCACTAGACTGAACATATACTCCTTATCGGCCTTCAGTTCTGCCACTTTCTTTTCCAACTACTCCATCTTCAGCTACTGCTTCGCATGCCTTAATCTCATAACATCTATGTGCTCCACATATCCAAAGATGGTTGTGGAGGCTCTTTCCTTAGTCCTCCTGATCTCATTTTTGCATTGAGCCGCAGTAGATTTCCAAGATTGTATTTCGGTTGCCAAGGCATATTCCCGGTCTTCAAACAGTCGTTCGACTGTGTCTGTTTGAGTGGCAGCAGAGGTTGTGGCTATCAGTTCCACTTGGGTTTCTTCTTCAACCCCGATGGTCTTGGAATTTTTGGCTTGCCACTTGTACTTCTTTATCTATTTCTGCATTCTGTGCACCTCCTTTCTCAGTTTCCTTACCTCCATTTTGAGCCGCATTGTCTCCCTAAACTATAGCTGATACTTTTGCTTAACTGGAAGTCTTCTCTTCTCACACAACTCTATCCATTCCTGCTTAATCAATACTTCCTCCATTTTGGCAGATGGAGGTAAATCCCGCAAAACCTCTTCTATTGTGCCCACTGTCAGGTTTTCCTCCCCTGCCTACATTTCTTCAATTAATTTGTGCTTCACGGCCTTCTCACTAGGCTGTGTCATTGGCTCATTCGTCGGGACCGCTTCGCTTGGTCCCTCCTCTTCACCAATGGCGATTTCTTCTTTGTGCACGCTCGCCACAACCGGTGATGCCCTGGCGAGATGCTCTCCTGCTACTATGCTTGTTGGGATCCTTTCCAGTTCTTCAGCCTCAAAAATCTCTGTCTCTTCTCTCCTTTCTGTCTCTGAGGTGCCTGTCGCCTGTGTAGCCTTCGCCCCATATAGTTGTGGCCTTTGTGAAAGATTCATAGCCACAGGGACAGCGAAATATTATTCTTCTTTCTACCATGGGAAACGAGTTACCCTCTCTCCTCTTGGGATAAATAAGGAAAAATGGAGAAAATCCTCAACATTTGGCCTCGAAGTCAACGCTGGTTCTTGTGGATCAGTGTCGTCTTCACACCCTGGTTCTCTCGGCGTTTCCTCCATGGGTCCCCTGGTTTCCTCAGCTCTGGGCCCTTCTTGTCTCTTTTCCCCCTCTTCCATGGGTTCTATGGTCAGAGTGGTCACGACCTCCTCCATTAGCTTCATGGTGGCAAGAGATCCTTGTGGAGTACCCTCGGTCACCATATCGACCGCTTCGTCCATGCTAGCCTGTTGTGGGTCTACTTCCATGGTTGCCATATTATCAACTTGCTCTGCTAGTTCCACGGGTGAGGCTGGTTCTTGTGGGACAGCCTCGACTATGTTACTAGTGGGCCTTTCTATATCAATCCCCACATCTGCCATTGACTCCACAGTTTCATCTTGCTCTTGGGGACCCGCCTCATCTCCAATTTCATCCATTTCCATCTCTTCCGGCTCCTCCTGGTCAACATAATCATCACCTCCTACATCCTTCTCCATAGCTACGGGTTCTTCTGCCCTGGCAGCCATAACATCTGCTATTTGTTCCTCTGTGGAATCCCAAAACGGCTCCCATGGAATTGGGATTTGTCTAATGGCATTCATTATCAATAGCTGAAGCAACCCGTGGTGAGTGGTGACCACCAATATTTGTCGCAACCCCTGAGCCGAATGTGCCATTAAGTGAAGACTCCTTAGTAGAAAATAGCGCATATTCATTTAAAAATATTCTACCTGTGGAAATCGTAGGTGAGCTAGTATACGAATATGGTATTTGAAGATGGTGGAGTATCTTCCTTCGCACGTCATATATTTTATGACAAACTCTGCTACTCCTCCCCATGGATGTGGTAGCGAGTTTCTGTCATACCCCCGACGCTTCTGTGCAATACTCTCGCCCACTTGTAGAAAGGCCTCGGGGAATTCTGGGAGGGGGATTCTTCTCAAAAACCATCGCTGCCGGACTTGAGGAAGCCCACTGACTGCCGCGATGATTTCCTCTGTTACAGGGATCTCAATTCCGCAGACCCGAGAGCCTCCTTCTCCCAATTTCAATGAAAATTTCGCCGTCATTTCTTCATTCGACCCCCTCAACCTGTTGAAATAAACATCCCAAACTACGTTCTCGAAAACCTGCCACACCTCCTTATTGTTCCGAATTCCCCTTGTATTCTCAGGTTCATGTCAAATAGATCGGCCACCCATTGTTGCAGAGTCGAAATCGGCATGATGACTGCAGTTGGTTGGCAAGGGAGAGTGACAGGTCTCCAAACCATTGGAAACTGAAATAACGTCATGGTCAATTTGGAAATAACAGATGAACAATACTAGTACTTTTGGAAATGATGACAGATTAAGGTGGTACTATGGGATTTTTCTGGAATTTAATGTAGCGTGTTGGGAGGGTGACTGATACGACTCAGCGCGTACAAATACGCATCCCAACACATCAAAATTATGATTACGGAGTACCAAAATCATTAGATTCGGTTAGGTAAATATCATGTGTCATAAATTCTTTTTTGAGGTAGCCATCATTCATTATGACGGTTCCCCCCCCCCCCCAACTTAATGATGGTCGTCCATGGCACGTTTTAATGTCCTTTTTGGAATATTTAACTAAATCCATAAAATCACCAAATATGTACCTGCGGACCTACCTTATGGTGGAGTAGTAGAAAAATGTCTAACAGAGTAGCAGCAACAATTAGTGACAATACAAGGAGTAACAGCAACAATTTATAGTAGCAACAGTGAGTAACAGCACATAGAGTAATAGCGACAGTGAATAGAAGCATAGCGAGTAACGACAGTTATGGAGTAATGGCAAAGGCGGAGTAACAGCAGTTGTGGAGTAATGGCACCGGCAGAGTAACAGCAGTTGCAGAGTAGTGGCACCAGCGAAGTAACAACAGTTGCATAGTAACAGCACCGGCGGAGTAATAGCAGTTGCGGAGTAATGGAACCGGCAGAGTAACAAAAACTACAAAGTAACAGCAGTCACGGATTAACAACAGTTACGGAGTAATGGCAGTTACGGAGTAACAGCACTTAGTGACACACCAGTGAAATATAGAAATATCTTCATGACAGCATTAGTGGAGTAATAGCACTAAGTTTTACTTTTCTCCTCACCATATTTCTTTGTTATTCCTGCAAAAGACAAACAAGTAAGTAGCAACGATATATATATATATATATATATATATATATATATTATTAACAGAGTGATAGTATCCTCTTTTCCAATGACCATTAAATCAGATACAGCAGAAAGATTTTTAACAAAGGCTTCTTTAGAGGTTGGATGGTGGTATAATTTTAGACAGTGTCCATTTACTAAGAACGAGGTATGGTTCTCATCTATTGTACTCATTCTAACTGTTCCATTTTCGAACACTGCATCCACTTGATATGGACCCATCCAGCGAGTGCATAGCTTGCCTTTGAAATCCTTAAATCAAGAGTCATACAGTAATGCCCAATCCCTCACATGAAACACCTTAGTTTTGATAAATTTATCGTGCCATTTCATTCTCTGTTGTTGAACAGCAGTATTTTTCTAGACAGCTACTGCTCGAATCTCGTCCAACTCGTTCAGCTGTTCCAGTCGGTTTTTTTGTGCTTTTGATATATCTAGGCCTTCTTCTGGAGCTGGTCTGAGTGTACTAATCTCAAATTCCACCAGAAACAAGGGGAATTTCCCATAGACTAATTCAAATGAAGAAAACCCTGTTGTATTCCGCCATGTTGTTCTGTATGCCCATAAAGCTTCTGGAAGTTTCCGTGCCCAGCCCCGGCGATGGCTTGCTACTGTCTTTGTCAAGATATTTTCCACTACCTTGTTTGTGCTTTCTACTTGTCCATTTTCCTGGGGATGATAGGGGGGTTTCACTCTATGTTTGACCCCATATTTTTGCATCAACTTTTCTATCATATGAGATGTGAACTGTGATCCACCTTCTGATACAATTTCACTTGGAGTCCCCTACCAGGCAAAGATTTCTTCAAAAAGAAAATCTGCCACTACTTGCTCTGTTGCTCTCGTGACTGCTATAGCTTCCACCCATTTAGTTACATATTTAGTACAGACAGGATGTAAGCTTTCTAATGAGAACGTGGGTTGAAGGGCCCAACAAAGTCAATGGCCCATTTCTCAAACTGTTCCAATACTATCTGGGGCTGAAGAGGAATTTCATCTGCTTTCCCAGGTTGTCCCATCCGTTGACAGCTATCACATCTTCGAACATAATCCCGAGCATCACGAAAGATGGAGGGCCATTAATATCCCATTTGTAGCACCTTATGACCCGTTATTTTATCTGCAAAATGTCCTCCATATGGTCCATCATGTGCAGCTTTTAATATCTCAAAAATATCATCTTCTACCACACAATGTCGAATCTGCTAGTCAACCCCTGTATGGAAGAGATATCTTGCCATCCATGAATATAGGGTACTCTGATGAATGATCTTCCTTTGCTCGTTATAGGAGAGATGACGAGGCACTTTACCTGTAGCAAGATAATTAGCAATATCTGCATATCAAAGTGTTAGCGGAAACTGCAAAAAGATGCTCATCTGAAAATTTATCTTCAATTGGTGTATCCTTACCATCATGTTCTATCCTAGATAAAAAATCTGCAACCACATTGTCCTTCCCTGGTTTATCTACTATGGTAATATAAAATTCCTGTAGTAGCAACAACCATCTTGTAATACGACCAGGGGTAACAGGTTTGTTCATTAGATACCTCATGGTTACATGATCAGTATGCACGAAATTAGGATACCCGATAATGTAGTGTCGGAACTTATTGATGGCATAAATGACAGCAAGCAACTCTTTCTCAGTCACCGTCTAGTTTAATTCAGTAGGCGCCAAATTTTTACTAACATAGTATACTTCGTAAGGTACCTTATCCTCTTGCTATCTCAATACTGCACCAATTTCTGTTTGAGAGGCATATGTATGAATGTAGAAAGGTAATGCCCAGTCTGGCCCTCTAAGGATCGAAGCACTACAGACTAATTCTTTAATTTTTGTAAAGGCTGCATCACAGTCATCTGACCACACAAATTCTGAATCTTTTGTTAGTAATTGAAACAGTGGGTGGGCTACTTTTGCAAAATTTTCTATAAAACATCTATAATTACCAGCACAACCAATGAAACTGCGTACCTATGTGGGTATCTTAGGTGTTGGGAAGTGCAGAATTACCTTTATCTTTGCTGGGTCCATCCTGATCCCTTCAGCTGAGAGAAAATGTCCAAGAATGATTCCCTCTTCCATCATCATGTGGCATTTTACCGTACTCAAAGAGACACGCGCTTGTATACACCTTGCGAGAACTTTTACCAAATTTTTCAACCCCTCCAAAAACGAGTCCTCATATGGATTAAAATCATCCATATAGATTTCAACATTGTCATCTATCAAGTCAGAGAAGATTCCTAGAATTTCTCTCTGGAATGTTGCAGGGTCATTACATAGGCCAAAAGGAAGGACCCAGTATGCAAATGTTCCCCAGGGGCATGTGAAATTGGTCTTGTCCTGGTCCTCAGGAGAAATCTGGATCTGGTTATATCCACTAAACCCATCCAGAAAAGAGAAAAATTTCTTGCCAGCCAATGTGTCTAAAAATTGATCAATAAATGGCAAGGGAAAATGGTCTTTCTGCGACGCCTTATTTAACTCTCGATAATCTATGCAAATCCGCCATTTACCATTCTTCTTGGGGACCATTACTAACGGTGATACCCATTGGCTATCTGAGATAGGATAGATAAAACCTACTTCCAGTAATTTCTGAAGCTCTTATTTCACAACATTTTTTAGTCCAGGGTTCATTCTCCTCTGAGGTTGTCTTATAGGACGAAAATCTTCCTTGATATATATGTGATGGGTGCATAAGTTGGCAGGGATCCCCTTCATATATGCATAATCCCAGGTGAAGGCCTCTTTATGTTTCCGCAGAACGTCTACAAGTTGCTTCTTCTGGGATTCTGACAGGTTTGGGTTAATATTCAAAGTTTTCCCGGGTTCCAATTCCACTTGAACACTTTCATGGGGTGTATCAGTAGGTGGCTCCTCTAATCCTTCTGCTATTTCCATCTTTTCCTGAGTCTCACAGCTAAGGATAGATTCTAGGATCTGCTGGTTTGGTTCTGAAACGGAACAAGGATCATCCATGAAAGAATTGATTACATCGTCTTCCAATTCCATTTTCAACTAAAGGGCCTATCCAATAGTAAGGACTGGTCTCACTTCTTCATCTTCTATTTCAGCCTCTACTGCAGATACAGCTTTCTTGCCGCCTGTTGGTTTTATGGGTGGATTTGGTTCTGCTAGTGGATATAGCACTAAATTCTTAGTGTTATGTCCATTAGAAATAACCATATTTCCTTAGTGACACCCAATGTAAGCGTCTGCAGTGGCCAGCCATGGTCTACCCAAAATCAAGGGATGGCCGCCCACTGAAGATTGTGTATGTAATACCAAGAAATCTATGGTGTAATGCCATGAATCCACTGAAATTGTCACATCTTCCAACTTCCCTACAGGTTTGACTATAGATCAATCTTCTAGTTCCAATATTGTAGGTGTATGCTTCAAATTGAGAAGACCTAACACATGCATGGTTTCAGTGGTGATGATATTGATGGCAGCACCCAGGTCTACCAACACATTTGAAATATCTTCCCCATTAATCTATAGTGTCAAAATTGGGTTCCTCGGATCTCCATATTTCACCGGCATTGATTTTCCCATCATAAAGTCCGATAATTTTCCCATAACATGTATAGTGAGGGGATCTTTAGTTTTCTTGGCTGGTTTCTTTGAACAATATTCCCTAAGAGTCTTTTCATAGATTGGCATGTCCTTCATAGCTTGTAACAAGGGAATTTTAACAAATAAGTTCTGCAATTCTCCTAATAAATCAAATTCAGGTTGAGGGCTTGGTTTACTCATAAGTAGTCTCCCTGGGTAAGGTGGTTTAGATTGATGTTGTTTAACAGGAGGCGCCTGGTTTCTATCAATTTGTTTTGGCTCATTACTAATCATTTTTTCCTCCTTACCTTCACTATCAAGTTGTTCAATGATAACTGGAGGAGGTTGGATGTTAACTATCCGACCTGATCGCAGATTCATTTCATACAACTCTGCAATGGAGATACTATTTTAAGGCAAGTTAAGAACATCAGCTTGATGAGCTCCCTTATTGTTAGGATTAGAGTTAGGTTGCATTAGAAGCTGAGGACGAGAAGGCTGGTTACCAGGAGGCACATTGGAGGGTAATTGGAGCTGCTGCTGAGGTATCTATTGAGGCATCTGCTGAGGAAACTGACCACGAGGGGACCCTCGCCAAGTTGGAGCCCATGAAGAGCTTGTACTGGCTTGAGGGTTCCACTGCTACCAAGGTGGATACTGGTATTGCAACCACATTGGGGGATAAGGCATGGTCTGAGGATTCATATGGAAATTATTGAAATACTGAGATGGATCTGGGTACATACCTTGATTTCCCATCAGTGGTCGAGGCTGCCATGGCTTCTTGGATCCCATGAGGTACAATTGCTCCATGTCCTCCCTCGTTCCTTGAAATACAACTTTCAAGCCTGGCAATGAAGGGCATGAGCTTGTTTCATGATTGAGCTCATAGATCGCACATTTATCAATGGAATTTAGTGGGCATTCCCTTTTCGGGTGCTTCTTCCTGCACTTAGGACAAAATATCGTCATGGTCCTATCCAGTTCCAGCTGCTTCTGTTTTGCTTGCAGAGTATCCATTTTTGCTGACAAGGTGTTGAGGATATCTATCCTCAAGTTGTCTAGCAGGTTTCCGATTTCTGCTTTTGTAACACCCCCACCAGATCCCTTTGTTGATCGAATCCCAAGCTTAGTCCTTGCAAGCCCCCTCGAGCACTGAATACATAAATTGCAAATATCTTCAAATGTCTCCTTGGAGATGTCTCCCTTTCCCACAATGTTCAATAGTTCTATCGAGTCCTCTCGAAAGGATCGAAGGAGGATAATCTTTAAAATTTCCTTATCCAGGGTAGAATGACCTGACCTCTGTAAGGTCTACTTAAACCTTTCCACACAATCTTCCAGGCTTTCATCTTCTTTCTGTGTGAACTTGAGGAGTTCCTACTTGATGTTCGAGGATTTACAATAATCCTGGTATTTCTCCAGAAAAGTTGTTTGCATATCATCCCATGTGGAAATGGATTTCCCCACAAGGCCCATAAACCATCACAGAGTTGTTCCTTTTAGTGTAGAAGGGAAAATTTTTAACTACTTGGCATCTGTTGTGTAGTCATACCCCCAACACACTATGTCAAACTCGAATAGAAATGTGTCGGGGTCTTCTGAAACGAGCCCATGAAAGTTTGGTAAGGTTGCCAATGGAATAGGCTTTGTAGGCGCACCAGCCCCCAGATCCCTGATTGGAAAATCGATGGTGGAGGTTATGGGAGTCATAAATATCTTCCAATACTCACTGGGGATTTCAATAGGCTCTATGAAGGGTGGCTGAGGATTCTTTACTACTGGAACTCGAGTTGCTTTAGTAGCACTTCCCCGGCCTCTTGGCAATGCAAGTTTTTCCTCGTTTCCTTCTCCCGAGGCCTAATGGCTTGACCCCTCGGCTGCAAATTTCTTTCCCTTACTGGAGCAGTCTGACCCTATCGATGTTCTACTTGAAATTTCTTCCTCTACTATCACCAACGCAAGATTCTCCAGATCAGGTCTACTACTAGATATTTCTTCCACTGCTAGAGGAACCTGTTGTGTCAAATCACCAAAGAATGTTGTAGCCCGCACTGGTTGCTCCACTGACTGTCCCTCGGACTTCACTCTCCTTGCCCCTGGTCTCGCAGCTGCACGATAGGATGCTTCTGATTCATCCTTTGCTATGATCTGTTGGATATAGGTTTTTCTTCCCAGATCTAGTCCTCCTCTCTTTGGGGCTCTCCCTCTACCCCTCTTATTTGATTCTTTGTTCATACAAAAGCTGGTATGATGGAGGGTCTTGGTATGAACCTTTAATGCTTCAATCTTGGAGTAAGGTGTCAAAGGACCATTCCTTCCCCAAGATGAAAGAACTCACAAAAAGAAAGGCATCTAACAAAATAAAACTTTAGGGTTTCAAGCCCGAAGCAGGGCGTCAAAGGACTCCTCCGTCCCTGGGATTAGACCCAGAAACAAACACACGCCACAAGAATCCCTAATAATTCTAGATCTGAAGCAGGGCGTCAAAATACTCCTCCCTCCCCAGGATAAAAGCTATGGTTTTCCCAAAAAGGAAACACACAAGCGTTAAAAGGAAGTAAATCTTACTCAAGACCTGGAGCAAGGCATTAAAAGACTCCTCCCTCCCTAGGACAAGAGAATGGCCCAAAATCAAACAGAAAAGAAAAAATAAACAAGTAGAAAGAATACTTATGCTCAGGACCTGAAGCAGAGTGAGAAAACTCGTTCTCTCCCCAGGTCGAGAGATTGACCCTCTGGTTAGTCCGGATCGTTGTTTACACCTTGTTAGCCTCCCCGGCAATGATGCAAAAATGTTGGTGTCCAGGTATGAACAATTTATTCACCCTATTACGACATTAATTTATCAATCCGGGTACGTATCTTTTCAAGGCAAAGCGCAAGATATATGCAGGGGCAAATGCATAATCCGTTCCGACCAAGGGTTCATGGGTTAAGATTTAAAACATGGCTGTGATATTAAACTAACTACAGAACTTCAGAAATGATCATAAACAGGAAAGAACCGCAACAACAAGCATAAACTATTAAATGACACACACACAAAGACGCAGCTCTTGATCAGAAGATGGGCCCAGCTCTTCGATCAAGGCTACATTAGTCATGGAGAATATTGGAGCAGCAAAATAGATGGTATTTTATAAATCTATAACAGGTGATTACAATAGTGATGGGAGAACCCCCATTCACAGGAACAATCTGCATTTTCTACACAGCGAGGGAGATTAATAGATATCCCTGAAACATGGTAACCACATATTCAGAATGTATATCAGCTGGAACGGCACCATCACCAAATGTCTGAGATAGCAAAAAGGTCCAAGAATAGTTCCAGGGAATCGTGGCTCCAGCTGCGCAGCCTCCTTATGGTTGGCCGTTACCATATCTGTTGCGAGATGTTGCAGCCGAGGGTTCCTGTTCTCCAAGCTGCAGTCAAACATATGTTTTAGTACCATGAGTAGAAAAGAATCCATGAATTTACTTCATTAATTAAAATATTCCAATTGGACAAGTCAAGGGTGTTTACCTTGTAGGTTTAGCATAACAGCATAGGTAAATGAGTAAAAAAAGGTCAAAAAGGGTAATATAAATGGACAGAAAGATGGCCCGATTTGGTACCCAACAACAGTGACCTTAGTATCTTTGATCAAGTTTGTCATTACCTCCCTTTGGCCACTTCTGCTTGTTGTAGGTGCCATAACACAGTGTTTTGATATTCTTAAACTTCTTATGGAGTTTGACACCTTAATCATTCAATAGTAGAAATCATGCTCAACTTGATTTCTTTTTTGACACTTAACCTCCTTCTTTCCTTATTTTGAACATTTTGAAGACCTTTGATTGTTCTTTGAAATTTTAGGCTCCTTCATACTGATACTTTCTAGAATTTCTCCCTTTAGTGCAGTGAAACCATGTTGTCTTGAAAAACCAAGTAAGTCATCCTCTGATAACATATTTTAACTTCTGCCTGCTGTCATCAAGGAGGTCTCTCACCTTCATTTCTTGTTTCAATGAATCTTCAATTTATGCTCAGTGGCGCTTATGTACCTCTATCCTTGTGATCCTTTGCGTGGCCTCCTTGTTGGGCAACACCTGTTTTGCCAATCAGTTATAAAAACCCTGATTCTCTTTGTTTCATAGGCATGTTGTCTTCCCTTTGCTGTGAATGTCCTTAAGGATTTTGGCTTCTCACCTTGCCTCTCTTCTACTGATAACCATCATAAGCCATTCCTGCAGAAATGTTTTAAGATGTGCAACTGTCCTTTTGCAGAATTTATGCTCTGATCAAAGGAGGTTTCTCTTGAAGGTTTTTTTATACCTTTTGGACAATCATAAGCTCACCCTCCTTTTCATTTGATTTCATCTTTGGGGCACATGTAAAACAGTGAGTTTAGAAAACCAAAACAATGAATAACCTAGGAAACCCTACATGACCTATTGGGAGGCCTTTTGGACTTGGCCTTTGGCTGAATACTTCACTTAGGGTTTGTAGGTGTAAAACAGAGCATTGACAAACCTTTATGCATTGCAATCCTAGAAACTGATAACTTTGATTTATCTAAAGAGCCTAGAAAGGTAGCTTAAAACCACCAATGCTTGAGGCATTTGGTGAATAGGGGAAAAGGTTAGGCTACTTGGAAATCCAAGGTGTAAGTAGAAGGGTTAGGCAAAAAAAAACAGAGTGGTAAGGTCAGAGGTGGAAAACATAGTGAGAATGAGTGGCATAATTCCATGATTTGGTCTCTTGGGAATGATAGGTTGGCCATGCCTTGATAGAGTAATATAACAGTGAAAATTTTATCCTAAGGATAATGAAGGTAGTGAGATTTCTAGAACTCACAATGTTACACCATTTTTTGGTCATCTAACTCATTGTTATTAGATGGACCCAAGTACACCATGTAAGACCAATTTTACCCTAAGTAAAATCGCATTCACTATGAGAAATAACTTAGTAAACCATCTTTATTAATTTGTTTATGGTCTAAACAGGAAACCCCATGAGGAAACATTAAATAAATCTACATTTTTTTTATTTTTCTCAAGGAATAATTAGTTAAACAACAGTTTAATTAATATTCCTGGTTATACTTAACCGAAAACAAGGAAATTAATCAGATAAATCATTATTTATCTTATCATTTCCCAAAGAATAGTTATTTAAACCTTATTTAAATAATATTCTTTGTTAAATATGACTAAATCACCCATAAATAATTAAATAAATCATTGTTTATTTGATTATTACTCAACCACATCCTTAAAATGATAAATAAATCATTTATTTATTTATTATTTATAAATAAAGGGATTTAACCCAAGTCAAATTCCTTTTCCCTCCAACAAATATAATAAAATATTCCATAAAAGTTGGATATTGATTTGGTTAATAATATTTTAACTATGCACCAATATCTAGACTAACTCAATATTTTGTTATAAATAGAAGGGTTTTTCCATTCATTTATCACCTTTTTTTGCCTAAAGATCACTCTGGATCTATACTTTTGGTCTGACTATTGATCCACCATCGTAGTCATATTTTGCTATCATTTTTGTCTAGGTTTTCTACATTATCAAGAGAGAGGAATTTTAGATCTAAAGTGCTGAGGACTTACAAGAACCCATCCCATTGAGGAGAACTGGGAACACCCTCCTGTGTTTTCCTCCCAAGTGCCCCTAATACAAAAAATTATTCAACATATTTTTGTCTTGTCTATTGGATGCATGGAGTAAATCTTATTTTTTCTACTGTTTAATGTCTTCTAATGCATAGATCTAGATTTTTGCAGCATTTATCTTGATCACCTAACTGCAGATCTGAAGATATTGACAACCATATTTTTTGTTAGGGTTGTTGTTATACACAGCTAAAGTGGTATTTTTTCGTATGCTTGGAATTAAGATTCATACTAACAACTGGCGACTCCACACGGGTTTACAATTACGACCACTGTCATTTTTTTGATCCTTGCATATCCAGTTGTTTCAAACCCTAGTATTTCTCTTCAGACCCTTGTTTTTTCTTTTCTTGATGTTTTTTTTAACCTATAAAACCCTAAAATGATAAAAATTCTAACTTCCGCATGTTTTTGGACCTATTGCGCAGGTGACAGACATCAGTCGCAACTGAGACGACAATTTTTTCTGAAATCTGCTGCGGAGAGTGCTGGAGGTGCAAGTCACACTTTTCAGCCCAAAACCTATGACCTGGACCCTCAGGGCACACCTTACAGCCCAAAAAGTGTGACCTCTGCTGAAAACAGGTCAAAAACTGCGACGTGAACGTTTTGCGGGAACTTTTCTGAAAGTTTTATGGGTTTGTCTGAGCCTCTGTTCAGGGTTGTCTAAGTCTGAGCCTCTGTTCAGGGTTGTCTAACCTCTGTCTCTGCATGTTTTGGACCTGTACTTGTTCTGTTTTTCTCAACTAAGTGGGAACCTAGCCCCCTAGGGCTTCAGTACCCTCCACTTTTTGTGGAAGACTTTTTGCTGTTGCACGTTGTTTGAAATTTCAGAGTCTTCAGCCATTTTTTCAGATCTGATACCTCACCTTCAGATCCGCTTCAGATCAGCTTGTTATCCATCTAAATATCCTCATTTTTTTTTTTTAGGTTTTCCTTTAGGGTTAACTCTGCTTCCCTCCTAGAAATATCCTTTCGCCACCTCTTTTTACAGCAATTTTTTCTCTGATCTGTTGTTGTTTCTGCACCATTTTCCAGTAGATTTTTTCCTTTAGATCCCTGTCCCTCCTAGCCTTAGATCTATTGGGTTTCTCCGTGTGTTTTGATTAGTTTTTTTCTCACCTATAGACTAATTGTTGAGTGGCCTGCCTCCTTGGGTTTAGATCATTGCATTATTAGCTGTTTATTTTTTGTTTTTGTAGGATTATATACTATTATTTGTAGGTTTATTTGCAGTTATACAACACACTTTTTCTTTTTCTCTACAAACGTCTGGGTTTAAAAATTAAAATTTACACACTTTACACACACACCCTAAGCGAAAAAGGGCTTGGTTAACACTGCCAAGCAAAGACTCTAAAACATTGAAATCAATTGATCCTGCACCTTTCTGCCCTTGTTTCGACATTGTAATCAGTTGATCCTGCACCTCCCTACCCTTGTTGACCTCTTTTCCTTTGTGTCATTTTTGTGTCGTCATCATTGCACCACCAAGGCATTCATCTTGGAGACTTCTTGGTCTTCATCCTCAGTTTCTGGTAGGAATACTTACTCCTCCACATAGGATTCGAGTTAGTCCTCCACCGAGTCCGCACACCGACACTTCTTTCGGTCGTTTGGGTTCTCCTTCTCGTTCTACCTTCGGTTCTCCCCCTGTCACCTTCACCATGTCTAGTGCAGGACCTAATGTTGGTGGTAACCCCGGCCCTCATGCTGGGAATACCACTAGTGGGACCGCAATGGACACTACCATGGTTTCACCCTTGCTCCCCTTCATGGCAGGCCTCAGCCTCCCTTCAACTAGTTGATAAATGACCCTATACACCATGACACTAGTTGGCCTGATATGCCAACAAAGCTCCCTTCAGACATCCCAAAGTTTGAAGGCCTTGCTGGAGAAGATCCTTCAAATCATGTTTGATCTTTCCACATGTGGTGTTCATCTAACTCCATTACTGATGACTCTGTCTGTCTTCAGTTGTTCCAATGAACGCTTATAGGTGAAGCTTCTAAGTGTTATGTTGATCAGGCCCCTTCCTCTCATACCACCTTTCCAACTCTTGCCCGAGCTTTTCTCTCTTATTTCCAGCTTCCCCTCCGTTACGACACTGGTACCGAACTCTTGACTTCTTTCTGTCAATCATCTGCGACCCACCTTTTTGATCATGTCTAGGAATGGTGGAGAAGAAAGAGCCTATGTCGAGCTCCTATCTTCGAAGACCATGTCTACATGGACTGGTTCCTTAGATCTCTTTTTCCACCTATCGGAAAAGATGTCACATCGCACTTCCCCAAACCAAAGAAGCTGCTCTCCAAATTGCGTTAAAATATGACCTTATCTATGCTCATTTGAGTTATGTTTATACCATTCTACCTGATCTTCCCAGACCCGGTAGTTCCAATGCACTGAGGGCATCTCATGCCACCGACGGTATTGTTGGAGCGCTCTCTTATCTGTATGCTCAACCTCCCATGGGCTATGTTTTTCCTCAAGGGGGGCCAGCACCTCCTGCACTTTTCCTCCTCCCTGTAGCACGTATCCAAGATACAGCATGCCTCCTCTTTTTTCCCAACCTCATGTTTACCACACTATTACCCAACCTCCTTATTACTCGTATCCACAGCCTAGTGTTCCAACCCCTCCAGAATTAGCACCTCCTCCTCCCTTGCCTTCTCAAACCCCGCAATAGCAACCACTGCCCCCTCAAGGGCACGTGTATGCACAGCAGGGCATGACTAATCCTCCTCTCTCAAAAAAGAAGAGGAAAGGCACTCAAATTCAAACTGCCCCGGTAATTCTAGACCTAACCAAGGTAATGCTCCTAACACTACGAACCAACAACAGGGCACTCAGCCCAAGCAGTACAGGCCTATTCGCACGAATAAGCCTTGTTCTTGTTGTGGTGTTTATGGTCATTACACACATGATTGTCCTTTTTTCCATAGATGTGGCAACTATGGAAGTCTCAAGCAACTTTGAGAGGACAGCAAACCATCCCTTCCGTTCCTCCCAGTCCCACACCTAGTCAACAGGCTGTGCTTACTGATCCTTTCCCTCAACAAGGATTTGTGGCTACACAACTGTTAGTGTCCCGTAATTTGGTAGATTGTTAAACCAAATGACAGGGTAACATCAAACCAATTTTTGGAGTCCTAGGACCTATCCTTCTTGGACTCAGAGAGGACTCTCTCTATTATGCGAAGGATGTGAACGTGTTCGCTTTGTATGTTTAATTTTAGGCTAGTTGTTAAGTATATTTTGGTTTGTTTTGGTTTTGAGGTAAAACTAATCAAGTAGGACAAATAGAAAGAGATTTCATCAAATCAACAGGGCTATGAGGTCAGATAAAGTCAAGGATGTCTAAATGATGGACAAGGTGTACTGCAAGGCCAATTTAGCAAGGTCAATGGATCCTTTGGGTGAGGTCTGAGGTGAAATGAACATTAAGCTTGTGAAAAACGAAGAAGTCTTAAACATATATAGTTTGAAAGAAAATACTCATGACGTAGGGAAAACCATTCATCTCTATGAACAATACTCAAACTGATAAACATGAAAGATAAACATTTAGGTGAGACATAGAAGCATAAGAACCCCTAACTTTAGAAATTCATCTTCAGCTGTTGGGAAAACATATAATATAAACAAATAACTTAATATATGAAGAGGGAACTCCTAAAAAACATATATATAACTATCTGGAACTCTGAAACAAGCTGGTAAGCATGGAAAAAGGGCAAGATCGAATGAGACCTTTTGACTTAACTTAATCAATCAATATTTCATAGAAAGGTTTCAGAAATAGAGTTTTGAGAACTTCAAACAATCAGAGCATACCTTGAATCATATTTGATAGCTAACATACTGACCATTAATGAAACAAATAAAAAATTCTTGGTAGACCTAAGGAGCAGTTAAGAATTCCTTATAATGACCAAGAAGAAGAAAACATCAAAGCTGTAATAAACAGGAGGTTTGAGGTGCTTCCATGAGCATATCTCAACCTATAATTTTCTGATCTACAACAAAAAAGAAGCATGAAACATTAATGAAAACAAGAAGACATAAACAAATTAGGGAAACATCACCATTCACCAAGCTATGGAATCCTGTACACAATGCTCCTCCACCATCAAGCCATTCATCCACTTCATAAAACCAATATTTTCTCCAAGCTCATAAAACTATGTATTGCTCTCAACATGTCAAGTTCTCCCTCTTTTTACAATGAATCATCATGGTTTATATAAGCCAAGAGGCGAAAGAGCTCACTAGAGCAACTAGAAGGCCATTGGCCAAAGCAAAATATCTAAAACTATTCTTGAGGCCTTACAAGGGCCAAGGCACAAAATATCTCTCTAAAATATCTTTTTCGGACAAAATAGAAAAAATATTGACTTTTAGGCACTAAAATACATGATAAAACTTTCCTAATGCACATTTTCCTTATCCTCACACAGGAATGCAGAAAACTGTCTCTTTTTAGCAGAATTTCCAGGTGCGCAGCACCAAAAAAGGTCTTTTTGCAGTGACCTTTTGGAGGCCTTCCCGATGTAGAAAAAGGCTCCGTGATGGCCCGTTGGAAAGATATGGATGTCTACTTTCCAAATACAATTTATTTTTTTCAATCGTATCTCTAGAAGTTTCTCAAAAAGTGGAAAAGGTGCAAAACCCCAGGGGCGCAGCACCTGCTCAGAAACAGTGGCAGAAAGGTGAAAAAATGGTTGTTTTTGGACCTTTTGAGGGACCAAAACAGCTCAAATGAGCTAAAAATTTATGAGCATACTCCCCTAGTGCCAAGGAATCCAAAAATGTAAACCTTTGCTACTGAAGATGCTCTGAGAAAAAGCACAACGTCCGGGGTGTTGCGCTCCTAGGCTTGAAAATTCACAAAAAACAAAAAGGTGTCCAGTTTTTCCCAAATTTGGTGAGTGGATTCCGAGCCTAGCTTGGTCATTTCCATATTTTTTCATCGGGCTCCTCCTTTGGGCAACTTTGAGATTTTTTATAGCAAACTGATTTAGTTTTTTGTAATGCTGAGTCATCTTTCTTTGTAAGCCTAAGTGCTTGTTTGCTTTTCCCAATTTGGCCTCTAAATGCAGGTTTTCCCTTTCTAGCCATGATTCTTTGTCATTTTCAATTTCCAAGGCTAAAAGCTCAGTGAGAGGGAATTGCTGCACTCGAGTTGATTCTCCTTCTCTATGTTTTTCTAATGCTCTCCTAAGACCCATAGTCTTAGGCCTCTTCCTAGCTAGCCCTTCTTCTTCATCATCTTCTTCATAGTCACCCATGTACTCTTCTAGCTTCACTTGTGATTTTTGAGCCTCTCTTTTGTACTTGAGTGCACGGGCTTCATAAATGGCAAGTTGGCCACTCATTTTCGTGTTTTTTGTTTGTAGGAAATGAATGATATGTTTTGATCTTTCCAAATCATTTACCAAAAATAAAACTTGTGCATCTCGGTCTTGTAAGAGGGAAATAAGAATCCTTGTTTCATTGTCCTCATCACTGTCAATGTGGATGAGTTCAAATTCCCTCTCTTTTTCATGGCTACTTTCTTGTTCTTCCATTGCCTTCTTGCCTTTGTCCTTCATGGGATTCTTACCCTTGTCTTTCTTTGGCAATCCACCCTTGCCTTTCTTTGGCAATTTACCGCTACTCCTTAATGCCCTGATGACATTGCTCTTCACTATTTGAGTGACTTTGATTTTCACTGTTTTGGTGATTTTTTCCTTCACTGGTCTTGAGGAGGAGCGCATGGCCCCTTTCCTTTTGGAGGCAGCAAACACATGCCTTCTACCTTTCTGATAAGGGATGATGGGAGGTGTTAAAAACTAGGTTTGTTCAATTTGCTCACCTACAGTTTTAGAACTGTGTTCTTCTCTAAGAATGTTTTAGTGGACATCTCCTTATTACTTTTTTGTGGGCAGTCCTTCGGATTATCAATTTCAACATTTGTAATGATATTACCACCAGGAGGATCTTTAAAAAGGTCATTCTCTATTTCTGTGTGGTGGGAGGTGCCCATGTCTGATATTTTTTCATCTTCAAGACTATCCTTTTCTTTACCCTTTTTTCTGTTGTCTTGACTGTTCTCATCATTAGGATTTTTGCCATCATTTCCTTGTGTATTTAAGACTACTCTGAAAACTTTCTTTGGACTATCCTCATCAATTTCCTCTTTGTTGTGACTGTCTTCCTCTTGCTTCTTGTCTTTTTCTGTGCTGTTATTTCTGTTTTTTTGTCCTTGGCTGCCAGTGTCTTTGTTGTTTTTACTGTGCTGCCCTTTGTTGTCTTCATTTTCTCTACTATTTTTGTCATCTTCCCCTTGGCTGCCTTCATCCTTGCTATTTTCCTCTTGCTTGTCACTGTCTTCTATGAGGCTGTTAGTGTCTTTTTCTTCACTAGGAGTCTCAGCACCTTGTCCTTCTTCCTCACCATGGGTACTTTTATTATCTTCTTCCTTACTCTCATCTTCCTCACACTTTTCCTCATTTTGATCATTTCTTATTTCTTCCTAATCAGTGTTTTCAGAGCTGCTGCTATTTTGAATTCCCTCCTCTTGACTGCTTTCATCTTCTACATTGTTTGCCTCATCTTCATTAATTTCCTCCTCTTCATTAATTTCCTCTGTATCTTTAGATTGTCCCTTATTTTCATCAGTTTCCTTTTCATTGTCTTCATCAGTTTCCTCTTTGTTGTCTTCATCAATTTTAGCAGTGCTTTCTTCAGGATTATCATTACTTTCTTTAAGGTCAGTATTGTTTTCTTTAGGATCACTTCTGTTTGGAGAAGGTGTTTGAAGAATGTTTTCTTGGGAGAGTGATTCATGGGAGGAAAGTGAAACATAGTAAGTGGAGGGTGATGAAGGAGTATGAGGAAGATTTTGAGAAGAGGATGGCACATTTTGCAATGGGATGGAGGATGAAGAGGTAAAGTCATCATGGGTGATGAACGCTTCCCAAGGAATGTCGTATTACTCCCGTTGGTGAGTTATAATGATTTTGACAAGAAAGTGATGAAATAGGCTTGCCAACTGCTGAGCTGGAGGTTTATTTTTCATGATGGTAGACATTTTTTCAATGCTTTTGCATAGGAAATAAGGCAAGTTCAGCAGCTTGGTCCTGGTGAAGTGCATGAGGAGCCGAATATTATATGAGTAGATCCGAGAGAACCTACCCTCAGACGTAAAATATTTCATGACAATCTTCATGAGGAGGGCATGCTTGTCCAGTTGATGTGAAAAAGGAAAAATGGTTTTACATGGAGCTTGACAACTGGGCTTTAGAAAAGGCTGATAATGGGTTAAGTCAATATATGTTTGTTTAAGCCATTTCTCACCTATGCAAGGGATCCTAGTGGCTTTAGAGACAGCTTTAGGGGTCAACTCAAAACTTAACCCTGCCAGATGAACCTGATGCTTGTGAAGCCTTAAGGCAAAAAACTCAGTCAATTTAGGATGGCTTTTTATTTCTTGTACCTTGTTGCAGAACTAAAAACATCCTAATTCTTGGAAATAATACAAGACAGTAGGTGAGGCAATCAACTCTTTGGTGTCTGTAGGTTCGAATATGTTGGGCTTGCCTCCTTTCTTGGCCTATCTTCCTGGTCTTTGAGGCTCATCACTTTCTTCTTGAGACATAATGACTAGGCTATCTTTCTTTCAATTTTGAAATCAAAAACTCTTTGTAGATGAAGTGCAGAGGAGAGGGGCTTTTAGGAATCTTAGGACCTTTAAAACAAAGCAGGATGTTTAACAGAAAATAGGCCACACTGTCATTTAGATTTTTTATCTCAAACTACCTTAGACTTCAATCCTAACCTTAATTCTCACTTTCACAGCTGGAAAACCAATTGAGGAGTAATAAATTGATGGAAAATACCTTTAGAAACTCTTCTTTGTGATAAGAAACAAATTCTATTGAAAACAAGCAATTTTGGCCTTTTTTGTGAATTCCTAGGCGGTGCTGCGCTTTTCCTTCAGGCACACAGCATCTGCCCGGTGGCCTCTGCACGTGGTGTGTGCGATGGGCACTGTGGTGGTCACACAACACCCTCGACCGGGTGGCCTCTGCATGCGGAGATGCGATGAATGAAGTGTTGGACGCGCAGCACCCTCGGCCCGGGCAGCCTCTGCAGGCAGGGTGCGATGAATGCAACGCTGGGCGTGCAGCACCCTTGGCCCGGGCGGCCTCTGCATGGCTGTCTGGCGGTGGCTTCGGCACTGTCAGGTCAACTTTCCTACACGCCGGGCAGTTAGAAGAACGCACAACACGGACTTTCAGGCGTGCAGCATCTGGTGCAAAAATGCACTGAGTGTGTCTACAGGTGCGCAGCACCAGTCTACTGGCGCGCAGCATCTCTGGCTTTATGCCCAAGAAAGCTTCGAAAAATCAAAAACCCTCCCCCTCTTTTCCAAAGACGAAATGAACGGAAAAAGGCTGTTGGGGGTATTTATATCTCTGTTTGAAATGATTTAAGAGGCAAAATTTCTTCCCTTTAGTTCAAAAAATTCAATATTTCTCATTTGCTCCTTTTGACTGTTTTTCTTTTAGTGTACACAGCTTTCAGCCTTTATAAGCACATGAATGGGCCCATGATGTCCTTTGACATTTGCAAGGTGAATTACACAACCAATTTTCCTCCTTATTAGAAACAAGTATGTGGTTGTTTTTCCGTGCAACATTTTAACTTTCAAAATTTGATTTTTCCTCTTTTCAGTGCAAAGGCACTCTTTGTATTTGAAAATAAAAAATTGTGACCTTTACTTATCTTTAAAATATAACTCAGCAAAATCCTTACACCCTCTCAGGAAAAATTTTACACCCTCTGCTTGTCTATGAAGGAGGTGTTGTTTTTACCTCATAATGCCCACTTGCATATTCATCCAAATTTCTAAAAATAACCTGAAAAACCTTCCCACTGTGAGGACAACAAACATATTTTGTAAGCAACATGCCTGTTGTTTTCCTCTTTTAGCATGACTATCCCTTTGTATTAGTCTTAGTCTTCTCCACTGATGGTGCCTTTGATGGTTTTTTGTCTTGTTTGCAAGGGCGTGGAAAAAGAGCAGTTGTCTCTCTCTCATTTATTTTTTGAGGCATAAAAATGTCTCAAGGGAACCTTTGCCAAAATGTGTCATGTTGTTCCCATATTACTTCTTTTTCTAAGATTTTGCACAAATACTTGAATGAACAGTATGTTACCTCTTATAGTGACATCAAGATCTCTGCAGTAGCCTCCAATTTGTTGTGCTTTTTAGCCCTTATGGATGATGTTATGAGATCTTCTAGGTATCCCTGATTTGTAGTAAAAAACTTGATTTTCCTATGTTTTTAGCTCACTGTACCTCTGTGCAAAATGGCAGTTGTCTCTGACTGAAGCTTTCCTTTGGTGCCTCTGTTTTTCCCTATTTTGATTTAGGCCAAACATTAAGACATCCCTGCAGAGATGTATTTGATAAGGTGACCTAGTCTTGGCAGATTTTACTGTTGTTTCAGGAGGGGTCACCTTGGAGATTGTTCGAGTGCCTTCTTTTTAGAAAAATGACTATGTCAGCTCTGCTTCTCTTGATTTTACCTTTGAGCTCTGTTGAAACAGAAATGCATGAGACATGATGGTGCATGACTTAAGGAAGACTAATAGATTTGTTAGCAAGGTTTTTAGGAAAGGGCTCTTGACTAATGGTTTAAAAATAGAGTTTTTTAACCAGACACAGTGCTTTTTAGAGATTTTACCTAAGCACCATTATCTATAAACCTAGACACTTTGTCACTACTAAGAAGGGTTTTCTAGACACACTTTTGTCATCAATAGTGACTTGGGCAGCAGGAACATATAAGGAAAGACTTGGCTTATCTTGGCCAGAAAATTTTGTGAAATAGGAGGATTTTAGGCATCAGAAGTAAGATTTTTACAGACATAATTAATAATCATGGATAGAGTAAGGCCTACCAGTCTAGGATGGGGATTTGAGAGGATGACCATTTTAATCACAGCATATAAGAAAGGGAAAAAGTGAAAAAATTTCTCTGATTGGATTTCTAGAGGACAAAATGATTGTTTGAATTTGGTTTCTAGAAAACCTGGATAAAGCATATAGTCATCTAAACAGCAGAAAAATAATGATGACTAACAGTGACTCCATTTGGGGAGGGCAGCTCCTTTTCGGGAGGTGTCCAGAATTGCAGATCTTTGGCTTGTGAAGACCAGTGCCTCATCCATTGGCACAATTTTCTCTTTCATTACTGCTTTCCTAAGATGGTGCTTTGAAAAACAAAAGGCATGATTAGATCAATTTCACTTTTACCTACCCACCCACTTTGCCTAACATTTTTTCTTCCTTGGGTGCACTTGAACTGGCAAACCCCTTGACATCATGTTTTTTGAAAAAGAGAACAAACTATCTACTTCTACACTTATATCCTCCAGGAGATCAGATTAAGCTAATGAACTCCTTTTGATTCTCTACCTATACTAGATCAACTATCAAGATTAGGTTGTTTGATAGGATTTCATTCACTAGAATAAAAAACATGAAATTCAAAACATGATTAAATCAGGATTAGACAGTCTGATTTGTCATGTGTTTGTGGCATAACAACAAGCTACACACAAATGTTATTTTTGTACAAAATGAGATTCAGAAAAATCGGGGCTAGGATACATAGTTCGCTTTCATCCCTATTTTCCTCTTTGGTTCTGTTTTGATCGTGTGGAACCAGTATCTTTCTTTCCTAATCTAATTTCTTTGATAAGTCAAGCTTTCATAATTTGACTATCATTCTTTTCACTAACTTATCAGAAATCAATTTAAAACATGCTCAGCTATGATTAGGCTAGATAACTGAACAAGACATCCTTTTGGCACTAGCAGTGGCATTTAGACTTGTGCACTTTTAGTATGACTATTTTTTTTTTTTGGGTATGGGGTTGTACCATTGCTTCAGAATCTGCCCTCTTTTTCTACTTTTTCTATTTTTTTTGTATTTTCTGAATTTTAACTTTTTCTTCAAACAGTGATATGTACAATGAATGAAAATTTAGAATTAGAAATCTTGACAAAAGTAATGTTTCAATGCCTTGCAATTGACAGGACCTCCAAATGTTTCAGCGCCATCAAGTTCTTGTAGGAAGAAGGCATTGTTTCCTCTAACTGAACTGATAAGAAATGGCCCTTTCCATAAGTATTCAAACTTACCATGCTTTCCTTTATCTTCTCTCCTGGAATCCCATTTTAGCACTTTATCCCCAATCTGAAAATCATTTTCTTTGGTCCTTCTGTCAAAAATCTTCTTCATATTTTCTTGTACTAACTGTGTCCTTATGTAGACTTCTTCTCTTGTTTGTTGTAAATGGATAGTCTGATTTATCCTTTTTTGCATATCATTTTCTTCTGTTTGAAATTCTTGCAATAGTTTCATTATCGCAACTCCCAAGGATGTCGGGAAAATGGCATTCATGCCATACACTAGTTGATAGGGAGACATACCAATTGATTTCTTGGTGGTTAGTCTATCAGCCCATAATGCATGCACTAGTTTTCCATGCCGTGATTTTTTATTTTGTTCCAGAAGTTTCTTAATGATATTGACTAAGCTTTTATTAGAAGACTCGGATAACCCATTACCTTGGGGGTAATAAGCTGTGGAATATTGTAATGTAATATGATATTTATAATAGAAGTCAACCATTCTTTTGGAGGAAAAAGCAACAGCGTTATCAGTGATAATTTTCCCAGGAAAGTTGAATCTAGACAGAATCTTGGTTTCCAGAAATTTGATAATGACTTAATCAGTGGCATTCCTAGAGGGGATGGCTTCTATCCATTTGGTAAAGTAATCAGTAGCCGTGAGGATCCATTTGTGTTGAGTTGACAAAGAAGGGTGCATTTCTCTAATAAAATATAAACCCCATTGCTGAAAATGAGCTTCGACAATGATCGGATGCAAGGGCAAAGGTAAAAGCTTTCTCTTGCCATCAAAAATTTGGCATTTATGGCAAGTCATGACTAATTTGTGGGTTTCGGGGAACAAGGTAGGCCAATAGAAACCGGCTCTAAGGATTTTTTTGGCTGTGGTTTTCCAGTAAAGATGGCCTCCACATTCTCCTTCGTGCATTTCACGCATAATCTTTCCTACATCATCTTCAAGAAAACATTTAAGCAGCATACCAGTAGGATTTTTCAAATACATAACTCCATCTAAGATGCAAAACTTTAAAGATTTTTGTTTGAGGAATCTTGCTTTTGTCTTTGATAAGGTAGGAGGAGCATTAACATAGAATAATACGTAAAGAATATCAGCATACCAAGGGGAATTCAAAAACACTTCTTCAACATAAGGAGTTGTGCATTCAACAAAATTTATACTAATTCTTGGAAATTTGTTTCAGCCATCAGTTTCGCGAGTCCTTGTCCCTTAACCATTTTAGTGGGTCTGATCTCTAATTCATATTCTAAGATGATAGCAATCCACTTTCCTCTTTTACCATCGGGATCCCGATTTAATATATTTTGACAATGGTGTGTGGAACAAAAGAAATGATATGGGAATGCAAGATATAAACTCTGAAGTCTTTTAGTGCTTTTACCAATGCGAATGCCTGTTTTTCCATGATAGTATATTTTAAGGGAGCGTCTTTTAGGGCTTTGCTAAAAAATTCTATGGGTTGTTCTTGTCCCGCTGCGTTCTTTTGTAACAACATTGCAGCTACCGTGTGCTCAGATGCAAATGAGAAGATGTAAAAGTCTTTGGTGAAATCCAGACTTATTAGAACTGGCATTTGGGTGAGTGCCTTTTTAACCAATTCGAAAGTTGTTTGGCCTCTAAAGTCCACTTAACTCCTACCTCCTTTTTCAGCATGTTCGTGATATTTCTTAGAAGTTCGGCAAGATTGGGGATGAATCTTTTTAGGAAATTAATTTTTCCAATAAAAGATTGTAACTCCTTAATGTTTCTAGGGTGGCTGATTTGCAATATGCCTTCAATCCTTTTAGGGTCTATTTTCAAAGAGCCATAGACATAGCTTTCTCAGAATACATAGGCTACTTTATAGTCATATGCCTTGATGACATCACAATGTATTCCAAATCAAATGAGGAACATCTGATTCACCTAAGAAAGGTTTTTGAAAAATTTGGAAATATGGCCTATCTCTAAATCTTTCCATATTTCCAAATTTTTCAAAAACCTTTCTTAGGTGAATCAGATGTTCCTCATCTGATTTGGAATACATTGTGATGTCATCAAGGCATATGACTATAAAGTAGCCTATGTATTCTGAGAAAGTATGTCTATGGCTCTGTGATTATTACCGAAAGATTCTTCATAGTTTAAGGATGTGTTCACATGGGGATACCAAGATTTGAAATCATACGACACGAGCATTATTCAACATAAGATTCCTCTCAAAGAGAACCAGAAGCCTTTCAAACAAAAGTTGAGGAGGAAAAATCCTGTCTTATTACCTTTAGTTGAAAAGGAAATAAAAAAAATGTATGATGCCGGGATAATAGTTTCCCTTAGATATTCTGAGTGGGTTTCAAACCTTGTTTCAGTCAGAATGAAGACAGGAGAAATTCGACTTTGCATCGACTTTAGAAATCTAAACAGGTCCTCCTTAAAAGATAACTATCCTTTGCCCAAAATGGACCACATACTTCAAAAAGTTGTTGGCTCTAAAATAATCTTGTTACTTGACGATTTTTCCAGATACAACCAAGTGCTGGTTTTCCCTAGTGATCAACACAAAACCGCTTTCACCACACCTTGGGGCATATTCATGTATGTTAAAATGACTTTTGGGTTAATGAACGCCGGAGCAACGTTTCAAAGAGCCATAGACATAGCTTTCTCAGAATACATAGGCTACTTTATAGTCATATGCCTTGATGACATCACAATGTATTCCAAATCAGATGAGGAACATCTGATTCACCTAAGAAAGGTTTTTGAAAAATTTGGAAATATGGCCTATCTCTAAATCCCAAGAAAACAGTTTTTGGTCTTGAAGAAGGAAAGCTTCTAGGCCACATCATTTCTGAAGATGGAATAAAAATAGACCCTAAAAGGATTGAAGGCATATTGCAAATCAGCCACCCTAGAAACATTAAGGAGTTACAATCTTTTATTGGAAAAATTAAACTCTTAGGGTTCTCTTTGATTGGAAAAATTAAACTCTTAGGGTTTTAAGGAGGACCTGTTCAGATTTCTAAATTCGATGCAAAGTCGAATTTCTCCTGTCTTCATTCTGACTGAAACAAGGTTTGAAACCCACTCAGAATATCTAAGGGAAACTATTATCCCGACATCATACATTTTTTTTATTTCCTTTTCAACTAAAGGTAATAAGACATGATTTTTCCTCCTCAAATTTTGTTTGAAAGGCTTCTGGTTCTCTTTGAGAGGAATCTTATGTTGAATAATGCTCGTGTCGTATGATTTCAAATCTTGGTATCCCCATGTGATCACATCCTTAAACTCTTTAAACAACTCAACATATTTATTTCTTATGTGAGGAGGGAAGGCTTTGGAAAGTTTGAACATTTTTGGTTCTTCTATGCTCCCTATGTTATACTCTTCTATATCAGCCTCAGTGGATTCCATTTTTGGCTTTTTGGCCACGCCATTAAAATCAAACAATTATTCTAAAGGTGCAAGGCCTCTGGGTATTGTGTCATTTTCACAGTGTAGGACTTCAAGCTCTCTTTGGTCTAGGTCCTTGTTGGATCGTTAATATGCCATTATTATTATCACTTGTGAACGCTTATTCCACCCATTTCTACCATTCTTCATCACGTCATTTATTATAATTTATTATTTAAATCCATTTTATAATGATTTATGCTCTTATGAATGAATATTATTTATTCTCCTTTCTTTCTAATAAATTGATGATTATGTATGATTTTATCAATGATAGTTTTAATAAATCAGTTGTAACATTATTCACCATTTTTAGCCTCCAAGATAATTTCCAGATTGAAGATTTGATCATTAAAAGTGCCAACTCAGAAATGCGCTGGAATAAGGAGTGACCGTTTTGCGGTTGAGATTCTGAGCAAATGAAGACGAATCGGGAAAATCCGGAACATGGGTTTTGTCCAGAACGGGCCCAATTAACTTTCGCAAAGAACGGTTTGCCCAAATTCGGCCTGTGTTGAGAGATTCGCAGAGTTCTTTAAGCACGATTTTCTCAGTTCTGTTGTTGCGGCCGTCCTCCAAATCTCAGCTAAAAAGCCAAATTCGACTTGCTGTTGTTGAAAGATGGATGTAAATATATTTTCTTGTTGATCAATTGGTTGGAAGAAATCCAATATTTTTATGGGAAGATTGTATTTACTATTCAATTTCTCCTCCTTCTGATTATAAAAGGAGAAGCACGTATTTTGTAGGGAGATGATTTGGAGATACGTTTTTATGTAATTTTTTGTTAAACATCAGTTCTGATTATTGAGTCTCGTGAGAACTGGTTCATTGTACTTCTGTCCGATGCATTAATATAAGCTTGGTGGTTCTCTCATCTCTGCGTCTGGATTAACTTAAGGCGGTGTTCCCTTGGAGGCTAAGGGCCCGGCCCCGGAGGACACTTGCCGCTGTATCTTATCTCTTTGATTTCTGCGTGGTTTTGCTTATCAGCTTGAATCGGTAATCTGGTGTGTTTTATTACAGCTCTGTTATATTTCCTATTTCGTTCTCTGCAACAAGAAAATCGTAATGTGCATTCTAACGTATTGCTATTCCTTTAAAGTTGTTAATGTAACATTGTTGTTCTCCACATAACGTTATTGTTGTTTAATTGCAGAGTAACCAAGTTGTAACCTTCTTAAGCTGGTATTACTGTATTTTTCTATGGTTTATATTTCATACGATTGCTATTTCAATTGACATTGTGGTTCCATTATGAATTGTAATCGTTACCCTTTCTAACCAGGGTTAATACTTGCGGTATCAGACTCAGATTACTATTAACGTGTGCCTGTGTTAAGTTATTATGCATTTTTATTTGGCCTTCCAGCGTGTTGTGTGCGTATATGATTTATTAATGCTGTTCATAATTTATCAATAGTTATTGCTGTTCCATTAGCGTGTTCTGCTTAACTTGCCTTAAAAGTGAAAGATTGTTATTTGATTGAGAAAAGTGCATTTGGGTTAATAGATTAAGTTTGGTTACGACTCGCGAGACTTAGCTGTTCGTTTGTTGTTCCATTTTGCTATCTGTCGTTCCATTTTACTCGCATTTGTTGTTTTGGTGTGAGAGACGATCTAAGGCTGTAGTGAGCTTTGACATTCACTGTCTAGCTCCCAGACCCGTGGTCTATGCTCTAATTTCCTTTCCATCAGTTTCCAAAGGGATGGGTTATCGCTGCCGAACCCTTGACTGATACATTGCTTATTTTTCCGAATGCATGATTTAAGTCTTAAAGTGCTTTGCTGTAAGTAGATTTTATTTCCAGCTTTTATTTACTTTTGGATTTTGAGCACTATACTGCAAAACATTACTCTTGAGTAAATAGCCACCTCAGACTGAGTACACTCTTGAAACAAAAAGTCGTCCCTGGGTTGACAATTAATGTGAAGGTAATTAGGAGTTAAAAAGACACCTTTTTATCGCTCCACATTTTGGCGCCGTTGCCGGGGAGAGTGTAGCCATTTCTAAAGAGTAGTGTGAATCTGATGAGTGCCTGCTAGGGAAGAGTTGGATCCTAAAAACAGAAGGTAAGAACCTGCGTGCGGAGCATGTACAAGCCCTGCTCCACTGTCCGCTTTCCTAACAGATTTGTTGTTGCCTTGTTGGGTAGAAATAGATGTTTGAATTTTTGTGTGAATGATTAGGAAAAAGATAGAAATTTTTTAAAAAATGGATCACATGATCTCATGCAAGTGGTGATGTAAGCACCACCCATTTCACTAACCGATTGACAGGAACATTTGAAGAAGGAGCCTCGAAGAAACACATGAAGAACATCTTATACTATGGTAAGAAATGGCTCACGTTTCTACTTTTGAATTTCCTATCAAAGATCTAGGAGGAGTGACACAAATGCACATAATTCCCCCATCTTTACCAAATTTTCATGGTTTAGCAAATGAAGATTCAGATACATTCCTATTTGAGTTCGAAATACTTTGTAGAGGATATGATTATTGTACTAATGATCAAAGATTGAAAGTGTTTCCTCTTACTCTAAAAGGAGCAGCTCACCGATGGTTCATGAGCCTAGGTGGGAATTGCATCCAATCATGGGAGGACATGAAGAACATATTCTTGAAGAAGTACCAAGACTATTGCAAATCCAATGAAGATATTTTAGGTATGATACAAGGGGAAGATGAAAGTTTGGAGGACTATGTAAATCGATTTCATTATAACCTTCAAAAATCAAAGCATAAGCATTTGGAAAAAGAGATCTTAAAAACACTCCTCCTTAAAGGAATCAAAGATGAATTTTTAGAACTCTTAAATCTGATAGGAAAAGGTGATGTTTTTCAGTTATCATATGATGATGTTTGTGAGTTGTGCATAAGGTATTCAAGAGGAATCTCCAAGGCCGGTAAGAATTCTAGAGATGTTTGTTCTTTCTTTTCCAAATCTGCTACAAGAATAGGAGACATAAGAGCTGAAATCAATGATTTATTTGAAAATTTTAAAGTTGATTTTATTAGCTCTCTAAGCTCAAAATTGGACGTTTTGCAGGTTCATAAAAATGAAGAATTTGATGAAGTGTTTTTTTCTCATGACCGAAAGGAGCAGCCCATAGATACTCACTCTTCCTTATCTAGGATGGAAGTATCATATCAAAGAGGTGAGGAAGCTGCAACAAGGTCAAAACCATGGAAATCATGGCCTACAGGTATGGTTCAAAACACTTCTTCTCCATTCTCTTACTTGCATAATCCATTATGGAATACTCATGTTCTAGGGAAGCTATGTCAATTTCAATATAACCACCAATCTTATCTACAAGTTTGGCATGGTTCACCTTATGATTGCATGACTACTCTCCCTCATCTTGTAGCACAAGCACATTCTCCATATTCTCCACCAGCTCTTTCACAACATCTTGCTTGCATATCAAATTTATCCACTCAACCCAACCAACCACATCATCACAATGCTCCATTCCATACACAATTTCCTGCTCAACTAATTCCACACCCTCACCACAATAAACTAGTACAACATACTTACAATGTTGAACTTCCAAATTTACCTACCCTTCCCACCCATTCTATCTCACATGCGCCATTAGAGAAAACTTACAATGAGATTCAGAATGTTTCAAATTCAAAAATTGTAGAAGTTATGGAAGAAAATGAGCTTACTTCTAGTTTGCATCAACAAACCATTTTAAAAGCTCAAGAACCTCATGGTATGATGGGAAATCAAGAAAGTAATGGATATATTGAAGATTGGTTTCACTCCATCACGTGTTTGCATCATCACTCCATACTTCAACAATTTTTGACAACATCTTTTCAAGGGAAGTTGGTTTCTCATACCCTAATTTTTATCAACATGCATTTTTCAAATTTGGGTATGTATATATTGGAAGCCTTATTTCTAAAATGGTTCCACTAGAAATACTCTTATACATAAATATATTCGATTCTCAAAGAAGAGTAGGATAGTGGAGAAAAGAAAATAAAATAAAATAAGGATATAAATAAATGCATTTTGCTTTTTTGTAAAAATAGTTGTTTTTTTGTTGCAACACGCTATCGAAATCAACATCGGTGATAAATATTTCAATTTATTTGTGTATTTAGATGAATTATATTGCAAATAACAATTCTATAAACACTTATATTCATTTTTTTATCACCAATTTGAAAAAATTCTTGAATATCATTTTTTTGGCTTGCGGGCTTGATGAATTTTCTGGAAAAACAGTCGGGACAGTCATGTTTTGAGGGACCAAAAATGAATATTTTCAAAACCTGTTTCTACCCTAGGTAGCCCTTGATGTCTACTTTCTAACCCAATTTGAATCAGTCAATTTGTATTTGAAACGAAAAAGTTAGAACCAAAACATTGACCGGATGTCTAATGGGCAGCTCAGGAACAGAGTTGGGACAGTCAGTTTTTGGAGGCCTAAATGAATGAATTTTTAAAACCTGTTTCTATGGTAGATTCCCCTATGATTCTTGTTTACAATTCAATTGGAATCACTCATTTTCGATATCGTATGGGGAATTTATGATCAAAATACTGACTGTCTATCGTAAATCAGCACCCTTAAAACTCTGTTTTTCCGGATGTTCCTTACAGTGTTTGACTTATCAATTCTTATTTTCTTCAAAATATGTTTCTATTGGAGATAAATAAATGAATCTACTTTCATTTCCAATTTGAATCATTTGAATCCGACATCAAACGAAGAATCTATGCTTGAAATATCAATCGTTGGTCTAGATTGGGTAATCGAAAATGACTCTATTATGCAGGTTGTTCTAAACAAATTTGACATATCATAGCATTGAATTTTTAAAACATGTTGCTACTGGAGATACACCTTTGAATTAGATCTCATTTGGCTTTGGAATCACTCAATTTCGATGAAAAACAAAGAAGTTGTGATTAAAACACTGCTGGATAGTATGGTCGACCACTGCTCTCCCGCAGGTGACAAATAAATTTTACTTTGTTATTTTCTCAATGGATTTGTTATATACAGTAACTACTTGTTGTTTTTTTGCATCATTCTTGGATTAGGGGAGCCCGATCACCTCTCTTTCTCCATGATTTAATGTTTTATTGCAGGTAGATACTCGTTTTTTGCAGGTCTTGGGAAAATAAAGAAGGTCAATTTATGGACGAGTGATTCTTGAAAAAAAAAAAATTTAACGAAACAAAGGAATTTCATCCAACTCATTACCCAACGGATTCATAATAGAACAAATGAAGAATTGATTTCAATTTGAACATTCATGTCTTATCACTACTGCCAAAACATTTTTCAAAGAGATCATTTTTTTTGACATAACATCACAGCTGTTGTAACTTAATTTAGTTATTTACATATTGTTTAAAACGTTGTTTCTTTTCTGATATTTTTTATATTTTGTATTTCAGGTGTTGCTTCATTCAAACTGTGACCCATCCTCAGCATCAATACAGTGAACAGCTAATTCATTATTTGCGTGCTTGCATTTCATGCTTGTGCATTTTTGCTGTTCTTTTTCTGAAGGGACAGCGTTTGTGTGCACTTTTGTCGTTTTTGCTGTTCCTTTTTCAAAAGGACATCAATTTCGTTTTATTATTCCTTTTCCAAAGGAACAACACCTTTTCGGTCAACAATTCATTTATCACGGGTCATTTTGCTATTCCTTTTCCACGACTCTTTTTGTTGTTCCTTTTTCACGTTTTGCTGTTCCTTTTCGAAATGGAACAGCACTTCTGCACTTTCACGTTTGTTGTTCCTTTTCGAATGGAACAACACTTCTGCATTTTCCATTTTTGTTGTTCATTTTCCAAAGGAACGACACTTGCATTTTTGCTGTTCCTTTTCGAATGGAACGACATTTGCGTTTTTGCTGTTCCTTTTCGAATGGAACGGCACTTGCATTTTTACTGTTCCTTTTCTAAAGGAACGGCACTTGCGTTTTTGCTGTTCCTTTTCTAAAGGAACGGCACTTTTAGTTTTTGTTGTTCCTTTCTTCAAAGGAACGACATTTGCATTTTCACACTTTTTTGTGTGTATTTTTGCTTTTTGTGTGCATTTTCTTTGTTGTTCCCTACAAGGAACAACACTTTTTTGCGTGTTTTTGCTGTTCATTCAAAAAAAGCAACACTTTGGGAGTATTTTCGAGAGCAACCCTTCCTTCCTCTTGTGGAATTGTTCTTAGTTCATCTCAACCACATTTTACTGATTCCCCTTCATGGCATGAAGTACACTATTTTTATGAGGACAAGAATTATGGATTTTATTGAAGCGAGTTAATATCATTCACGTTATGATCTTTAACAGGACAGCTCCTTGATGATAGATTATTTTCAAAAAAGACAATTATTTATATACTACTTTACTGCATTGTTTTCTATTGAACATGATGTTGATTGATCATCTTAATACCATGCTGGTTCCACCCTTCTGGATTATAATCTTCTCTGTCTGTAATAAATGAGATTATGGGTATCTTTTTCTATTGACATGTTCAACTTCTTCCACCATCCCTGCTTTTAAGGAGTACTGAGTCTCCCTCCTTTTATCATAAAAATGTGTAATAATAACAAAATTTTGTTCGCAGATGGAGGATAGGGGGTCTCAGTACGAGCCAGCCTACCATGTTCATAAGGCTGTAACAAAGTGACATTCCCATTATGGCCACCACACCAGGGTTATGATCCATTGGATAGTCAAATTATCCTTGGAACAGGAGGTCTCATCACGAGCCGGCCTGATCACTTTTGCTACATCCCGGTGAATGGCAGTGTGGTTATCTGGTCACCACGCCAGCACACTGATCTCTTCTGTAGAACAGCACTGTAACTCTCCATTTATAAATTGAGGATCATGGCTCATATGGGTTAAAAAGCAACCCTGCCGAGGCTATGGACGCCTGCTGGCAGCAGCGGCTCTGCTTATGGTATTGAAGTTATATCTTATCGTCAATTATTACTATAATACCCTTTTCTTATTTTTTTCTTTTTATCAGAGAAGTTATTTCCTTAAATTTTTTTTTTTCCTTGTTTTGAACCTTTATGCATGAGAAATTGTTTTCAGATCAATCACATCATTTTCAGCTAGAATGCTGTCAGTTAAGCATCTTTTTAGCATATTGTTGTCCTTTTTCGTTTTGCATAAACTATCATCAATCCAAAGCGTCATATCTCTTATTCATAACTATCCTTACACACTCTGCTTTCATTATAACCATAACTCTCGTTGTCCTATCATTGATTTGTGTACTCTACTGCTGTATTGTTCATTCCCTTGCCTTGCCATCAGCACAACACCTTTCATATGATTTATGGTCATGGAATTCCTTTTCCAATTGGAGGGGGGAATGTATGCATTATGGGATTGCATGCGATATGATTACTGCACTCTGCCATCACTTGTTGATTTGCCAAGATATTAGTATTGCATGTATACATAAGTTTTTCTGATTGAAATTTTTGCATGCATCTTATCTATTGCTTACACTATGGATTCAAGAACATTGTATGCCAAATAGTGCTTTGTTTGTAGGAAAACAAAAAGTATGGGCAAAATTCTATCCACAGCATGACCACACTATTGCACTTAACAGAAGAGGCTCGCGAACGTGAACAATTCTTCAGACTTGATGTGCTTACCTGGATTCCACCTTTTGCATCACTTTCAGCACCAACTCTGCCTACATCAGCTTCAACAACTGCCAGTCCATATATGTCATTCCACATTTTTGGAGGTAAAACTTGAGGTAAAATAGCATAATTTTCTGATTTATTACGAATTTAGGAAAATTTCATGAAAATCCATTTTGAGCATTATTTATCATCCTTCATTCCACATCTTTACCACTTTCCCTTTTTCAGCAGCATATCATTTTCGAGTATGGGGGAGTGTTCCTTTCATTCATTTCTTTCTTATGACCATGTCATCCATATTCTTTATCATCCATTGTTATTCTTATTCATTCTCAACACCTCCATTATTCCATGTTGTTTTACACCAAGCATAGAATTCAACAGCTGGTAGCAACCACCTCAATTTTTTTCTAGCATCGCATGAGGGCATGCTAATTTTCAGAGAGGGGGAGGAATTGCTACGCATGATGGATGTTTTCAATTTTCTTTCTCATTTAAGGCATACAATTTCATTTTTACACAATGCAGAAATTGATTTCCATAATATTTTTAAAAAACCATGAACTCAATTCTTGTGATTTCTGGAAAACACAACCATGAACTCAATTCTTGTGATTTCTGGAAAACACGGACGTATCATTAATACAAACCCAGATAATTTCAAGATAAATTGGTTCATAAAATTTCGGAAATCATGCACTCTCACCTACAGCCATTTTGTTTATATCTCATGATCCATGCATCAAAACAGTCTGATTTTTGGATCATAAAGGCATTTATATATTATAAATTTACTTGCCAAATTTCAACAAAAGCTGGTTTGTAGTTTTTGAGAAAATGGTTAATGAAATTTGCTGTTACTTATATCATATTTTGTTGCAACTTCATATATACATATAGTTGAATGTCAATATAAAAATTGTTATGCCTTCATAAAGATTACTAAAAGTGAATATTCATTAATTAAGGAAGAATTCATTTGTTCTATCCATTTCATGAGCTGAGATGAACATATTTTTTATTGCTTGGTTAACACATGGGTTTTTGTCTTTGGGTTGCATGAGGACATGCAATATATTCAGGTTTTCATTGCATGAGGACATTCAACATATTGAGTGTGGGGGTATGTTGGGTCGTTAATATGCCATTATTATTATCACTTGTGAACGCTTATTCCACCCATTTCTACCATTCTTCATCACGTCATTTATTATAATTTATTATTTAAATCCATTTTATAATGATTTATGCTCTTATGAATGAATATTATTTATTTTCCTTTATTTCTAATAAATTGATGATTATGTATGATTTTATCAATGATAGTTTTAATAAATCAGTTGTAACATTATTCACCATTTTTAGCCTCCAAGATAATTTCCAGATTGAAGATTTGATCATTAAAAGTGCCAACTCAGAAATGCGCTGGAATAAGGAGTGAGAGTTTTGCGGTTGACATTCTGAGCAAATGAAGACGAATCGAGAAAATCCGGAACATGGGTTTTGTCCAGAACGGACCCAATTAACTTTAGCAAAGAACGGTTTGCCCAAATTCGGCCTGTGTTGAGAGATTCACAGAGTTCTTTAAGCACGATTTTCTCAGTTCTGTTGTTGCGGCCGTCCTCCAAATCTCAGCTAAAAATCCAAATTCGACTTGTTGTTGTTGAAAGATGGATGTAAATCTATTTTCTTGTTGATCAATTGGTTGGAAGAAATCCAATATTGTTATGGGAAGATTGTATTTACTATTCAATTTCTCCTCCTTCTGATTATAAAAGGAGAAGCACGTATTGTGTAGGGAGATGATTTGGAGATACGTTTTTATGTAATTTTCTGTTAAACATCAGTTCTGATTATTGAGTCTCGTGAGAACTGGTTCATTGTACTTCTGTCCGATGCATTAATATAAGCTTGGTGGTTCTCTCATCTTTGCGTCTGGATTAACTTAAGGCGGTGTTCCCTTGGAGGCTAAGGGCCCGGCCCCGGAGGACACTTGCCGCTGTATATTATCTCTTTGATCTCTTCGTGGTTTTGCTTATCAGCTTGAATCAGTAATCTGGTGTGTTATTACAGCTCTGTTATATTTCCTATTTCGTTCTCTGCAACAAGAAAATCGTAATGTGCATTCTAACGTATTGCTATTCCTTTAAAGTTGTTAATGTAACATTGCTGTTCTCCACATAATGTTATTGCTGTTTAATTGCAGAGTAACCAAGCTGTAACCTTCTTAAGCTGGTATTACTGTATTTTTCTATGGTTTATATTTCATACGATTTTTATTTCAATTGACATTGTGGTTCCATTATGAATTGTAATCGTTACCCTTTCTAACCAGGGTTAATACTTGCGGTATCATACTCAGATTACTATTAACGTGTGCATGTGTTAAGTTATTATGCATTTGTATTTGGCCTTCCAGCGTGTTGTGTGCGTATATGATTTATTAATGCTGTTCATAATTTATCAATAGTTATTGCTGTTCCATTAGCGTGTTCTGCTTAACTTGCCTTAAAAGTGAAAGATTGTTATTTGATTGCGAAAAGTGCATTTGGGTTAATAGATTAAGTTTGGTTACGACTCGCGAGACTTAGCTGTTCGTTTGTTGTTCCATTTTGCTATCTGCCGTTCCATTTTACTCGCATTTGTTGTTTTGGTGTGAGAGACGATCTAAAGCTGTAGTGAGCTTTGGCATTCACTGTCTAGCTCCCAGACCCGTGGTCTATGCTCTAATTTCCTTTCCATCAGTTTCCAAAGGGATGGGCTATTGTTGTCGAACCCTTGACTGATACATTGCTTATTTTTCCGAATGCATGATTTAAGTCTTAAAGTGCTTTGCTGTAAGTAGATTTTATTTCCAGCTTTTATTTACTTTTGGATTTTGAGCACTATACTGCAAAACATTACTCTTGAATAAATAGCCGCCTCAAACTGAGTACACTCTTGAAACAAAAAGTCGTCCCTGGGTTGACAATTAATGTGAAGGTAATTAGGAGTTAAAAAGACACCTTTTTATCGCTCCACAGTCCTCATATATTTCATCTTCATAAGGATGTGTGATCAGATTTATATTTTCTAGAGAAAGCAACTTGGACTCATGATCTTTATCTTTATCATGATTTTCTTCCTCATGTTCTAAGCCTGGTTTAGTCATTTCAAACTCATTTCTAGATTGCAGAAAATCATCAATTTGTTTGTCACCTTCAAATATCTTCCAATGGTTAATGTTGTCAGGTACTATAGGATGGTGTTTGACTTTGATACAATATTGTTCATTTGCAAATGGTATTTGGCAATTTCTTGCAGCAAAGGTGAGCTCGTTGGCGAGGCCATTTTGGGCTTTAGGAATGTAAGTGATCTCATATTTCTCGAAGGCTTTGAGGATGTCTAGGGCTACATTTCTGTATTCCCTCAATCTTGGGTTCTTGGCTGAATATCCACCTTTGATCTGCTTAATCACAAGTTCTGAATCTCCTTGGGCTGGTATTTTCTTAGCACCTAAGTCTTTAAGTAAGTGCAAACCAAGAAGGAGGGCTTCATATTCTGCAATGTTATTGATACATTGGAATTCTAATCTGTAAGAATGACATTCATTTGTATTATGTATCCAGATTCCAACCCCTGAACCGGTTTTTCCACATGAACCATCAAGGCTTATGCTTCAAAGAGTTTCTACTTCATGTTTTTCATTAAGTTGTTTTTCAAGTATGTTAGAGTTTTGGTCGTTATTTTATTTATTTGAGGATGAGGGAGGGTGTTCTGACAGACTGAGTTCTTCTTTATTTCCTTTTATCTTCCCATTAATATCACTTTCGTTGTATAAAATAAAAGAATTCAAATTTGAATGGATGGAATAAACTGGAGTATTGTTTGGCCTATCTAGATTGCTTACCATATATTTCATGTGAGTCTCTCGATACAGCTTCCTAGTTTGATTAAAAATCGGGATAGTGGCATATGAAATTTCCATTTGGAGGCTACCTCGTAGTTTGGCTGCCCATGACCTGGATAATAACATGCCATATTTTGGGGGAATATCAGCTACTACTACATCCATGACTAGGCTTTTAGAAGGTATTTGTGCTAGAGTGATACAAAGGCTTTTTATCAGGCCCAAATACTTGACCCTACCTGAATCGAATGAGTACAATTCTTTGTAGGGTTTGGTTACCTCTAGGCCCAAATTTTCCATGACTACTTTAGGCATGAGGTTATGGGAAGCACCGGAATCTAGCATGGTGTTGTGTAATACTTTTTCGTGTATGTTCAAGCTTACGTAGAAAGGAGAGACAGTTCCTTCTTGATATTTTCCCTCTACTTCGGGACCAAATAACAACACCGGTCTATCGTCTGAAAAATTTAAAGTGTTTGTATCATTTCCTATGTTTAGGACTTTCAAAATTTGGGATCTGTACACATCTATTGTTGCCAATTCAATGAGGGGCATGGTTATCTTGATTTTAGCAATCTCTCCTTCAAAACTGAATGGTATTTGCATTTTAGGCACATTTTCCTCAGTTTTATCAGCCATAAATTTTTCTATATTCTTGATTTGTTGATTTTGGTTAGGGGCTTTGTTCAGCAAAGTTTTCTCAGGGGCCCTAGTAGAGGAAATAGGACAACTTGGGTTAAGTTTTGTTTGGCTAGTTTTGTCTTTGTTTTGATTGGTCTTCTTAGTCATGACATTGCTACTGTCTGTTGTTCCTTTAAGAATGGTTTTACGAGCTTTCTTAACAGCAGTGTCTGAATTTTTTTTCCTAGAGTTGTCTTGGTTTTTCTTACTCCTAAGATCATATTGCCTATGGACTTCCATTATGGCATTTTGTAATCCTATTTCGGGATCTTCGGGATCCTCATAATTTGTTTCACCTTGGTTTTAGGAGAAAAAACCATGTTCTTCTTCTGTGAGAAAAACCTCACCCTCGTTATCAGAGCCTATCAATTTTAGATGATTTTCATCTGGTTGTTCAATATTTATTTCCCCTTCATCAACATAGTTATCTTGGAAGGGTGTTTTGATCTGTTGATCATTTTATCTTGGTTCGATTTGAGGTGGGTCTCTTCTAAAGTTCTGATTTCGGTTTATGTTTTGGGGGTTTGGCTGGTTTTCCCTAAGGGGTGTTCTCTCACTTAAGTTTATCCTTTCCATCATTCTCTCCATGGTCCTGACTAGGTTATCTATTTTGGAATCTGAAGAGGAGGTGGAAGGCATGGTCTCATCTTGGTAAGTGACTTTCTTTTCTGATCTCATCCTAGCCCTCTTTTTAGTGAGGTTGGCTTCAACACTAATAGCTCCCCTTGGAATTTCTTCTAAAGTTGTGGGGTCTCTTTCTCTTAACTGATATGTCATATTCGGATCGAAACCTTCCAGAAATTTTACTAGTGCTAGGTCGGGTGGAGGTTTCATGTGAGGCGAGAGGGCGTTATAGGCATTGTTGAAACTAGTGCAATAGTCTTGAACACTTTCTCCTGTGTTTATTTTAAGATTGTTATATTCAGAAAGAATTTGAAGGGGATTTTTCTTGATTTCCCATATGTTTATGAAAGTTTGATAAAGTGACGGGAGATCATGTATACTATTAGGAGTCAAGTTTTTAAACCATTTTTTGGCTTCTCCTCCTAGGCTTTGGGCAAACATCCTCATCTTCATGGTTTCCTCATCTATTTTTATATAATCGAAGGCATCATTCATTCTATCTACATGTTGTTGGGCAGTGGTAGATTCAACCTCGGTGAAGTGTGGTATTCTGGATTGGTAATCATTTGGAAAAGGTACAAAAGGTTGTGGTAACACTAAGGGCGCATACCATGCTACCATGATGGAAGCTGTTGGTGGATTTACAGTGGGAGGATTTGCAGTATGGGATGAGGTGATTTGCATAGTGGTGGTGTGAATGGGTGTGATGGATGTACTTGGACTTGTAAACTAATTTTGAGCAGACTTGGGGTGGAAAGAATCGAAGTGGTGGAGAAGCTGAAAATCAGGTGGTGTAGTGGGGGATGCTTCTCTGCTAGAATTTTGCTGCAATTCTATGGGTTCAAGATCAGTATGGTCAATGCTATTTTGTGACTTGGTTCTAAAAGGTTTTTTTGTATGGCGTAAGTCAAAATGGGGATCTTGCAAGGACGTAAGATGTTCAGGTATAGAGCTTGCTTTATGGATACTCCTATTGGTAGTTAAATTTCTAGTTTTAGAGGTTTGCCACAAAATATTTTCTAGGTCATCAACTATGGTAGGAGGATTTGGTTCTGGGTGTGATCTATTATTAATTCTTCATGAAGCCAGATTTCAAATCCAAAAGATAGAGAGGCCGAAGTTTGTGATTGTTTTTGGAAGGATGTACTCTCTAAGAGTTTATCAAACTCGCATAGTGTATGACTAAACTCTTTAAAATTCTCAAGGCTATTTGTGATGCAGTCCTATAGGAGTCTATGGATGCTAATAAAGTTTAGAAAGCCAACTGGGGCTAGTGGAATCGCCAGGTAGATGTTTTTAGTGATTTTGAAGTCTATGGTCCACCACCAATACGGGCAAAGGAAAAATTTTAAGAATATAATTTTTCAGAAATTTTTTATGTAAACCAAAAACTTGTAAGATTGTTCTAAAGCTAGATCATAATTTTTTTAGGATGGTGAGAAAGCTAGAGTTATGTTCTTAGGCTATTTAGTTGAGTTTTATGTTTTGACAAAGTTTTCTGAAGCTCTAAGTAATACTTAGTTTGCCACTGATTTCAGAGACTACATCATGGTTTTGGTTTGGAAGCGTAAATCAAGAGGATAGCATGCTTATGGAATTTTTTTGCATCTGAACGGAGTAGTAGGCCTATTGGAGGCTAGTGGAGTCGCCAAGCGAATGTTTTTGTCTTGTAGAGACAATTTTTTGTGGTCCACCGTCAATGGCTAATAGAAACCAATCTAGGGATGTTTTTGCGAGGTTTTTTACAGAGTTTTATATGTAGCCTAGTTTGTAAGAGTGTCCTATATCTGACTCATCACTTAGCTAAGGTGGTGAAAAAAAGAGATTCTACTCTAATGGATTTATAGGCTTCTTGTCTGATTTTAATTTTGTAGGACAAATGAGTCTACAAAAGTTTTCTAGGTTGTTATGTACTCAATGTCCCACCATGATCGCCATTATGTTGGTGTCCCGTAATTTGGCAGATTGGTGAACCAGATGACAGGGTAACATCAGACCAATCTATGGAGTCCTAGGACCTAGCCTTCCTGGACTCAGAGAGGGCTCTCTCTATTATGCGAAGGATGTGAACTTGTTCTCTTTGTATGTTTAATTTTAGGCTATTTGTTAAGTATATTTTGGATTGTTTTGGTTTTGAGGTAAAACTGATCAAGTAGGACAAATAGAAAGAGAGTTCATCAAATCAAAATGGATATGGGGTCAGATAAAGTCAAGGATGTCTAAATGATGGACAAGGTGTACTGCAGGGCCGATTTAGCAAGGTCAATGGATCCTTTGGGTGAGGTCTGAGGTGAAATGAACATTAAGTTTGTGAAAAACGAAGAAGTCTTAAACACATATAGTTTGAAAGAAAATACTCATGAGGTAGGGCAAACCATTAATCTCTATCAACAATACTCAAACTGATAAACATGAAAGATAAACATTCAGGTGAGACATAGAAGCATAAGAACCCCTAACTTTAGAAATTCACCTTCAGTTGTTGGGAAAACATATAAGATAAAAAAATAACTTAATATATGAAGAGGGAACTCCTAAAAAACATATATCAAACTATTGGGAACTCTGAAGCAAGCTGGTAAGCATGGAAAAAGGGCAAGATCGAACAAGACCTCCTTGACTTAACTTAATCAATCAATATTTCATAGAAAGGTTTCAGAAATAGAGTTTTGTGAACTTCAAACAAACAGGGCATACCTTGAATCATATTTTATAGCTAACATACTAACCATTAATAAAAAAATAACGAATTCTTGGTAGACCTAAGAAGAATTTAAGAATTCCTTATAATGACCAAGAAGAAGAAAACATCAAAGTTGTAATAAACAGGAGGTTTGAGGTGCTTCCATGAGCATATCTCAACCTATACTTTTCTGATCTACAGAAAACAAGAAGCATGAAACATTAATGAAAAAAAGAAGACGTAAACAAATCAGGGTAACATCACCATTCACCAAGCGATGGAATCCTGCACACAATGCTCCTCCACCATCAAGCCAAGCAAGCCATTCATCCACTTCATAAAACCAATATTTTCTCAAAGCTCATAAAACTATGTATTTCTCTCAACATGTCAAGTTCTCCCTCTTTTTACAATGAATCCTCATGGTTTATATAAGCCAATAGGAGAAAGAGCTCACTAGAGCAACTAGAAGGCCATTTTCCAAATCAAAATATCTAAAACTGTCCTTGAGGCCTTACAAGGTCCAAGGCACAAAATATCTCTCTAAAATATCCTTTTCGGACCAAAATAGAAAAAATATTGACTTTTAGGCTCTGACATACATTATAAAACTTTCCTAATGCACATTTGCCTTGTCCTCACACAGGAATGTAGAAAACTGTCTCTTTTTAGCAGAATTTCCAAGCGCGCAGCACCAAAAAAGGTCTTTTTGTAGTGAGGTTTTGGAGGCCTTCTCGATGTAGAAAAAGGCTCCGTGATGGCCCGTTGGAAAGTTATGGATGTCTACTTTCCAAATATAGTTGATTTTGTTCAATATAATCTCTAGAAGCTGCTAAAAAATTGGAAAAGGTGCAGAAACCCAGGGACGCAGTACCTGCTCAGAACCAGTGGCAGAAAGGTGAAAAAATGGTTGTTTTTGGACCTTTTGAGGGACAAAAACAACTCCAAATAAGCTGAAAATTTATGAAAATACTCCCCTAGTCCCAAGGAATCAAAAAATGTAAACTTTTCCTGCTGAAAATGCTTTGAGAAAAAGCGCAGCGTCCAGGGTGCTACGCTCCTAGGCTTGAAAATTCACAAAAAACAAAAAGGTGTCCAATTTTTCCAAAATTTGGTGAGTGGGTTCTTCAAGGATCCATAGAGACCTGTAATGAAGCTTGGAACCAAGATTCTGAGCCTAGCTTGGTCTTTTCCATATTTTTGTGTCGGGTGCCTCCTTTGGGCAACTTTGAGCTTTTTTCTAGCAAACTGATTTAGCTTTTTTTAATGTTGAGTCATCTTTCTTTGTAAGCCTAAACCCTTGTTTGCTTTCTCCAATTTGACCTCTAAATGAAATTTTTCCCTTTCTAGCCATGATTCTTTGTCATTTTCAATTTCCAAGGCTAGAAGCTCAGTGAGAGGGAATTGCTGCACTCGGGATGATTCTTCTTCTCTCTGTTTTTCTAATGCTATCCTAAGACCCATAGTCTTAGGCCTCTTCCTAGCTGGCCCTTCTTTGTCATCATCTTCTTCATAGTCACCCATGTACTATTCTAGCTTCACTTTTGATTTATGAGCCTCTCTTTTGTACTTGAGTGCTCGGGCTTCATAAATGGCAATTTGTCCACTCATTTGCGCATTTTGTGTTTGTAGGAAATGAATGATATGTTTTGATCTTTCCAAATCATTTACCAAATCTTTAAATTGTGCATCCCGGTCTTGTAAGAGGGAAATAAGAATCCTTTTTTCATTTTCCTCATCACTGTCAATGTGGATGAGTTCAAATTCACTCTCTTTTTCATGGTTTCTTTCTTTTTCTTCCATTGCCTTCTTGCCTTTGTCCTTCATGGGCTTCTTACCCTTGTCTTTCTTTGGCAATCCACCCTTGCCTTTCTTTGGCAGTTTACCTCTGCTCCTTAATGCCCTCGTGACATTGCTCTTCATTGTTTGAGTGACTTTTCTTTTCATTTTTTTAGTGATTTTTTCCTTCACTGGTCCTGAGGAGGAGCGCATGGCCCCTTGCCTTTTGGAGGCAGCAAACACATGCCTCCTACCTTTCTGATAAGGGATGATGGGAGGTGTTAAAGACTGGGTTTGTTCAATTTTCTCACCTATAGTTTTGGAACTATGTTCTTCTCCAAGAATGTTTCAGTGGACATCTCCTTGTTACTTTGCTATGGGCAGTCCTTCGGATTATCAATTTCAACATTTGTAATGATCTTACCACCAAGAGGATCTTTAAAAAGGTCATGCTCTATTTCTGTGTGGTGGGAAGTGCCCAAGTCTTATATTTTTTCATCTTCAAGACTGTCCTTGTCTTTACCATTTTTTTGTTGTCTTGACTGCTCTCATCATTAAGATTTTTGCCATCATTTCCTTGTGTATTTAAGACTACTCTGAAAACTGTCTCTGTACTATCCTCATCAATTTCCTCTTTGTTGTGAATGTCTTCCTCTTGCTTCTTGTCTTTTTTTGTGCTGTTGTTTCTGTTGTTTTGTCCTTGGCTACCAGTGCCTTTGTTGTTTTTACTGTGTTGCCCTTTGTTGTCTTCATTTTCTCTGTTGTTTTTTTCATCTTCCCCTTGGTTGCCTTCATCGTTGCTGTTATCCTCTTGCTTGTCACTATCTTCTATGAGGTTGTTAGTGTCTTTTTCTTCACTAGGAGTCTCAGCACCTTGTCCTTATTCCTCACCATGGGTACTTTGATTATCTTCTTCCTTACTCTCATCTTCCTCACACTTTTCCTCATTTTGATAATTTCTGCTTTCTTCCTAATCAGTGTTTTTAGAGCTACTGTTATTTTGACTGCCCTCCTCTTGACTACTTTCATATTCTTCATTGTTTGCCTCTTCTTCATTAATTTCCTCTATATCTTTAGATTGTCCCTTATTTTCATCAGTTTCCTTTTCATTGTCTTCATCAGTTTCCTCTTTGTTGTCTTCATCAATTTCAGCAGTGCCTTCTTCGAGATTATCATTACTTTCTTTAAGGTCACTACTGCTTTCTTTAGGATCACTTTTGTTTGGAGAAGGTGTTTGAAGAATTTTTTCTTGGGAGAGTGATTCATGGGAGGAAAGTGAAACATATTCAGTGGAGGGTGATGAAGGAGTATGAGGAAAATTTTGAGAAGAGGATGGTACATTTTGCAATGGGATGGAGGATGAAGAGGTAAAGTCATCATCAGTGATGAAGGCTTCCCAGGGAATTCCTTGTTGCTCCAGTTGGTGAGTTATAATGATTTTGACAAGAGAGTGATGAAATAGGCTTGCCATCTACTGAGTTGGAGGCTTCTTTTTCATGATGGTAGACATTTTTTCAATGCTTTTGCATAGGAAATAAGGCAAGTTCAGCAGCTTGGTCCCAGTGAAGTGCATGAGGAACCGAATATGATATGAGTAGATCTGAGAGAACCTACCCTCATAGGTAAAATATTTCATGACAATCTTCATGAGGAAGGCATACCTGTCTAGCAGATGTGAAAAATGAAAAATGGTTTTCCATGCAGCTTGACAATTGGGCTTCAGAAAAGGCTGATAATGGGTTAAGTCAAGATATGTTTGTTTAAACCATTTCTCATCTATGCAAGGGATACTAGTGGCTTTAGAGACGGCTTTAGGGTTCAACTCAAAATTTAACCCTTCCAGATGAACCTGATTCTTGTGAAGCCTTAAGGCAAATAACTCATTCAATTTAGGATGTCTTTTGATTTCTTATACCTTGTTACAGAACTCAAAACATCCTAATTCTTGGAAATAAGACAAGACAGTACGTGAGGCAATCAGCTCTTTGGTGTCTGTAGGTTCGAATCTGTTGGGCTTGCCAATTTTCTTGGCCTGTCTTCTTGGTGTTTGAGGCTCATCACTTTCTTCTTGAGACATAATGACTAGGCTATATTTCTTTTAATTTTGAAACCAAAAACTATTTGTAGATGAAGTGTAGAGGAGAAAGGCTTTTAGGAGTCTTAGGACCTTTAAAACAAAGCAGGATGCTTAACAGAAAATAGGCCACACTGTCATTTAGATTTTTTATCTCAAACTACCTTAGACTTCAATCCTAACCTTATTTTTCACTTTCACAGCTTGAAAATCGATTGAGGAGATATAAATTGATGGAAAATACCTTTAGAAACTCTTCTTTGTGATAAGAAACAAATTCTGTTGAAAATAGGCAATTTTGGCCTTTTCTGTGAATTCTTGGGCGGTGTTGCCTTTACACGCAACGTGTGTGACAGGCACGATGGTGGGCACACAGCACCCTCGGCCTGGGTTGCCTTTGCACTCGGAGATGCGATGAATGAAGTGTTGGGCGCGCAACACCCTCAGCCTGGGTGGCCTCTACATGCGGGGTGCAATGAACGCAACGCTGGGCACGTAGCACCCTTGGCCCGAGCACCCTCTGCACGACTGTCGGGCGATGGCTTGGGCGCTGTCGAGTGAACTTTCCTGCACGACGGGCAGTTAGAATAATGCGCAGCACCGACTTTCAAGTGCGCAGCATCTGATGCAAAAATGCATTGAGCGTGTCTACAGGCACGCAGCGCTAGTCTACAGGCGTGCAGTGTCTTTGGTTTTCTGCCCGATAAAGCTCTTCGAAAAATCAAAACCCTCCTCCTCTTTGCCAAATACAAAATGAATGGAGAAAGACCGTTGGGGGTATTTATATCTCTACTTGAAATGATTTAAGAGGCAAAACTTCTTCCCTTTAGTTCAAAAAAAACAATATTCCTCATTTGCTCCTTTTGACTTTTTTTCTTTTAGTGTACACAGCTTTCAGCCTTTATAAGCACATGAATGGGCCCATGATGTCCTTTGACACTTGCAAGGTGAATTACACAACCAATTTGCCTCGTTCTTAGAAACAAGTATGTGGTTTATTTTCCGTGCAGCATTTTAACTTTCAAGATTTGATTTTTCCTCTTTTCAGTGCAAAGGCACTCTTTGTATTTGAAAATAAAAAATTGTGACCTCTACTTATCTTTAAAAGATAACTCAGCAAAATCCTTACACCCTCTCAGGAAAAATTTTACACCCTCTGCTTGTCTATTAAGGAGGTGTTGTTTTTACCTCATAATGCCCACTTGCATATTCATCCAAATTTCTATTAAAAAACCTGAAAAACCTTCCCACTGTGAGGACAACAAATAGATTTTGTAAGCAACATGCCTGTTATTTTCCTCTTTTAGCATGACTGTCCCTTTGTAGTAGTCTTAGTGTTCTCCACTGACGGCACATTTGATGGTCTTTTGTCTTGTTTGCAGGGGCATGGAAAAAGAGCAGCTATCTCTCTCTCATTTATGTTTTGAGGCACAAAACTGTCTCAAGGGCACCTTTGCCAAAATGTGTCATGTTATTCACATATTACTGATTTTTCTAATATTTTGCACAAATACTTGAATGGGTAGTATGTTACCTATTATACTGACATCAAGATCTCTACAGTAGCCTCCAGTTTGTTGTGCTTTTTAGCCTTTATGGATGATGTTCTGAGATCTTCTAGGTATCCCTGATTTGTAGTAAAAAACTTGATTTTCCTATGTTTTTAGCTCACTGTACCTCTATGAAAAATTCCAACTGTCTCTGACTGAAGCTTTTCTTTGGTGCCTCTCTTTTGCCCTGTTTTGATTTAGGCCAAACATCAAGACATCCCTGCAGAGATGTATTTGATAGGGTGACCTAGTCTTGGTAGATTTTATTGTTGTTTTAGGAGGGGTCACCTTGGAGATTGTTCGAGCGCCTTCTTTTTGGAAAAATGACTATGTCAGCTCTGCTTCTCTTGATTTTTCCTTTGAGCTCTGTTGAAACAGAAATGCATGACACATGATGGTGCATGACTTAAGGAAGACTAATAGATTTGTTTTCAAGGTTTTTAGGAAAGGGCTCTTGACTAATGGTTTAAAAACAGATTTTTTTAACCAAACACACGGCTTTTTAGAGATTTTACCTAAGCACCATCATCTATAAACCTTAACACTTTGTCATTAATGTGAAGGGTTTTCTAGACACACTTTTGTCATCAATAGTGACTTGGGCAGCAGGAACATATAAGGAAAGACTTCTCTTATCTTGGCCAGACAATTTTGTGAAATAAGAGGATTTTAGGCATCAGAAGTAATATTTTTACAGACAAAAGTAATAATCTTGGATAGAGTAAGGCCTAACGGTCTAGGATGGGGTTTTGAGAGGATGACCATTTTAATCACAGCAGATAAGAAAGGGAAAAAGTGAAAAAATTTCTCTGAGGGGATTTCTAGATGACAAAATGATTGTTTTAATTTGGTTTCTAGAAAACTTGGATAAGGCATATAGTCATCTAAATAGTTGAAAAATACTGATGACTAACACCAACCACCTAAAGGTCAGGTGGCCACTCAACCCCTTCCATCTGGTACCTCCGATTACCAAATTCTCATGATGAACTCTGATCAACTACCAACTGTTGACATCAATCTTCAAACTCAGTCTCGTCAGTACAACAATCCTTCCGCTACGTCTATCCCCAAGCTACCTCCTTTTTTCACTACAGAGCCTCTTTCGACACCTAATGGCCCCTTGAAGATTCCTCAGCCTAGGGCTGAGGTTCATACCAAGATCCCTAAGGGACCACTATGCCGAAATGTTGCTTCTAGCAAAGCCGCCCATTCGTATAGCATAGAAGATGATCTGGCACAATCCCCTGCTGCCATTTCAACACTGGAACTCCTCCAAACGTGCCCTTCATAACGAAAAGCTCTACTATCTGTTGTGGGAATTGTAGATCCTTCTGACGATCAATTGATTGTCTTTTATGTTGATCGATCAGAGCATCCTCCTATCCCAGCTTCTGTCGCTTTCCAAATCCCAGTCAAGATCCGGAACGCCAACGTTTCTCGGTGCATTATTGATGAGGGGGCATCCACCTGTGTGATGTCTGCTTCGGTTTGGAAACAACTCGGATCACTTGAGTTGGCTCCTTCCATGATCACCCTCCGAGCATGGGATGGCCATGCCTCCCATTCCATTGGCTTATTCTGCAATTGTCCTGCTACTCTTGCGGGCAAGACTTGCTGCATTGACGTAGAATTCATAGATTACCCCTTAGATTACAACATTCTATTGGGTTGTAGCTACACTTATGCAATTTCTATTGTCCCTTCTACAGTTCACCGTAAGATGTCCTTCCCTCATGACAGAAAGATATTCACCATTGACCAGTTGACGTATTACGAACCGAAGTCTCGGACCTCCCCTGAGTCCACTATCTCTTCGGTGGCCAAAAAGCAAACTGTCGACCCTTGGACCAGTGTTTCGCCCAGAGTCTACAAAGATTCCTCATTGCTTGGTACATTCCCTGGTCTTCCTCCTCTTATCTTTGATCCTAGCTCATCAAACGTTTTCATGATGCAATCATCTCGAGCTTCTCTCAAGCGGCCTGCCTCGGCTAATCAGCAGCCTCCTCACCCTCCACAGCCTTCTCCTAGCCCTTCGATGCAAAATTCTGAACCTCCTCCTCCTGGCCCTTCAGTTGGTACTCATGAGCCTCTTTACCCTCCTGGAATGGTTCCTCAAGGCCTTAATCATTTAGGAGCTATCCCGCCTAGCCATTACCCATCCTGTCAGATATTGTTCCTAGTCCCTCCACCAGGAATCTATACAGCACTTGTCATGGCCACCCTCTATCTTCCTAACTTGACCATTGGGATTCCCATCTGGTACCTTGATCCTCCAACCGCTACCCCACCAGGTCAACCTAAACCTTATCTTGCTTTGACCCCGGCTCAACCAGCCCCCCTGACTTCTCTCGTTGTCACAGTGCCCCAGCCACCTCAACAGGAACCGCCTCCTGTTGCGGCCGCTTCGGGTAAGAAGAGAAAAGCTCGCAAAAGGGCCTCAAAGGACAAGGTTGCCCCAACTAACCCTACACCTCCTCCACCTCCAAAGCCCTGTGCTTTGTGTGATGTCATAGGTCACGCCACCCATACTTGTCCCGAGTTGCCTTGCATCAAGCCCATGGTTAATGTCGTGTTCCCTGAATCTACGGTCCCTAGAACCTCTGCTTCTTCATTGACTCCAGCCAAGAACACCAAGACTATTCACACTAAACAACCTTGTGCTTTGTGTGGTCTCCATGGCCATTACTCTCATCATTTTCACCGCCTTACGCATTACCGTGCCTCTTTAGAGGTAGTTCGAGAGTACGATATTGAACAGAACAAATCCGCTTCTCCCGTACTTGCACAGTATGCTGCAGGCCAGACTGAGGATTTACCCTCTCCCATTGACATTCCCCCTCCCGATGTCGAGATGATGGAGAATGTGGCCACCATCCTCTACCTATCATCATTCATGAGACCCTCGGCAGAAGCTCCCTCTAAGTCTTGTCCTATTGTTTCAGTTGAACTCCCTTCAGCGATCCCCCAGGGTTCAACATTAGTAGATCCCTTATCTGCTTGTTCTTATGTCATCCCTTGTGATGATGTGCATGTGAACCTCGCTTCTCATGATGATGAGTCAGGTAGCCTTATCACATCATGTGGTCTCCCTTCCTCCTATCCTTCCACCTCCTGTTGTGACGACGACATCATGGAAGCCATGTCCACCCCTGACTTCATCTTTCCCGCCCATAAGCGGGATGCCATCATTCATACCTTTGGTGACTTATGCAGCCTGAGCTCAAGCTACGCCTCCAGTAGCTCCCACATTCCCCGTCACCGGTGGCATGTGAGTAGTAGACATCCTACCCAGATCACTCCTTTCTGCGGAATCCGTTCGATTTCTACTTTGCACTCAGGTTTCCTGCATTGTTCTTCATCATCCCATTTATTGTCTTGCGGCACCTTTCAGATGGACCCACCATCCACACCTTATATCGGTTTTGCCGATGGTGCAAGTCCTTACTCCCGAAATATAGCCTCGACAGGTTGGGCCATTTTTACCCCCTTGCATTCGCTTGTTCTCTCAAATGGTGTGTACATTGGTACTGCTACCAATAATCAGGCCGAATATGATGGAGTGCTGGGTTTATTAGCCGATGCCCTTTCACATCGCATCCTCCACCTTCATGTTCATTTAGATTCCCCGCTTCCTGTCATGAAATTGAATGGTGTCTATCATGTTCATAATCCTATCCTTTTCAGAAGATATTTACGAGTAAAGCTTTTGATGCGTGAATTTGAAATCATTACTTTTAGTCATGTACCCAGAGCACAAAATCACTATGTAGATAGCATTGCAAATCATATTCTAGATTGGCATTTAGCACACACATTTAACACAAGACAATAACATTAAGATATAACAACAATGCATAGACATAATATGTGTTGTATAAAATGTTTTTCGAGTTCATCTAATCGGATACATATGACATGCCCATAGCCTGTTAAAAAAACTCAAAATTGGGGGCACCACTTGTCCCTAGATACTAATCACTATCTGGAGGATCTCGAGCAAATGGCTCTGCTCCCGCAACTCGTATATCACGCATACCCTGTCCGGCCATCGCCATGCGCCGCATGACCCCTCGCCATTCAGAGGGTAGACCAATACATGGCTCTATGTATCGGTCATCCAAGTCCTGCCAACCGTGCTCTGAAACACTAGTCAAAATCCTCTCACATCTATGACGGATGTCCTCCAGGAGATTTTCTGCATCCTCATTTTTCTGCGCCCTCACTCCACTAGGACCTACGGTCCCCAATGCTGCAAGTCGTCCCATATATCCGGCTGGTTTTACCAGTGCTATATCTGCATGCCAAAAGAGAAAGAATTAGTACCACATAAAATATTCTAGACCTTTACATGCACATAAAAGATTAGCAATTTGTCACTTACCATCAGGTCCCCATATTTGACCAGGTGACAGTGGCAAATCTGGGTCCCCGCAATAACTCATCCCACTATAGGGATAGTCGTTTATATACAATGGAATCTGATCCCAATGAATAAAGAAATCAGGATGAAACACCCATCCAACTGCTCCACCTCCTCCTCTGCATAGTAGTCGCCCCCATTGGCGCATCCTAGGCTCTCTCGGGCCCCCATATTGGAGCTGTATGTGAGGTCAAAGTGTCGAGATATTCTCAAAGAAGAACAAGCACAAAACTGCACCATATGCAGAGTCATGGTTCACTTGCCACTTGCATAGAGACAACTATCGTTTCAATGAAGACAGCATCATCTGGGCCCACCCATAGTAGGTCCCACTCAAGACACACTCCACAAGCATCATTTTCCCCCCAGTGATGTGATGGAGTGCCTAGTTTCCCAGGAAACGTAGCACCGCTGCGGCCACAGCACGGGTCTTTAACCTCTCCAAATCCTCGATGGGTATCCGAGTCCCCTTGACTTGAAGACCTGGTCAACAATGGTGCTCTACAAACTCTATGATATTCTTCCCACGCGGTAATACTGGCTAAGTATTCCCTACCATCCCAAGTGGAGGGAGACCAGTCAGGACATATATATCCTGGACCATCCACAAGATCTGGTGCCTCTGCACTATAAAGACCTCATGGTCTGGGTCCCAAAATCTGACAATCCAGGCCAATAAGGGCTCCCCAGCTCTCATCAAAGGGTTCTCCACAAAATTCAAAACCCCAAACCTGGCCAAAGCACTGCAGACACCTTGATCCTCCCGAATCTCAGACCGTAATGCGCCCAGGTCTCTCTCTCTCCAGTTGATCTGTAATTCTGCCATATATGCACAAAACCGTTATATTTGTCAGCATGTAGATAGGAAATAATGTTTCTCATCACAAAAACCTAGTGCTCAGCCAAAAAACAGCACAGAAAAACCCCTCTCTGATAGGTCGCACCTTTCAAGCCCAAACCTGGGACAGGTCGCACCTTTCTGCCCAAAACCTACTACCGAGGTCGCACTTTTTTCCCCAAAAAGTGTGACTCAGCCGTGAAAAGGAGGAGGGTTTTGTTCCTGAGCCCTAAGGATCTAATATGAAATTTCAATCCATTGAAAAGAAAGAGTAGGGTTAGGCCTCTTACCTGCAAATGACGGATCTCAATTCCAACGGTCGGTTTGTCTGCTACGATCACCGCAAGATTTAGGGCCTTCTCTCCTCTCTACATCCACCACAACTCCACATGAAAATGAGTGAATTTGGAGGGGAAATGCCTTATTAAAAGAGAAACCCATGTTTTTTCTTTTGCCTGCTGCGACCCAACCGTAGCTCAGTTTACCAAACCATCTGTACCATTAGAAATCTCTCACCGAGCCCTTCAAATGGGTATATGTTAGTTTTTAGTGATTTGATACTTGATCGGGACACATTTTTCCCACAAAGCACCACTTCACCCTTCCTCAAAATTGAATTTCTTCACTTGCAACACTCATACTAGGGGCACCACTTCTCCTCCATACTTGTCCACGCTCGTGTCGACTTTCATCATGAGTTACCATCTTGTACTCATGCTTTTATGGTCCCCATTGGACTCTTTTTCTATGTGGCAGCACCATCGAGTCACCCTTGTTTAGAGCATCCGAGTTGAGTCATAATTGCATTCATGGAGTCTATCCTAAGTCCCTTTGCATCCCGTTATAGTCCTCCATCCTTCATTGCTTGGTCCCTCTATCGTATCGCACATTATGGCCCCCAGCCCCACTGTCCCCTATCCCTCATGATGTTGTGTCAGTCACAGCTAGGACATCCATGCCCTTTATGCTATAACAAGGGAATTCGTTCATTTGGTACTCAGTACCCTCCATTTCATAATCATCATTGGTGTCAGTCTGTCAGTTGCTCTACTATTTTCTCTCATTCCTTAGTTGAGGATCCCTTATTGCCTCACCTATGGTGCACCTCCTTCAGTCGAAATCATCTCATTCATTCCAAAATACATGTCTAGAGGGCGGTGTACCTTGGTTCCAGCTTCCACTTTTGTTCATTTCCCCGGACCAGGAAAAGGGACTCCTTATTTTCCTTTGACTTGATTGTTTCTCAGCTCTAGCTCCTTTCAGCATGATCGAGATCCGTATACTTGATGGTTCAGTGATGCAGCAGCTGATATCAGTGATTCCCGGGTATGTGTGAGATGTCCCAACCTTCATGAGGGGGTGGCCCTACAAATATCCCCCCACATACCCAGATGACTTCTTCATTTCAGCCTTCGATGCAACTCCATAGATTTGACGATGTCGGCCTCAGCCGCTTGCAGCGCCTTCTTGATTGCATATATCAATCAGATTTTCAGAGCCCTTTCCTGTTTACAGGGGCATCTGGGTTGTATTTATATCTCATGTACTCAGATATTATTGTACAAGTCCTAGCTGTTATCCCAGGCACAATATGTATGTGGGATTTGTTATCATGTTATTTACCTGGCTCATGTTTATGCCAGCATACATTATATTATTTTGTCTTGTGGTTTTCCGGACGCCTCATTGTTTGTACTTTGCCTCGACAGGCATAGGTATGCCTCCCCCGCCACCTATAGCATAGGTACTCACTCATCAAAGAGACTTGTCACACCTGTAAGTCTCGCCTCCTTAGGGTCTAGTTCTTTTAGCACTTTGGTCTACCTTATACTCCTCTCTCTTTGACTTCCCCTTCGACGTCTAGTGATTGAGTTCTTACAACATACTTTGGTCATATGATTAGCTCCTAATGCTCTCATTCTGGGGGGAAATCTGTTACACCATTTTTTGGTCATCTAACTCATTGTTATTAGATGGACCCAAGTACACCATGTAAGACCAATTTTACCCTAAGTAAAATCGCATTCACTCTGAAAAATAACTTAGTAAACCATCTTTATTAAGTTGTTTATGGTCTAAACAGGAAACCCAAGGAAACATTAAATAAATCTACATTTGTTTGATTTTCCTCAAGGAATAATTAGTTAAACATCAGTTTAATTAATATTCCTGGTTATATTTACCCAAAACAAGGAAATTAATCAGATAAATCATTATTTATCTTATTATTTCCTAAATAATAGTTATTTAAACCTTATTTAAATAATATTCTTTGTTAAATATGACTAAATCACCCATAAATAATTAAATAAATCATTATTTACTTGATTGTTACTCAACCACATCCTTAAAATGATAAATAAATCATTTATTTATTTATTATTTACAAATAAAGGGGTTTAACCCAAGTCAAATTCCTTTTCCCTCCAACAAATATAATAAAATATTCCATAAAATTTGGATATTGATTTGGTTAATAATATTTTAATTATGCACCAATATCTAGACTAACTCAATATTTTGTTATAAATAGAAGGGTTTTTCCATTCATTTATCACCTTTTGTTGCCTAAAGATCACTCTAGATCTATACTTTTGGTCTGACTATTGATCCCACACTATCATTTTTGTCTGGGTTTTCTACACCATCAAGAGAGAGGAATTTTAGATCTGAAGTGCTAAGGACTCAATAGAACCCATCCCATTGAGGAGAACTAGGAACACCCTCCTGTGTTATCCTCCCAGGTGCCCCTAATACAAAAATTTATTCAACATATTCTTGTCTTTTCTATTGGATGCATGGAGTAAATATTATTTTTTCTACTGTTTAATGTCTTCTAATGCATAGATCTAGATTTTTGCAGCATTTATCCTGATCACCTAACTACAGATCTGGAGATATTGTCGGGGCTGTTGTTAGGGCTGTTGTTATGCATAGCTAAAGTGGTCTTTTTTCGTACACTTGGAATTAAGATTCATACTAACACACAATATTCACAAATTTTGTTTCTAGCAATCTGGGATAAACATTTAGTCATCTATAGAAAGTTAAAGATTACTGATGACTAACAGTGGCTCCACTTGGGAGGGAAGCTCCTTTTAAGGAGATGTCTAGAATTTCAGATATCTTGGTTTCATGAAGACCAGTGTCTCATCCATTGGGCATATTTTTCTTCTTTTATTTTGCTAATGCTCGCTTGAAGTTGTGATCTTAATAATCTGAAAAACATGATTACTCCAACTTCATCTCTACCTACCCATCTTATTTTGCCTAGCATTTTTTCTTCCTTGGGTGCACTTAAACTGGCAAACCCCTGACATTCCTTTTCTTTTGAAAATAAAAGCAAACTATCTACTTGTACCCTTATTGCTTCCAAGAGTTCAGATTATGCTAATGAACTCTTTTTATTCTCTACCTAGTCTACATGACTGTCAAGATTGAACTGCATGACAGACTTCATTCTCTAAGCTACAGACACGAGATTGAAAGCATGGTTTAAATTAGGATTAGGCAATATGACTTACCATGGGTTGTGTCATTAGAACAAGCTACACACAAACATTATTTTTGTTACAACAAAACTAGAAAAACAAGGGTTGTGATATATCGTTTGGTATACATCCCCATCTTCCTCTTTGGTTCAGTTTTGAACATGTGGAACCAGTACCTTTCATTCCTAATCTATTCTTTTAGACAAGTCAAGTTTGAATGATTTGACAAGCTCTCTTTCACTAACTTATCAACAATAAATTGAAAACATGCTCAGCCAATATTAGGTGAGATGATTGAACAAGACCTTCTTTTTGAACAAGTAGTGGCATTTAGGCTTGCACACTTTCAGTACTATTGTTTTTTGGGTATGGGGATGTACCTTTTTTCAAATCTGCCCTCTTTTTCTTTCTTTCTATGTTTTTATATCTTTTGTGACTTTTCTCATGCAATTTTTATGTACAATGAATGAAAAATTTTAAACTAAGGGTCTTTACAACAATGTTACTTGAGCATCCTGTCCTCAAAAGGATCTCCTAACATTTTTTTTCCATTCAGCTCTTGTGAACAGAAATCATAGTTACCTCCATTTGAAAGCATGGTATAAGGATTTTTCCAAAAAAAATCAAACAAGCCATGCTCTCCTTGGTATTTCCTCTTTGAGCCTTGCTTCCAAAACTTGTGTCTGTCAAAGATCCTCCTTAGATAAAAAAGGTACTCTTTATCAGCTTCACAACAAATAATAATGTCATCTATGTATATCATAGTGAAGAAGTTGAAAACAGGGGCCATGGCTCTTTGGAAGGTTTCTTCAGCATTCCTTACCCCAGGAAGCATTTGGTCAAACATGTAGTTGCTCCAAGGAACTTTGAAAATGGCTTTATGTTGATTGATCGGAAGTGGTATCATCTGATGACAACCTGAAACACTATCATATAATGACATCTTGTTATAATTTTCTACCCCTTTTATAGGATGATTTATCTTGGGATAAGGGTATTTGTACTTCATGGAGGTTTTGTCTAGGAACCTAAAGTCTATACACAGTCTATATCCTTTGGATTTCTTTGATAGTGACACAATTTGTCAGAGGGTTTCAATGTTTCTCTTGGAAGGAGACCTTTTTTGAATAATGCCTATGTCACAAGGCTTTAAGCTTTCATACCTATACACAAAAGCATCCTGAAACTTCTTTCATAGCCTTATGTATTTCAGTTTTGTGTGTAATGACAAGGTTCTGAATAGCTTAATCATTTTGGGCCTTCCTAGGCTGCCTACATCATACTCCTCTATATTGGGTCCAGTAGATACCCCTTTAGGGTCCATAGAAATATTTGTGAGAGTCAATCATTCTTCTGAAGGGAAAAAACTCTTTGATGATGAGGTGTCTATGTAAGGCAAAAACATAAGACTATTTTGATCTAAATTCCCAAAGATTTTTTTTATGTGAGGGTATTTCAGCACTTCTGGATTAGAAAAAGGAAAAAGTTCTGTTTTTGAGGTTTGTCCTTCATTTGAGCAACCTAATTCATATCTCAAACTAATTTTTGGTTTTGAAATTTCATTTTCAGTTTGCAAAAATTCAAAGTTCAGTTTAATCATCATGTGGTTGTTCAGGGTTTTTATAGTGTTGACTGTTGAGTCCCTCATGCAGATACTGGTTTGATTGGTAGTGTGTCTAGATCTGTCTCAACTTCACTTACCTGCTCATTAAGGTCCTCCTCATTACAGAAGATGAAAGAATCAAGATCTAAGTGAATGGAATAGACAAGGGTGTTGTTTGGCCTATCCAGGCTACTTACCATATACTTCATGTGGGATTCCCGGTATAACTTCCTGGTTTGGTTGAAAACAGGGATGGTAGCATATGACATGTCAAGCTAGAGGTTCCCCTAAAGCTTGGCCCCTCAAGATCTAGATAAAATCATACCATACTTGGGGGGAATTTCAACAAAAACTATGTCAATTACTAGGTTCTTAGCAAGTATTTGTGCCAGATTGACACAAAGATCCTTGATTAGGCCCAAACACTTGACTCTACTCAAATCGAAAGAGTATAAGTCTTTATAAGGTTTGGTTATTTCTAGGCCTAATCTCTCCATCACAACTTTAGGCATGAGGTTGTGAGAGGCACCGAAGTCTAGCATGGCATTGTGTAATATTTTGTCATGTATATTTAGGCTGACATAGAAATGAGGGACAGCTCCTTCTTGGTATTTTCCCTCAACTTCGGGACCAAAAAACAGCTCTGGTTTGTCATCAGTCAAGTGCAGAGTGTCATTATCATTTCCCATGTTCAAAACTTGGGATTGTACATATCTTGAGTCACCAATTTAGTTATAGGTATCGTTATCTTGATTTTGGAAATATCCCCTTCAAAGCTCAAAGGTATTTGTGTTCTGGTCATATTTACATTAGTTTTATCAACCATGAACTTTTCTATATTTTTAATTTGTTGATTCTGATATGAGGCTTTAGACAAAATATTTTTCTCAGGGCCACTAGTGGAGGAACTAGGGCAGCTTGTGTCACCATTTAGTTGGCTAGTTTTTTCTTTGTTTGGATCAGTTTTCTTAGCCATGGTGCTAGTGTTATCTACTGTCCTTTTAGGAATATTTTTATGGGTTTTCCGAACATCAGTGTCTATTTTGTTTTTCTTGGGGGCATCTCGGTTCTTTTTTCTCCTAAGGTCATATTGCCTATGGACTTCCATTATTGAATTTTCAAATCCCAACCTGTAGTCTTTAGAATCCTCATAGTTAGTTTCAGTTTGATCTAGGGAAAATAACTCTTGTTCCTCTTCTGTGAGAAAAACATCACCCTCATTATCAGAGCCTATTAAGTTTACATGGCTTTCTTCATGTTCTGCATTCTTTCTTCCCTCTTCATCAAGATAATTATCTTGGAAAGGAGGCCTAATTAGTTGGTCATTGTCTCGGGGCCTATTTTGGGGAGGGTCTCTTCTGAAGTTTGAGTTATGTTTTTGTTTTGAGGATTTGGTTGATTTTCCCTAGGAGGTGCTCTTTCATTCAAGTTTATCCTTTCCATAATTCTATCCATGGTTCTAAATAGGTTGTCTATCTTGGAATTGGAAGAAGAGGTTGAGGCTATGGTTTCATCTTTGTAAGTAACTCTTTTTTCCGGTCTCATCCTAGATCTCTTTTCAACCAAGTTAGCTTTTGCACTAATAGCTGCCCTTTGCATTTCTTCTAAAGTTGTGGGGTCCCTCTCTCTTAGTTGGTATGTCATGTCTGGATCAAAGCCTTTAGGAAATTTCACTAGTGCCAGGCCTTGTGGGGGTTTCATGTAAGGGGGGAGGGCATTGTAGACACTGTTAAACCTGGTGCAATACTCTTGTACACTCTCCCCTACATTCCTCTTAAGATTGCTATATTCAAAAAGGATTTGGAGGGGGTTTTTCTTGATTTCCCACTTGTTTATGATTTATTGGTAAAGGGAAGGGAGATCATGTATGGTGTTAGGAGATAAGCCTTTAAACCATTTTTTGGCTTCTCCTCCTAGGCTTTATGCAAAGATCCTCATTTTAATGGTTTCTTCTTCCAATTCCATGTAGTCAAAGGCATCATTTATTCTATCTACATGATTTTGTGCAATGATGGATTCAGCTCTGGTGAAGTGGGGAATTCTGGATTGGTAGTCATTTGGTAAAGGTACCAAAGGTTGTGGTAAAACCAGGGGGGCATACCAAGCTGCCATGATGGGAGCGAATGGAGGATTTACAAGAGGGGGGGTGTTACACCATTTTTTGGTCATCTAACCTATTATCATTAGATGGAGCCAAGTACACCACGTAAGACCAATTTTACCCTAAGTAAAATTGCCTTCACTATGTTAAATAACTTAATAAGCCATATTTATTAGGTTGTTTATGGTCTAAACAGGAAACCCCAAAAGGAAATATTAAACAAACCTATATTTGTTTGATTTTCCTCATGGAATAATTAATTAAACCATAATTTAATTATTATTCCCAGTCATGTTTAACCCAAAACAAAGGAATTAATTAGATAAACCTTTATTTATCTTATTATTTCCTAGGAATAATTATTTAAATCTTATTTAGATAATATTCCTTGCTAAATATGACCAAATCACCCACAAATAATTAAATAAATCATTATTTATTTGACCCAAGTCAAATACCTTTTCCCTCCAACAAATATAATAAAATATTCCATAGAAGGTGGATCTAGATTTGGTTAACATTATTTTAATCATGCACCAAGATCTAGAATGACCCAATATTTTGTTATAAACAAGAGGGTTTTTCCCACCATTCTTCACCTTTTGTTGCCTATTAGATCACTCTAGATCTATACACTTGGTCACATTTTTCTACCATTTGCTGTGTGAGCTCCCTTTGATTTCCATTCTTTGTGTGGGTTTTCTACACCAACAAGAGAGAGAGATCTTAGATCTGAAGTGCTGAGGAATTCCAAGAACCCATCCCACTGAGGAGAATTGGATACGCCTTCTTGTTTTCCTCCCAGGTGCCCGATTAATACAAAAATTCTTTCAAAAATTGTTCTTGTCTTGTCTGTTGGTATATGAACAAACCCTTGTTTTTCTTGATTAATTTCTTTCCATGCATAGAGCTGGTTTTTGCAGCTCTTTTATGTCTAACTAACCGTAGATCTGAAGATATTGGCAACCACTTTTGTTGTTAGGGCTATTAGTTATGCGTAGCTAAAGTGGTCCTTTTTCGTACACTTCGACAAAGGATTCATACTAACAAATGGCAACTCCACATGGGTTTTAAATTACGACCGCTATCGTTTTTCATATTCCTGCATATCCAGCTACTTCAGACCCCAGGGCTTCTTTTCAGCTGTTTATTTTTCCTATTTTTATGTTGTTTTTCTCACATAAAACCTTAAAACATTAAAATTTCTAACTTCCGTGTGTTTCTGGCCCTAGCCTTTTTGATCAGCGACATCGTATGGTAAGACGGAAACTTTTACCGAAAATGCGCCTTTGGGACAAGCGAATAGGAGGTCGCACTTTTCGGCCCAAAACCTGCGACCTGGACCTCCAGGTCGCACTTTTCAGCCTCTTTTCTGCGACCTGCACTGAAAACAGGTCAGAAACTGCGACCTGCCCTTCTTTCAGCTATTTTTCTACAAATTTTCTGGGTTCTGCTGAAGCTTCTGTCAGGGTTTTCCAGCCTCTGTTTCAGCCCGCTTTGACCTGGTTCCGCTCTGTTTTAGCTCATCTAAGTGGGAACATAGCCCTCTAGGGCTTCAGTACCCTCCACTTTTTGTGGAAGAGCTTTTAGCTGTTTCAGCCGTCTGTTTTTCTGAGTTTCAGACTCCCCTTTTCCGGATCTGTTACCTCCTTTTCAGATCCCTTTTAATCAGCTCCTCTACCTCTCAAATCACCTCCTGCAAATTTGTTTGGATCTACTCTTAGGGCCTCCTCCTTGCCCCTTCCATTTTTTGCTGATTTCCTCCTTTTTTCCAGCCACCTTGCCTCTGCCTCTTGGCTGTGACCTGCACCTCTTTTCAGCAGCTTTATCCTTTAGATCCCTGTCCCTCTTGACCCTAGATATTTTGGCCTCTTTTTAAGTGTGTTTTGACTAGATTTTTGCCCTCTTTTAGAGTAGTTTTGAGAGACCTGCCTTTTTGGGATTAGATTGATGCATGGTTAGCTGTTAAATGTTCTATTATTTCAGCATTATATACTGTTCTCTGCAGATTTCTTTTCAGTTACGCAGCACACTTTTTCTTGCTCTCAAAATGAAAAGGGTTTAAAAATTAAAATTAACGCACACCACACACTGACCCTAAGTGAAGAAGCGCCTGGTTAACACCGCCTGGCAAAGACTCTAAAATCAATTGTCACTGCACTTTGTCTGCCCTTGACCTTACTTGATTCTGTCCCTTTCTTCCCTTGTCGGTTTCCTTCTTCCTGTCATCATTGCGCCCCCAAGGTGCCTTTCTCGGAGACTTCTTGGCCTTCACCCTCAGTTTCCAGTCGACCTGCTCCGCCCCGCCGTCGTCGAGCCAGTCCTCCTCCGAGTCCACACTCCGACTCCTCTTCTGATTCATTGGGTTCTCCTTCTCCTCCTGGTTCTCCCCCTGTCACCTTCACCATGTTCTGTCCAGGGCCTAACGCTAGCAGTGCTCCCGGCCCTAATGCCGGCAATACTACTAGCGGAACCGCCACAGGAACTACCCCGGCCATACCCATGCTGCCGTACATTGCAGGCCTCAGCCTCCCTGATTTCAATCAGTTGATCAACAACCCTATCCGCCACAATGATGGTTGGCTTGCTATGCCAACCAAGCTCCCCTCCGACATCCCTAAGTTCGAGGGCCTTGCTGGAGAAGATCCAACCAATCATGTCTGATCTTTCCACATGTGGTGTTCCTCCAATTCCATTATCGATGACTCCATTCGTCTTCGATTGTTCCAACGCACGCTTACCGGCGAAGCTTCTAAATGGTATGTTGACCAAGCCACCTCCTCCCATACCACCTTTTCGACCCTTGCCCAAGCCTTTTTGTCTTATTTCCAGCTCCCTCTCCGATACGATACTGGCACGGAGCTCTTGACTTCCTTCAAGCAAACCTCTTCGACCCGCCTTTCCACCCATGTCCAGGAATGGCGACGAAGACGGAGCTTATGTCGAGCCCCCCCCTTCGAAGATCGGGTTTACATGGACTATTTCCTTCGCACCCTCTTAGCTCCTATCGGCAAATATGTCGCCTCTCATTTTCCTCAAACTAAAGAAGCTGCCCTCCAAATAGCCTTGAAATATGACCTGATCTATGCTCAATCTGGTTATGTTTATACCGTTCTTCCTGACCTCCCCAGGCCCGACGGTGCTAACGCCCCGGGGGCATCTCATTCCGCCGATGGTATCATTGGAGCCCTTTCCCATCCGTATGCTCAACCTCCTATGGGCTATGGTCTCCCTCAGGGAGGGGCCAGCACCTCTAGCACTCTTCCCTCTCCCGGTAGCATGTATCCAGGATATGGCATGCCTCCTCCTTTTGCCCAACCTCCTGCTTACCTCAATGTTGCCCAACCTAACCATTACCTTTATCCGCAGCCTGGTGCACCAGCTCCTCCAGCATATGCACTTCCATCTCCCTTGCCTCCTCCAAACCCGCAACAGCACCTACAACCCCCTCCAGGGCAAGTATTTGCACAGCAGGGCGCGACTAATCCCCCTTCTTCTCAAAGAAGGCGGAGAGGCAATCCAAACCAATCTGCCCCTAGTACCCGTGGACCCTATCCAGGTGTTGATCCTAACACTGCCAACCAACACCAGGGCACTCAGCCCAAGACAGACAGGCTGCTTCGCACGAATAAGCCTTGTTCATGATGCGGTGTTTATGGTCATTACACCCACGATGTCCCCTCTTACCCTAGATGTGGCAGATGTGGGAGTCTCAAGCCACATTGCGCGGACAACACGCCTCCCCTCATGCTCCTCCTAATGTGGCCACTACCCAACCAGCTGTGTTTACTGATCCCTTCCCTCAACAAGGATTCATGGCTACCCAACCGCTTGACAGCTAGGTCGCCACTCCCCCTTCCCTTTTTGATTCCTCTGATTACCAGATCCTTATGATGCACTCCGATCCTTCCTCGACCGTCGACCTTCACCTTCAAACTCGGTCTCGCCAGTACCCCAAGCCTCTTGCTCAGTCTGTCCCCGAGCCTCCTTCTTCAGGTTCTACAGAGCCTCTTTCGACACCCAGTGGCCCCTTACATATCCCTCAACCCAAAGTTGAGGTTCATACCAAGATTCCTAAGGGACCATTACATCGAAACGCTGCTTCCGGTCGAGCTGCTCATTCGTATAGCATAGTAGATGATTTGGCGCAATCTCCTGCTGCCATTTCCACACTGGAACTCCTCCAGTCGTGCCCTTCCCAAAAGAAGGCTCTACTATCTACCGTGGGCGCTGTAGATCCTGCTGATGACCAAATGATTGTTTTCGACGCCACTCAATCGGACCATCCTCCTCTTCCTGGTTTCGTCACCTTCCAAATCCCAGTCAAAATCTGGAACGCCAACGTTTCTCGGTGTATAATTGATGAGGGGGCATCCACCTGTGTGATGTACGCTTCGGTTTGGAAGCAACTCGGATCTCCTGAGCTGGCCCCTTCCACGATCACCCTCCGAGCATGGGACGGCCACGCCTCCCAGCCCATTGGCCTTTTCCGTCATTGTCCCATCACCCTTGCCGGTAACACCGTTTGCGTTGACGTCGAAGTCATTGACGCCCCTCTAGACTACAACATTCTATTGGGGCGAAGCTACACCTATGCCATGTCTGTTGTCCCATCCGCGGTTTTTCACAAGATGTCTTTCCCTCACAATGGAAAGATAGTCACCATTGACCAGTTGTCTTATCATGACCCGCCATCTCAGACCTCCCCTGAGACGACCATCTCTTCTGTAGCCAATAAGCAAACCGTCGATTCCTTGACCAGTGTCTCCCCCGGCATCTACAAAGATTCCTCCTTGCTTGGAACTTTTCCTGGTCTTCCCCCTCCTCATATTTCTGATCCCAGCTTGTCGAATGTTTGCTTGATGCAATCGTCTCGGGCTGCCCTTAAGCGGCCCGCTTCGGCTAGTCAGCAACCTCAGACTCAACCTCACCCACTGCAACCTGCTCCTAGCCCTTCATCTCCACCAGCCAGACCTCCTCCTTCTGGCCCTACTCCTACAGCTGGTATCCCGGAACCCCTTTATCCCCCTGGATCGGTTCCCCCAGGCCTTAACCATCTCGGAGCCGTCCCTCCTGGCCATTACTCTGCTGGGCAGATACCTTTCCTGGCTCCCCCTCCCGGATTATATTCTGTCCCTGTCATGGCAACCCTCTCTCTCCCTAACCTGACCTTGGGCATACCGGTCTGGTACCTTGATCCTCCAGCCGCTACCCCTCCTGGTCACCCCAAACTCTACATGGCTTTGACACCGGTTCAACCGGTCCAACTCGCTTCCTCCATTGCCACTGTGCCCCCAGCACCTCCACAGGACCCTTCTCCTGTCGTGACGGCTCCCGAGAAAAAAGGCAAATCTCGTATGGGGGCACCCAAAGACAAGACTGCCCCGACTGACCCGGCCCCTCCTCCACCTGCAAAGCCTTGCGCCTTGTGTGATGTCGTCAGTCACGCCACCCATGCTTGTCCTAAATTGCCCCGTATTCAGCCCATGGTTAAAGTCGCGTTCCCAGAGTCTACGGTCCCTGAAGCCTCCATTCCTTCTTCGTCCGTAACCAAGAACCCCAAGACTCTCCGCACCAACAAACCCTGTGCTTTGTGCGGTGTCCATGGCTATTACTCCCACCATTGTCCTCACCTGACGCATTACCGCGCCTCTTTAGAGGTAGTTCGAGAGTATGAGGTTGAAAAAAATCAATCCGCCTCTCCCATACTCGCGCAGTATGCTTCAGGCCAGCTTGAGGATCCCCCCGCTCCCATCGACATTCCCCCCTGATGTTCAGATGACGGACTCCACTACGACCATTATTTACCTATCTTCATCTGTGCGACCTTCAGCGCCCAGTCCCCTTGCATCCTCCCATGTGGCCTCGCTTGACCCCCCTTCAGCGACCACCCTGGACCCCCTTGTTTCTACCCATACACGAGATCACTCCACCTGTATCTCTGTTGACCTCCGCAGCCCGAGTCCCCACCATACCTCCTATAGTCCTCATATCCCACCCCCTAGTTTGTATATGGGCTATAGCCATCCTGCTCATTGTACTCCCTCCCACAGTTGCTGCTCGATGTCTTATGTTCACTCACGCTGCCGTCATTGTATCTCCTCCCCCCATTTGTTGTCTTGTGACACCATTTTGCAGGACCTCCCATCCCCACCCTTTATCAGTTATGCCGATGGTGCAAGTCGTTACTCCAGGAATCTAGCCTCGGCAGGTTGGGCCATTTTCACCCCCTTGCATGCCCCTGTCCTCGCTAACGGGGTCTGCATTGGTACTGCCACCAACAATCAGGCCGAATATGATGCAGTGCGTGGTCTCTTAGCCGATGCCCTCTTTCATCGCATCCTCCATCTGCATGTTCGTTTGGATTCCCTACTTCTTGTCATGCAACTAAATGGTGTTTATCGTGTGCATAACCCTGTGCTATTTAGACGATATTTACGAGTGAAACTCTTGATACGTGAATTTGAAACCATAACTTTCAACCATGTATTTCGAGAACAAAATCACTATGTAGATAGTATTGCAAACCATGTTCTAGATTGGCATTTATCACACGCATTTCATACAAGACAATAACATTCATAATCATTAAAAACGATGCATATCCATAATATGTGTCGCAAAACAGGTGTTTAGAGTCCATCTACTCTGATACATATGACATGCCCATAGCATGTTACAAAAAACTCCAAACTGGGGGCACCACCTGCCCCTACACACACACTAGGGGGCACCACATGCCCCACACCTACTCACTATCTGGCAGATCCCAAGCCAATGGCTCTGCCCCTGCAGCCCGTATATCACGTATACCTTGACCGGCCATCGCCATGCGCCGCATGACACCTCACCATTCCAAGGGAAGACCAATGCATGCCTCCACGTACTGGTCGTCTAAGTCTTGCCACCCGCGCTCTGAAACTCCAGTCAGCAACGTCTCACATCTACGGCGAATGTCCTCAAGCAGGGCAGCCGCATCCTCATTGCGCGCTGCTCTCGACCCACTCGGCCCTGCAGCTCTAGAGGTTGCCGGGCGTCTCATATATCCGGCCGGTTTTACCGGAGCTATATCTGCATACCAAAAGTACATGAATCAGTACCATATCTACTATTCAGTAACTTTAACATGCCAATACAAGATTAGTTACTTATCACTTACCATCGGGCCCCCATACTCGACCAGGCGGCAGTAGTAGGTCCGGATCCCCACAATAACTCATCCCACTATAGGGATAGTCGTCTATGTATAACGGCATCTGATCCCAATGGGCAAAGAACTCAGGTCGAAACACTCGCCCGACAGCCCCTCCTCCTCCTCTGCACAGTTGCCGCCCCCACCGGCGCATCCTGGGCTCTCTCGGGCCCCCATCTGGGAGCTGTATACGAGGCCGCAAGGTCGGGATCTTCTCAAAGAAGAAGGCGCACAATAGAGTCCCATACGAGCAATCGTGGTTCACCTGCCGCTTGCAGAGCGACAACTGTCGCTTTAGCGACACAAGCATAATTTGGGCCCACCCATAGTAGGTCCCACTCAACACACCCTCTACAAGCATCATCTGCCCCCCGAGGATGTGATGGAATACCTGGTTGCCCAGGATACGCAGCACAGCTGCAGCCACTGCATGGGTCTCTAGCCTCTCTAGATCCCCGATCGGTATCCGAGTCCCCTTGACTTGGAGACCCGGTCGACAATGTCGTTCCACAAACTCCATGATATGTCGCCCCTGCGGTAACACTGGATGCGTGTTTCCCACCATCCCCAGTGGTGGGAGACCGGTCAGGAAATACATGTCCTGGACTTTTAGTTCGATCCTGTGCCCCTGCACTACAAAGACCTCATGCTCTGGATCCCAGTAACTGATAATCCAGGCCAACAAAGGCTCTCCTGCTCTCATCAAAGGGTTCTCCAAAAACTTTAGAACCCCAAACACGACGACACACGACGGACACACGATGCACGGATCTCTGCCCGGCGTATGTACCCAGGTCTCTCTCTCTCCAGTTAACCTGTAAATCTGCCATACCTGCAAAAAAACATCATCTTTGTCAGCATACAGATCAGGAATACCATAACCAAACACAAAAAACCCAACTCTCAGCCATAAAACAGCACCAAAATCCCCTCATCTCCCAGGTCGCAATTTTCTGCCCAATTCTGGACCAGGTCGCAGTTTTGCCCTGAAACCTGCATCCCAGGTCGCACTTTTTGGCTCAAAAAGTGCGACCCGGCCGTAGAGATGAAGGAGGGTATGTTTCTGAGATTTTGGTCCCTAAACTGAACTTTCAATCCATCAAAATGAAAGAGTAAGGTTAGGCCTCCTACCTGCAACTGACGGATCTCGATTCCAACAGTCGGTTTGTCCGCTACGCTCACCGCAAGATTTAGGGCCTTCTCTCCTCTCTACATTCACCACAGCAACAATAGCAAATGAGTGAATTTGGAGGGAAAACTCCCTTATTAAAAGAGAACCCATGTTTCTTCTTTCGACTGTTGTGCCCATACCGTAGCACCATTCGACAAACCATCTGCACCGTTGGAAAGCTCTCACCGAGCCCCCAAATGGGTATCTGTTAGTTTTTTGTGATTTGATACTTCCCTAGGACACATTTTTCCCAAGAAGGGTCACTTCACCCCTCCTTCAAATCGAATTTCCTCACTTACGACACTTGTATTTGGGGCACCATTTTGCCTCCTTACTTGTCTTTTTTCGTGTCGATTTTCGTCATGAGTTACCATCTTGTACTCATGTTTTTATGGTCCCCCATTGGGCCTTTACTGTGTGGAAGCACCATCGAGTCGCCCTTGTTTAGAGCATCCAAGTTGATTCATCATCGCATTTATGGAGTCTATCCCGAGTCCCTTTCTACCCCGCTATAGCCCTCCACCCTTCATTGCTTGGTCTCTCTCTTATGTCACACTTTATGACCTTCAGTCCCACTGTCCCCTGTCCCTTATGATATTGTGTCAGTCGCTGCCATGTCATTCATGCCCTTTATGCTCTAACAAGGGAAGTCGTCCATTCGCTACTCAGTCCTTTCCATTTCACTATAACCATTAGTGTCAGTCTATCCATCGCTCTTCTATTTTCTCTCGTGCCTTAGTTGAGGATCTCTCATTGCCTCACCTATGGCGGACCTCCTTCTGTCGACATCAGCTCATTCATTCCAGAAGCCAGGTCTAGAGGGCGGTGTACCTTGGTTCTAGCTTCCACTCTTTTTCGATGCCTTGGATCAGGCAAAGGGATCTCTCATCACCCTTTGACTTGATTGTTTCTCCACTCCAGCTCCTCTCAGCATGATCGAGATCCGTATGCTTGATGGTTCAGTGATACAGCAGCAGCTCTTGATGATTCCCGGGTGTGTGTGAGATGTCTCAACCCTCATGAGGGGGTGGCCCTGCAGGTAGCCCCCCACATGCCCAGATGACCTCCTCCTCGCAGCCTTCGATGCAGCTCCAGATATTTGATGATGTTTGCCTTAGCCACTTGCAGCGCCTCTTTGATTTGCATGTATCAGTCAGAATTTGTGATCCCTTCCCCATTTTCAGGGGGCATTTGGGTTGTACTTGTCTCTCATGTACTCATATATTATTGTCTAATTCCTGGCTGTTATCCCAGGCACAGCATGTATGTGAGATTCCTCATTGTATTATTATCTGGCTCATGTTTATGCCGGTTGTACTTTATGGTTCGGTCCCTTGTTTACTGGACACATTATTCTTTTGTACTTTGTCTCGGCGGGCATAGGTATGCCTCCCCCGCCGCCTTCAGCACCAGTACCCTCTCATAAAAAGAGACTTGTTGCACCTACGAGTCTTGTCTCCTCAGGGTCTAGTTCTTCAGCACACTATCTACCTTACGTTTCTCTCTCTGACTTCCCTTTTGTTGTCTGGTGATTGAGTTCTTACAATGTACTTCGGTCATACGATTTGCTCCTGACACTCGCACGTTGGGGGGCAATCTGTTACACCATTTTTTGGTCATCTAACCTATTATAATTAGATGGACCCAAGTACACCACGTAAGACCAATTTTAACCTAAGTAAAATTGCCTTCACTATGTTAAATAACTTAATAAACCATATTTATTAGGTTGTTTATGGTGTAAACAGGAAACCCCAAAAGGAAATATTAAACAAACCTATATTTTTTTTATTTTCCTCATGGAATAATTAATTAAACCATATTTTAATTATTATTCCCAGTCATGTTTAACCCAAAACAAAGGAATTAATTAGATAAACCGTTATTTATCTTATTATTTCCTAGGAATAATTATTTAAATCTTATTTAGATAATATTCCTTGTTAAATATGACCAAATCACCCACAAATAATTAAATAAATCATTATTTATTTGATTATCTTTCAACCACTTCCTTAAAAAGATAAATAAATCATTTATTTTTTTTTTTTTTGACAGATAAAGGGATTTGACCCAAGTCAAATACCTTTTCCCTCAAACAAAGATATAATAAAATATTATAAAAGGTGGATCTAGATTTGGTTAACATTATTTTAATCATGCACAGATACGAATATTATTTAATATTTTGTTATCAATAGGAAGAGTTTTTCATTCTTCACCTTTTGTTGCCTATTAGATAACTCTTGATCTATACACTTGGTCACATTTTTCTACCATTTGTTGTGTGAGCTCCCTTTGAGTTCCATTCTTTGTGTGGGTTTTCTACACCAACAAGAGAGAGAGATTTATGATGCAAGTCTTGAGACTTCTAAGAACCCATCCCACTGAGGGGAATTGGATACTCCTTCTGGTTTTCCTCACAGGTGCCCCATTAATACAAAAATTCTTTCAAAAATTGTTCTTGTCTTGTCTATTGGTATATGGAGCAAACCCTTGTTTCTACTGCTTAATGTCTTTCCATACATAGATCTGGTATTTTGCAGCTATTTTCTTGTTAAACTTGTTGAAAATCGACAAGATGATGGAGCTTAGTGAAATGAAGTTGCCTTCACTAAGTGGGCCCGCGGTGAAATTTTGGCGCAAAGTCTATTTTTAGACATATGGAGCATGGTCCAGGGGTTGCATTATGTTATTCTTGGAGTATTGGTCATGTTGGTAAAAATAGATGGACCTATATTTTTTGACCTATAGGTCGAAGTCTATATTTAGACTGCCTATCCTAAAAATAGGGAAGTCAAATATTATTTACCCTTAATAATATTTGGACTCTAAACAGCAGTTTACTCTCTTGGAGCACTTCAGTTCGAGCCTTGGAAGTGGCTCATGCATTTGACAGAGGAATTACACTATTCCCAAGGGTTTGGTGAGCACATGCATGGTTGACTTCAGTTAGGACTTCAGTGGCAGAAGTTTGGTGGAGTTAATGAGACAGCTAGTGGAGTTGTGTTCGGTTTAACTTAGTTGAACTGGTTGAGATTAGTTTAACTAGATAATCAACTAGTTATGAGTGGAGTGAATTAATATTATTTAATTCATTAATTAGTAACTCATTATTCAACTCAAGAACACATCAGTTCACTACAGTGCATGGACAGTTCAGTGGAGACCAGTGAAAGAGGTAGATGAAAGGGTGAGTACAGCTATCAGTTGTGACATCAGTTGTGCATGAGATTTGCACCACACTTGGAGGCAATTGCCAATGATGATTGCGTTGTCAAGCCAAGGAGATTCAAACCTTGGATCTCTCATTAGGCCAGCAGTGATTGCGCAATAGAGGCAGGCAATTAGTGGATGTGTTTTGAACTCGTGACTTGTTCAAAAACCAAGCTAGTTTGTGTGTAACTTCATGAGACAGTACTGAGTACTTTTGAGGAGTATTGTACTGAGTTGTTACATGTTTTCTCCATTATAATATACACATATAGCTGCGGAGTTTTCAGCTATAAGCTTTCCCCATACATACTGTGTTAATGTGTATGATGATTTGATGTGCTATTGCTTGTTTTATTTCCACATGTGTGATGATCTGAGTGGAAGAGATTATGTGTTGCATATGAATTTGAATTGATATGTGATCAGGATAATCTCGGTGTATAAATATCATTATTCAGCAAATTTCTACACAACTAACCGCAGATCTGAAGATATTGGCAGCCACTTTTGTTGTTAGGGATATTAGTTATGCGTAGCTAAAGTGGTCCTTTTTCGTACACTTCGACAAAGGATTCATACTAACAGGGGGTTTGTGAAAGGGGGTGTAGGATGAAGTGGATTGGTTTTCACAGTGGTGGTATGGATGGGTGTGGTAGAAGTACTTGGACCGGAAAAATAATTCTGAGTAGATTTGGTATGGAAAGAGCTGAAGTGATGGAGAAGCTGAAAGTCAGGTGGTGTGGAAGGAGATGCTTCTCTACTAGAACTCTACTACAAATCTATGGGCTCAAGGTTAGTCTGGTCAATATCATTTTGTGACTTGGTTCTGAAAAGGTTCTTTGTATGGTGCAAGTCAAACTGGGGATCTTGCAAAGCTGTAAGATGTTCAGGCACAGAGCTTGCTTTATGAATAGTCCTAACAGTGGTTAAGTTTCCAGATCTATAATTTTGCCACAAAATATTTTCTAGTTCATCAACTATGGTAGGTGGATTTGGGTCTGGATGAGATCTAGTACTGATCCTTTGTGAAGCCATATTTCACACTCAAAATGTAGAGAGGCTGAAATTTTAGGACTATTTTCGGAAGGTTGACCTCTCTTAGTGTTTTCTAAACTCTCAGAGTGTAGAAATAGGCTTCTAAACTTCTGAGGGCTGATTTGATACAATCCCAGGGAGTCTAAATGAGAACTAGTGAAGTAACAGGCCTACTAGAGGCTAATGGAGTCGCTAAGTGGATATTTTTTGTTGTTTTAAGGATGTATGTTTATGGTCCACCACCAATAACTAACAATAAACCAATCTAAGGATGTTTTGGGGTTTTCTGAGTTTCTTTATGTAGCCCTAGGGTTTGTGAGAGTGTCATACAACTGATTCATCATTTTTCTAGGATGGTGAAACAACTAGATTCTACTCTTTGGCTGACAGTTTGAGTTCTCTATGATTTGATAAGGGTTTCTGAAGTCCTAAGGGATACTTAGATTGTCACTGACTCAGAGGTCCCACTGTGATCGCCAAAATGTTAGTGTGGCGATGAGGAAGTGAGAAATCATAGGATACTATTTTGACAAGAGCTTTTGAATTTCTTAAAGATGTCTAAGCTTGTTACTTAGAAAGCCCCACCATGATCACTAGAATGTTAAGGTCCCATGATTTAGCAGAATGGTAGACCAAATGCATAGGGTAACATGAAACCAATCTTTGGAGTCCTAGGACCTAGCTTTACTGGACTCAAAGAGGGCTCTCTCTATTTTATGCAAAGGATGTGAACTTGTTTTCTTTAGATGGTTGATTTTAGGGTAGTTGTGAAGTTTAGGGTTTTGTTTGTTTGGTTGGGTTGGGTAAAATGATCAAGTGGAATAGGTGGAATGAGAGGTCATCAAATAATTGGGTTATGGAGTCTATGAAAGTCATGGATATCTCAAAAATGAGTAAGAGTGCATCACAGGTCAAATATAGTGTATTCAATGGATCTTTTAAGGTTATATGTGAAGTGAAATGGACATTAAGTTAGGAAAACAAGGTAGGGCAAAGGGAAGTTAAGAATCCTTTATCATAAACCCATAAACAAGAAGGTATGAAATATTGATAAGCAAAAGATAATAACCATGAGATAGGGCAAACCATTTACTCAATGACAATACTTTAAACAAGTAGACATCCAAGATGAACAATTTAGTGAAGCACAGAAAGCAAGAAATCCTATCTAACTTTAGTGATTGCACCTAGAAAGTTTGAAAACATAAAAGATGACAAATAACATTAACCAATGAAGAGGGAAATCCTATACATCATCAATCAAGCTATAAAGAACTTTGAGGCAAACTGATAGGCATGGACAAAGGGCAAGATCAAAACAAGACCTCTTTGACTTAACCTAACAAGTAATACTTCAAAGGGAGATTTCAAAACATAGTTTTAGATAGCATCAAATAAGCAGGGCTTGCCATAAAACATATTTGGAAACTAGAATCTTAATCCATTTATGAAATAAATAAGCATAAAGAGGCCTAAGGATCAACTTAGAATTCCTTAAACACACCCAGCAGAGGAAAACATAAAGATAGTAGCAAACAGGAGGCCTAAGGTGCCTCAAACAACATTTCTTAGCCTATACTTTTCTGATCTACTATAGCATAGAAAGATGGACATAATGATAAACAAGAAAAAATGAATAAATTATATACACATCACCATTCACCAAGCTCAGGGATCCTGCAAGCAAGCTTTCATCATCATCAATCAAAGCATATCATTCACAAGCTCCATAACACCAAATTTCTCTTCAACCTCAAAGAACCATGTATTGCTCTCAAAACTCATCAAAAGCCAAAATTTAAAATGAGTCCTCAATGAATTTTTAACAAGTCAGGATGATAAAAAACTAATAGAGTATATAGAAGCCTATTGGCTAATCATAAATGTCACTATTGTCCTTGAGACCTTACAAGGCCCAAGGCACAAAATATCTAAAACAAAATATCTTTACGGACATTTTTAGCAAAGAAAATGATATTTGAGGTCTGAAAAGCCTCCTAAAACTTCACAAGCATACATTGTTGAATTTCCCTCTGCTAAGGGCGTAGCACTATGTTTTAGGAGGAATTTCCACGCCAAGGGCATAGCACAGGAATAGGAAAAATGGGTCATCTTGCAGCAGTGTTTTGAAGGCCTTCCCGATGTCGAAAAAGGCTTTGTGATGGCTCGTTGGAAATCCCTTGAAGTATAATTTCCAAATCTACCCTTTTTTTTCTGATTGGACCTCTGTAACCTATTCAAAAACAAGAAATTCCAAGGCTGGTGAAGGCACCGCACATGTCCTGAAAAGCAGGCAGAATGGTGAAAATTAGGGAGTTTTTGACCCTTTTAGAGGACCAAAACAACTCTAATTGACCTGAAACTTTGTGAGTATGCTAAATTTGAGATGAGGATTCCAAAAAATTTAGCCTTTCCTCCTGAAGATGCTCTGAAAAAGAGTGTAGCACCATGTGTGCTACTCCCTTGGCCTCAAAATTAGCAAAAAACAAAAACTTGTCAAAATTCTCCCAAATTTGGTGGATGAGTGCCTCATGGGTTTTGGGAGACCTGTAGAGAGGATTGTGCCAATATTCCAAGCCTAGCTTAGCCTTTTTCTTCTTTTAGTGCCCGGAGCTTGTCTTGAGCCTTTTTCAATTTAGCCCTTACAATTTGGTTTCTTCGGGCATAATGTTTAGTCATTCTTCTTTGGAGGTAAAGATCTTGATTTTATTTCTTCAACTTGGCCTCCAAGTGTATGTTGGCTCTCTCCAACAAAGGCTCCCAGTCATGGGCTAACTCCGTAGCCAAAATTTCATCTAGAGAGAGTTGTTCTGCTAGGGTTGATTCTTCCTCCCCATTAGGAGAATTTGGAGGTCTAAAATGGGCCTCCTAATGAAAATGTACAATCAAAATTTACTTTATGAGAACCAATAACATTTTAGGGGATGAAATCATCCCTAATGGTTGAGGTGGCATTGCTTGAGTTAAAGGTACTTACTTGTCACATTCTCAATGGTGAATAAAAACTCATGGTTAACCATGGTAGTGCACTAAGTACTTTTAAAGTCATAAAGTACTCATAATAAATGTCATTTAACACTTTTTGAATAAAATATTATTATTGTCAATTCATATTTTTTTGAAAGAAACAATGCATACCACTTTCTTCTTGTTCTGATGCTTTAGGAGAAGGTGAAGGAGGCAATTTCTCTTGGGGAGAGGATTCATGTGTGGATGAGGATTCATGGTCAATGGGGGTTGATGGAGGAATTGAGGAAGGTGGATGAGATGATGAGGGTAAACTTTGTAGAGGAAGAGGCTGTGGATTTGTGAAAACATCATGGGAAATTAATACTGCCCATGGGATACCATGTTGCTCTAATTGATGCAACACAATCATCTTGATGAGAGAATGGTGGAAAAGACTTTGAATTTGTTGTGAAGGAGGCCTCTTTTCACAATGTATGACATCTTATCAATACTTCTATAAAGGTAATAAGGCAAATGCAGTAGCTTGGCCCTAGGGAAATGCATGAGCAGTCTTATATGGTAGGAATAGAGCCTAGAAAACCTACCCTCACAGGTGAAGTATTTCATGATGACTTTCATTAAAAGGGCATGTCTTTCCAACAGATGGGAAAAGGGAAAAATATTCTTGCAATCATCTTGGTATCTTGGTTTCAAGAAAGGTTGGTAATGGCTTAAGTCCAAATTCACCTGTTTGAACCATTTTTCTCCCATGTAAGGTATCCCAGTGGCCATAGCAATTGTATTGGTGGACAGCTCAAAATTTGCTCCAGCTAGGTGTACTTGGTGGTTATGGAGGTTTAGGATGAAAAGTCTGGTTAATTCAGGGTGACTTTTGACTCTTTGTACCTTTTCACAGAAATTAAAACATCCTACCTCTTGGAAATATGCCACTGTGGTAGGGGAGGTTGTTAACTCCTTGGTTCTCAAAGGCTCAAACCTGTTTGCTCTCCCACCCTTTTTCTGTGGTCCCCTAGGCCTTTGGACTCCCTCACCACTGTCAACGCTACCTTCTCTAGGCATTTTATCCTTTACTCTTGCTTTTGAAATCAAAACCCTAAACTGATTATGAAATGATATGGAGAGGGTAAGTGAGATGATAATGAGAATGGAATTGATTTGTAAGTGATGGAAAATGATGAGTGATTAGCAAAGCAGTCTCAGTGTATCTTTATCAGGTAAATGGGTGAGTTTTCTTTAATCAGCAGATTTTTTTAGCATGGTGACAAAGCCTTTCTCTTCCCCTAGAGTTTCCAACTCTCTCTCTATGTTCACCCTTTAAAACAGTATGAAATGGGGAAATAGATCTAAATACCTCTTAAAAATCCTCAAGAGGTGCCAAGCAAAGACATGGAGGAGCTCTGAGTAAATTTGGAGGCTTGCACAATTTTGAAGAGATTTTTGGCTGAACACGCAGCACAGGAGTGCAGCACGAGCGAGTCAAGTCGACCCTCCATGGGTTGTCTTTTCGGACCTGAACGTAGCACAGAAGCGCAGCGCGGGCAAAGCTGCATGCAATCTGGTCCTGTCAGGTGAGCAAGGCTCAGTCTTGTCGGGTGAGCAAGGCTTGGGCCTGTTGGGTTAGCAAGGCTCAGGCGACTCGGGCATCAGGTGAAAAACGTTTGGGCTAGTCGGGCCTTCCTTCTGCACGCAGTGTTGAAAAGTAGGGCAAGAGTGCAGCGCGAGCAGATCCTGCACGGTCTGGGGCGAGGCCTGAACGGCCATGCACGTAGTGTTAGGTCCCTATAATTTAGTAGATTGGAAAGACTAAATGCTACAGAGACTACATCAAAAACCACTTTGGGATTCTAGGATCTAGCCCTCCTGAATCCAGAGAGGGATCTCTCTATAAGTGCAAAGATTCATTTATCTTTAAGGCTTTTAATATGATATTAGGCTAGTTATTAAGAACAAGGGTTTTTTATTTGTTTGGATTGTTGGGCATGATTTTTTATTGTGTGGAAAGTCCTAAAAATGAAAGAGTTTCAAAGGGGTGAAGGTGTGAATAATCATAACAAGGTTTAACTGATAGGATAGATATGAAACATCACTTAATCCATTGGACTATGGAGTCACAAAAGGGTTTAATTGTGCAACAATTTCAAGAGTGATCCAAGGGGCAAGTCATCTATATCAAAAGATATTTTTAGATTAAAGGATGGAATGGAACATTAAAAGTGTTGAGAAAGTGGGAAAACACAATAATTTCAAGAAGGATTTATCAACTTTCCATACAAGAAAAGCATTTTTAAGCAACTGTTTGAAACCAACCAAAGACAGGGCTAACCTTAAACTTATTTGGACAAGCTTGTATTAAAGCTAACTTATCAGACAAACAATCCAGTAATCCACATGACTACTTTCATAAGGGATGAAAACACATAAGAAAACAAATTGCAGCTTAAGATCAAGCAAGATACATTAAATTCAAAGCCTGCTTTTAGCATATTCTTAGGGAAACCTTCTAAACAACCTTTGGAGAAAGAACTAGAAGACAGGGCAAACCATAAACTTTTCTAGTTTAACTCTACTTAGTATGTAATGAGAATATCATTCAAGAACATCCTTTCAAGTTTTGCACATCAAGACATGGACAAACCAACATTCCTTGATAATGTTTACACTTAACTTAAGTCATTCTTAAATACACAATTGGAGGAAAACATAAAGATAAAGATTATCAGTGAGAGTAGGGTACTTTTAATAGTAAATCCTAGCTCTATATTTGTTGTTCTTTATTAGAGAAAAATGAACAAAATGGCATACATGAAAGGAAAAACAGGTTACAATAAGAGGTACTTCACCAATGATATAGACCAGGATCCCATGAATCAGCTTGTATATTGATGTCAATCTAGTTACAAACTACAAGTCCAATGTTTCAGTACAGCAACATCTTCTCTTCTCAGCCTAACTTCTTTGATCACAAACAGAGCTTCAAAAGCCTCTGAAAACTATTTACATATAGAAAGTTTCGAGCAACAAGTAATACATCAAAGTCCAGCAACCAACGACATCTCATTTTCTTCAGAAGTATTTATAGAAGAAAGAGGAGGTGGGATGAGAGAAAAAATCTCTAGTCCAATTAATACAAGTTAATGCTTCTCGGCCTTTGAGGGGCTCAACAGAGAAGATTTCTGATATTTCCTCTGTATTAATGGGTTTTCATTAAGTATTTAAGCTTCTTGGCAGTTTTTGTTGACTTTTAAAACTCTTTAAGTAGGTTGGCAATAACTCTGGCAAAATATCATTGACTGGGCAATAACTATGACTTCTGTTAATTTATGGAAGCTACAGGTGGCTCTTTGGTAGCTGAAGAGGGTTCAATTAGCCTCTGATGTGGCAGTGGAGGCCTTTCAAATTGATATATCTCTTTGTCTTTCCTTAAAACACCTTTAATCTATCTTTACTTTGTGTTTAGGATTGATTAGCCTTAATCTTCATGTTCGAGTCTTTTTTAATCTTTGCTAATTGTGGATTAGGCCTTTGATTCTTGAATTTGTGCCATAATCCCCTTTAAACTCTGTTTGAAATCTTTGATCCTTCACTCCTGCTCCAATTTTCACCTTTGGCACTGATACACTTTGTTTATTTGATATTTTACTGTGTTTTTGATGTTTTGCAGGCGCACAGAAAGTTTACACAGGTAGAGGGGTTTGTTTTCATGAAGAACTCTTTGGATCCCTTCCTGTACCGAAGTTTTAGGAATCTTCATCACTGGCCTTCGTGCTATTTTTAAAACTCTGGGAAAACCCATATATAACCTGCACAAAACAAACAAAATTATGATAATCTTGCGAAAAATAGGTTTAAACTGCTTTGGAGGTTTTTGGGCGTGAGGGCGAATCAGAGCCGTTGGATTAGAACAACCAACGGTTGAGATTATTCGGTGAAACACTTGGGAGAAAAGATGGAGAGCAAATGAATTGGTCGTGAGATTAAGTTAGGACCATCCGATCTCAAAGATCGACGGCCAGGATCAAATCTGGAGTTGCATTGCGGTGGGAGCGATATAGCGGAAAACCGATAGCGGTTTTCGCGTTGCATTTGGGTGGTATGAGATTTTGGTCGAAAAAACGCGATATGGGTCAGCATTCGACACATGGATTTCCAAAACCACTTTTATCGCATAAAATTTGCGTACTGTGAGAAGGGTTCAAAAATTATGCGAGATTGATTTTGGGCCGTCGGATGATGGGTAGTAGATTGAACGATGCGGGTTGACCGTAAAGATTGAAGAGCTATGGGGTAAAGTGTATGCGGGGTCCAAGTGACGTCAGCAAAATTGGCGCGCAGTGGATGGGTGCAATAGGCTATTGGGTTAGGTCCTGATCATAGGCTTTCTTTGATGGATGGCTACGATCAAAAGAAGAAGCAGATATGAAGAAATGTCAGGAACTGGAACGAGCGAAAGAATAGGGCTTGATAACCTTTGATCTTTGAAGATCAATAGTCAGGATTTATTTAAAACCTTTTTTGTCGGGAAACAAAAATTATAGAAGAGGTAAGGTTTTGAAGGATTTTGGTAGAGAAACGAGGGGGAAAGAGGGCCCACCTTTTATATAAGGGCGGAAAGGAAGAATCAATGGCAGCCATCAGATCATGAGGATCGACGGCCGAGATATGTCAATAGAGGATAAAAAGAAGGGTGGGGTTTGAAAAGAGGAAGTAATATGGGCCGTTGGATTTAAGAAGATCAATGGCAGAGATTTCATCGCATCGGAGAAAAGGAAAAAGGCCACAACACCGGGTCTTTTGATTTTGCGATGCGCGATTAAGCGTTGGCCGTTGGATCGGGATGAGAGATCAACAGTCAGGATTGAATCGGCGAGCGTGATGTCGGAGGCTATGGGCGGATCGTGATTTAATCTGGGCCGTTGGTTCCTGTGGATTCAATGGCTAAGATTAAATTGGGGGATCGGCATCGGAAGAGGAAAAAGAAAAGGGTTAAGGAAAGTCGTGATTGCCGATTTGTGATGGAGCGAGAGTCGTCGATCTGGAAACTAGATCGACGGTTAAGATTTAATCATGAAGAAAAAGGCGAAATGGCAGGTTTGGAAAGGGGAGCAATATGGACCATTGGATATGGGAAGATTAGATCAGATCAACGGCGGAGAAATGATCGCGGGATCACATCAGAGAAAATGAAAGTAACCAAGAAAAAGGGTAAAATGAATATTTGCGATGCGATTTAAACTTGCGATGTGATGAGGATTTGTGATGCGATAAGTGCTTCGTGCTTGGTCACAGTGTGGGTTGTATGCGGAGAGGGGCTGGGGCTTAAGTCCGAAAGGGGCTTAAGGCCTTAAAGAAAAATGAAGGTTTTTAGACCAAAATGAGGGTTTTTCAGAGGTTTTTGAGGGTTCCGATAAGGGAATAAATGGGGTTTTAAACCTTATAAAGGGGTTTTACAAGGCTTTAAAGGGGAATTCGGAGGAATGAGAGGTAAATGAAAGGTTTAATGGATGAAATGGAGAAGGAAAATGGAGAAGTTTAAAACAGGGAAAATGGAGCTTCATGAGCAGTGTTTCTCTTGGCAAACAGCAGGTTTTTTAGGATAAAGAGGGAAAACAGCAGTGAAGATTAATTCAAAGGGAAAAGATCTTCATAAGACTTTAAGAATTAAAAATTTTGAACATGAATTGTTTCTTAAAGGCTAAAAGAGATTTAATCACCATTTGATATGGCAAATTTTATAGGTGGCTAACAGTGGCTCCACATGGGGATGGCATCTTCTTGAAGATGTCAAGAATTTTTAGCTATTGATCTCTGGCTTTTCAGTAAACCAGTGCCTTATCCATTGGGCTACAACATTCTTTTATTATGTTGATATTTCTTTGATTTGATGATTTCTGCAGCAATCTGAAACAATGGAATTCTATCAAAACAACATCTCTACCTACCCAATCCTAATGATCCTAACATTTTTTCTTCTTTCAGAGTGCATTTGAACTAGCAAACTCTTTTCATCAACATTTTATTCTTTTGAAAACAGGAAAATAATCTATTGCTACTCTTATTTCTCCATGAAATCAGTTTAAACAGTTGAGTTCATAAATTTCTCTACCTAACTACTATCTGTCAGGATTAGACTGTCTGACAGATTTTATTCTCTAATTTCCAAGACAAGAAATTTAAAAGCAGACAAACCAGGATTGAACGGTCTAACTTGTTGTTGATATATGGCATAAAAACAAGCTGCACATAGACTAAAATTTGCAAAAAACCAAAAGCAAAATTTTGAAGGCTTAAGATCTGAAAACTAAAAGCATCCTTCATCATTTCTTCAGCTCTGTTTCGAATTTGTTTGAGTTGTTTTCTTTTTCTTTTCTGGTTCAAGTTTTGAGCATATTAGAACCAGTTTGTTTTCTATCTTTGGCTCAAAATTTAAATGGATTAGAGCCATTCTTCTTTTGAGATTCATAGGTTCAGATTTGAGCTTGTTTGAACCTTTGTTTTTCTATCCTAATCTACCTTACTGATAAGCCAAGATTATGTTGTTTGGCTGAGCTAATTCACTAACCTATCAGAAGTAAATTGAAAAACTAATTAGTCATGATTAGGCTGTATGACTAACTATAAGTGTGTTTTTTAGGAGTGGCATTTGAGCTTGCACACTTTCAGATTTTGTTTCTCTTTTTTGGTATGGGGCTATACCTTTCTTGTTTTTTAAAATCTGCCCTCTTTTTTCTTTTCTATTTTTTTTGTATTTTTTTCCTTTTCTAACTTTGAAAACAGTGAAAGATATGGTATTTACAATGAAAAATAAAAAAGCTTCAAACTACTATAATCAAGAAAAATAATGTTTAAGCATCCTGCCATTGATAGGACCTCCAAAAAGTCCAATTCCATTCATTTCCTGCAAGAAATAAGCATTTTTACCAGCAGTAGAATGAATGAGATAAGGGCCTAGCAATAAGTTATCAAATTTTCCATGTTTTCCCTTATCTTCTCTCCTAGAATCCCACTTTAAAAATTTGTCACCAATGCTGAAATCATTGGCCTTGGTTCTTTTATCAAACAGCTTCTTGATGTTTTCTTGCTTGTGTAATGCTCTATTGTAGACTTCCTCTCTGGTTTGTTGAAGATGTATAGTCTGATTGATTCTTCTTGTCATATCATTTTCTTCAGACTGTATCTCTTATATCAGCTTCATGACTGGCACTCCAAGACTGGTTGGAAAAATTGCATCTGCTCCATAAACTAGCTGATAGGGTGACATTCCAATTGATTTCTTAAGTGTTAATCTGTCAACCCATAGTGCATGTACTAGCTTTGTGTGCCATGATTTCTTATTGTCCTCCAACAACTTCTTGATTATGTTCACCAAACTTTTGTTTGAGGATTCTGCTAACCCATTACCTTGAGGGTAGTAAGCAGTAGCATGGCCCAATGTAATCTGATATTTGTGAGAGAATTCAACCATCTTTTAGGATCCAAATGCAGCAGCATTGTCAGTAATAATCTTCCTAGGACAGCCAAATCTAGAGAGGATATGATTTTCAAGGAATTTTGTGATGATAGAGTCATTGGCTTGCCTAGAAGGGATGCCTTCTATCCATTTGGTAAAGTAGTCTGTTGCAGTGAGGATCCATCTATGCTGGGCAGATGAAGGTGGATGGATTTCCCCAATGAAGTCTAGACCCCATTGCTGAAAAGGAGCTTCAACAGTGATTGGATGCAAGGGTAAGGGAAGGAATTTTCTTTTGCCTTCAAAAATTTGGCATTTGTGACAGGAAATAATCATTTTGTGGACATCTTGAAAGAGGGTGGGCTAGAAGTAACCAGCTCTAAGGATTTTATTGGCAGTTGTCTTCCAATAGAGGTTGCCTCCACATTCTCCTTCATGGAACTCGTGCTTGATCTTATCTGCATCATTCTCAGGCAAACATTTAAGCAATAATCCACTAGCATTTTCCAATATATACATTTAGCCAAAATGCAGTAATTAACAGCTTTCAACTTTAAAAATCTTGCCTTTGTTTTAGACAAACAAGGAGGTGCATTAAAATTGAGCAAAACATACAAAATATCAGCATACCAAGATGAAAACAGAAAATGATCTTCAACAATGGTATTTGGCAATTCCTCCTATTCATATAATGCATCTATCATGTTTATATCAAGAGCTTCAAAGTTAGACTCAGTCATTAATCTTGCTAGTCCTTGGCCTTTTATGAGCTTAGTGGGCTTGATTTCTAAATCATATTCAAGTATCACAGCTATCCACTTTCCTCTTTTTCCATCTGGATCCTGAGTTAAAATGTCTTTTACAACTGAATTTGGCACAAATGCAATTATGTGGGAATGTAGAATGTAAACTCTGAAGTCTTTTAAGGCTTTGATTAAGGCAAAGGCTTGTTTTTCCATGATATTGTACTTCAAAGGTGCATCTGTCAATGCCTTACTAAAGAATGAAATTGGCTACTCTTGTCCCTTCAAATTTTTCTGTAATAGGACAACAGTTATAGTGTGCTCTGATGCAAATGAAAAAATGAAGAAATCCTTTGTAAAATCAGGACTAATGAGAACTAGTGTTTTGGTTAATGCTTGTTTTACCAGTTCAAATGATTTTTTTGCTTCTAAGGTTCATTTAACTCCTTCCTTTTTCAGCATGTTTGTTATGTTTCTAAGGAGTTCAACTAAGTTGGGTATGAACCTTCTCAAGAAATTAGTCTTCCCAATGAAAGATTGAAGTTCCTTGATGTTTCTAGGATGGTTGATTTGCAATATACCATCAATCCTTTTTGGGTCTATCTTTATCCCCTCTTCTGATGTGATGTGTCGAAGTAGTTTACCTTCTTGGAGACCAAACATTGTTTTCTTTGGATTTAAAGATAACCCATATTTTATGAATTTCTCAAAGACTTTTCTCAAGTGTTCTAGGTGTTCTTCATCTATTTTGGAAAAACAGTGATATCATCAAGGTAAATAATGATGAAGTAGCCTAATTCTTCTGAGAATGCAATATCCATGGCTCTCTGAAATGTAGCACCAGCATTCATTAAACCAAAGGGCATTTTCACATACATGAAAGTACCCCAAGATGTAGTAAAGGTTGTTTTGAGTTGATCATCAGGATGTACTAATATCTGATTGTAACCTAAGAAGCCATCTAACAAAGAAATCCTTTTAGAACCAACTATCTTTTGTAAAATGTGATCCATCTTGGGTAAAGGGTAGTTGTCTTTTAATGAGGCTTTGTTTAAGTTCCTAAAATCAATACAAAGCCTTATTTCTCATGTTTTCTTCCTAACTGACACAAGATTAGACACCCACTCTGAGTATCTAATAGGGACAATAATTCTAGCTTCATACATTTTCTTGATTTCTTTCTCAACCAAAGGTAATTAAACAGGGTTTATTCTGCGCAATTTTTGTTTAAAAGGTTTTTGGTTTTCTTTGAGGGGTATATTGTGTTGAGTTATCTCTATATCATAGGACTTTAGATCCTCATAACTCCATGCAAAAACATCAGAAAATTCCTTAAACAGCTCAATGTATTTCAGCTTGATGTGAGCTGGCAAAGTTTTAGACGGTTTGATCATTTTTGGCTTTAGTTCATTGCCTATGTTACATTCTTCTACTTCAGTTTCAATAGGCTCCAGCTTTGGTTTTTTGGCCACATCATTGAAATCAAACAACTCTTATAATGGGACCAGTCCTTTTGGCATACTTTGAGTGTTAGATTGCAGAGTTTCTAAGTCTTCTTTTTTTAAATCTGCACTAATTTCTGTTGAATGTTCAAGTTTATTAGATAACAGATTTATATCAGCAATATTTGGAGACTTTACTTCTTCATCAAGTGGGTTTTCTTCAATAGGATAGTCATTTTCATAATCTGAATCTGAACTTGGTAGTTCAAATTGGTTTTTGGATTGTAGGAAGTCTTCTATTTATTTGTCTCTCTCAAATACTTGCCAATATTTCTCATTGTCTGGGATAGCTGGTCTGAATTTAACTTGGGTTATGCATTGTTTGGTTTCATAAGGTGTTAAACATGTTCTAGCAGCAAAAGCTAAACCATGGGCAAGGATATTTTGGTTTCTTGGGACAAAAATTAGTTGGGATTCATCAAATGTTTTTAAAAAATCAATGACATCATTTCTATAGGCTCTAAGTCTGGGATGTTTGGCACTATATTCCCCATTCACTTGTCTAATAATCAGCTCTGAATTCCCATGAAATTTTATCCTTTTGGCCCCTAATTTCTTCAATAAGTGGAGACCTAAAAGTAGGGCTTCATACTCAGCTATGTTATTTGAACATTGAAAATTTAACCTGTAATAATTCCCTTCAGTATGATTGTTCATTGTGTTGTGAATCCATATTCCTGCACCTGCATTGTTTTTAGTGCAAGACCCATCAAAATTCATACTCCAAAGAGGATTGTTTTCAGGTTTATTAGTTTGGCTACTATCCTCTTTATCTATAGTGCTTTTAGATTGTTCTTGACAGTCAGCATTATGTTGAATTTGTTTTAGTTCCTCATGTTCTTCATTATGTTGAGGATTCTTCTCTTGACTCTTTTTTTTAACAAACAATGGATGACTGCTTTGTAGCTCTAGACCAGTGATTAGTTTGCTGTGATTTTCTGTTTTGACAAATTGTTTTGATGCTTCTGTCTTGTCTTCCTCCTTTTCTGTGTCCACCACTATGTTACAGTGAGGGGTGGCCATTAAATCAGTTAAGGTTTCTTGCTCATTTGATATTTCATGATTGAAGAGAATAAATGAGTCAAGGCCTGTATGTACAGAATATAGAGGAGAGTTTTCAGGTCTTTCTTGGCTACTAACCATGTATTACATGTGAGATTCCCTATAAATTTTTCTAGTTTGATTAAAAATAGGGATGGTAGCATATGTCATATCCATTTGCATTGTTCCTTGTAACTTAGCTCCCAAAGATCTTGATAAAAACATACCATAATTGGGGGGTACATCAGCCACTACAATATCCATCACTAAACACTTGGCTGGAAATTGTGCTAAGTTTACACAGAGGTCTTTGATCAAACCTAAACATTTCACACTGATGGAGTCAAAGAAGTATAGATCTTTATAGGGTCTGGAAATTTCAAGGCCTAGACTCTCCATTACTGCTTTGGGCATTAAGTTATGAGAGGCCCCTGAATCATGCATAGCATTGTGCAAAATTTTATTATGAATATTCAAACTAACATAAAAGGGAGGAACTGGTCCTTCTTGGTATCTTCCCTCAATCTTAGGACCAAATAAGAGCTTTGGTTGGTCATCATTGAGGTTTACAGTGTCATTATTTTTTGTTATGTTAAAAGCTTTCAAAATTTATGGTCTGTATACATCTTGGGTGACTAATTCAGTGAGGGGAACAGAGATTTTTATCTTGGCAATTTCTTGTTCCAAACTAAAAGGTAGCTAACTTTTTACAGTGTTTGTTTCAGCCTTGTTAATCACCACTCTGTCAGCAAAATCAATTTGTTGATTTCATCTATTTACATTGGTCAAAATTGTTTTAATAGGAGCACTAGCTGAAGTACTAACGCTGCTAAGGTCTGCACTCTGTTTTTCATTATTTTGAGTGATTTTATATTTGTTTTGATCAGAATTTATAGCCACTATTTTGTATTTTTGTTTTATGTTTTTGGGTTTGTTTACAGGGTTGTTCTTTGCAGAATTGTCAGAGGTTTTAGTTTTGGGAGTTTCCTGATTATTTTTACTCCTAAGGTCATATTATTTTGGGGTCTCTATGATGAAATTTTCCAACTCTTGATAGTAATTTTCATCTTCCATTATTCCATCATCATAGGGTGTATATAAACCTTGTTTCCTACTGTGAGGAACATCAAAAGTATCATTGTCTACTCCCAGCATGCTTATGTCATCTTCCTCTATTTTTTCAATTTTTTCTTCAACCTCACTTACATAGTTTTGATGAAAAGGAGGTGTAATCTGTTGATCATCCTCCCTTGGTCTGTTTTGTGGTTGGTTTCTCCTAAAATTCTGATTTTGATTTTGATTTCTGTTTTGAGGAGCTGATTGGTTTTCTCTAGCTTGTGCTCTCTCAAGTATGCTCATCTTTTTCATCATCTCCTCCATCATTCTCTCCATTTTTTAACTAGATGTGGAAGGTGCAGATTCTTCCCTAAATGATACTTTCTTCTCATTCCTCATTCTAGCTCTTTTCTCCATTAGATTTACTTCTATAGCTAAGGCTCCTTTCTGCATATCCTCTAAAGTAAGAGGATCTCTTTCTCTAATTTGATAAGCCATTTCAGGATCAAATCCTTCAGGAAACTTGTTCAAGGCTGAGCCTTGTGGAGGTTTTAAGTCTGGGGGGAGGGCATTATAAAACCTAGTGCAATAAGCTTGAACACTTTATGCAGTGTTTCTTTTGAGATTGTTGTAGTTTGAAAGTATTTGGAGAGGGTTTTTCTTAACTTCCCACTTGTTTAGGAATAACTGATGGAGAGCTTGGAGGTCATTAATATTGTTATGGGTTAAGCCTTTGAACCATTTTCTTGCTTCTCCCCCTAGACTTTGAGAAAATAACCTAAGTTTGACAGTTTCATCATCAATCTCATTTCTATCAAAATAGTCATTCATCTTGTCCACATGTTGTGAAGCAACAGTAGCACCACTGGCATCATACAATGGTATCGTGGACTGATAGTCCTATGGCAGATTGACTAAAGGTAAAGCAAGGACTAGAGGGGCATACCATGTTGCCATTATAGGAGGTTGTGGAAAAAGTGGGGGGTTTACAAGTGGAGGATGTAAAATGGGAGGGGGTTGATGGAATGGGGTGGTTTGACACAGTGGGTTTATGGATAGTAGAAGTGGATGAACCAGCAAGAGATTGTTGAGTAGATCTAGGATGAGAGAAACCAAAATTATGAAGGAAATGTAAATCAGGTGGAGTAGTTTCTCTGCTACCAAGATGTTCACCTCTAACTTGGGATGAAGGTGGAGACTCAAAATCTATCTGATCTATATCATCAAGTGACCTAGTTCTGAATGGGTTTCTTAAGTCAACTTGTGAATCTTGTAGAGCTACAAGGTTTTCAGGAACAGAATTAGCTCTATGGAGTGACCTAACAATAGTTGAATCTTTAGCCTTAGGATACTTCCTGAGTATGTTTTCAGGATTATCAACTATTTCAAGAGGGTCTGGGTCAGGATAGGCTCTAGTATGAACTCTTCTAGAAGCCACTATGCTATGTTTTCAGACCCAACAACAATAAAAATTTAACCAAATATGACAATATTTAGTAGGCTAATTGATCTTCTAATAAGGAAACTTTAATCCTCAAAGTTTTCTTAACTGAGTTTGTATGATGTTATGATAGTAATGGGTTTCCCAGTGGAGTCTTTAGTTTGTTTAGGATTGTGGAGTCACCAAGTGGAAATTTTTAGCTCTTTGGAATGTAAAATTTTTTATGGTTCCACCACCATGTTTATTATGAAGCTAATCTGAAATATTTTTGGGTTTTTCTGAGTTTTTTCAGTCCTATGGGTTAAGAGAGTGTCCTAAATCTGTTTCAACACTTAGCTACGGTGGTGAGACAAACAGAGTTTACTCTTATGGCTTAGCTAGCTGATTCCTTCAAGGTTTGATAAGTTTCTATGAGAATCCTAAGGTTTACTTAGTTTGTCATTGATTCAAATGAGTCCTCTGATGATCATCATTTAGTTGGTAGTGCTTGAAGAGAGCTACTTATACTACACTAAACACTGAGTGTTTTGTTTTTAAGGATATTACTCAGAACTCCCCAGTATGGTCGCCAGAAATGTTAGGTCCCTGTAATTTAGTAGATTGGCAAGACTAAATGCTACAGAGACTACATCAAAAACCACTTTTGGATTCTAGGATCAAGCCTTCTTGAATCCAAAGAGGGATCTCTCTATAAGTGCAAAGATTGATTTATCTTTAAGGCTTTTAATATGATATTAGGCTAGTTATTAAGAACAAGGGTTTTTTTTTTGTTTGGATGGTTGGGCATGATTTTTGATTGTGTGGAAAGTCCTAAAAATGAAAGAGTTTCAAAGGGGTGAAGGTGTGAATAATTAGAACAAGGTTTAACTGATAGGATAGATATGAAACAGCACTTAATCCATTGGGCTATGGGGTCACAAAAGGGTTTAATTGTGCAACAATTTCAAGAGTGGTCTAAGGGGCAAGTCATCTATATCAAAAGATCTTTTTAGATTAAATGATGGAATGGAACATTAAAAGTGTTGAGAAAGTGGAAAAAGCCAATAATTTCTAGAAGGATTTATCAACTTTCCATACAATAAAAGCCTTTTTAAGCAATTGTTTGAAACCAACCAAAGACAGGGCTAACCTTAAACTTCTTTGGCCACTTCTGCTTGTTGTAGGTGCCATAACATAGTGTTTTGATCTTCTTAAACTTCCTTTAGAGTTTGACACCTTAATCACTCAATAGTAGAACTCATTCTCAATTTGATTTCTTTTTTAACACTTAACCTCCTGCTTTCCTTCTTTTGACCATTTTGAAGACCTTTGACTGTTCTATGAAATTTTAGGCTCCTTCATACTGATACTCTTTAGAATTTCTCCCTTTGGTGCAGTGAAACAATGTTGTCTTGAAAAACCAAGTAAGTCATCCTCTGATATCATTTTTTAACTTATGCCTGCTATCATCAAGGAGGTCTCTCACCTTCATTTCATGTTTCAATGAAGCTTCAATTTATGCTCAGTGGTGCTTATGTACCTCGGTCCTTGTGATCCTTTGCATGAAATCCTTGTTGGGCAACACCTGTTTTGCCATTCAGTTATAAAATCCCTGATTCTCTTTGTTTCATAGGTGTTATAGGTCAATTTGGGAACCATTCCCAATGACCTGGTTAACTGGGCATCATCTCCAGGACCAATGATCAAGGTTCTATCATTCCCTATCATTTCAGTTGCTACATGCCCTAAGACAAGAAACAAGACAAATCAAGAAATACTTTCATCAAGCAAGAATTTCCATGGTTTGAAGCTTATTGTATAGCATATGAGAGCTCACCAACGCAGGCTCTAAGGGGCCTAAGTGTGTTGCATATGCAGGTAGCCCCATGCAAGGCTACTCTGCAAAGCACTTCCCGACATTCACAGGTGCATTGGTCACATTGGGATCGAAATTCTCATTGTTCCGTAATCTCCACTTGGCCAGTGCCTTCTAGAAGAGTTCACATGTGTCAAGCTTCGGATCCAAGTGTTCATTTGACATCTACATGAATGGAAACATGTCTTTCCTATTTTTGGAAAGCTATTGATTGCAAAACAACCTATAGTTCATCTATAAATTGAACACAGATATAAGTGTTTGAGAAGGAAGAATTTGAGTAGAGAAATGCTGGAGAATTTTCAATTGAGAGCTTGGTTTGTAGAGCTACTGCTGGAGAGATTTATGTTGTGATGAGACTTGGAAAATTTGCTAGAACGTCACTTGAAATTAGTCACTAGGTTGTAACCTCTCCTTCTATCATTAATAAAGAGTACTTCTTGTTTTTCCCTACATGCATCTATGTTAACTTTGATTTTCCAAATTGTAAGATCTTGGTTGATGAATGTAGTTTATGCTTAACTAATTTACCTAACTAGCTTGAATAGATATCTATATTATTACATCTTCTTCTGTTTCAGTGTTCTTTCTTGCGGGAAGCATTCAGCCCACAAACCGCTTGAATTTGAAGCTGCGATAGAAGCGACAGAAGGAGCCATTTGGAAGCGACTGAACAAGTAAGCCACCAATCCTCTCTGTGTATCTATTCTGAGTTAGGAGAAATGGTAGTATAGTCTTTCACCTATTGTTCTAAACTAACACCTATCTAGGGAAGCATAATTTATCCATAGATTACAATTCTGGCCCAACAAACTGGCGACCATACTAGGGAGAATTTCTCTTAGTTTTAGGTGTTTTAGTCTCTGATTTTCTTTGATTATCCACCCAGTAGCTGTTACACATAAAGATTAGACTTTTTCAGACCTTAATTTGCAAAGATAGTGAGCCAAACAGTAGTATTTTTCCTTGCCTATTGTGCCCAATGCACCCTTAGTCAGGGCATAGTGCTTTGCAGAGCACTGTCTCCCTTCCAAGCCTATGTTTCAGAGCACTGTCTCCCCTTGGAGACTGCGTTGGCTCCTGAAAGGGACCAAATTCCCTTAAAATTGACTTTGCAATTTTCTTTAGTTATGTTTGTTGTTGTGTTCTGAAAATTTTGATGCTCAATTGACCAGTGTCTCTATATACTTCTTCCTCCTTTGGCTGAAAATTTGTTCAATGTTTGTTTAGAAAATTTTTTCTTTATCATTGACAAGTTGATTTCAAAGTATTTTTTATGCTCACATTAAGAATCATTTGCTTTCGAAATAGGAAATTGTCGTAAAATCTTCATTTCCTTAATAGGAGAAATTGTTGTTGAAATCCTTGTTTTTCCTTCAAAAGAGAAATTGTTGTTTGTATTATTCATTTCTCGAAAGTAAAAATCATTTTGATTATTGATCTAGTGCACCTAGTTTCTTTTCTACATTCATAACATTAAGGAAACTGAAAAGAAAAACTTGCATTTGCATGTAGGATTATGTGTTTTTTGCAAAAGGAACATTAGGAAATCTGCATTTAGTTTGTGATTCATTGATTTTGTTTTTGTTCATTGATTTGTTTGCTCAAAAATTATTTTCTCTTTTCCTAACAAACTAGCGCTCTCTTCCCTTAGTAGCTAGGTTCTTCATTGAAAAAGCTGAAAGTGAAAGTTTGTTTATCATTCTTAGCTTGCATTTTAGGAATTTCATATACATCATTGTGGTGAACCTGAAAGGAAAATTTTTAAGCAATATCAACATAAAATAAATCTCAATTTACTTAACAACGCATTGGAACCATAACGATAACATTTAGAAGTTCTAGGCTAGAGACATGTTCTAGCATCGTAAAACATATCAGTTGTCGTTAACTTGTCTGTGATACATTCCGAGTGTGATACCTCACTCCACATATATAATTGTATCGTAGCTATTCCACGTACTCTCGGGTATATCAGGTGGTGTTATAGTACGATAAGTATAAAGGGGTGCTCTCACTGTGCGGTTTCGCATCAGACAGCCTTAATATGGACTTGGGCCTCCACGTACCTTCGGGTATATTTGCGAGGACAAATTTTAGGTGTTATCCATCCATAGTGAACCGAGTTGGCCACCCTGAAATTGTAATACACCGAACACAACATTCAGGGAGATTACCTGCCTGTACTTCTTGGTTCTCCAAGAGGTATTCTGCAGTTCACAGTTTGTTGGTAAACCCCTTTTCCTAGCATTACCCTCTTTTTGTTGATTTTTTTTTTTGGTTAAAATAAATCAGTAATCATGGAAGAACACAATCCTACACCCCATCATTCACATAGATCAGCTTTAAAACCACCTTTACCACCAGAAGTTATTTCTAGTAGGCAAAGGCAATCACGATCTGCTAAATCAAGTACAATTCGTACCTCTGGTGAAACATCATCATTTAAACCAGAGTTAGCTCAAATTGTTTCTACACATCCCAGTTCGTTTACTGTGGTCGAAACAGAGTCTTCACAGCTACCCATGGTCACGATCCATTCAATCGCTAAGACCATACCTCCTGGACCCGACGTTGTTCATTCACAAATTGATCCAGATCCTATCTCTTCTTTCCTAGAATATCTGAATCCTGAACAACTAAAAGTTGTTCCTACCTTGGTCACTCCACAAATATCCGTAGCCATTGAAACTCCTATATCACACAATCAACCATCTGAAATATATTTTGGACCTGATGGTGAAGTTCTTCCTCCTATTTTAATTGCGATTGAAGAAATCCCACAACCTGATACACCTTTAAGTCCAACCCATTTTGGGGGAGACCTTTACCTGTACCATTCTTTTCCTCAATTGTTTCCATCTACTTTTGTTGATCCCATTTCGATTCAATCTCCCGTTGATTTCAGAAAGTATAAATTTGGTCATACAAACATGCCTGAACCAACATCTTCGGTTGGGTATGTTGTTTAAATTACTTCAGATCCTACCCTCGCTACTCCATCGATGTTCACAACCTCACCAGAGTCATATTTTCACGGTGGCCCTTTGGTCCCAATAGGCTACAAATCATTGTCTGGCACTTTCTCTGGTACATCTTCAAGACCATGGTCTTTACCAATGTCATCATCTGGTGTTTTAACTGGTAGTCCTATAGTCAGTACTGAACGACTTGATACATTACACACATCATCAAGGCAATATCAAGTCGGTCCTTATGGGTCAATTCCTTTAAGAACCGTATCAACTAGACTCCCAGCATTCAGGGAACAATATTTTCCGCCTTATTATCCTCCTTATGATGGGGGGCAACATTTGGTCACCCAATACGATAGTACTTAGTCACATTTTGGTCAAACTAATGTTGACATGAATGTTTGTCAATGGCAGCCCACTCTGCCTATCCAGCCACAAATAGTTGTACACTCGTACCAACCAGTTCAACCTATTACACCCACTTTAATACCGGTTGTTAATTCATCTATAACCTAGTTACAGAATCAAAATATTGTACATCAACCTTATCATGCAATTTCTTCAACTCAATATCATCAAATGTTGGGTCAACAGACTCAAAATCCTTTGGTTAATTTACAACAACCTGCATCAGGGATCATTTATTCACAAGCTGGTTTACCATTTTATGGGATGTCACAAACGCAACCTGGTTATACATATCAACCGAATCCAACTTACACTAATTTGGATTATAACATTGTTGGACAGACCCCTTGGTAGCCACAGGTGCAAATGCCTCAAACTTCATTTCAACAAGTATCATATCCAGGTTTTGGTCAGCAGAATCCTCAAGTGTTTGCTATGCAAAACAACCCCTATTTGGGTTACCAACAGCAAATTCCATATGCTGGTGCTCAAAGATCTTTTGCCCAAGCTATTCCATCTTATCCTGGCTATGCTCAACCTTACCTTAATAAACAGTTGCCTTTTGTTGCAACCTTGGAATTACTAGATTTAAACCAGTTAACCAATGATCCTATCAATTATGCTCCTTGGTGGCCGGTGATACCTCATAAATTACCCTCTAACATTCTTAAACTCAATGGAAACCCTAGAGAAGATCCATCAACTCATGTTATGAATTATCATTTATGGTGTTCATCAAATTCCCTAAATGATGATTCTATTCGATTACGTCTTTTCCAGCGAACGCTCATAGGTCCGGCAGCTAAATGGTACATTGAGTTACCTAGAGCTTCCTTTGATAATTTCACTGCCTTAGCTACTGTCTTTTTGACCCATTTCCAGTTACCGATCAGATACAAAACTGGAACAGAACTCTTGACCAACTTCAAACATACTAATGCTACTCACATTTCCGATCATATTCATGAGTGGCGTCGTCGTCGACAAATGGTTAAGACATTTGTTCCTGATCAGCTCCTTGTTGAATGGTTCATTAAGTCCCTGTTACCATCTATAACTGAGGATGTGGCTAAAGGTGGTGTCGTCACAGAAGAGAAAGTTATCGCTCGTGCCCAATATTTAGACTTGATTTATACTTAGTCTGGCACGCTCTATGAAAAAATTCCAAATGTGCCGCAATATAATTTCAATGTTCCTCCTCAAATAAAGGACTCTCATGCCTAAGACAGTTTTATAGGCACTGCAAACACACACCACCCTATTGCATCTGATCTTTCTCCTACTTCCAAAATTAATTTTGTGTCCTTTGACAAAGGCAAAGGTGATAAACAACTAGGAATTAAGAAAAAGGGTAAATCAAAGAAAAAGCAAACTTCTAACCCGCAGGAATGATCATCTGATCAACCGTCTGGACCACGAAAACCTCATTATCCATGCATAATATGCAACAAGGAACAATTTTTTAGGGATTTTCCTCACCGTGCTGAAGTCTCAAAAATCATCAAGACTTATCATGCATCAGCTATGTTGACAAATCCATTTCCAAATCCAGACACAAATTTGGTTGCTACGGATCTAGCTCCTAGTTCCCAAGTGTTAATGTTATCCACTACAAAACCTTCACAAGATATTTTCATGTCGACGCGGAATAAAGACTATGGTAGTCTATCCACTGATCAACCTACTACCTCGACAACGAATCCATCTAATGAATCGGTACCACCTCCTGTTATTCCTGAATTGATGATTAAGCCACCAAAGGGAGTAATTCATAAATCGACATATAATCCTCCAGCAAGAGCTGCACAAAATTATAATATAGTTGAAGATTTGGCTCAATCCCCTTCAGCTATGTCTGCTCTTGAGGTATTACAAAATTTTCCCTCCCAGAAGCAGGCTTTATTGTCGACCATTGGTGGAATTGATCTGACTAATTCTAATTTTGTCATCTTTAATCATACGGGCTATGTGTCGCAACTACCAGCAAAATTGGCATTCTCCATCCAAATAAATGTTCTCAATCACTTTTTTCATCGCACTATTATTGATGAGGGAGCATCTACATGCATTATGTCTCTAAACTGTTGAAATTCCCTTGGCTCGTTACGATTACCGCAATCATCAACGACGTTGAAGACTTTTGATGGAAGAAAATATAAACCTTGTGGTATTATCAATAACCTGCAAGTTGAATTAGGGGGAAAAATAGTAAGTATTGATGTTGAGATTGTTGACGGACCCCTTGACTATAATATTTTACTCGGAAGACCATGGGTATATGCTGTTAGGTTCCCGTGATTTGGCCGATTGGTGAGCCAAATGACGATGTAACATCAAACCAAGCTTTGGAGCCCGAGGACCTAGCCTTCCTGGACTCAGAGAGGGCTCTCTCTATATTTGTAAGGTATATCTGTGTGTTTGCTTATGGTGTTCTGATATTAGGCTAGTTATGAAGTGAGTTTTTTTATTTTGGTTTTTTAAGTTTGTGAGGGATGAAACTGATTGAAAATGTAATATAGGTAAAATATATCATATCAACTGGGCTATGGGGTCAAAAAGGTCAAGGAAGCTATTAGATGATGATACAAGGCTGCTGTAGGGCCGATTTGATTCAAAGTAGAAAGGATCTTTGGGCAAAATGGAGTAAATGGACATTAAGTTTGTGAAAGACGAAGGATTTCAAGCATAACTAGTTTGATAGTAGACATAAACATGGGATGGAGAGCCATTAATCATGAAAAATGTAACTACAAGTTAAATAATACATAGAAATAAACATTCAAGTCATACATAGAAGTATAAGACCCTCTAACTTTGGGAAATGGCTATCAGACTTTGGGGAAAACACATAAGACAGTTTTAAGACTGAAATATTAAGGCCAGAATTTAAATATATATTTTTGTTATTGGGCACTGACAAACAAGCTCATAGTTTTTTTGTGCGTGGCCAGACTTGATTTGTGTCTCCTTGTTCAGTCATAGATGATAATCTAATCACTAAAGAGATAGTTTGTTAGATAGATAGGTGACAACAGTAAAAGCAGGTACACTTCATCCCTATCAATACAGAATTGAATAAACTTAGCAACAATATCCCTAAGTTACTAAAGGTTACTAAGTAACTATTTAGTAACCAAGGAAGAAAACATCAAAAGCTTTATAATATTCAGAAATGAGGTGCCTCCATGGGCATATCTCAAATTTAATCTCTACTGATCTATAGCAAGCAAGAAACATGTATCATGAATGAAAACTAGAAGACAACAACAATGCAAGAGACACTATACCATTCTACCATGTCATGGAATCTATCAACAATCCTTCATCATCCATCCAAGAACATTCAAGAGGCAATCCAAAAGCATAACACAAGTATTTTCTCCAAAAGCTCATATGACCAATATATTGCTTCTCTTCTCAAGTTCAGCCATGTTTACAATGAGAGCTTGTGGAATAAATAGGCTCAAGTGAGGAAAACCTCATGGTTCAACTTCCATTCTCATTGGCCTAATCAAAATATCTAAACTTGTCCTTGAGGCTTTGCAAAGCCCAAGGCACAAAAATATCTCATAAAATATCTAAAAATTGCTAAAAAAGGGAATTTAATTGACTTTGTATCATTTTCCAAGTGTAAAAATAGCTAAACGCACATTTGGAAAAAGCAGATTTTTGAGGTTCAAAAATTACAAAAATACTTCAAATTTATATCAGAAAAAGGTCCCCTAACTTGCTGGAAACTTTTGGCAGCCTTCCCGATGTCGAAATGAGGCTCATGATAGCTCGTTGGAAAGCTCTACGTGTCTATTTCCGGCGCAATTGAAATCACCTCAATATGATGCCTGAAAGTCCTCCAAATCTGTACTTGTGTGTAAAAAGCCATAAAATTACAGTCTGCTGATAGGCCGGGCAGAATGTGCAAAATGCGAGCCTTTTTCGCCATTTTGAGGGGGAAAATGATCTCCAAATGCTCTGAAAATCGCTGAGGACATGCTCATGAAATTATGGCATCAAATGGTATCATCCTCCTCCCTTGACAAATCCCCAAAATGAAATGGCGAATTTATGAGTTTTTGACCAAAAACTCAAAAAATGCCAAAAAACAAAAAGTTGTCAAAATGGGCCCAAAATTGGTGCGCATGACAATCAATGGTCCTTGGCAACATGCTCCGAAGCTGAAGCAAAAATTTCAAGCACTGATATGTCTTTCTTCTCTTTCCGTGCAGGGTGCTTCCCCTTAGCCTCCTTCAGTTTCTCTTGGGCTGCCTTGAGCTTGCGCCGGGCAAACTGATTCAACTTTTGATAATGTTGTATCCTTTTCCTTTGCAGCTCCAGGTCTCTGTTTTCCTTTTCAAGCTTCATCTCCAAGTGTTTATTGGCTCTTTCTATCCATGCCTCTTTATTTTCTTCAATTTCTTGCTCAAGTAGGGCAGTGAGGGGAAAAGATTGAAGATGATCATGTTCTTCTTCCCTTTGCTTTTCCAGGGCTCTTTTAAGCCCTATGGGAAATTGTGCCCTTCCGTCAGCTTGTGTTGATCTTCTCCTCTTCATCTTCATCAAACTTCATCAGATGAGCTCCTGATCCTCATTTGCGCACAGCTGCTCATTCAAGGTGAACTCTCATTAGTCTGTCTGTTGATGAGGAACAATATTCTCATAACGTACACTCGTTCCCTCACAATATAAAAAAACCCTTTTCTCTAAAGAGTGGCTTTCAACTTAATATTTTCTCAGCCAACAGTATTCTCCTTTTTCAATAAAAGGTCATACATGGTAGTGAAAAGGAGACAAACTGTTAGGTGAAAATTCTGTGTAAAGTGTCAAGAAATCACCTTGCTCTTGTGAAGTTTGGAGGTCAACAACACATTTTTGTACTTAGGATCAATGGTGGACTTTCCAATCATTACACACCTGCCCTTCCTAGTGTGCCAACCATTCAACAAACTTATGTCTTATGCAATCAACCCTTAGTGTAAGCATACAGTCAATGCCACCGTTATGGAACAAGGTGACAAAGTTTTGAAAAATGCTTCAAACAGTTCAACAAAGCCTGTAAGAGTTTTCTCTTTTCAAAATAATCAAGGCCCCTTATCAAGGTAACACCTTTGTCTTTGTAGAAAAACCTTTGCTCTATATGAAAATCAACTTATCAAATAAGCTCAAAGAACAAAAGACAGTCAAGCAAAATACACAGTGAAAACTGTCTTTTTCTGTGAGTAGTAGGAGTAACTTTTCCCTGTAGCTTTCAACAATATAAACTTCCTTTCAACAAAACACCACCCTCTCTTTGCTTAGCTGCTTCTCACACTGGTTTGACCCACACATCCTCCAACTCTAAATAGTAGCCTTCTTACGGATTTTTCCTTGTGGGACCGAAAGGCACAACACTGTTTTTGGTCCTTTTAATACACAGATGACATTTTTGGAAGGTCACCAATGTTTTATCTAATGATCATTTAGACAAGTGACCCACTGCTCTTACCCTAAAGCACGTTATCCTTCTTTTCTATTTTTCAACAATGCACACATCTTGGTAGGTTTTAACTTTGTTTTATCACAACTTTAAGGGTATTTTGCAATTGTTATTTATACTAGTGCAAATTCAATCCTTTTGATAGTTTATTTCTAGCCTTATTTCCATAGCACAATCTCATTTTTGTCATAAACTCAAACTGTGGTTTCTTAACCCCTTCCAGTATTTAGCGCTTGTGAAAACCTAGGGGGGACGTAAAACATACCTTTACAAATCGATGAAAGCCTTGTGGAGAGTTGGAGCAGCTTTACATTTGATTTGGAGGCGTGCTGGAGGGTTTAACAAGTGCGCGACACTTTGTAGAAGAAGAACGCCGCGCAATAATCCACCGGATGGCCTATCGGGTCGTGGTCGGGCGCCCGTGACCCTCCGCTACAGGGGCGCCGCGCGCGGCTACAGGAGCGTCGCGCGCCTTTGTTGCGCAATGCAAAATTTCTATCTAAGAGAGCCGCGCGCATGTACAGGAGTGCCGCGCAGTGCAAACACTTTCAGACTTGTTAAAACCTCTGCAAACTGATTTGAAAATTTGTCTTTCGGCCTTGGGAGCTACAAATGGATACTTGCTCGTGCTTGGGGGACCTCAAAATGATTTGGCCACGGTTTTAATCCCTTTGAAAAGGTGCAAAGGCCAATGGGATTTTGTCATTTAGAAATGCAAAAATGAAATCCAACTCCGTGGTTAGCCTTTGTAAGGCTTTTTTTAAAGGTTTGCTTTTTGCAATGCTGCCTTGGTGTACCCTTTGAAACTCGAAAACATGTTGACTTTATTTGAGAGGTGCCCACCCTTTTGAAATGACTTTGGCAACAGATTTTTTATGCCTTTAAATGCTAACAGAGTTTTTATGCCTTTCAACAATGCTAACAGATTTTTCAACCTTTTATGGGTAAAAAGAAATATATTTAAAACGGTCAAAACTCGTTCATTTGTGCATATAGGTTTGAAAGTGATTCTTTGGCTAATTTTGTCTCTTTGGTGAGCACCTTGCATACAATCAGTAACTTGAAGGACACTTCATGACCTATATCATTCTCCGTCACTTTTGTTAACACTGACAAGTATATTCATTATGTAAACCCCACTCCAAAACCGTTAAAAACATCGAAAATTGCTTCGGTGTGAAAATCATAGGGTTTGTCTTTTTAACTTGCTTTGTCAGTTTCTGTCTCCAGGTGTCTCTTCAACCTCTTTCCCATTGTAGGTACCAAAATTTGCTGCATTAATTTGGATTTTGCCATGGCCTATTGATTAAGAAGGGCGCCTTTTTCTAATACACTTCTCTGCTCAAAACATATCATTATGATGTCTCTGTCCATTGAATAATGAAAACCTATTTTTGTTTCAAACTTTCTAAAAACAAAACTGACAGTTTATCAAAACACCTCTTTTGCCTATGATGAACAATAGTTCCAATGGTAATGTCTCTTGATGACATAAACCTAGATTGTCTGTGTCAGCTATTATAGTATGTTTGAAAAAGCAGCTGTCTATAAATGGAGCTGCTTTCATGTGGAAATAATGACATGCCTGAATAACCTTGCAAGCTGTTCCAGAAATTTAAAACTCAGACCATAACCTGTTTTAATATCCTTGTGTTGAGGAGACAAACATATGAAGTGTAAAAAGCAGCTAGAGTTACTCATAAAAACCAAAGCTCTTATTAGCCATTTTTTTCTAATGGAGCTCTGAAATCACCAAAACTACTGCATCTGAAGGCTACATTTGTCTTTGCGGTGGAGTGTAGATCGCAACATCATGAACTTGTACTAGCGCTTTTAATGATAGCAAGATGTCACATGTCTGGGACTGTGTACTACTTTCTTGCCTTTTCTTTATGTTCATTCAGAAACCATGGACTGTATTTCACATTTCAATAGAAAGAAAAGGACACACAGAGGTATTTTTACTGAAGTATTTTCCTGCTCAAGACTGATTTGATCCATTCATATTAACACCCCTGCAGAGGTATTTTGTCATGATAGCTTTGATCAATGGAGTCTCTTTTTGATGCGCCATGATGATGATGAAACTTCATGATTCTCAGTATATGATCAAAAATCATGCAGAACTTGCACACGCATCTTAGCCATGTTTTGATCATTATCAATTCTCAATTCTAAAACCCAGAGTCATCGTTTTCTTTACCTGCCTCAGTTAAAAACAAACCGTGTTTATATTAATGAAATCTGGTGCTTCATTATTGGCCATCTCCCCTCGCTTGTAGATAAGAGGCGCTCAACCCTCACTAAGATGAAGGAGGTTCTGTAGCGCGCAGACACCATTAGCCTGCTGACGTGTTGTCTTTCTCTCTCATCAGATTTCTACAACAGAATGGAGAAGCCACAAGGTTCCTGATGAGTAACCTGTTCTGGCAGATGCATCTCAGGCTCATGTTGACATTGAGAAGCAGCTGTTCTTCTAAATGTGTATTCAAGAATTTTCTCCTGAGATGATGATATATTTCCTGTCTTTGTAAAATCCATAAAACACTGTAAAACACCTAATAATCAGCTTGAGACTCTGGTCTATGCAGTGCTGAGACTTAGGGGTGTGTAAGTGGCGCGACTTAGAGCTGTGATCAATTTCATTTGCAGAGTGGGAGGTCTGTCATGATTGGTCTGTAGCAGATGGAGGTTTTTGGCCTTTTGATGGTTGCCAAGGGAAAAATGCCTTAAAGAGCCACTTCCTAACTTAGGGGAGGCTTTTGAAACAGACTTGGATTTTCCTTTTAGAGCTAATGGGCAGACCAGTAGGGCTAAAGCTAGATAGGATAGTGATAATGATTTTTGACTTTGACATGGGTGGACTGAAAAGTAAGAGGGCGAAAAAAAAGTTTTATGAGGTTTTTCTAGATGAAAAATTGACATATGGAGATCAGCTTCTAGAAAACTCAGCTATGGATCTAGTCATCACTAACAAGTGAAAAATATTGATGACTAACAGTGGCTCCATTTTGGGAGGACAGCTCCTCGTAAGGAGGTGTCTAGAATTCAGATCTTTGGCTTATGAAGACCAGTGCCTTACCCATTAGCGCAAAATTTCACCTTTCTTTGATGCTATTTCTGAAAAGTGACAACATGGTTAACATCAATGATACTTCTACCTACCCCACTATCTTTCCTAACATTTTTTCTTCTATTTGGTGCATTTGAACTAGCAGCCTTTTGACAATGTATATTTTTCTTTTTGCAAAATGAACCTATCTATTTCTACTCTTGTATCTGCCAGGAGTTCAGATTAAACTGATGAACTCCTTCATTACTCTACCTATGCTCGATCGACTATCAAGATTAAGCAGTTTGACAAGATTTTGTTCTCTAATCTAAAACAGGAAATTTAAAATGATCAAATTAGGATTAGACAGTCTGATTTGTCATGCATTTGCGGCATAAAAAACAAGCTGCACACAAATATTATTTTGCAAAAAAAGGAAAACTAGACAAGCGGGGCTAAGATGTACAATGTGTTTTTCATCCCTCGCTTCTCTCTTTGGTTCTGTTTTAGGCATGTGGAACCAGAATCTCTCCCTAATCTAAACTCTGTGATAAGTCAATCTTACACAATGTTGACTATCTTTTGCACTCACTAACTTATCAACAAATAAATTTAAACATGCTCAGCTATGATTAGGCTAGATAGCTGAACAAGACATTGAAGTACTAGTAGCGGCATTTAGACTTGCTCACTCTCCGAAAGACTATTTTTTGGAACATGGGGCTTTGTTCTATCTTCAATCGCCTTCTTTTCTGTCTTTTACTGTTTTTGACTTTTCTATTTTTCTATATTTCAAACAATGGTATATACAATGAATGAAAGTATTTCAAACTCAGAAATCTTGGAAATGACGGAATTTAAGCATCTTATCCTCGTAAGGATCTCCTCTCACCCTTGGCCCACTCAACTCATGAAAAGAGAAATTTGGGAAGTTTTCTCTCTCTAACATGACACAGAGATTCATGCAAGAATCTCTGAACAGCCCGGTATCTTCCCGCTGTACCTCTTTGAATATCTGATTTCCACTCCTTTCCTTACTGTATATTTTCCTCAAGTAATGTATGTACTCTTGGTCATTCTTGAAATAGATAATGACATCATCAAGGTATGCAAAAATGCAGAAATTTAAAACTGGGAACATGGCCTTCATGAACAGATTTCTGATATTGGGTGGTTTTGCAATTTTGATCTTGAAATTAGATCTACCTCCCGCAAACTGAAAAAAATCTTTAAGTTGTCTACTTTGCAAGGGAATCTTTTGAACATGACCTGAAACATCATCTTGCGAAAACACATGATTAAAAGCACTTTTAATTGGTAAATCATGGTCTTGGGTAGAAAAAACAGAATTTCTGTTATAGGGATATGCAGTAATATTTCTAAAATCGAAGCAGATTCTATGACCATCTGTTTTATCCTTGATTATTATAGTTTGGTTCAGATTGTTATGTTTTCTCTTGTCAAGGTTATTCTTTGAGGGAGAATAAGTATCACGGCATTTTCCCTTGTTTTTCCTGTAGAAATTGGTATTCTGCATGAGATTTCTGATTTTAGCATTTTTGAGTTCTTCATGAAAAGACAGAATATGAGCCAATTTCAGTAGCTCAAGTATGCTGGGACTGCAACTATCATTCTTGCTTATAAGAAGTTTATCAGGCATTTTTTCTAGATTTTGAGTTGCTGGGGCTATAGTCAAAGTTTCATTTGCAATGGATGATCCATATGATGGTAAATCTTTGAGGTATGGTAGAAACATTAAACTCCCTTACTCCCAGGTTCCGAACAGGTTTATGATGTGTAAGTCTTCTAAAGCTTTTACCCGAAAAAAATTTCCGCAGGTTACTGCTAGTGTTTGACTAGGGTTAGAGTAATTCGCTTGATAGTACATAAGGGTTTGTGCTTCTTGCTCTAATCCTACCTTAGAAGGGACATACTTACTTTCTTCATGACACAGTTGTTCATGATCATGGTAGTTTTGAGTGTCTAGTTCATCATAAAGCACCAGGGACAGCTGATGTGGTGGATCTAAGTTTATTTTAGTTTTTCCGACTTTCCGACTCTTCCTCCATGTTTTCATCAATATGCATAATGAAAGAGTTCAGGTTAAAACGCAAGGAACACATTGGAATGTTGTCTAGCCTATCTTGACTGCTAATCATGTATTTCATGTGTGATTCTCGATAGAGTATTCTGGTCTGGCCGAACACAGGAATGGTGGTGTATGACATGTCCAGTTGAATATTCCCTTGGAGTTTGGATCCCCAGGATCTAGATAGAAGCATCCCATACTTGGGAGGGATGTCTGCCACTACTATATCCATGATTAGATGTTTCGCAGGGATTTGGGCCAGACTGAAACAAAGGTCTTTGATCAAACCCAGACATTTGAATCTACTTGAATCAAAAGAATACAAGTCTTTGTATGGTCTTGTGATTTCCAGGCCTAGCCTTTCCATTACTACCTTCAGCATAAGATTATGCGAGGCGCCGAAGTCTAGCATGGCATTGTGGAGGATTTGGTCGTGGATTTTTAGGCTAATGTAAAATGGAAGAGTAGTTTCTTCTTGGAATTTTCCTTCTATCTTCGGACCAAACAACACTTTAGGAGTGTCATCAGCCAGATTAACAGTGTTTGCATCATTCCCCAGATTCAGGACCTTTATCACTTGGGATTTATAATAGTTTTGGGCAATGAGTTCAGTGAGAGGCATGGTGATCTTGATCTTGGCAATTTCGCCTTCAAAGCTAAAAGGCAGCTGTAGTTTAGATATGTTTGTTTCAGCTTTTTCAGCCACGACTTTCTCCATGTTCTGAGTTTGTTGGATTTGTTTCGGGATTTTGTTTTCCATAGTGGTTTCGGTAACTTTTGTGGAAGTACTCGGAGCAGCTGAGTTAGGACTAGTTTGGGTAACTTTAGCTTTGTTTTGGTCACTCTTTTCGACCTTGATTTTGTCACTGCTTACTGCTTTCTTGAGGATGGTATCAGGGGTTTTAGCAGTATCTGAGTTACCTTTCTTGGAATTATCTTGATTTCTTTTGCTTCTAAGGTCATATTGCCCGTGAGCTTCTATTATGGCATTTTGAAAGTCTATGGCGGGGTCGTCGAGATATTCATAGTTGGCCTCATCCTGATTAGGAGAAAAGAACGCTTGTTCTTCTTCTGTGAGGTACACCTCGCTTTCATTATCAGACCCTACAATATTTAAATGACTTTCATCAATGGGTTCTGTATCCCTGTCATCCTCTTCCACATATTTTTCATTGAATGGTGGCCTAATTTGTTGGTCATTTTCCCTTGGTCTGTTTTGGGGCTGTTCCCTCCTAAAGTTTTGGTTTCGGTTTCTGTTTGGAGGGTTAGGCTGGCTATCTCTAACAGGAGCTTTTTCATTTATCCTTTCCCACATTTTGGCCATGGTTTTGACTAAGTCATATATTCTAGGATCTAGGGAAGGTGATGAAGTGGAGACCTCGTCTTTATAAGTGACCTTTCTTTCTGATCTAGTCCTAGCCCTTTTTTCTGCTAAGTTAGCATCTGCTTTTATGGCTATTTGTTGCATTTCTTCTAAGGTAGGGGGATCCTTGTCTCTCAGATGATATGTCATGTCCGGATCGAAACCCTCGGGGAATTTTGCCAAGGCTAAACCAAGTGGTGGTTTGAAAACGAGGTGGGAGGGAGTTATACACACTATTGAACCTAGTGCACTAAGCCTGGACACTTTCCCCATTTTCTCGTTTTAGGTTGTTATATTCTGATAGGATTTGAATGGGGTTTCTTCGGATTTCCCACCTATTTCTGAAGACTTGATGTAGTTCTGGGATATTGTAGATGTTGTTTGGAGTTAAGCTTTTGAACCATGTTTTGGGTTCACCACCAAGACTTTGGGCGAATATTCTCATTCTGACGGTTTCGTCGTGTACTTCCATGTATTCAAAAGCATCGCTAATCCTACTTACATGCTGTTGAGCTGTGGTGGTGTCTTCTCCGCAAAGTGGTGGGATTTTATTCTCAATATTTATTTGGGAGAGGAGCCAAAGGCGGTGGCAACACCAAAGGTGCGTACCAGGCTGCCATGACTGGAGCTAATGGATGATGTACAAGATGAAGACTAGTAGGCTGAGATGAGGTGGTTTGAACAGGTGTGGCAGATGAACTTGGTCTAGTGATCTGGTTTTGAGCAGATCTGGGATGGTAGGAGCCAAATTGATGGAGAAGCTGAAAGTCGGGGGGGTGGAAGGTGAGGCTTCTCTACTATGACTGTGTGATTGGTCTAAGGTTTCAAGATCATCAAAGTTTATTTTACTATGAGACCTGCTTCTGAAAAGAGTTTTTGACGATTCTAATTCAAAAGGTGAATCTGGTAGGATAGTGAGATGTTCAGGTACTGATCTTGTTTTACGGATGGATCTACCAGTAGCTAGATGGTCAGTTTCGGAAGCTTGCCACAGAATCTTTTCTGGGTCATCCACTATGATAAGGGGGTTTGGGTCTGGATGAGATCTGGTGTTGATTCTTCGTGAAGCCAGATTTTTGGATCTAGAGTTTAGAGAGAATGGTATTGGTGAATGTTCTGGATGAGTGGTCTCTCTAAAGTTATACTAAGGTGAAGGATGGTCAAAATAAAAAGGGATGGATTAGTGGAGTCGCCAGGTGGAACTGGGTTGTTTTTGTGAAGACAGCTATGGTCCACCACCGGTAACCAATCTGGAAATATTTTGGATTTTCTAAGTTTTATGTGCAGCCTATGGTTTAAAGCATCCTAGACTTGTTTCAACACTTCGCTAGGGTGATGAGAACAAAAAGAGTTTACTCTAAATGGGTCTATGGACTACTTGCTTGTTTAAGTATCTAAAGGACCAAAGAGTCTATAAGAGTTTGCTAGACTATCATGTACTCAATGTCCCACCATCTCCCACTATGTTAGTGAGCGATGGGATAGGTCTATCGGATAGTAACCTAGAGTTCGGTAAAATAATAAGGCCTACTAGAGGTTAGTGGAGTCGCCAGGTGGATTTTAGTTGTTTTGAGATATATGTGTACCGTCCGTTCACCGAATATTTGCTTAAAAACCAATCTTAAGGGAGCTGTGTTTTTTTGAGTTTTATGTGCATCCTAGACGTAAGAGTGTTATAAACCCGATTCATCACTTTGCTAAGATGGTGAAACAGCATGCTTTACACTAAATGATTCTAAAATATGGTTTAAGTAGTGTCTGAAGGACTAAGGAGTCTATAAAAGTTTGCTAGACTTTCATTTTACTCATAAGTCCCCACCGTGATCGCCACCAGAATGTTAGTTCCCGTGATTTGGCCGATTATGAGCCAAATGACGAAGACGAAACCAAGCTGAGCCCAAGGACCTAGCCTTCCTGGACTCAGAGAGGGCTCTCTCTATATGTGTAAGGGATTTCTGTGTGTTTGCTTATTGTGTTCTGATTTTAGGCTAGTTATGAAGTAGTTTTTTTGGTTTTGGTTTTTCGGTTGTGAGGGATGAAATTGATCAAAGATATAAGATAGGTAAAAATATGTCATATCAACTGGGCTATGGGGTCGAAAAGGTCTAGAAATATATCAGATGGTGATACAAGGTTGTTGAAGGGCCGATTTGTATCCGTGTTGTTCCGGAAAATGGAGTAAATGAACAATTTTGCAAAACATCAAGGATTTCAAGCATAACTAGTTGATAGCAGACATAAACATGTTATAGCAAGCCATTAATCATGCAAAATGTAACTATGAGCTAATTAAAACATAGAAATCAAACATTCAAGCCATACATAGAAGTATAAGACCTTCTAACTTTGGGAAATGGCTATCAGACTTTTGGGAAAACACATAAGACGGACTAACAACTCAAAATACTATGTCGGAACGCCTAAACACAGTCTTTAAGTTATTGGGCACTTTGACAAACAAGCTTTCATAGTTTTAGGCAAAGGGCTGGGATTCTGACTAGGCCTCCTTGGTTCAACAAGATGATAATCTAATCAGTCAAAGAGATAGTTTCATGGATAGAACTATGGACAGCCATAGGTAAGCAAGGCACACCATACATCCTACTTAACATGCATAGAACTTATGAATGAAACTAGCAACAATATTCTTAAGTTACTAAAGAGAAGTTAAGAATTCTTTAGTGCAACTAAGGAAGAAGAAAACATAAAAGCTATGAAGATTCAGGAATTTTGAGGTGTCTCCATGGGCATATCTCAAACTTGTTCTCTACTGATCTATAGCAAGCAAGAAACTTGTATTCATGAATGAAAACTAGAAGACAATAACATAGAAAGAGACACTATACCATTCTACCAAGTCATGGAATCCATCAACAATCATTCATCATTCATTCAAGAGCATCCAAGAGGCAGTCCAAAATCATAACACAAGTATGTTCTTCAAAGCTCATATGACCAATATATTGCTTCTTCTCTCAAGTTCAGCGTTTGTTTACAATGAAGCCCTTGGAATAAATAGGCTCAAGTGAGGAAAACTTCATGGTTCAACTTGCATCCTCATTGGCCTAATCAAAATATCTAAACTTGTCCTTGAGGCTTTGCAAAGCCCAAGGAACAAAATATCTCATAAAACATTCATAATAAATGTATATTCTAATTGACTTCATGTATCATTTTCCAAGTGTAAAAATAGCTAAACGCAATATTTGAAAAAATGTATTTTAGACGTTCAAAAATTACAAAAGCACTTCAAATTTTCATCAGCAAAAGGTCCCCTGACTTGCCGGAAACATTTGGCAGCCTTCCTTGTGTCGAAACAAGGCTCATGATAGCTCGTTGGAAAGCTCTGAGTGTCTACTTTCCGATGCAACTTTTATTTCTCCAATCTGATGCCCAAAATTCCTCCAAATTTTCACCTGTGTGTAAAAAGCCAGAAAATTACAGTCTGCTGATAGACCGGGCAGAGTGTGCAAAATGCAAGCCTTTTTCACTGTTTTGAGGGGGAAAATGATCTCCAAATGCTCTAAAAGTCGTTGAGGATAGGCTCATGAAATTATGGCATCCAATGATACCATTATCCTTTCTTGATGAATCCTGAAAATGAAATGGCGAATTTATGAGTGTTTGATCAAAAACTCAAAAATGCAAAAAAACCAAAAGCTGTCAAAATGGGCCCAAAATTGGTGTGCATGACCCTCAAGGGTCCTTAGCAACATGTTCCAAATCTGAAGCCAAAATGTTGAGTGCTGATGTGCCTTTCTTCTCTCTCCGTGCCGGGCGCTTCCCCATTGCTTCCTTTAGTTTCTCTTGGGTGGCCTTTAGCTTGCGCCGGGCAAACTGATTCAAATTTTGATAGTACTGTGTCATCTTCCTTTGCAGCTCCAGGTCTCTGTTTTCCTTTTCAAGCTTCATCTCCAAGTGTTTATTGGCTCTTTCTAGCCATACCTCTTTATTTTCTTCAATTTCTTGCTCAAGTAGGGCAGTGAGGGGAAAAGATTGAAGATGATCATGTTCTTCTTCCCTTTGCTTTTCCAGGGCTCTTTTAAGCCCTGAGGAGCCCTTCAGGCTCTTTCTAGACAGGCTGATTCTTCTCTTCACCTTCATCAAACTTACAATGAGCCTTCATCTGTATTTGCTCTTTAGCGCCCATCTGGGGTGAACTCTGTTAACTCTGTCAATTCACTGTTTTGATAGTGAAAATTTGTCTTTGAATGACTTCAACAAGTTTCCTCACAATACAAAACCCCTGCTCTTTCAAAAAATTGGCCTTTCCACCTTTAAAGTATCTCAGCCAGCAGACTTTTCAATAAGAGACCACACAGTGAAAAGGAGACAAACTGTTAGGTGAAATTTTTGTGTAAAGTGTCAAGAAATCACCTTGCTCTTGTTAAGTTTGGAGGTCAACAACACATTTTTGTACCTAGGATCAATGGTGGAATTTCCAATCATTACAAACCTACCCTTCCTAGTGTGCCAATCACTCAACAAACTTATGTCTTATGCAATCAACCCTTAGTGTAAGCATACAGTCAATGCCACAGTTTATGTGACAAGGTGATAGGGTTTTGAAAAATTCTTCAAAAAGTTCAACAAAACCTGTAAGATTTTTTCCTTTTTCAAATAATCGAGGCCCCTTATCAATGTAGCACCTTTGTCTTTGCAGAAAAACCTTTGCTCTATATGAAAATCAACTTATCAAATAAGCTCGAAGAACAAAAGACAGTCAAGCAAAATACACAGTGAAAACTGTCTTTTTCTGTGAGTAGTAGGAGTAACTTTGCCCTGTAGCTTTCAACAATATAAACTTCCTTTCAACAAAACACCACCCTCTCTTTTCTTAGCTGCTTCTCACACTGGTTTGACCCACACATCCTCCAACTGTAAATAGTAGCCTTCTTACTGATTTTGCCTTGTGGGACCGAAAGGCACAACACTGTTTTTGGTCCTTTTAATACACAGATGACATTTTTGGAAGGTCACCAATGTTTTATCTAATGATCATTTAGACAAGTGACCCACTGCTCTTACCCTAAAGCACGTTATCCTTCTTTTATGTTTTTCAACAATGCACACATCTTGGCAGGTTTTAACTTTGTTTTATCACAGCTTTAAGGGTATTTTGTAATTGTTATTTATACTAGTGCAAATTCAATCCTTTTGATAGTTTATTTCTAGCCTTATTTCCATAGCACAATCTCGTTTTTGTCATAAACTCAAACTGTGGTTTCTTAACCCCTTCCAGTATTTAGCGCTTGTGAAAACCTAGGGGGGACGTAAAACATACCTTTACAATTCGATGAAAGCCTTGTGGAGAGTTGGAGCAGCTTTACATTTGATTTGGAGGCATGCTGGAGGGTTTAACAAGTGCGCGACACTTTGTAGAAGAAGAACGTCGCACAATAATCCACCGGATGGCCTGTCGGGTCGTGGTCAGGCGCCCGTGACCCTTCGCTACAGGGGCGCCGCACGCAGCTACAGGAGCGTCGCACGCCTTTGTTGCGCAATGCAAAATTTTTGTCTAAGAGCACCGCGCGCATGTACAGGAGTGCCGCGCGGTGCAAACACTCTCAGACTTGTTAAAACCTCTGCAAACTGATTTGAAAATTTGTCTTTCGGCCTTGGGAGCTACAAATGGATACTTGCTCGTGCTTGGGGGACTTGAAAATGATTTGGCCACAGTTTTAATCTCTTTGAAAATGTGCAAAGGCCAACGGGCTTTTGTCATTTAGAAATGCAAAAATGAAATCCAAATCCGTGTTTAGCCTTTGTAAGGCCCCCCTTTTTTTTAAAGGTTTTCTTTTTTGCAATGCTGCCTTGGTGTACCCTTCGAAACTTGAAAACATGCTGACTTCGTTTGAGAGGTGCCCACTCTTTTTGAAATGATTTTTGCAACAGAGTTTTCATGCCTTTAAACAATGCTAACAGAGTTTTTATGCCTTTAAACAATGTTAACAGAGTTTTCAACCCTTTTATATAAAGCAAATATAGTTTGAAAGGTCAAAACTCTGTTCATTTGTGCATATAGGTTTGAAAGGTGATTCCTGTCAATTTTGTCTTTTTGGTGACAATTTAACACAGAAATTCAAACTTTGAATAATACCCTGATGACCTATAGACCATTCTCTGTCACTTTGTTAACACTGATGGTGATATTCATTATGTAAACCCCACTCCAAAACTGTTAAAAATTACTGAAAACTACTTTGTTATTTGAAAGGATAGGGTTTGTCTTTTCAACTTGCTTTGACAGTTTCTGTCTCCAAGTGTTTCTTCAACCTCTTTCCCACTGTAGGTACCAAAAATTTGCTGCACTTATTTGGATTTTGCGATGGCCCTTTGTTTAAGAAGGGCGCCCTTTTTCAACACACTTCTCTGCTCAAAACAAATCATATAATATCTCTGTCCATTGAATAATGAAAACCTATTTTTGCTTCAAACTTTCTAAAAAAAACTGACAGTCTATCAAAACACCTCTTTTGCCTATGATGAACAATAGTTCCAATGGTGATGTCTCTTGATGACATAAACCTAGATTGTCTGTGTCGGCTGTTATAGCATGTTTGAAAGAGCAGCTATCTATAAATGGAGCTGCTTTCATGAGGAAATAATGACATGGCCTGAATAACCTTGCAAGCTGTTCCAGAGTTTTAAAACGCAGACCATAACCTGTTTTAATATCCTTGTGTTGAGGAGACAAACATATGAAGTATAAAAAGCAGCTAGGGTTACTCATAAACACCAAGGCTCTTATTAGTCATTTTCTTCTAATGAAACTCTGAAATCACTAACCCTACTGCATCTTGAAGGCTACATTTGTCTTTGTGGTGGTGTGTAGCTTGCAACAACTGGACTTACACTGGCGCCTTGACTGATATTAAGATGTCTTATATCTGGGGCTGTGTACTACTTTCCTGCCTCTTCTTTATGTTTATCCAGAAACCATGGACTGTATTTCACATTTCAATAGGAACAAAAATAGGTCACACACAGGGTCTTTTCATCAAGTATTTTCCTGCTCAAGACTGATTGGAGCTATTCATATTAACACCCCTACAGAGATATTTTTTATGATAGCTTTGATTAAAGGAGTCCTTTTTGATGCACCCTGATGATGACTGAAACTTCAAATGATTCTCTTTCTTAGGACACAAGACCAAAAACTTTTTTTTATTTTTTCTTGCACATTTCAGATCTTAGCCCTGTTTTGATCATCACTTTCACTCAGAAACCTAGAGTCACTGTTTTACTATCTAGTAAAAAACAAACCTGTGCTTATAGTCAGTTTTGTAATTTCTTCAAATCAATATTAGCCATCGCCCTCTGCTTGTAGATGAAAGAGGCGCCTTAACCCTCTGCTTGTAGATGAAGGAGGTTCTTGGCCATGACAAATTACTAGTCTGTTTGACAGTGGTGTCTTTCTTCTATTGTGATTTCATGCTGAATGGAAGGACAAGGTCTTGATGATAACTCCTTGCTCTGTGCATCTCTCGTGCTCATGTTGACATTGAGAAGCAATTTATTCTTCTAAAATGTGGTGCTCAAGAATTTTCTCCGAGATTATGATATATTTCCTGCTTTTGTAAAACTTACATAAAGAAACACCGTAAAACACATAAATAGCTTGAGATCGTGGTCTATGCAGTGCTGAGACCTAGGGGTGTATAAGTGGCGCGACTTAGGGCTGTGATCAACTTGATCTACAGAGTGAGAGGTCAGTCATGATTGGTCTGTAGCAGATGGAGGCTTTTTGGCCTTTTGATGGTTGCCAATGGTAAAATGTCTTAAAGCGCCACTTCCTAACATAGGGGAGGCTTTTTGAAACAGACTTGGATTTGCCTTTTAAAGCTGATGGGAAAACCAGTAGGGCTGAAGCTAGATAGGATAGTGATAATGAGTTTTGACTTTGACATGGGCGGACTGAAAAGTAGGAGGGCGAAAAAAAAGTTTTATGAGGGTTTTCTAGATGACAAATTGACATATGGAAATCAGCTTCTAGAAAACTCAGCTATGGATCTAGTCATCACTAACAAGTGAAAAATATTGATGACTAACATATGCGATGACTGCCATTGTTTCTACATACTTTAGAATGATTGCGTTTCCACATAAAGGTACAATCACAGTCATTAACAATTATCTTTTTTTTCCCTCCGCTTCACAAGTAACTAGAACCGTTCTGTATATTCACTTACCCCAACTAGAAATTCAGAACATTGGTGTAGGACTCTTAAAGGATTCCACTCTTATGGGAACCTTTGCATTACCGCCGCCCGCGACATCAGCAGAAATTGCAAGCATAGAGACCTGCTACATGATCTCTTCCACTCGATCTGGCTTAAGGGAGAATACAAGTGATTCTGGTATTTCTACGGTGGATGATGTTTTACCGCTCAGGCCTATTGAGCTACAATAGCAATCAATCTATTTGGCTTGGGCAGAAAATCTGAAATCAGCGACGCCGAGTGTTTGGGTTGATCGTTCATTAGATTTTGGTACTCCATCTGATCCATTTTCGTCAAAAATTTTGACAGATGAAAATATTTTGGAAGCTATGATGGCGAAAGGAGAACCATGGGAAGATTATCATCATCGTTCCCATCTTCCAAATTATGAAGAAAATAATCTTAGTGAACTATATCACCCATCCATTCCAAATTTATTTTCGAAATCTTTTCCAATTAATGCAATTGAATCTGATCGAAATTTATCTAATATCGAAGAAACGATTTCTATCAATATTTCGACTAAACCTGGCATTGTAGAAAATATTCATGTTTGTGTATATTGTTCTCCATCAGAACTTGATTCATATCGCTCTCTTTTTTGTGAATTTCGTGACGTATTCACTTGGTCTTACAAGGAAATGCCGGGCATAGATACTAGTATAATTGAACACACTATTAATATGTATCCTGATGTCAAACCAGTGCGTCAACGGCTTCGACATGTTCATCCAAAGAAAGTCGCTGCCATCAAAGCAAAAGTTGAAAAAAATTTGCGTGCTGGTTTCATTTACCCTGTTCCGCTAACTGAGTGGGTTTCCAATATCGTTCTTGTTATGAAAAAACAAGGAACCATTAGAGTGTGCGTTGATTATCGGGATGTCAATCAAGCTTGTCCAAAAGAAAACTATACTACTCCATTTATCGACTAGATTATTGACGAGTGTGCTGGATGTGAAATATTTTCGTTCATGGATGGATTTTTCAGCTACAATCAAATCAATATCCACCCAGAAGACCAACATAAGACAGCATTCATCTATCTCTGGGGCACATTCGCATATAGGAAACTTTCGTTTGGTTTAAAGAATGTTAGGGTAACTTTTCAGAGAGCAATGGATTATGCTTTCAATGACATCAAGCACATTGTTCAACCATATCTAGATGATTTACCAGCGCATTCATGAAATCGGACTGATCACCCGATGCATTTGAGAGCCATTTTCTTATGCTACCGACACTACAAGATACGCCTCAATCCGCACAAATGTGTCTTTTGTGTTGGTTCTGTTCGATTGCTCGGATTCGTAGTCTCAAAAGAAGGAATTCAAATAGACCCACTGAAGGTACAAGTCATTCTTGATTTGCCTGCACCATCAAACATACATCAAATACAGAAACTTCAAGGAAAGGCTAACTTCCTGAGAAGGTTCATTCCAAACTACGCCGAAATGGCTAAAGGATTTACTCGATTATTGAAAAAGGGGTTTCCCTTCCATTGGGACAAAGTTGCGCAAGCTTCTTTTGATGTTGTCAAGGACCATATTGTACGAGCTTCATAAACGTATCCTCCTAATTATCAAAATGATTATTTCCTATATATCGCCACGACTGAAACGCCATCGCTATGGTTTTGGTCCAAGTATAAGATGGAATTGAACATCCGATCCATTATTTGAGTCGTAATCTCAATGATACGGAAGTTAAGTACTCGTACGTGGAAAAGCTTTTTTTGGTAGCCATTCAAGTTGTCCAAATATTTCACCATTATATCCTGCTCCGAAAAACAACAATAGTTTCAGATTGCAACCCATTGACTTCCATCTTATCACGTCAATTGCTGGGGGGGAAATATTCAAAATGGATTGTCATTTTGCAAGAATTTGATTTGGAATTCATCAAATCCAAGTCAAAGAAGTCTTTAGTTTTGGCTAAGCTTCTCTGTGACCTTCCCTCTGATAGTAATGCTACTACGTCGAAACCATCTATTCCAAACGAGTCTCTGTTTCTGATTGGATCATCTAATACCTGGTATGGAGATTTCATCATTTATATCCAAACCTAAAATTTTCAACCTAATACCTCTCACTCTGATCAGCGACATATTCGATACCAAGCCAAATATTATATGATCGTTAGCGATACACTTTATCGTCGTGGTGTCGATACCATTTTAAGGAGGTGCCTCACTCATGAGGAGGCCGAAAAAGTGTTAAATGATTGTCATGCTAGGTCTTGTGGTGGATATTTATCTGGATATGCTACCACGCAGAAGATACTCTGCATCGGTTACTTTTGACCTACTATTTTTCGAGATTGTATCCTCGCAGTCAGAAGTTTTCATACATGCCATATTTTTTACCGTAAAATCCGCAAACCGCCAGTTCCAATGCATCATGTTGTCTCTGCTGGACCATTTACGAAATGGGGTATTGACTTCATGACCTATAACCCTCCTTCGTCTGGGGGGCATGGTTATATTATTGTCGTAGTCGACTATTTTACCAAATGGGTTGAAGCGATGCCTACATTCAACAACACAGAATAGACAGCTGCATTGTTTTTCTTTAACCACGTTATTGCACGGTTTGGGGTTCCACGGGCTATAGTTACGGATCATGGGAAGCATTTTTGCAACCATATGATGTCTGAATTGACAGCCAATTTAGGATTGTCACATGATAATTCTACTCCTTATTATCCACAATCAAATGGACAAGTTGAGGCTATTAACAAAATTCTTAAACAAATGCTTCAACGAATGATTGGAGTCTGTAAAAGGAACTAGCACTTGATCCTGTACTCCACCTTGTGGGCATATCGAACCTTGGTGAGAAACGCATCGGATTTACTCCTTTTCAATTGGTGTATGGTCTGGAAGCTATCTTACCAATCCAATGTGAAATATCATCATTAAAACTCACGATATACTTGTTACCTGACACCTCAGAAGAAGAAGTGTGTCTCCTTAACCTCATCCATCTAGATGAAATGTGTCGTGAAGCCCAATTGGCCAACGAAGCGCATAAGAGACGTATAAAGGCGCAATACGAAAAAAATGTCCAGCCTCGCATCTACTCAGAGGGTGACTTGGTCCTTCTTTATGATCAAGAAGCTGATGTTATAGGTACAGGGAAATTCGAACCATTATGGCATGGCCCCTATATTGTCAAAAGAGTTCTTACTAAGGGTGCCTACGAGTTAGTTGATTATGATGGAATTCCATTGGCACAGCCTAGAAATGGGTTGTATTTGAAATGTTACTATGCTTAATCATGAGCGTAGTAATTTTTTGTATTATATTGTTTATATGTTGTTGACTTGCATTCACTATCATAATTTTTTTTTAGAGTTTTCTTGACATTAGTAATCCACTTTACATTTTATGGCAGATGAATGAATCTTCGAAACCATTTGTTGGATATTCTGATGGTTCTAGTCATAGTACGCAAAATCTATCCTCTGCAGCATGGGCCATTTTTTCTCCGAACGGCGAGTTAGTGAGTTTTCAAGGATTTGTATCGGTAAGATCGAAAAATAATATCATTGAGTATAGTGCATTGATCAAACTTCTATCTAATTCCATTTCATTTGGTATTAACCGCATAATCATAAGGTTAGACTCACAACTTGTGGTACTACAACTTACTAGTATTTATTCTGTTAGAAATACAACACTTCTTAGATTGTTCCTAAGATTTCAACTTTTGGAGAGACATTTTGATTTCATTCAATATCAACACATTTCCAGAAATCTGACTACTTTAACTGATTCATTAGCTAATCAAGTTTTAGACAGACATTTGTGACATAGATAAAGAAAACATTCACATCATTGAATTGGACTATGCATTAAACATAGGAAAAACTCTGAAAACACATAAATAGATAGTTATAGGTTTTTACAAAAAAATTTCCCAAGACACATTGGTCATTTGACCTCAAAATGTATGAAAAAAAATCACAAGTAAACTAGTAGTGCTCATGGTAACACGCTATAGATCTAGCAATCCTACGGAGCAACCGCACCCAACAGTTAGGAACCCCAATAGTGTGTCGTTGCAGTCACATGGGTAACTTTTCGATCCAGCAATCCAGAATCCTGAAGGTTAATCCCTCTATGTGATGTTGAAGCTTAGCTAGAGTTTCAGCCATATCAAGGTCCTAAAGTACTGCTCTCCCGATAGCCCTCTCTACTGGCGCATCTACCTCGCGCTCTAGTTCCTCTACTGGTTGAACGCGACCAATATCTGCATTACATTAAACATTTAGTTTAGTCTTGGAAAGAAATCAAAACACAAAAACATTGTATAAACCTTATAAAAATCAAAAAACAAGGTCGAACCAGTCTTACCCATTGCACCCCACTAAGCTTATTATGGTAATACTTGATCTGGATCTCCTCGGAAGTCGACACCTGCATATGCATACTCATCAATGGCGACAATCTGTCGCTGAAACTAGGCAAAGAATGTAGTCGAGAACACAACGGTCGATTGGCCTACATACCGACCCATGATTTCTACCCATCTCTGCATTCGAGGATCTCTAGGACTAGATATATCCAATGTTACATGTTGTGGCTACACTAGTGGAATCCGTTCCAAAGCGAAGGAGATAAGGATGGAACCATAGCTGAAATTTTTCTTCCTTCCTCCCTTTGCTTTATTTAGTTGTTCCTTTATCTGAGATAGAACAGCTTCAGACCAGTTGAATATTGTTGGCTCTAAACACTCTAGCGCATACTGCATATATAATCCGTTCACTACATGGAGTGTAACGGTACCAACAAGTTTAGCGGTTGTGAAAAGGATGGATCTCAAAGGAAAATCCCTGACATATCGGATGTTTATTTTTCCATATTTGCTAGGTTCTGACCCTGGATAGCAATACTGCATAACATAATCCCTCACTATCTCTCCTCCAACTGTAGACCCTATGAGAGAAACGGGAAAACCTCTCCTCAACAAACCTGTGAGAAAATACACATCCTCAACTGTTATGGAAAACACTTGATTTTTTATGTGAAATGCCTCTATCACCGAATCCCATGCTCGAACAAGGAACTCTAGGAGTTCTATTTGTTGCCTCATTCCCGACAATTTAAAGTACTTAAGTAGCCCACAATCTCTTAAGGCTCTTACAGTACCCGGATCATTCAAGGCAATCATATCTTGTTCTTCATGTTCTCTTTCTCTCCATGTAATTGTCATTATAATCCGATGGAAACCTGAAAATCAACCATAAGATCCATTAGATACCATTCATTGCAAAAAACTAGGCAAATTTTGGACACAACATGAAAACCAAAAACTTCAACTGTGCTCAACACACTCCCTGGGCTGAGAAAGTGCATTTCACATGATAGTACACTTCACTGTACGTATTATGCAATGCAGGTTTCGACATTCAGGAGTGCATTGCCCTCACTTATGGCATAATTTACCCTAGGGGCCTCAAAACCATAAAAAATTGCAAGGAATGGTAATGAAATGAACACTGAAATGAAGAGGAGGTTCATGGCACTAATCTCAATCAAACGGTGATGAAATCCGTCCACAGAAACGACCGCAATCAACGACTGAATTTCGGGGGGAAAATCAGGTTCAAAGCTCCAAAATGCAAATGGTAACTATGGAATGGTAAAAATGAATAGTGAAACGACATTTTATAGTCATTTAATTGTTTGCAAGTTAAATTTATTGCTATTACTATAGTTTTATTATGTTCTTATGATGAAATAAGTATATTTAATCCATTTGATGTTGTTCTGAACAGGAAAGACAACTGATGAACAGATTAGTCGTGCAGATTTATTTCAAAGAAAGACTTGACCACAAAGCATACTTTTTCTCCTTATTTTTCGAGCTTTGTTAAAAATGAAAAAGGATTTGAAACGCACTTTTATCTCTTTTTCAAGCTTCGATAATAGCGAAAAAGGAACCCCTGGAGTCTTCTTTCAGCTCTTTTTAGACTCCGATAATGTAAAAATATTGCCGAGCACTTGTCTTTTCGAGCTCGTTAAAGTAAATGAATTGATATCTACTCAGTATAAGTTTAACCCTTTTCCAGACTGAGATGGATTATTTACGAAAAAGGAATACCTTGGTTAAACATGACCAAAGAGGTTCTCTCAGATATTATTTTACACTTTTTCAGATCTGAGTGACAAATTTACCAAAAAGTACTTTATGGAGTTCTCTTTCGCCCTCTTTTTCAGACTCTCTAAATATTTAAAAGGTTCGGGCTATCACTATGGTTAAGTTGGTTAAAACATAAAATAGCGACGGGCTTGTCGATCATGGCAAGAATCGAGTTTCATTCATCGCTAGACTCATTAAATTATTAAATAGCGATACTTTATTCGCCCAAAGGGTTGAATTATAGATCAAGCAAATTTTATCCTCCTCAAGCTTGTTAAAAAATAAAGAGGTACTGGTCGACAAATGACCGGGGAAAATTTGGGAAAAGTAAGTAAAGTTTCTTTTGGTAGCAAGTCGCTCTTGAACATGACACTTCTTTCACTCCATGTCCGTGACTGTTTGGGTTGGGTAATCATATTGATGATTCACTCACACCTATGGTTCATCATAACTTCACTTTGGTTTTAGGTCAATGCTGCCAACTCATCATAGTGTCGCCGATATGTTCAAGAGAATTCATCCAGTGATTAAAAACTCATCCATCTGCAATACTCGTAAACCTTCATTTTCATGATCGTCATCTCTGAAAATTTCTATATCAAGTCATACCCTTCTCTCCGAAAACAGTAACTCCTATTTTGAAATAAGGTGACTTCCTGTCGACTACAAATAAATATCCATGAAGTTCACTTAGAAACATCAGATTCTAGTACCATGAGGCTTGTTACAGCATCGACAAGATCCTCGCTTCTGGACCTTTGACCGAAAGATGTTGTTTGGCGTTCGACATCAAATCATCTATTAACGCCTTACAAAATGTACTGCAGTACCTTAAGGGCCATTGACATTAATGGTGGTCGTCTCGCATTTGTTAACAGCTCACATCATTGGCTGGTAATCAAATGATGTCTTTCCATGTTCGATGAAAAATCATATATTCGCATGGCTAGACTTGTACCCGAATGATCGAGTGAACGAGATAAGAAGACCCCAGATCTAGTTTCATCCATTCGGGCTACAATTTCAGGATTTTTGCACACATCATCTGTACAATGACCTTACATACATATTGTCATCCAACATGGGCCTATATCTGTAGGCGTGTCTACATCTGGGCAACATTCCAATGTAGATGACTTTCTGAATTATGTACATGTTATTAGATTGTTTTATGTGCTGACTATGGGAATGCCTACCCTCAACAATTATGATCAATAGAGTATATATCATGATGAAATGTATTGTAAGATTGATGTAGGTTACCATTCCACTTTGTTTCCAGGCTCATCACAGCGTAAAGCATCTCAATCAAATGTTCTTATTATTTGGATCTCATGCTTTAGGGGGCAATTGTAATAGGTAAATCTGGGCACCAATCCTAATGACCTAGTTAACTGGGCATCATCTCCAGGACCAATGATCAAAGGTATATCATTCCCTATCATTTCAGATACATGCCCTAAGACAAGAAACAAGACAGATCAAGCAAGACTTTCGTCAAGCAACAATTTCCATGGTTTGAAGCTTATTGTATAGCATATGAGAGCTCACCAACGCAGGCTCTAAGGGGCCTAAGTGCATTGCATATGTAGGTAGCCCCATGCAAGGCTGATCTGCAAAGCACTTCCCGACATTCACAGGTGCGTTGCTAACATTGGGAGCGAAATTCTCATTGTTCTGGAATCTCCACTTGGTCAGTGCCTTCTAGAAGAGTTCACATGTGTCAAGCTTCAGATCCAAGTGTCCATTTGACATCTACATGAATGGAAACATGTCTTGCCTATTTTCTGAAATTTATTGATTGCAAAACAACCTACAGTTCATCTATAAATTGAACATAGTTCTAAGTGTTTGAGAAGGAATAATTTGAGTAGAGAAATGCTAGAGAATTTTCAATTGAGAGCTTGGTTTGTAGAGCTACTGCTGGAAATATTTATGCTATGATGAGACCTGGAAACTTTGCTGGAAGGTCCCTTCAAATCAGTCACTAGGTTGTAACCTCTCCTTCTATCATCAATAAAGAGTACTTCTTTCTTTCCCCTACATGCATCTATGTTAACTTTGATTTTCCATATTGTAAGATCTTGGTTGATGAATGAAGTTTATGCTTAACTTATTTAGCTAACTAGCTTAAATAGATATCTATATTATTGCATCTTCTATTGTTTCAGTGTTCTTTCTTGCAGGAAGAATTCAGACCACATACCGCTTGAATTTGAAGTTGCGACAGAAGCGACAGAAGGAGCCATTTGGAAGCGATTGAACAAGTAAGCCACCAATCCTCTCTGTGTATCTATTCTGAGTTAGGAGAAATGGTAATATAATCTTTCACCTGTTGTTCTAGACTAACACCTGTCTAGGGAAGCGTAATTTATCTGTAGATTACAATTCTGGCCCAACAATAGGCATGTTGTCTCCCCTTTGCTGTGAATGTCCTTGAGGAGTTTGGCTTCTCACCTTGCCTCTCTTCTGCTGATAATCATCATAAACCATTCCTGTAGAAATGTTTTAAGATGTGCAACTGTCCTTTTGTAGAATTTATGCTCTGATCAAAGGAGGTTTCTCTTGAAGGTTTTTTGATACCTTTTGGAAAATCATAAGCTCACCCTCCTTTTCATTTGATTTCATCTTTGGGGCACATGTAAAACAGTGAGTTTAGAAAACCAAAACAAGGAATAACCTAGGAAACCCTACATGACCTATTGGGAGGACTTTTGGACTTGGCCTTTGGCTGAATACTTCACTTAGGCTTTGTAGGTGTAAAAAAGAGCATTGAAAAAACTTTATGCATTGCAATCCTAGAAACTGATAACTTTGATTTATCTAAAGAGCCTAGAAAGGTAGCTTAAAACCACCAATGCTTGAGGCATTTGGTGAATAGGGGAAAAGGTTAGGCTACTTGGCAATCCAAGGTGTAAGAAGAAGGGTTAGGCAAATAGAAATAGAATGGTAAGGTCAGAGGTGGTAAACATAGTGAGAATGAGTGGCATAAGTCCATGATTTGGTATTTTGGGAGTGATAGGTTGGCCATGCCTTGATAGAGTAATAGAACAGTGACAAATTTATCCTAAGGATAATGAAGGCAATGAGATTTATAGAACTCACAATATTCATGAATTTTGTTTCTAGAAATCTGGGATAAACATTTAGTCATCTATGGAAAGTAAAATATTACTGATGACTAACAGTGGCCAGAGGGTTCTCTCAAGTGGAGGGGATTGATTATTATGAGACCTTTGCACCAGTCATAAGGTACTCATAAATCAGATCCATCCTTTCACTTTCAGCATAGATCGGATGGTAGATACATTAGATGGATGTAAAGACCGTCTTCCTCTATGGAGTGATTGACGAAAAGGTGTACAATGAGTAGTCGGAAGGTTTTGAGACCTTTGACAAGGAGTCACATGTGTGCATACTCAAGAGAAAACTATATGGGTTGAAACAAGCACCTCGTGCTTGGTACACCAGGATTGACAGCTACTTCACCAAGTTTGGCTTCGCCAAGACTAAAGAAGATGCAAACCTTTACCATGTTTTGGTAGAAGGTAAGATTTGATCATTGTACTTTAGGTCGATGATTTCATATTGACAAGTGATGAGCAGCTCATCAAGTCATGCAAAGAGGATCTTGCAAGATATTTTGGGATGAAGGACATGGAGATCTTGCATTATTTCATGGGATTGGAAATTTGGAAAAGAGATGGGGAGCTATTTGTATCTCAGGGAAGCAAACCCATGGAGACTCCTCTAGCAGGAAACTGGAGGAATAAGGATGTTACTTCATGCCAAGTACTAGATGCTACCATCTATAGGTAGCTTGTGGGTTCACTCATGTATTTGGTGAACATACGACTAGACATATGCTATGCGGTTAACCAGCTTAGTCAAGCTATGGTTAAGCCTACTAAGCTCTTTTGGAAGGCACGCACACATGTGTTGAGATACCTCATAGACACTACAGAGTTTAGGCTATGGTACAGACAAACAAAGGGAGTGAAGCTTCAAGGCTTCACAAATGCAGATTGGGCAAGGAGTCCATCCGACAAGAAAATCACATTAGGGGCCATCTTCAGCATTGGATTAGCAACAGTTTCCTGGTACAACAGGAAACAGAGATCAGTTGCACTCAATTGAGGAGAACCAGAGTACATGGCAGCCAATAAGGAAGAATGTGAGGCCATCTGGATGAGGAAGATACTTGTTGGTTTTTTTAGTCGATAGATGGATCTGACGGTGATTTATTGTGATAACTAGAGTTGCATCAAACTCTCGGTTAATCTTTTTTTTCATGACAGGTCCACGAATATTGATATTTGGTATCACCATCTCAGAGATTGTGTACAGAGGAGGATTATGTCATTATATTACATTCCCAAGGAGGAGGAGTATGCAGACATCTTGATGAAGGCATTGTTAAGAGGCAAATTTAGGTTCCACAAAAGCAAGATCAGGGTAACAGACAATATCTTCCTTTTCTAGAGGGAGTGTTGAAATTGGCAACAAGAAGGGCTTCTAATTAATTTTTCCTTAATTAAATTAGAAGGAAATTGTAATTCCATATCACATGACAACTTGTAAGAGTTAACTGAGTTGGGAAGACTTAGTTAGTTCATTCAATTCAAGTTGGGGTAAAAACTAGATGTTAGGATATTCCGACATATAGGAAATAGTTAAGTATAACTTGGTCCAGTGTAAAGTTAGGTAAAGTGTGTTTCTTTAGTATGTACTTTTGTAATTTATAATATGATGGTCATGATATGTAGTGATCTGAAAGTTCATTCTCTCCTTGGTATTACTGACACTTGATCCATGGCTTAACACTTGATTGGTCCATGATCTCTATTTAAAGAGCATTTGAGGGTCATTTGTCCGGTGAATGTTATGAGAGAATCTTATGTAAATTTTATTTCTTTACATTAATAAGTTGTCTAAAGTGGTCATGTTGGCTCAGGCCATGGATTGCTTCCCTCTTAGAGGGTTTTAACCACATCAAATATTGGTGTATTGATCTGTGATCTATTTATGAGCGGTGACATTTGGTGTTTTGATCTAAGGAACTTACTCTGTAAATTCCTACATGGTATCAGAGTTGTTTGAGGGTCACATTCATTGTTGATCCAGATCCGAAGCCAGTTTTGACTGCATGTGACTTCCATTTTCCAGATCTACTGTTTCTTAACACTTTCGAGTTGGGGGAACTACTATGTTGTGTCTAGAGCCTCTGTTCCAGTGAGGAACCCCTTTTGTTTCATGTGAAAAGGTTTCTGGTTGCCCTAGCTATGTTATTTTAGATATAGAGGTATAAAGTATCTTTTGCAGTTATATTTATTTATCCCTTTATTTATTTCGATGTATATTATTTTTATTATTATTACCATATATATACCCTCTTCTCTGCATATGCTCTTTTATTTGCGATCTGTGCGATTTGAAAAACCAGAAACAGAAAGACGAAATTTTTCTCCTATTTATGCTCTTTCCCCGAGACTTTGTGTGATCTCGGGAAAGAAGAAATAGGGAGAAAAATACTTAGTTTATGGGCGAACTAACTATAAATATAACATCAAGGTGCAAGGATTTCATATTTTTTTTTTTGTTGTATGCACGGTTGTTTTTCACAAGAAAAAAACACACACAAAAAAAAAACCCTTTCCTCCTTTCCAACAATTACTAAATATTTTAACTAGATCACTTCGTATAAAGTTACTTTATGACAATAGAGGTCTTGGGTTTAAGTACTTTTGTCAAGTTAATTTTCTAAAAATCTTTTTTTTCAAGTTACTTTTTCTATAAAATAAATAAATAAATAAATAAAAATTTTAAAAAAAATCTAGTTACTTTAAAAAAAATAAAAAATAAAAAATAAAAAATTTTGTCAAGTTAATTTTTTTTAAAACACATGTTAATCTATGTTTTAAAGTTACTTTATTTAATAGTGTTTCTCACCCATTATAAAATGTGAGTCACTTACAATCTAAAGTCACTTTATCTTTTATTTAAGTTATAGTCTACTTAGTCATTAGTTCATAAAGTAACATTGTAAAAAGTGACTCACTTATTTATAAAAGAGGGTCACATAAAGTAGTTTTTTTTTTAAGTGTGAGCTTATTATATTAAGTTTTGAAGGGCGCAAGGGGGATTTTTTTTTAAAGTACAACTTCATCATCAACTTTCAACCTATCATTTGACTATTTGGCATATACTACAACTTTTCTTCAAAAATGCATAACTTCTTCATCTAGAAGCCGTTTTTAGAGCCATTTTTTTAACCAGCATAATTTTTCAAGATCTTTCCATTGAAGCAGTTAGTTTCAACCTTTACAGCTTCAGTTTTTAAAAATGGAAATTACATGTCATGTTATTCTTAACAGCACCATTATTTCCAATGGTTATCCTACATGGTAGACTAACTTAGAAGTAAAGGGCTTTATAGAATAGCCTATGGACTAGAAACTAAACCTATGAATGAAGATAAAAAGGCTAAATGGGGAAATAAAAAACATCAAGCATGAGGGTTGATAGGAATGTTCATTGCTCAAGATCTTAGATTTCATATCCAAGAAATTGACTCTCTTGGTGAAGCTATGTAAAAGCCAAATATTTTTTTTGGTATTCAAAATGAAACCAGACCCCACCGGCTTGAAAATGAGTTGCTTATTTTCGACCCCAATAATTTCTCGTCTATTGAAGATTTTTTGTCCAAATTAAAGCCCCTTAGGCTTCTCTTAGAAGGTTGTAAGGTCAAAAGGGAATATGGTAGTCTTATTTATTCCATTCTTGCTAAGTTAGGCCCTACATACTCTGTATTTGTTTCCACCTTCCATTCCACTAGAGAAGCCCTCATTTCCCAAGGAATACCCTACAAGTCCCCTTCTATTGATGCCTTTTGTGATTAATACCTTGTTCTTATTAATATTGGAAACTATTCTAATAAAGCCTTAGCAGCCCAGCAGCAACCAAATCCAAAGAATCCTAAGAAGAAGCATCCTAAAAAGAATGGTCCTAAACCAAACAAGGGTCTTAAGCACTCCCAGCCACAAAATGAAAAAGCAACTCAACAAACTGATAAGGCAAATAAAAACAAAAGGAAGAAGACAAAGAGACATTTCAAATTTTTTAATCATGATGGCCACGTAGAGTCAAAATGTTTTAAGAAGATGGGAGTCTTGGAAGCATAAATGAAGAAGAACAACATTCATTTGGATAACTCTTCAACTTCATCTTCGAGAATGGCACTTTCTACATGTGGTTGTCAAGAATCAAGATCTGGTTATGCATTGAATGTATCTTCTTCTTCTCATTCTCATGAGTGGCTCATTGATTCTGGAGCCTCTTACCACATGGCCAAAAATAAATCCATGTTTTCTTCTTTAAATGATTGTAACACCAAAATGTTTATTTTGGTGATGATAGATCTCTTAGTGTTGTAGGATCTGGAACCATTCATATATATAATGGCTAGTTTAATGATTTATTATGTGTTCCTACCTTGTCCTGCAACCTTCTATATGTTTATCATATAACTCATTCAGGTGAAGGGAAAACCGTAGAATTATCACCTCATGATGTTATAATTATGGACATAAGAGATCCTAGACATATTTTAGCTACTGGCATTGTTGATGATTCCACAAGGTTGTATAAGTTTGACAACTTTGGGTCATCAATTCTTCCCTCCATTTTTGTTGCTCATAATGATGAAGTGAGCAAACTTTGGCATGAGCGATTTGGTCACTTAAGATATCGCTCTCTTCAAACTCTATGTAAATAAAATATGGTGACAGGTATTCCTATGGTATCTTGTCGAGATGGTGGTTGTTCCGGTTGTGTACTCAGAAAAAATCGTCGGGATAGTTTTAACAAACGTGCCTCTTGGCACGCTTCAGCCCCTTTGCAGCCTGTGCACAGTGATTTATGTGGTCCACTTCCAATTGTTTCTTTCTTTGGCTACAAGTAATTCTTAACTTTCATTGACGATTTTTCCAGATGCACTTGGGTATACTTCTTAAAACTCAAGAGTGAAATTTTTAGCATGTTCTTGACCTTTAAGGCCTCTGTTGAGAAATAAATTGGACATCAAATTCTTAAGTTAAGATCTGACAATAGAGGAGAATATGTTAACAACAAATTTATCAAATTTTACACTGAGTATGGCATTCAATTGCAACATATTGTTCTGTATACTCCACAACAAAATGGTGTAGCTTAAAGGAAGAATCGCACTCTAAAATAAATGGCTAATTGTATGCTTCAATATAAATGACTTAGTCTTAACTTTTTGGGAAAAGATAATAACTGTGCAAATTAAATAGTAAATCGCACTCCTACTAAGGTTTTAAGGAATATCACTCCAGAAGAAGCCTAGAGCTCAATCAAACCAGATGTAAGTCACTTTCGTGTTTTGGAAGTGAAGCTTGGGCTCATATTCCAGATGAGAAACATAAAGCCTTAGAACCTAAGAGTGAAAAATGTATTTTTGTTGAATATTCTGAAGATGTCAAAGGATATAGACTTCTTCAACCCAAATCCAAAAATGTAATCATTAGAAGAGATTTAAATTTTGATGAAAATATATCAGCCTGCGAGCCTAGTTCTACGGGTGTGTCATCTTTGGCCTGCAAGCCTGATTCGGAATATGTGCCACCTCTCTCTATCTCTTCTACTTCTGAAAACATTCCTTATACTTCAGATGATGACAGTGAGGATGAAAATCCTCCTCCACCTCCTCAGGATATTTCTTCAACTCTACAACTTCCAAAATGGGTCCGCTCTACTCGGGATGTAGCAGGTTCTCTTGCGGGTGACCCTGCAGATCAACGTCGTACACGTTCTCAGTTCGACAGAGTCTCTTCTTCATTGGCTCAAGTTCCAAAACATTATGATCCGGATACCTTTGAATAAGCTTCGGGTCATCCAGATTGGGAAGCAACTATGAATGAATAATATCATTCCTTATTATAAAACGATACTTGGGATCTTGTTCCTCTTCCAAAGTGAAGAAAACTTGTCAGATGAAAATGGGTTTACAGAACAAAGTTTGGACTAGATGGAAAATTGGATAAACATAAAGCTTTTCTTGTTGCTAAAGGATTTTCACAACTTGAAGCCATTGACTATACTGAAGCCTTCTCCCTTGTTGCCAAAATGAATTCTATCCATCTTGTTCTTTCTCTTGTTGCCTCCTTTAAATGGGAAATCCATCATATGGATGTTAAATCCGCCTTCTTACATGGGGACATGCATGAATAAATCTACATGGAACAATGCCCTGCCTTTATCCAAAAAGACTCTATCCTTGTTTGTCACCTTAAGAATTCTCTCTATGGTCTCAAACAAGCCCCTCAGGCTTGGTATGCAAAAATGGATAGATTTCTCTTAGATAATGGATTTTATAGATTTCATTCTGACAAAACTGTCTACACCAAGAAATTGGTTAAGTCCTTAATCATCCTTGTTATTTATTTTGATGATCTTATCCTTACTAGTAGTGATCCCAACCATATAAGCCATGTGAAGTCTAGCCTCAAAAAGAAGTTTGAAATGATAGACTTAGGACACTTTCATTATTTCCTTTGTCTTCAAGTCTTGCAATCCAAAGAAGGTATTACCATTTCTCAGTCCAAGTATGCATTTGATCTTCTATGCCACTTTCACATGGAAGACTGGAAGCCAACCCCTTCTCCCTTTCAGTCTAGAGTCACGATTTCATTCACTTGTACTTCCCTTGAGGTTGATGCTACCTTATATCGTCAACTTGTTGGTAAACTTATGTATCTAACCCATACCCATCCTGACCTTTCCTTTTTCATTGGTCTTGTTGCTCGGTTTATGCACAAACCTCGTGAAATTCAATGGAAAGAAGCTAAAAGAATGATTCAATATGTTCGAGGTACAGTTTAGTTTGGGATTCATTACAATGCAAGAAAATCTGCATTGTTGGTTGGTTTCACTAGTTTTGATTGGGTTGGTGACCCTAATGATCGAAAGTATACTGCAGTTTATGTATTCATTCTTGGTTCAATACCTATTACATGATCTTGTAAAAAACAAAATACCATCTCTCTTTCTTCTGCAGAAGCAGAGTATCATGGTGATGTTGAAGCCAGCAAGGAAGCCTTCTGGCTTCATCATATCATGTCCGAATTATGTCTTCATCAGCAACATCCAACTACACTTTGGTGTGATAATCAGAGTGACATTCATCTATGCAAAGATCTATTTCAGCATTAGCATAGCAAACAGGTTGGAACAGGGTCTCCTATGAGCTGCGAAACTGGTTCGATTTTGTATATTTTTTATTATATTTATTCTAGCACAGGGGTTTTGGGGTGGGTCAACGCCCCAAAAGCATTGTAATGGGTGAAAGGGTAGACCTAGAATCCGCAAACCATGGTTTGCGGACCATAGGAAATATTAGGATAGATTGTTATAAATAGAGGAACATTTTGAATTGTAAGGTAGATAAATAAGGAATAACTATTGATGTGAATTGTGGTTTAGTAGATTTGTTTGGGTTTTTGGGGAAAGGACTCCTGTTGGTTGTGTGCACGGAGATCCAGAGTCCTGCTGTGTGCGGACCCTGCTGCTGTGTGCACAAGTCGGGACGGGTATTGTAAGAAGGAATTGATGAATGGATGAATAAGAAAGGCTGTTTGAGAACTGAATCTATGTGTATTGTTTATGTGAATAATTGGTAATTGTTGTATTATGCGTATTTTGTATTCAGCTACAAAAGTTCTATGTAAGTTCTTTTACTGCTTCTATATCTGTTTTGTTCTGTTTTATGCGATACTGAGCTACTGTCTTAGAAGTATATAATCATCGAGCACCATAGTATAGCTGACCTTGTGCACGTGGATGTGAAAAGAGACCTATAGTTCATGCTCATGAAGGGGTGATGTGGACATCACCGGGCAAGACGCAGCTTTGCTTGCCTTACCTATCCTTTCTCAGGGTGTAGAAACCTAGTCCCAACACCCACCCATACTACTTGGAGTGAGACTTTGACCTGCGCAAGTAGGTCACTGCCGAAAGGGCCAGTGGTATAGGGGTTTGTTGGCAAACCTTGAACTTCGAACCTGGGTCAGGACCCCTCGAGCCAACAAATGGTTCCATTGCTAGGACCCGAAGCATTTTGAGGAAGGGATCGGGTAATGAAAAGAGAGTATTAGAAGCCTGAAAGGAAGGAAATTGAGGATTGGTTCGAAAAAAAGATTCAGGAATTTGCAATAAAAGAGAATCGCAACACGAAGTTAACGGCGAAAAAGTGGAAAAATAGGTACATTGTTACAGAAAGCTACGAAATTTTCTTTGTGACGTTTACAATCGAGCTTCAGGAGTGGCTAGCTAGGCTTGTAGAATTCCATAAGTGTTGGAAGGACTAACGAGTCACTTAGTGGACTCCAGAGCTGATCCAACAGCTGGAGAGGACTAATAATACCATCACTCGCATGGTGGATCACTGGGTGGACAGTGTGCTAGGAGGATTTGTGACATAATTTTCCATTGATCAGTTTGTCCCCTACTTTGAGGCCGAGCAAATATTCTTTAAAGGGTTCCAGGGCAACTTTTTGAAGACATTACCTTTGTTGATTAAGATACTACTGTGCAAGAAGAGTATTTTTTGTAGTCATACCGACTGAATGACCTCGGATCCAGATGAGAGAATGACGCGCAGTGGTAAATATTATCGGACCAACATTGACGGGGAAATATCTGCCCTATAATCCTCTATGAGAGACAGCTGTACAAAGCCCTCCAGCTACACCGCCATCCAGGCTGCACAAAGGTAATAACTCATCCATACCACCACCTCTGCCGGACAGCGATATGGTTGTGCACCTAAAACTACCTACCTTAAAAGGGGTAGGGGATGAGGATATGGACCGATTTTGGTTTGTTGCGGATTCTGTATGGACTGCACAAAATGTGACAAACGATACAGTGAAGAGGGCACAGCTGTCCCTGGCATTCTAAGAAAGAGCGTTGGACTGGTATATGCGATACATCTCTCAGAACAGGAGTGCATCTATTCAAGATATTAAGGATGCTCTGAAGCAACAATTCCGAAAGCCAAAATCGTACTCTCAGTTGGTAGCAGCAGTGAAGGACTTCAAGCAAGGTGTGTCTGAGTCTGTATGGGACGCTAATCAGCGACTGAAGAAAGAAATTAGGGCAGGAGGATTTGAGTATGACAATAGAAAACATACGGAATGGTTCATCGCTATGTTGTTGCCCCACCTGCGTACGCCAATGAGTCACCAAACCTTTGAGTCATAGGAAAAATCTAGGGAAGTCGCTATGAAACTAGAAGCTGCACCCAGAGAAGATACTTTGTTAGGAGTACAGCAAATTCAGGAGTAGCTCGGAGCTATGCACATGGAAATTCAGAACCTGCAAAAGGAATGAGGAAAAGGAGCCAGTGCATATTTATGGTGCATACGATGTCGGGTATCTGGCCATACGAAGGATCAGTGCCCTCTATTGGCAGATTACATGCAGGCTGGGGGACCTAGTCTGATCCGCCCAGGAGCGAATGGGGAACCCATCCTATCACGACTAGGCTCGAGCGGACCTGCACTGTGGTGCAATGACTGTCGTGTAGCAGGGCTGCATGACACGAACCATTGCCCTCGGCTAGGTGCGTATGTCTCAGAACTGAAGCAACAGTGGTGCAAGTTATGTCGGTCGGTAGGACATAATGAGCAAAACTGTCGCACTTACGACCTGATGATAGATCGCAGGAACTTGTATAGCATACAGTCAGACCCTGCGTCGCCTAGATCCCCTGTGAGATTTGGTGGCTCTCCAGCAAGGGGCAGGGGAGGTCGGGGAGGAAGCTAATCTATTATAACTTCGGGGAAGTAGGACACTTTGCAAGGGACTGCCCAAATCCTACAAGGAAATCTTGAAAATATTGTAGACAGATGGATCATGTGGTTGAATATTTCCCAATTTTAATAGCCAAAATGCAGGAAAAGAATCCCATCCCCACGTAGAATATGCAAAGAGTTAAATCCGAGCTAAGGAACATAGACCCAAGTGTGAAAGTCATAACTCATAGTGGGATGGTCACCCAAGGATCGAAGGAAGAGACTGCGAGGGATCCTCTGACCTATCAAGAAGGATCACACATAAATAAGGGACAAGAGACAATGGTCGTAGCTAACCAAGACCTCGCTCAAAAAGTAGCAGCTACTGCGCAGGTACTGACACACCCCAAGACAAATGAGGGGGTTGATCCCTTTCTGTAGGCATGTTTGAAGCTACTACCTAACCCAAAGTCTATAGAGAACCTTCAGACATTAATTAATAGTTGCGCAGCGTGGCCCGATCCGACCCTCGAGACCAAGGATGTACACAAACTATACAGGTATAAAAGACGCACCAGAAGAGAAATACGGCTGACTACGTAGATTGGTGACTATGAGATGGATCAAGTTATTTAGGACCTCGAATCAGATGCGAACGTGTTACCGAAGCAAACATGGAAACAAATGGGAGAACCTAAATTGGAATGGTCCACCATACAGCTGCACATGGAAAATCAATAGAAGATCATCCCTCTAGGAAGGCTGTAGAAAATCATGGTAGATATCGTAGGAGTAAAGGTCCAAGCTGACTTTGAGATAATAGAAATCGTGGAAGATGTGGATCCCTACCCTGCACTCGTAGGAAACGACTGGGCTATAGATATGGTGCGTGTTATCAATCTCAAAAAGCACAGCATGGTGTTTGAAAATAACGGCACACGAGTAATATTACCGTTGGATCACGCAGAAGGAAAATGGTATACAGAGCTAGCGCAGGATGCGGAGGAAGTGGTTCACATCTACAAGCTCACTACACAGGATGAAGATTGGATTAACCCCACGGCGGAAGGAGTACTCTGCTGGGAAAAGGATAGTGAATGCTTTTCCGACTCTGATGGGGAACTAGAGAATTGGCAAGACCAGTTGCATGAGGTATCGGCGCTACAATGTCTTCGGGTCACAAGGAACTTCCACTGCATCTCTATCGAGGCTAGAGACCTGCCCTACTTTGAGGACTCAGGTAACATTAAGGAATTTTTACGCGCAGTCGAAGCAGTAGTTCCCAAGCGACGCAAGCTAGGGGCCCTTAAGCTAGCCCTGTGCGGAACGCCTGCGCTCTGGTGGGATACGCATGGGAAGGTCTTCCACGATTGGGAGGAATGTCAGGATAAGATGATCCTGTGAATTGAAGCTCCAACTAGGAGATGGATCCAAACGTTCCTTGGGTCAGAAGACCCACACCGATATTTTCTTACATGGGAAACATAATGGTGCAACAGAACCCCAAATGAATTGGTTCACCTATTTATCCATGCCTTAGGACTACATCCAACTGCATGGTATTTAGATGTGGGGCAACATCAACACACGCACCACTAGGATAATTTTCGGGATGAGTTTCTACGAACATTTAGGGTGGAAGATGGCACAGGGGTGCTCAACGCAGCTCTACCAAACACGGACACCTTGACTAAGGGGATATCACACCTTTACATCGCACCTGGATCAAGGGGAACGCTGGTACCACACACGGTTGAATACTGGAGCCTTAGCCCAACGGAAGGAAAGAATGATCCCCGAACTGTCCTATCCACGATGCTAGATGGAATGCGCACGGTTGCCAAGTTGCTTGAGTTGTACCTAAATCACATTACAACACACTCGACATCGGCTTTAATTCGAGATGTGTGAGCAGCATGGACGCTTCATCCAAGGTCAGTAGATCCATGGGAAAGCCATCAGGTGCGAGCAATGACTATCAGAACACTGCATTCTAGTGAAAAGGGAATCTTACCATTATGAAAAACAGGCGACTGGCAATCAATGCGGCAATTTATGGTGAGTTTTTACCGATTGCTTGATGGTAAGTTTCAAGTTAGATTTACTCTACCGTTGGATAGCCCCAGACATTATAAGGAAGAAAGGATAACTCCAATCAAGGCTCCATATTGTTTCTATAATCTGCATAGGTTATTCTATTGCTTGATTGTCTGGACCTTTAGTGTTTGGGTCATACCCCATCAACCTACTTCTATTGTCTATGAGTTTCCAAAGTTCGAAGCCTATCCTTTTGTTTCTATGGTAGCCCCTAACCTTTTGAATGCTTCGGCACCTACCAATCCAGTGCCTGTAGACATTGTGTTGAGAGGGTTTGGGGATGCCAAGATTGATAAGCTGATTTCCCTCTGGCTCCCTACAGGGAAAATTGACTTTGAACCCTATGCAGAATGGCACCAAAGCTACATGACGGAAGTTCACAACCTTTCCAAACATGGGATGATCGCAGGCCCCAACCGGATGGGCTCGAAAGATGCCATGAAGGATGATATGCAACTGTCGCAGCGCGCTATGAGAACTGATGCAGTCAAGTCATAGCTAGTCCTGCACACGAAAGGGCTGACTAACAAGGACACTCCATCCCCCTGCAGTATGAAGCGGTATAAAGATACGCTGCGACTTCTCCGTAGTTCCGGGCTACCTGCCAACGAAAGCCATACTTATTCACTTCCTAGCACTGTCTTGGTCGGCGACCACCGCCCAACAGCTACGGAACTACAAGTGGACTTGGCGCAGCTACCCCGCGAGGTGTTACAGGGTTTACACACCGTCGTGCTGCAAGAGATCCATCATTGTGGCCAGACCGCATAGCAACAGCTCGATGTGGCCACACCGCTCCTCACACGCCAGACTGAAGATATCTCCCTTATGGCACAACTCGAAATAGTGGTTCACCAGCTCGACAGAGAGATCCCTAATGAACCCCTGGCTTCAACTCTGCCCCAGGCTACCATAGAAGGCTTCGTTGCAGCACTCAAGGCATCCCAAACTGAAGTACAGACCCTCAAGACCCAAATGGCCCGCCACTTCACCGCGTGCCAGGCCATGCACAACCTACCATACCCTCGAAGGTACGAGCACAACGTGCTGCGTTGATAACAGAAGCTACAGAAATTATTACAGGAAAACTTACTCTGGGTACTCAGTTGCTCGAGGCGGCCATGCAGCTCTGGACAACAATCCAGTTCAACCCATTTCTTCATAATATCAAGCAGTACTTATGCCAGAAGAAAGCTGCTTTCGATCAGATTGAAGCTACCTTGCCCTCCCTCATCCCTACGCAGCTTTTGGCACTCTTGAAAACTAGAAACGCCTTCCAAGACACGATTTTGGATCACCGACGCGCTAAGCATGCCATCAAAAAGTGCTTGAAGCCATGGGGCAATGCCGCCTTTCGGATATCTCAGGGTGCTCATGACGCCATCGCGCGACTCAACCAGATGTTGGAGCGGGTTACCATGGCTCCTGAAGGATCGACCTCCCTAAAGCTTGTCGATATCGCACAGAGTGCTACTACCTAGAGTCAAGAAGTGCTACCTCGCTGATCGCAGCCCTTAATACCTTACGTGCGTAGATAGAGACCGCACCACCACAATGACTCGGGACGAGTCACAAGATTGTGTTGGGGCACTGTTGGAACAGGATCTCCTACGAGCTACGAAATTGGTCCGATTTTGTATATTTTTTATTATATTTATTCTAGCGCAGGGGTTTTGGGGTGGGTCAAAGCCCCGAAAGCATTGTAATGGGTCAAAGGGTAGACCTAGAATCCACAAACCATGGTTTGTGGACCATAGGAAAGATTAGGCTAGATTGTTATAAATAGAGGAACATTTTGAATTGTAAGGTAGAGAAATAAGGAAGAACTATCGATGTGAATTGTGGTTTAGTAGATCTGTTTGGGTTTTTGGGGAAAGGACTCTTGTTGGCTGTGTGCGCGGAGATCTAGAGTCCTGTTGTGTGCGGACCCTGCTACTGTGTGCGTAGGTCAAGACGAGTATTGTAAGAAGGAATTGATGAATGGATGAATAAGAAAGGTTGTTTGAGAATTGAATCTATGTGTAATATTTATGTGAATCATTGGTAATTGTTGTATTATGCATATTCTATATTCAACTGCGAAAGTTATGTGTAAGTGATTTTACTGCTTCTAGATTTGTTTTGTTCTGTTTTATGCGATACTGAGCTATTGTCTTAGAAGTATATAATCATTGAGCACCATAGTATAGTTGACCTTGCGCACGTGGATGTGAAAAGAGACCTATAGATCCTCCTCAATAAGGGGCAATCTGGACATCACCGGGCAGGACGCAACTCTACTTGCCTTACCTATCCTTTCTTAGGGTGCGGAAACCTGGCTCCAGCACCCACCCATACTACTTCGGGTGAGACTTTGACCTGTGCAAGTAGGTCACTGCCGAAAGGGCCAGTAGTATAGGGGTTTTTTGGCAAACCTTGAACTCCGGACCTGGTGTTGAGGTATAAAAGGTGTCTTTTTAACTCCTATTTATCCTACATTAATTATCAATCCAGGTACAATTTTTTATCTCAAGAGTGTACTTAGTTTGAGGCTGTAATTTAATCTAAGAGTAATGCTCTTCAATGTGCAGTATAGTGTCTTAAATACAAGAGTAAATGGATGCTCGAAAATGAAATCTAATTACAATAATATGAAACTCAATGTTCTGTAGTTCAAACAATCACTCAACAATCATCAGTCAAGGATGCAGTAGTAATAACTCTTTCCTCTGTCAACTGATGTAAATGAAATCAAATATGAACAAGGTAATCAATCTGAGAACGTAGGCAATGATAACCAATGTCCTTTACAGTTAATGATCTTGCACTCCACACTAAAGCAATTAAATGGAAATGGTAACAATGTTAAATCACTAACGCTGCTAGTGAAAATAGACTAAACAAGCTTTTTGTAATAACACTCCAAAGCAAAACCAAACTCTTGCAAAAAAGGAATAAACAGTAAAGCTAATTAACAGGAATGAACAGCAAATCTATTAATGAAAATAAACAGAAAACTCTCTATAATGTAAATGAACAGCAATCTATGAATGGAAATGAACAGCAAACTATATAATGAAAATAAACAACAAACCATTAATGGAAATGAACAGCAAACTATTAATGGAAATGAACAGAAATCCTGAATAGCGAAGCTCTGTATCTACAAAGCATAACAATACAAAATATAAAAGAATAAATACTCTTGTTATGTGGAAAGGAACGGCAACGCGATTCATTGATGCAACACACCAATTTCATAAATCATTAAACAGTAAGCTATAAACTAAGGTAATTGTGAAGCAATGTGGTTTAAAGGAAATGAAAACTAATGCAAACCATCACACAACTGGAATTGGAAATTAAAGGTACAAATAGCAAGTGGATCCACCAGGGCCGGGCCCTTAGCCGCTAGTGAAGCACCGCCAAACTACTCCAGTATCAAATAATGGAACGAAAACCGAATTTATGTATTAATCATATGTAGCAGAGTTTACAATAAATCGTACTCTGTTTTAATTAACGAGAGTAGATGAACAATTCTGAAATTACAAAAGGAAATCTGAATAATCATAAGATGTCTAATTGTTGTCATTTCTACAAGCGCTATTCTTTTATAATAGCTAGTGGAGGAAACAAGAAGTACAGATAACTTTGAGCAGTGATCCCTCAAGATCTGATTCGCTCTATCTTCCTTCTCCGGCTATCGTTTTGTCATCTTGCACTGGTGTCGTGCTATTCCTTTCTTTACTTTGATTGTGCGCTCCGATCTTGATCTTCTTGTCTGGCTACGGCCTTTTGTTGAAGGGACAGCAGTTACACCTGCCTTATCTTTTCCTTCCGAATGGCGGCTTCCCACTTCATTTAGTTCCTATATAGAAGAAAAGACAATCTTTAGTTAATTTCGCAATAAGCACTAACCTCCTCAATTCTATTGTAATTCTTCAATATATTATCATTCTAGAACATAAAGGAGTCATGATTAAAGGAAAAAGATAAAGAAATACATGGCAAATGCATACCTTTTCCAATGCTCAACACCTGGGTCAGGACCCCTCGAGCTAACAAAACACATTGAGCTACAAATGCACTTTATCAGAAATCTTATTCAAGATCGTGTTCTTGAAGTGCACTATTGTTCAACCAATGATCAAGTTGTTGATATCTTTACAAAGGTTCTCACAGAAGCGAAGCTTACCAAATTTTGATTTATGCTTGGAGTTCAAGAAATTTATCATTAAGGGGGGGTAGGCTCTAATGCCTCCTTCCTTCTCCTATTGTGTCACCTTTGTAAATCCTTCAATCCTATCCCAAGTTGTTCTTAAGGGGGGATGTTAGGATATTCCAACACATAGGAAATAGTTAAGTATAACTTGGTATAGCGTAAAGTTAGGTAAAATGTGTTTCTTTAGTATGTACTTTTGTAACTTATAATCCAACTGCCACGATATGTAGTGGTCTGGCAGTTCATTCTCTCATCGGTATTGCCGACACTTGATCTGTGGCTTAACACTGGATTGGTCCATGATCTCTATTTAAAAAGCATGGAGGGTCATTTTTCCAATGACCATTTATGAGAGAAGATTATGTAAACTTTATTTCTTTACATTAATAAATTTCCTAAAGTGGACGAGTTGGCTTAGGTCGTCGACTATTTCCCTCTTTGAGGGTTTTAACCACATTAAATACTGGTGTACTAATTTGTGATATGTTTGTGAGCGGTGAGCTTTGGTATTTTATTCTAAGGAACTTACCCTATAAATTCCTACACTAGAGGCATGTAGAGTTCACTCTAAAATTTAGGGAGTCCAGTTGTAGTCTATTTTGAGTTGTAATTGTTTAACTTAATTATTTGAGTTAAAATCAGTTTAACTAGTTTTAACTGATGGATGAGCTAGTGATAGGTCTAGTGAATTAAATCTGACTTAATTCACATGCAGTGATCAATCAGATAAATAATAATTCACTATAAATAGTTGTTGAAGGTCAGTTCTAAGAGTGACCCAGTTGAGATTGGAGTTAAATGGAAGTAGACTATCAGTTGTATAATTAGAAATTTGTATAGGCCATGCATGAGGTCATCAGGATGTATTTAATATATTTCGCAATCAATTGATGGGAATTTCCACATTAATAAGGGCTCAATTCCCTTGGGAATGTGTGAGCAAGGCTAGTGATCCAAGTGGCTCCAAACACCCTCAGGACACCAAGAGGGCTCAGAAGTGGTCAAAATTCAAAGTGGATGTATTGCTCTCGAACTAGATTTAGATTGAAGTGCTTGTCTCCTTGATTCCAAAGATGTGAACGGATCTCCAATCCGAGCTCGTATGGAGAAGTTAGAGAAAGTCAAAGTTGTGGTCAAAGTTAGGCAGTGGGCCAGCTTTAAATGTCCCACAATTTCACCGTCAATCGCAGGAAACCCAGCACCCGAGAGCGGTCAAAATTGTAACCTCTTTAAATTTCCCAATAACCCTTATTTTGGAAAATTTTGAAAATAATCAGTTCCTTTTAAAAAGAGAAAAAGAAAATATAAAAAAAAAAATTGAGGGTGGCGGGCCACCATCCCCGCCACCCCACCACTCATTACAACGGCATATAATTAAAATCAGGGTGGTAGGTGGCCAAACCCCGCCACCCCCAACCAAAATGATATGTATTAACATTGATGAGGTTGGGTTGCGGCCGCTTGGAACAGACCCCACCCACCTTATTGATATATGTATAACCCACTACCAGAGGCAGGGGAGTAGGGGACCGGCGAGGGTCGAACTTGCCCGGCCCCCGAGCGGGCAGCCCCAATAAAACAATGTAATTCAACCACCGTAAAACGAAGGCCCAAAAAAAATATAGCAGTGCGAGATTTTGAGGGGAGGTGGGATTTTATCCCCCGACCTCCCCTTAACAACTTGCCACTTTTACCATTGCGCCAGGTGGGCGTGCTTTGTAAAAGTCGCCCACCCAATCATATAAAAACACTCATTTCTATAGTGCACCCAGGCAGAACTAGGAGCAGAGTGGAACCACAAGCGAGCCAGAGGGGCGAAACCATGCACAGGGAATATTAAGGGCATCAGAAAGATTCCCTAGGGTGAAAAACTTACCAGTGTCAGTTCAGGACAAATTTTATGTCAATTTCACACCTCTCGATGGCAGGAACTCAACAGTAATGTCTGTTTCTACATCATAGCTCTCCATTTTTCGGAAATTTTCCATATTATAGGTATAAGGGTGCTTTATATAATTTTACTTGTACTTCTTCTTCTTGTTGCCACTTAATGAATGAAGGCCTCCCCACCGTTGAGCAGGGCCCGGAGACGTAGTCCAAATTGGACGAACTCTATAATAAAATTTTTGGTGTCTTCATTTCCTGCATGTTATGTTCTCTTTTCTCTTTGCCTTATGTGCTTATGTTTCATAATTTTAAGTGCTCTATTATATGAAATTATTTAATGCATCGATAAGAAAAATATCTTGGATCAGTTGGTCAGATAGGGGCAAGGAATTTGTTAAGTATTGGACCAAACCTGCTCAGATCAGGGTGAGAGAGTCAAAGATAGTGTAGAAAGCTCTCAAGCCTGAGAGAAGCATTCTATTGTTTCATATTCTTGACTTAATGCAATATACAAATAGCGAGGATTTTAGCTGAGGTTTTCCCCAGATACATCTTTGTGTTGTTTGATTTAAATTTTTTCTCTTTCTTGTTCATGTGATTGTGCGATTGTGATTGGTTTCCCTAATTTGTAGAATGTATTAAAGTATTTTGTTTTAGCATATTACAAGATCAGTAGAATCTATGTTGATTTTCTACAGGTTTTTTGCAAGATGTTAAGGAGAGTTGTGTTATCACTCCGCCAGATCTCTAAGGCTGAAGAAGAGATCCCAACAGAGGTAACCACATACCAACCTTTTAACTTGGTATCTAGCACTACCAAGTCGAAGAGGGCTGTCTCCAAAAAACACAACCTAGGAGGCTAAATGGATTAGGATTTTAGGCTAGGTGTGACTTTCATGGGTTTCATAATTGATTTTGGTCGGGCTACTGGATGTAAGTATGGTCAAGGGAGCTAGGTCAGGGCAAATGAGATAGGGTTGCAGAGATTCAATGGGACAAGGTAGGCATAAGGTTTAGCACTTTAAAATAATTGTGATGAGATGGTTTTAAGACTGAGGAGAAGCTATGAAGAGCATGGGAGATGTATTCTTCCTAAACAGAGGAAAATGGACAAATTATGATAACTTTCCCTAAATAGAGCATGAGAAAACATGTATTCTGCCTATCAACTTGAAAGAGATCATACAATAGAGATGTAATTAACATGAAAAAAAACACATTCTAACATATGAAACTAGATTAAAAGCAATGATAAACATCATACCACATGTATCCCAAAAAATAGTTGCAACTCTTCTTTATTAACTGGCCAAACTGAGTACAATAGTTCCTTGATCAATACATTAGAATCCAAACTGGTTCCAACCCTTGCTTAGTGTGAAGAAAGGGACTAAATAGACATCAAAACAACATTCACTCATCCTCAGGGGTCGAATCCATAAGGTGAGGAAGAGATCCAAAAAATTTTGAATTGAAAGTTGAAGTGTAGGATGGTCCAAGTGACTCATTCCTAATTACATTCAAACTTATTCATTTGACTTAAGGATAAACTTTACCTAATGAATCTACCCCTAGGTAGCTTATCCACAACATAATTACATTTACCATGCTCAATGGCATATGTAAAAATATCAATTTCTGAGATAAATTCAAAAATTACAATGAAAAACCAAAAATATCAGCAAATGGTCATATGCATCATTTTTATGTCATATGTGCCCTCCCTGTTCAAGGTTGATTTTGACTAACTCATAGGTGTCCAAATCAGGCCCAAGATGGCTTGTTGGAAATTCCTTCAACTTTTATTTCTGAATATGCCTCCAGTTTTCAAAATGAAGCTGATTTGACCCCTCAAAATTTCATTCTCCCAAGACTGCTTTGTGCATAGCGCCTAGGCCAAAATAGGGGTAGAAATGTAATTTTTAGCTAGTTTTTTGACCTTTTCACTTGTCAAATCTGCAAATCAAAGCTGGAAAAGTGGTTTTGTGGAATGCATTTGTCCTTAGGAATCCATTGGTCGTCTCCTTTTCCTCAAATAGTGCTCCAAACATTTGTGCAACGCCTAGGGTGTTGTGCATATGACCTAATTTCTGATATGTGCTTGTTCAGAAAAAAACAGATTTTGAAAAAATGTTTCAAAATGCATCAAAATTGGTGGAGAGAGTGCTGGTGAGGTGGCTAGGGTTGGAGTGAAGCCTCTGCAAGTATGTGTAACTTTATTTTCTCCTCCAGCATGGTCAATGCCTCAACCTTTGCATTGGCTCTTTTGAGTTTGGCCATTGCAATTTTCTCCTTTTGGGCATGATGTTTGACCTTCCTCCTTAATAGGTCATTGTCTCTATTAGCCTTTTCCAAAAGCTTATCCAAAATTTGATTGGCTCTATCAAGCCATGGCTCCCTATTTTCATTGATCACCATTGCAAGTTTCTCATTTAGGGTTAGTTGATCAGCAATTTGAGCTTATTTTTGTCTTTCTAGATCTAGAGCCCTTTTCAGCACTCCAGTTCTAAGTCTGCCTCTTGGTGCTTGTTCATCTTGTTCATCAAGCACCCCATGCTTCTCTAGGGTCTCATCTAGCAAAATATTGGCTTCTTTTGCCTCTCTTTCTTCTATTGTGTCTTAGTGTCAAAAACCCTAGGGAGATGGAATGATAGTGAAAAATGAATTTTGAGAAGTGGGAATGTGATGGGGAAATTTAGAGAGATGGGGGAAGGGATTTATGAAATGAGGGAGGTGACAAGGAGTAGGAATGTAGAGGGGTTTGGAATAGGGAAATTTATTACAGGTATGGGGTTTTTTGGGATACTAGGCAAATAAGTAGCCTAGGGCTTAGGGTATTGGGAATAAAGGGCTTAAGGGAATTTGTAATATAGGGTTTTAGGAATGGGTATTTTGCAATGTAGGAAGGGTATGAAGGTGTAGGCGACTGAAAATTAGGAATTGTGAGTGTAAGAGGGAATTACTAGGGTTTTAAATGATTTTAAACACCAAATTCTAAAGCAAATCTCACAACACCAAAAAATGAACTTGAAGGATGAGAGAATTGATGGAAGAAACCTTTACTCACTTGTTGGAGGTTGAAAAAAACTTTTGTTGAAGTTTTGGAGGAAAATTTGGCAAAATTTGAAGAAATTCTGGCCATTCAGGATAAATGCACATCACCTTAAGGCTGTGCGCCCTCGCCTAAGATTGTGTGCCCTCGCAGAAGGTTGTGCGTAGTGCCTGAAGGATTTGCGCCCTCTCTGAAGGATATGTGCCCTCTGCTCTATTTTTTGCTAATTTCGCCTAGAAACTCGAAATTGTGCTCTCTTGGAGTGTTGCTTGGTGTTTGTAGGAGACAAATGAGTTTGAAATGATGTCAATAATTCTTTAAATCTTGAGTGAATTTGAATTTAGATTAAAAACCCACTTTTCTAAGGTTTCATTTCACCTTTTGAAAAGATTGTTGATTACCCTTTTTCTTTTATTTTTCTTCTTTGCACGATGATGTTGCTAGAGTTTGGCACTTTTCACTTTGACTTTGCTTATCTTCAGTTTGGCATATGAAATTTGAGTTGGAAGCTTGGGACAGAACTTATTACATTTGAATTGACATAAAATTGCATGAATAAAAATGAAATTACATCTTGGAATGAAACTCACATTTGAAATCAAAATTACATGATGAAATAAGCATTTATCTTTACAAATCATCTTCACATGGTGAAGAGATGTTATTTGATCACCCTTTACTTGTTGGCCTTATGCAATGGAATGCAATTTTATTGGACCATGAAAACCCTAGAAAACCTAATGATGACCTTGACAAGACTAGACTCCATGGTGACATGACATGATGAATTGACATTATGGATGATGTACAATCAATAAGGTATGGAAGTGTGCCAGCAAGAAAATGAATTTTAAGGAAGAGTGATGTTTTTTGGACTAGGGCTACCATCAGTGATTAATTTTTTGCATTACCTAGTGGAATGATAAAAAAATTCTGAGTGGGACCCCTAACATGAATATGAAAAGAGCATTCATTAAATAAAATGAAGATATTACAATTGTTGAAGTGCATTGGTATGCCACAAATACCCACCTATTCAATGGTGTGTATAAGCCAAAGATGGTAGTTGATAAACAAATTGGCAGAAACAGAAAAACTAAAGAGTACAAATATAGCACAAACCTCTTAAAATTGGAGGATGTTGACATACTTTTTCATGACTTCAATTTAACAAAGAGAGGAACTCTTCCCTTCAATACCATAGATATTTTGAAGAAGTTGCTACCAGAAGCAACAATGTTGAAATGGGAGTCTGTTGAACCTAGTCGTAGATCTATAAGACTTTTGAAACCTAAAATGTTAGGCATACATGTTGACTGTGATGGGGCACTAGTTGATGAAAGAGAAGAATATGGATCATCTTCATCTGCATCCATCCATTCATCTAAATATGTAGATTATGATGGTGTGCCAGAACCTATGAATGATTTTGAATAAATATCTAACACATTTTATTAAATGATGTTTTCATGGTAACTTGAAATAAATATTTTGACTTCCATATGATCTTGCATGAAGTTCTAAGTCATTTCTATGTTTTTTGGAGTATATGTTTTAATTATGAAGAATTCATCTCTTTAGAATACCCACAATGCAACAATGAGCTACAAAAATAATTTATTTTATATTCAATCTACCAAAGTTGATATTTTGATTGAAAGTAAACAAATATTAGAAATTAATGTTGAATTTGTAAATTATACAGTGACATTGCCATGATATTATTTACTGTTATCATTTGGTATCAGATACTTTTAAAAATGTTGAAATTTTAATGCCTCATTAAAAGAGGGCACTTCATTTTGATGGTTGAATTTTAGGTTTTTGTTGCAATAAGAAAATTTGTCTTAGGGTAAGATTTGAAAAGAGCTATACTTTTAGCCTTTAAAATAAAAATTACTCTTGAAATAATGAATCTTTCAAGAGTAATTTCATGGTTCAACTATGTTAAAAACTTAAAAATTTTAATTCCATGGTTGAAAATTTGTCAAAATATTAAGGTTTTTCTAGAGTTATGATATTTTATCTTTAATAATATGGTTGAAAACAATTACAATTTTAGGGTTTTTTAGAGTCAAGATATTTGATCTTTAGCAAGATGGATGAAAATTGTTTGAATTATAAGGCTTTGAGACATGATAACTTATCCATAACATCATGTCTAAGAATTATTGGAATTTTACGGTTTTTCAAAGTCCTCGTATTTTATCTTTAATTCCATTGCTAGGAAGTGTCAAAATTGAAACCCATTTTTTTCTTTATTCCAAAATCAATACCTTTTGTTTTGAAGGTGTTGTTTTCATCCTTTTTGCAAAAGGAAATTGGTTTTTAAAAAATTGTTGAAAATTTACCTTAGAAAAAAAACATCGTTCTGGAATACACAATTTTCATTTTTTGGTTGTTTTTCATTTTTTTGGTGGTCTTTGTTCTAGAGTTCTCGTTTTGAGGTAATATTTCTCATTTAATCGATCACTATTGAAAGGAAAATAGATCTAAAGCTCATGAGAAAGGAAAGAGATCTGATGATGCTCCCTCTGCATAAGAAAAAGATGTGTACTTGGATTTTTCTTCAAGTACAGATGTTGTTAGGTCCCTATATTACTAGTATAGCCCCTTATTGTTGTTAGTGTAACCCCCTTATTGTTATTATTGTACCCTTGTAACCCCCATTTTGTTATTATTGTGCCCTTAAATTATTAATGTTAGGTCGGCTAGGATTACATTGTGGCCCACTAAGATTACATTATGGTCCCATGGACTCCTATATATAGATAGGAGGTTTTGTAAATTATATCATCGAAGATTTGTTCATTTATGTAATGTATTGGAGGTTTCCCCCTCGAAGTGGCTTATTTCTAAGGCGTTGATATCTCTTTTCTTCTATTTTTGGAGCTGGTTACACAACATTTGGTATCAGAGCTTTGGATTCTAGGGTTTCGCTGCTCCAAATAGGTCATCGTGGAATTTTCGCTATAACTTTTTTTCTATGAAGTTTCAGAAGCTAAAATGTTTAGGGTGCTAAGCCAACATCCTGAGGAAGATCGTCTAAAAATTTCAGAGCTTGGTTCGCAATATTTTCGAAGATATCATCTGTGGAAGTTAGGTCTTTTTTCAAGCTCCTAAACAGGTCATCGTGGCATTTGCGCTATAAATTTGTTTCTACGAAGGTTCAGAATCTGAAATTCATATGGTGCGAAGCTGAAAGCCTGAGGAAATTCTTCAAAAAATTTCAGATCTTGGTTCGCAATATTTTTGGAGATATGATCTGTGGAAGGTAGTGCTTTTTCAGGATCCTAAATTTCATCTCAACGAGGTGATCGTGGGAAAAGTTCAATAACTCTCTCTATGGGCATTGGATTGGAGTGCCATAAAAATTGGTCGCACGTACACAGACTATAGTTTCTTGGCTATCAATTTCAGAGAGAAAGGACGAAACAGTGACACGTGGAAAGTCCTACAAGTTCGCTCTACTGAACCAGTCCAGAATTAGGTCATGTGGGAGATTGGACACAACTTTGTCTTAGAGAATCCAAATCAGGTCAGACCTGTGGCATTCAAAAGAGAATTCATAGGGCTACTTCAGTGCTGAATTTCAAATATTTAAGGGCCGCAATCATAGAGATAATCCAATTTCAATATCGAGCTCCTCAAAAGCAAGAAAAAGGTGTGTATTTTTTTCCGAATTGCATAAGTCTTGTTTGAAGAATCAATTTGAATTGATTCCAAGGGCATATTGTAGAATAGATATCGCATTGTCTCCAAAGATGTGAAAATAATTCAACACCCATTAAGCTCGTAAGGCTCTACTATGACCATGAAGATGAAGAATTGCAACATGATCTATCAAAATTACAAGAGCAAGTGCAACAACTTCACTCACAAAGAGCAACAAAAAATGAAATGGAAGTTTTGAAGAAAGGCGTGGAAGCAAAGATGGATGACATGAAAGACAACATGGAAAACATGAAGAGTGATCTAAAAGCATACATGGAAGGCTTGATGACAAGCTTAAAACCAGAAATGATTCCTAATGGCGGAAATATAGGAAAAGAACCTCATGATGAGAACAAAATAAATGTTAATCATGATTTCATAAACTCTAATGTTGGCGGGAAGAACCACCATATTCCAAAAATGGATATGAGGAAGTTTGATGGAAAGGATCCCGTAACATGGATACTACAAATGGAGCAATATTTTGATCTCCATAATGTGCAAAACACACAAAAGGTACGCATTGCAACTTTACATTTAGAACAAAATACATTTGTATGGTATCGATGGTTTTGCTCCCGTAAAAAAATTGTTACTTATCATTTTACGGAGGAAATGGAGAAATATTATGAGGATATGAAGAGCAACACCGTGTTTGTTAATTGATAAATCTCAAACAAAAGGGTTTAGTGGGGCAGCACATTGAGGACTTCCAAAAGTTGAATATAAGGGTAACTGATATTCCAGAGGAACACAGGATAGATCTCTTCATAGGCACTTTAAAGGATAACATCTAACATGAAGTTCGTGTTTTGGAACCGGATTCATTGGAGAAGGCATTCAGGTTGGCAATAAAAGTTGAATGTAAAATAATGGCGACAAGGAAGCCTACCACTCAATTCTGTAAAGAAGGAAGTGTTGCTACGCCTAGATTTCCACAACCTACAAGGTTGACACCAGAAAAATTGAAAGAAAAGAGCAAAAGGGTTTACACAGTTGTGAGGTAAAATACACTAAAGGTCATGGCAAAGCCGAGAATAAATTATTTTACATAGATTGTGAAGAGGAAGAAGAAAATGAACAAGAAGAGGATATACACCAGGAACCAGCCCTGGAAGAGGAAGAAATGAATCCGACCATATCGTGTAATGAACTAGTAGGAATTACCACTCCTCAAACTCTCAAGATAGAAGGACATATCAAGAAAAAAATGGTAATAGTGTTGATTGATTCAGGTATCACCCATAATTTTATTCATTATAAGGTAGCCAAGGAATTAAATTGTTTCCTATACCTAGCACCAGAATGTCAAGTGATGGTTGCAAATGGAGGAACTATAAATTGCTTTGGAAAATGCCATAATATCAAGCTAACCATGGGGGAATATGTATTGACTAGTCCAATGCTTGCCATTCCTATGGGAAGTGCTGATGTTGTACTAGGAGTACAATGGTTACAATCTTTGGGGACGGTAGCTTTTAATTTTCAAGAACTTTTCTTGAAATTTTTTTCAGAAGGAAAGGAAGTCGAATTACGGGGTATTGCGGGGAAGCCAGGAAGGATACTAAGCTCTAATGTCATGACAAATCTTCTAAAGAAAGAACAGCGAGGCGTAATTGCACAATTATGCTCACTAGAAGTTCCAACATCAAAATCATCTATTTCTGCAGATCTCCAACAAGTCTTGGACAATCATTCCAAGGTGTTTGAAACTCCCAAAGGACTCCCACCTATTTGCGATCATGATCATGCTATTCATCTGATTCCAGGAAGTGTTCCTCCAAACATCAGGCCTTATAGATATCCTTACGTCCAAAAGAGCGAAATTGAACGTATGATTGCAGAAATGTTAGAGGCGGGTATAATTCAACCTAGTCAAAGTTCTTTCTCTGCTCTTGTAGTATTGGTACACAAGAAGGATGGATCATGGCGAATGTGTCCGCATTATAGGGAGCTCAATAAGCTCACCATTAAAGATAAATTTCCCATTCCTGTGATTGATGAATTACATGGAGCAATTTATTTTACCAAGTTGGATCTTCGTTCAGGATATCATCAAATTAGAATGAAGACTGAAGATATTCCAAAAACAACATTTCGAACTCATGAGGGTCATTATGAATTTTTGGTCATGCCTTTGGCCTTACCAATGCACCTTCTACATTTCAAGGGTTGATGAATTCCATTTTCAAACCCTTCCTTAGAAAATTTGTGCTAGTATTTTTTGATAATATACTAATCTATAGCAGGTCTTGGAAGGATCATGTTGAACATGTTGACAGGGTGCTCAAACTATTGCAGGAGAAACAATTATATGAAAAAAAATCCAAATGTTTCTTTCGAGTACAAGAGGTGGAATATCTGGGTCATATTGTATCTCACGAGGGTGTTAAAGTAGACCCTAACAAAATTAAAGCCATTAAGGAATGGAAAGTCCCCACAACCATAAAGCAGTTGCTAGGATTTCTCGGGTTAACAGGGTATTATCACAAGTTTGTTAAGAATTATGGGAGAATAGCAGCACCTCTAACAACATTATTGAAGAAAGATGCATTTTCATGGACTCCTGAAGCAACTAAGGCCTTTGAATATCTTAAAGAGGCAATGTGCCTAGCACCGGTCTTAGCTATGCCAGACTTCACAAAAACCTTTATTGTGGAATGTGATGCCTCAGGAAATGGAATTGGTGTTGTTTTAATGCAAGAAGGAAGACCCATTGCTTTTGAAAGTCGTCCAATCAAAGGAAATTATTTAAAGAAACCTATTTATGAGAAGGAAATGTTAGCAATACTGCATGCTCTAAAGAAATTGTGAACTTACCTAATGGGAAGACACTTCACGGTAAAACTGATCATGATAGTCTTAAACACTTTTTGGAACAAAGACTATCTTCAGAAGAGCAGCAAAAATGGGTCACAAAGATGTTGGGTTATGACTTTGAAATAATCTACAAAAAAGGAAAGCTTAATGTTGTTGCAGATGCACTCTCAAGAAAGAATGAAGAGGTGAAGCATTGCTTTGTGCCATTTCTATTATCCAACCAGATTGGATAACCGAAGCAAGAGATGAATGGAAGAAGGACAAAGATGTATGGACACTCATTCAAAAGTTGCAGCAAGATCCTAGTACATCTGATACATTTAGTTGGAAAAATGATTCCCTATGGTACAAAGATCGCTTATATCTTTGTAAGAATTCCCAACTAAAACAAAAGATTCTTCTGGAATTGCACACTTCTCCTTTAGGAGGACACTCAGGATTTTTAAAAACTTACCACAGGGTGAAGAAAGATTTTTTTTGGGATGGCCTTAAATCCGATATTCAAAATTTGTGGCAGAATGTTTGGGTTGCCAGCAGAATAAAGTTGAGACAATTAAGACCCCAGGACTTCTACAACCTTTATCCATTCCAAGTCAACGTTGGGAGGAGATTTCAATGGATTTTATCAAAGGTTTACCTAAGTCCGAAGGAAAGAGTGTCATCATGGTGGTAGTTGATAGACTTACCAAGTATGCACACTTTTGTGCATTATCTCATCCATTTAAAGCAAGTACAGTTGCTAGTACATTTATGGACAGAATTCAAAAGCTACATGGAAGCCCAAGAGTTATTGTGAGTGATAGAGATCCCATTTTTACTGGAAATTTTTGGACGGAGTTATTTTCTTGTTTGGGTACTCAATTAGCTCATAGCTCATCTTATCATCCTCAATCTGATGGTCAAACTGGGATAGTAAATAAATGTTTGGAAGGATATCTTCGTTGTTTTGTATCTGATAAACAAACACAATGGGTCAAGTGGTTACCTCTTGCCGAATGGTGGTATAACACTTCCTTCCATACTGCAGCAAAAATGACCCCATTTATGGCACTTTATGGATATCATCCACCATCCATCACATCATCTTTAAGGTAAAATTCGAAGGTTCAAGCAGTGGAAGATCACATCGAGCATCAGCAAGAAGTTCTCCAACTCTTAAAGGATAACCTGAATTTGGCAAAAAATCGAATGAAACAACAGGCAGATCAACATCGCAGCGAGAGAAGTTTTGATGTAGGAGATTGGGTATTTTTACGGCTACAACCATACAAACAAATGTCCCTCAAGCAAGCTAAGAAGGATAATAAATTATCACCAAAGTACTATGGTCCTTACAAGGTGTTTGGAGCTTCCTTCTTCTTCGCGAGTACATCCAGTTTTCCATGTTTCATGCTTAAAGAAGGTTATAGGTGAAAATCTTCCAGTTCAAACAATATTGCCAGAACTTGATGAGGAAGGAAAAATCATATTGGAACCTGAAGCAGTCACGGAAACAAGAACTCGACAACTACGGAATCGATCAATTTCAGAGTATCTCATCAAGTGGAAGAACTTACCCACTAAAGATTCTACATGGGAGGATGAGAATTTTATACAGAAGCACCTATAGCTACTCAAGCGTTGAGGACAACACTTTTTTGAAGGAGAGGGGCATGTTAGGTCCCTATATTACTAGTATAGTCCCTTATTGTTGTTAGTGTAACCCCTTATTGTTATTATTGTACCCTTGTAACCCCCATTTTGTTATTATTGTGCCCTTAAATTATTATTTTTAGGTCGGCTAGGATTACATTGTGGCCCACTAGGATTACATTATGGCCCCATGGACTCCTATATATAGATAGGAGGTTTTGTAAATTGTATCATCCAAGATTTGTTCATTTATGTAATGTATTGGAGGTTTCCCCCTCGAAGTGGCTTATTTCTAAGGCGTTGATATCTCTTTTCTTCTATTTTTGGAGCTGGTTACACAACAAATGTAGATCATGAGACATGGTTGATTGACTCAGGTGCATCCTTTCACTTCACTCTCCATAGGGAGAGATTCTGCGAGTATGAGAAATATGATGGTGGTGATGTCTTCTTAGAGGATGACAAAAAGGCCAGAATCATCGGACGCAAAAAATTCAAGTTGAAGTTGTAAGGTGGAAGGATTAGAACACTGAACCTTGGGGTTCTGCATATTCCTGCATTGGTCATAAATCTAATTTTTGTAAACAAGATGGATGATGCAGGTGTAAAAACATTGTTAGAGAAAGATACCTACAAGATCGTTTAGGGAGCACTGGTATTTATGCAAGGATTTCATATTGGAACTCTATACAAGCTTCTGGGTAACACTGTTATTGATGGGTGCAACAGTTTTGTGGTTCCTGAAAGTGGAGCAAAAAATCTAGTGGTCTCTCGAGAAAAGACCATGCTATGGCATCAAAAGCTTGGACATATTAGATAGAAGGGATTTCGAATATTGCATGGTAATGGTATGGTAGAAGTATGTCTAATTGCTCTTTGGATTTTGATTTATGTGAACATTGTGCATATGGGGAGCAGAATTGGGTGATTTTCCCCTTTGGCGCTAAGAGGGTGAAAGGGATATTAGAGTTCGTGCACAATGATGTGTTTGGACCCATGTTGGTTCCATCACTCGATAAGTCTATGTACTATGTCTCATTTATATATGACTTCTCGAGAAATACATAGATATATTTCTTAAGGAAGAAATTTGAATTCTTTGACAGGTTTAAAGAATTTAAGGCTCTAGTGGAAAATCGGACAGAGAATAAGATCAAGGTGTTGTGCACAGATAATGGTGGAGAGTTTTGCAAGAAGGAATTTGAAGATTTCTATAAAAAGTGTGGTATAGCACTGCAGAAGACTACTCCATACACACCTCAATAAAATGGAGTTGCGGAAAGAATGAACAGGACGTTGATGGAAAAGGAAAGAAGCATGCTCAGTGGTGTCGAGTTAGAACATGAATTTTGGGCTGAAGCGATGGAAAATGCATGTTACTTGGTTAACAGATCACCCTTATCAGTTTTGGAGGATAAGACTCCATATGAGGTATGGAGTGGTAGGAAACTCTCTTTCACATTTGAGGGTATTTGGTTGTGATGCATATGTACACGCTCCAAGGGAGAAAATAATAAAGCTAGATATCAAATCTGAAATGTGCATCTTTATTGGATATAAGAATAGTTTAAAAATTTATAATCTTTGGAACCCAAAAACAAGAAAGGTTGTGTACAGCCAAGATATATGGTATTTAGAGAGGTGAAGGATTTTATTAAATATGAATTCCTACCCAAGGAACCTAAGAAGATAGAGTTTGAGCTGAAGAAGGAAGAATCAAACTCTACAGAAGAACAAGAATCAAAATAGAAAGAGCCACAATCTCTAGTTTTCAGAAAATCAGTTCGAGAGAGAAGGCAACCAAAGAGGTATAGTCCATTTGCTTTCTGTTCAAATCTTGCTTTATCGATTGCTAATGATGATCCCAGAATTTTCAGGAAGGCAGTGGATTCAAGGGATGGAAAACACTAGAAAGAGGCCATGGTTGATGAAATGGCATCTTTGGACAAAAATTTGGCTTGGGATCTGGTGGAGTTGTTGGCTGGAAGGAAACCCATTAGCAGCGGAAGGTTGTTTAAGAAGAAGATGAATGCAGAAGGTAAGGTGAAGAAATACAAAGCTTGAATGGTAGCAAAATGTTATTCACAGTTGTTGGGAATTGATTTTGGTGATATTTTTTCTCCTGTTGCCAAGTTAGCTTCTATTATATTTTTTTTATCTGTTATTGTTGCTTTTGATTTTGAGGTAGAACATATGGATGTGAAAACAACATTTCTTCATGGGGATCTGGAAGAGGAAATTTACATGAAGCAACCAGAAGGCTTTGTGGTGAAGGGTAAAAAAGAATCGGTATGCAAGTTAAAAAGTCTTTGTATGGGTTAAAGCAATCACCAAGGATGTGGTATCAAAAATTTGATACATATATACGGGAACTTGGCTTCACGAGAAGCAAAGCGGATCATTGTGTGTATTTTAAATTAATTGGTGATCGTCTTATTTATTTGGTCTTGTATGTGGATGATATGTTGTGGATTGGAAATGACAAAGAAATTATCCAGGATTTGAAGACAAAATTATCATCCAAATTCGACATGAAAGATCTTAGTGTTGTAAAATTATATTTTGAACGTAGAAATTAAACTAAATTGGATAAGGAGGAAGCTTTGGTTAAACTAGAGGAAGTGTGTCGAGACAATATTACAGAAGTTTAATATGCATGATAGTAAACTGGTCAAGGTTCTTATTCATGTAGTTGTAAATTTATCTGTTAAACAATGTCCCAAGACACATGAAGAGGAAGAGGGCATGTCTTGTGTTCCATATGCAAGCCCAGTTGGTAGTCTGATGTATGCAATTGTTTGCACTAGATCATACATTGCACATGCAGTTGGAGTATTGAACAAGTTTATGTCGAAACCAGGGAAGGAGCATTTGACAGCATAAAAGCGAGTTTTTAGGTATTTGTGTGGCACTAGTTATTATGGTTTGTTCTACCAAGGAAGACGATGATTAGTAAAGTTCTGGACATTCGTGGTTTTAATGATGCAGACTAGGCTGGAGATTTGGATCAAAGATCTACAAGTTGGTATGTTTTTAACCTATTTGGAGGAGCAGTCAGTTGGATGAGTAAGAGGCAGTCTGTAGTGGCACTTTCAACTACAGAGGTTGAATACATGGCAACCACTCATGCAAGCAAGGAAGCATTTTGGTTGCAAATTTTGTGTTCAAGTATGGGGTTGGTGCAGCGAGCTATAAAGATTAGGGGAATTTTGAAGTCTAAAATGGGTCTCCTAAGGAAATTATAAAAAAATAGTGGAAATAATAAAATAAGATTAGATTACATCATCAAATTTTAGAGGGAAAAAAGAAGAAAGAAAAAAAATCAACTCGTATTTTCAACTCATCTCCCTATGGGTTTACTCAAATTTCTAGTGGGAAGGATATAGAATTTGATTCATCATCCAAGAAGTACCCATGTTGCATACTTTCGATAGACCCTGCTACACGAAAAATGAGAAATACATGAAAAAAACGTGATTGCAATCATGTTTTTTTCATGTATTTCTCATTTTTCATGTAGCAGGGTCTATCGAAAGTATGTAACATGGGTACTTCTTGGATGAAGAATTAAATTTTGCATCCAACGAGTACCCCCACTCGAAATTTGAGTAAAACCTTGGGGAGATAAGTTGAAAATATTTTATTTATTTATTTATTTTTTTTAATCTTTTTACCTTTTTACTCTAAAAATGGTGAATCATTCCCCATGGTTGACATCATCATCTTGAATCTTGTTGGTTCTTATAAAGTTTATTTTGGTTGTACATTTTTCTTAGAAGACCCATTTTAGACCTTAAAAGTTCTCTAATGGATAGAATGTGATAGCCAAAGTGCAATTTTTTCGCTAAGAACCATGTTTATCATTCGAAGACAATGCACATTGATGTTTAGTATCACTTTGTGACGGATATGGTTGAGGACAAAAAGGTGTTGTTGATAAAGGTGGACACTTTGAAGAATGTTGCAGATGCATTGACGAAGTCTATGAACACTGAAAAGTTTTCTTAGTGTAGATAAACAATTGGCGTTGCAGTCATGGACCAATGACAAAACTTTCATGTGACCTCGTTTGTGGAAAAAAAACAAATGGGAGAATGTTGGGTATGTGTTATATTCTTTCCACGACTAGAACCAAGCACAGCAAGGGGGTGACAGGAGGGGACCATAGATCTAGGGATGAGTGGCTTAATGAAACTATCTTGCGCCTACCCTCTTACCATTTAAATTTTGGGTATCTGAGGTTGTTGCAAATGCTTTAATTTGAGCAAATAACATTTCCAATGATTGATTACTTCTGCACCTACAAGGAATATAACCTTAGGCCCCATAATTTGTTTGATATGCATCAGGCCCAACCTTGATCACGTGTCGAGGGTGAGGTGGAACGTTGTGAGGGGGTCCCAAGTTGTAGTCACATACATGCCATCAAGAACCATGAGTGGTTTGGTAGAAACCACAAATCACCTCCTGGGAGCTCTCATGCTAGTACGTGATTTCCCAATTAGGGGGCGAGGAAAATCTCCATTGTAGATCTCCCAATCCACTCTTTCAAGAAATGGCCTCTCGAGGGCTCCCCTTAACATAACCATCGTGCATTTTCAACCATCGAGATTGTTGGATTTGGGCATCAAAACTCTGACCGTCAATGTGTTGATCAGTGGTTTCACAATCTATCTTTCTGAGACCTCCCTTGATTTCATTCCTCATGCACCTTAACCTCCCTAGAAACCTTTGGATCTAGGGATGAATGCTATGGGCCGTCAGTTTGTTTAGGCACCTACAAGAAACATAAGCATTGGTTTCTCAGATATATGCTGGTGTCTCAAGCCTTCTAACACCGTGAATGTTATCAACACCATGCCTCAATCCCAACCAGGATTAGTGTCAATGCTTGAACATTGTGGTATTGCACATGGATCGCTTATTCCTAACGTAACGAGTCACAAGGAGACCCAAACAGGATGTTGTCACGGACTGTTGCATTGAAGATCCATGAAAGTTGTGAAACATAGGCAACACTTCCCAGTGTCGACAATCATTGTCGAGGCAACTTCCTCCTTTGCGCTTTTAAATAGCCAATATCCCACATTTATAAACCGGAAAACTTTTTGGCAATATAGATACACGATTGTTGTTGACCTTTGTTGATGCGTTGTGCACTAGTGTAGGCTCTTGTGAGCTCCTCCCTTGGTGCCTTGTATGGGTGTTGCCTTGGTGGAGTACGGTTGTTAATTGATGGACTTAAAAGGGTGAGACTCATTTCCAGTTTTGGAGTTTTTTTTTTTTTAATTGTTATCCCATCTCTCTCATTCTTTACCATAGAGACTAGATTAGCTATTGAACGCTTTTCACTAGGGTTAAGGTGAGGGGTGTTTACAGCAAATTACATAAAAATTAAAATGAAATTAAAATAAAGTTTATAACAAAAATAATAATAATTAAAATAAAATTGAGTAAAATAATTAATTTACCTTTGGTGGTTTTTTACATCCTAGTTTTGTCAACCTTGATTTTGCTCATGGTATAATTATTTAAGTATATATTCATTCTACTAGTCTAAATCCATGGTAACTCTGAAACTATCAATAATAATAGTATAATTATGTAAGTATATTCATTCTACCAGATCTTAACTCTGAATTTAAGTACCGAATCAAATCTATTTTAAAGTAAAAGAGAAATTTGATCCCTCTAAACCCTTAATCGACCTAAGAATTAAATCAACCTAAAAAATTATTAAAATGGATCAAAACTGATAATATTCATGTTAATATTCATCTACTAAACATTATATATGTAATTTTGGATAATGTAATTTTTGATGCTTTACTTTTTCAATACAATGTAATTTTGGAGAATGTGATTTCAAATGACTTTTTTGCAATAGAATATACTTTTCCAAAATGTAAATTTTAATAAGTTTGAAGAATGTGATTTCAAATATTTGACTTTTTTTGTAATACAATATAATTTTGAAAAATGTGATTTTTTTTTTATTTTTTTGTAATACAATATAATTTTGAAAAATGTGATTTTTTTTGTTGATTAAAAATCATTTTTTAATGAATAAATAGATCAAGGGTAAGATACTTGGATTTTACATATTTTAAACTCATACTCAAATAGTTCTTAAAACAATTCTGCCAAACTCACAAAAGAATCCATAAAATTTTTGTGGATTTTACATATTCTAAACTCATACTCATACTCAAATAATTCTTAAAACAATTCTGCCAAACTTCACAAAAGAATCCATAAAATTTTTGTGGATTTTACATATTCTAAACTCGTACTCAAATAGTTCTTAAAACAATTCTGCCAAACTTCACAAAAGAATCCATAAAATTTTTGAAAAAAACCAAAACATTTTATCAATTATACTTCACTGTGTTTCTCCATATTATATATACAGAGAGGAAAAAGATATAAGATGGAATAAAAGAATTTATGTTGAAAAAACTAAATACCAAATAAAATTTAAAACACTTAATTAAATTTTAAATAGGTCTTTTTTAATTATTAATTATTTGGAGTCGAAGAATGCTCTGTTTCAAAATGTATGTGTACATTGTTCTGTAATAAATAGATAAATCTGAAGTTTATCATAAATACATTCAGCGTATGAGTCAATTTGAAACCATTAATGCAAATACATAGAGACCTATATGGATAACGGTCATTACAGAATCTGCCAAGGTTAGAATCTGCAAGGTTATATGCTAGGCAGACCTTCCACTTTCTCCAAGATGTTTTAATTTGGATCGTCCAGATGCAACTAAGCAACCTCTTTCAACAATCTAACATCTTATAGTGTACAAACTGTGCCTGACAACAATCTAACATCTTATAGTGTACAAACTGTGCCTGACATATATAACCTTAGACTAAAATCATGCATTCATTTCAAAATTGCTTCTTTGCTTTTCACATTTTAAGCACCTTCACTTGTTGGTGCAGCGACTGCTCCAGTAATCCCTCCTCAGCCCACTGCTTCGGACAACCTTTTACATCAAGGTACTCCAACGACCTACAATGTTGGATACCTGGCAGCCCTTCTAACCCAGAGCACTCATGAACATTTAAAAGTCGAAGGTTTGTCAGCTGGCCCAATCCCCGTATGCTCTTCAGCTTCACACAACCATCAGCCTGCAACTCTTTCAAAGATACCAACGTTTCAATACTTGGCAGCTCCTCTACATTTTGGCACCGGCTAATGTCCAGCACTTTAAGGTTTGCAAGACCAGAAAGCCCTGCTATTTTCCCCAAGTTAGAACAATTAGTCAATTCCAGTTTTATCAGTGCATTTGGCAATGTTCCGACCTCCACCAGATGCTTGCAAAACCGGAGGGAGAAATGTTGAAGGATGGGGCAAACACCTGTAGCAAATGATACCTCTGATAATTTCGTGTTGCACAGTTCCAAGACTTGCAGCTGAGGCATCCAGTTGTCATTGGAAGATTCAAAATTTTCCCATGTTCTTAATGTTTGCAACGGACAATTCAATACTCTCAACTCCGTCAACTGAGTCAACAGTCGAACAGTCACCGGCAAATGTTTCAATTCACTGCAATTCTCGAGCCTCAATTCCTTTAAGATCTTCAACTGACCGAGTGAAGGTGGTAGACTGTGCAGCAAAGGGCTCCCTATTTCCAGAACCTCCAAATCCCCCAAGTATCCAATTTCATTTGGCATTTCTTTTATGTTTGTTCCCCTAAGATCTAATTTTTTTAGGTACTTTTGATTTGCTACTTGCGGAGGCAATATTTCAATTTTCTTACAATAGGAAACATCTATATATTCAAGTGTGCTGATGTTTCCCAGTATTTCGCTAGAGATGGTTAAATTATGGCACCAACTCAAATCAAGATATTTAAGACGAGTTAAATTACCAAAAGAACCTGGAAGCATCTGCAACTGTAGGGAGTGAGACAGACCTATGTATTTCAGGTTTACTAAATTACCGAAAGACTTTGGAAGCACCTGCAAATGAGAAGAGTGAGACAGATCGATGTGATTCAGGTTTATCAAGTACCCAAAGGAATCTGGCAGTGAATTTAGATTTCGGCAGTTTGTTAACTCGAATCGTTTCAACGACACCAAGTGACAAAATTCGTCCGGCAAAATTTTAAGATTAATCTTATGGAGGACAACCAGTTCGAGGTGCTTCAGGTGCCCTATGGACTTCGGTAACTTTGAAAGGGGAGAATCAATAAATAACTCTCGCAACTGCAAAGGTGCCTGCAAAATGTTCCAGGGTTTCAACCGTAAGAAGGAATTTCACGATTAGCTTCTGAAAAACCCTTTAAGTTTGTTGCAGATCCTACGGTGCGAAATTATTAACGAATAAACACACAAACTTTAAATCTCCAAAATTGTATTTACCTGATATCCGGATTGCCACAATGTCTTCAAATTTTTCCCCCGCACTTGTAAAACCCTAAGGTTCTCCAGTGGGATCCAAGAAGGCAGAGAAGAGTGGGGGCATTTATACCAGCGAAGCCATATAAGGTTTGGTAATCGCACCCTCCTCAAAATTTGCTCCGCCAGATCACCTTTACCATCAAGAAGTTGTAACTTCTTCGTAGCAATACCACGATAAGGTGTATTGTGGCGAAGTTTCCTCACGCAGTGCCGAAGCAGCTGGTGACTCCAGCTTTTGTAGCATGATATTTGTGAGCTCTTGTCATCACTATCTGGGTTATCAATACCAAGCGCCCTAATTCCACGCCCTTCGGTGGTTGCCTGTTTATTGATGAAATACATGGATAAGAAAATTTACAGACATTTATATCAAACAATTTATAAAGATTTGAACGATCTGCGCACTTACGTATGAGAATTGCTCCAACAGATCATTAATGTTCTGTTTCCAACGCCAAATACGACGGGCCAATCCTGAAGCCTCCCCAATTTCAATGTTCTGTGTCCAGTGCCAAATACGACGGGGCAATTCTGAAGCCTCCGCAATTTCTCTTCCCATATCTCTAAGCTGGTCATGCATTCTTATCTTGTTTTCAATAACCTCCACGAGACATCTCTTGTGTAGATGTTCAAATCCCAGCGAACCTTTCCAGCCTGATCCGTCCCATATTCTTATTGCCATATCCCTCTCCTCTCCTATAAAGAAGCAGGCGATGTCCAAGAATATATTTTGCTCATCTTGATTAAGTGTATCGAAACTAATTTTAAGTCTCATTCGGATATCAGAGGGAAGTATTTGTTCAAGCCTATTCAAAAGGGCTTCCCAATATGATGGCACTTTATTTCCATTAAGGAGTGCCCCAAAAACTTTCAAAGACAGAGGCAACCCATGACAGGCTTTTATGAACTTATCTACGAGATAGCCAAATCCTGGATGTGGATAGGGCTGGCTGAAGGCATGCAAACAAAAGAGTTCCTGGGACCGTTGTGCATCAAGGCCAGTTAGTTTATAAATTGCTGTGTTTTGAACTCCTGCAGCAGTGAGAACATTTCTGTCTCTAGACGTAATCAATATTAAGCTATCTGACCTGAGTACACTTTGAACCGGCAAAAATGCATCCAGCTGATTTGTCTGATCTACGTCATCTAGAACTATTAGCGCGTTAGAAGATGAGAGATTCTTTTTAAGAATCTGTATGCCTTCATAAACGCTACCTATATGGATATCGAAGTGAGCCAAGCCATTGAGGAGTTCACGCTGCAAATAATGTAACGAACCTTTATTTGCATTTTCTCTGACATCACATAAAAAGTAAGACTCACTGTAATCTGACCTCTTCCTGTTGAAGAGTTCTTTTGCCAGGGTTGTCTTGCCCACGCCGCCCAACCCAACAATCCCCACGACCTGAAGTTTTCTACTCTGCTGCTGCTGCAATAGGACTTTATTTTCAAAATCCTTCACCTTTTCCTCTAAATCAGTTGGATATTTGGCGACTTTGAATATCGGTTTTTCCAACTTTTCCAACACGCATTCAACCACATGATGTATTAACTCCCCCTCGTCTCTGGTTATTCACAATAAAATAAATACAGCTAGTGAGAAACACAAACTTATGTAAATCTGATCAGCGTGAAACACTTTAATACTTAAAAAGAGGGTTGAGATCTCACCCATTATATGCGTCCAAATCGAAACCGCTTGTTTCTGCAACACGACATAGAGCCTCTCTCCATTTTTTAATGGTGGTGGAGTCGTATCGCGGTTTCCCTTCACCCGTTTGCGTGATTTCTAAGTTCCATAGATCTTGAGCATACACTCCATCTTTGCTCTGCGTCAATCGAAGATCTTCTGGTTTTACACCGTAAAACACCGGAATAATAGTACCCTTCGACTCCAACATCAGGAGGAGCTCATTCAAACACGAAGTCGATGCTGCATATGTACGAGAGAAAATAGCCACAAGAACGGAGGCGGTTCTAATGGCACCTTCTATTTCCGAAGAAAAAGTTCCCGCCTCCTGGGATTCTGGCCGGTCCAGAAAGACTCGGATTCCATGTAAAAGAAGGCGATGGTAGAGATGGCTAGCCAAAGTTTTCTGAACATCCGGGCCTCTGTGATTGATAAACACATCACAATAGGTGTTGTGATTGCTGTGGGGGTTAGCTGAGGTGGAGGTTGCCGCAGCGGCCGAGGAGGCGTCAATAGCTGAAACTGCAGGACGAAGATTGTTAGAACGAGGAGGCGAATTTTCAATTTCTATTTGGATTTTCGTTTCAGGGCATGAGGATACAGGGGATGCCATTTCCAATCCCTATTCGACTATGAAAACAGAAACTGCAAATTGCAGATATGGGAAGCTTGATATAGTCAATGCAAAACTGCAGGGGAGGTAAGGAATCTGAAAACAATACGCAAACAACCCTAGGTTTCATCAACAACGAGAATCCTTTTTTTCAAAAGGTAAAGGAAATGACAACCTGTGCACAGGGGTTGAATGTTAAATCAATGCCATCCTTCTCATCTCTGCGCTAAGTACACTAATGACAGACAGGCTGTATTTTTGGATTTGCGTGAAGAGTCCGCGAAGACTATGCGTGTGGGGCTGAAGACTTTAGTATCCACTCCATTGTCCCTGCTCTATTGCTTGACACGCATTCCAATAAACAAACAGTTCATTGTCATGCTTTTGCTTGACACGCAAAAGATGACCTTTCATTGTTCTCCAATCGGACCTTGCAAGTTGCAGTTGATTGATGTGTAAAAAAGTAAAATTAGAAAGATTAAATAAAACATTCACACTTTTTCATAATTATTTTATTCTGTAATTATTTATATTTTTTTGTTTTAGGTATAGTTTAAAATATAAATAATTTATTTTATTTTTATTTTATTTTTAATTGTATTTTAATTTTAGTTTTTAATTGTATTTATTTATTAATTTATTTATAAATTAAATCTTTTATTTTTATTTTTATTTTATTTGTATTTTTATTTTTATTTATTGACTATATCTTTTTTATTTTTATTCTATTTTGTAATTATTTATCTTTTTTATTTTAGGTATAATTAAAATAAAAATAATTTATTTTATTTTTAATTGTATTTTAATTCTAGTTTTTAATTGTATTTATTTATTAATTTATTTATACATTAAATCCTTTATTTTTATTTTTATTTAGTTATAATTTTTGACTTTTTGACTTTTTACTTGATTCATGTTTATCCTGTTTTTTGAAAGGGATGTTAATTTGGTTTTTAGTTATGATTTTATATTTTACCTTGTGATTTTAAGGTGAGGGTAGTTAGGTGTTTGGTTCTTTTTATATTTTATTATTTTATTTTATTTTTATTTTTATTTTTATTTTTTATTTTATATTATTTATTTATTTTTATTATATATATATATATATATATATATATATATATATACATATATATATATATTTGACCATTTTTAATTTTTATTATTTTAAGGTTGGGTTAATTTTATTTTCTGTTTTTATTTTTAATCTTAATTTTGGATTGTTGGGTTTTGTCAGATCAACCAATTTTCATTATCTTGATGATGAATTACAGTGGGTAGTTCGAAACGCGTCGATCCCTAAAATTCTTATGTGAGGTCTCGAAAAAATTATAATTAAAACTTTTTCATAATTATAATTAAACGTTCAACTTTATTTTAATTTAAATATATTAAAGGTAAAAAATGTAATTTTATATATATATATATACGCGCCCACAGGTTAGTTAAAAATTATATCGTGACTTTTTGTTTTATAATTTTTTAACATAATTTTAAAAATTTATTATATTAAATTGAATTTTCTGTAAATTAAAATTATTTTTAGAAATTAAAAAAAAAAAGAGATTCTGATTAGTTTAAAGTGTTGATTGGATGAGTTTAGTTTAATTTACCATTATCAGATATAAAAATAATATATAAATATTAATTTAAAAAAGGTAAAAATGACGTTACTAATTGTACACCCTCTTTTATTGCCGTCTATTATGCTTATTATTAAATCTTGTTCTTTATTATTTTAGTTGAAATTTTATCATATATTTACGCCGGAGGCGTTCTCCATTGGGGTCTTCTGGTCACCCCAGCCAATGAGAACACTTTTCAATGGCGCATGGAACCTATGATATTTCGCCACGTGTCTGTCATCTGTCAGATTCGGCAACATCTGCTTGGGGAATCCGACGGCTCGCCTTCGTTTTGCACTAGATCGCCTGCAGAGTCATGTTTGACGGAAAATTACGCCTCTTCTAACAGCTGGAACGCCTATTCAGAATAGGGAGCTCTCGACTCATCTCCAGAAGTCATAGTCTTTGGAGCTGCTGATAGATTTTGAGGAAGAAGAAGAGGAGAATAAGGCTGGATCCAGTTTTGCAGCTCCAGAGCCTGTTGGTGAAAGGGGGCGAGACCGTTTGTGTCGGGACAAATCTCGCCATCGCAGAACCAGATCACTGTCGCCACTCAGAAGCTCGGCTCAATGGGTAGAAGAAGAGACTTCCAAATTAGAAGATGAAGAAGCAGGGGATGTGGATGAGAAGTCCAAGAACATTGCCTCCTCTTCTACTTCTTCGTCCTCGAGCTCCACAAAGCGAAGAGGTTCAAAGCGCTGGAGTCTGAAAGATTTGCTCTTGTACAGAAGCAAAAGCGAGGGCAGAGACCACACCAGAGAGCGACACTCGGCTTTATCATTCGCCAATCCTGCAACACAGTCCTCGGAGAAACATAAGGTACCTAAACAAGCTGAAAAGCCTAAGCCTGCACCAGTCAAGAAGACAAATGCAATCCCAAGCTCGAATCCCACCAAGGGCTCTGCTAGAAGAGGGGTCCCTGTATCTGCCCACGAGCTTCTACGGCGCAATTCGCCTATACAGACTAGAAAATATATAGATCCTGCTGTTGGGAATTTGAGTTCCTTTACGATATTGAAGCTGAATGACAATGAGCTCACAGGGACAATTCCTAAGAGCTTGACGGCGTTAAAAAACCTGAAGCAATTGGATGTGACTAACAATAATTTGAGCGGACCAGTTCCAGTCTTTGATACGCAAGTAGGGGTTAATACTCAGGGGAATCAGTTTATCAATACCATTCTCCCTCCTGGTTCTGCCCCGTCTGGTAATGGCAGCAATAGTGGATCTGGATCTCCATCTGGGTCTGCTGACAGTGCAGGGACTTCCAAAAAAAAGAACGCATCAGGTATGATCGTTGGGATTGTTGTTGGTTGTGCTGTTTTTTTGATCTTTGCAGTGGCTGCGATTCTCTTTTACTCGAGGAGGATGAAGCCCAAGTTCTCAAAGCTGCCGTTACATCCTCCGGCACCACTTAAAGGTAAAAGGGTCAAGTTATGACAAAAATATCAAAATTCTGCAGTTCTTTTCCTCTTCCAATGCTGCGGCCATGTTTGAGGAAACCAAAAGATCCGAAAATAAGAATATTATGGGAGAAAATGCAGTAGAAAGAAATGCAAACATCAGGCCAACGTAATGTTCCAATTTGTTCATTGATCTGATAAAAAATAATCACATTACTGAGAGTAATCTGGGAATAAAACCTATCAAACGCTGTGTCTTTCCAGTACTTCGATCTTCATTATTCAGATTCCATAATTTATTAGAAGAAATGACTACGGGAGGAGTAAGACTAAGGGTGAAAGAAGAAATCTCTGCTCTGCTCTGCTCCGCAGGAAGGCCTCCTTGCCCTTTTGGAGGGAGATGAAGATATCTATGAAAATGACAATGAAGCCTCCCTGTAGGAAGAGTGCCCTATCTCGCCAAATGAAGAAATAGATGAAGGTGAAGCATCCCTAAACTGTGATGTCTTTGCCGTCAATGAAGACAATGTTGTTGAAATTCAAAATAAAGGCATCAAACAACCATCTAAAGAATTTTGAAGCCCCTATTCATGATGATAATGATGTTTTACAGATGAAGCATTAGAAGAAGACTTACAGGAACAATTGGAAGAATATGATAAGGAGTTGTTGGCTTTCCTCCAAAAAAGGGACCTACTGTGCCTTCCTCTCGAAGATGACACGACTGTTTTTAAAGAGATTGCCACAGATCTGGTGTTCTTGATCAAGAATAGAACAATTCAAAGAATGATGACATTGATGCTAGGAAAGACAATCCTCTTGAAATCAGTGAGGTGGTTGCTATAGATCTAGCAGAACAATACAAAAAAAACACTAATCAACACATTGAGCTAGATTTATTCATTGCACAAAGTTGAGACAAGTCATATTTCCTGTGTTCTGTCTGTCCTCCAGATTCTGATGAAAAGGTTGGCCGTGACCATAAAGAAAAAAAAGGATATAAGCCAGCATATTGTGAAAATGTGAGCGACAGATCATCCCCACAATGTCGTTGATAAAAATTCAAATGGACTATGCTTCGAAAAGCCACTAGGCTTTGATGAGAGTCATAAAAACAAATGGGAGGAAAAAGCTGTTATTATTGTGTTTATGTCTGGTGTCGGTGTCACATTAAGAGCATGGTACAGAGGAAGAAGTTCCTGAACAAGAGAAGAGAGGGAAAATTTCTGAAGCAGAATTATTTATTTCTGAGCCGTTTGATAAATGAAGCAAACTGGCCAATACTGCCAATTCTTTTTCTCAATAGGATATATGAGGTGAAGGAAATTTGATTTCCATGTATCAGCAACAATTGCCATATTTAATAACCTTAATTATTTTTAGGCTCTTAGAGTTAATGCTGTTGTTTGTTTTTTTAATTTCCTGTTTCCAGATTTTCATCTACTATGTAGAGAACTTGCATGGCATTGAGTGCAAATGGCTGAATCATATTCTACAAGGTACATTGTAGCCCTTTCTCAACACTTCCCTTTTAATGCTTATTTATAGTGTTATGATCATTTGATTTCTCTAAATTAATAGCATATACAATTTGTAAGTAATTCATTAATTTATTTCTCGATTTTAATGGCCTAATAGTGCCGCATCTATTTATTTTTGCTTCCATTGTTTTTGTTAGCATATGGAGAGACGAATTGAGTGCCAGGGCAGACCGAGCACTATTGCAAAGGAAGGAGTGTGCAGTACTGCTATGAAGCAATGATTTTAAGGTACTCTGCAGCTGCTTCTCAATATCTATCTTCTGTGTTATGGCTTTCTTTGTGTTGTAGTTGAGTTGACAAAATGTATATGGAGTTAAAAATACAAAGGCTATTCTGAATTTCTTGTTTAGTGATAGAAGAAATAGCGATAAAGATTAGGTTAATGTGTAAATGCTCTCTAAATCAATCATAATGAAACATAGACTTAAAAAAGTCTTTTGACAAACAAACTGAAATAAATAATAACATGTTCTCCACATTAATCTTAAAATTCATGAAACAAACCCAAAACATCATCCAAGATGGGCTTTCTTGTGGTGCAAGCAACCCTCTCCACACTGTCACTGGGCACCTTTTCATGGTACAAAGCTGAGCTTCAATATGGCTTGTTCATCCTTAAAGCCTCTTGAAAGCTCCCTCATAGCACATAGAGGTCCATCAACCTCCCAAATTGTGTGCAGCAAGATAACATATAGCCCCCTTCCAAATGGATATACGGACTACAAGACTACCACGTGTCTTCCAATTTGCTACTCAAAGCCATTCTAAATTTGGTACACAACTCTAAGGTCCTCTTCCAAGGTGTCCAAGATCCCCAAACATATACCCTGTCACCATTTCCAATGTGGATAGTCATTGCAGCCAATCACAGAAAGAACAACCCTCCTGTACCATATTCCCAAGGTACAACACCAACTCCAAAAGCCCCAAGGTCTTAATTGAACCTTCAAAAGTGGACACAAAACCCTGAAGCAATACCCTGTTTCCAATGATCTCTCAAGCATATAACTTGAATCATCCATAAAAGGAAATCAAAACACCCTAAACTTCCTTTGAAAGGTGCATATGAGGGTCTCCAAATCATGTTAAAAAAACATTCAAACACCCATAACCATCTATAATGACATAGATTCGCCCAAATAGTGCTCCAGATTATGAAGGTAAGCTCGAGGATGGTTCAACGGTTGCAATGAAGAGAATGGATCCTGAGCTTGTGAGTAGCAAAGGACTGCAAGAGTTTCAAGCAGAGATCAGCATGTTGGGCAAGATTCGCCATCGAAATCTTGTTGCACTCCTTGGGTATTGCACTGAGAACAATGAAAGGTTGCTCGTATATGAATTCATGCCTCAGGGCACGCTGAGCCAACACCTTTTCCATTGGGAGCAGAATGGGCTCAAGCCTCTCAGTTTGAACAGTCGTCTGCTTATTGCTTTAGATGTAGCTCATGGGATGCAGTACTTACACAACCTGGCTTACAAAATTATCATTCACAGGGACTTGAAGCCTTCAAATATTCTTCTGGATGTCGAGATGCGAGCAAAAGTCTCTGATTTTGGTCTTGCAAAGCTTGCTCCCGAGGATAAAGCATCCGTCGAAACAAGATTGGCTGGCACATTTGGATATCTTGCTCCAGAGTATGCAGGCAAGTTTTGATTGTAGTACCTTTAACTATATGTTTTGTTAGGGAAAAAGTGGATGTTTTTTTTTGTCAATGTCAATTATAAAATATTAATTTCTGTTTCACCTCTTGACTATTGCAGCCACCGGACGTGTAACTACAAAATCAGATGTTTACAGTTTTGGAGTTGTGCTTATGGAGCTGATAACAGGCCAGAAGGCCTTGGATGAGAAGCGGTCTGAAGATAAAGTTCATCTGGTGCCTTGGTTTAGACACATAAGTAGGGATCAGGAACGGCTCAGGACGTCTATAGATCCAGTACTCCAATCAATGGATGAGAACTGGAAAAACATTAATACCGTGGCTGAACTTTCCTGGCATTGTACCCAACGAGAGCCTAATGCACGCCCTGACATGGGTTATGTAGTTGCTGTTCTGGGGTCATTGGTAAAGCAGTGGAAACCTTCTGATGTTAACCCTGAGGACAGTGAGGACAGTTTAGGAATGACACCGGAACAAGCTTTAAAGAAGTGGAAGATCTTCGATGATTCATCAATGACGTCCTTTGGAGGTAGGACTACTGATGTTGGAAGTTCTGATCAAGCATATATTGAAGGCCCTGGTTTTGTGAGTGCAAGATGATTCGGAAACTAGGGGATTAAGAAGCAAGTGTATGTGAGGAGGTAGATGTGTCATTTAAAAAGGCTTAGTCTTCTGCTCAATGTGCTATGGACGAGGATGCACAAATATTGAAATTACTCAGAACTACCATTAATATTACATACCTCACATGACGTGTCTCCACATGTTTGCAGAAGTTACAGGTTCTGCAATGGATTATTCAATGCTTGAGAGTTCTGGTAAATTTAGAAATCAGGAGACACGATTTTAAGGAAGCGAAGTTTTCTGCGAAGTGAGCAAAGAAAGAAGAAAGAATGCAGAGACACTCTGTTTCTTCTCTGGTTGCAAAAGTTAAAAATAATTCTATACTGATTGGCTGTTCCAATTAAAAAATCCAAAATGTTTTTTTCCTTTCTGTTTTGCTCAGTTTAAATATCGCCTTATATCGCCTTCTATTTCATCTGCTCTGGTGAGTTAGATAGCCCTTGTGCGCTGTGTTGTGAGCACATATAAGAGAAGATACATTGACAAATTTGATTTAAAATTAACATGTTTTCTGTTTTTCTTTGACTGATAAAATAAGCAAAAATTTGCAATGACATGAATTTTCAGACTGTGTTTATGTTTTTTCTGACATTACTTATTTTGAGACGTCTCCGTCGGATTCTCAAAGCTCTCCCACACAACACCACCGTCACTGCTCTGCATCAAAACCAGATTACCTAAATCGCAGGGCCGCGGAAGCACGCCCGCACCGAAACTAAACACATCCGATTCTACCGCTGGCGGCCCGGTGTGAAAGCACTCTGGTGCGATGTAGCCCATGGTTGCCACGAGACCAGTTGCTATGAAGGGTCTCCGATCGTGTTCAGTCAGACGAGCAAGGCCGAAATCGCGGAGCCGGGCATTATATTCAGAGTCGAGCATGATGCTGCTGGCTTTCACGTCCCGGTGAATCACCTGCTGCTCGCATTCCTCGTGGAGATACAGTCGAGCGGTCATACAATTGGGCAAGCACGGTGCACCACATTCAGAGCTCACGTCTACAACGAATCCAACATTGACACCTCCTTCGCCACTTCGGTGAAGGCAAACTGCCCAACCACTGGTGCCACCAACACCCTCTCGCCCTTAGATCTGGCCACGCCTACCACATTTGACAGCAAGTTTTACACTGATTTGAAAAGCCAAAAGGGACTTCTGCACTTCGATCAGCAACTACTTAGCAGAGGCTCTACAAATTCCCAAGTCAATTATATTTAAAAATCCAGCAGATTCTTTTTTTTCTTTTAAATAAATAAAGATATCATTATATAAAATGAAAATATCTCTAAAACTCGTAGTTGTCATCAATAAATAAAAATCACAACTCTACATATCAAACAATCATAACCATTCATGATACTTTCTCAGCATATTAATTGATAGGGGTCAACTTAATTCTTGGAATGCGGATTTGTAACATTTCTCTACCATCTCACATTGTTCAAATTTGTGAGCTCTAGAATGAACAGAATCTGATCAAACACAAATTAAGTTGAAGTTTCTATTAAAAAAAATATTTCCAAATTTGTAGTTACTGTCGTTCAAAATCGTCATATTCACATAATTTTATTCCAAAGTCATTTTCATATTTACATAAACACAAATTCAAGACATTTTCATATTTACATAAACAATTTATATTACCTAGCTAGGGATAACACAAAAAAAAAATATGCTTGATAGTTTAAAATCCAAAATTCCATATCGTTACAAACTTTTCATTTTCATTAAATTACTTCCCTTACATATCTACTGCCCCGGCGTTCCTTTGCGCCTCTTGGTGCAATTGCTAGTTTTAAATGAAATTATGATGGTTGTATTGCTCCCACACAGGCTCGTTTATTATTGGGTCCATGATACTCAGTACACCCATGAAGTATTTTTTATTATTTTAGTTGAAATTTTATCATATATTTTAAAATTTATGATGTAGGCTCGTTTATTATTGGGTCCATGATAATCAGTACCCCCATAAAGTAAACTAGTGATTGCACCAGGAAGCGCAAAGGCACGCCCAAAGGTGGAGCGGGTGTGAAGGTCTTACTTTCTATTGGATTCAGTTCTTTCATCTTTTTATTTGATATGAGAGCCAATGACAATTAGAAAAAAAAAAGTGGATGAGGAGTTGGAATAGGTGATGTTTTATTTTAGAGTTGCAAGAGTGGGCAGATTGTTATTTATGGGGAATCTTTGCAAGCCATGAGTTATAGTATTTACATATGGACATTGTGAAACTTACCCATGAGCCATAATATCAAATTTTTGGATTGAGCTTTAGATTTGCAAGTCTGGTTTTGGTCATAAAAATAATATCTAATAATACCATAATAAATTAAAGCTAATAGGTAATTTAAATATAGTTAAATAAATAAAAATTTGATTGACAATAATTAATAAAGAAAGAAAGAAAAAAATTGATTAAGTTTTGTTTTTGCTAAGAGAAATTTTCCTAAATTTCATTAATTGTGATAAATTAATGAGTTATGACCATCTAATATTATTGGTTATGATGAGATGAGCTTTCTTCTGAGCTTAATAGTATAATAGATAAATAAAATATAATAATTTAATATTCTTATTTATAATAAGTTTTTTTATTATGATAAATTTATAAATGATAAAAATTATTTATAATAATTTTTTTATTAAAATCAGTTTATTAATCAAAAAGAATTATCATCAACTTACATATATTAATTCTTTTTTTTTTAATTCTTTTCTTTCACTATCATGGAACAAATAAATGGACACTTTGATATGAATTTTGACATTCGGTTACATATCATGCAAGTAAACACAAAAATAATTATAATGTAATTACAAGAGTGCAAAACTAAATTTATATGTCGTGATGTTTTGCTTTTATATGATTTCCAAAAAAAAAGATTGCTTCCTATTTAAGTATAAAAATGTACATATATTAGAGAGAAAAATCTCAATAGCCACAGAGAAATACATATAGTAGGGTCATCATGAGTCTACAAACACAAAAGCACAATAGCTTGCTATTAGAAGATTCAGATCAATATTGACCACAGCTGAAAAGAAGTCTGTCAAAAGGCCAAAACAACCAGAAAAACAAAAGTCGCTCTAGAGAAAGAGAGCATCAGAGGAAGACAAGGGACTCTGCAGATAATGAGCCATGTTATATTATAAATCGATGAAGCATTCCCATGTCAGAGAGCTAGAGAAGAACCAATGGAAGAGAGCAGCAACTCGATTTAAATAGGCGATCTACTTGTTGGAAAGACTGAGAGGGGGGTGAATCAATATTCCTTTCAATTAGTATTATTATTAATCTTTCAGAGCATTAGTTAATCTTCAATTATTATCAGTGTTTGTACAATGATAGCAATAAACAAAAGGAACACAATTGCACACAGTTTTTGTTGAGATTGCAACAAGATGATGAGCTTAGTGAAAAGAGTCACCTTCACTAAGTGGGCCCATAGGCTATTTTTGGCGCAAATTCTATTTTTAGACATGTCGATCATATTCTATGAGTTGCAGGATGCTATTTGTGGATGGTTGGTCAAGTTGGAAAAATAGATGGACTTCTATTTTTAGACATATCGGGCGGAATCTATTTTTAGATTGCCAGTCAAAAATAGATATGTCGAATACATAGGCCTAATACATTATTTGAACCATAAAGAGGTCTGTCTCTCGAGCACTTCATTATGTAATGAGCAGGTAATAAAAGTAACATCTGTAAGGACACCATGCTGCCCCAGCTGAGCAGGCCTATTGCATGGATACTGGGCTAGGAACTGTGGATGAGTTGTGCATGAGTTATCGAGGAGAATAGTGGAGTTATCGAGGTAGCTGGTGGAGTTGTGCTCAGTGCTGAACTGAGAACATAGTTGAGCTTGCTGTATCTATGTTCTAACTCAATGTCATTACAACCAGAGAGTGTGAATTAATTATTAATTAATCCACTAATTATTAACTCATAAATCAACTAAAGAATACATCAGTTAACTTCAGTGCATGGACAGTTTCAGTGGAGACCAGTGAAGAGGTAGGTGAAAGAGCAGTGTGACTATCAGTTGTGACTATACTGGTGCATGAGTTTGCACCACACATTGATGGAGATGCCAATGAGAATTGCGTGAGCAAGGCTGGACCAATTTGAGTTCATTCAGAGCCATTCTTCAGCAGTGATTGCGCAGTAGAGGCAGGCTATCAGGTGGCAGAGATTGGAGCATGTGATTTGCTAGATTAGGCTTGATTAGTGTGTAAAAATTGGAGATTGTACTGAGAGCTTTGTGAGGAGCTTTGTATAATGATTGTTACATGATCTCTATGACATATAATATACAGATAGTTGGGGGTTTTCAACTTTAATCTTTCCCATAAAATACTGTGTTCATATGTGTGATTGTTTATGGTTTTAATGTGCGCATGCGATTGTTTTTATTTCCGCAATTAATGATCAATGGTAGAAGAGATTTTGTATTGTGCATGAAGTTAAAATATTGTGTGATCAGGAGAATCTCGGTGTATAACATATCAATTATCAAATTTCTACATGGTATTAGAGGGATATTGATCATTGGAGAAATTGCGAAACATTGAAGCAATTGAGTTTTGAGTTGGTGGAATTCGAATTTGCAACAGTGTTTTCTTGGTGTCGAAGTTGAGATGTCTTTCAACGGATTGCGATTGGAGTATGACCTTGAGGGCAGCTCGAATTATATTGCATGGAAGAACAGGATGGAGGTGGTGTTGGATGACAATGGGTTGAAGGAGTTCATAGATGCAGAAATTCCAAAACCTGCTTCTAGTGATGCTGCCGCACATGACGCATGGAAAAAGAAGACATCAAAGTGTCGAATAATTCTGTTGGAAGGTGTAAAGGATCACATAGTGTCCATCCTTCATGGTAAGGCTTCTCCATTCTTGATGTGGAAAGCGTTGATAGACTTATTCCAAAGCAAGAGCGACCAAAGGAAGTTGGCGCTCAAGGATAAACTCAGGAACATAAAAATGGAGAAAGGCGACAGTATGCCCAAGTACCTCATGAAGTTCATCCAATGCAGGGATGAGCTAGGAAGTGTGGGGGTGACTGAGATGGATTTAAAATCAATAGAGAATCCCCCTGAAGCCTAAGAGTTTCCATTCTGTATCAGACTCACAATATCCAAGAATGCCAGATGGGAACTACTTTGGTTGATCTCAGGCAAGAGGAGATAAGGCAAGTACCAGGGATAATCTCATCAAAAGAACTGCAGAAGAGGTACGCGCGCTGGCTGCCAAAGCAAGGAAGGGGAAGAGTAAGAAGAATGCTTCTCAATCCAGTGCGAAAGGCAAGAAGCAGGACATGTCCAAGGTGAAGTGCTTTCACTGTCACCAACACGGACATTACGCCACTAATTGTCCACAGAAGAAGAAAAATAAGCAGGTTGCTGGATCTACAGCTGGAGAGGCCTTAGCCTCACAGTTTGAGCTGGATTTTTTGCTGATCACATGCTTGGTCTCAAGTATGATGGGTTTAGTGTGGTTTCTTGACAGTGGTGCATCTTTTCATATGATTTTATACAAAATTGTCGGGACTGATGAGAATATCTAGATGCACGTAGATAGACACATTTACACACTATCGAGTGACTGTATCATACCATTTCCTTTGAGAGGGAGTCTGGTAAACCCTTCGTATTGAAGGGAGTGATGCATGTTCCAGGATTGAAGAAGAATATTATCTCTGTGGCTATGTTAGAAGACAAGGGATATGATGTTGTCTTTAGCGAGGGAAAGGCTTTCCTGCGTAGTAAGGCAACTGGTGAAACCCGGAGGATAGGGGTTAGAGTTAAAAACCTTTATCAATTGTAGGTAGATGGATGCGCAGCAATGGTAGGCAAGGTAGAAGGAGTGGTGAGACGGGATGAGGGCGAACTATGGCACAAGAGATTGGGCCACCTTCACCATGGAGCTTTGAAAATTTTGCAAACAGATGAGTCAGTTCTCAAAGGTACACTGAAGCATCAAGGGAGGATGTACTTGGGGTACCAGAAAGCCACTCACGAGAATATTAGTCACATGGCTGATCTTAGAGAATTCACACAGACATGTGTGGACCTTTCTTAGTAGCTTCGACAGCAAAGCACAGGTACTATGTGATATTTGTTGATGATTTTTCTCGAAAGTGTTGGATCTCTTCATGCAGAAGAAGAGCAAGACATACTCAAAGTTTTGTGAGTTCAAGGCACTAGTTGAGAAAGAATCGGGGAAGCAGGTGAAGGCTCTAAGGAGCGACAATGGTGGTGAATTCATCTCTGGCAAATTCAAGGAATTTTGCAGCGCAGAAGGAATTCGAAGAGAGCTCATAGCACCTCATAACCCACAGCAGAACGAGGTTGCTGAGCGGAAGAAAAAAATGATCGTGGGTGCTGCATGGGTGATGTTGCATGATCAGGGCCTACCCATTCACTTGTGGGAAGAGGCATGCAATACTGCAGTATATGTGCAGAACCATTGTCCTCACAAGATACCTAGCATGAGTACACCCGAGGAGGTGTTTTTTGGTAAGAGGCCTGATATTTCCCATTTGAGGATTTTTGGTTCGCCTGTTTACATTCATGTGACGAAGGATGCCAGGAAGAAGTTGGAGCCAACCGCAGAGGTTGGGATATTTGTTGGGTACACTGATACGCCCCACAACTATTGTGTGTATTTTCCAGATAGTCGCAAGACTGTTGTGCAACGGGATATCAAATTTCAGGAGGAGAAAGCCATGAAGTGTTCGCTCGAGAGGGAGCCACACTTGCACTGTAGATGAGGAGCTATTAGTTCCTAAGATGAGCTCAGATGTGGATCAACCACAAGAGGAGGTCTATGAGTGGAAGATACTACTCATGCAGCGCCAACCATCGTAGGCTGAAGGATTGCTTGTCGAGGATCAATCAGATGCAGAATATTGTAGAGCAATCACATCACAAACAGACAGTATATCACCTGACTGCATACTAGATACATGGCTCTTATGAGCAAGGTATCATGACAGAGCCACATCCTCTTCGAGAAGCTGGAGACCTTGCATGGCAGATGCCATGGTGGAAGAGTATGATTCGATTGTCAGAAATAGTCCATGGGAGATTGTCCCAAGGCCGGAAGGGAAATCAATGGTGGGTTCGAGATGGATCTACAAAGTGAAGCAAGCAGCTGACGGGAGTGTGGAGAAGTACAAGGCAATATTTGTTGCCCGAGGCTTCTCACAGATTGAGGGGATCGATTATGAGGAAACCTTTGCACCTGTCGCAAGGTATTCTTCCATACAGACGATTCTTGCTCTCTCAGCGCAAATGGGGTGGCATATTCATCAGATGGATGTGAAGACTACGTTCCTCAACGGAGTGATTGAGGAGGAGGTGTACATAGAGCAGCCTGAAGGTTTCGAGATCTTCAGCAGTGAGTCGCATGTGTGCAGGCTCAAGAGAGCGCTATATGGGTTGAAACAAGCACCTCATGCTTGGTACACACAGATAGACTGTTATTTCACTAGACTTGGATTCTCCAAGAGTGAGGCGGATCCGAACTTGTTAGGAATCTGTAATTAGCAATATTGGCAAAGTCCAATCACAGAAACAACATCGTTTCAACCAACTTTGGGATTCTAGGATCTAGCCCTCCTGAATCCGGAGAGGGATCTCTCTAATAAGTGCAAAGATGGATTTGTCTTTGAAGTTTGGGGTAATGATGTTAGGCTAGTTATGAAGGCCAAGGGTTTGTTTTGTTTTTGGATGGTTGAGCATGATTTACTTGAGGGGAAAGTTCTAAGTGCAAAGAGTTTCAAAGGTGAGAAGTTGCAAGTGAATAGAACAGATTTGGCTGAAAGATAGATATAACGCTGGTTTTTAGTCCATTGGGCTATGGAGTCATAACAAGGCTTTAATTAAGCAACAACATCAAGAGTGATCCAAGGGGCAAGTCATCTACATTACAAGATTATTGAGATTAGAGTGATGGAATGGAAATAATAAAGTGTTGGAGGGGTGGAAACTGATAATAATTTCACAAGGGATTTATAGTCAGTCCAAACAAGAAAAGCCTTTTAAGTAACTATTTAAAACCAACCAAGAATAGGGCTAACCATAAACTTCTTGGGCAAGTCTGTATTAAAGTAGCTTAATTGACAAACAGTCCAGTAATCCGCATAATTACCTTCAGAAAGTATGAAAACACATAAGAGAAAAAAAGTGTAACCTAAGACCAGATAAGGTACTTTTAAACCTAGTCTGCTTTCAGCCAACACCAAGGGAAACCTTCAAAATCTGCCTTTGGAGAATAGAAACTAGAAACAGGGCAAACCATCACTTTTCTAGTCTAACTTTAATAAGCAAATAATGAAAATAACTTTCAAGAAAAAATTTTAAAGCAACAGTAGGATGAGGGAACACCAACATTCCTAACTGCTTAACCTGTATTAAATCATTATTAAATAAAAAAATTGGAGGAAAACATTGAGATAAAGCTTATCAGTCAGAGAAGGGTACTGGTAAACAGTAAATCCTAACTCTATAAATGTTGTTCTTTATCAGAGAAAAGTGAACAATATGACATACATAGAAGGAAAAAAAATACAAAGAAAGGTGCACTTCACCAGTGATATAGACCTGGATCCCAAGAAATAGCTTGTTATTGATGTCAAACCAGTTACAGTCTTCAAGTCCAATGTTTCAATTCAGCAATCATCTTCACTATTCAGCCTAACTAATCTAGCACAAACAGAGCTTCAAGGGCCAGTGAACACTATTTACAATCAGAAGTTTAAGCTCAAATGTATTTCAAAATTCAGCAACCAACAATTGCTCATCTTCTTCAAAGGTATTTATAGAAGAATGAGGAGGTGAGATCTGATAAAAGATCTCTCAGGACAATTAATACAGATTAATGGCTTCTCGGCCTTTGAGGGGCTCGATGGAGAAGTTTACAGGTGTGTTATTGTATTAATTGATTTACATTTATGAATTAATCTTGGTGGGAGATTTTGTTGACTTTGAGGCTCTGTGTTATGTTGGAGTAACTCTGCAGATTTTTTTTGCATTAAGTTCCTTGCAGAAGTAACTCTCTGGCTGCGCTGAGGTGAATATCTTCATTTGATCAATAACTTCGGCCTCTGTTTTGAATGATTTGAGGCACAGGTGGCACTTATGGTAGCTGAGGAATCAATTCGCCTCAAATATGGCGGTGGAGGCCTTTTTGTCTATTAAACACCTATGATTTTCCTTTGAATGTGTTTTAATTTGGGGGATTAGGCTTTTGATAATCCATCTTGGCCGTAATCCCCAGAAATTGGTCTTCATTCTTCTACTCTGCTGTATTCTGTCTTCAACACTGATACTCTTTTAATCGTGATTTAATAACACAGTGTCTTGTCGATGTGCAGGGCCACGCAGGGCTCGTATGGCATCACTGCCTCATGAAGCAATGACAAGACATGGAGTAGAGCCCTGCGAACGGTTTCCCTTTTATGAATTGAAGGCACGGGAATCGTCATTCTTCATTTATAATGGAAAAACCATTGAAACACCTGCAAAACACAAAAACAATTAAGAAATCATGCGTTATTGGGGAAAAAATGCTTCAGAAGGCATGGGAGGAGCGCAGATATTTTAAGAGAAGGTAAAAAAGGAGAGCAGGGAGAAGAATAAGATGGAATGATCTTGGACCGTCCGATCTGGACACGTGGACGGTCCAGATTGAATCGGAGGATCGCAATCGGGGGGAAACACTCGAATGGCGCCGATGTAAATTTGTGATGCGATGCGATGAATTAGAGGGCTTCGAAGTGGAGGTAAGACTTGTGATCGTAGGGAACGAGGACCGTTGGATCATGGAAGGCGGGGAGGAGATCAACGACGGACAATCAATTGGGGATTGGCAATCGGGGTTGGTGAATAAACGCACCCGATGAAATGTTGCGATGCGAGTTTGCGCAGACCGTTGATCTAAGGATTAGATCAACGGTGGAGAATGAATCGGAGGGTTAGTCGATCGGAGGGAACAAACAAAGGCATGCGATAAGAAACTTCGATGCGATTGAGCATTGGCCGTTTGATCGGTTTATGATCAACGATGGAGATTAGTTTTAGAATGAACCGGCGGAAAACCCTTATGATATATTAAAAAAAACCCAAAATAAAACAAAGGTTTTATGCTTCAGGGGCGAGGCATATATATATATATATATATATATATATATATATATATATATATATATATATATATATATATATATATATATATATATATATATATATATATATATATATATATATATATATATGGAATGGTCTAGCGCCCGACTGCGCGGCCGTTGGATGTATGGAATACAATGGGCCCGGGGCTTTATATAACAAGGGCCAATCGCAATCGGAGCCTCGGGCTCGGGCTTTTCAATCAACCCATTGGAATTTTGTGATGTGATTGACCTCGAGACTTAAACTCTTGGTCTCGGGTGAAAGTTATATGGAGTGAAAGGCGAAGGGGGGCGGAGTTTATATATATATGGGGCTTTAATAGCATCGGAGTTTTTATAACGGAAAAAAGACTTGCGCACTTGGATGTTTGCGATGCGATAAGCGCTGTGAGGGTTTAGCACTTGGTTCTTAGGGCACGGGCACGTGTGGGGAAGTGGTTAGGACTTAGCCCAAGGGGGCTTAAGCCTTTATGCAAAAATATGTATTTTTCATGAAATTTTCAAGTTTTTCAATGGATTTGGGGGTTTCGGTATAGTTTTAAAAATGAGTTTTAAACTATGTAAAGAGGATTTTCACGAATGGGAGAAGGGAAATCATGAAAAATAGAGGAATTTTATGGAGAAAAAGGGGAGAAAATGAAGGTTATTTTTTGAGTGGGGGAGGGGGAAGATGATGACTTTTCAGTAGTCTTTTCTCATGAAATCACCAGAATTTCTTAGTATAAAATGGAAACAGCAATGAAGATTTGGACAGAGGCGTGAGGCCTTCAAGAGTCTTCAAGAGCAAACAATTTTTAGCAATAATATTTGTTCCTTGAAGGCTCAAAAAGTCTTATCCACCTTTTGATATAACAAATTTTATAGGTGGCTAACAGTGGCTCCACTTGGGGATGGTGCCTTCTTGAAGGCATCAAGAACTTCAGACTTTCATTCTCTAGGAGGCTGACCTGTGCCACATCCATTATGTTCTCTGGGAGGCTAACCTGTGCCACATCCATTATGTTCTCTGGGAGGCTGACCTGTGCCTCATCCATTGGGCTGCCCTTCCTTTGCTGGGATGATCTTGCTTTGAAAACATATTAGCAGTCATAGAAACAATGGATCTACATCAATACAAACTTTCTACCTACCCAATCCTATTGATCTAACATTTTTTCTTCATTAGAGTGCACTTGGATTGGCAAACTCTTTTACAACATTTTATTCTTTTTGAAAGTAGGAAATCTAATCTATTTCTACTCCTTATTTCTCTATGGACTCAGATTAAACAGTTGAGCCCATATGATTCTCTACCTAATCTACCATCTTTTGGGATTGAAATGTCCAACATATTTTATTCACTAAATTCTAAAACATAAATTTAAAAGCATTCAAGTCAGGATTGAACAGTCTAACTTGATGCTGGTCTATGGCATAAAAAACAAGCTGCACATAGATATTTATTTTTCAGAAAAATTAAATCAAAATGGAAGGCTTGAGATCTGGAATTTGAAAACATTTCCTTCCTCTTTTCTGCAGCTCTGTTTTGACTCTTGTTTGAGTTGTTTCTTCCTTGTTCTCTGGTTCAGATTTTGAGCTAATTAGAACCAGATTTACCTATTTTTTGACTCAGAAAAATAAAACAGATTTGATTCATCTCTCTTTTGGAAACTTAGGTTCAGATTTTGAGCATGTTTGAACCTTTAATTTCTATCCTAATCTATCTACTAATAAGCCAAGGTTAAACAGTTTGGCAAATCGAATTCACTATCCTATCAGCAATAAATTTAAAACTAATTTGTCAAGATTAGGTTGTTTGACTAACTAGAAGTGTGTCTATCAGGAGTGGCATTTAAGCTTGCACACTTTCAAATTTGTTTCTCTTTTTGGTATGGGGCTATAGCTTTCTTGTTTTCACAATCTGCCCTCTTTTCTATTTTCTATTGTTTTTGTATTTTGATTTTTCTAAATTTGAATACAATGGTGGATGAAATATTTATAATGGAAAAAAGATAAAAAAGGCTTCAAAACATAGCATGGATCAAGAGAAGTAATGTTTGAGCATCCTGCCATTGACAGGACCCCCAAACAATTCTGCTCCATTCAACTCCTGCAAGAGAAATGCATTGTTACCAACAGTTGAATGAATAGAGTAAGGGCCAAGCCATAAGTTATCAAATTTTCCATGCTTGCCCTTTTCTTCCCTCCTTGAGTCCCACTTTAAAACTTTGTCCCCAATTTTGAAATTGCTGGCCTTTGTTCTTTTGTCAAAAAGCCTTTTGATGCCGATCTGCTTCTGTAATGTCTTGTTATAAACCTCCTCCCTGGTCTGCTGAAGATGAATGGTCTGATTTATTCTTCTGATCATGTCATTTTATTTAGTCTGCAACTCTTGAATCAACTTCATAACTGGTACACCAAGGCTGTTTGGAAAAATTGCATCAGTACCATACACAAGCTGGAAAGGTGACGTGCTAATAGATTTCTTCAGTGTCAATCTGTCAGCCCAAAGTGCATGAACAAGCTTTGTGTGCCAAGACTTCTTGTTATCCTCCAACAGTTTCTTGATTATGTTCACTAAAATCTTGTTTGAGGATTCTGCAAGTCCATTAACTTGAGGGTAATAGGTCGTGGAATGCCCCAATGTTATCTGATATCTATGACAGAACTCAACCATCCTCTTAGATCCAAATGCTGCTGCATTATCAGTGATGATCTTGGTAGGACAACCAAATCTGGAGAGAATGTTAATCTCCATGAATTTTATAATAACTGAATCATTGGCCTGTCTACAAGGTATGGCTTCTATCCACTTAGTGAAATAGTCTGTGGCAGTGAGAATCCATCTATGTTGAGCAGAAGATGGTGGATGGATTTCTCCTATGAAGTCAAGTCCCCATTGTTGAAAAGGGGCTTCAATAGTAATTGGATGCAGAGGCAGGGGTAGCAGTTTTCTTTTGCCTTCAAAAAGTTGACATTTATGACACGCTATGATCATTTTGTGTATATCAGGAAAAAGAGTAGGCCAATAGAAACCAGCCCTCAAAATTTTGTTGGCTGTTGTCTTCCAGTATAAATGACCTCCACACTCTCCTTCATGGAATTCGTGCTTAACCTTCTCTGCATCCAACTCAGGCAAACATTTAAGCAATAGACCACTTGGATTTTTCCAATAAAGACATTTATCTATAATGCAATAGTTTACAGCTTTTAACTTTAGGAATCTTGCCTTTGTCTTTGTCAAACCAGGAGGTGTATTTAAATTAAGCAAACATAAATAATATCAGCATACCAAGGAGAATTCATAAAATGGTTTTCAAGAATAGGAGTTGAGAATCCTTCTTGGTCATCCAAAGCATCAATCATATTAATATCAAGAACTTCAAAATTGGATTCAGCCATTAATCTAGCTAGACCTTGGCCTTTGATGAGTTTAGTGGGTTTTATCTCTAAATCATATTCAAGGATAACAACAATCCACTTACCTCTCTTACCATCTAGGTCTTGTGTTAGAATGTCTTTAACAACTGATTTTGGGACAAAGGCAATGATGTGTGAGTGGAGGATGTACACTCTGAAGTCTTTCAAAGCTTTAACCAAAGCAAAAGTTTGCTTCTCCATAATTTTATACTTCAAAGGTGATCCAGGTGGATATTGGTGGTCACCCGCCTATTCCACTTGGGGACTCCACCATTGTCTATTTCAGTTTTTCAGTTTCGGCACAGTTTACTATTTTTAGCAGTTTTTCGGGTCCTAAACTTCCGGAGCCGTTTTGAGGCCCTAAACGACGTTTTTTGGGAAAACAGAGAGCAACATGGGTCCATGGATCGATGTTGCTCATTCCAAATTTGTAGTCCTCGGATAGATCTTTCTAACGAGGTATGGTACGCGTCAAACAGAGATCATATGCCAAAGTTACGCCCCTGGGAAGTTGAAACACCAATTTACCCAAACGGGGCCCATAGTTTTGGCGCTTCATCTCCTAGGGTTAGGGTTTTGGCTGTTTAGGATTCCCCATTGTTTCTAAATGATAAATAGGCCCTCGAGCCTCATTGTAACTCAGTTCAGAGGCCTGTAGCCGCCACATCTCTTCTCAGAGATAGCTACCAGTGCCCTAGCTAGTTTTATTTCCATTCTGTCTGTAAGCAAATTTCAGTTCTTTGATATTAATGAAATGAAGTGTTATTTCCGCTCCATCTCTGTATTTATGGTTATGTGTTTATTCTGTTGCGTTCCTGCATAAATCCGGATCAGTGGTATCAGAGCGGTCTGCTTTTTCTCGATCCTTCTTTGTATGTCCCCAACGAGGTCGGGGTATAAGGAGCTAGGGCTTGATCTGGTGGAACCTTTGCAAGATCAGCCTCGCAAACCTCGACGGACGCCCATGGGGGACGAAAAGAAAGATGAGGGAGCAGGAGATCCTATCAAAATATTGCTCGAGGAGGCCCTTGAAAGACAAAGGAACGTGATGATGGATAACTTTGCTCAGATCCTTCAACGGCTACCCACCGGCGGCGCATCTGCATCCAGCAGCCACTCTGGAGGCGCGACTTCTTTTAAGGTACAAGTAAATTTTGACATTCCCATATTTGAGGGTCAAATAGACGCAGATGCCGTAGATAGATGGTTGAATCTGTTAGAAGGATATTTCTCGGTTCATGACTTTTCAGACCGGGAGAAGATTATTTTTGCACTCCTCAAATCTACCCCCCATGTTAAGGACTGGTGGGAAACCTACTGTGAGAACAAGGACCAGACAGAACCCTCTCTGTTCTCGGCTGTACCAACTTGGAATTCTTTCCGAGACGCCGTCAAGGAACAGGACTATCCCGTGGGGAGCTATGAGGACAAGTACATACAATGGACCACGCTGCGACAACAAAGGGATCAAGATGTGCATGAGCTGACGAATCTGTTCCATACCCTGCGCACAAAGTTGGGTATCAAAGATTTAGAGAAACATCTGGTGCTAAAGTATCGCAGCTGTTTGCACAAATACATTCAGGAGGAAATGGAGTTCCTTGACATCTCCTCGCTTGGTACGGCATACCGGTATGTTGCCAAGATTGAGCAGAAATTCAAGCAGAAGAAGCGAGACTTTGGATTTGCGAATCAAAAGCAAGGGAAAGGTGCTTCCAAACCGCAGAACAAAGGACCGAGCCAAGGCATGGCGGCTAAAGACAACTCATCGAAGCCACAAGAAAAGAACAGCACCGCAAAGCCAAAGAAGGACACGGAAAGTGGTGTGAGTTCCATAAGAGCTCCACTCACAACACAAGTGAGTGTCGGGCCAAGCAGTCGCTAGTGGCCGAGATGAGGGCTTCTGAGTCAGATGCATGCTCTGACTCCGAATCAGAACCTGAAAAGGCGAATGAAAAAGGGAAACATATTATTGATGCGAAGCCCAACGCCACTGTTGCCACTGCAAAGATCCAAAAGGAGGAACCAGAAGATCCAGAGGAGGAGGAACGTCTCTTCCACTCCCAGATGTGGGTAAAGGGCTCCCCGGTACAGTTTATTGTCGACAATGGGAGCCAAAAGAACCTCATTTCAGCAGACGCCGTGAAGCGGTTGGGCTTGCCGACCACAGCTCACCCACATCCATACACCATCGGGTGGCTTCATCAAGGACGAGATCTCCGCGTCAGCCAGCAGTGCCGCCTTCCCTATAGCATCAAGCCCTTCACGGATGAGGTATTATGTGACGTTGCTCCTATTGATGTTTCTGATGTATTATTAGGACAACCATCCTTGTGGAAGCGTCATGCTGTGTATGAGTCTCGACCTCGTGCTGTTATTATTACTTTGGGAAATAAGTTGTACAGGATACCAGAGGTACCACCTCCTACGACTATCTCTTTGGTTACCGCAAAACAATGTAGTAAGCTCATTTCCCAAACCAGGAAATTCGTTTTCCTGATGATCCGCCCCCAGGGCAAGAAGAAGACTGTGGCCACGACCTCCAGACAGGGCTCCTCCGCACAACAAAAACAAATGGATAAGGTTGTGGAGGAGTACGGGGACATATTCACCTCACCCACAGGGGTTCCTCTGCACTGTCAGGTCAAGCACCCGATTGATCTGACCCCAGGTGCACCGCTACCTAATGGACCGATCTATCGGCGCTCTGTTCTGGAGAATGATGAAATCAAGAGGCAGATTCAGGAGCTGTTGCAGAAAGGTCACATCAGACCAAGTTCATCGCCCTGTGGGAGCCCGATCATGTTGGTACAGAAGAAGGATGGGACGTGGAGACTTTGTATTGACTATCGGGCGCTGAACAAGATCACTGTCCAGAATAGGTACCCAATCCCACGGATTGATGACCTTCTGGACCAACTCAAAGGTGCAAAATATTTCAGTAAGATCGACCTGAAGTCTGGGTATCACCAGGTACCAATTGAACCCTCCGATGTGTGGAAGATTGCCTTCAAAGCCAAGGAAGGCCTTTTCGAATGGCTGGTCATGCCTTTCGGGTTGACGAATGCTCCCGCCACCTTCATGAGGATGATGGATGACATCTTGCGGCCATTCACCAACTTATTTGTAGTGGTGTACTTGGATGACATTCTGATCTTCAGCCAGACTTGGGAAGAGCACCTTCACCACATCCGACAAGTCCTCCAAACACTGCGGCAACACAAGTTGTGTGCCAATTTGGAGAAGTGTACTTTTGGCATGACCCAGGTTCAATATCTGGGATACATTATTGATGAAAGGGGGGTGCATGTGGATCCAGCCAAGATCCAAGTCATTCGGGATTGGCCAGCCCCAACCACTATAACAGAGCTTCGCAGCTTTCTGGGTCTTGCTAATTTCTATCTGAGGTTCGTGTTGGGATTCTCTCATATCACTTGGCCCTTGAGTCAAGTCACCAAGGGAGGAGCGAGAGCAAATTTTTTTTGGTCGGAACCTCAACAGAAGGCGTTCACAGAACTGAAAAACCACCTCTGTTCTGCCCCAGTGCTTACTTTACCAGACTTGCAACAACCATTTGAGATCGAGACAGATGCCTCTGACTATGCTATTGGGGCAGTTCTTACTCAACAGGGACATCCAATGGCATTTCACAGTGAGACATTGTCTGACACAGTTCGCAAGTACCCCACATATGACAAAGAAATGTACTCCATTGTGCAAGCTTGTCGACAATGGAAGCATTACATTTTGGGGAAGGAAACATTCATCCACACAGACCACAGGCCCCTGCAGTTCATACAGACACAAGGGAAGTTGCAGAATGATCGCCATCAGAAGTGGTCTACATATCTGCAACAGTTTCATTTGAACATCAAGTATAAGAAGGGTAGCACCAATCATGTTGCAGACTGCCTCAGCCGACCACCGATCGTGGCGCTCACCATTGTGCTCAACTCTTGTGGGCACGAGACTTCTGATTGGCCGCTTCTCTATGAGAGTGACCCAGAATTCGGCCACACTTACAAGGCACTCTTGGGGGGCACGCAAGTTCCAAATTTTCACCTCCAAGATGCACTTTTATGTCACCTGGGACACCTTTGTGTTCCTTCAAGCGAGCGTGCCAAGATGATATGGGAAGCACACTACAGTTGAGTCGCTGGGCATTTCGGGGTCGAGAAAACAGTAGCAATAATACAGAAGTATTTCTATTGGCCGAACCTTCGAAAGGATGTCGAGAAGCACATCAGATCCTGCACTGTTTGTGCCATTGCCAAACCGACCATCAAGAAGCAAGGCCTATATACTCCTCTACCTACCCCTAGTCGACCTTGGGAATCCATCTCCATGGATTACATGTCGGCCCTGCCTTCTACTAAGCAGGGAAATGACTGTGTTTTTGTGGTCGTCGACAGATTCTCGAAGATGGCCATTATGGCGGCCTGCAAGAAGAATATCACAGCAGAAGCCACTACTAAACTCTTCTTTCAACGAGTGTGGGTGCACTTTGGGATCCCACAGTCTATCATATCAGATCGGGATAGCAGGTTCCTCAGCACATTTTGGTCCAGCCTCTGGTCCATGTTGGATACCAAGCTCACCAAGTCCACAGCTTTCCATCCCCAAACAGATGGCCAGACAGAGGTCGTCAACAGAATGATTGTACACATTCTGCGCATGTACAATTCAAAGCATCCACGCACATGGGACAAGAGCCTCCCTTATGTACAACATAGTTATAATTGGGCTCTCCACAGTTCAATCGGCCATAGCCCCTTTCAGGTGGGCTTGGGATTCCAGCCACTATGTCCCATTGACGTAGCCATGCCATTTGCAGCTGCTCAGGCCAATTCAGCTCATGTCCAGTCTGAAGTGGACAAAGCCAGTAGCTTCATCGAGCGCATTCAACACATCTTCCAACAGGTTTATGATATATTGGACATAGCCAATGCCAAGTACAAGCAACGCCATGATCAACACCGGGTGCCACACAACTTCCAGGTGGGTGACAAAGTATGGCTACATTTGCAGAAGGAGTGCCTCACTGGACCCCACCGCAAGCTTCGCCCGCTCCGATACGAGCCGTACACCATCACCAAGGCTGTAGGGAACAATGCATTCGAGCTCAGTATTCCACCATTCCTTGGTCTGCACCCAGTCTTCAATGTGGATCGCCTTCGTCCTTACTTCCCACCTCTACTGGACACCTCGGACATTGCAGAACAACTCACACCAACCGAGTTAAATCCAGACTGCATGGAACAGGCCACCACAGATTGCATCATGGACATGCAAATCAAGAACACTCGCCAGCAGAAGATCCAACTATATCGGGTTGTCAAAGCTGGCCAACTCCTGCACCAGGGAAAGTGGTTCACCAGGGACCAAGTTCAGCAGAAATTTCCTCATCTCATGGAGGAACTTAACGCAATGGGGACCATTGCTTCCTAAGGGGGGAGGAATGATCCAGGTGGATATTGGTGGTCACCCGCCTATTCCACTTGGGGTTCCACCATTGTCTATTTCAGTTTTTCAGTTTCGGCACAGTTTACTATTTTTAGCAGTTTTTCGGGTCCTAAACTTCCGGAGCCGTTTTGAGGCCCTAAACGACGTTTTTTGGGAAAACGGAGAGCAACATGGGTCCATAGACCAATGTTGCTCATTCCAAATTTGTAGTCCTCGGATAGATCTTTCTAACGAGGTATGGTGCGCGTCAAACGGAGATCGTATGCCAAAGTTACGCCCCTGGGAAGTTGAAACACCAATTTACCCAAACGGGGCCCATAGTTTTGGCGCTTCATCTCCTAGGGTTAGGGTTTTGGCTGTTTAGGATTTCCCATTGTTTCTAAATGATAAATAGGCCCTCGAGCCTCATTGTAACTCATTTTAGAGGCCTGTAGCCTCCACATCTCTTCTCAGAGATAGCTACCAGCGCCCTAGCTAGTTTTATTTCCATTCTGTTTGTAAGCAAATTTCAGTTCTTTGATATTAATGAAATGAAGGGTTATTTCCGCTGCATCTCTGTATTTATGTTTATATGTTTATTCTGTTGCGTTCCTGCATAAATCCGGATCAAAAGGGGCATCCCTCAATGCCTTCCTAAAGAATGGAATAGGCTGCTCTTGTCCTTGTGGATTTTTCTGTAAAAGGGCAGCAGCTATGGTATGTTCTGATGCAAATGAAAAAATATAAAAATCTTTTGAAAAATCAAGACTTATTATAACTAGTGTTTTGGTTAACGCTTGTTTCACCATCTCAAAGGACTTCTTTGCTTCCAAGGTCCATTTCACCCCTTGCTCCTTCTTCAACATGTTTGTGATATTCCTAAGGAGCTCAGCCAAGTTGGGGATGAACCTTCTCAAAAAGTTAATCTTTCCAATGAAAGATTGCAACTCCTTGATGTTCCGAGGATGAGAGATTTGCAATATGGCCTCAGTCCTCTTTGGATCTATCTTTATACCCTCCTCAGAAATAACATGCCCAAGAAGTTTACCTTCTTGGAGACCAAAAAGTGTCTTCCTAGGGTTTAAAGATATCCCAAATTTTCTGCATTTCTCGAAAACTTTTCTCAAATGTTCTAAGTGCTCTTCATTTGTTTTTGAAAACACAGTAACATCATCAAGATGGATAATGATGAAGAAGCCCAGTTCTTCCGAGAATGCTATGTCCATGGCTCTTTGAAAAGTTGCTCCAGCATTCATTAGACCAAAGGGAATTTTCACATACATGAAAGTGCCCCATGGTGTAGTAAAGGTTGTCTTTAATTGGTCAGCAGGGTGAACTAAGATCTGATTGTACCCTAAGTAGCCATCCAACAAAGAAATTCTTTTTGAACCAACTACCCTTTGTAATATGTGATCCATCTTGGGTAAAAGGTAGTTTTATTTTAATGAAGCTTTGTTTAAGTCTCTAAAGTCTATACAAAGCCCGATCTCTCTAGTTTTCTTCCTAACTGACACCAGATTAGACACCCACTCAGAATATCTAATAGGGACAATAATACCAGCTTCATACATTTTCATGATCTCCTTCTGAACCAAAGGCAATTGAACAGGGTTTATTCTGTGCAGTTTTTGTTTGAATGGCTTTTGTTTTTCTTTGAGGGGAATTTTGTGCTGTATTATTTCAGTGTCATAGGATTTAAGATCTTTGTAACTCTATGCAAAAACATCAGAAAACTCTTTAAACAGCTCTATGTATTTGAGTTTAATGTGAGCTGGTAAAGTCTTAGACAATTTAATCATCATAGGCTTAAGTTGACTGCCTATATTGCACTCTTCCACTTCAGTCTCTACAGGTTCCAGTTTTGGTTTATTTTCTACATCGTTAAAATCGAACAACTCTTCTAAAGGGGCTAGAACGCTGGGCAAACCTTCATCTTTAGAGTGCAAAGTTTCTAACTCTGCAGTCATTTTTGTTTTGTTTTTAAGTTTGTCAGCCAGAAGATTGATATTGACAAGTTTGGGAGACGGCTCTTCTTCACCAAGAAAGTTTTCTTCCTTGCAGTCTGTTTCATAGTCTGAGTTCGAACTGTTTAGTTCAAATTCATTTCTGAATTGCATGAAGTCTTCTATTTGTTTGTCATTGTCAAACACCTGCCAATACTTTTCGTTATCAGGCACGGCTCGTCTAAATTTTATCTGAGTTGTACAGTCTTTGGTTTCGTATGGCGTTAAGCATGTTCTAGCTGCAAAGGCTAAATTGTGGGCCGCAATATTTATTTTTCTTGGGACAAAAATTATTTTGGACTCCTCGAAAGTTTTTAAAAGGTCCATGACATCGTTTTGGTAGGCCCTAAGTCTGGGATGATTTGTGTTATACTCCCCATTGACTTGCCTAATGACTAACTCTGAATCCCCATACACATTTATTCTTCTGGCTCCTAACTTTTTCAACAAACGTAAGCCTAGGAGAAGGGATTCATATTCTGCTATGTTATTGGAACACTGAAAGTTTAATTTGCAGGAAATGCTTTCTGTGTGGTTATTTTTAGTGTTGGTAATCCAGACACCTGCACCAGCATTGTTCTTAGTGCATGACCCATCAAAATACATACTCCATATAGGGCTGTTTTCGGTTTCATCCTGGTTTCTATCCTCTTCAACTAACGTGCTCGAGGGTTGTCGTGGAATCTCAGCACTTAGTTGTATTTGTTTTTATTCCCCAAGATTTTTGTTTATTTGAGGGTTGTTTTCTTGATTGTGAATGTTCAAAAGTAATGGACACCTAACATGTAGCTTAAGACCTTTGTTTATTTTGCTAATGTCTTCAAATGCAACAAACTGTTTTGACACTTCAGCGTTGTGTTTCTCTTCCTCCCTATCAGCCATTAATTCTATTAAAGTGACTTGTTCACTAAGTGTTTCATCGTTAAATATGATAAAAGAATCAAGGCCTGTATTTACAAAATACAGAGGAGAGTTTTGTGGTCAGTCTTGACTTGTAACTGTGTATTGCATATGGGACTCTCTGTAAAGTCTTCTAGTTTGATTGAAAACAGGGATGGTCGCATAGGTCATGTCCATCTGCATAGTCCCTTGTAACTTAGCCCCCCACGATCTTGATAACAAAATTCCATATTTGGGGGGAACATCAGCCACAACGATATCCATTACTAAGCATTTAGCTGGAATTTGGGCTAAGTTAACACAGAGGTCTTTGATTAATCCTAAACATTTTTCTCTGCTTGAGTCAAAGGAGTACAGGTCCTTGTAAGGTCTAGTGATTTCTAGACCTAGGCTCTCCATTACAGCTTTTGGCATTAAATTATGAGAAACCCCGGAATCATGCATAGCGTTATGCAAAATTTTGTCATAAACGTTTAAACTCACATAAAAAGGAGGAACAGGTCCTTCTTGATATCTACCTTCAATCTTAGGACCAAAAATCAGCTCTGGTTGGTCATCATTAAGATTGACAGTGTCCTCATTCTCTTCAATGTTTAAAGCCTTCAAAATTTGGGTCCTATATACATGTTGGGCAGCTAACTCTGTCAAGGGAACATAGATTTTGATTTTGGAAATTTCCTGCTCCAGGCTGAAAGGAATTTGACTTTTTAAAGCGTTGGTCTCAGCCTTATTAGCTGTCACTTTATTAGCAATATCAACTTGCTGATTTGTCCTATTTACATTTGACAAAATGGTTTTAACAGGAGCACTAGCTGAAGTGTTAGTATTACTAATGTTTGCACTCTGTTTTTCATTGTTTTGAGTGCCTTCCTCTTTACCATTATCAGAATTTACAGCCCCTGTTTTGTTCTTTTGTTTGACAATTTTAGGCTTGGTTACGGTGCTATTTTGTGAATATTTTTCATAGGTTTTGTTGTTGGGGGTTTGTTGACTAGTTTTTCTTCTAAGGTCATATTCTCTTTGAGGCTCTATGATGACATTTTCCATATCTTGATAATAATCTTCATCATCATTTCTTTTGTCGTCATAAGGTGTATAAAGACCTTGTTTTCTATCATAATGAATCTCAAAGTCATCATTATCTACCCCCAGCATATTGATATCATCTTCCTCTGTTATCTCATCTGTTTCCTCAACCTCACTTACATAGTTTTGATGAAAGGGAGGAGTGATCTATTGATCATCTTCCCTAGGTCTGTTTGGAGGTTGGTTCCTTCTAAAATTCTGATTCTGGTTCTGGTTTCTGTTTTGAGGAGCATTTTGATTTTGGCTTGCTTGTGCTCTCTTAATTATGCTCATCTCTTTCATCATCTCCTCCATCATTCTCTCCATCTTTGAGTTGGAAGTAGAAGGTGTGGATTCCTCTCTAAAAGGTACTCTCTTCTCATTTTTCATTCTTTCTCTCTTTTCTATCAAGTTGACTTCCACAGCAAGAGCATCTTTTTATATCTCCTCAAGAGTTGCAGGATCTATCTCTCTCAGCTGATAGGCCATCTCGAGGTCAAGCCCCTCAGGAAAATTATTTAATGTTGAGCCTTGTGGAGGCTTTAGATCCGGGGAGAGTGCATTGTATACACTATTGAATCTAGTGCAGTAAGCTTGCACACTTTCCCCAGTGTTTCTATGGAGGTTCTTGAAATCAGAAAGGACTTGGAGAGGATTTTTCTTCACTTCCCATTTATTTAAGAAAGTTTGATGGAAGGCTTGGAGATCATTGATACTATGGGGGGTTAAGCCTCTAAACCATTTTCTTACTTATCCCCCCAGACTTTGAGCAAACAATATAAGCTTGATAGAATCATCATCCATTTCATTTTTTTCGAAGTAGTCATTCATCTTATCCACATGTTGTGATGCAGTAGTAGCATTACTAGCATCATATAATGGAATTTTGGACCGATAGTCATGTGGAAGATTGACTAATGGTGCAAGAAGGACTAGGGGAGCATACCATGTAGCCATGGCAGGAGGTGGAGGTGGATTTACAAGAGGTGGATTAACCAAAGGGAAAATGGGCTGAAGTGGAGTGGTTTGGACAGTGAATGAATGATAAAGGGATGCAGATGGAACAGCAGTAGATTGCTGAGCTGATCTTGGATGAGAGACACCTAAATTGTGAAGGAAATGCAAATCAGGAGGTGTTATTTCTCTACTACCAGGATGTTCACTTGTCTCCAGGGATGAAAGTGAAGACTCAGAGTCTATCTGAATTATATCATCAAATGACCTAGTTCTAAATGGATTTACTAAGTCAACTTGTGATTGTTGTAGAGCTATAAAATTTTCAGGAACTGAATTATCTCTCAAGGGTGATCTGAAAACAGTTGATAATTTAATCTTAGGATACTTCCTAAGGATACTTTCTGGATCATCAACTATCTCAGGTGGATCAGGGTCAGGATAGGCTCTAGTATGAATCTTTCTAGGAGCCACTATGCTGTGTTTTTTAGACCCAAACAAACAGGAAAAGTTCAACCAGGTATGACAGTCTTTTAAAAGGTCAACTAATATGTTTATATAAATTTTAATCCTACAGTCCTCTAACTGAGTTTGAATGATATTATGATGATAAGGGTTCTTCCCAGTGGAGTCTTAAGGTCTGTCCAGGATTGTGGAGTCGCCAAGTGGAAGTTTTTAGCTCCTAAGGAGGTAAAAGGTTTTATGGTCCACCACCATGTTTATTGGATACCAATCTAAAATATTTTTAGGGTTTTCTGAGTTATTTTTCAGTTGTATGGTTTCTAAGGATGTCCTAACTTTGTTTCAAAACTTAGCTAAGGTTATGAGACAAAGAGAGTCCACTCTTATGGCTAAGCCAACTGGTTTTTCAAGGTTAGATAAAGTCTTATGAGAATCCTAGGGTTTACCTAGTTTGTCACTGATTCAAACAAGTTTCACCATGATTACCATTATTTGGTAGTGCTTGAAAAGGCTTCTTTTTACTCACCAGGTTTGTAATGAAATTTTAAAGGGAACCAGAGATTACAACTGGGTTCGTTCCCCAGCGGAGTCGCCAGAAATGTTAGGAATCTGTAATTAGCAAGATTGGAAAAGTCCAATCACAGAAACAACATCGTTTCAACCAACTTTGGGATTCTAGGATCTAGCCCTCCTGAATCTGGAGAGGGATCTCTCCAATAAGTGCAAAGATGGATTTGTCTTTGAAGTTTGGGGTAATGATGTTAGGCTAGTTATGAAGGCTGAGGGTTTGTTTTGTTTTTGGATGGTTGAGCATGATTTACTTGAGGGGAAAGTTCTAAGTGCAAAGAGTTTCAAAGGTGAGAAGTTGCAAGTGAATAGAACAGCTTTGGCTGAAAGATAGATATAACGCTGGTTTTTAGTCCATTGGGCTATGGAGTCATAACAGGGCTTTAATTGAGCAACAACATCAAGAGTGATCCAAGGGGAAAGTCATCTACATCACAAGATTATTGAGATTAGAGTGATGGAATGGAAACAATAAAGTGTTAGAGGGGTGGAAACTAAAAATAATTTCACAAGGGATTTATAGTCAGTCCAAACAAGAAAATCCTCTTAAGTAACTGTTTAAAACCAACCAAGAACATGGCTAACCATAAAATTCTTGGGCAAGTCTGTATTAAATCAGCTTAATTGAAAAAAAATACAGTAATCCGCATAATTACCTTCAGAAAGTATGAAAACACATAAGAGAAACAAAGTGTAACCTAAGACCAGATAAGGTACTTTTAAACCTAGTCTGCTTTTAGCCAACACCAAGGGAAACCTTCAGAATCTGCCTTTGGAGAATAGAAACTAGAAACAGGGCAAACCATCACTTTTCCAGTCTAACTTTAATAAGAAAATAATTAAAATAACTTTCAAGAACAATGTTTAAAGCAACAGTAGGATGAGGGAACGCCAACATTCCTAACTGCTTTACCTGTATTAAATCATTCTTAAATAAACAAATTGGAGGAAAACATTGAGATAAATCTTATCAGTCAGGTAAGGGTACTGGTAAACAGTATATCCTAACTCTATAAATTCTTTTCTTTATCAGAGAAAAGTGAACAATATGACATACATAGAAGGAAAAACAATACAAAGAAAGGGGCACTTCACCAGTGATATAGACCAGGCTCCCAAGAAACAGCTTGTTATTGATGTCAAACCAGTTACAGTCTTCAAGTCCAATGTTTCAGTTCAGCAATCATCTTCACTATTCAGCCTAACTAATCTAGCACAAACAGAGCTTCAAGGGCCAGTGAACACTATTTACAATCAGAAGTTTAAGCTCAAATGTATTTCAAAATTCAGCAACCTACAATTGCTCATCTTCTTCAGAGGTATTTATAGAAGAATGAGGAGGTGAGATCTGATAAAAGATCTCTCAGGACAATTAATACAGATTAATGACTTCTCGGCCTTTGAGGGGCTCGATGGAGAAGTTTACAGGTGTGTTACTGTATTAATTGATTTACATTTATGAATTAAGCTCGGTGGGAGCTTTTGTTGACTTTGAGGCTCTGTGTTATGTTGGAGTAACTCTGCATATATTTTTTGCATTAAGTTCCTTGCAGAAGTAACTCTCTGGCTGCACTGAGGCGAATATCTTCATTTGATCAATAACTTCGGCCTCTGTTTTGAATGCTTTTAGGCACAGGTGGCACTTATGGTAGTTGAGGAATCAATTCGCCTCAAATATGGTGGTGGAGGCCTTTCTATCTGTTAAACACCTATGATTTTCCTTTGACTGTGTTTTAATTTGGGGGATTAGGATTTTGATAATCCATCTTGGCTGTAATCCCCACAAATTGGTCTTCAATCTTCTGCTCTACTATATTCTGTCTTCAACACTGATACTCTTTTAATCGTGATTTAATAACACAGTGTCTTGTCAATGTGCAGGGCCACGCAGGGCTCGTATGGCATCACTGCCTCATGAAGCAATGACGAGACATGGAGTAGAGCCCTGCGAACGGTTTCCCTTTTATGAATTGAAGGCACGGGAATCATCATTCCCTGCCTTCGGATTTTCTTTATTTATAATGGAAAAACCATTGAAACACTTGCAAAACACAAAAAAAATTAAGAAATCCTGCGTTATTGGGGAAAAACTGCTTCAGAAGGCATGGGAGGAGCGTAGCCGTTGGATGGCAGCATCCAATGGTGGAGATCATTTAAGAGAAGGTAAAAAAGGAGAGTAGGGAGAAGAATAAAACATAATGATCTTGGACCGTCCGATCTGGACACGTGGACGGTCCAGATCGAATCGGAGGATTGCAATTGGGGGCAACACTCGAATGGCACCGATGTAAATTTGTGATGCGATGTAGTGCTAGTCGTCGATCTGTAGATCAGATTGATGGCAGAGAGTGAATCGGAGGGTTTCGAAGCAGAGGTAAGACTTGTGATCGGAGGGAACGAGGACCGTTGGATCATGGAAGGCGGGGAGGAGATCAACGATGGACAATCGATCGGGGATCAGAAATCGGGGTTGGTGAATAAACACGCCCGATGAAATGTTGCGATGCGAGTTTGCGCGGACCGTTGATCTAAGGATTAGATCAACGGTGGAGAATGAATCGGAGGGAACAAACAAAGGCATGCGATAAGAAACTTCGATGCGATTGAGCGCTAGCCGTTTGATCGGTTTATGATCAACAGTGGAGATTAGTTTTAGAATGAACTGGCGGAAAACCCTTATGATATTTAAAAAAAAAACCCAAAAATAAAGCAAAGGTTTTATGCTTTGGGGGCGGGGCATATATATATATGGAATGGTCTGGCGCCCGACTGCGGGGCCGTTGGATGTATGGAATACAATGGGCCCGAGGCTTTATATAACAAGGGCCAATCGCAATCAGAGCCTCGGGCTCGGGCTTTTCAATCAACCCATTGAAATTTTGCGATGCGATTGGCACCTCGGGACTTTAACTCTTGGTCCCAGGTGAAATTTATATGGAGTGGAAGGTGGAGGGGGGCGGATTTTATATATATATGGGGCTTTAATCGCATCGGAGTTTTTATAACAGCAAAAAGACTTGCGCACTTGGATGTTTGCGATGCGATAAGTGCTGTGAGGGTTTAACACTTGGTTCTTAGGGCACAGGCATGTGTGGGGAAGTGGTTAGGACTTAGCCCAAGGGGGCTTAAGCCTTTATGCAAAAATATGTATTTTTCATAAAATTTTCAAGTTTTTCAATGGATTTGGGGGTTTCGGTATAGTTTAAAAAATGAGTTTTAAACTATGTAAAGAGGATTTTCACGAATGGGAGAAGGGAAATCATGAAAAATAGAGGAATTTTATGGAGAAAAAGGGGAACAAATGAAGGTTAGTTTTTGAGTGGGGGGAGGGGGAAGATGATGATTTTTCAGCAGTCTTTTCTCATGAAATCAGCAAAATTTCCAAGTATAAAATGGAAACAACAATGAAGATTTGGACAGAGGCATGAGGCCTTCAAGAGTTTTCAAGAGCCAAAAATTTTTAGCAATAAAATTTGTTCCTTGAAGGCTCAAAAAGTCTTAGCCACCTTTTGCTATAACAAATTTTATAGGTGGCTAACAAAACCTATACCAGATTGTGGTGGAGGGTAAGTTGCTGATCATTGTACTTTATGTAGATGACTTGATTTTGATGGGTGATGAACTGTTGATACACTCGTGCAAGGCTGATCTTGCAAAGGAGTTTGAGATGAAGGACTTGGGCCTCCTTCATTATTTCCTGGGATTGGAAATTTGGCAGCGCAGTGATAGACTATTTGTGTCTCAAGGCAAGTATGCCCGGGAGATACTGGAGAAGTTCAACATGCATGGCTGCAAGCCTATCGACACTCCTCTTCCTGGTGGATGGAGGAAAGAGGATGCTACATCAGCAGAGATAGTGGATGCCACCGTTTATCGATAGTTGGTGGGGTCGCTTATGTATCTGGTCAATACACGACCCGAAATATGCTATGCTGTTAACCAGCTTTCACAAGCTATGGTTAAGCCTACCAAGCTCTTTTGGAAGGCAGGAAAGCATGTATTGAGATATCTCAGAGGCACATCGAGATATGGATCTTGGTATAGACAGGAGGATGAGTTGAGGCTGCATGGGTTCACGGACCGGTACTATCAAATCAGAGATTGTGTGCAGTGGAAGATCATATGACTTTCTTACATTCCTATGGAGGATCAGGATGCTGATATCTTGGCGAAGGCGCTCACTAGGAGAAAATTCGAATACCACAGAGGTAGGATCGGGGTGGCAGATAATACTTATCTTTTTGAGAGGGAGTGTTGAGATTGCAACAAGATGATGAGCTTAGTGAAAAGAGTCACCTTCACTAAGTGGGCCCGCAGGCTATTTTTGGCGCAAGTCTATTTTTAGACATGTCGATCATATTCTATGAGTTGCAGGATGCTATTTGTGGATGGTTGGTAAAGTTGGAAAAATAGATGGACTTCTATTTTTAGACATACTAGGTGGAATCTATTTTTAGATTGCCAGTCTAAAAATAGATATGTCGAATATTATTAGCTCTTAATAATATTTGAACTATAAACATTATCTTATTCTCTTGGAGCACTTCAGTTAAGTGCACAGATGTGGCACAGGAGCTGACAGAAGGAATTACGCTATTCCTAAGGGTTAAGTGGAGCTATTGCATGGATACTTCAGTTAGAACTCATGTGACGGAGTTTGGTGGAGTTGATTGAGGAGTTAATGGAGTTGTGTTCAGTTTAACTAATCTAAACATAGTTGAACTAGTTGTATTTAGTCTAACTGATTAATACACTAGTGGAGAGTGGTGTGAATTAATTATTAATTAATTCACTAATTATAAACTCATTAATCAACTAAAGAATACATCAGTTAACTTCAGTGCATGGACAGTTTCAGTGGAGACCAGTGAAGAGATAGGTGAAAGAGCAATGTGACTATCAGTTGTGACTATAGTGTCGCATGATTTGCAACACACAGTGGTTGGATATGCCAATGAGGATTGCATGGTCAATATAGGATGGATTCGAGTTCATCCAGAGCCATTATTCAGCAGTGATTGCGCAGTAGAGGCAGGCTATCAGGTGGCAGAGATTGGAGCATGTGATTTGCTAGATCGGGCTTGATTAGTGTGTAACAATTGGAGATTGTACTGAGAGCTTTGTGAGGAGCTTTGTATAATGATTGTTACATGATCTCTATGACATATAATATACAGATAGTTGGGGGTTTTCAGGTTTAATCTTTCCCATAAAATATTGTGTTCATATGTGTGATTGTTTATGGTTTTAATGTGCGCATGCGATTGTTTTTATTTCCGCAATTAATGATCAATGGTAGAAGAGATTTTGTATTGTGCATGAAGTTAAAATAGTGTGTGATCAGGAGAATCTCGGTGTATAACATATCATTTATCGAATTTCTATAGTTTTTAAGGTGGAAACCCTCTCTGAGACAAAAACCACCTGAATGCTTTTGTAATAATTCTTTAATATTCAACTCCAATTGAAAATAAAGCTCCAACTTCCTAGAATCTAGAAAAGCATTCTTTTCGAGCTCCCACTGGATGGATGATCCAATGCCCAAGATTCTTCAGTAATCAACTGAACGAATTCCCCAACACCCAATGAGCTACAACTCACCGTAGCACCACCCTACCACCCTAAATTTTTCACAGGCTTGAACCTATTGTAACTTCATGCACTAGCCTAGCAGCACCCTACCACCCTATAGAGGAATAAAAGAAGAATGGACTCTCGTACCAGGGAAAATGGTCCACTTTAAAATGATATAGAATGATGTAGAAGAAGAATACACACTAGACCATAACCCCAACTATGACACAACCACCTAATGATGATCATAGACCTCCCGACACTACCTCTTCAACTCTTGGCAAATAGACACTCGTACAATTTTTACAATGATACATTTACAACAACTTAGTACAATGATACCTTTATAATGACTGTATGCAGTGCTGCCCACTTGAAGACTTCCTGTGGTGAACTTCTTGCTGTTGTTATGCACCTTGATTGCTGCTCTTGTCATGCTACCCTCTATTGCACCTTGCTTTTCTTTGCTGCCCTAGAAAGTCTGGTCCTTTACAGCCCTTGACAACACATGATCTAGATTTTTCTTGCCTTCAAGGATCTTGATATTGAATCGGGTGTATCTATGTTATTTCAGATCCCCAATATGTGATTTTAGGTTATGTAGTAGTCCTCTGAGTCTTCTTTCTATTCCCAAAGCGCTGACCCAATTTGGATTCTTCAAGAGAGTTATGCCCAATATCTCCCAATGACCTAATTATGTACTAGTTCAGTAGAGCGAAATTGTACGAAGTGCCACGTGTCATTGTTCCTTCATTCGGCTCTGAAATTGATACAGAGAAAACTAAATTATATGCACTATCTGCCACTTTTTACAGAATTCTAATTCCATACTTAGAGAGAGAGTTATGACGATTTTCCCAAGGTCACTTCTTTGAGATGAAGTTTAGGAGCCTGCAAAAACGTTGACTTCCACAGATCATATCTCCGAAAATATTGCACACCTTGATCTGAAATTTTTACAAGAGCTTCCTTAGGATTTTGGCTTCGACTCATAAAAATTTCAGCTTCTGAACCTTCGTAGAAAAAAATTTAGAGCACAAATTCCACGATGACCTGTTTCAGGTAGCGAAATCCCTACAAGAGGAGGAGATGAGGATAAAAAATTATATAAATACTTAGGTTGAGAGGGAATTCAACAAGTGAACGTGGGAGGGATTTCAAGAGATTAAAAATTATTAATTATTGACTTTTCAATGACCTGTGCTACAACCCCATGGGGTTTTAGCCCACTAACTAGGGTTACAAACTTCAAACGTGAATATTTCTCAAACCATGAAGAATTACATGGTGTGCCATATATAAACAGAAACATCTCGACAAGTAGAAACCATAAAAAATATTCTTGACCCAGAATATAGTAATTTGGTAGGTTAAAATTCCCATGCAAGATCAGGGTAGCCCCTGGTGCTGCTTGGGTTGACATCAATGACAACCACTGATCAACACTGCTTCCATATTTTGAATTCAATAGATGTGAAAGATAGGAAGATGAAGAAATTCAGTAGACAAGTCTCTAATGTTAAATTTCCAAATCTCAAGTGCTGGAGAATTTAAGGAACCCTGTAGTTAGTGTTGAGCCTCAAAATTGTGCTTTCTTTCATTCCATTTTACCTCATTTTCCTTTTTCCATTGCTATCCTAGACCCAATTGATCAATGAATATAGTTAAAATTACTTTTAGAATGATTTACATGACTGACTTGCTAAGTTTTGTGATTTTTTCCATTGTAAAGCATTTTGACCGGAACTAGCTGCAGAATGCAGACATTCCGTAGCTAACCGGCGATTCTGCAGCTGTCTTCACGTTTGAGTATGTTCCATGTGGCCTCTCAAGAAAAACCGCATATGGGCATATTCCACGTCATGTCTACATGGTTCGTTGCTCACCATGAAGGAAGAAACGAATTCTGGGTATGGTTTTGGAACGTGGGAACACATTTAGGAAGGAAGACTTCTATTAGGACTGTCTCAGTCCAGATGTCTTTTCCCTTTTCACGCAGCCACTTCAAGAGTCCTAATGTGATTGCGATAAGGAAAGACAGTGTTCCTGAATTGTTGCAAATCTTGTTATTTACATTTTTTATATAAACACTTTGAAAACCGAGAGTTAGGCTAGATTTTATGCTAGATTTTATTCTAGATTTTGCTTAGATTCTGTGCTACATTTCTGAAGACGCAGAGTGCTCTGTTCAATTTATTTCATCTTTAATGAAGCAGACAGTGTTGTTTTGAAAGCGTTGATTTGATTTGGAGTTAGATTCCGTCAGGTGGTAGAGGGCCCCTGCCTCTTGCACGGATTTATTTGCGTAATTTAGATAAGTATTCTAGTTGCCTTTACGTTTCTGAAGTTGAATTTGTAGTTGTTTTTATTAACTACTGTAGTTATACTCATTCTAACTCTTCCAAAAGAAGAAGCTCTTCCAAAAGATTATAATGATGAATGGGGAATGGCTATAGTATTGTAGGATTAGAAGTTGAATTTGTAGTTGCTTTTATTAGTTACTGTAGTTATACTCATTCTAACTCTTCCAAAAGAAGAAGCTCTTCCAAAAGATTATAATGATGAATGGGAAATGGCTATAGTATTGTAGGGTTTAATTGTAGTCTCTTTTATTCATCATCACAGTTATACTTATGATAAGCACTCTTCCACAAGAAGAAACTCTTCCAAGAAATCTTTATACTGTCTTAAGCATGATTGTGATCTTGAATGTTTTAGTTGTGTGTTTTCACTAAGTACCATAGTTGTTCTTTCTCTTAAACGCTTGTCAAAAATATCATAATGATGGGTAGGAGATGGCTATGATATCTTAGTTTTTCATTGCTTTCAGTCTTTAAATTTTCATTTGCACTCAATTACACAGTCAGGATTGTTCTAAAAACTCTTCCAAAAGAAGGAACTCTTCCAAAATATCAATAATGATGGACAAACAGACTGTATAATTCCTTAGAATAATGCATGATAGTTTAGTTAGGATGCTCCGGAGTTTAATTGCACTTACTTCATGCTCAGTTGTTCTGTTTTAAGTTTGATAATGACTTGTAGTTTAACACTGTTTTAGGCTAGTGACATTTTAGGTTTGGTTGTAGCTCAACTCATTGAATTTGCACTCCATATTCAGTTGTCAGTCACTGCATACTAGATTACTTCAGTTGTTAAATTCAACAAAACAACCTTCATTATTCACAAATCTCTTCTTGTTCTAAAATCCATAATTGATTCATCACCATATGAACAGAAGACAATATCATTTTAAGGCCTGAAGTACCTCTGCAATTTCCTTATCATTTCATAAACAGAACCCTCCCTCAAAAGACTACTTTGAAAAGAAATCAATAACTCTTGAGTAAGGTTTTGTGACATTCAATTAAATTGCAGAATAGAGTTAGGAATTAGCTTTAGAGTAGAAGATCTTATGATGGTATAGATGTTTTATTCCAAATATGCTTCAACAAATCTCTAATCAAGGATAAAATGTTGCATCATTATAAGTTAGTTGTTTAAACTGTTTATTTAGGAAGATTTGCATACTTAGTTGACCATGTTTCAAGCTCTCTCTCAAATGCCTTTGATGAAAGAATTTGACAAGTTTAGTTTTTGTTTTGAATCATTTGCTTAAAAGTCATTATCAAGCTTTGTTTATGATTGGTCATAGTTTAGATTTGATTCTGTTTTAAGTATTGCATTTGTATCAGTCATTTGTCATCAACCAATTAGGTCTCACTCTGTTTTTAATCATTAGCTTCCTTCCATCAGTTTTCTAGTCATTTTTCTTGTGAACATAAACTCACCAAAAGACCAAAAACATCATAAATCATCACAAAAGACCAAAAACATCACAAAACACTACACACAACGCATTAAGAAACAAGCACCTAGGTACATAGAGTACACTTCACTTCAGCAGTTTACCAACCCTGGTTGACAATTAAATGAGCTCAATTTAGGAGACTAGATTGAGACCAAACATTTTGGCGCCGTTGCCTGGGAAGTGAAAACTAGGTAACCTTTGTTTCTTAGCATCCAAAAACAATTATATGCGTAGGGAGAGAGATTCAAGGGGAAGATTTATAAGCAGCAGAGGCAGAAGTTTGATTTCTAGAACACCACTTGTTTCATCTAGATCCAGAGCTAGTACACCTTCAACTCAGACCCATATTCCATCCTCTCTTGATCCTAGACTTCTAGAAGATCTAAAATCAGATATCCCATTAGAAAAACCTTCCACTTCATCCACTGAACCTGCCATAGAAGAAGATCTAAAAACTCCTGTTAGGGACACAAACCTTTCCACCTCCACAGGAAAGTCAACCATGGCAGAAGAAGGAGGAGGAGGAGTTTTTGATGGAGAGAACACACTATTTGGAGGTAGAGGTAAAGGTAGAGGAGAAGGAGGTAGAGGAGAAGGAGGTAGAGGTGAAAATGGAGGAAGAGGTAGAATAGGAAGCTCTTTTGGGTTCCCTATAATTGATGAAGAAACCAATACAACCATTAAAAACATTTCACCCTCTGTCCTTCCAAACTTCTATGGACTTAAAACTGAAGATCCTGAAACTTTCTTATTCGAATTTGAAGTGTTGTGTAGGACTTATGACTACTTACAAGATGCTCAAAAACTGAAATTATTTCCTTCAACTTTGAAGGGAGCAGCATTGAAGTGGTTTATCAGTCTAATCAATAGTTCTATTAGAACATGGGAAGACATGAAACAAGCATTTCTAGAGAGATATTTGGATTATTGTATGCCGGTTAATCATAAGGAAGAAGTGTTCAAGATGTTACAAAAAGAAGATGAAAATTTGAAAGATTTGTTGGAGAGATTTAATTACAACATAAAAAGGGAAAAAATGGAAAACCTAGATCAAGACACCTTAAAAGCTCTTTTGTTGAAAACAATTAGGGATGAATGGTTGGATATCCTTAACATGATGGGAAAAGGGGATATATCACAACTCACATTACCTGAAATATCAGAGTTATGTATCAACCTTTCAAGAGGGAAATCTAAAACTGTCAAAGGTCCAAGAGATCCTGCTCTTGCAAGGGCAAGTAAGTCTGCTTCTGGGATAGTAAGTAGATCAGAAATAGGACACATGCTTGATGATTTCAAATCTAACATCTTAGGGAGTCTTAGTGAACAAATAGACAACCCTTAAGATACAAAACAAGCAAAAGGCTGAATCTGATGCCTTGGCAATATTTTGTCCCAAATGTAGAAAGAAACATGCCTTGAGAGAGTGTCCTTTGGATGTAAAAGTTATAGAAACCTATGTCATTTGTTCTGAAAAACATGAAACCAAGAATTGTCCTTCTCTTCCTGGTCTCAAGGCTGTCTTTCAGGAGGAAACTCCTACAGATTCCACAGAGTCTCTCAATTTTGTATCTAGAAGACCTTGGCAGGGACCTCAAACACAAGGATTCCATGATCAAATGTATAATCAACCTCCACCTTGGAATTTTTGGCAGCAACCTTGGCCCCAATTTCAAAATCAATCTCAATCTTGGGCACAAGGAACACAAAGTCCCTATGGAAGATACTCTCCATACTATCAGTATCCACCATCCTATCCACCATATCCACATTTTTATCCTCAAAATCCTCAACAAAATTTTCCTCAAAATATTCAACAAAAATTTCAACAAAATCCTCAACAACATCATCAGAACCAACCACATCAAAATCAACCACTTCCATTACCATTCCCTCAAAAATCAAATCAATTGCCGGCTCAACCCATACCAAACCCCAATAATAAGAACCCTCAGAATACATACATGATAGAAGGACAACAGTTTCCAACTTATTTAATTACTCCTCTAGACCTTAGTGATGTTCAACTTAGGTCTGGAAGGATACTTGAAAAGAGGAAACCTTCAGTGATCATACAAAAACAAGATAATTCTGAGGAAGACTCCCTACGGGTGAATAAAAGTCTTGAGGAAGACACATCCTTTCAAGACCCACACATTGAAAAACTAAAACAAAAAGATCCAATAAATCCAACTCCTGTATTAGAGCAACCATCCACATCTACTTATATACCTCCCTTTCCGGAAAGATTACAAATTGATAGAGGTGTAGAAAAACAAATCATGGTGCCTAATTATGATTTCTTAGATGAATTGAGAAATGTTTGCATTAAAATTCCATTATTGCAAGCCATCAAGGAAATCCCAATTTTAGCCAAACAATAAAGGAGTTGAGTATGAAAACAACAAGAAAAAGAATAAGAGAAACCAAGAAAATTCAACTGGTAGGACAAATAGCAGACATTATGATGGGCAAGATTGCTATTCCAAAGTATCTTGACCCAGGAAATCCAGTTGTCAAAATTCACATCAATGGAATTGAGATTCAAAACACACTCATTGACTTAGGAGCAGCAATAAATATCATGAGTAGACAAATCATGGACAAACTGAAACTTCCTAATCTTCTTTTTACACCCACACTATTACAATTAGCAGATAGATCTGTGATCAAACCAGATGGGGTAATAGAAGACATTCCAGTGTCCCTAGACTCTTGGGAGTACCCTGTGGATTTCATGATCCTAACTCCTAAGAATAATCTAGGAGGCCATCCTGTTATATTAGGAAGACCTTGGTTGGCTACAGCTGATGCTTTTATTAGTTGTAGTTCCAGTGATATGTATATTTCTGATGGTATTTCAACTAAGAAATTCACTTTATATCCTCCAGCTAGGACAATTACAGATCTAGATGACACTCAATGGATAGAGGATGAAGAATATTTACAACCACTCTTCACAATTTCATAAATTAGTGAAGATAATCAAATTCTGAATACTCTAGAAAACTTTGAATCTTCTCCAGAATACAAACATGAATCATTTCAGGAGGGATCCAATATTGAATTTTTTTCATCTAGGCAGATGTCTCTTCATTCTATGGACAAATTTGGCAGCTCTACAAGTGAAATTTTTCCAGGCAAAACTTTGAACATAAATAAGAACCTAGAAAAATCTCAACAAGAAGAGTTAGTCAAAGTATTACAGAGACATTCTTCTGCATATGCATGGAAATACACTGACATGAAAGGGATAAGCCCCAAGACTTGTACTCATCACATCTATATAGAGGCAAATTGAAAACCAATCAGACAACCTCAAAGACGGATGAATCCAAATCTTAGGGAAATTGTTAAAGAGGAATTACAAAAATTGTTAAATGTTAATTTCATCTATCCTATTTCAGATAGTCAGTGGGTTTCTCCTTTGGTAATTGTGCCAAAGAAAAATGGAAAATGGAGGGTGTGTTTTGACTACCGAGAACTGAATAAAGCTACTCTTAAAGACCATTTTCCTTTACCTTTCATAGATCAAGTATTAGATACATTAGCTGGCAAAAAGTACTTTTCATTCCTAGATGGGTTTAGTGGTTACAATAAAATCCAAGTAGCACTTGAAGACCAAGACAAAACCACATTCACCTGTCCTTGGGGTACCTATGCTTACCGAGTATTACCATTTGGATTATGCAATGCACCTGCAACATTCCAAAGGGCAGTATTAGGAATTTTTTCGGATCTAATACATGACCGTGTAGAGGTGTACATGGATGATTTCACAGTTTATGGGAATATATTTGAAGAGGCTTTAGAAAACTTGGAAAAAGTCTTAAAAAGATGTCAAGAAGCAAACCTTTCACTTAGTTATGAAAAATGTTTTATGATGTTTACTGAAGGTATTGTTTTGGGGCACCACATTTCAGGGGATGGGATTAGAGTTGATGAGGCAAAAGTTGAAGTCATTTCTAACCTATCCATTCCAAGTTGTCAAAGAGATGTTAGAAGTTTTCTAGGATTTACAGTGTATTATCGGAGATTTATAGAAAACTTCACCAAAATAGCATCTCCACTCTTCAAATTACTCACCAAAGATTGTGAATTTAAGTGGACTTCTGATTGCCAGTTAGCTTTTGAAACCCTGAAAACCAAAATTTCTGAAGCACCTATATTAAGGGGACCTAACTGGAAGTTACCTTTTCATATTTCGACAGATGCTTCCGATACAGCTCTAGGAGCAGTATTGGGACAAAAAGATTTAATTCCCTATGCCATCTATTATATCAGTAAAAATTTGACTCCTGCAGAGTTAAACTATACTGTAACTGAAAAAGATTTTTTAGCTGTTGTTCATGCCATAAACAAATTTAGACACTATATAACAGGCTATGAAACTTTGTTCACACTGATCATTCTGCAATTAGATACTTAATGAACAAATCAATCACTAATGGCAGAGTTATAAGATGGTTGTTACTCTACAAGAATTCAACATTACTATTCTAGATAGGCCTGGAAAACAAAACACAGTAGCTGATTTCCTATCTAGACTCCAAAATATCAAAGATGACACTCCAGTTGAAGATCAATTTCCCGATGAATATCTTTTTGCAATCTCTACTCAAACTCCATGGTTTGTTGATATTGCTAATTATTTAGTTTCAGGAAAATTTCCTTCAATTATGAATGCAAGGGATAAAAGAAAAATCATTTGTGATAGTGCAAAATATTCATGGGTTGCTAATGAGTTGTACAAGACAGGTCCAGATTTGATCATTAGAAGGTGTGTTCGTGAAGATGAGATGCCTGAGATTCTCAAGGCATGTCATGATGAACCTTGTGGCGTACACTTTGCAGATAAGAGGACAGCCTATAAGATCCTTAATTTAGGATATTATTGGCCATCTTTGTTTAAAGATGCTAAAGAGTATGTCAAAAAGTGTGACAGTTGCCAAAGGGTAGGGAAACCTTCTCCTTCAGGTGAGATGCCATTACAACCTCAGGTACATATTGAACCTTTTGAAAAATGGGCTTTGGATTTTGTAGGACCTATTAGTCCTCCATCAAAACAAAAGAAATATATATTAGTTTGCACTGATTATGTTACTAAATGGGTAGAAGCTAAACCATTACTTGTTGCTAATGAAGCATCTGTAGTTACTTTTCCTTTTTAGGATATTTTTACTCGTTTTGGTGTCCCAAGGGAAATTGTTACAGATCAAGGAGCTCAATTTACATCAAGGCTAGTGGAGCAAATGATGGAGAAGTACAAAATCAGACATAGAAAAACTACTCCTTATCATCCACAAGAAAATGGTCGAGGGAATCTACCAATAAAGTCATTGAAGGAATCCTAACAAAGATTGTTCATTTACATAGAAGAGATTGGGTAGATAGGCTTCCTGAAGCCTTGTGGGCCTATATAACTACATGGAGAAACACAACAGGCCATACTCCTTATGAGCTTGTTTATGGAAAGCAAGTTTTGTTTCCTATAGAGTTCCAAATCCAAACATTCAAGATGGCAGTTCAGCTAGGACTTGATCTAACGGAGGCACAAAAGCATAGACCGGAGCAAATTAATGAATTGGATGAGATCAGACAAGATGCAGTTCAGAAAACAAGTCTAGTCCAACAGCAAAGGGCTAGATGGCATGACAAGTACATCAAAGAGAAGAAATTTAAAGAGGGTGATTGGGCTCTCTTGTTTGATTCAAAATTCAAGGATTTTCAAGGGAAATTTCAGACACACTGGCTTGGGCCATATGAAATTGTTCGAATTTTTGATAATGGGGCAGTAAAAATCAGAACTATAGATGAAGAAGAGGTCACTTTTCTTGTGAATGGTCATAGATTGAAGCTATATCACAAACCACTCTCAAGAGAAGAATTTGTCAAGAAGTTCCAAGAAAGCAGTGATGTGAAGTTAATGAAGAAGAATCTCTCTTCTTCATCAACTTGATTAAATTTTCTGAAGCATTTCTCTATGAAAAAAAAAAAGAAAAAAGAAAAAAGAAAAAAAAAGAAAAAAAAGAAGGTATAAACATGAAAACCAATCATTGATTGGCATGTTTATACAAAAAATATAGGGTGAAAATCAGAGTCTCTCTGACACTCTAACTTTTCCCATTTTTGTTTTTACAAGCAGCTGTTACAAAATCATAAGTTCAGATCCATAGTGCTTATGATCCATCTCATTTCATTTCACTTCACTCACCTATCCATCCATACTCCATTTCATTCATTCACTCATGTTCCACTTCATTCCATGTTTCATTCATCTCATTCCATCCTCCATCCATCTCATTTTCATGTCAAAATTTAAAGTTTGATGTCTTGCCGTAAATAAATAAAACATGTCATGGATTGCAGGGCAGTTCTTATGTTCTTTCACTCCATTTCATAAACTGAATCCATTCCATTTCATCATCCACTTCATACATATCATGTCTCATCATCCATCTTCATTCATACCATATAACATTTCACCCATATTCCAAAAAAACACTCCATTCCATGATCAAAATGCTCTACAGGTACATTCTGCAGCTTAACAGACATTCTGCAGCTGATCAGCCTTTCCGCAGCTAGCTAGTCATTCTGCAGCTACAAATCCTGAAGGCATCAATCAGTAGACATTAGAACTGCAACAAAATGATCCAGTGTATCCATATAAAAAAATCAAGAAGGACCATGAAGACTCTTCCAAAGGTGAACAAAGAAGACAAAGACTACAAAAATCAAATGAAAGGCAGAGGTAACAAGTTTAAATTATAATGGCATTTCATAAAAGTTTAGCATAGTTTTAGTTATGGATTGTTCAAAAAGGTTGTTTTAATTATTTTTATTGATCAAGACCAATAAACCCTCCACAGACTTTGGATTAAAATCTCTCATTTCAAATTCCATATCCGACATCATTTAAGCGGTTAAAATGGTCGAGGTATTTGAATTCTTCACGTCTCTTAACCAAATCATTTAATGATGATTCTCTGTGCCGTTGTAAAAATCTCCGCCGTCTCTTCAATCATTAATTCGTTCCCTCCACCTCACTCCATTACCTCATTCCGTGACCACTTCCATCACTCCATTCTGTAGCTGGCATTTCATTCCGTAGACAGATATATTCTTATCACCAAGAGCAGAGCAAAAGGATATCAGTTTGAATATCAAAGCATTATCATTGTAAACGCAGAGCAGAGCAAAAGGGTAAACTCAGAGGTATAGCAGCGTGAGAATTTGAAGCCATTTGATTCCGTGGGTAGACAAAGTATCACTATGGGAAAAGATTGAGCATTATCATTATAAACACAGAGGTATAGCAGAGAAAAATTTGAAGTCATTTGTCACCAGGAGACAGAGGTATAGCATTGAATAATTTGAAGCCATTTGTTACCAAGAGACAGAGGTATAGTAGTGTGGGAAATTTGAAGCCATTTGTCACTGTCAAACAGAGGCATATCAGTCCAAATTTCAATTGTCAACAAAGGAATATCAGTCCGAAGTTTTGAAGCTGTTGCCACTGTCAATCAGAGGTATGTCATTCCAAAGTTTGAAGCCATTGTCATTAAGAACTTGAAGCTATTTCAATTTGAAAGTGAAAGTTATTGTTTCTGTGGGTAGAAGAGTGTTAATCTGAACATTGAAGAAACAATTATGGGTTTCATTGTAAGAACTGAACCAGTGGGTTCAAAATACTTAGAAGGCTACCCTCAATGCAAAGAAATGTTGCAATAGATAGGATGGCTTCAATTTTTGGAGAAATTTAATGGCTTCCACAAGGAAGTCACTAAAACATTTGCAAGATCATTTCAAGGAACTGAAGTTGAAGTGGGAGATGTCAAATTTACTGTCACTGAAGTTTTCATTACAGAGGCTACAGGATTGCTCAGAACTGGAGAGAGATGGTTCAAAAACAGAGAATTCCACAATGAATCCTGGAAGCAAATTTTAAAATCACCAGGTATGGATGTCACTGTATTTAAGAAAAGAATTCCCAGTTCTGCATTGAAAAACAAATGGAAGTCTCCGCATTGAAAATAAATGGAGAAACATACTACTTCTTCTACAAAAATTTATTACATGTGAGGGTAGATATGGCACCTTTTATGTCTACCACATTAGACTGATAATGCATTTTCTGGGGGAAGACTTAAACCTACCTTATTTCTTGCTTCAAAGCTTGAAAACGATGGCTTCCTGTGTTCAAAGAAGGGTTCAATTTTTAGAGACACCTCTATATCATCATGGTTTGGTTAAAATTTTGATTGAACATCATTTAACCAAAAAATGATACATGGGACAATTTCTTGATAAGAAATCATTTTGAAGAGCCAAAAGAACCATCACCTGAACCACAGCCTACAAAGAGAAGCAGGAAATGGAGGGCTTCAAAAGTTGAAACTGATAAAATAGTCCAAGAAAGTAGTGAGGAAATAATTTCAGAGAAGTTGACTCAAATCAAGAGACAACTTAAGGAAGAAAAGGTAGTCAGGAAATCTGCCACAGAGAAAGGAGAGGGATCCTCTCAGCCTAGAAGAAGCCACAGACTAAAGGGAAAACTAAAGAAAACTCAAATCAAACAAACAGGGGTGATTAATATAGAAGATGAGGAAACATCCATTGAAGACGATGTTGAAGAGGATTTTAATGAAGGAACCCCTGAAATTGATCCTGCTCAACAAGAAATATATGACTATGTGGAAACTTTGGAGAGGAGAGCTTCAGAAAGCAGAGAGAGAACCCCTAGTCCTCCACTGTCTGAAATAGATGTATTAAGAAGGGATAGGTATGAGCTGGAAATACTTAACAGACACATCAAAAATGAGAATGAAATTATCAAATATCAAGTGAAGCTCAAAACTGATATGAACTCAACCTTATCCCTACATATAGACAAAGTGGAAAAGACCAATGAGAAGTTGAAGAAAAGAAACAAGAAGCTAATCAGGGCACTCACCAACCTAAGGTTCAAACTTATCGAAAACCTAGAAGATATTTAGCTTCGCACAAAAGGAGAAGAGAGATTGTTAGATTTTATGGCTCGAGTTCATTGATACTCGCAGCCCCTTTGTATCAAAGAGACAGTAGTGGGGGTATGTTGAGCCTCAAAATTGTGCTTTCTTTCATTCCATTTTACCTCATTTTCCTTTGTCCATTGGTATCCTAGACCCAATTGATCAATGAATATAGTTAAAATTACTTTTAGAATGATTTACATGACTGACTTGCTAAGTTTTGTGATTTTTTCCATTGTAGCATTGACCGAACTACGTTGCACGCATTCCGTAGCTTAACCGGCGATTCAGAAGTCAAGCCACGTTTGAGTATGTTCCTGGTGTTCCTGTGTGGCCTCTCAAGAAAAGCCGCATATGGGCATAATCCACGTCATGTCTACATGGTTCGTTGCTCATCATGGAGGAAGAAACGAATTCTGGGTATGGTTTTGGAACGTGGGAACACATTTAGGAAGGAAGACTTCTATTAGGACTGTCTCAGTCCAGACGTCTTTTCCTTTTCACGCAGCCACTTCAAGAGTCCTAATGTGATTCCGATAAGGAAAGACAGTGTTCTTGAATTGTTGCAAATCTTGTTATCTACATTTGTTATATAAACACGTGGGAAACCGAGAGCTAGGCTAGATTTTTATGCTAGATTTCTTATTCTAGATTTTGCTTAGATTCTGCTACAGCTCAAGACGCAGAGTGCTCTGCTCAAGTTATTTCATCTTTAATGAAGCAAACAGTTGTCCTTTTGAAAGCGTTTGATTTGATTTGAGTTAGATTCCGTCAGTGGTAGAGGGCCTCGCTCTCTTGCACCCGATTTACTTCGCGTAATTTAGATAAGTACTCTAGTTGCCTTTACGTTTCTGAAGTTGAATTTGTAGTTGTTTTTATTAACTATTGTAGTTATACTCATTCTAACTCTTCCAAAAGAAGAAGCTCTTCCAAAATATTATAATGATGAATGGGGAATGGCTATAGTATTGGAGGATTAGAAGTTGAATTCGTAGTTTCTTTTATTAGTTACTGTAGTTATACTCATTCTAACTCTTCCACAAGATCATGATAATGAATGGGAAATGGATATAGTGTTGTAGGATTTAATTGTAATCTCTTTTGTTCACCATCATAGTTATACTTATGCTAAGCACTCTTCCAAAAGAAGAAACTCTTCCAAAAAATCCTTATAATGTCTTAAGCATGATTGTGATCTTGAACATTTCAGTTGTGTGTTTTCACTAAGTACCATAGCTGTTCTTGCTCTTAAAATGCTCTTCCAAAATATCATAATGATGGGTAGGAGATAGCTATGATATCTTAGTTTTTCATTGCTTTCAGTCTTTATGTTTGCATTTGCACTGAATTACACAGTTAGGATTGTTCTAAAAACTCTTCCAAAAGAAGGAACTCTTCCAAAATATCAATAATGATGGACAAACAGACTGTATAATTCCGTAGAATAATGCATGATAGTTTAGTTAGGATGCTCCGGAGTTTAATTGCACTTACTTCATGCTCAGTTGTTCTGTTTTAAGTTTGATAATGACTTGTAGTTTAACACTGTTTTAGGCTAGTGACATTTTAGGTTTGATTGTAGCTCAACTCATTGCATTTGCACTCCATATTCAGTTGTCAGTCACTGCATACTAGATTACTTCAGTTGTTAAATTCAACAAAACAACCTTCATTATTCACAAATCTCTTGTTGTTCTAAAATCCATAATTGATTCATCACCATATGAATAGAAGACAATATCATTTTAAGGCCTGAAGTACCTCTGCAATTTCCTTATCATTTCATAAACAGAACCCTCCCTCAAAAGACTACTTTGAAAAGAAATCAATAACTCTTGAGTAAGGTTTTGTGACATTCAATTAAATTGCAGAATAGAGTTAGGAATTAGCTTTAGAGTAGAAGATCTTATGATGGTATAAATGTTTTATTCCAAATATGCTTCAACAAATCTCTAATCAAGGATAAAATGTTGCATCATTATAATTTAGTTGTTTAAACTGTTTAGTTAGGAAGATTTGCATACTTAGTTGACCATGTTTCAAGCTCTCTCTCAAATGCCTTTGATGAAAGAATTTGACAAGTTTAGTTTGTGTTTTGAATCATTTGCTTAAAATTCATTATCAAGCTTTGTTTATGATTGGTCATAGTTTAGATTTGATTCTGTTTTAAGTATTGCATTTGTATCAGTCATTTGTCATCAACCAATTAGGTCTCACTCTGTTTTTAATCATTAGCTTCCTTCCATCAGTTTTCTAGTCATTTTTCTTGTGAACATAAACTCACCAAAAGACCAAAAACATCATAAATCATCACAAAAGACCAAAAACATCACAAAACACTACACACAACGCATTAAGAAACAAGCACCTAGGTACATACAATACACTTCACTTCAGCAGTTTACCAACCCTGGTTGACAATTAAATGAGCTCAGTTTAGGAGACTAGATTGAGACCAAACAGTTAGCCCATGCTCTTATATGATTTATAGTGTTATTAATGTTATTATATTGGATACTACTCCTCCATGACTTTGTTACACATTCCACTGTGATTATGCTACACATAAGTGTTTCTCATGAAGAGTTTTAATTAATTATGAATAGATTTAGATACCAATAGATGCACAGTATTAAGAATTGAATGCCATTTTTTTTAACTAAACTGCTTATACAACATGACTGGTCTTCAAACAAAATGAGATCAATTTTGCTTTCCCCTAAGGCACCCTTCAAAGCTTTATATATAATTATGAAACCATATGCAATTAATATCAAATATTTGGATTTCTCATATGTAGTTGAATATTTGCTTTCAACTGAAGTACATTGACTTGAAAGAGGTAATTTCTATCACACAAAAGAGCAATCTACAAGATAATGAGAATTGGAATCCCCAGTGACATTTTTATTTGGCTGAACTTGAGATCTGTTATTAGTAATTTCAACAGCTTAATATGAGAAATGGAATTCCCAGAGACATTTTTATTTGGCTGAACTTGAGATCTGTTATTTTTAATTTCAACAACTTAATATGATAGGTTTTGACCTTAAAAAAAAAGGTTCTTACCTACCATAATCCTCTCTAAAGAGGCATCACTACTACCAAGCTATTTATATAATCAAATTGATTTCTCTACAGTTATTACATAGTACTCTAAGAAAGAAAACAAAAAATTAATTTTGGTTCTAACATCCATGCCATATACCCAAATCCAGAACTAATGCTTGTTCTAACATCCAAGCCATACACCCAAATCCAGATCTTGGTTACAATATAATAAGCTCATGCCTTATCGTGTTTGGAGAAGAATAACTGTTTTTGGGAAGGCCTTAAGATGCAGCTAAGAAATCACTGCCTTTCTTGAAATCAGTCCGTAATCATGGTCATAACATTAAAATATTTTCTTTTTATTAGTGCCAGCTCGAACATATACTAAGGTATCGATTTGTAGGACACGGTTATTTCCATTCCATCCAAGGAATTGACAAAACTCCCAGACATGTTGGTTAGACATATTTGAACATAAAGTGTTCCAAAAAAGTCACCATCTATTTTTGGAAGACAACTCGACACAATTTTCACCCCAAGCACCAATTTTAAGTTGTAACAGAAAGAAATTTATGTAGAGAACATTGTACAAGTTTCATGCTTCCAATGAGGATTGCATGCTTATAGAGTATCATGGTTACTGTCAATATGATTTCTTCTTATAAAGGGCTCTAGGGAATGCATGAAGAGTTATTTCATTACAAGTTATAGAGTTTTTCTAAACCATATGAAGCAAAATTTCAAGAAGTAGTGAAATTGCGTTATTGAAAACTTGAGTGACCAAGTCATTCGAATAGAAAATTGACATATAAAAATGTCTACATTCTTAGTGTACAGAGACACATATGAGAAATAAATATTATTACATATTGGAAGTAGTTACTGCATAAATATGGTCATTTGAGTGACTTGCAAGCCCAAAGGAGTCAGGAGTAATTTTGTTTTAACAAAACCCACTACTATGGACTGGGTAAATGGACGAAAAGCCTCCATCTGGCCACTTTGTCTTACACGTGAATGAGCCCAAGTGTAGAATGAAATGTAAAGATATGTTATATAACATGTATACGCTGGAAACATAAACATATAACTAAAAATTACATCATGTTTATTTGTAGCGAATGGTTTAGAAAAAAAATTAAATAAGAAGAAGATATTTGTACGTGAGACAAAAATTCTTATTTATTAGTATCTGGAAATTAAAATAGTGAGAAAAACAATGTGACATGGGCCTTCTATTTCAATTTTTTGGAACTTTGTTGCAATTCACAAAGAATGAAACATAAATAAATAGCACAATAAACACTAGTGTAAATCAAATCAAGTGCCCTTGCATTTTCAGGTGACCTAACAAATGCAGCATCATGCTATAGACCTTGGCAAAGTATTGCATTAATATGGTCAGCTCAGTGACTTGTAGGCCCAAAGGAGTCAGGAGTAATTCTGTTTTAACAAAGCCCACTGCTCTGGACTGGCAAATGGACCAAAAGCCTCCATCTGGCCACTCTATCTTACACGTGCATGAGCCCAAGTGTAGAATGAAATGTAAAGATATGTTATATAACATGTATACCCTGGAAACAGAAACATAGAACTAAAAATTGCATCATGTTGATTTGTACAGAATGATTTAGGAAGAAATGGAAATAAGAACAACATATTTGGGAATGAGAGAGAAATTATTAATTATTAGTATCTGGTAATGAAAATAGTGAGAACAACAATGTAACATGGGCTTTCTATTTCAATTTTTTGGAACTTTGTTGCAATTCACAAAGAATGAAACGTAAAGAAATAGCAGAATAAACACTAGTGTAAATCAAATGAAGTGGCTTTGCATTTTCAGGTGACTTAACAAATGCAGCAGCATGCTATAGCCCTTGGAAAAGTATTGATAACAACCTGGCATCAAACATTAACATATTTGAATAGAAAATAGATTCATATTATTTTTTCCAGCCAAGACATTTCCAAAAATGGCTAAAACTAAAAAGACATTTGGAAAAGAAACAAGGAATCGGGGTATCAAGATGAACTTGCACACTATAATTGTTGGTTTTTTTTTTGCATTAAAAAGCATAAAGACATATATTGTTAAATATTGCAAAAAAGGTATTTGGAAAATAGCGTAGGAATCAGAGACAACATAGTAGCACGAATGTGCATGCAAGGATGGCAGGTTTTTATACATTACTTTAGAGCGAGTAAAACTTAACAAAACAAGATGTATTGTTTTCTTTAAAACAAGAAAATGTGTTGGAATACTCAAAAAAAATGTTTGAAGTCTTTCAACTCGAGTGAATGTTGATGGTTTCCCGGGAGGGGGAATTCCTAGTCGTAAACACAAGATGTTGCATGGCATCGACAACACTACTTGATCTCCAGGTTTGGGATGCGGTCAAGATAGTATGCTCGAAGTTGCCTGTTTGCATCCCTTTCATGTACATGGATGAGGACATGCATGAAAGATTTAATCCGTTTAAGTAGTTGGAGAGTTGGGTGCAATTGGTATAGAGGAAAAGTGGGAGGGTGAAGGAACCGTGCTTGTACATTCAAAAGAGAAGCCTCTTATTGATGTATTTGATGGCAAAATTTGTAGAGTTACGAAACATATTTTTGATCCATCTGTTTTTGCAAGCAAAGGAAAATCATGTAAATGAACATGTATAAATTAACCATTTGAAAGGGAAATCACAACAACAACAAAAAATTAGAAACGATTTTGAAGTGAAAATATATTGGAAATAGAATATGTAATAGAAGCAGGAAAATTTCAAGGTGTTAAGATGAGAGAGAAGATAGAAGATGTACAAGTGAAATGCAAATGAAGGAAAGGTACCAATAGGAGAAGGTATTCAATGAGTTTGATTAATAGATTTGGAGGCAAGGTACGTTTCTTTTTTTTCTTGCTTATGATGAAAGGGATTTCCTGCATGTGCGAATAGCGTGTGAACGAGAAAGCTAGGGAGATGAAAATATCATTCAACGATCTAACTCTTGACACAACTATGAAAGTTAGGCCTTGTCAATTAGTGTTTTCGATGTCGATTGTTGCCTTATCTAGTGTCATGCCTTGTGATTTATGGATTGTTAAGGCCCATGTTATGCGGAATGGCACTTGTGTTCGCAAACCCCTTGTTATGGGGGGGATTGGCACATAATTTGGATTTGATATATCTCATCATGGACATTTTTAGTGAATAAAGTCAACAACAACAAATGATGGGAGTTTGGGGGGGTTTAGAATCAGGTGCATACTGTTGAGTTCAGCAGCGAAATAATGAAATAAAAAATACATAACACACAGCAGAAATACAAATAAAAACAACAGATTTTAACGTGGTTCACCCAACCAATCTGGGCTATGTCCACCTAACAGGGCATCGGAAATCTTATTCATCAACAGGAGAAAATACAATTGCAGAGTTTCTCATTTGCTCATCTCTTCCTCACTACACATTCCTCATCATGCACACTTGCCTCTACGAGCTTGCATTTTATAGCTGTGAATGAAAACAAACTCATAAATTCTCTCACAACAAATATAGGATGCATTAACTCCTCATCAGAAACTGATGGAGCCAATGTAGCAACAAATCCTATTGTTGTCATCTACATGAGATTTTCTCTAGATTTAATTAAAAATAAGAAATAAAATCTCAACAATCTCCACCTTGACAACAATTAGCCTGATACCCTGTTTCATTATTATTTTTATCTTTTCTGCAAGCCAAGAGAAGCCAGACACCATCGTAGCTTCTCTAACAAAATTGGTTTCGTGAACATGTCTGCACAGTTTTCCTTTGTATGCACCTTTTCAAGAGACACTCCCCTTTCAGTGATAACTTGTCTTACAAAATGGTACTTGATAGGTATATGCTTTGATTTACTATGATAGGCGGGATTTTTAGCCAAGTGAATTTCACTTTGACTATCACAAAATAACTTGATGCTGTCCTGCAACCTACCAAACTCACCAAACAAACCTTTCAACCAAACCGCTTCTTTGCAAGCATGCGAAGCAGCTATGTATTCTGCTTCTGTAGTGGATAAAGCAACAATGTTCTATAGCTTTGACATCCAGCTAATAGCTCCACCTGCAAGAGTAAATACATACCCTGAATTTGACCTTCTCTTATCCAAATCACCTGCAAAATCAAAATCAACATATCCACAAACATATTCATTGCTCTTGTTATAAGTGATACAATAATCACTTGTGCCTCACAGATACCGAAGCACCCATTTCACTGCTGACCAGTGTTCTTTTCCTGGATTTGCCATATACCTGTTGACAACCCCAACTGCATGTGAAATATCTGGTCGAGTACAAACCATCACATACATCAAACAACCTACTACATTGGCATATGGAATTCGAGACATATATTCCTTTTCTTCATTAGTGTTAGGACATAAACTTGAAGAAAGCTTAAAATGGGAAGCAAAAGGGACTGAAACAGGCTTCATATTGTTCATACCAAACCTCAAGAGTATCTTCTCAATATTCTTCTATTGTGATAGCCACAGCTTACCATTACTCCTGTCTCTGAAAATCTCCATGCCCAAAATCTGTCTTGCTGCTCCTAGATCTTTCATATCAAACGTCCTAGCCATCTGAGCCTTTAACCTGTTGATCTCTGTTATGCTTTTGCTTGCTAAAAGCATATCGTCAACATAAAACACTAAGATAATGAACATGCCATTACTTAATTTCTTAAAGTAAACACAATGATCATATTCACTTCTTATATAATTTTGACTCATCATGAAAGAATCAAATTTCTTGTACCACTGTCGAGGCGACTGCTTCAGACCATATAATGATTTCTTGAGCCTGCAGACAAATTTCCTGTTGCGATTTTGAACAAACCCTTCCGGTTGTTCCATGTAAATTTCCTCATCTAAATCTCCATGTAAAAAAGAAGTTTTAACATCTAGTTGCTGTAATTCTAAATCAAGTAAAGCAACTAATGCTAACACAATCCGAATTGAAACAATTTTCACAACTGGTGAAAAAATCTCATGAAAGTCAACACCTGCTTTCTGAGAAAAACCTTTTGCGACCAGCCTCACTTTGTACCTGTCTTCTGTATCATCAACACCTTTCTTCAACTTGTAAACCCACTTACATCCCACAGTTTTTCTGTCTTTAGGAAGTTCTACCAGATCCCATGTGGCATTCTTCGCTAATGCCTTCATCTCGTCCTTCATAGCCTCTTTCCACTTACCACTGTTTGAACCTTCTATATCTTCCTGATAGCATAAAGGTTCATCATCGTTAGCAGTTAAAGCAACTGAAGTAACATAATCATCATACCTTTTAGGAAGTCGTCTGATTCTCGTAGACCTCCTTAAAGATGTTTCTGGTACTTCCACAATTTGCTGATTATTATCTGTAGGAACTTCTTCATGATCAGCATGTGAAACACGTTCATGATCTGCATCTGAAACTTGTTCATGATATGAATCTGAAACTTGTTCATCTGGACTATCATCAGTTTTTGAACTGGTTTCAAACTGAATCTGTTGAAGCTGAGGTACATTATCCTGTTTCAATTTATCATCTACATCTGGATTTTCAAGTGAGGATTCATTAAATTTAAAATCTCTGTTAATGATGATCTTGTGAGTAGTAGGATCCCACAACCTATATCCCTTAGTCCCATCACCATATCCAACAAAGATATATCTTTTTGATTTAGGATCTAACTTAGAACACTGATGTTTCAGAACTAGAGCATATGCATCACAACCAAAAACTTTCAGTTTAGAATAATCACATGGATAACCTTTCCATACCTCTTGAGGAATTTTGCATCCTATTGCAGTTGATGGTGATCGATTTACCAAGTAACAAGCTGTAGAAACCGCTTCTGTCCACAATTCCTTCTGCAAGTTGGCGTTACTAAGCATACTTCTTGCTCTCTCTAAGAGAGTCCTGTTCATGCGTTCAACAACTCCGTTTTGCTGAGGAGTATATACAGTGGTTTTATGTCTTTTGATCCCAGTATCCTTGCAATAATTATCAAATTCCTTTGAAGTGAACTCACCACCATTGTCAGTTCGTAAACATTTAATGGTTCTTCCAGTGATGTTTTCAACTAATGCTCTAAACTGTTTGAAAACTGTGAACACATCAGACTTCTTCTTTAACATGTAGACCCATACTTTTCTAGAGAAATCATCAATAAAAGATACAAAATATGACGATCCTCCATATGAGGTTGTAGGAGATGGACCCCAAACATCTGAATGGATATAATCAAGGACTCCCTTACTAGTATGTTTTCCAGTTTTAAACTTCTGCTTGCTTTGTTTCCCAAACAGACAATGTTTGCAGAAATCTAACTTAGAATATTTTAAACTAGGAAGTAACTTACAATCAGATACAATTTTTAATCCTCTTTCGCTCATATGGCCCAACCTTTGATGCCATAAACGAATAGAATTACTGTCATTTTCAGATACTGTAGAAGCATGATCTGACTCTGTTCTTCCTTCTAACTGAAAAATATTTCCCACCTTCTTTGCTTTCATTACTAGTAAAATTCCTTTATAAACTTTCATTACTCCACCTTGAATAAAGGTTTTATATCCATTAGTGTCTAGTACTCCTAGTGAAATGAGGTTTTTTCTTAGTTCAGGTACATGTCTTACATCAGTTAGAATTTTATTTGTCCTGTTGTAACTCCTAGAGACAGCCTAGAGTTGTTATAGACCAGTGCCTAGGACATCTTATGAAGTGTAGAGAGCAGGATATTTAAGACAACGTTTCATCCCTTAACGAGACAGAGCTCTTACACTACCTTGTTTGAGACAGAAAACAAAATAAGATGGAACCAGAACTTCGGACAGTTTGAGGCATTTTAAATAACGCTGAACGAATGAAATGCTAATATTCAGATACTGCTGCTTCAGACAATCGTAAGACAAATCAACATAATGAGGGCCAGATTCACGACATATGGCAGAGAAAGTAATTATAAACAATAGCGAAGCTGTATAGCGAGAAGGGGATATCGGCTGTCACATAGATGATACTAAGGAGAACTTCATGGCATACAAATGGGCTTAAATATCTAAGAATCCACGCATACCAAGAGCTTTCGTCAATAACATTTCAATACAACCAACATAGTAGAAATACGAGTGAAATGCATGTGGCAAAATACATTACTCCTGAGCCATTTAAAGTGTCAAACTGCTACTGATATGAGTATCAACACGATAAGTTCATATCAAAAGACAAAAGACACTCGCATTCCAGGATGTAATATAAGAGAAATGAGCATAGATGAAAACTAACAATATAGAGGCACACACACTACCATACAACCGTGTCCGGAATCCTTATAACAGTAAAGCTTCTTATTATTGAAACCCGATGGGCTCCTCCGGGCAGTATCCAAATTGTTCACAAAGCAAACACACATGAAATTATAATACAATCAATTTTCTGAAGAAATGGCTGTCTTGGACTCTGTGGTTTTTTCTTAGTTCAGGTACATGTCTTACATCAGTTAGAATTTTATTTGTCCCATCAAACATTTTAATCTGGACGCTTCCAATTCCCACAATATTACATGAGGCATCATTTCCCATATAAACCACTCCATCATCGATTGATTTATAAGTTTTAAACCATTCTCTATGAATGCACATGTGATTTGACGCACTAGAATCTAACAGCCAATGTTGATCATGATTAGACAAACTAACTGATAACACTTCATCACTCATACCTGAAATCGATGCCGAACCTGTATCTGTCGTGTTTGCTTCTTTCTTCTCTGTCGAAGAGTCTCCTTTGGATGTTTGTTGTCTCTTCCAACAGTCCTTCTTCAAATGTCCTGATTTGCCACAAAACCAACACTTTACCTTACTCTTCTTCCCTTTCGATTTTGAACGCGAGTTGTTGTGCTTACTGAAGCGTCTTTCTTTAGAACGACCTCTGACCATCATTGCTTCTGATGTGGAGGTTTCTGAATTTGACCTCTTCCTTGTTTATTTGGACAACAAAGCTCCAACAACATCATCAAATTCAAGGGTTTCTAATGAAATAAGACTTATAGAAGTAACAAAATGATCCCATGACTCGGGCAACGAGCATAATAAATTTACAGCTTTATCTTATGATTCAAATTTTACTTCTATACTTTCTAACTGCACCAGGAGAGTATTAAAGGTATTCAGATGATCAGTTATCGTCGTACCTTATTTCATGCGCAAGCTGTACAAATGTCGCTTCAGAAGAATCCTATTGGTTAAGGATTTTGTCATGTATAGATTTTCAAGCTTTGTCCACAAACCAGCAGCAGTTTTCTCTGACACGATGTTAAACAAAACATCATCCGCCAAACATAGTCGAATGCCGCTCAGTGCTCTTTCATCCAGATCACTCCATTCATCATCTGTCATGGTGTAAGGCTGTTTGGATTTTCCCAACAACGCCTTCGCCACACCTTGTTGCACAAGCAGATCATACATCTTCACCTTCCAGATCTCGAAGTTGTTTTTGCCATTGAACTTCTCGATCTCAAAACGGGCACTTTGTGTTTTTGCCATTTTTAGTAGCTCGTGTCACAAAATCTCCAATTGCAATTTTTTTTAATAAAGAATGCCCTTTTTAATAAAAAATGCCCTTTAAAAAAAAAATATACCCTTCACCTTTAAAGTGCCTTTCCTCTTAATGCCATGTGCAAATGGCAATTTAATAAACATAATAAAAAGGCTTTTAATAAAATCGATTTATTTAAAAAACACATACCAAATCGAATTTAAAAAAGCTCTACAATCCACTCAAATCAAATCGATTCTTAAACCACCAATTTAAAAAATCGATTTTACTTTTTTAAAATGACCACTTCAAAAAAAAAACCATTCTTCACAAATCGTTTTTTTTAAATACACATTGAGACTTCAATGTAAAACGATTTCAAAAAAAAAGAAAAGGGTCGTAGCAGATCGACACACAAATCGATTTATAACAAATCGACCTTTAAAAAAACTTAAAAAAAAAAACGATGGCTTAAAATTGACTCACGACAATAAACTCATGGCATTCTGCATTCAACTCAGCATTCAAATCACTCTGCATTCAAGCTAACCGCTTCACGGCATCACTGTCAAAGTTCAAAAAATCGACTCACGGCATTAGTTTGATCTCTCCAACCACCGAGCCTTATGCTGTCACCAGCGTTTTCACAGTTCTACATAGCCACGGCTCTGTGTGCAGCTTTTTCACACACATCCAAAAAATAAATGAATCGGTGCTGAATATATTAGCAACGCATATCACACGACGTTTTCCACATGGACGGTAGCATATCAATCGACCAGCTTATGTTTTGTGCATCACCGCAGGTCTGAGTTATTGCTTGGTTTAACGCACAGCAGACTGTGTATGCGACCTCTTTCAAACTTTGCTCAACAGTTCTGGGTTCGCTTGGCAGCGCTTACGCAGCAAAAAGGAAGCTCAAACAACCAGCTCCGATACCAAATGTTGAGTTCAGTAGTAGAATAATGAAATAAAAAATACAGAACACACAGCAGAAATACAAATAAAAACAATAGATTTTAACGTGGTTCACCCAACCAATCTGGGCTACGTCCACCTAACAGGGCATTGGCAATCTTATTCATCAACAGGAGAAAATACAATTGCAGAGTTTCTCATCTGCTCAGCTCTTCCTCACTACACATTCCTCATCATGCACACTTGCCTCTACGGGCTTGCATTTTATAGTTGTGAATGAAAACAAACTCATAAATTCTCTCACAACAAATATAAGATGCATTAACTCCTCATCAGAAACTGATGGAGCCAATGTAGCAACAAATCCTATTGTTGTCATCTACATGAGATTTTCTCCAGATTTAATTAAAAATAAGAAATAAAATCTCAACACATACACAAATGCACGAACATTACCGAGCGAACCATTAACAAGGCCAGCGTCAACCCACAAGTTTCCTGTAAGAATGACATGTTGCATGATGCAGAGGATTATTTTTGCAACTAGTTGATCATCCTCCATTTTGGTGGCGGGGATTGTCTCCGTTGGGAAGCATAGCAACATGCAATTGGATGGTTTAGTTTTTTTAACATGGATTTATTGTGTAGTGCAACAACCTCATTTGTTGTGTAGAGGTGCATTGAATTGGAGAATGTTTGGAGTTTGGCTTCAGGATGGTTGGTTTTTGAATGTGTCATAAGAAGCTTCTAATCATCCAAAGTGAGGGTTGTATTGCAAACGTTGTAGAGGAGTCGGCGAAAGGAAATTTGAGCAGGACTTGTTCCTTGTTGCCGAAATGCTATCGAAAGAATAACCATAGTGTCGAAGCTCTGCCAAAGATAATTGCCACGAGAAGTGCCTACATACATTGGTGTGTATTTTATAGGCGGTAGTTGGCTGAGGTCCCCCACAAGGATTATAAAACGTCCACCAAATGGGTTGTTTTTATTCGATAGAAATGCCTCGTGCAAGCGATCATCAATTTGAGCAAGAAATTTAGGTCCAATGAAGCTCATTTCATCAATTAGAATACATTTAACATGTCGAAGTTGTTCTTCAAGGTTCAAGACAGATTGACCTTCTAAAGGTTGCATAGAGGAAATAGGGATGCAAAGAGCAGAGTGTATTGTCAGGGAATTTATGTGGAATGCTGCAACACTGGTTGGAGCAAGCAAGAGGAGGGGGTTTTCTCCATTGGTCGAGTTGGAAAGGAAGGAATTTTTGAGGCACTCAATTAGGAAAGACTTTCTGGTTCTAGCAATGCCTTGGATGATCACTCTCAAAAGATTGATGGCAACATTGTTGCGGAAGTGGGAGAAAATGATATTAAATGCAATGGTTTGGCTTGGGGACAAGGAGGAAAGGGAATGTGAGCATGGAGTTGGGATTTGGTGAAGTCTTTTGGAGGAGTGGTTGAATTTGATGAAACGGATGGATGTTTCTTACAAGTGTGAAGGGATTACAGATTGGTCCCAATTATGGTTTGCATCAGTCACGATGGCCAAGCATGTCAAGCTCATTGAGGAGGATGTTGTTACCTAGGTGGAGTTGAGAAATAAATTTCCATTCATCCATGTCTATGGTGGGGGCAAGGCGAGTTTCATTAGTTGATGAATAGTCAGAGTCGGAAAGGTCTGGGTCAGAAGGGGCTCGGTGAACATGCCAAGCTTGATACGTTTGTCTAGTTTGTTCCCAATGTGCAACAATGGACGTGTCGGATGTGCCAATGTCATCAGTGAGTCTATGGAAAGGGCAGTACATAAGGAGTTCACTCCAATAGAAGTCTACATAGCATGTTGATTCTTTCAATGGAATGGAGTTACAACGAGGAAGGACGTGCATGACCATAGGAGGGATGATGTGTTTCCAAGGTGATGTTGTACGATGGGAGGAGAAGGACCAGGAGCGTGCGATTTCAATAAGAGGCAATGTTGCAAGTGTAGGAGGTCTTTGCATGTAGGACGCGATGAAAGGTGTTGATGGAAGATGACCATCCAAGTCTTATGAAACACGTCTAAATAATTGTTTTTTTACATTGAGGGAGACAAAATAATGGTTGCACTTTTTTAGTGGGAGTTTTTGGAGCATGTGGCATGTTTCTTGTGCCTCAATGTCCCTATCAATGACCATTTCGATAAGGAGTTTTCGGACTACAGTCATAGTAGGAGCATCGGGGGGGGGGGGGGGGAACTTTGTGAGAGACGAGAGAGCATTTGGTAGTATCTTTTAGAATTTCACTATGTTTTCGCTGCATACTTTGAAATGTAGTTCAACACAACATGGCGTGAGAGAACTGGTTGAAATTCAATGTTGGCCCTCCATATTGCAAGCATATGAGCGTTGTGCACATTTAGCTTATCGTCATTTATAGTAGGGTAGTACACTTTTCGGCCAGTAGCATCAATGTGAAGAGAGGAGGTGTCGCGAACCTCCCATAGGGCTCCATAGTGGCAAGTAGTAGAGTTATTTCTTTTGTGCAAACATGTAGAGGTGTGGCAATTTGTGTGTCTTTGGACGAAATTCACAAGTTGTTCATAGTCTTGCAACTCATTGGCTGCCAAGATTTCATGCGTCCCAAGGAGGCAAGGGTCGCGTAGAGATGAATGATTCATGCCAAGAAACCGGTTGTGAAGGGGACGAGGGTTCCAAGTAGTGATGTATGTATTGAAAAATTCTTTGGCTGCACGGACATTTGCAACGTTGGTCCAGTCAAGAGTGTCCATAGTAGGTGCATTATGAAGCCACAAGAAACCATGGATATGTGCGGAGCCTCGATGTTGTCATTCATAACTTAGCAAGGAAGGGAAAAAAAAGTAAGATGGATGTGTGGGATTGAAAGTAAAGAAAGGAGAGAAGGGGAAGGAATATTATGCATACCTTGACCAGTAATCCTTTACAAGGAATCCTTTTAGTAGCACCTTTTCCAAGAATACTGTGAATCTGCAATGGATGTACTGAGATGAACGATGTGGGTTTGCAACAATGTTTTGGATTCTCCAATGAGTTTGATCATGTGTGTTGGATGGAGGGTTGGAAAGCATGACTATATGCAAGTCATGCCATTGGGTATTAGTTGCACTTAGTGTGAAGAAGATGGCAGGGTTACCATGACGAATGATCATGTCATTGAGCTCCACTCTAGCCCTGTTCCAGAATTAGCGGCTCCCATGCAAGGACGATATGGAACACATAATCTGGTATGAAATCGTGAAAGGTGGAAGTTTTTGAAGGTGGCGGCGAAGGTCTGTGATTTTCGCTGAAAGGGTATTTGCAAGGTCCCTTTTAATGAAGACATAAGCAGTTTCTCGGCTGCGATGGCAAATGATAAGGTTGTACAAGCATGGCAGATTTGGTGAGGAAGAGGGTAGGGAAGGCCATGGATCAGAGGCCCTCTGTGTTATAGTCATTAAATAGAGAAAGGCCAATGATGGGCCATTGAATTGAATGGGTGGGTGTGGAATTGGAGGATTCTATGTAGGCAAGTATTTCATCAATATATGAATGAGATTTTGGTAGAGTTGAAAATAGGAGGATGGGTGGAGTTCAGATGGGAATGGGTGGGGAAGTTCATAATTAGGAGTTTCATAAAGGCCTTCTTGGAGTGGGAGGGAAGTTGTGTTGATATGGAATATCATGTTAGAAATATTGATGGGTGCAATAGGCAGAGGAGAGAGTGAAAGTGGATTAATCCGAACATCTTTGTAGTATGGGTCGTTTTCTAGTTTGAATTGCAAAGTTGCAAGAACACGTGATCTACTAACAAAAAATTCATAGGATTTTTGGTCATTACTAGTTTTGTTTACAACAAGGATGTATAGTTTTGACAACATGCGAGGGGGAGAGGTGATAATATTAGTGATATATTGAGGGAAGCTAATATTATGGCCGAAATATTTGAGTTGGCCTCCATGTGCATGGGTGACTTGAAGAACAAGGTTGACACGGGCAATGAGCATATAATAAATTGAGTCAGGCAGGAGAGGACATGGGGTTGGATGCCTGGGTCCATGTTGTTTGTGGAGGATAAACGATGGGTTGTTCATTCAGTGGCACAATGGGTACAAGAAATGATTCCATTTTTTGTTTTAGTTTTCATGGATGGGTATGCTTCATGAAAAGTGGAGCAAACTTGGATGGGACAAAATGCATCGATCCTTGTACGAAAGCATTGATGTGCATCTTGGAGATGGATGTTGTGATATTGTTGGGAAGGTGAAAAGGAATGTACATGGGGGGGCGTTTGTACAAGGTAGGCGAGAGGCGAAGGAATCGAAGGGTTTGGAAAGGTCTGGTCAATGAGTGGACATGGAAGGGAGTTGGGGAAGATTGGGTGGATGGTAGAGGAAGGAGGCTAGTTTGGGAAGGAATGGGAGATTTGTTTGCATTGGATTGAGAGTGAAGGTTGGCTCGATGATTGGTGAAGAGGACGCGAAGACGTGCATTAATTCTTTCCTTGTTAAGTGCGTAGTGGCGTCGTCGTTGTTCCCTTTGCACACTATTCTCGGGTGTGTTTGGCATAGCTGTTGCAAATAAGAAAAGATATGTCAAGAATTGAAAGTGTTTATGAAGTACAAGGAAAGGAGAGGGAAGCATCAATATGAAGCATTTTTTTCATATTTTGTATAGTTAATTTTTTTTATTGTTTGATTTTAATGTGTTATTTCTTTCATGACAAAGAATAGTAGTATAGAAAATGTTGTGTGTGATGTTTGAAGTGGAGTGTATTGAATACGAGATGCACAAAAATGGGTGTTGGGATGTTGAAATGAAAAAATATTAGTTTGGGAAGCAACAACATTATGCATGTATGGGCTAGAGTAAAAGGAACCCATTTTTTGCATTTGACAAAATTAGAAGAAGAAATTTGTGTATTTTTTGACATACTAAGTATAACATATTCATATGTGCATTTAATCAATGTGTGTGTGTTTCAAAGAAGATGAAACAATGGAGGAAAGGGAAAACCAAGCGAGTAAATGTTCATATATTAAGAAGACCCATTACAACGTAGTGAATGGAAATATATACAAAATGAAACAAAGAAATGAGTGGGTGCCCATATTTCCAAGAGAACTATTACAAAATTATAGGGCCCACAAAGATACAAAAATTATTACAAAAGTAGTATGCACTATTGAAGATGAATGGCAAGTGAGGTTCAAAAAGAGTGCAGGGGGAACGATGGGAAGCAATGGAGAATGGGGGGGGGGGAGGGGGGGTTGGGAAATTGAGCAAAAAGATGTTAGAGGGAAAGGATGTAAGGAACAATAGGAGGGGGAATAACGGGGGAGAGGGGGAAATGCATGGCTACAAATGGCGGGAAACTATGCTGGGGGTGGGCGGGGTGCAGGAGCAAGTTGCAAGACTTGCAGGAGGAGAGTCGACACATCTGTGTAAGGAATTTATTCAACATGCTTGAGAGTTGGGAGTAGCCTTTTGACATCGTTGAAGGTGTTTGTCCCGAAAGAAAGTGTGAAGAGGAATTGTCATCGTTTGATTTTTCTAGATATGTCTAGGACAAATCCAAGATCGGCTGAGAGGAGGCAAATTTCCTTCGCAGAGATGCCTAGAAGGCCATTTGTGGCTTCGTCGAAAGCAACCACATTTTCAAGGTGGCCAGTGTGGTCATGAAACTCAAGTCAGAGGACGTAGCGGTAGTCACACTAGAGGAAGACACCTTCACATTTCAAACAACCCCATGTGTTGTCATCTTGTCGTAAAGCCTTTTTCATGCATTGCATCCCATCAATGTTAAGGGGGAATGCAAGGAAGTAGAAATTGTCCATGTTAATTGAGGTAGCAGTAGTACAGAGGAAAATCCATGGGGTTTTTTCACCAAAAAATAGTGAAAGAATGTCGGAAATTTTTTTTGTATTGAGGGGTGTCTTGCTCGTGCCGTTGTATTTCCGGCTAAGTGAGGGTGAGGAAGATTTGATGCCTTCTTCTTAAAACCATTGCTTGAGTTGGCCTGTTTCAACAATATTTGGATTTTTTAAGTAGGGAAGTGGTAGGGATTGTTCCGATAGTCTGGCCATTGAACTCGACGATTCCCCCCCCCCTAATTGCAAGTACGGGAACGACATGAGCTTTTCGGAGTTTAGAGAATGTGTGTCCTTCAACATGGTAGTGTTCACCCCACAAGACGACATTGATGTTACTCCCAGACATGTCGCGAAGAGATATAGTTTTTTTAGGAGTCTCAAAGCCGTCGTGCCTGCGAACAACAGAGGCAGGAGAGAGTGAGTTAAAAATACTGATGAGATCAACGATTGAGTTGAGAGGTGAAATTTTGATTGAATTGATTGGCACAAAATGAAGGGTATGGGAAGGTATTTTCTGGTCATCGGTGAAGATTTGAGACAGTTGATGAAGAGGAGAGGAGGATTCTAAACGGGCATTTTAGATGGTTATAGGAAGGGTTGGGGACCTTTATGGTGCCATTCAGAACAGTGCAGAGATGACCAAATTTAATGAGAGCATGTAGGAATTCTGCCAAGTCATTGAAGGTGAAGACATGGATTTCATCATCATTGCAGTCAACAAGTTCACACCCTAGCGACTTCCCAATGCCATGTGCATTTGCATATTCATGAAGGGGTGTTTTTGCAAGCACTCTGCCCTGGATGGACCAAGATTTTTAAGTAGGGGAGAGTGATTTAAAAGGAAGAGTGGTTGCAGATGTAGGGGTGGAGTCTCAGAAGGGCAACATCTGGTTGTCAAGGGGGGCTGGTGATTAAAAGGGATAGGCAGAAGAGGAGGACGAGGTGGCTTGGAGCATTTGTTCAGTAGAGAGAACAAGAGGGGTTGGTTCGCCAACGAATGGTGCCACACGTTGGAATATCTGAAGGTCAAGGACATAGAGCGAGCATTGTGTGAGCGAAGAGGGAAAGTAAAACGTTAGGAATGAAAAAAATAGAATTACTAAAGGGACATAAGAGGAGAAGCATAAAAGGGAGGAAGGGGGGGGGGGGTGGTTTGTATGCAACATACATGGATTGGTGTGCATATGTGCATGATATTATTTTGAGGAGAACAATGGAGCCTATTTGCAAGTCCCCATTTTTTGCAAAGGCAGTATGTGAAGAAGGGATTAGAACGACATGTTTGTGAGAACCATTAGAAAGAGAGATGCGGTAGTGAGGCATCGTAGTCTGAGCAAAACATATATGTTCAAGTACAACAATGTGGAGGGTTGGTTGCAGGTCAGTAGCACCAACGAACAACAAAGAAAGTGCATTGCTAGTGAAGATCGTCTTCATGGTGATGTGGACATGTTGGTAGAAGATGGTGCTACAAGAAAATAGATAGAGTAAGGTCAAGAAAGTGAAATAGAAACTATGTACATAAACGAAGGAAAAGTTATAAAATCTAGTTTAAAAGAGATGAAAGGAAAAACCAAATTTGTAAATACTGAAGGTCGAGTGGGTTATTTTTTTCGAGAAGGAAACATTGTCCATAGTAAATACGAAGGGGGATGTGCTAATTAGAAGTGGAGGCCAACTAAGAAAAGTAGGCATAAGGGGCAATACAATGGTGTAGTGTAGTGTGATATGTTGTTGGAACTGAGTGAAACAACTAAGAAAATGTGGAAGTTGTTAGTCATCTGTATTCTACACTATCACTAGATGACTATGGTTTTTCTATACTCTACTAAAAATAACATTCCCTAAATATCATTTTTCAGAAATCTCACTGCCTTCATTATCCTCATTTAACCTATTCACTATCTCTCATTTTGCCTCTTTCAAAATACCCTCATTATACTGAAATTCCATTTTTAAACCTAAGACTCTCATTCTCACCTTTTTTCCCTACCTAAAACCCCATTTTCCTCTAAAAACCCCTTCCCCTTCATCCATTTTCCCCCCTTCCCTAAAAAACAATGTAAAAAACTTTTTTTACATTGTTTTATGATAAATTAAAACGTTTCAGGACCCACCCTCTTTTTAATAAATTATGTTTATTATAAAGGTACCCAACTCCCCTTTATATATTCATACCCCCTTTCAAAGCCTTTACCCCCCATGTAGCCGTATAGCCCTCGCCTTATGATTACGTGCTTTCGCTTAAAAACACCCTGGGCCCCTCATCATACAAACCACCACTATACATTAAGCGCCCCCACATTACAAAACCTCCGCGCCATTTTCAAACCCTCCGCCACGTATACTCTCGGGCCCCACCGTCCGAATCAACTCGTATTCCCTCCAATCGCGACAACCGTCGGATCTTCGCCTCTCAATCCAATGGCTCACGCCTTGTATCACGCTTCAAAACGCTCGATGTGTAAACTTTTAGTCATCAATATTTTTCATTATCTTTAGATGACTATAGAATGGTTATACATTTCTGAAAACAATATTCCTTGAATATCTTGAGTTTCAGAAATATCACTTCCTTCATTATCCTTATAAACCTATTTTCACTATTCCTCAGTTGGTCTTCTCAAAGTCACCCTGTTGTTCTTAAAAGACTCATTATGGGCTCATACTTCTCATTTCCATATTTCTTTCCTACCTAAGACTTCATTGCCCTATTTTCCCCTGTCAATAAACTCCACCCTCCCTCTAGGGTTTCCTGTTACTAACTCATTCCCATGTCCTTTTGGGCATAATAACCTATAACAATACTCTGTTTTCACTTGAAAATCTCCAGGTCAAATTTCAGGCAAAATCAGGTCAAAAGACACTCCCATTAGGTCATTAGGGTTTTACATTTTTAAGGTTATCCTTGGATGTTTCATGCACTACTTTTCCTTTCTAAGAATCTGGCTCAGATGTAATAGAAAGTCAAGGCGTGGTTATTCAAGAAGGACCTAAAATGTCCAAAGAGGATTATCTTCTCAGTTCAGAACCTGCAAATGAGAAAAAGGACAAATTTGGGCACTTTCTGCAGGAGTGTTGAAATATTTATCAGCAAAAGGTACTAATGAGGTAGAATATCTACTCTTGAATGAAAACAACTTACAACAAGGGAAAGAGGAAACACTTGGTCTTGTAGATAACTAGGGTTATGAACTGGTTATTCCATTTGAGTGCCAAAGCAGTGATCACTTGCAAAAAATGACATGGAGGAAGCACACAAGGCCAAGCATGAAGAAATTCTATCAGAAAATATTGATGGAATATGGAAAAAAGGTAAGGTGAACTGGACATAAATGAATGAACTTGAAAGGGCTATAGAGAACTTAGAAGACAACACTGATGATTGCTGTGAAGAAATGCAGACACCTAGGGTTTTGAAAAATATAGCCAGAGAAGGTGGAAAAGATGAGTTGATTTTTATGGTGAAAAATACAGAAGATTTTGAAGATGCTACTTTGTGTTTAAATCCCAAAGTTTTCAAAATGAACTTGTCATGCCTCAAGGAGAAAAAGAAAAGTAAACTTCATGACTTTAGCAAACCTGCATACAAAAAAGTGTAAAAGGGTTAGTGAGAAAAGAAAAAGGACTTTTGACATTAGAAAGTGGGTTTTCAAAGCTAAATTAAAGCCATAAGCATTTAAAATCCCATTTTTCACTTCAAATGAATCATTTTTTCCTTTCAAAGAATTATAAGTTTCAAGGAGAGAATAACTCGTGAGTTTTGTGAGCGAATTTGGGAAAATTGTCTTGGCACTGCGTGCTTGAAAATTTTTCTCCACACAAATTTTGAAGGCACTGCGCGCCTGGGAGTGGGCATTGCCCACTTGAAAGAGCGTTGCGATCTTGCCAGAAAGCACCATGTGCTAAAAATCCTTGGCGTTGCGCGCTCAGAATTGGCACTGCGCGCTTAGCTTGGCATTGCGCCCTCATCTGTGCGTTTGGACATAAGGGTTTGCTAAGTGATCCAGCCATCCAAATCAAGTCAAATTGCTTCCAAACTCTTGCCAAGGTCCTCCAAGCACTTTTGAGGGGTAATTACATGACATGAGCTCATCTTCAAGCTATTTTGGTCATCATTTAATCAATGGAAATAAAATCCTAATCAAACCCTAGCTACAAATTAGAAATCATTGTTTCATTCCTATGTCATCCTCCTTGAAGAAAATAAATCATAAAAAAGGGTGATTATATTGCTTAAGGTTTGTCATTAAGTTAGTTTTCCCCTCACTAATTTCCTACACCTATACCCATTCACTCATTCCCTTCATTTGCAAAGCTGTCATTTCATTCCTTCCTCCCATTCATTTCACATCAGCCCTAGGGTTTCCAAAACATAGTTTAAAATGTCTGAGGGTGAAGACAATGGTGTGGAGGCACAAATGCCAAGGAGGCATGATCACAAGGGAGGGAAGATAAACATATTTGAACCCCTCAATACAAGGGAACTCATGGCATCCCCTCTTACTGTTTCCTGCTTCAAACATGTAGGCTGCTTTGAATTTTTTGAGAAGGTGCAGCAAGTCCAAAATCACCCAGAGCTAACAAGATTATTCATCATTAACCTACATAACAAGCAGGTAAATCTTGTTGGGGTTACTTTTGGGATGTATACCAATGCCATTGCAGATGCTACAGGGATACCAAGTGTGAGAGAAAAGTGGTTCGAACAAGAAAACCTGGACATGAGTTATTTTGAACCATACCTAAAACCTAGGTATAAAGATCACCACAAGTCCATCTTCCCTTTTTCTCATCTTCTTGATAGATATGCACCTATGATGAGGATAATAATGAAGTATTTCACTTGTGAGGGAAGGTTTTCCCGCCTCGACTCATACCACATCCGTCTTCTTATGCATTTTACTAGAGTAAGAATGCTACACATACCATATTATATTTTCCGTAGCATTGACAAGATGTCTTATATAGTGCAAAAGAGAGACTACAATCAGCAAATGCAGAGCCTTTTCCATCATTCACTTATCAAGATGGTGGTCATGCATCAACTTCAGTAGAATAAAATTCCATGGGATACCTTCATTTCCCATGAGATTTTCACTTCCCCACCTGTTCATCATGAGAAATATGTTCCTTCACCATCTCATCCTCCCATATCTCCTTCACCATCACAGCATGACACTAGAGCATCAGGCAGTAAAAGGAGCGATGGGACAGCTGGCACTAAAATGCATGACATTGAGCCATTTCCTTTGACATACCGGAGGGGCTACAAGCGTGTGTTTGCTGCAATTTATGTGCAAGGGACCATGCCTTCTTCATCAGCAAAACAGGTTGATAAAGGCAAGGAAAAGGTCACAGAGCATGTCATTGTTGAGGAGGATGATAAGCATGAAACTAAACAAGAGTTTCAATTGATTGACCTCGAAGATGAGGATGAGGAGAGGATTACCAATATGCTGCTCAAAAGCAAGGATGCCAAGATTAGTGAGCTTCAAGATAATCTTGGTAGGGCAAAGAATGTGATTAACTATTATGAGCTAGATAATCAACAGTTAGAGGCAAAGAAGGCCATCAGTGAGGTCAGAATCATCAGAGCTCAGAAAGAGGCCAGGAAGGCCAAGGCATTGCTAGATGAGACCTTGGGTACTTTTGATGAGAATGAGGGTGAGGACGAACAACTTCCTAATAAGAGGCCAAGGACAATTGGGTTGAAGAAAGCTTTATCGTGGGAAAGAGAGAAAGAAGCAGAATTGGCAGAGAAGCTCACTCCAAGTGATCTGCTTGCCATAAAAATTGATGGAAATAGGGAGTCTTGGCTAGAGAGAGCAAACTTGCACCTAGAGGGTTAGCAAGAGAAGGCCAAGAGAGACACTGAAATGCAAAGGAAGATGGCAAATCATTATGCCATGAGAAACGAGATTGCAAGGGCCAAGCTCAAACGAGCCCTTACAAAGATTCAATCTCTAAATGAGGAAAAGGAGAAGGAAAAGCTCAATATCCTTGCTGATGTTTCCCTCCAAGCCTCCCAACCATGATCAGTAAAACAAATTCCATTTTTGGCATCTTTTTGCAAATTTTGAAATTTTGACAGTTTGGCTTGCAGAAAAGTGGGCCAAACGTGCAGCGCCGTTGGCGCTATGCTCTTTTTTGAGGCACTAAAATGCAAAAAAATCAACATATTCATGCTCCTCATGCTAAATAAATCATTCTCAAAAATTTTTAGACCATTTGGAGCAAAACTAGTCCCTCAAAAGGGCGAAAAACTACCAAAAAATCACCTTTTTGCCCTCTTTTCAACACTGGCACTGCGTGCTGATCAGTCTTGGGAGAAGTGATTTTTGACAAGGAAAATGTACACCATTTTGAAAAATAAAGATATATCTGGAATCTAGACAAGACAAGCTTTCCAATGAGCTGTCATGGAGCTCATTTGGACACTGGGAAGGCCTCCAAAAGTTAGCTGCAAAATAGGTAATTTTCCCAGTATTTGCACTGCGCGTTTACCAGTGGCGCTGCACCCTCAACCAGTGGCACTGCGCCCTTTCCAGAAAGTCAACAAAAGACACTAGGAGTTATTGTAAAATTTATTGAGCAGCCTTAAGGTCAAATGCTTCCAAAATTAGCTCAGTAGGATATGTTAGAAGTTATTATTGCAATGAGTGAGTGTTAGATATTTTTGCCTTGGGCCTTGCATGGTCTTAAAGGTAAAAATGCCCTAAATATGCAATAAATGACTTCTCAAAACCTAGCTAGGGTTCATATCCTCATTTTTCAGATAAATACTACATGTAATGCTTCATAATTTTTGTTGTTTGTTAGTTGATTGTTGAGCTCAATATGATATAGATTCTGAGTTGTGAAGACATTGGTTTTGGAGCTTTGTGACTGTCTTGGATTGAACATCAATGGAGCAAGCATATTTATAGGATTCATGAACTTGTTTAAATGGTGATTTTGTTCTGATTTTACACTTGTATTCTTATGTTTTCCATATTTTTCATCTTTCCCTTGTGACAGAGTAGAAAATTTAGATTAAGATATGTTGTTGAGAGGCACCTTAATTCTGTCTACTTTCTGTTGTTCAAATGTTTTCCTCTAGTAGGTCTGATTGGAGAATTATTAGTTGCTCTCTGGTTCCACTTAGCTTGTTGTCTTAAAAATGGTTTAATAAGAGTCAAACCGAAGAAGTTTATGGTATGCCCTGTCCTTTGGTGTAGCTTGAAACATTGTTTTTAAGGCCCTTCCTTTGAAGTTTACTAATTAGGGTTTGGTTGAAGAAGTTTATGGTTTTCCCCGTCCGTTAGTCCATCCTAAATAGTCACTTTGAAGGTCTTTAAAAGTCTGATTGAAGAAATTAGGAGTTCCCTGCTCTTTAATCATCACTTAGTTTTTATCTTAAATGTTTTCTTTCTCTGAAGGTAAATAGCTAGAGAATATAGGAGTTCCCTGCTCTCTAGGGTTTACTGGATTGTTGTCTCAAAGTTATTTGATTAAGCTAGGCCAAATAAGTTTATGGTGTGCCCTGTTTTTGGTTCTTTCTTAAGCATAGTGATCTTAAAGACTCTTCTTGTTATAATATATATTAAAGGATTCTTAATTTCCCTTTAAACCTACTAAATTCACAATTTAATGTTCATTTCACACCCATCTAAGCTATTAAGATCCATTTGGATTTGTTAACTTGCCCTATGAAACATCCTTGATTCATTGTTGTAGTTTTCAAGCCTTTCATAGACCCCATATCCCAATGGTTTGAACTTCTCTCACTCTATCTGTTCTTCTTAACAAGCAACCCAACCAAACCCTCTTATTTTAACTAGCCTAAAATCAACATCCTAAATCAAATAAGTTATATCTTTTATAAAAATATAGAGAGATCCCTCTCTGAGTCCAGGAACGCTAGGTCCTAGGACTCCAAAGTTGGTTTGATGTTACCCTCGTCTATTTGGTCTTGCCAATCTGAAAAATTACTGGGATCTAACAACCCTCGACCATGCAAAATAGGTGGTATTACCGCCTGTCCTCCCCGCCACGCATCGCTCATCCTATGGTATCGTGTCCTCGCCATCTATACCATTTACCGCTTCCATCCCATGCGATAAAACCACTTACCATTCCCACCTACCACAAAACCACCGACCCATTCAAATGTGTTCAAGTCATTGATACTTTGTCTTAAACCTTTGCAAACACTCCAAAAGCCCGAAGAGCCCAAACAAACGCGGAAGCCCGCAACGCAGGTTTTAAACTAACATATTTGTTTTTGTGCAGGTAGTCGATTTATAAATGCATAAATTGCATTATAAAGTCAAAAAATTATCCAAACTAAGTTCTCTGGGTGACGATCCAAGAGCTCAGTTTAGTAAGGGATTAGGAGCACATGATTAAACAATGACAACAAATGTTCTTCAAAGAGACATAGTAAGGAGAAAAATGAATTATACAGCGGCTGCATGGAGATAAAAGGAAAATGAAGAAACACAGTCGAAAGGACAGTGAAAGGGATTAAGGAATTAATCAAGGGTAAAAGATGAAAGCAATATTAGAAGACATGATTAGAAGACAAAGGCACATATGAAAGAAGATTAAAAGATAAAAGATATAGATGAAGACAAATCAGAATTAAGGAAAATTTAAATCTAAGTTTTAAAGACTAAATAGAGCTTAAAGGACAAATCAGAGGCAAATTAACAAAGAAGACATGCCCGAATGGTAAAGAAAACTCAGTAATTACTTCTTCAAACACATTTTTCCACCTACAACCTTATTTCACTCAAATAAAGGCAACTACATTTATTGATGCAGTCAGAGATATTTTTAGCAGCTTAGAAGTTATTGAAAGATTTAATATTAGAGCAAAAAAGTCAAAGATATCCTAAAAGTTAGCTTAGCAGTTAAGTTAGAAGTTATTGTTATAGTGAGTCAATGTTGGCTTGAGGGGTCTTGACCCAAGTTCGGTGTGCAAATTTTTCCAACAAACCCCCATACTACTGGCCCTTTCGGCAGTGACCTGCTTCGTAGGTCACAGTCTCACCCGAAGTAGTATGGGTGGGTGCTGGAACCAGGTTTCCGCACCCTGAGAAAGGAAGGGTAAGGCAAGCAGGGCTGCGTTCTGTTCAGATTATCTCTGTGCAGGGTCAAGTATATGTCCAATAGCATCCGCGTGCACTAGAGCTACAATTAGAAGCTTTTCATAACCTTAACAAAACATTACATACTTGGACAGAACAAATCTAGATTTACTTTAATACACAGAATTCTGCAGCATAATATAACCAAAGCAGAATAGATCCAATCATTCAATATACAGACCTTCGTAGCGCAAAGACAAAGAAATGCATAACACAGTAATTATCAGCAGTTAATTCAATAATACTCACAGATTCAGATCCAATAATCTTGCATATTCATTCATTCAATACCCTTACAATTCCCTTCCCAGCTTGCGCACACAGCTGGACTAGGATCTTCACACACACAGCCAGCAGGAGTCCGTTCCCCAAAAACCCCAACAGATCGCTTACACAATATATCGCATCAATAGCTTAGACAATTCTTACCTTTTACAATCCGAAATGCTTCTCTATTTATAACAATTTGGCTCTAACATTCCTATGGTCCGCAACCCATGGTTTTCGGACCCCCATTTTACCCTTTAACCCCATTACAATTCTTTTTGAGGCTTTGACCCACCCCAAAACCCCTGTGCTATACTAAATATAACAAAAATAACCAAAATGGACCGGTTTCGTAGCTTGCAAGGAGACCCCATTCCAACAGTCAGTCACATATATTTTGCCTTGGGCCTTTCATGGTCTCAAAGGTCAAGATTACATTTACTCTGTAATAACTATAGTCTGAAACCCTAGCTTAGGATCACCTCCTCATCTGCAGATAAATGCTGCATGAATTATTCATTGTTATTGTTGGTTGGTGGGATGGTTAGTTGGCTGATTGCTAAAGTTGGATTCTGATCAGACTCTGAGCTTCAAATATTGTTGTATTGGAGTATTGTAACTGTTTTGGACATCAATAATACAAGCACGTTCACAGGATTCTTGAGCTATTTTAATGGTGATGTTATCCTTCTTTGTAAATGTTTCTCTTCTGTCTTCCATATTGTCCATCATTTCTCTGATAAAAGAACATAAATTTTAGATTAAGATATGATGCCTTGGCACCTTAATTCTGTCTTATTCTTTCATCTTAATTTTTTCTTTTGCAAGGTTTGGTTAAATAATTCTTAATTTCTCTTTAGTTCCACCTAGCTTGTGGCCTTGAAGTTTACTTAGTAGAGTTTGGCCAAAGAATTCTATGGTTTGCTCTGTCCTTTGGTTTTTCTTAAATTGTTTCTTTAAAGGCCTTCTTTGAAGTTTGATTAAAGAATTCTTAACTTCTCTTTAGTTTCACTGAACTGTTACCTTGAATGTTTTCTTTGTCTAAAGGTAATAATTAGAGAATTCTTAATTGATCTCTAGGATTGCTGGGTTCTTGTCTTAAAGTTTACTTAGTAAAGTCTAGCCAAAGAAGTCTATGGTTTGCCATGTCCTTTGGTCTTTATTAAACAGTTATCTTAAAGGATTTTCTTGTTTGAAGTATAGTTAAAGGATTCTTAATTTCCCTTTAGTTTCACTGAATTCAAAACTTGTTGTCAATTCGTATTTCATCTAATCTAAGAGATCCACTTGATATAGTTAGCTTTCCCTATGAAAACCCTTGCAGAGTTGATGTATAATTAAAGCCTCTTATGACTCCATAGCCCAATGTATTAATGCTTCTCACAGTCTATCTATTCAACTGAAACACTCACTTAATTAATCAATCAATCAACCAAACAAAACAAACAGTCCTAAAACTTCATAACTAGCCTAAAATCAGAAAACATAAGCATAAAGATAAATCATTTACAAACACAAACATAGAGAGAGGCCTCTTTGAGTCTAGGAAGGCTAGGTCCTTGGACTCCAAAGTGGTTTGATTTGGTTCTCTGTAGAGTTTTTCTTGCCAATATTGCAAATCACGGGGAGCCAACATAATGGCGACCATACTGGGGAATATTGAGTAATTAAACAAAGCTTAACATTTCCTCAAGAACTCAGAAAACCCCTCCAAATTTAGATGAATCAAGTGTTAGCCAAGAATGGTATCTGGTTGCTAATGGTGGACAATAACCAACCTCAAAATAATTAAAAATCCTCCACTTGGTGACTCCACTAGTTTTCAGTAGGCCTACTGACTCCACTAGTTTTCTATAGACTCCACTGGGAAATTATTGAAAAATCCTAATATTATCAAACCTCAATAGAACCTAGTCAAGGATACTTTGTGGATTAAGTATTTCTTTCACATATTGGTTTGTTTTCAAACTGTTATAAACTTTCAACCTCTCTGAAATTTGGGTCCAAATTCTGGCTTCTAGAAGAATTTGTACCAGATCCCATCCTGACCCAAACCCTCCTACTATAGTTGACAATCCAGAGCACATCTTAAGGAAATCTCCTAGATCTGAAAAATTCAACTGTTAGCAGACCTAACCACAAAGCAAGTTTCGTACCTGAAAACCTAAAGAATTGTAGAATGTATGGTTGCTGATGGTGGACAACAGCATCCTCAAAAAAGTTGAAATCATCCACCTGGCGACTCCACAACTCTCAGTAGGCCTAAAGACTCCACTGGTAAAATAATCCGGATTGGCTGTAAAGATGAAGTGACCCTTTTCTCTGACTGATTGAACAAAATGACAAGGTTTGTGGTAGACCCTCTATATAGTGAAGTTTTAATTCAGTTATCATAATTTCAGCTTGATTGTGATTTCCTAAAGGTTGTTTTTCTCATTTTGAAATCAAGCAAATTCAATCCTGAAGCTAAGAAAACTTTTCTGGAGATAGTGGTTGAAAAATATGAAACTGACATTGAACTTCTAAATTCTCAAATTCAGTCATACAATTTCCGAGATCCTAAAAATTTCTTGGAGAGTCTCCCTTCCCCTAAGTAAGAGGAAATTGTACTACCTCTTGACTTACATATTAAAGATGATTGTGCTTTCAAGAATCAGACTGAAGATGAGGTTTTCAGAGTTAATATTGGAGATATAACTGACCAACTAGTCATGGAAGGTCTAAAAGCAAAAATTTTACATCATGCTATTATTGATCCTATAGTAGATTACATGGAGGTCCTGATTGGCCCAAGTTTCCAGACATGGATTCCTTAAAAGAATAAAATACATCAGAAGTTGCCACTACATATGATAACTTTGGTTATAAAGACACATAATCAAGTTATACTGTTGTTTCCTCTGATAAGCAGTCAAGTTGTCCACCTGTTTTTGCTACTGCTCAATTGGCTGCACTGGCATTATTGTATCATTTAGAACAACATAAATTTCTAAGTTATATTAGGGTAGGTAGGTATGCAAAGAAAGTTGATCTAAAAAATCCAAAAAGAGAAAAGAAAAGGAGGAAAAGAGGGCAGAATGAAAAGAAAAGGTAAAGCCTCATACCAAAAAAAAAAAAAAAATCTCTGAAAGTGTGCAAGTCCAAATTCCACTACTTTTGAAAAGATCTTGTTCAATCATACAACCCAATCATGATTGAACAAATTTTGAATTTCTGCTGATAAGTTAGAAATGAAGATTTTCCAAACTGTTTAAACTTGGCTTATCAGTTACTATACAGAATGAATTTGGTTCCAAAGTATAAAATCTGAAACCAGAGAGAAAAGTAAGGGATGAATGACAAAGGAAATATTCAAAACAAAAGCCCTTAGTTAGTTATAACTTTTTGCAAAAATAAAAATTTTGTGCAGCTTGTTCAAAATGCCACAATCAATGACAATCAAACTACTTAATCTTCATTATTTCATGCTTTAAATTTCATGTTGATATTTAGTGAATAAAAATCCGTCAAACTATTTAATCTTGATAGATAAGTAGAGTAGGTAAAGAATAAAAGAGCTCATCAATTTAATTTGAGCCTTTGGATGCTATAAGGGTAGAAATAGATAGTTTTTTCTTTCAAAAGAAAAATGATGTCAAAGGTTTGCAAGTCTAAATGCACCTCAAAGAGGAAGAAAAAAATGTTAGACTAGAATGATGGGTAGGTAGAATTTTGAGTTGTAGGAAGCATGGTTTCCAATTTTTAAAGATCACAGTCACAAAATTTGCAGCAGATTAGCATTACAAAATGAAAAATCAGCGAAGTGGATAAGGCACTGATCTACAAAATCTAGAGATCTGAGATATGATATTCTTGACACCTCCTTAAAAGGAGCTGCCCTCCCCAACTAGAGCCATTGTTAGTCATCTATATTCTACACTATCACTATATGACTATGGTTTTTCTATACTCTGCTAAAAATAACATTCCTCGAATATCATTTTTCAGAAATCTCACTGCCTTCATTATCCTCATTCAACCTATTCACTATCTCTCATTTTTCCTCTTTCAAAATACCCTCATTATACTGAAATTCCATGTTTAAACCTAAGACCCTCATTCTCACCTTTTTTCCCTACCTAAATCCCATTTTCCTCTAAAAACCCCTTCCCCTTCATCCATTTTCCCTCCTTCCCTAAAAAAAAATGTAAAAAACCTTTTTTACATTTTTTTTTGATAAATTAAAATGTTTCGGGACCCACCCTCTTTTTAATAAATTTTGTTTATTATAAAGGTACCTGACTCCCCTTTACATATTCATACCCCTCCTTCAAAGCCTTTACCCCCCATGCGGCCGTATAGCCCTTTCCTTATGATTAAGTGCTTTCGCTTAAAAACACCTTGGGACCCTTATCATACAAACCACCATTATACATTAAGCGCCCTCGCATTACAAAACCTCCGCGCTATTTTAAAACCCTCCGCCACATATACTCCCAGGCCCCACTATCCAAATCAACCTGCGTTCCCTCCAATCGTGACAACCGTCGAATCTTCACCTCTCGATCCAATGACTCACGCCCCGTATCATGCTCCAAAATGCATGCTGTGTGAACAACCCTCGACCATGTGAAATAGGCAGTATTACCGTGTGTCCTCCTTGCCACGCATCGCTCATCTTATGGTATCACGTCCTCGCCATATATATCATTTCTTGCCTCCATCCCGTGTGATAAAACCACTTACCATTCCTGCATACCACAAAACCACTGACCCGTTCAAATGTGTTCAAGCCCCCAATCCTCTGTGTTAAACCTCTGCAAACACTCCAAAAGCCCGAAAAGCCTAAACAAATGTAGAAGCCCGCAACAGAGGTTTTAAACTAACATATTTGTTTTTTGTGCAGGTAGCCGATTTATAAATGCATAAATTTCATTCCGAAGTCCAGATATTATCCAAACTAAGTTCTCTGGGTGACGATCCAAGAGCTCAGTTCATCAAGGGATTAGGAGTGCATGATTAAATAGTGACATAAAATGTTCTTCAAAGAGACACAGTAAGGAGAAAAATGAATTATGTAGTGGCTGCACGGAGATGAAAGGAAAATGAAGAAACACAGTCAGAAGGATAGTGAAAGGGACTAAGGAATTAATTAAGGTCAAAGATGAAAGAAGGATTAGAAGACATGATTAGAAGACAAAGGCACAGATGAAATAAGATTAAAGGATAAAAGATATAGATGAAGACAAATCAGAATTAAGGAAAAGATAAGTCCAAGTTTTAAAGACTAAACATATCTTAAAAGACAAATCAGAGGTAAATTAACAGAGAAGACATGCCCGAATGGTAAATCAAACTCAACAATTACTTCTTCAAACATATTTTACCACCTACAGCCTTATTTCACTCAAATAAAGGCAACTATAGTTATTGATACAGTCAGATATATTTTAGCAGCTTAGAAGTTATTGAAAGAGTTAATATTAGAGCCAAAAAGTCAAAGATATCCTAAAAGTTAGCTCAGAAGTTAAGTTAGAATTTATTGTTATAATGAGTCAGTCACATATATCTTGCCTTAGGCCTTGCATGGTCTCAAAGATCAAGATTACTTTTACTCTGTAACAACTACAGTCTAAAACCCTAGCTTAGGATCACCTCCTCATCTGTAGATAAATACTGCATGCATTATTCATTGTTATTGTTGGTTGGTGGGTTGGTTAGTTGGATGACTACTAAAGCTAGATTTTGATCAGACTTTGAGCTTCAAATATTGTTGTACTGGACTATTGTAACTGTTTTGGACATCAATAATACAAACACGTTCACAGGATTCTTGAGCTATGTTAATGGTGATGCTATCCTTCTTTGTAAATGTTTCTCTTCTGTCTTCCATATTGTCCATCATTTCTCTGATAAAAGAACAAAAATTTTAGATTAAGATATGCTGTCTTGGCACCTTAATTCTATTTTATTCTTTAATCTTAATGTTTTCTTCTGCAAGGTCTGATTAGATAATTCTTAATTTCTCTTTAGTTCCACCTAGCTTGTTGCCTTGAAGTTTACTTAGTAGAGTCTGGCCAAAGAAGTCTATGGTTTGCCTTGTCCTTTGGTTTTTCTTAAACTATTGCTTTAAAGGCCTTCTTTGAAGTTTGATTAAATAATTCTTAGCTGCTCTTTATTCTCACTGAACTGTTATCTTGAATGTTTTCTTTGTGTGAAGGTAATAATTAGAGAATTCTTAATTGATCTCTAGGATTGTTGGATTGTTGTCTTAAAGTTTACTTAGTAGAGTCTAGCCATAGAAGTCTATGGTTTGCCCTGTCCTTTGGTATTTCTTAAACATTTATCTTAAGGCTTTTCTTGTTTGAAGTATAGTTAAAGGATTCTTAATTTCCCTTTAGTTTTACTGAATTCACAACTTGCAGTCAATTCATATTTCATCTAATCTAAGAGATCCACTTGATATAGTTAGCTTTCCCTATGAAAACCCTTGAAGAGTTTATGTAAAATTAAAGCCTCTTATGACTCCATAGCCCAATGGATTAATGATTCTCATAGTCTATCTATTCATTTGAAACACTCAATCAATTAATCAATCAATTAACCAAACAAAACAAACTGTTCTAAAACTTCATAACTAACCTAAAATCAGAAAACATAAGCATACAAATAAATCATTTACAAACACAAACATAGAGAGAGCCCTCTCTGAGTCTAGGAAGGCTAGGTCCTTGGACTCCAAAGTGGTTTGATGTTGTTCCCTGCAGAGTTGTTCTTTCCAATCTTGAAAATCATGGGGAGCCAACAGAAGTGACCACAGACAAGTGATGTGAAGGGCTATTTATTGTGTATATTTGTTGCACGTGTTTTAATTTTTTTTGAGTATACACGTGCATGTTGAAAGGTTGAAGAGAAGGATGTCGAAGAGTTTGGAAATGTATGATACAAAAAGGCAAAAATGGACTGAAAAACGATGTCTGAATAACTTGCCCATAGAGAAATTGATATGCACTTGAAGGTGCATGGGAGAAGTTGTATTTATTGTTTTTTTGTGTTTTTTTTTTTTGTGAATGTGTATAGAAAAGTGGATGGTGAAGAATTTGAGATTGGAAGTAAGTAGGAATTGGTGTTTTTATGTTGATGAAAGGGACATGTGTTTGGAAAAAAATTAGAAAGCAAGAAATGAATAAATCAATGTGAAACTAAGTTCATAAAGATAGAAGAAGTGTAGATCCATACCTCTGAATAGCCAAATTAGAAATTGGAAAAGATAAACAAGTTGAGATCTATACCTCCTGAGAGGGAGCAACAAAAGATATCCTGCTAGGTCAACACGGAGATATGTTAGGAAAGTCGCATATAAATATGCCAAGTGATAAGGGCAAGGAAGTATTAAGAAGGCCTAACTATAGTTGGAATAGTTGGAAAATACAATGAATGATATGTAGAAAGGCAGGGGCAGAGTAGTGTATTGCTATGTAAGAGCAAGTAAAAGTAAGTAAAACATCACTGGCAAGAAATCGTTGTATCTTTCAATCAAGTGAAGTAGCATGAAATTGGTAGTCCCTTGTTAGTATAGGATAAAGAAGAAATACAAAAAAACAGTCATGACCTCTAGAAAGAAGCAAGGCATTCGACAAATCGAAAAATGGCATGAGATGAAAGAATCATTCATTGTTGCATTCTTAAAGGTTAGATGATGGAAAAAAAGCTTTCTTTTAGAATTTGATATGTAAAGACACACAACATTTCTAATTTGAAAATATTCGTAACAAACAAACCTTCATAATGAAATTCATTAAGTTGCAAGGAAGTTGTTTCTCATTTGTTTCAGGAAGACAAATGAAATACAAGAAAAGTCCAAGTAATTTCCTACAATTGTCCTCTTAGAAGTGTAATTAAAAACAAAGCTAGTTTGAATCAAAATGATAATAAAATATTTCTTGAGGATTGATACTTGCAACGAAGAATGTCATTCAAGAATAATATAAGTTGCTGCCAACTTCATCTAGTGATATGCAATATCTACCTCTATTAATATGCAAACAATATTTCAACACATGTTAGAATATTGTTTTCGGAAATTGAAAAGTTGAATTTAGGAGATGTTGATCCATTGATGCAGGAGCAGGCACTACAACACATTAATTTCCAGCTGAAGTAGTTGTTGCAACAAATTATTTGATCAATATGTCACCAAGTTCAATTTTGGGTGTGATGACAGTAGAGGAAGTGAAAATGGAAAGAAGGCCTCTTTTACAAACAAGAGGAAAATTAATTCTAACCTTGTCTGACTATGAGAATGAAGGTGAGGTGTGAGGGGGGAATTTCCACAATCATTCATAGGTCAGTCTTTTCTCTCATAGTTATTGGGAAGAAATGGGGCAAACATTAAGAAGCAATGTATGTTTTCAAAGTTACAGTGTAGAACAAAAATTGGAGGATTCACATAATAAGAAGTAATAATTTACTTCACAACCAGGTTTGCAATAGTTAAGTGTGCTAAAAATGGACTTCATCTTACTAAATCCACATGTTAGAGCTTAGCAGGGGAACATATTTTGGAAAAAATGCCTCATCATATAAGCCCATTTGCAGTTAAAAGTGAAGGCTCTGTTTTTTTCTTATTTTGTCCTTAATAAAGTGAGATATCAATGCACATCCATTGTCCAAGATGGAAATGACATAGAAAGAGTAATAGAATTATAGGTTCACCAACTAAACATTGTTGGTAGTTTTGAATTTGCATATAGGCTTGAATTTGAGTGTACTAATAGAATTGCTGAATATGAAGTCGTAACCTTCGAACTAGATATTGATTTAGATAGAAAAATCAAGTGCGTAAAGGTTACTGGGGGTTGAGACCTGATTATCTCTCAAATGAATAATATTTTCAACCATAAAAATGACAGCTTAAGGAGATATAGAAACGTTATACGGTATACCATTTAACTCTTTAATGTGTTTGCTATAGAAGTTGTCCCTTTAACGGCTTCGTGGATTCACTTGTTGTGGCAACATCCACCTTGCAACTGACAAGTGAATTTTTTGGAGATTGTACTTTGGAAGTAAATGCTACCATAATGACTTGATAAGCTTGAACATTGGAAGGTATTTAGTGTGATGCCCAAATCCTTTGTTAAATGTATGATGGTAAAGATTTTTTAGGAGTAAGATATATGTTGAAGGTGTGAAATGTGAAGACTTTCCAGAAGTTTCCCTTTTCAAAGGAGTGGTTTTTCTAGAAAAAATATTTGATAGATATGGTATGTGTAAGAAGAAAATTATAAATGATAAAATGATCTGAAATAGATCTGATCTAATACTGAAGTAGAACTAATTATTTGCCAACAATGAATTGATTGTTAACTTGATCACTTAATGTGGAAGACTGAAGGAAAAAAAATGATTTAAAAACTTAAACCAGAACTTAAGAAGCATATTAAACATGAAATTATAGTAGATAACAGAGATAATATACAACAAACATTGATTACATAGTTTGTCCCTGATGGACTACGTCTCCGGGTCCGCTTTCAAGGTGGGTGCCCGTTTTATTAAGGATTGATCTAAGGAAGTATTTGCACAGAAAATACACCAGACTGAACATGCTTGCAGACACTTCCGGACACTAAAACCAGAAATCTCTATCTCCTAGCTCCCCAATGCCTGTCTCCGTGCTCAATTCTGCCTCCGGACGACCAAGTTATACTGAAAACAAAAATTGCCTCTCTCGCTCAGAATTTGAATACAAAATCACTCTCCCTTCATCATGTGAAATGCAAAGGTTAAATAGGTTCATCTTCAAACTTCTTGAGGCCAATTTTAGCAAGTGGTTGAGAAATTAAGTGGTGATAAGGTCTTGGTGCAATAACAAGTGCACACCTAGTGGAGATTAGGTTCATGGTGGTTTATTTACAACTCTTTACAACTTAATATAGCGCAACCAAAACCAAAATTAAACATTATAATATAAATTTATATGTTTACGGTCAACAACCAGTGCAGAAACCTCTGACAGTTGCATGTGACCGAGCAGTCTAATCATAGACTGACACCTGGTGGTCTGGTCTGACGGTTCTGGCTTGCTAGCGGTCAACCACCTCGATCCATGTGACAATAGTCCTCGGACGGTTGCGGTCATCCGAAACTGCGCGTTAACTATTACGGTATATCCACTTGTTTGTTCACATGCCACTGTGTGGTCAACTGTGGTCACCTTCAGAAACTTCGGTATCAACGATTCCTGCTACGGTCAAGCTCTACTTGTTCACATTTCATTGTCATCTCTGACACGGTTTAATGCTGCGGTTTAGGTCAAATATTGTATTACAAAGGTTTAATACTTAGTTTTTATGCAAAGGTATGAAACCTTATGGTTGAATACCATAGGTTTTATTACATATTAATGTTTGCGCTAGGTGTTAGATCTAGTCCTTAGGTGTTAAGACTTAGGAACTTAGGTTTTAGTGCATAGGTTCTTCACCAAGGTTAAGACTTAGGTCTTAGAACCTTTACATAATTCCACCATAGCTTTATAATTAGGAATTTAGGACCATTACATTGTCACTTTTCCATCTCATACAAACACCATTACATCTTTACCACTTCACCATATGTTTCCACTTGACACAATCATGAATTCACCATGCATAACCATGAAATCAACCATGATGAAGTAACCCCATGAATTTTCCACCATGAAGAATTACTCTCATCCAGAACATTGGAGGACCTAGCGAACTGAAGAAAGAACTGGACATTAGACAAAAATGGAGCTGACTGGACCTTACTGTCGATCCGCACTGAAGCAAGATTGTAATATCCCAAAAGGGAGAATGTAGTAATACTAAAACACGATATAAGAACTGCAACAATGTAAACAAGTAATCTAAATACACCATACAAATGTATAGAATTGCTGAGCCATTTTATTAATATGGAGGTGGAATAGAAGTATAAGAGTGCTCAAAATATGAGACACTCAAGCCAAAGAGATGGCCTAGAATGACCCTGAAATGCTCCCAGAAGAGGGACTGCGTAACTGTTGGACTGCTAGAAGGAATATTTCACTATCCCTACTACAAATGTCAGGTCTAAAACTGCCGAAAAAATATAGAAGTGTATTTCTGGTAGTTGTAGAGCTCCGATGATGCTAAAAACTTTAGATCCGGGCTCTATGAGGAGTACCCAAGATAACCGAGAAAGGATTTCCAGATCTTACAATCTTGGAAAATCACCCTCTTAGACGCTGCAACTATGACTGTTGGGTATGCAGATCTAAAGCATAATTTGATCAAATATGGCTGCAATATGATGCACAATCAGATCTATGTTTGAAGGGTTGATCCCTTCTCTAGATCCTCAAGCTAGAATCTCAATATCTAGCTCCTCCAACCTCCTCCAATAGATGCAGTTGCTGGAAACACAACAACTGAAGAAAATTGCGCTGTCAGAGAGGGGGGATCTATAGCATACTCCTAAATAATTAAAATCAGCTCAATAATGATGGAAATGATGTGCCCAAAGTGAGCATATGGCCCCTCATAGGATTTCCAGCTGAAACACTGGAAACTTCGTTCCTCCAATAGATCTACAGGACTGGAATGTGCAATCCTTGAGGGGACTGCTGTTGCATGGAGGTAAAATCTAATGGCCTGGATGCCAGATATAGATCTTCTACTCTGAAAGGATGAACATGAAGCACAAGGTGAAAGGATGAATCCGCCACTGGTTTCCTAGCTGAGATGCTAGAAACAACCTCCACCTCTCAAAAAATCAAGCAAGAATGCATTATTCCTGAGACTGAATGTGCATATGAGAGTGGCTGAATGTGGCACCAATGCCTGATGATGTATGGCAAATCAAAGAAACCTCCCCTGAGTAGGCACTAGAATTCCCCCATGGGTAATGGTGGGATTTCTGCTTGGAAACACTCGTGTGCTAAACAACATTGCAGAATTAGCTAAACATCATAAGCGTGCATAGAAATGTCATATCAAAAATCTAGATCTAAATAGATCAGAAATAATAATATAAATCATGCCTTCTATTGCTGCCTTCATCTCCCTTATATGCTGTGTGAGCCTTCCATAGCCCTGACCCACCTCATAATTGTGCTGCACATGTGGCCACTAGCCTCCATGAAGATTGCGCTATCTCTCCATGTCCTCCATCATCTCTGCATTTAATTCCCACTCTCTCCATCATATGTGCATTAGATACACAACTTCCTCCACTATCTCATCATTAGTGCTCAATGATCTTACTTTTAATGCACCATGATCTCATTTGATTTCCTCCATGATCTCCATGATCTCCATGATCTATCATTAACGTGGCATGATCTCCACTCTTCCTTCATTTAAGAAGCTGCTCCACTACTCCATAATGCAGATTTGACTCTAAATTATCCACATACACACATCTATGGGGTTTGTGGGTCCCTCCACCCTATTATTTACTTAATTAATTAAGAAAATTAAGAACTCTAATATTCCAATTATCATGATGGAAAATCAGGAATATTAGAGTCCTCCCCACCAAGATGTTGCTTGTCCTCAAGCAACTGCAAAAGTGGATGCTATAGCAAACATCATCTCTCCAAATGACATCTTCATATGCCTCCCCATCTGCCACAATGTGTAATGCATGCCTAGCTCTAACGCTGCTTCTCTAGAATGTCTAGAATGGCCTCCAATTGAAAAGTTAGATGCCTCTCCTCATCAATGAATCTCCAAGTGGCAACCATATGATGTCCAAATATCTCCCCTATACATGAGATACATGAAATGAAGTGGTTTCTTCCCAAAGTGGAATTCCCAACTCATGAACTATCTCTCCAACCCATGTTATATAGAGTAGATTTCATCTCTCAATGATCTCATCATTAGCCCTTTTGGCCTTGTGGTATCCAAGCATCACATCAACATAGTGAAAAATAAGAAGTAGAGACATATGGATGATCATGTACAATGTCAAACCATATTCTCCCAATAACAACCACCACAGCAAAGCCTTCTATTGCCATGCTAGATCATCATGAAGCCAAGTAAGAGAGCCATACTCTCTCAATAGAAGCCACCACAACAATGCTTCTTGTTGCCATGCCAAATCAGCATCAATATAAATATGAGAGTCATACTCTCTCAAAAGAAGCCACTGCAACAATGCATCTTGCTGCCCCATCATATCATCATTATACCAAGTACAATGACCATAATCCCCCAACAAAAGCCAACGCAGTGAGGCCTCTTGTTGCCATCCTCCTTCAATATCATACTATGTATTGGGAGAAATCAGCCCATACTATCCCAGTAGTAACCAAAGCAACAAGGATTCTTGCTTCCATCTTACATAATCATGATGCAAGTCATGGAGCAACAACATATTGATTGACATGTGGGATGTCATATCAGAACAATACAAATAAGCTCCCTTCTGCCACATCATGTGAGAGTTATGCCATGTCCCAAACCCAAGTACATACATGAAAATAAGATATATCCCAAATAGAAGTACATGTGAAGACATGAGACATATCCCAAACAAGAGTAAATACAAGGACATAATATATATCATGAGATGTCCAAACTCTCTCATCAATAACCAGTGCAGCCATGCCTCCTGTTGCTGCATGTCGTTAATGATATACATGGCATGGACCACAGAAATGTGAGTTGTTGGGTAGTATCCATACTCACCCAAAAGCAACCAGCACAACCATGCTTCTTGATGCCCTGTATCATAGATCTGCAAGAAGGTAGGCAACCTCTTGATCCTCATCTAGATCCATTCATCCCAATGTGGATGATGAATCATGCCAAGCTCAATCTTGGTATCCATCCAAGGTGGAATACCAATCTCCTCCAACTGAAAAGCTTTTCACTCCATGGTATGTTGAAGTGCACCTCCTTTGAGGTCTCTCCATGAGATCCTCTCATCAATGGCCCATTAGAACCCAGAAGGCTCCATACATGCTATAGGTATAATCTCCTCTTTGAGCTATGAGGAGCTCATCAAGAAAACTTCATCCCAACAATGAAAAGTACTCTCCATCACAAGATGTCTACCATATATCATTTGTCCCTCCAGTGCTTAATGAGTGAAGTTGTCTTCGGGATGCTCTAAGAATAATGGGGCCCTCTTCTCATCACTGCTGCTAAGTGACAATGCTGTAGATTTGCATGGTGATACATGTGTTGTCTCATGTCCATGTACAATGAAAAACTCATAATCTGGCACTGTACTAAATAGGATTGTGCTCCTCCCATCTTCTGCAGCTCCACACTTCAACACAAAGTGTTGGGTGTATCTCAAACATGAAAAACTGGGATAGCTATACATATTCTCCTTGATCAAATCAAGGGTCCTCTGTGCAATGATAATTTTCTGCTCCAAATCAGCAAGGTGCTCTAATCCTTGGTTATGAACTTGCCCTGATGGCATGGTCTCACAAATCTCAATATGAGGTATTGAAATAATATGAGATGAAATTATGTGCAAACCTTGGATAAGCTGAATATCAGGAACATCTTGCACATCTACAAGAGTTCCTCCAACCGGTGCATTGGCCTCTCCAAATACTGGTAATGGTGATGTCTTCTCTTCTTCAACTGTACTAGTGCTGGTATCTACCAGGCTCCTCCTCATGCATCTCATAGGTCATTTTTGTATACGTAAATCCCCTTTGCGGACAGAGACGATCCCTATATCCTTAGGGTGGGTCTAGCAACAAGAGAACATGCTAATGCATCGATTCCTAGTTAATGAATGAAACTCAGTTGGGATAGATGCCCTACCTTTGTTCCAACGTAGTTGTCGTAGCTGTGGTAGCAGTCTTCTGATATTCGTCCCGACACATCTCGGTCCTTCAACAATGGTACTCAGGTGCCTGCATAAGGATCAGAGAACGAAAGTAGCATACGAAACAATATTTGCATTCATAACTATCTAATTGGTCAAGGAGAATTAAATGTATTGCACAAGATCAATCACATCAGACACAAGATGGGAACCAAAACATCAGTCATGTATTAATTAAGAGAAAAAAAGATATTACAACCAAATGAGCCTTGACGTCGCAGCCTCCTTCAGCGGGTCTAGTAAAAACGCGTCTCGAACATTCATTGGGGAATTGGACATGGCGAGGAAATTAGCCTAGACTCTCTCTTGACAAAGGGTCTATCTCTCTGCTCTATCTCACACCAGTTTATTCAGACTATTCAACTATTCAACCATTTCAGTTAGCTGCATCTATGTGAGAGAGATGTATTTATAGAAGGGGAGGAGGAGGTTGGGACCCTTCATATGGTGAAAGGGAGGCCTTATCCTTTGGGAGGTTGCAAAAAATTAGGGAATAAGAAGCCAAAGTCTTAGTCATCAGTATTTTTCACTACCTTTAGATGACTAAAGAATGGTTATAGCTTTCTGAAAACAATATTCCTTGAATATCTTGAGTTTCATAAATCTCATTGCCTTAATTATCCTTATAAACCTATTTTCACTATTTCTTAGTTGGTCTTCTCAAAGTCACCATGTTGCTCTTAAAAGACTCATTATGGGTTTATAGCTCTCATTTTCATCTTTCTTTCCTACCTAGAACCTCATTTCCCCATTTTCCCCTGTCAATAAATTCCACCCTCCCTCTAGGGTTTCTTTTTGCTAACTCATTCCCATGTCCCTTTGGGCATAATAACCTATAAACAATTCTATGCTTCCACTTGAAAATCTCTAAGTCGAATCTCAGTCAAAATCATGTCAAAATCACTCCCATTAGGTCATTGGGTTTTACATTTTTTCAAGGTCATCCTTGGATGTTTCAGGCACTGCTTTTCCTTTGCTAGAATCTAGCTCAGATGTAATAGAATATCAAGACATGGTTATTCAAGAAGGACCTAAAAATTTCCAAAGAGGGTTATCTTCTTAGTTCAGAACCTGCAAGTGAAAAAATGGAAAAAGTTTAGCACTTCTGCAGAAATGTTGGAAGATTTATCAGTAGAAGGAAAATTACATGGAGAAAGCACACAAGGCCAAACATGAAGAAAGTCTATCGGAAAATATTGATGGAATATGGAAAGAAGATGAGGTGAACTGGACAGAAATGAAGGAACTTGAAAGGGTTATAAAGAACTTAGAAGACAACATTGATGGTTGCTGTAAAGACTGCAGACACTTAGGGTTTTTGAAAAAGTGGCCAGAAAAGGTGGAAAAGTTAAGTTAAATTTTATGGTGGAAACTACAGGAGATTTTGAAGATGCTAATATGTGATTAAACCCCAAATTTTTCAAGGTAAACATGTCAAGCCCCAAATGAGCAAAAGAAAAGTCAACTTCATGACTTCAACAACCTACAAGGAAAAAGTGTCAAAGAGTGTTAGTGATAAAAGAAAAAGACTTCAAACATTAGAAGGTGGGTTTTGAAAAGTTAAATTAAATCCATAAGTCTATAAAAGCTCATTTTACACTTTAAGAGAACCATTGTTGCCTTTCAAAATATCAAGGGCATTCAACAAGGAAGAGTTTGTGGGTTTTCTAAGCAAATTTGGGCAAAACATCTTGGCGCTGCATGCCTGGGATTTTGCGCTACGCCCTTGTTGAAGTGCTATGCCCTTGCCAGAAGGACCATGTGCTCATTTTCCTTGGAATTGCATGCTCAGAAAATAGCGCTGCATGCTTGGCTTGGCGTTGCGCCCTCAGCCATTGGCGCTGTGCACTTAGACAGGAAGGGTTTCTGAGTCTTCCAACCATCCAAATCACTTCAAATCACTTTCAAGTCCTTTCCAGAGTTCTCCAAGCACTCTTGAGGGGTAAATACATGACATGAACCTTGCTTTGAAGCTATTTGATCACTTTTAATTGAATGGAAATGAAACCCTAAATGAAACCCTAGAGGAAACCCTAAGTTTTAGCTTGTAGTCACTGTTTCATTCCTATTTCATCCTCCTAAACAAAGTATCAGTTATAGACAACGTAATTCATTGATTTAGGGTTTTCATTGAGTTGGTTTTCCCCTCACTCATTTCCTACACCTATACCCCTTCAATTATTCCCTTCATTTGTTCAAGCTTCCATTTCATTCCCTTCCCTTCATCTCATTTCAGTTGTACCCTAAGGTTTTATAAAACAAATTCTAAATGTCTGAGGGTGAAGACAGTGGTGGTGAGGCACAAAAACCAAGAAGACATGATCATAAGGGAGGAAATATAAACATATTTGAACCCATCAATACAAGAGAGCTCATGGCCTCTCCTCTCACTATTTCTTGTTTTAAACACGTGGGTTGCTTTGAATTTTTTGAGAGAGTGCAACAAGTCCAACATCACACAGAGCTAACAAGACTATTCATCATCAATCTACATGACAAGCAGGTCAATCTTGCCGAGGTTACATTTGCAATGTCCACTGATTCCATTGTAGTTGCTACAGGGATACCTAGTGTGGGAGAGAAGTGGTTAAAACTAGCAAACTTGGACATGAGTTATTTTGAACCATACCTCAAACCTAGGTATAAAGATCACCACAAGTCCATCTTCCCTTTTTCTGATCTTCTTGATAGATATGCACCCATGATGAGGATAATAATGAAGTATTTCACTTGTGAGGGAAGGTTTTCCCGCCTCTACTCTTACCACATCCATCTTCTTATGCATTTTACTAGAGTAATAATGCCACACATACCATATTATATTTTTTGTAGAATTGACAATATATCTTATATAGTGCAAGTGAGAGACTAAAATCAACAAATGCAAAGCATTTTTCATCATTCACTTATCAAGATGGTGGTCATGCATCAGCTCCAACAGAAGAACATTCCACGAGATACCTTCATTGCCCATGGGGTTTTCACTTCCCCACCTATTCATCATGAGCATGATGTTCCTTCACCATCTCATCCTCCCATATCCCCCTCACCATCACATCATGACATTGGAGCATCAGGCAGTAAAAGGGATACTAAGGTAGTTGACACTAAAATGAATAATATTGAGCCATTTCCTTTGACCTATCAGAGAGGCTACAAACATGTGTTTGCTTCACTTGAGGTGAAATGGGCCATGCCTTCTTCATCAGAAAAATAGGCTGATAAAGGCAAGGAAAAGGTTACAGAGCATGTCATTGTTGAAGAGGATGATAATCATGAAATTGAGTAGGAGTTTCAGATGATTGTCCTTAATGATGAGGATGAGGAGAAGATTAATAATATGTTGATCAAAAGCAAGGATGCCAAGATTAGTGAGCTTCAAGCTAATCATGGTAGGGAAAAGAATGTTATCAAATTTCTTGAGCTAGAGAATCAACAGTTGGAGACAAAGCAGGCCATAAGTGAGGTCAGAGAAATCAGAGCTCAAAGAGAGGCCGGAAAGGCCAAGGCTTTGCTAGATGAGACCTTGGGCACTTTTGATGATAGTGAGGATGAGGAAGAACAACTTCCTAGGCAGAGACCAAGGACAATTTGGTTGAAGAAGGCTTTAGCCCAGGAAAGAGAGAAAGAGGCAGAATTGGCAGAGCAACTCACTCCAAGTGAGCTGCTTGCCATAGAAATTAGAAAAGATAGATAATCTTGGCTTGAGAGGGTAAATTTTCATTTATAAGGTCAAATAGAGAAGGAAAAAAGAGACACTGTCATGCAGAGGAAGATGGCAAGACATTATGCCATGAGAAACATGATTGCAAGGGCCAAGCTCAAATGAGCCCATGCAAAGATTTAGGCTCTAAATGAGGCAAAAGAGAAGGAAAAACTAAATATTCTTACTGAGGTTTCCCTCCAAGCCTCCAAACCATGATCAGCAAAGAAAATTCCATTTTTGGCACTTTGGTGCAAATTTTGAATTTTTGACAGTTTGACGCAGAAAATTGGCCAAACGCGCAGCACCACTGGCATTGCACTCTTTTTTGGGCCATAAAAATGGAAAAAATTCAACATTTTCATGTTCCTCATGCCAAGTACATCAATGTCAGAAATTTTCAGAACATTTGGAGAAAATTTGGTCCCTCAAAAAGGCCAAAAGCTACCAAAACATCACCTTTCTGCCCTCTTTTTGGCACTGGTGCTGCACATTTAGCAGTCTTGAGAGAAGTGAGGTTTGACAAGGAAAATGGGAATGATTACTAAAATTGGAAGCCTATTTTGAAAATATACTTAGAGACCTTTCCAATGAGCCATCATGGAGCTCATTTGGACATCGGGAAGGCCTCCAAAAGTTAGCTGCAAAACATGCCATTTTCTCAGTCTTGGCGCTGCATGTTTACACTGGAGTTGCACCCCTGTACCTTGGAGCTACGCCCTTACCAGGAGTTATTGCAAAATTTATTTTTAAGCCTTAAAGTCAAAATTATTCCAAAATTAGCTCAGCGGATATGTTAGAAGTTATTATTTCAATTAATGAGTTTTAGATATTTTGCCTTGGGCCTTGCATGGTCTCAAAGGTCAAAATACATTAAATATGTAATAAATGACATTTTGAAACCCTAGCTAGGGTTCTCCTCATTCTGAAGATAAATACTGCATGTATGCTTCATAGTTTTTGTTGGTTAGTTGGTTGTTGAGATGAATACCTCATAGATTTTTCAGTTGTAAGAAGTTGGCTTTGAAGCTTTGTAACTATTTTGGATTGAATATAAATGGCGCAAGCACATTTACAGGATTCATGAACTTGGCTAAATGGTGATGTTATCCTAATTTTGTAATTTTTTCCTTTTTTTTTTCCATTTTGTGTATCAATTTCTCTTGTAACAGAGCAGAAAATTTAGATTAAGATATGCTGTTTAGAGGCACCTTAAGTCTGTCTGCTCTTTGTTATTTAAATTTTTTCCTCTGCTGGGTATGATTGGAGAATTCTTAATTGCTTTCTGATTCCACCTAGATTTTTGTCTTGAAGATGATTTGATAAGAGTCAAACCAAAGAAGTTTATGGTATGCTTTGTTCTTTGGTGTAGCTTGAAACATTGTTTTTAAGGCCTTTATTTGAATTTTACTTATTAGGGTTTGGCTAAAGAAGTTTATGGTTTTCCCTGTCCTTTGGTCCATCTTGAATAATCACTTTGAAGGTATTTTAAAAGTCTGATTGAGGAAGTTGGGAGTTCCCTGCTCCTTAATCATCACTTATATGTTATCTTAAATGTTTTCTTTGTCTGAAGGTAAATAGATAGAGAATTTAGGAGCTCCCTGCTCTCTAGGGTTTGCTGGATTGTTGTCTCAAAGTTTACTTGATAAAGTTAGGCCAAAGAATTTTATGGTGTGCCTTGTTCTTTGGTTACTTGTTAAGCATAGTGATCTTAAAGACCCTTCTTGTTATAGTATATGTTAAAGGATTCTTAATTTCCCTTTAAACCTACTAAATTCACAACTTAATGTTCATTTCACACCCACATAAGCTATTAAGATCCATTTGGCTTTGTTAACTTGCCCTATGAAACACCCTTGATTTATTGTTGTAATTTTCAAGCCTTTCACAGACCCCATAGCCCAATGGTTTGAATTTCTCTTACTCTGTCTGTTCTACTTAACAAGCAACTCAACCAAAAAAAAAAAAACAACCCTATCATTTTAACTATCCTAAAATCAGCATCCCAAATCAATCAAGTTATATATTTTATACAAATATAGAGAGAGCCCTCTCTAAGTCTAGGAAGGCTAGGTCGGCTAGGTAAACAGGACTCCAAAGTTGGTTTGATGTTACCCTTGTCTATTTGGTCTTACCAATCTGACAAATTACAGGGAACCAACATAATGGTGACTCCATTGGGGAACACTTATTGAAAATCTTAGTGTTATATAAAGAACTTAGAAAACCCTAAAAATCTCAATATTGGTATCCAATTGTTGATGGTGGACAGCAAAAAAATCCTCAAAATAGTTAGCATCATCCACCTAGTGACTCCACTGATTTCTAGTAGAAATTTTGACTCCACTGTTTCTCACAGACTTCCCTGGGAATGTATTAATCAATCCTAATAGTATAAAAACCAGCCACATACTGTGTGAATTCAGTAAATTTTTCAGATAGGTCTGTTTTTTTTTCAAAACTCTTATAAACTTTTAGCCTCTCTGTGTTGTGGGTCTGAAATCTGGCTTCACAAAGGATCAGCACCAGATCTCACCTTGACCCAAAGCCTCCTACTATAGTTGATGACCCAAAAAGAATATTAAGGAAAACCTTTAAGACTGAAGATTCAACTATTGTTAGACCAATCCACAAGGCAAGTTCCTTTCTTGAAAACCTTACATCCTCGCAAGATATCCAATTTGACTTAAACCATACAAGAAACTTATTCAGAACTAAATATCAACGTTGGATAGACCAGACAAAACTTGAGCCTACAGGCTTACAAAAACATCCTAGTAGAGAATCCTCTCCTTCCACTCCTCCTAATTTTCATCTTCTCCAACATTTTAACTCGTTTTGTTCCAAATATGATCAATATCATCTAGCTAGTCCAATTACATCTGCTACCCCCACTCATACATCCAATGTGAAAACCACTCCATTTCATCCTCCAAGTCCACTCATAAACCCTCTTATAAACCCTCCTTGGGTTCCTTTACCTGAAATCATGACAGTATGGTTTGCCCCATTGGTACTACCACAACCTTTACTTCCTATGCCACAAGACTATCAATCTGGAATCCCTCGCTTTAATGGGACTGATCCTACAACTACCCAACAACATGTAGACAAGATGAATGATGCTTTTGATTACAAGGAAATAGAAGATGAGACCATAAAAATGAGAACGTTTGACCAAATTTTAGGGGGAGAAGCAAAGAAATGGTTCAAGATATTAAACCCTAATAGCATTCATGATCTCCCGTCCCTTCATCAAGTATTCATAAATAAGTGGGAGACTAAGAAAAATCATCTTCAAATCTTATCAGAGTATGACAACCTGAAAAGAAATGTCAGGGAGAGTGTTCAAGACTACTGCACTAGATTCAATAGTGTATATAATGCACTTCCTCCCCACATGAAACCCCCACATGACCTAGCCCTAGTAAAATTTCCAGATAGATTTGATCCATAAATGGCTTACCAATTAAGAGAAAGAGATCTCCTTACCTTAGAAGACATGCAAAGGGGAGCATTAAGTGTAGAAGCCAATATAATTGCTAAAAGGGCTAGAATGAGAGCATAAAAGAGGGTTACATACAAAGAAGAACCTCTGGCGTCCACATCTGATGCTAAAATTGACAATCTAGTTAGGACAATGGAAAGGATGATGGAGAGAATTAACTTAAATGAAAGAGCACCCCCTAGGGAAAACCAAACAAATCCTCAAAACAAAAACATAAACCAAAACTTCATAAGAGATCCTCCTCAAATAAGACAAAGAGAAACTGAACAGTAAATCAGACCTCCTTTCCAATAAAACTATGTAGATGAAGAGGAGAGAGAGACTAAGGAGCCAGAAGAAAACCATGTCAATCTAGTAGACTCTAATATTGAGGATGATGTTTTTATCACCGAAGAAGAACAAGGTCTGTTTTCCTCAATTCAAACTGAAAGAGCATATGAGGATTCTGAAGAATACAAACTAGGGTTTGAAAATGATATCATGGAGGTTCATAGGCAATATGACCTCAGAAGTAAGAAAGCCCAAGATGCCTCCAAGAGGAACAACCCAGAAATTTCTGCTAGGAAGACCCCTGAAAACAGTCCTAGAAAGACAACATAAAATACAAACACCATGGCTAAGAATTCTGATCAAAGTAAAAAAAAAATCAGCCAACATAATTGTGACCAAATTTTCCCTAGTACATCAGCTAGTTGCCCTCAAAAATCTGTTTTAACCAAGATTCCGAATCAAAATCAGCAAGCTAAAGTTGCTAAAAAGAAAATGTCTGACAAATCTGATTTAAATCTTCCAAGAACATAAACACCATTTAGTATTGAGATTGAAATTTCCAAGATAAAAATAGCCATACCCTTTACTAAATTAGTGACTCAAGATGTATATGGATCTAAAGTTTTGAAGGCTTTAAACATAGGAAATGACACCGACACTCTAAATTTGACTGATGACAAGCCATAATTGTTGTTTGGACCAGAGGTAGAGGGAAAATTTCAAGAGGGAGTTGTGCCTCCATTCTATGTCAGTTTGAATATCCATGACAAAATCCTACACAACGCCATGCTAGATTCTGGTGCTTCACATAACCTTATGCCAAAGGTAGTGATGGAAATATTAGGCCTCGAAATAACCAGACCATACAAATACTTGTACTCTTTTGATTCAAGTAGATTTAAATGTCTGGGCCTAATCAAAGATCTATGTGTCAATGTGGCACAAATACCAGCAAAAAGCCTAGGCATGAATATTGTAGTGGTTGACATTCCCCCGAAATATGGCATGCTCTTATCTAGATCATGGGGAGCCAAACTCCAAGGAACCCTCCAAATGGACATGACATATGCTACCATTCCAGTATTTAATTGAACAAGAAGACTGTATAGAGAAACTCACATGAAATACATGGTAAACAACTGTTACAGGTCAAAATACCTCCTCATGAGCTCAGAGGAGAAGACAAATACAGAAGGAATACAAAGACCTAAATTAAACCTATTTCTGCCAAGGTAACACCTCTCTATAACAACACAAGAGTGTTATAACACAGCTGATCAGTGAATGGGCCGCGTTAGTGGCTAGGGCAACGCTCTGTTTACACTAGAGGGCAGCGTTACCCGTGTTTTAAGTTTGAAACGGGAAAAACCCGTGGAGAATGATTTGAATCTCCAGCTTTTTCTCACAAGAGAGTCAGTACAAAAAGGAAACTGAAAAGCACTAATCTCTTATTGGGCCTTGCCATAAACAACTGAACTCTCAAAGAAGGCAAAAGCATAGAGATTGGAGAAACATCTTGGTTTTTTCTATTCATAAATGGTGGAAAGAGAAGGGCAATGATTGCTCTCTCCATCTCCTATAAAATGGAGTTGAAGGTTCTTGGTTCAAGGTCGAAGGATTGTCCAAGTTTTTGAATACTTGTGAAGTAGAGATCATTGTTGTAGTGTGAAGGTAAAAGGTCAAAGAGGTTCATTGAGAACTTGTTGATCAAGACATCACCACTTTGAGAGATAGAGAGATTGGAAGGCTGAGGAGGGCTTGGTGCAACTGGCGGTTGTAATCCTCCTTTTTATAAATCAATAGAACTGTATCTGTTTTGTCCATTCTATGCGTTGATATTGTCATTATTATTTAATCACTTATATAGCATGAGATGAATGGCTTAGATGTGCATAGTTTAAATGTTTATTATATATTGGCTTAATTGATAGGAAATGTATGTTATGTTAGAAATTACACGGGTGCTTTAATTGATTGCAGGACCAAGATTTGGAGCTGGTGAAGGAGAACCTTTGCCTCACTGCTTAGTTCTCTCCAAGGGACTCCAAGATCATTAAAGAGGTAATCTTCTATCTTATTCTATCAAGTGGTTTTAAGTTAATATGAACATTTATGTGCTATCTTTGTGAACTATACAGCTAATCTTACTGTCTGCCTCGGGCACCGGAAAGCCCTGAGAGGGATATAAAATAACCAAAAACCCAAGCATTTTACTCTATAGCAGAATTGGTGACTCCGCTGGGGAGTTTCCCCATAGTTTCCAGACTATTTCTTTCCTCCTTTCTTCTTTCCTCTATTCATAGACCCTTCCGACTAGTGTTTATGCCCAGTAGACATTTCAAAAGCTCGCAGAGTTCAATCCTGTTTCTGTTTGATCATCTGAAGAACTTTTCCCTGGCTTACGCTACCGCTGTGGGTTTTCCAGTGCATTATAATGCTACCTCTGCTTAAACACAGTGCGTTAGTCTCTGGATTAACGTTGTTTTTACTCAGAGACAGTGCGTTACTCAGCCAAAATTTGTTGTTCACTGTTGTGATTGTGTTTTTTGGTTGCAGATTTTTTTGGCCATCAATATCTCTCCTTGACTGAATCCCTGTGATTGTTTACTAAGTTGGCATTTCTGTTTGTTTGCTCTTGTTTGAAAAGTTAGTGTAAAAAGCATTTACATTTTAGAGAAGATTTTTTTTTTTAGTTTTTTTGCATCTAGCTGAGTTAATTCTGAAAATTTCAGTTCATAGACTATTAAGAAGAGGTAGATAGAAGTCTGAATCTTTAAAGTTGAACTGTGCTATTTGAATGTTAGTGCATGGATGTTGAAAAGAAACCTCTCCTTGTAGAAATACTCTTCATCAAATCGAATATTTAGAGCATATTTTGCATGGTTTCTTGAGTCAGAGTCTAATTACATTTCATACGTCCACTCCCCCTCCGCAAGACTAATAATCAAGTACACTAAGAATCAAGCGATAATAAAATCAATCACATTACTCTTTTTTGAGCTCACACAAATAGTAGTTCAGGCTAGGATCTTGGGTTAGGAAAGTGAGAAAATCACCCAAGATCTCAAAACTTGAAACTAGAGTCATTAACGAGCGAAATCCTACTGCACTCATATTATTAGAACCATTCCTTTACCGGAGCTCAGCGCGAGACAACACTTGGGTGCACAAGAAGGTAGCCCGCCTTCAATTGCATCCGGTGGGTGTGTTATATATTGGGGTTCCCTTCAGGGATGTCGAAACTTGATCGGGGATCTAGGTATTCTGCCCATATAGCATGTTGTCCTTGACCGTGGACCCCCCTGATGGTGTCTGTGATTTGAGGTATCTTTAGTGGCCATACTTTTTAGGGACTTACAGAAGGTGACTGGGACGGGCTGTCCTGGTACCTGAAACAGATGGACCCACTCTGTCTTCGGTCTTTAGGAGGGTACTCGTCTTCACGAGAGTGCTTACACCTATCGTCTGAGGTTCGGGCGAAGCTCTAGAGTGATCGTAACTGTACTTTCGACCAACCCTATTTGTATACTATTGTGATACTGGATTTCATCACCAGCAAACGGTAGTACTCAGATAGGGCACCCTATTATGGCTGCTTGCTGATTGATTTTAGAGAGTCCTTTTTTTTCTTTTTTAGGTGTGTGGTTACTGTCATTGAGACCTTATAATACATCACAATTTATTAAAATATGTTAAAACTAAGCAGGTCACCGTGGTGTCATCCGACCCATGCCGTCTGTCTCAACGATAGCAAGGTCTACCTCCTCTAACTATTGAGGAAGAACTGAACCTTGGTGAACCTGTGCCTTCTGCGGAAGAGCAGTCTCTTTTGACAAATCCTAATTTTCACATAGCCTCATAGCATACGAAATTTTCGGAGGAACCTTTCATGGAAGGGGTTGTACCTCATTACAATCCTCCACTCACTGACCCGTTGGGGCCTGTGATCGTTCAGATTCCACCATGCCAAGATATGTCTTCGGCCGCACAAACATCCATTTCACCACCAGCATCCACAGGGTCGATGCCAATAGCAACCATCCCAAGTTCGCCACCATCCTCCCCGCTGGTTGTCAGTTCTATGCCATTACTTGGTAACCCTAGTAGTCAACATATACCTAATCCCAACCCTACGGTCATCACAACTGTCAGTAGCTCGCCAAATCCTTCGGTATCTACTCCTACCATGATCACGTTGGGACCCATGGTTGCTCCTCCCACGAGTGTGAATACTTCGGTTCCGTTTAGCAACCCTTTCGGTTGGAACCCTTTGCTGAGTTCAAACCCCTTGGCCACTATACCAGGGGGCAGTGTCACCAACCCATAGGTAGCAGGGAACATTTCACTTCCCCTGCAATCCGTAGGACAAATGGGACAACCTATTGTCAATACTTTTCCCTTAAGTGGTTCAAATATAGGTGTAGGGTCTATGCCGTTGCCGAACTATGCAAGTAGTAGCATGCCTTCGGGAAGCTCTATTGCATCCATATGGACTAATTCACCCCAACCTCCATCTGGAATGGGAGGGCACTTTTATACTGGGGGCAACCAACCGTTCGCCCCACAATACAATATGCCCTATGGATAGCAACCATATGTCCCTACCCCCCCAACTATAGGAAATTTTTATCAAAGTCCTACTTATCCTCCTGGTAACACATTGATGGGTGGACCCTATAGTCTAAGTAGTCAGCCCATACTTCCTTGGTTAGATTCGGGGGAAAATCCACAATTGCCATTTTTGGCAGCTCTGGACATCCTTGATATCCATAAATTGACTAATGATCCCATCAATCACAACCCGCTCTGGCCTCCAGTACCACACAAGATTCCTTCTGACATCCTAAAGTTCGACGGGAAACAAGGGGATGACCCAGCTGCACACATCACTACCTTTCATCTATGGTCTATATCCAATTCCATGGTGGATGATAGTGTCCGGCTTCGACTGTCTCCCCGCACCCTTACAAGCAATGCTGCCAAGTGGTATATTGAATTGCCACGCGCCGCCATCAACACTTTTGGCGCTTTAGCGATGGAGTTAAGAACTTCCAATTACCAATCAGATTTGAAACCAGAACATAACTGTTAACTTCTCTACGCCAAGACACCGCCACCCACATCTCCAATCACATTCATGAATGGAGACGTAGGAGGAGTTTAGTCAAAGCGCCAATCTCGTATCATCTCTTAGCAATTTGGTTTCGTAAGTCTCTCTTACCCCACATCTCTAAAGACATTGGCCTTTCCGGTGCGGTTACAAAATATCAATGCATTATTCGTGCCCAACATTTGGATTTAATCTATTCACAATCTGGCACGCTATATGATTTTCTCCCTGATGCCCCTGGTAACCCAAATCCTCCGGCTACTCAGAAACCCGGAGCTCATGCCGAAGGTCTCGTTGGCACGATCTCTGGTGTAGCCACAAAACAGTCTCAGGGGCAATCCTCCCAGCAATCTTCGGCTGCCACTGCCCCTCACCAAATGACTACTCTTCTTACCGCTGAGGTAAATTCTGTTCAAACTTTGCAAAAACCTAGCAGGAAAAATAATAAGGACAAGAAAAAGACATCTTCTTCGAAAGAGCAGTTGGACAATCAGAATAATCCTAATCAGAAAAACACTGCCAAAAATGAGAAAGGGAAGGATAAACCCATGAAATTTCCTTGCAAGATCTGTGCATAGGACCACTTGACATACAAATGTCCTCGGCTGCAGGAATGCACAAATTTTATTGCAAACAAGGATTCTGGGCGAACACCTGCCATTCTTCATAATCCTTTCCCTAATCAACAACAGCAACATCAACACATGGTTGACAATCCACCACAACCCCATCAATGGGGCAATGGTGGTTCGCATCCTTCCAGCGAAGGACCATCTGCCATTTATGGCATTGAGAGTGTTGAACTTCAAACACGAGCCAAGCTTTATGGAAATCCTACCATAGATGCTCAAGAACCTGGTACTAGTTCAAATCCACTGTCGCCCAACGATTTGCATATTGAACGACCTACTGCTGACCCCGTGATTCATCCCCCCAAAGAGACACTTCGACACACGACTCATAACACCTCTACACGTGCAGCCCAAAACTACAACATCGTAGAAGATTTGGCGTAGGCACCATCAGCTATGTCTACTCTCGAAGTATTACAAACCTGTCCAGCACAAAGGAAAGCCTTGCTTTCGGCCATTGGTGGAATAGACCCCCAGGATTACATGCTAGCTATCTTTGATATGGAAAAATCTAAACCTCGCCTCTCACACCAACTCGCATTCCAGGTGCAAGTTGTGTCGAAAGGGAGACCAATCCATCGCACTGTCATAGACGAAGGTGCTTCGACCTGCGTTATGTCACAAGCTTGTTGGCTCGCTTTAGGTTCTCCTACCTTAACACCGCCATCGAATTCCCTCAAAGCTTTCGATGGCCACAAGTTCCTCCCAAAAGGATACCTTGCTAGCTTTCCCATCACTCTGAGTGGGAAAATGGTAACCTTGGACGTTGAAGTCATAGATCGTCATCTCAACTATAATCTATTGCTCGGTCGCAGTTGGTCTTATGCCATGACCGCCATTGTTTCTTCGGTCTTCTGACTCGTCCTATTTCCATTGGATGGGAAAATAGTCACAGTGGATCAGTTATCCTTCTGCACCCCTAATTATTCCACGTTACCAAGTAGCACTGTACCCCTAATAGGAGGCTTTCCTGACTCTCACGTCAGTATTGGTACTGGTCTTCTGAAGGCATCTTCCCTATTGGGTTGTTTTCCTCTCCCGCTGCTAGAAATCCCAAATACGGTTGCAATGATATCCACCGCTTTGGATGGATCTATCGACCCATGGATCCTCTCGGCACCTTCAGACATTGATTCCTACGGAGATCAGATGCCGCTCTCGCCGGCCGAGTTGGCTTAGCAAGCCATCCAAATCACATATGAACCCTCCATTGCTATGGTTTCAACCAAAGGTACAAACCTCCCTCCCATCACAGTTCTATCTAAGGATCTCCTCAATGAAGTCTTTCCTACAGACAAAGCTATTCAAGAGATCATGTCTTTAGAAGAACGACCTTGGGGAGAGTTTCACCATTGCGCTTCGATGATTGACTCGGACGTGATAAAAACTGAAATCCCATCCTTTGACCCACCTGAGATGGTTCCCTCTGCTTACACGACTGTTCAAACTATCGATTCAGAAGGGAACATGGGTAATGTTTCTAAGACAATGCTCATTGATATCTCGGTCAAAACGGGTATCGTGGAAAATATTCAGATTGGAGCCGATTGCAATCCTGAGGAAATTGCATGCTTCACATCCCTTTTCAAGGATTTCCGTGATGTGTTTGCTTGGTCTTACAAGAAAATTCCTGACATAGATCCTTCTATTGACGAGAAAGAGATCAAGAAATTCCGAGTGTTATTTTTATGGTATTTTTCTTGCTCGTTAATCCGAAAAACCTCAAGTCCTCTTCTTCGGGCTCGTTAAACTTACACGAGGAAGCACCGAGCACTCTCTTTATGGTATTTTTCTTGCTCGTTAATCAGAAAAACCTCGAGTCCTCTTCTTCGGGCTCGTTAAAATTACACGAGGAAGTGTCGAGCATTCTTTTTACGGTATTTTTCTTGCTCATTAATCTGAAAAACCTCGAGTTCCCTTCTTCGGACTTGTTAAACCTATACGAAGTTGATATCGAGCGTTCTTTTTATGGTCTTTTTCTTGCTCGTTAATCCAAAAAACATAGAGTTCTCTTCTTCAGACTCGTTAAAACTATGAAGAAGCACTGAGATTTCTTTTTAGGAACCTTTTTCTCGCTCATAAAACTAAAAAAACCCTGATTTGACTTTGTCGGGCTTGTTAAACTACCACGACAGAGAGTAAGGAGCCATTCTTTTCCTCTTTTTCAAATCTCTTTAAACCGAAAAAGTAATCAAGTTTTCTCCGCGTGACTTGTTAAAATTTCACAGAGGTAATCTAGTTTTCTCCGCGTGACTCGTTAAAATTCCATGGAGGGCACCGATTTTTTCTAATGCAGGAGGATTAGCTCGGAAAAATACCTTGTATTTTATTTAAACTAGGGGTCTCATGTTTTTGAGAAAATATTAATTTCATGTAAATATTAATATTATTTTTGAGTGATTAAATTATATTTTTAATTAATTATATGTGAGGATTTGTAAAGTTTCCAAATAACTGGAAAACATGAGAGAAATTAGACATGAGATATTGAAGAATTAATTAAGAGGCCCGAGTTAGATTTTAGTTTCAAGGTTTTAGGGATAAAAATCTAGATTTTAGGGGTGTTGAGATATTTGAGGATTTGTTACCAAAATTGGTTCAATTCAATTTGTATAAATTAATATGCCTCAAAGGAAAAACAAATCAGTTCATAATAGAATAGGGAGAGAGGTAGAAGACAAGGTTTTTTCCTGTAAATCTACGGACAGTTGAAAGGGCCATGGATTTTGAATATCTGGCCATGAAAAAAAAGTTCTTGTAATTGTTTGTTTATATATATATATATATGGGGATTTTTACTTTTATGCCATATGCACATTGTTGAATTTGATTATGTATGAATATGTTTGATTTTAATAAACTTTGTGATGTGACTCTGCTCATGGGTGAAGGAATCGATATCATTAAATATCGATATTGCAGTTATTAATTGAAGAGAGAATCGATTTAAGTTAATATTAATTCATGCTGTGAGTTGAATGGAATCTGTAGTTGTGAAAAGGACGCAGGAAAAATCGATCATACAGGAGGAAGATTTAAATACAGACTAACAAATGGCGCCAACAACTTGAGGGTTAATGAAGATGATACAACACTATTGTGTGATCAATCGAAAGATCAGGCGTAGAAAGCAATCTCAGATCAGACGCAGAAGGCGTTGAACTAAGTTAAAGGCGTAGTTCTAAATCCGAGGTGGCGTAGAAGAAGTTCTGGTATTGAATTTGGCTTTGACCAAAAGTGAACGTGTAAGTATTTGTTTGTTTAGAGCGATATCAGATATGATACACTGGTGCTCATTTAAATCCATTTGAAACCTTTTTAAATTATGTTCGGTTTTGTCTATGTGGAAGAACCGTTGAGTTAACTATTTGATAAAGAACGTAGTGAAGTTAATCGATGGGTTGTGCTTATGGAATCTGGCATCAAGACCTGTTTGATTGAAGTTAGACTGGTTAATATTGATCCACAGTGATTTTGAATCGATAGCAGTGAGGTCACATTTAGCGGAAGGTCAAGTTCGAAAGGAGCATAACTCGTAGACAGTTAGATTGTTCCTGAATCATAGAGGCATTAAAAGTGGAACAAACATCTTTACTAAGCGTATGAAGAACGATGCAGAACAAGATATTAAATTTGCAATCGATCGATTCTTCAGAATGGAGAAGGATGGGTTTAAAAAGGGCAGAATCCTGAATTTTCTGAAACGCTGAGGTCCTGAACTCATTTGTTTGGATGGAATTGAGCAAGAATGAAATTGCGATAAATTGCCAAGTCCGTGCACAGAGGCATAGGCGTTAAGTCGATGTTGAAGTGAATGGTAAGTTAATGTGGGGCCAATTGTTGTTGAAATTTAAATTTTAAAGCCTGAGTTATGTAATTGCAGGAGAGTGTGAAAGCGTTAGTCAAATGAAGAATGAATTGAAGGCGCATTATGAATTTGCATAGGCACTCATGGAGGTACGCACCTTCGTATTTACCGTGGGCAGGTTTATTACTATGTTGAATGGGATGGTGTTTTGCATTCAAGGACCGACAGACATGTAGTTTTTGTGTGGACCAATACTATTTTAAATGGTTTGTGTAAAGGTTGGTTGACATTAGAATGTATAATTCCATACGGTTGGTTTGATTAAAACGATTTCAAGCTTGTTTAAGAAAAAAACAAGGACGCACATATAGAATGGAAACAAAGTCGATTTGTTAAATTCTTGGCATTTGGGTGGTGTAATTAAGTGCATGATATCTATATGCTTTGAGATTAATTAATCAAATCTGAATTTTTGAGTTGAGATAAAGTAAGCCTTGGGCTTAGTTAAAAATGGAGAATTTAAATAAAAGCATAGGGTTTTAGAGTCTTTTCCTAAGACTTTTGGGAAAAGCCTACATTTGTGAAATAACCTTGTTGGGATTTAAATGGAAATCAAGGAATGAGAGTTATTGGGTTTTTTTAGAAATCCTTAGTTATGGGTTTTGATGAGCTTCAATATGAAGTTTTAAAGTGGGATTGTATTGAAGTTTGGGTTTGATTGAATGAACGAATTGAGTTGAAATATGGTTTTTCATAAATCATAAAAAGTTGTGAACATATGTACAAGCTTCCGCAAATGATAGTGTGTGAATTGCCCTAATTTGGAGTTTTATTTGGGCAGTTATTTGAGATGCATTTGTATATGCATAGTATTGGAGAGATTCTGGGTTTGCAGGGTTTTCCTGCATCATTTTGGTAGAAGAGCTGGAATAGCTCTATGCGTGAAGATTCAAGTTTTTTTAATTGAGTTAATTGCATGCGATGAATGAATATCTAATTTTGAAGCTAATGAAGATTGCAGCAGAGAGATGCAGTGCAGTTGAAGAAGTGAAGCAAGATCAACAGGATCTTGAAGGTGAGTTGTCAGATGATATCGAACTCTGGTTTGAAGGTTATGCTTGAAGAAATTGGTTGCAGGCATATTGAAGAAAATCTCAGCAGGAAGAAGCTAATCACAACTGGAGAGTAGTGATGAAGGAGTCCAACAAGGGATTCTAAGAGAGAGTGGCAGAACCTGAAGATTCAACATAGGTTGAATAAAGTTGCAGATGAGTGAAGCCTAAAGGAGCAGTGGATAAATGCTCAAAGGGTTCCAGCAGAGGACCGGTAATTACCAAAAGACCAGATCCGGAGGAAGGGATTGGTTAGGTAAGTGGCAGCAGGAGAGTTTGCTGTTGTAGAGGTTTGGTGCAACTCATGGGTGAGAAACTCATGGAGAAGGAGATGACTAATGAAAGTCATAAAGGAGAGAGCAGAGGTTCAGAAAGAGGCCACAGTAGAAAGAGAGAGAAATATGCCAAGGCAAATGACATAAGACAATAGTTAGCTGATGCGAAATATGACAAAGAGTTAGCTGAGATTAGGGAACAGTTTTACAAACTGAAGATGAGGATAGAGGAAAGCCAGAGAGTGGGTTGGCTCATGAGGAAGAGAGTGAAGTGGCGGAGGCTACAACAGAAAAGAGATCAACAGATAAACATGCAGTTAACAGAAGAGCTGAAAGAGCTCGAGAAGATGATGGATGTACAGTTGGGGTGTATGCAACTCAGAGTAGCTGGGTTGAAAGTGGAGGTTTCCATTGGTGAAACAGAGGAGGAGATCATTGATGATTTCTTGAGTTATTGGGAAAATCCAGATCAGCTGGATGATGTAAAATCTTGTATTTTTATAGCTGATAATTGTGATGTGATTACAGGTTTTAATGAGGAGGATGCGCAGTCTTGTGAAGCTGTCACAAGTATGGAAAAGAATATTTCAGGAGATAAATACTCTGAAGAATAAAGCAGTGATACTTTTGTATTTGAAGCTGTTATAGTACAAGAGGAAGTTCTTGTGAATGAGGAAGAGGATCAGCTTGAAGAGCTGGCATATAAACCAACAGTTGAGACTGTTGAACTTTGTGATTTTCAAACTGAAAGTTTGTGTATGAATGTAGGGACTGTAAGTGATGGTGAAATGCTTCAGCAATGCCACAGAGAAATTGCATTATTGGAATATTTGTTGGTAAATTCAGAGTATGACAGGGATATTGTAGCAAAAGGCAGAGTTCATTTCAGTGAACAGAAAGATATCATGGAAATAGATGGTGTGAAGAAAGGACTGGTTGACAGTCTTGAGAGTTTTTTAGAGAATTTTTTGGGCAGAGAGAATCAACATACTGATGAGCTGATTGAAATGGAGAATTCATGACAGCATACTGAAGTGTTGGCAAAGGAGGACGAGGCACTGATGCAGGAGGATTAGCTCGGAAAAATACCTTGTATTTTATTTAAACTAGGGGTCTCATGTTTTTGAGAAAATATTAATTTCATGTAAATATTAATATTATTTTTGAGTGATTAAATTATATTTTTAATTAATTATATGTGAGGATTTGTAATGTTTCCAAATAACTGGAAAACATGAGAGAAATTAGACTTGAGATATTGAAGAATTAATTAAGAGGCCTAAGTTAGATTTTACTTTCAAGGTTTTAGGGATAAAAATCTAGATTTTAGGGCTGTTGAGATATTTGAGGATTTGTTACCAAAATTTGTTCAATTCAATTTGTATAATTAATATGCCTCAAAGGCAAAACAGATCAGTTCAGAATAGAATAGGGAGAGAGGTAGAAGATAGGGTTTTTTCCTGTAAGTCTACGGACAGTTGAAAGGGCCATGGATTTTGAATATCTGGCCATGAACAAAAAGTTCTTGTAATTGTTTGTTTATATATATATATATATGGGAATTTTGACTTTTGAGCCATACGCACATTGTTGAATTCGATTCTGTATGAATATGTTTGATTTTAATAAACTTTGTGATGTGACTCTGCTCATGGGTGAAGGAATCGATATCATTAAATATCGATATTGCAGTTAATAATTGAAGAGAGAATCGATTTAAGTTAATATTAATTCATGCTGTGAGTTGAATGGAATCTATAGTTGTGAAAAGGACGTAGGAAAAATCGATCATACAGGAGGAAGATTTAAATACAGACTAACAAATGGCGCCAGCAACTTGAGGGTTAATGAAGATGATATAACACTATTGTGTGATCAATCAAAATATCAGGCGTAGAAAGCAATCTCAGATCAGACGTAGAAGGCGTTGAAATAAGTTAAAGGCGTAGTTCTAAATCCGAGGTGGCATAGAAGAAGTTCTGGTATCGAGTCTGGCTTTGACCAAAATTGAACGTGTAAGTATTTGTTTGTTTAGAGCGATATCAGATATGATACACTGGTGCTCATTTAAATCCATTTGAAACCTCTTTAAATTATGTGCGGTTTTGTCTATGTGGAAGAACCGTTGAGTTAACTATTTGATAAAGAACGCAGGGAAGTTAATCGACAGGTTGTGCTTATGGAATCCGGCATCAAGACCTGTTAGATTGAAGTCAGACTGGTTAATATCGATCCACAGTAAATTTTAAGTGATAGCAATGAGGTCACATTCAGCAGAAGGTCAAGTTCGAAAGGAGCATAGCTCGTAGACAGTTAGATTGTTCCCGAATCATAGAGGTATTAAAAGTGGAACAAACATCTTTACTAAGCATATGAAGAATGATGAAGAACAAGATATTAAATCTACAATCGATCGATTCTTCAGAATGGAGAAGGTTGGGTTTAAAAAGGGCGGAATCCTGAATTTCCTGAAACGCTGAGGTCCTGAACTCATTTGTTTGGGTGGAATTGAGAAAGAACGGAATTGCGATAAATTTCCAAGTCCACGCACAGAGGCAGAGGCGTTAAGTCGACGTTGAAGTGAATGGTAAGTTAATGTGGGGCCAATTGTTGTTGGCATTTGAATTTTAAAGCCTGAGTTATGTAATTACCGCAGAGTGTGAAAGCATTAGTCAAATGAAGAATGAATCGAAGGCGCATTATGAATTTTCATAGGCACTCATGGAGGTACGCACCTTCATATTTATCATGGGCAGGTGTTTCAGGGAAAATCACCCTAGAGGTTTGTTGGGCTTAAACCTCCACAGAGCAGGGGCATGCTACTTAAGAAGGAATCACACAACCATACATGTTCATGAAAAACTAAATAGAGTAGAACGAGGAAGTTACCCGTAGGTCCTACGGTTGAAGCAGATCCCGCGGGGTCCAAACCCCCAGCAACCCTTCTTCCTTCTTAACCTGGAAGACAAGAAGAAACAAGCACGAAGAACTGGTTGTACAACATATATCTACTCTAAATGTTAGTGAAATCCATATAAAACATCAGATAAACCATAATGAATGCTCAAATAACAATATTTTCATGTATACAAGCAGACACTAACACGTATATTTCGGGAACAAGATGGTACTTCTGTATTATAAATAGCATGTACAGAAATAACGAGTGGAGAGATCACCTGAATCCTTCCACGATCTTCGAGCAGACCATCGTCCGGATCCGTCCCGCCCTTGCCTCACTAAGATTCCTTCCAAACTGGTGCATACGAGATGACATGTAGGGAGATGAGCATCTCAAGGAAACAAGGGTTTCCTGTAATGAACTGGGAAAGTGCAGGAGGCACGGGGAATCAGACTTGGATAGGGAATACCAACAGAGTATAATATCAATAATTCTCTCCCTCTCTTAGGCCATACACATGAGGGGCTTTTATACTCCCTCCAAGTAGTTTCAATAGTTGGAAACAGTTGGCCACGTGCTGGGGTGGTTGAACTACCTGAGTAACCATCAACCCAGCCCGAAAATAGGGAATTTTTATATATTTTTTTAATGATTTTAATGGCATACGCGTAAAAGTGCATGTGGACTCGCGTATACACGCGAAGAGTGGCATAATCGCGTGTGGGGATTTTTTACTTGTTTTAGTGAATTTGTCCAAGTCTTTGTGGGAATGGGTGCCCAAGCCATAAAAGCAATCATGAATCATATGAAGAGGTGAGAAATGATGCTATAACGGTCCCCCCTAATATGAGGTCGGAAAAGGTACATGATGGCCAAATGTATTATGCATAGAAAGAACTGAGGACAGAGGACTTCACAGTTCCAGCACTGCCAAAAACCAATAGAAAACGGAGGTCAACTCTCATCTTTGAGCGGGTATACCATGCTCGGTCGAAATATATCATATAAATGCGAATAATTCAACATGTATACAAGTATATTTGGGCGAAAGTACCTGATGAATCATACGAGCATGGTCGATATGGTTACACTTGGGGTCCAAGTATCACATATCGGTACAGTCAAGGATGTTGGATGCAGAGCGTCGATCAGAGCGGATCTCAATGCAAATCTTAAGAAATTGGAACAAACGGTACTATCACGCAACTCGGGAGCCAACATATAGGATGCTGCTGTACTGAATTGCAACATATAAGAGTGGACGACATCACTGGCAGAAACTGAATGGACTGTCAAAAGTGAACCAAGAAATTCTGATGCAACCCGAGGTCTTCACCGATCACTATGGCACAATTCTACACAATGGGAATAAATGAGCTGAAGTCGACCATGTGAGAAATCGTTGGATTACCGGTCAATGATCTATACCGTTAACCAACACGAGACAACCCATCTATAATGAAAATGAGTGTCAAGGTGCCCCAGTACAATCTAACAAGTGCAAATGAATGAGTTGAAGTCGAACACTTGAAAGAATCTACCAATCAGGAGGCAATAATGAATCCCCATGGTCGATAGTGAAGAGTCTGCCACTGATGACTTAAAACCCTAAGGCACTGACAAAAAGACTCTAGACCTTATTCCCAGAGCAATGAGTCGGAGTCGATGGGAAAAGATCTACTGGAAGGAAGGCATTAAGGCATCCCACATCAGTCCAGCGCGAGTGTAACCCGCAGGCCAAGATTTGGAAGGAATCGGACGAAGTAGAGTGATGGAACCAAAACCGAAGTATGTTTCCGACGTGCACAAGATGAAGCTAGCACACGGAAGAAACCCTCTGAACCAACCAATAATGAAAGCTGACACAGAGGCGAGAAATCCACCGATAGGGTCAAATGGAAATCAAGGTACTGCACGAATCCCAAATGTGATAATGTGTGCTGACGTCGAACACAGGGGAAACCACTCAGTCAAAGACCCATGATGATGATCAAATGCTGAGCACGAGGTCACCTATCAATGATGGAAATAGGCCCAAGGTGCGGCTCTAGGCTTGCTCTCAGAGCAATGTGTCGTAGTCAATAAGAGACAAACCCGCCGGCAAGAAGTCAATGGAGACCTTCTCAAACCAGCACGAGCAGAAGATCAAAACATCTGATGTGATAGAACATGATACTGACAAGACCGGGAAGGCCGACTGAATAATGAGTCAAGAGACACCGCAGAATGGCCGACTCAGGCTAGACTTCCCTTGAACAAAAAGCACGACTCTGTGATGACCATGGCAGTAAAAAGTGACACTGTATAAGTCTGTCTCGCAGGAGGCAAAACAAACTCTCCATATGATTGGAAGAGATAACCAACCGGGGGAGAACTGACAAGTGAAACATGGTAAAGGCTGAACCTAGGTCAAAACTAAAAACCATCCCAAATGAAGGAAATATATATAAGTATATGTGCTTTGTTCAAGGGCGACAAACTGACTCTGTACTGCCATCAAAATAACGAAGATACATCCCGTTCCCGCTCTTTTTGTTATATTTAATTTTTTTTTCTTTTTCATATAATAAGCCTGAAAAAGAATAAAAGAATGCTATGGTACAATGGATAGAACGAGTATCAAGAAAGCAGATGCACTAGTTCCTGGGATTGGAACAATCCTATGCTCAATGCAAGGTGGCGAAAACTGGTCAGTGATACTCAGAGGAATGTTCCATCCATGGGTAAAAAGGTGTCAAGTCGTGATAGCTAAGTGCATGCAATGGTTAACTTGTACAGAGAGTCAAGGTCAAAAGTTGGCTTAAACATTGAGTCCAAATGAAGCCGGCTAAAGGCCAGGATAAACAAGTAGCCAATATGCAATGCAATAATACAACTTAACAACACCAGGGAGCCTCTAGGGTAAAAGCCAGAAAAAATGATAGTGATGAAGAAGAAGAATGAAGCTTCAACACATAAGACATGGAGGGACTAAAGAGGACTCTCGAGCCTACATAAAACGCAGCATGGGCAACAAGTGATAGCGAGGAACTAACTAGGAAGCCCATGTAAAGGAAGGCTCTACCACCAAGTCATGATTAAATAATCGACGAGTGAAATGGGTGTAATAGTCATGACCTAATGGGATCGACCCTATGGCAAGTGATCAGTATGGAGGCTAGTATGCAAGATGCAGCGGAAAGTGATTTCCCTAACCTATATGCCAGTGAAGATCATATACCTGCCGTGACGAGTCGGTAATCATGGATCAAAAACCAGGAAAAATCTCAAAAATCGTCAAAATGTACCTGAAAACATACCAAACTGGGCACTTCCAAGCATCCGAGTTATGCAGCTTAAGATAGATCGAAAAAATGAGCATAACAGATTTTTGCGAAAATTTTCAACTTTTTAGGCATAAATAGACAAATTACCTCATATTTGGTTCATTATTGCATTGCTGATTTGGAAAAAAGTGCTCTGGAGCAAAAAACTTCTTTCATCAAATCAGGAACAACCGACCGTCGAAACGCACCGAATTTTCAGGTAGGCTCCTCAATCATCCTTGCAAATCATTTTTTCCATTTAGAAATTAAAATTTAGTGAATTTTACCATTAAAACCCTTGCTAAAAAATGCGGACTTGCGCATACGCGGGTTCATAACAGGAAAGTCGCGTATACACGCGACTGTGCAAAGAAAAAGTCGCGTATGTGCAGGTCCGAATCAAAAAATGCGTGGCTAATGCATGATTTAATGAAATTTGACAGGATGACAATCTCATGGAGGGAGCGTGAACATAGCGCAATTGATCAAGAGGTCATGCAAGATCGAACAACGCAAAATATCCTTCGGAATTGCGGATTGTTCAAATTCTTCAAAATGCCAAATATGAAAAGCAATCCTCGGTTGCTAGAAATGCTCGTCAATTACTGGGAACCAGAACAATATTGTTTCGTGATAGATCAGATGCCAGTACGCATTGAAGTGGAAGACATATACTTTATTACTGGACTCTCCCGGAGGGGAGAACCAGTAGACTTGCACGGGAAGCCCCTGGGAGGGCTAACCGTGGAAGACTATGTCCACGTGTATTGCGTAGAGGGTTCCAAAAAGGTTGGAACTCAGATTGCAATTAAAGATTTACGGGATTTGCACATGAAAATCCTCCTTTTCACCATTGGCAGAGTGGCAGGATCTACCTCCCTACATCAGGCGTCCAGGACGCAAATGAGCATAGCAGTAGAATGCTTGACTCATGTGTATGATTGGTGCACAGCCCTTTTACTGAACATGAAACAACAGTTGACCTCAATCCGCCAAGCAAAGACCAAACACTTTGGCTACGGTACAATTTTGACAACATTCTTCTTTGAGAAGATTCCAGCATTGAGACCCAGAGTTATCTCTACCATCAGTAGCCCATGGGACCCAAGAATTGCCCGTTGGGCGGACATGATGAAGAGATTGGGGGGTAGTGAGGTACCCCGGACCACATGGGACGATGAGTTCTTCCGCTGGTGGGGAGAACAAATCATCGCAGTGGACGACTATCCCTATGCCGGGATGGACTTTCGTGGAGATCCAGATCTAGTTCTTCCACCAGGCACAGCATGGGGCACAGTCGGTAAGTTTGCAAATTTTTTTGACTTATATAATTTTTTTGGATTTTTTCAAATATGTATGAAAAAATGAAAATAAACATGTTTTTGATTGGATTCATAATGACTAATAATGTAAACATGATCATGATACAGATGTTGGACCAGTGCGTCCTGAGGGTTTCCCGCGCCACAAGCGCTGCAGGGGCGAAGCAGATACAGTGGATTCAGATAGGACCCTCCAGGCTGTGCAGAGGAATTTGGAGGGGTTAACCCGCCAAATACCTATGGCTGCCGTGGAAGACCTCCCAGAAGCCATCCAGAGACGGGTGGTAGGAGTGCCCCAAGACTGGGTACGACTATTCCGCCGAGTTGCCACCGCGGTCACGTTCTATAGGAACACGACTTCTGGGCAGGGACCTCAGTAGTAGACAGATATTATGTATTAGATGACTGTATATTCTTTTTTGAGACTGAACATGATCGGGCATAAGCCCAAGTTTTGTATGACCTTATGGATCCAAATTTTGTAAAGTTTTTGAACACTCTGATGATATATATACATCGATATTTGATGTGATGTGATAAATGTATCAAAATGTATGATGTTTTTGATGATTAAAATTTTATTGTATGGAATGATTAATATGCCAATCCAATGCTTGATTAGCTATTGAGTCAGCAAACCAATTGTCAGCTCGAGGAATATGAATGAAAGTTAAAAATTGAAATGACCTTTGTAACAAACGTACCCTCAAGAACAATCGTAATAAAAATGGATCTCGTACCCGATAAGTGTTGTTCAACTGCGACACCACCAGCTGAGAGTCCAAGAAAACTACCAACGAATCAACACCCAAACTACGATGGTAGATGAAAAAGCTGGGTGTGATACGCTGTATATTATTGGAGGCAGGGACAGTACGGACCCTCTTGATGTGACTGACCGGAAGGATAATGAAGCACCCAAGCCGTGGAAGCTAAGTTTTCGGTGTGTCTACTAGCACCATCAGCGAAACCAAAATGACTCATGACATCCAACACAACCTGCCAAAGCAGATCAAAAACATCACCAACTCATCAAAGATCGAAAATCAACCAGATATGTACAAAGCAAAAACTACTATATACAAAAGCAACATGCCAGGCCGAAGCCTAGGCATAATACTTCTTCAAATAGAGCCCATTTTGGGGCTCCGGCAACTCGTTCCCTTCGAAATCAACCAAGGTATACGCTCCTTTCTTAAGGACTTTTTTAACGATAAAGGGGCCATACCACATAGACTTAAACTTTCCTGCCCCCAGGGCATCTTTTTCTTGGGCATAGACCAAAACAAGGTCACCTTCTGAAAAAACCCTGGGTTTGACCGCCTTATCATACTGAACTTTAACTCGGTTTTTATGCGCTTCATTCATCGTGGCGGCATCCCGACGCTGCTCATCGAGATGTTCCAGATGAAGAAGCCGTTCTGCCAGACTAGAAGTGTCAGGAAGAAGTTCAATAGCTAATTTAAGAGAAGGAATCTCGCATTCAATAGGAAATACGGATTCCACCCCGTGCACTAACTGAAACGGAGTAAAGCCAGTTGCAGTTTTCACTGACGTCCTGTATGCCCAAAGTGCGGGATATAGCATAATATGCCAGTTGGATCTAGCTTTATCAATTGTCCTTTGAAGAATTGTCTTCAAGGATTTATTCACGGCTTCCACTTGCCCATTGGCTTGAGGATAATATGGAGATGAATGCTCCTGCCGGAAACCCAATTTGAGAGCCAACTCAGCCATCATACTATTCTGAAAATGACTGCCATGGTCAGTGAAAATATCTCTAGGAATACCAAAGCGAGCGATAACTTGATTGAAAAGGAACAAAGCTGCAATCTCACCATCATTCCCAAAAGTAGGCATAGCCTCGACCCACTTCGTAAAGTAGTCTACTGCTACGATAATGTACTTGTGACCTTTTGCCGAAGGCGGGTTACAAGTAGTATAATCAATACCCCACTTTGTAAAGGGTCTGACAGTAACGACTGGAAAAAGTGGAGCTGGATGAGCGCGCATTTTTCGAGTATAAACCTGACACGGATGACACTTCTTGACCGATTCAATACAATCTTTGAAAATCGAGGGCCAAAAGTATCCAGCACGCAAAATCTTTTGGGCTGTAGCAAGCCCAGATAAATGACCCCCACAAGCTCTACTGTGAGAATCATTGAGCACAGCCTCAGCTTCTTCGAAAGTTAAGCAGCGTCTCAGGATTGAATCAACCCCTCGACGGTATAAAGCATCACCAATAATCAGATAATTCTTGGCCAAGTGACGCAGCTTACGACGCTCATATTTCGAAAAAGTAGAGGGAAACTTCACAGTCTGGAGATACACAATGATATCCCCGTACCAAGGATCCTGTGAAGAGATAAGAAACAAGTGTTCGTCCGGAAAGGACTCATCATAGATCATCTCTTCTCCACAGGGCAACTCGGAGATCAATTCCGCAAAAACTAATGATTTCTTGGATTTGGCAGACATAAACTCAAGATCAAATTCCTGTAAAATCACAATCCATCGATTGTATTTGCCCCCAATCACTCGCCTACTGAGGACAAACTGAAATGGATTGGCTACTGCCAAAACATAAGTTTTACGAAGAATAATGTAATGCCGGAGTCGCTGCACAACATGGACTGCTGCTAAGGCTAACTTTTCTATCGGAGTGTACCGGAGTTCAGGTCCTACCAAGCCTCGACTAAGGTAGTAAATAACATGCTCTACAAGAGCATCATCCTCCTGAACCAGAATAATACCGATGGTAGATTTTGCTGCTGCCAGATACAAAAGGAAATCTTTTCTATAATCAGGTGGACTCAATAAAGGAGCAGAGGTCAATGCTTTATTCAAAGCATTGAATGAGCGTTGAGCGTAGTCGTCCCAAAGAAAAGGAAATCCTTTCTTCAACAGTCTCATAAATCCCGTTTTAACTTCAACATAATTTACGATAAATCTCCGAAGAAAATTAGACTTCCCTTGAAGACTTTCAAGCTGACGAATTGAGGACGGGGGAGGCAATCGAAGTATTGCCTCAACCTTGAAGGGATCTACCCTTATCCCTTCCCTAGACACAATGAATCCCAATAGTCGATCGGATGTAACTGCGAAAACGCACTTGTTCGGATTCAATCTAATCTTATAGAACCGACATTATTCAAATATTTGCCGGAGGTGACCAGGATGATCCATCCTCTTTCGAGAATGAGCAGCTAAATCATCTAAGTACGCCTCGATAATCTTTTTGATGTCATGAAAGGCATATGACATGGCCCGCTGAAAGGTAGCCCCAGCATTTTTAAGACCAAAAGGCATCTTCTTGTATGCAAATGTACCCCAGGGACAAATAAAGTCAGTCTTATGTTGATCTTCAGGACGGATAGTAATTTGATTATATCCGGAGAAACCGTCCATGAAGGAGAAAATCTCATTACCGGCACACTCGTCAATGATATGATCGATAAATGGTGTGGGGTAATTATCTTTAGGACATGCTTTATTTAGGTCTCTGAAATCAATGCACACTCGAATCGTTCCTTGCTTTTTATCTACGGGAACGAGATTTGAAACCCATTCAGTCAAAGGAACAGGGAAAATAAATCCCGCCTTAAGCAGCTTCTCAACTTCAGCTTTGATAGCTGTTGCCTTCCTAGGATTGACCGGACGAAGTTTTTGCCTCATCGGCTTAGCGTTTTCATACGTCTTGATCTCATGCTAGACAATAGATGGGTCTATTCCATGCATTTCCTCATAAGACCAAGCGAATACATCCCTATACTCTTTAAAGAGCTCGGTATAAATTTGAACCTCTTCACGGGAACATTCAGCTCCAATGAAGACATTCTCAATAATATTGGGATCCCTGGAAATGTTCACCGGGATAGTAGGAGAGATCATAGCCAGGTTCCCTTCAGCATAAACCTGTGTTGGTGCTAAAGGGTTCAAGACTGGGTGAACAGGACCAGGAGTCGGAGGACTTGGAAAACTTGTTTCAACTTCGCTCAAGTCAGGTAAGAAGTAAGATCGATGATGAAAATCATCCCACGGTCTATCTATACCAGTCATGGCTTCCAGGATGGCCTCTTCAGATGGAAGAGTGGTATCAAGACAATCCTGGGTAGAAGAAGAACTAAGTGTCCAAGCCGGAGCCACATCACCATCTAACTCTTCTGGTGAAAGAGGAGCTGGGATGGATTCTGCAGAGTCAACAATAGACTGATATGCAATCTCAGCTGCAGAAATTGGAAATTCCATTCCACCCACTTGACCTTCCGCTAATGTGGCAGTAGGGGAAGGTAAGGTCCAAGGGTCCGAAAAATAATGAGTTCTGAAGAACTCTCTTCGAAGAGGAGCCTTGGAGGATGAAATAGCATTAATATGAACCGTAGGAGGAGGAATATCAAAAGTACCCATCAAGGAAGAATACATTTCAACTCCTAAATTCTCAATAGGCACCTTAGTATTATCCAACTTAGGAATATATGAGTCAGTAGACGCATTCGGGTCTACAGGAGGACAGTCCAGTTGATCCATTGTAACAATCCTCCCTTCGTGGGGGAAACATATAATTCGAAATAATGAGGATGCAATGGCATCCATCTCATAAATCCAATTTCTCCCCAACAGAAGGTTGTAGTCCAAGCTTGCATCCACTACCTCAACCTCTATATTGACAGTTTTGCCCCCAACACAGATGGGCAAAGCTGGGACAATACCATGGGGCCTGTGAGAATGACCGTCGAACGCAGTCAGAAGAGTGGTAGATGGAACAACTTTGGGAGATCCAAGTGTCTTCCAGCATGCGAGAGACATCACGCATGTGGAAGCACCCTCATCGACAACCGTCCGAAAGATGTTACACTTCCGGTACGATGATTTAATATGAAAAGCCATGTGATGAGGAAGTCTCTTCTTAAAATTAGTCATATCAAAAGTAATCAGAAGAGAATTTTTCGGATCAATAGCCCCAATGGCAGTGAGCAAAGCACTACGCTGAGCCGGACAAGACTGGAGTACCTCTAAAGCTAACATAGCACAAGGACTCTGCGCCAGATCTTCCACAATCGAGTAGTTCTGGGCAGCCCTAGCATTTGGATTAATCGTTGATCGCTTAGAAGATGCTTTGGGCATCCGAGGCATAGACTCAATAGTAGGCTTCGTAATGTGAAGCGGCTCAGTAGCATCAGGAACTTCCTTAGCTTTCGAAGACTCTTCTCCGCCATAATCACGGGATCTCGTAGCGATATCCGCGTGAGCACTCATCATAAAAATGTTCGATGGAATTTCCCCTTCCTGGGTGCTCCCAGAAGAAGCCCCAGGATTTTGGTTCGTGCCAACAACTAATTGCTGCCCTTGGGGAAAAGGGTTTGTTAACACAGCCTGGGAACTAGAAGAACCCTGCTGGGCTAACAAGCGCTGCGCATCCTGAATTTTAGGGCAAAGGTGTGTGAGATGGTCTCCAGTACACAACTTGCATGGAAACTTCACTTTCTTTTTCTCCTTTGGACCCTCACCAACACGCTCGTTGGTTTTATTTTCATTACCCTTCCCGTTCTTGCCCTTCTTCTTGTTATTTCGTCCCTTCTTCTTCCCATCGGATTGTTGATTTCCTTTGGGATCAGAAGCTTGGACAACATTTATTGACAAAGACTGGGAAGGCAATGACTCAGCAGGCACAACCTAGCTAGAAGGAGCAGATTGCAAAGACAACTGCTGTAGTTGAGTAAGAAGGCTGGCTGCACCACTATTGATCGATCCGACAAGCCCATCACCATGAGGACAGAGCTTATTTTTTGATAAATCTAATTTGGAGTGAGGAGCATTGGGCAAATATTTATAAAGGACCCCAGACTGAGAATAGATCAGTTCCAGCTGCTGGGCCCTAAAAATGGCCTGCTCCTCAGAAAATACCCCAGATAGGGATACATCTTTCGAAATATCTGACTGCAGGGATTTGAGAAACCATTCGAGAAGGAATTCTCCTGGAATATGAGCTTTAATAAGCCTCTTCCTTCTCCTCCATTCCTGAATGTGATCAGAAATGTGGGTTGCCTCGTCCTGCTTAAAATTAGCCAGGAGTTCCGTCCCAGCCTCATATCGGACAGGCAACTGAAAATGGTTTAGAAATGTGACAGCCAGTTCTCCAAATGTAGCAAAACTGCCCCCAGTTAACTCGATATACCATTTGGCAGCGTTTCCAGTTAGGGTGCGTTGAAATAATCTCAACCTAATCGAATCATCGATCAGGGAGTTCGAAGAACACCATAAGTGGAAAGTGGTGATGTGGTCAGCCGGATCCTCTCCATTCTTACCTTCAAAATTTGGAATATCTGAAGGAAGTTTGGTTGAGACCGGAGGCCACTCCGGACTATAACGAATCGGATCATTAGTCAACTTCGACAGATCTAGCAAGTTTAACGTTGCCAAAAAAGGTAAGCGAGGCGGAGCCTGAGGATTCCATCCTTGATGGGATGGGTTCCCAACATTCTGAAAAGAATACCCTGGATTTGATGAGGCACCAGGTTGCCAAAAAGGACTCGTAGAAAAAGGAGAAGAACCTCCTCCCCACGCCAAGTTACCAAAGCCCATACCAGTTCCCCCTGCTGAAGTATTAAATGAAGAGGAAAGCCCCTGGTAGGGGTTCCAGGCATTAGATAGAGGAGAAAAATTCTGATAAGCACTCGACGAAGGGAAAGAAGCATTCACTTGATGACCTGCGTAAAACTAATTCCCTGCCCCCGCTGTAGTGAACACAGGGTTCCATCCTGTAAAAGTAGTCAAAATTTTCCCCCCATACCAAGGGTTGAAACTCTGGGTCTGAGAAGTAAATGGAAAGGACCCTAAAGAAGGATTCGAACTAGGAATGTGTCCAGTTCCGAAGGGGAACCCTTGGAAAGAAGCTGATCCACTAGCCATGGAAGACATGGGTGTAGATCCAGCTGCAGCAGTGGAAAAGGAAAAAGAGGGATTCCCACTAGAGGGCATCCCTGAACAGAAGGGACCAGAATGAGAAGCATGTGCTTCGGTGAAACCAAAGCCAAACACAGCAGCACTAGAAGCAATCGAAGATAAAGCAATAGTTCCTCCTCCTTCAACAGAAGCAGGAGTCTGAATGCCTGCAGCACTCACGGCAGAAGCCGCGTTCCCAGTCGTGGCCATCGAAAGGTATGAATGATACGAAAGATCTTCCGGTCTCTCAGACTCAGGTCCGATGTACTAAACAATGAACGTATAATCAGGAGGAAGAGGAGATGGACCTGACGAAGGAGGTTCATGTACTTCTTCAATTTGAAAATCTTCTTCATGAGGAAATAAAACTCACGAGGTGAGCGGAACGCTCCTCTCGGAACCGACACCAGAATCAGCTATGAAACCTTCAGACCTTTGTGGAGGATCTCTCTCCACTACGTCAGACACCACAGGGTGGTAACCACCTGCTAAATCACTCCTACGCCTTCTCGAAGAAGGCTCTGGACTCTCGGGAGATAACCCCCGGATTCTCCTTGATCGACGAGGCGCTTGATCAGCCACTTTTATAGATTTTAAATTAGACTCAAAAAAGTGAAAAGCTAGGCAAGCTAGGAGCAAAGAGCACTCACTAAAAGAAAAATCCCTGAGATACAATCAAGCAAACAGCCTCCAAGTATTTCCGCTCCGGGTGATGAGGACCGGACACCAAAATATAGGAAAGCGAAATATAGGACCTCCCGAAAGCAGTTTGGGATGATTAGGGCCCAGAACAACTAGCGAAGGTATCAGAAATAGTTATGCCGACCTCCTAACGACAGCCTTTGCCGGCTCAAGCACCCAAGATTCGCAAGGCCCCCCCCAGAAGTACTGCTGAAAGTGATGCGACGTCTGCCTCAGGTACCACAGGTATTCCCCCCCGCAGTCACCTGTGTGGAACCTAGGAGTGGCAACTATGGGCACCAGTCCATGTCAGAAGCCGGGCGGAACGGTCTTGAGGTCAGATTCAGCTAATCGGAGAGGGGGAATCCCTCTTTTCAGCCTTCACTTCCCCTCGCGCTTGACTCTCTGGAGGAGAGCTTTCCCGGTCCACCTAACGGAGCTGGATTTCGCTCAATTAATCAACTTCTATGTTTTGTTTGAGCAGCCTTGGAGATTTAACTCTCCACTCACCTAATCCAAGGCCCTACAACCTAGCTAGTTGGTGTATGACACTTAGAAAACTTGCTAGTTTATTTTAAATTATATCGCTTATTTTAATGGGCTGTTATGTTAAGTCAGAAGGATGTGGAAATGAAACTTATGGTGTTTTGACGCAGAAAGAAATTAATAAAAACCAAACTACATGCAAAATGCAGTTATTGTCTTTCGATGAAAAGAAACTTCTACACGGGTTCTACGAGATTAAATATTGTATTTTTTCTTTTCAGATAGCAAACTCACACTCACAAAAACTATAAAAGTGACTAAATGATTAAATGCATCTAATGCAAATCACTACAAGCATGCAAATCCTAAGATGCAAATCTCCTAAAGTAGAGTGAAATTTCCCAAAAGTCCTTCAGTTTTAACTCTCCTTGGTTGTCTAGAAAGCTAGTTCCCGAAGTCAAGAACTCTTAATATGAAGACAACAAAGAATGCTTAAAAACAAGAGGAAGAAATGAATGACAACTCCCTTCCAAAATCAAGCCAAAATCCGAAGGCAAGAAACTTCAACCAAGCTTCAAAAGACACAAAGAAACGAAAACAAAAATGCAAAAACAAAAGCAAACAACAAAGCAATTTTTTTTTTTAGATTTTGTGTTTTATAAAAGAGTTCGAAAAGACCAATTAAAACTATAAAATTCCAAGCCAATCAATACTGAATTTCAAGCAAATACTTCCAAAAATGCTGCAAATCTTATAAGGCTAACTAGTAGCAAGATCAATACAAGCAAAAGAAGACAAGAAAACTCAGCCACTCAGCCTAAAATAATAGTGCAATCCTGCCGCAAGCAAAAACTCCAAAGAACCAAAAAAGACTCTTCAAAAGTTGCAACAATACCTAGCCAACTGAACTCAAGAAAACCAATCAAGAAATGAGAAAAAATCATAGTGCAAAGCAAACACAAAGATAGGAAAGAGTAAATGAGCGGGAGCTCTCTGTTCTGATAAAGCAGAACAACCAAGAATGCCCAGAAACCGATCTTGGTACTCAAACCAGAAGTGCCAGCACCAGAAACAACACTTTGCCAAAAAGACTAGTTTTCAATCAAACGAAAGAGAGAAAAGACCAAAGACCACCTTCTTCACAATCTAGAGAGTACAAAGACATTGTAGGAACAGGTCTCCACAGCCAGAAAGGACTAAAAAGTCAAGAAATCCAAAAATTCAAAATCTGCCTAGGTATACGCTACTTCACAGTTCAGCAACAAGCGTGCATACGCGACTGTGCTAAAGGAAACACGCGTATACGCGACTTCCTTTAGACAAAATTGCGTGTATACGCGACTGTGTGCATAAAAAAGTGCGTATATAAAGGTAAATAGTGAAAAAACAAAAAGGATCAAGCCTAGATAAGAAACCAGGACTTCAGACTGACTGAGAAAAAGTAAACTGGACTGCAAATGAAAGTTAAAACTGTCGGCAACCTATCAAACAGCTGAAACCACCCAACAGGGGAGTCACAAGAATGTGATCCCCAGCAGAGTCGCCAGTTCTGTTTCGGGGAAAATCACCCTAGAGGTTTGTTGGGCTTAAACCTCCATAGAGCAGGGGCATGCTACTTAAGAAGGACTCACACAACCATACATGTTCATGAAAAACTAAATATAGTAGAACGAGGACTACGGTTGAAGCAGATCCCGCGGGGTCCAAACCCCCAGCAACCATCCTTCCTTCTTAACCTAAAAGACAAGAAGAAACAAGCACGAAGAACTGGTTGTACAACATATATCTACTCTAAATGTTAGTGAAATCCATATAAAACATCAGATAAACCATAATGAATGCTTAAATAACAATTTTCTCATATATGTAAGAAGACACTAACACGTATATTTCGGGAACAAGATGGTACTTCTGTATTATAAATAGCATGTACAGAAATAACGAGTGGAGAGATCACCTGAATCCTCCCATGATCTTCGAGCAGACCGTCGTCCGGATCCGTCCCGCCCTTGCCTCACTAAGATTCCTTCCAAACTGGTGCATACGAGATGACATATAGGGAGATGAGCATCTCAAGGAAACAAGGGTTTCCTGTAATGAACTGGGAAAGTGCAGGAGGCACAGGGAATCAGACTTGGATAGGGAATACCAACAGAGTATAATATTAGTAATTCTCTCCCTCTCTTAGGCCATACACATGAGGGGCTTTTATACTCCCTCCAAGTAGTTTCAACAGTTGGAAACAGTTGGCCACGTGCTGGGGTGGTTGAACTACTTGAGTAACCATCAACCCAGCCCGAAAATAGGGAATTTTTATATATATTTTTAATGATTTTAATGGCATACGCGGAAAAGTGCAGTTGGACTCGCGTATACACGCGGAAAAGTCTGGGCATAATCGCGTATGGGGATTTTTACACTGTTTTTTAGTGAATTTGTCCAAGTCTATAGGAATGGGTGCCCAAAGCCATAAAAGAAATCATGAATCATATGAAGGTGAGAAATTATGCTATAACAACAGGTTTATTATTGCGTTGAATGGGATGGTGTTTTGCATTCAAGGACTGACAGACATGTAGTTTTTGTGTGGACCAATGCTATTTTAAATGTTTTGCGTATAGGTTGGTTGACATTAGAATGTATAATTCCATACGGTTGGTTTGATTAAAACGATGTCAAGCTTGTTTAAGAAAAAAACAAGGACGCACATATAGAATGGAAACAAATTTGATTTGTTAAATTCTTGGCATTTGGGTGGTGTAATTAAGTGCATGATATCTATATGCTTTGAGATTAATTAATCAAATCTGAATTTTTGAGTTGAGATAAAGTAAGCCTTGGGCTTAATTAAAAATGGAGAATTTAAATAAAACCATAGGGTTTTAGAGTCTTTTCCTAAGACTTTTGGGAAAAGCCTACATTTGTGAAATAACCTTGTTGGGATTTGAATGGAAATCGAGGAATGAGAGTTATTGGGTTTTTTTAGAAATCCTTAGTTATGGGTTTTGATGAGCTTCGATATGAAGTTTTAAAGTGGGATTGTATTGAAGTTTGGGTTTGATTGAATGAACGAATTGAGTTGAAGTATGGTTTTTCATAAATCATAAAAAGTTGTGAACATATGTACAAGCTTCCGCAAATGATAGTGTGTGAATTTCCCTAATTTGGAGTTTTATTTGGGCAGTTATTTGAGATTCATTTGTATATGCATAGTATTGGAGAGATTCTGGGTTTGCAGGGTTTTCCTGCATCATTTTGGTATCAGAGCTGGAATAGCTCTATGCATGAAGATTCAAGTTTTTTTAATTGAGTTAATTGCATGCGATGAATGAATATCTAATTTTGAAGCTAATGAAGATTGCAGCAGAGAGATGCAGTGCAGTTGAAGAAGTGAAGCAAGATCAACATGATCTTGAAGGTGAGTTGGCAGATGATATTGAACTCTGGGTTGAAGGTTATGCTTGAAGAAATTGGTTGCAGGCATATTGAAGAAAATCTCAGCAGGAAGAAGCAGATCACAACTGGAGACTAGTGATGAAGGAGTCCAGCAAGGGATTCTAAGAGAGAGTGGCAGAACCTGAAGATTCAACATAGGTTGAATAAAGTTGCAGATGAGTGAAGCCTAAAGGAGCAGTGGAGAAATGCTCAAAGGGTTCCAGCAGAGGACTGGTGATTACCAAAAGACCAGATCCGGAGGAAGGGATTGGTTAGGTAAGTGGCAGCAGGAGAGTTTACTGTTGTAGAGGTTTGGTGCAACTCATGGGTGAGAAACTCATGGCGAAGGAGATGACTAATGAAATTCATAAAGGAGAGAGCAGAGGTTCAGAAAGAGGCCACAGTAGAAAGAGGGAGAAATATGCCAAGGCAAATGGCATAAGACAATAGTTAGCTGATGCGGAATATGACAAAGAGTTAGCTGAGATTAGGGAACAATTTTACAAACTGAAGATGAGGATAGAGGAAAGCCAGAGAGTGGGTTGGCTCATGAGGAAGAGAGTGAAGTGGCAGAGGCTACAACAGAAAAGAGATCAACAGATAAACATGCAGTTAACAGAAGAGATGAAAGAGCTCGAGCAGATGATGGATGTACAGTTGGGGTGTACACAACTCAGAGTAGCTGGGTTGAAAGTGGAGGTTTCCATTGGTGAAACAGAGGAGGATATCATTGATGATTTCTTGAGTTATTGGGAAAATCCAGATCAGCTGGATGATGTAAAATCTTGTATTTTTATAGCTGACAATTGTGATGTGATTACAGGTTTTAATGAGGAGGATGCGTAGTCTTATGAAGCTATCACAAGTATGGAAAAGAATATTTCAGGAGATAAATACTCTGAAGAATAAAGCAGTGATGCTTTTGTATTTGAAGCTGTTACAATACAAGAGGAAGTTCTTGTGAATGAGGAAGATGATCAGCTTGAAGAGCTGGCATATAAACCAACAGTTGAGACTATTGAACTTTGTGATTTTCAAACTTAAAGTTTGTGTATGAATGCAGGGACTGTAAGTGATGGTGAAATGCTTTAGCAATGCCATAGAGAAATTGAATGATTTTACGAGTGTTCGACTTCAACTCATTTTATTCACACTCGCTAGATTGTACTGTGCATCTTAGGGACCATCATCGTTATCGGTGGCCACTTTTGCATCTGTTAACAGTTTTCATTATCGACTGGTAATCAGACGATTTCTCACATGTTCAACGGCAGCTCCTTCATTCACATGTTGAGGAATATGCAGTTTAAGTGAATCGGCAGTCAAGACCTTGGGGCAAAGGTTACATCATTAGAGTTGTGTTCCCTTCCCCAAGTTGCGATATTGTTCATGGAGACAGCTTCTTCAACCTGATCCTGTTATGACAGACACTTCCACATTATGCTTATCGGTGGACATATTCTTCATATATCTATTCTGGAGAAATCATGTTGTTTAAGCTATTGAGCATGGGAATGCCCGACTCAAGGCAGATACTATATTTTCTGACATATGTTGTTGTTTCAGTTTTTCCTCAGTCTTTCAATCTCTTTATCTCTACTTCACACGTTGTAAAGTATTTCGGCCATCATCTTCATCTCTGACCTCACACTTTAGGGGGAATCTGTTACAGGTCAAAATACCTCCTCAACAGCTCAGAGGAGAAGACAAATATGGAAGGAATAAAAAGACCTAAATTAAACCTATTTCTACCAAGGTAACGCCTCTCTATAACAACACAAGAGAGTTATAATGTAGCTGATCAGTGAATGGGCCACGTTAGTGGCTAGGGAAATGCTCTGTTTACACTAGAGGGAAACGTTACCCATGTTTTAAGTTTGAAATGGGAAAAACCCACAGAGAATGATTTGAATCTCCAGATTTTTCTCACAAGAGATTTAGTACAAAAAGGAAACTACAAAGCACTAATCTCTTATTGGGCCTTGCCATAAACAACTGAACTCTCAAAGAAGGAAAAAACATATAGATTGGAGAAACATCTTGGTTTTTTCTATTCATAACCAGTGGAAAGAGAAGGGCAATGATTGCTCTCTCCATCTCCTATAAAATGGAGTTGAAGGCTCTTGGTTCAAGGTTGAAGGATTGTCCAAGTTTTTGAATACTTGTGAAGTAGAGATCATTTTTGTAGTGTGAATGTCAAAGGTCAAAGAGGTTCATTAAGAACTTGTTGATCAAGACAACACCACTTTGAGATATAGAGAGATTAGAAGGCTGAGGAGGGCTTGGTGCAACCGATGGTTGTAATCTTCATTTTTATAAATCAATAGAACTGTATCTGTTTTGTCCATTATATGCGTTGATATTGTCATTATTATTTAATCACTTATATAGCATAAGATGAATGGCTTAGATGTGCATAGTTTAAATGTTTATTATATATTGGCTTAATTGATAGGAAATGTATGTTATGTTAGAAATTACATGGGTGCTTTAATTGATTGCAGGACCAAGATTTGGAGCTGGTGAAGGAGAACCTCTGCTTCGCTACTTATTGCTCTCCAAGGGACTCCAAGATCATTAAAGAGGTAATCTTATATCTTATTCTATCAAGTGGTTTTAAGTTAATATGAACATGTATGTGCTATCTTTGTGAACTATACAACTAATCTTACTGTCTGCCTCGGGCACCGGAAAGCCCTGAGAGGGATATACGATAACCAACAACCCAAGCATTTTACCCTATAGCAGCAGCCAAGATAAGACAAATAACACCCCTCTCTATTCTGTCCATTCAAAACTTGATTCATTCATTTTGTACAATGAATATGACATTAATGAACAAGTAGCTGAGAAAGAGGAAGAGCAAGACCTGTCAGAACAGTAAAACCAAACACAAAATGAAGAACATAACATCCAAAACCCTGGTAGCCATGAACAACAACATAATGGCGAATCTGAATGTGAAACTCTTTGTAACATGAGCTTTGATGGCTCTTGTGGAAAATTTGGTTCTGGAGCAGGTGTTTGGATACACAACACTAATGAAGGCCACTCTTAGTACAAGCTGGATTTTCAATGTACAAATAATATTGCAGAGTATGAAGCTCTTCTCCTCGAGTTACAATTGCTGAAAAGTATAGGGGCTAAGATGATTTCTGTTCAAGGAGATTCTGAGCTCACTATTAGGTATATTAAAAGAGAATATTCAACCAAAAATCCAAGGCTAAGTGAATATATAAATGCTGCCTTAGACCTCCTAAAAACATTTGAAGAATATGAACTTACCTTTTTCCCAAGAACTGAAAACAACCTTGGAAATGAACTAGCATTTTCTGCGAGCACTTGCCAACTACCTCATGCCAATGAAAAATACACGGTAAAGGTCAAAAGCAGACCAACAATCCCTGATAACATAGATTAGAGGAAAGTGTTTGAAGGTGAAAAACATATTGAAGACTTCCTGCAATCCAAAAATGAGTTTAAAATGCCAAAATCAGATTCAGATCATGAAGAGGACTGCTCTGCTAAGGAACAAACACACAAATCAACCACCTTATGCTGCTGATATAAATATGCTAGAACATCCTCATGAGGCAAAATTGTGTGAAGATTCAGATAAAAAGGACCTTGAGGTATTGCAATGTAAAGACAATTTGTTACCAAAATGATTTGTTCCCTTAGAAGAACTGTTTGATTTCAATGATGTTGCTAGGAAGCCTAAAATGGAATCCACTGAAATAGATGTAGAAGAATGCAACATAGGCAGTGAGGAAGAGCCTAAAATGATAAAAATGTCCAAAACACTGCCAAATCTTATAAAATAGAAATACATTGAGCTATTCAAAGAATTCAAGGAAGTGTTTGCATGGGGCTATGAGGACTTGAAGTCCTCTGATACAAGCATCATTAAGCATAAGATTCCTCTCAAGGAAAACCAGAAACCATATAAGAAAAAATTGCAAAGAATAAACGCTATCCTAATGCCTCTGGTTGAGAAAGAAATAAAAAAGATGTATGATGCTAGAATAATAGTCCCACTCAGGTACTCAGAATGGGTCTCAAATCTTGTATCAGCGAGGAAGAAAACATGGGAAATTAGGCTATGCATAGACTTTAGAAATTTATACAAAGCCTCCCTGAAAGACAACTACCCTTTACCTAAGATGGATCATATACTGCAACAGGTGGTAGGCTCCAAAAGAATATCTTTTCTTGATGGTTTTTAAGGGTATAATTAGGTTCTAGCACATCTAGATGATCAGCACAAAACCGCCTTCACTACACCTTGGGGCACCTTCATCTATGTCAAAATGCATTTTGGGTTAATGAATGCTGGGGCCACTTTTCAAAGAGCCATGGAAATTTCTTTTTCTGAAGAGATAGGTTACTTCATTGTGATATATCTTGATGACATAACTTTCTATTCAGAAGCTGATGAAGAACACCTAGTTCACTTAAGAAAGGTCTTTGAAAAATGTAGGAAGTATGGTATATCTTTAAATCCTAAGAAAAATCTATTTGGCCTTCAATAAGAAAAACTTCTAGGCCATATCATATCTGAAGAAGGGATTAAGATAAACCCAAAGAGGATTGAGGGGATATTGCAGATCAATCACCCTAGGAACATCAAAGAGCTACAATATTTCATTGGAAAGATCATCTTCTTAAGAAGGTTCATACAAAACCTTGCAGAACTCCTAAGAAACATTACAAACATGCTGAAAAGAGAAATAAGAGTCAAATGGACCACATAAGCAAGGCAATCATTTGAACTAGTAAAACAAACACTTACCCAAACACCTGTTCTAATCAGCCCTGACTTTACCAAGGACTTCTTCATCTTCTCATTTGTATAAGAACACACAATTGCTGCAATATTACTACAAAAGAACATAATGGGACAAGAAAAACCCATAGCTTTGTTCAACAAGGCACTAAGAGATGCACCTCTGAAATATAACATTATGGAGAAACTAGCGTTTTCCTTAATCAAAGCATTAAAAGATTTCAGGGTTTACATCTTGCATTCACATGTCATTTCTTTTGTTCCTCATGTAGGTTTTAAGGACATACTAACTTAGGATCCTGATGGTAAAAGAGGTAAGTGGATTGCTGTCATCTTAGAGTATGATCTGGAGATCAAGCCCACCAAGCTAATCAAAGGCCAAGGATTGGCCAAACTGATGGTTGAAGCAAACTTTCAAGCATTGGACATAAACAAGATACATTCCTTGGATGAACAAGAGCGGCTGGCGACTCCACCTATTGAAGAAGAATTTCTGAACTCACTCTGGTATGCTGATATATTACATGTGCTTTTTAATCTAAATGCTCCTGCTAGTTTTTCCAAAACAAAGGCCAGATTATTGAAACTAAAAGCTGTAAATTTTTTCATTCTAGATAAAGCTTTATATTGGAAAAATTCTATTGGTATCTTGCTTAAATGTTTACTTGAAGAAGATGCAGATAGAATCGTGCATGAGTTTCATGAAGGAGAGTGTGGAGGTCATATCTATTGGAAAGCCACTGCCAACAAAATCCTTAGAGCTGGTTTTTATTGACCCACTCTTTTCCCTGATATCCACAAGCTAGTAGTGACTTGCCATAAATGCCAAATCTTTGAGTGAAAGAGGAAAATACTTCCTTTACCTTTAAAACCTATCAATGTTGAAACTCCTTTTCAATAATGGGGTCTAGATTTCATTGGAGAAATCCACCTTGCATCCTCTACCCAACACAAATGGATCCTCACTGCAGCTGACTATTTTACCAAATGGATAGAAGCCATCCCTTCAAGGTCTGCCACTGACTCAGTAATAATCAAATTTCTTGAAAATCACATCTTGTCCAGATTTGGTTGTCCAATAAAAATCATCATTAATAATGCTGTTGCATCTAAGTCCAAGAGAATGGTGGAATTTTTCCACAAGTATCACATTACACTAGGGAATTCTACAGCTTATTACCCTCAAGGCAATGGGTTGGCTGAGTCCTCTAACAAAATTTTGGTAAATATCATCAGGAATTTGCTGGAAGAAAACAAGAAGTCATGGCACAGCAAATTAGTGCATGCACTATTGACAAACATATTAACGACCAAGAAATCAATTAATATGTCTCCCTATCAACTAGTGTATGGCATGGATGTAGTTTTTCCAACATCTTTGGGAGCCCTAGTGATGGAGCTTATTCAAGAAGTACAGTCAGAGGAGAATGATATACAAAGGAGGCTGAACCAAACCATTCAATTGCAACAATCAAGGGAAGAGGTATACAACATAACACAACAAGTGCAGGAAAACATCAAGAAGCTTTTCGATAAGAGGACCAAGGAAAATTATTTCCATATTGGAGACAAAGTGTTGAAGTTGTATTCAAGAAGAGAGGACAAAGGAAAACATGGAAAATTTGAAAATGTGTGGAAAGGTTAATACATCATCCATTCAGCAAGAGGTAACAATGCATTCTTTCTACAAGAAATGGATGGAACAGAGTTATTTGGCGGTCCTGTCAATGGGATGATCCTGAAGCATTATTTTTGTTGAAGTTCTTATTTTAAATCTTTATTCATTGTACATAACACTGATTGAATAAAATATCAGAAAAATGAAATAAATACAAATAAAAGAAGAAAAGAGGGCAGATAAAAGAAGAGGTAAAGCCCCATACCAAAAGAAAGAATACATCTGAAAGTGTGCAAGTCCAAATGCCACTACTTTTGAGAAAGGAAGGTCTTGTTCAGTCATATAGCCTAATCATGATTGAACATGTTTTAAATTTATGCTAATAAGTTTGAAAATGAAGATTTGCTAAACTATTTAAACTTGGCTTATTAGTATATTAGGTTAGGAGAAGATATCGGTTCCCAAAGCTTAAATCTAAACCAAAGAGAAAAGAGAGGGATGAGTGACAAGTTTTGAATTATAGCCCTCAATTTTCTAGTTTTACTTGTGCAAAAACAAAATTTGTGTGGAACTTGTCCGCAATGCCACAGCTCATCACAAATCAAACTGCTTAACCTTGATTTGGTCATGTTTTAAATTTTATGTTGATAGATTAGAGAACGAAAATTTGTCAAACTGTTTAATCTTAACGGATAAGTAGATTAGGTAGGGAATAAAAGAGCTCATCAGTCTAATATGAGCCTTTGGATGATATAAGGGTAGAAGTAGATAGTTTATGCTTTCAAAAGAAAAGATGATGTTCAGGGTTTGCAAAATTCAAATGCACCCAAATGAAGATAAAATGTTAGGAAAAGTATGATGGGTAGGTAGAGTTGATATTGAAGCAATCGTGTTTTTTCAGAATGTAAGATCATAGCTTCAAAGAACATTAGCAAATCAACAATTGAAGAAGGAGGAAATCTGCCAAGCACAATCAAGGCACTGATTTACAAATTCTAGAGACCTAAACTCTGAGGTTCTTGACACCTCTTGAAGGAGCTTCCCCCCCCAAGTGGAGCCACTATTAGTCATAAGTATTTTTCACTATATTTAAATGACTATAGAATGGCTATAGCTTTTTGAAAACAATATTCCTTGAATATCTTGAGTTTCAGAAATCTCACTGCCTTCATTATCCTTATAAACCTATTTTCACTATTTCTCAGTTGGTCTTCTCAAAGTCACCCTACTGCTCTTAAAAGACTCATTATGGTTTTATACCTCTCATTTTCATCTTTCTTTCCTACCTAGAACCTCATTTCCCCATTTTCCCCTGTCAATAAATTCCACCCTCCCGCTAGGGTTTCTTGTTGCTAACTCATTCTCATGTCCCTTTGGGCATAATAACCTATAAACAATGCTCTGTTTCCACTTGAAAATCTCTAAGTCAAATCTCAGTCAAAATCAGGTCAAAAGCACTCCCATTAGGCCATTAGGGTTTTACATTTTTTCAAGGTCATCCTTGGATGTTTCAGGCACTGCTTTTCCTTTGCTAGAATATGGCTCAGATGTAATAGAATATCAAGACATGGTTATTAAAGAAGGACCTAAAAATTTCCAAAGAGGATTATCTTCTTAGTTCAGAACCTGCAAGTGAAAAAAATGGAAAAAGTTTAGCACTTCTGTAGAAGTGTTTGAAGATTTATCAGCAGAAGGAAAATGACATGGAGAAAGCACACAAGGCCAAACATGAAGAAAGTCTATCAGAAAATATTGATGGAATATGGAAAAAGGTGAGGTGAACTGGACAAAAATGAAGGAACTTGAAATGGCTATAGAGAACTTAGAAGATAGCACTGATGATTGTTGTAAAGACTACAGACACTTAGGGTTTTTGAAAAAGTGGCCAGAAAAGATGGAAAAGTTAAGTTAAACTTTATGGTGGAAACTACATGAGATTTTGAAGATGCTAATATGTGATTAAACCCAAAATTTGTCAAGGTAAACATGTCAAGCCCCAAATGAGAAAAATAAAAGTCAACTTCATGACTTCAGCAACCTACAAGGAAAAAGTGTCAAAGAGTGTTAGTGAGAAAAGAAAAAGACTTCAAACATTAGAAGGTGGGTTTTGCAAAGTTAAATTAAATCCACAAGTCTATAAAATCTCCTTTTACACTTCAAGAGAACCATTGTTTCCTTTCAAAAGATCAAGAGCATTCAACGAGGAAGAGTTTGTGGGTTTTCTGAGCGAATTTGGTCAAAATTTCTTGGCACTGCACACCTGGGAGTTGGTGCTGTGCCCTTGCCAGTTTTCCTCCACACATTCTCTAAAGGTGTTACGTGCCTGGGAGTTGGCGCCGCACCCTTGTCGAAGCATTGCGCCCTTGCCAGAAGGACCCTGTGCTCATTTTCCTTGGCGTTGCACACTTAGAGACTAGAACTGTGCGCTTGGCTTGGCGTTGCACGCTTAGACAGGAAGGGTTTCTGAGTCTTCCAACCATCGAAATCACTTCAAATCACTTTCAAGTCTTTGCAAAAGTTCTCCAAGCACATTTGAAGGGTAAGTACATGACATGAAACTTGATTTGAAGCTATTTGATCACTTTTAATTAAATGGAAATGAAACCCTAAATGAAACCCTAGAGGAAACCCTAAGTTTTCGCTTGAAGTAACTGTTTCATTCCTATTTCATCCTCCTAAATAGAGTATCAGTTATAGATAGGGTAATTCATTGATTTAGGGTTGTCATTGAGTTGGTTTTCCCATCACTCATTCCCTTCATTTGTTCAAGCTGCCATTTCATTCCCTCAACTTCATCTCATTTCACTTGTACCCTAAGGTTTCATAAAACAAAGTATAAATGTCTGAGGGTGAAGACAGTGGTGGTGAGGCACAAATTCCAAGGATAAATGATCATAAGGGAGGAAAGATAAACATATTTGAACCCATCAATATAAGAGAGCTCATGGCCTCTCCTCTCACTGTTTCTTGTTTTTAACATGTGGGCTTCTTTGAATTTTTTCAGAGAGTGTAGCAAGTCCAACATCACACAGAGCTAAGAAGACTATTCATCATCAATCTACATGAAAATCAAGTCAATATTGCTGGGGTTACATTTGAAATGTCCACTGATGCCATTGCAGCTGCTACTGGGATACCTAGTGTGGGAGAGAAGTGGTTCAAACAAGCAAACCTGGACATGAGTTATTTTGAACCATACCTCAAACCTCGGTATAAATATCACCACAAGTCCATCTTCCCTTTTTCTCATCTTCTTGATAGATATGCACCCATGATGAGGATAATAATGAAGTATTTCACATGTGAGGGAACATTTTCCTGCCTCAACTCTTACCACATCCATCTTCTTATGCATTTTACTAGAGTAAGAATGCTACACATACCATATTATCTTTTCCGTAGCATTGACAAGATGTCTTATATAGTGCAAAATAGAGACTAAAATCAGAAAATGCACAACCTTTTTCATCATTCACTTATCAATATGGTGGTCATGCATCAACTCCAGCAGAAGAACATTCCATGGGATACCTTCATTTCCAATGAGGTTTTCACTTCCCCACCTATTCATCATGAGCAGGATGTTCCTTCACCATCTCATCATCCCATATCCCATTCACCATAACAGCATGACATTGAAGCATCAGTCAATAAAAGGGATACTAAGGAAGTTGACACTAAAATGAATAATATTTAGCCATTTCCTTTGACCTATCAGAGAGGCTACATGCATGTGTTTGCTTCACTTGAGGCAAAAGGGGCCATGCCTTCTTCATCAGTAAAATAGGTTGATAAAGGGAAGGAAAAGGTTACAGAGCATGTCATTGTTGAAGAGGATGATAAACATGAAACTGAGCAGGGGTTTCAGCTGATTGACCTTGATGATAAGGATGAGGAGAGGATTACCAATATGTTGATAAAAAGCAAGGATGCCAAGATTAGTGAGCTTCAAGCTAATCTTGGTAGGGCAAATAATGTGATCAAATTTCTTGAGCTAGAGAATCCGAAGTTGGAGACAAAGCATGCCATAAGTGAGGTCAGAGAAATTAGAGCTCAAAGAGAGGCTGGAAAGGCCAAGGCTTTTCTAGATGAGACCTTGGGCACTTTTTATGATAGTGAGGATGAGGAAGAACAACTTCCTATGTAGAGACCAAGGACAATTGGGTTCAAGAAGGCTTTAGCTCGGGAAAGAGAGAAAGAGGCAGAATTGGTAGAGCAACTCACTCCAACTGAGCTGCTTGCCATAGAAATTAGCAAAGATAAAGAATCTTGGCTTGAGAGGGAAAATTTGCATTTATAAGTTCAACCAGAGAAGGATAAAAGAGACACTGACATGTAGAGGAAGATGGAAAGACATTATGTCATGAGAAACAAGATTGCAAGGGCCAAGCTCAAACGAGCCCATGCAAAGATTCAGGATCTAAATGAGGCAAAAGAGAAGGAAAAACTGAATATTATTGTTGAGGATTCCCTCCAAGCCTCCAAACCATGATCAGCAAAGCAAATTCCATTTTTGGCACTTTGGTGCAAATTTTGAATTTTTGACAGTTTGACTTGCAGAAGATTGGCCAAATGCGCAGCGCCACTGGCACTGCGCTCTTTTTTGGGCCATAAAAATGGAAAAAATTCAAAATTTTCATGTTCCTCATGAAAATTACATAAACCTTAGAAAGTTTCAGAACATTGGGAGCAAATCTGGTCCCTCAAAAATGCCACAAACTACCAAAAAATCACCTTTCTGCCCTCTTTTTGGCACTGGCACTGCGTGTTTAGGAGTCTTGGGAAAAGTGGATTTTGAAAATGGAAATGGGAACCATTATGGAAAGTGGAAGCATATTTAGAAAATAGACTTAAAGACCTTTCCAATGAGCCATCATGGAGCTCATTTGGACATTGGGAAGGCCTCCAAAAGTTAGCTTCAAAACATGCCATTTTCTCAGTGTTGGCACTGCGCGTTTGCACTCGTGCTACGTGTTTTCACTCGCGTTGTGCCCCTATACCTGGGAGATGCGCCCTTACCAGGTTCTATTGCAAAAGATATTTTGAAGCCTTAAAGTCAAACTTATTCCAAAATTATCTCAGTGGATATGTTAGAAGTTATTATTGCAATGAATGAGTTTTAGATATTTTACCTTGGGCCTTGCATGGTATCAAAGGTCAAAATACATTAAATATGTGATAAATGACATTTTGAAACCCTAGCTAGGGTTCACCTCCTCATTTTACAGATAAATACTGCATGTATGCTTCATAGTTTTTGTTGGTTAGTTGGTTGTTGAGCTGAATACCTCATAGATTTTTGAGTTGTAAGAAGTTGGCTTTGAAGCTTTGTAACTGTTTTGGACCGAGTATCAATGGAGCAAGCACATTTGCAGGATTCATGAACTTGGCTAAATGGTGATGTTATCATAATTTTGTAATTTTTTCCTTTTGTTTTCCATTTTGTGTATCAATTTCTCTTGTAACAGAGAAGAAAATTTAGATTAAGATATGCTGTTTAGAGGCACCTTAAGTCAGTCTGCTCTTTGTTGTTTAAATATATACCTCTGCTGGGTATGATTGGATAATTCTTAATTTCTTTCTGATTCCATCGAGATTTTTTTCTTGAAGATGATTTGATAAGATTCAAACCAAATAAGTTTATGGTATGCTCTGTTCTTTGGTGTAGCTTGAAACATTGTTTTTAAGGCCTTTCTTTGAATTTTACTTATTAGGGTTTGGCTAAATAAGTTTATTGTTTGCCCTGTCCTTTGGTCCATCTTGAATAGTCACTTTGAAGGTATTTTAAATGTCTGATTGAGGAAGTTGGGAGTTCCCTGCTCTTTAATCATCACTTATATGTTATCTTAAATGTTTTCTTTGTCTGAAGGTAAATATATAGAGAATTTAGGAGCTCCCTGCTCTCTAGGGTTTGCTGGATTGTTGTCACAAAGTTTACTTGATAAAGCTAGGCCAAAGAATTTTATGGTGTGCCCTATCCTTTGGTTACTTCTTAAGTATAGTGATCTTAAAGACCCTTCTTGTTATAGTATATGTTAAAGGATTCTTAATTTCCCTTTAAACCTACTAAATTCACAACTTAATGTTCATTTCACACCCACATAAGCTATTAAGATCCATTTGGATTTGTTAACTTGCCCTATGAAACACCCTTGATTTATTGTTGTACTTTTCAAGCCTTTCATAGAACCCATATCCTAATGGTTTGAATTTCTCTTACTCTATCTGTTCTACTTAACAAGCAACTCAACCAAACAAAACAAAACAAACAACCTATCATTTTAACTAGCCTAAAATCAACATCCTAAATAAATCAAGTTATATCTTTTATAAAAATATAGAGAGAGCCCTCTTTTAGTCCAGGACGACAAGATCAACAGGACTCCAAAGTTGGTTTGATGTTACCCTTGTCTATTTGGTCTTGCTAATCTGAAAAATTACAGGGAACAAACATAATGGCAACTCCACTGGTGAACCCTAAAAAATCTCAAGATTGGTATCCAATTGTTGATGGTGGACAACAAAAAAATCCTCAAAATAGTTAGCATCATCCACCTGGTGACTCCACTAATTTATAGTAGAACTGGTGACTCCACTGTTTCGCACAGAATCCACTAGGAATGTATTAATCAATCCTAATAGTATAAAATCCAGCCACATACTATGTGAATTCAGTAAATTTTTCAGATAGGTCTATTTTTTTTTCAAAACTCTTATAAAATTTCAGCCTCTCTGTGTTGTGGGTTTGAATCTGGCTTCACAAAGTATCAACACCAGATCTCACCCTGACCCCATGAGATTTCCCCAAACCGACACGAAAGGAGATGAGTGTCATGTTCAAGAGCAACATACTGCCGACACGATTGAGAACTGGTTCCATTTGTTGATCAGTAGTTGTCATTGATGTCAACCCAAGCAGCACCAGGGGCTAACCCAATATTGCATGGGAGTTTTGACCTACCAAATTAATATATTATGTGTCAAGAATTATTTTTATGGTTTCTACGTGTCGATATGTTTCTGTTGATATATGGCACACCACATAATTATTCACAGTTTGAGAGATATTCATGTTTGAAGTTTGTAACTCTAGCTAGTGGGCTAAAAACCCATGGGGTTGTGGCATGGGTCATTGAAAAGTCAATAATTAATAATTTTTAAGGTCCTAAAATCCCTCCCACGTTCACTTGCTGAAGCCCCTCTCAATCTAAGCATTTATATAAATTGTGATCTTCATATCCTCATTATGCAGGGATTTCGCTATCTGAAGCAGGTCATCGTGGAATTTTTGGTCTAAATTTTTTTCTACGAAGGGTAAAAAGCGGAAATTTTTATGAGGTGAAGCCGAAATCCGGAGGAAGCTCCTGCAAAAATTTCAGATCAAGGTGAGCAATATTTTTCGAATATATGATCTGTGGAAGTCAGTGTTTTTGCAGGCTCCTGAAATTCATCTCAAAGAAGTGACCTTGGGAATATCGTCATAACTCTCTCTCTGAGTATCAGATTGGAATTATGTAAAAGGTGGTAGATAGTGCACGAAATGCAGTTTTTTTGTATCAATTTTAGAGTGGAATGAAGAAACAGTGACACGTGGTACGCTGTACAAATTCTCTCTACTTAAACAATCCATAATTAGGGCATTGTGAGAGATTGGGCATAACTCTCCCTTGAAGAATCCAAATTGGGTCAGACTTGTGGCATTGAAAAGAAGACTCAGAGGACTACTATAAGGACGAAAATCACATATTAGGGATCTGAAATATCAAAGATACACCAGATTCAATATCAAGCTCCTAGAAGGCAAGAAAAAGCTAGATCATGTGTTGTCAAGGGCTGCAAAGGACCAGACTTTCTAGGGTAGTAAAGAAAAGCAAGGTGCAACAGAGGGTAGCATGAAAAGAGCAGTAATCAAGGTACAGAAAAACAATAAGAAGTTCATCACATGAAGTCATTAAGTGGGCAGAAATGCATACAGTCACTGTAAAGGTATCATTGTACTAAGTCATTATAAATACATTATTGTAAAAATTGTACTAGTGTCTATCTGTCAAGAGTTGAAGAGGCAGTGTCGGGAGGTCTAGGATCATCATTAGGTGGTTGTGTCATAGTTGGGGTTATGGTTTAGTATGTCTTCTTATTCTAAATCATTGTAAAGTGGATCGTTTTCCCTGGTACAGGAGTCATTTCTTCTTTTATTCTTCTGCAGGGTGGTAGGGTGGTGCTAGGGTGAGTTGTAGCTCATTGGGTGTTGGGGCATCCGTTCAGTTGACTACTGAAGAATCTTGGGCGTTGGAGTGTCCATCCAATGGGAGCTGGAGAAGAATTCTTTTCTAGATTCTAGGAAGTTGGAGCTTTATTTTCAATTGGAGTTGAATATTAAAGAATTTTTAGACTCAAGCATTAGGTGGTTTTTGTCCCAGAGTGGATTTCCACCTTAAAAACCATGTGCATTTGTGTTCCTTTTTTTTACTACTATCATTGTACAAGAAATAATAATAATTGAATATTAAGTAATGCTCTAATTGAAAGGAATACTGATTCACCCCCCCTCTCAGTATTTCCAACAATTGGTATCATAGCTTGGTTCCTTCAATAACAATTTAATAGATGGAAGGAGGTCATGGAGCATACCGAGAATGGTGTACCTCTGTTCAATGAAAATAATTATGCACTCTGGAAAGGAAGAATGGAGGTCTATCTCTTGGTGCAAGGTTACGAAGTATGGGACACTGTTCAAAATGGATTTACATCAACTGCAGATGAACAAGGTAAGAAGAATTTGGTAAATGATGCAAAAGAAAAGAATATTATTATTAGTGGACTTATTGAATCTACTTATCATAAGGTGTTGGGTTGTAAAACCACCAAAAATTTATGGGACAAGCTTGAGAATAAATATGCAGGTGACTCAAATGTCAAAGAAGAAAAGCTTCAAATCTATAGAGAAAAATTTGAGCAACTCAGAATGAAAGAAGATTGCAACATTGTTGCATACTTCCAATACATTGATGAAATAACCAATACTCTGGAAGTATTGGGAGATCCAGTTGACGAAAATACTATTATACGAAATATTCTTAGAACGTTACCAGGGAGATTTAACCCAAAGGTATTGGTCTTATAATACAGTGAAAATCTGGACAAACTCAGCAAAGAGGAATTACATGGAGTTCTCATAGCATATGAAATGATACTTGATGAAGAAGAGGGTACTTCGCGTTAGTCATCCATAATTTTCACTATCTGAAGATGACTAAGTATCGGTTCTAGATTTCTAGAAACAAAGTTCATGAACATTGTGATTTCTAGAATTCTCACTACCTTCATTATCCTTAAGATAATTTTTTCACTATTTCATCATCCCATCATGTCAATGCTCAGCTCACCCATCCCAAAAGACCCATCATGGGCTCATGTCACTTAGTTTGTATTTTTTGTGTCACCTTTGGCTTCATCCCTTTATTTTGTTTTGCCTAACTCCTCCATTGTCCATCTAGGGCTTTTAAGGGCATTTTTTCTTGGTTTCATGACATCCATGGTTAAAAATCAACAAGGCTTGTATCATGATGCTCTTAAACCTCCTCATATCCTTAATATACCTTCATAAACACTTCCCATCACTTCGATCCATCAAATTCATCATTTTTCTACAAAACCTAGTCTATTTCCACAATTTGACACTTTTTAAGACTAGGCCTATGTTTTTCCCTTTTGGACCCCTTCCCCTCACTCAATCCTTGAAATTCCACTTTCCCCTACTCCCTAACATTTATCCCTATCCCCCAAAATTTCCTCAAGAATTTAAACAACCCTTAACCCCTTGATTCCACTCCCTCTACAAGGAAGTCCTAAATCCCCTACGACAAACCCTAATTTCCTCTTCCAACTAAGCTAGGGTTTGATATGAAAAGGAGGCAAAAGAGAAAAGGATTAATTTTATAGATCATGTCAGCGAGAATAATTCTATACCAAATCATAAAAATCATGCCTCCATCATTTTCCAAGAATTCATTCCAAGAGACAAGCCATGTGTCACGCTTAGGGCCAGTTTTGCTTCAAATTGTGTTTTTGACCAAACAGAGATGAATTTGACAAAATTGAGAGGGGTTTTTGTCCAATATAGGCCCAATAAGAAAAAAATCCTTTAGTTTTTACACAGGTATCATGGTTTGGGATCAATATAAAAAACACAGGTGTTCTAGGAGAATTTGTGCACTGTTGGAGTGACCTTGGGAAAATAATGTTTTCTCACAGCTGAAGTGTCCAAATGACTTGCTTTATGAGTCAGAGGACAACTAGAATTGAAAATATTTCCAATGAGATATCATGAGCTCAATTTTGAATTAAGGAAGGCCTTCAAAATTTGTCTGCACCAACACTTTGCATTTCTGCACCATCATTCAACACTTTTTGAATAGTGTTGGGAAAATAAGTTTTTGGACAGATAAATAAACATCAAAGGTAAAACCAAAAGACGTTTTGGAAATTATACTCAACACAATTTGCAACGAGCTATCACTAAGCTCATTCTGACACCGGGAAGGCCTCCAAATTCCCTCTGCACAGTGGCGCTACGCACAGACAGAGTGGCGCTGCACATAGAGGAAATTTGGCCAGGGTTTCCAAAAAGTGGCCAAAATTTAGTTTTTTTCTTCTCAAACTTTGCCCCAAGCTCCTGGACAAGTTGAAAAAGGTTGGTGGTCACTTTTATTTTCCCTCCAAGTGTTCTTTTTGCATCCATAATCAAACAAGAATAAGGACAAGTGACTTTGTTGAAAATTGATCAAAGTGTCATTCAAGAAAGGCCTCCTTGGCCTAGTGCACAAATTTTGCAAGGGACAGCTACCCTTGCTCACATTACTGCAAAAATATCAGGATGGCCATCAACCTAGAAAATATGTAAGGTAATAGGGTGAAATCACCACTGAAGGCATCCACAGCAAAGAAGAAGGCAACAAGGCCTGTGTTTGAAGAGAATCAGGGTTTGTGACTAATTTGGCGAAACAAGTGAACCAGTGAAAGGAATAAGTACAGGGGCTACAGGGACAAAGCCTAAAACCTAGGAGTTTGGAAGGAATGACAAACAAGTCAAAAAATGATGATAGGGCCTCCTTCATAACAACAGATGGCATTTCAGGGGGTATTCACACTGCCCTCTAGGGTTTGAAAAAGAAGCACTGATTCCACCTCACCAAAAGGAAAAAATGGCAAAGAGTATCAGCACAAGGGCCTAAGCTTTCCAAGTACAGTCAAAGGCCTCCAAAATAATCAAAATAAAAGTAAGCATGAGGTTGTGTATCAAAAGGAGAAAGTCATGCTAAGCAAAGTTTCACTGCTGAAGAAATGAGATATCAAACTCCAAAAGAGGCTAAGAAGACCAAAGGAAAATGTTTTGTTGGCATCTGCATAAGATAAGAAGTGGCCAAGTGCAAAACATGGTAAAACTGATGCCCAGATCTCTGTCAAAATACATATCACTGTCAAATCTACAAAGGGAAAAAGACATGTTTCAGGTCACCTACAATCAGAAATGCCCAAGGAGATAAAAACAGGGTTTTCAGTTTGATGAATATATGCCAAAGGACAGTTTGAACAAGTGCACAAGCTTTCAAAAGCAAAGGGGATAAAAGGGACATCTACACCCCCTTAGCTAGCCATCATCACAAAAGAAGAAAATATGCCTTGAAAGAACTTTCAAAACCTTGCAAAAGACAAAAGGTTGTAAGTCAAATGGAAAAATGATTGAAAATCATAGTAAGTGGGTTTAGAAATTTGATTTATTTCTCTAAAAGGAAATAAAGGTGCCCTTTTTCCACTTCAAATTCATTCAACCCCTGAAAAAGAGAAAAAAACGCTTAAGGAAGAAAAACAGAGTTTTTTGGTCATTTTTGGCAAAAATTCCGGGCGCTGCACACAAACAGACTGGCGCTGCGCATAGGGGAGAAAATCCATTGTTAAATAACACTGCTCTGCACACAAATAGACTGGTGTTGCGCATAGGAAATGGCGCTGCGCACAGAGGATATTTGGCCAAAATTTCCAAAAATTGCTCAAAATCACTCTTCTTCCTCCTCAAATTTGCCTCAGGCTCCTGCACGAGTTAGACAAGATGATGATAGTGGTAATGAGGAACAAGAGGTTATTGAGGAACATGAAGAGTTGGACAGTCAAGATAACATGAGCATTGATAATGAAAAGGCAGAAGAAGAGAATGATGAAGAGGGTAGCCAGGATAAAGGTCAAAATAGTAAGGAAAATGCAAATGGCTAAGGGCAGTAGTGACACCCAAGAAGCAAGCCTCAGTGATGCAGAGCAGAACAGTGACAAAGAGTTAGAAGATATGAACACAAATGAAGATGATGATAGTGTGAAAGACAAAGAGGAGAGTGGTCTTCATGATGAGCAATATGATAGTAATGAAAGTGCAGAGGGTGCCAGTGAAAATGATGACCCCAACAATGAAAAGACAAGTAGCTCAAATGAAGAACAAAATGGCAACGAAAAAATCAATGAAGAAGATGATAGTGATGATGATGTTAAAGACAATGATGAGGTAGAAAATGTGATGACTGATGATTCCATTAATGAAAATGAAGAAGTTGAGGACCACAACAAGGATCATAGCCATGATCAAGGCATCTACAAAGCCACCATCACCCCTCTTCATTAAAATTTAAGCACTCAAAGAAGGTAAAGACCAAGAAAAAATTAGAGACACAGCTCAAGACTTCCACAGGCTTCTCAAACCCCTTGAAGAAGTTGGCCACCAAATTTGAGGGAATTCTGAGCAAATTTTGCTTTTTTGAAATTTTGAGGCCTCTGTGCGCAACACCCTTGGCGCTACGCACAAATTTTCCATTTTTGGATTCCTCTCATCATCAACAGTCTGATCACAAAATTTCAAATCATTTGGAGTGGTTTTGACCCCCCAAAAGGTCAAAAAACACCAAAATTTTGACCATTCTGCCTCATTTTCATGCAAGGTGTTGCGCATAGAGTAGTGTTGGTAGAATGGGATTTTGGATAGTAAAATGGCACTCATTCAGAAAAAAAAAAGGTCAATCTAGAAAGCCAACTTGACAAGCTTTCCAACGAGCCATCACAGAACAAAATCCGACATCAGGAAGTGGTCCAAAACTTGGCTACAACAGATCCTATTTTTTGCTGGAAGTGGCACTACGCACAGAGCAGTGTTGGGAGAATGGATTTTTGAGTAGGAAAATCGCACTCATTTAGGAATAATCAAGAATTTCTGGAACGTAGACTCATCAGGCTCTCCAACAAGCCATCACAGAGCCAAATTCAACATCAGGAAGGGGTCCAAAACTTAGTCACAAAAGACCCTATTTTCTGCTGAAGTGGCGCTGCGCACAGAGACTGTCTAAGTCTGTTTTGGAACAAAAGTCAACAAAACACACTCATTTATTGCAAATTGATATTTTTGAGTTTTTTGAGGCAAAATACTCTACAATTAGGTGCAAATAGTTATTTTGGCATTTATTTCTTAGGATATTATGTGCCTTGGGCCTTGCATGGTCTCTTGGCCATAAATGACATTTATGGTTGAATTTGACATTTTCCTACCATATTTAGGGTTTTAGTCCTCCTTTGCTCCATAAATAGAGCATGAGGCCCTTATATGTTTTGTTGGAATTTGATGAACTTGGAGGGAAATACATGGTTTCTATGAACTTGGAGAAGAAATTGGTTTTATGAAGTTGATGAATGGCTTGTTTGGCTTGATGACAGAGAAGCTTGTTTGCAGGATTCCTTAGCTTGGTGAATGGTGATATCTTCTTAACTCGTTTATGTTTTCTTGTTCTCATTATGTTTCCTCCTTCTTGGTTGCTATAAATAAGATAGGTTGAGACATGTTCTTTGAGGCACCTCAATCCTCTTGTTTGTTATAGCTTTGATGTTTTCCTTTGTTTGGTCATCTTAAGGAATTCTTGATTGCTCCTTAGGTCCACCAAAACTTGTTTTTGTTTCATATATGGTTAGTATACTAGTTTACAAGTATGATTCACGGTATGCCTTGCTTATTTGAAGCTTTCAAATCTCTATCTTGAAACCTTTTCTTTGGAATATTGTTTGCTAGGTTAAGTCAAAGAGGTCTTGTTCGATCTTGCCCTTTGTCCATGCCTACCAGCTTGTTTCAGAGTTCTCAATAGCTTGATATATGATGTTTAGGATTTCCTTCTTCATAGATTGAGTTATTTGTGTTGTCTTATATGTTTTCCCAAATTCTGAAGGTGAATTTACTAAAGTTAGAAGCTCTTATGCTTTTTATGTTGCACTGGAATTTTTATCTTAGATATTTATTAGTTTAAGTATTGTTCATTGAGCTTAATGGTTTGCCCTACCTCATGAGTTGTAGCTTTTAACTATATGTATTTAAGACCTCCCAGTCTTTCCCAAATTTAATGTTCACTCCACCTCATACATCACCTTAAGGATCCATTTACCTTGCTAAATTGGCCCTGCAACACACTCTATTTCATCATTTAGACGCCCTTGAATTTCATTTGACTCCATAGCCCAATGGCTTTGACAGAATCTCATTCCACCTATTCCACTTGACCATCTTACCCAACCAAAACAATCAACAATAACTACACTTAATAACTAGCATAAAATCAAAACCCTAAAGCAAAAAGAACACATCCTTTTCACCCAATAGAGAGATCCCTCTCTGAGGCCAACAAGCTAGGTCTTAGGACTCCAAAGACTGGTTCCATGTTACCATGTCATTTTTTCTACCAATCTGCCAAATCATAGGACCCTAACATTCTGGCGATCACTGTGGGACCTTCTGAGTATACAGTTGCCTGAATACCTCTTAAGACTCTTTAGAACCTCAGTTTGACTTAGAAAATCTAGTGAATCTTCCACCTCATTACCACACTAACATTCTGGCGATCACAGTGGAACCTTCTGAGTTAGTGACAAACTAAGTATTCCTTAGATCTCAGAAAACTCACGAACATCCTTAGATTGGTATTTAGTTGTTGATGGTGGACAACAGGAACATCCTTAAAATAGTAAACATCATCCACTTGGTGACTCCACTGGTCTTCTGTAGCCCTGTTGACCCCACTAGTTCTCATAAAACCCCTTGGAATGCATTAAGCAATCCCAATCATGCTGATGGTGGACAAAAAAGTTGAAATCTTCAACCTGGTGACTCCACAACTCTAAATAGACATAAAGACTCCATTGGTAGAGAACTCTATATTGGTTGAAAAGATTCATTGAATCTTTCTGATTTACAAACATGGATCCAAGGATACAAAGGAGATCTACTCCAATGAGTAGAGATCATATACCTGGATTCCCACACAAAATTCTTGAAATAAATTGGATAAAAAAACTACCTATATTTCAAGATGAAAAGTTTGATGACTCCTTGTTACATCTCATCAAATTTCATATACACATATGGAGGTTAAAGGTTGAATGGCATGAGGAATGCCTCATGAAAATGTTTATGGCAACATTAGAAGGTAAGGCAAGAAATTGGTATGAATGGCTAAAATCTGGTAGCTTTTTTTCCTTGAAATATTTTCACAAGGTGTTTTATGAACGTTATAAAGAATATTGTCCATATTTATCATTAGCTGAAAATGGTTGTGATTAATATAAAGATTTCATACAACACCTTGTAAATATTGATGAGGATTTGGGGAATTGTCATCCTCAATATTTATTAGAAGAACTCCATACATTTCATTCTCAAGATAGCTATCATGACAACCTAGAGGAGTTAGAACCCAATCAATAAATAGAAGGAAACCCACAGAATCTCTCTAAAGGCACAAGTAATGATTCACCATATCTTCTAGGTGAGGCTCAAGAAAACATTCAGCCTCAAAATCATCCTTCACAAGATAAAGAGAACTGTTGTACTTGTATCCAAAGAAAGAGAAAAATTCCTCCTCTTTTGACTGAAGGGAAAATAAATCAGATACTAAACATTTAGCCAGCCTCTAAGCTTTCATATGAACACAATATTCCTGTTCTTCCTCCTACTAATACCATCTGCCATAAATCAGAAAGTGATCTTGTAGATCAGTTCAAAGAAGAACAGACTGGTAACCCAATATGTTTAATTGGTGAAATTATTTATGTTGATGATTCTCCAAATTTTGATCAATCTGATGATGATGATGTTCTCCAAACAAAAGCTAACCTTGCAGAGCCATCAACAATTGATTTGAGGGATGAAGTTCACTATCATCAGATTGAAAGCAGTAATCAACCAAGACAGGTCACCTATGAAACTGATGAATAAAGCCTTGAAAGTTTAGAAGTATGTGAGGAGTCTCTGACTCTTTTCTCTACTTCACTTAAGTCCATCAGAAATAACTTTCACATAATTGAAAATCAACAGTCTTTCAACTTTGATGTTGAGGTTAAGAAGGATGAGGAACTTCTTGAGCAAGTTGTCAATGAGGAGCCTTCTCCTGAAATGGTTGAGGAAATCATTTGGAACATGGAATCCTCCTTAAATCCAAATTTACAGCCACCAAGTTCCGTTGAACTACAAATTGCGAATGAAGGCATGAAAATTAATGATCACAAGAAATTTTCTGCACTTATTTCTCAAGAAGATTTGTTGCCAAGGAATGCTCCTACTCATCAACATGGTGGTTTTCACACAGAGCTCAATTCACTCTTTCAAATCACATCAGGTTTGTTAGAGGATAACATTCCCATATATGATGAATCTACCAGTTTAGAAGATCATGAGGAAGAGGTGGAGTTTCTTTCCCAAAAGAGTCCCAAGCATAGCCGAGTGGAAGAAGGAGTAGTCCTGAATGAAGCTTATGTCTCAAATCCTCTAGATCAGGTATTATTCCAAGATCCATTTGTTATTTTCCTTGAGAAATATAAAGGAGGAGTGTGTTCTGCCAAGAAAAATTTGTTGCAAATTGTGAGAATTTTTTTAAGCATTACTACTTGAAAACAAGTGAGGTTGTAGTGGCCTTTTAATTTTTTCAGCACCCTCAAAAAGTTGAACAAGGATCCCTCATGCAATCATCTGCTTGATTGGTTGTATTGGAAAAGAGAGTTCACCAAACGAATGTATATATCATGTATAAATTAGATTAGGATAGATAGTCATGCAAATAAGCTCAGCCTTTGAGCATCTTTTAGTTATAGATTGTTTTGAAAGTAAAAAAACAGAGAAATGATGAAAAAAGAGGGAAGATTTGAAAAAAGAGATATAGCTCCATACCCAAAAAAGAGTAATACTGAAAGTGTGCAAGATTAAATGCCACTACTTGTTCCAAAAAAGTCTTGTTCAGTCATGTAGCCTAATCATGGCTGAACATGTTTTCAATTTATTGCTGATAGGTTAGTGAAAGAGAACTTGTCAAAGCATGTAAAGTTGACTTGTCAGTAGGAATATATTAGGAAGAAAATATATGGGTTCTCCATGCTCAAATCTAAACCAAAGAGAAAATATAGGGATGCCTAACAAATTCTGAATCATAGCCCTCATGTTCTCTAGTTTTTCATTATACAAAAATAATGCGTATGTGAAACTTGTTTGAATGCCACCGCCCATGGAAAATTAGATTGCCTAATCCTGGTTTGATCATGTTTTAAATTTCATGTCAGTAGAATAGAGAATAAAGTTTGTCAAACAACTTAATCTTGAAAAATGTTTAGGCTAGGTAGAGAATAAGAGAGTTCATTAGCCTAATCTGAACTCTTGGAGGAAGTAAGATAGAAGTAGATAGTTTGTTTTGCTTTAAAAAGAAAAAATTTAAAGGGTTGGCTAGTCCAAATGCACCCAAGGAAAAAACAATGTTAGGCAAATAGATTGGGTAGGTAGAGATGAAGATGATTTGATCATGTTTTTCAAATATATTAAGATCATAACTTCACAACAACCATCAACAAGAGAAAAGAGGTAAAAATATGCCCAATGGATGAGGCACTAGTCTCCATCAAGCCAGAGATCTGAAAGTTCTGGACACCTCCTCAAAAGGAGCTACCCTCCACTGTTAGTCATCCAAAATTTTCACTATCTGAAGATGACTAAGTATCAGTTCTAGATTTATAGAAACAAAGTTCATGAACATTGTGAGTTCTAGAAATCTCACTACCTTCATTATCCTTAAGATAAATTTTTCACTATTTCATCATCCCATCATGTAAATGCTCAACTCACCCATCCTAGAAGACCCATCATGGGCTCATGTCACTCAATTTTTCATTTTTGTGTCACCTTTGGCCTCAACCCTCTATTTTGTTTTGCCTAACTCCTCCATTGTCCATCTAGGATTTTAAGGGCATTTTTTCTTGGTTTCATGACCTCCATGGTTAAAAATCAACAAGGCTTGTATCTTGATGTTCTTACACCTCCTCCTATCCTTAATATACCTTCATAAACACTTCCCATCACTCCTATCCCTCAAATTCATCATTTTTCTACAAAACCTAGTCTATTGCCACAATTTGACACTTTTTAAGACTAGGTCTGTGTTTTTCCATTTTGGACCCCTTCTCCTAACTGAATCCTTGAAATTCCACTTTCCCCTACTCCCTAACGTCTATCCCTATTCCCCAAAATTTCCTCAAGAATTTAGACAACACTTAACCCCTTCATTCCCCTCCCTCTACAGGACAGTCCTAAATCCCCTACACCAAATCCAAATTTCCTCTTCCAACTAAGCGAGGGTTTGATATGAAAAGGATGCACAAGAGAAAAGGATTCATTTGATAGATCATGTTAGAAATCATAAGTCCATACCAACTCATAAACATCATGCCTCCATCATTTTCAAAGAATTCATTCCAAGAGACAAGCCATGTGTCATGCCTATGGCCAGTTTTGCTCAAAATTGTGTTTTTGACCAAACATAGATGAATTTAACAAAATTGAGAGAGGTTTTTGTCCAATATAGGCCCAAGAAGAAAAAAAATCCTTCAGTTTTTACACAGGTATCATGGTTTGGGACCAATATAAAAAACACAGGTGTCCCAGGAGAATTTGTGCACTGCTAGAGTGACCTTGGAAAAATAAGGTTTTCTCACAGCTGGTGTGTGCAAATGACTTTATTGATGAGTAAAAAGAAAACTATACTTGAATATATTTCCAATGAGCTATCATGATCTCTAGTTGGAGTTAAGGAATTCCTTCCAAAGTTGTCTGCACCAGCACTTTGCATTTCTGCACCATCATTCAACACGTTTTGACCAGTGTTGGTAAAATCCGTTTTTGGATAGGTAAATGGACATCAAAGGTAAAACCAAAAGAATTTTAGAAAGTATACTCAACAAGCTTTCTAATGAGCTATCACGGATCTAATTCTGACACCGGGAAGGCCTCCAAATGCTCTCTGCAAGTTGGCGCTACGCACAGATAGAGTGGCCCTACGCACAGAGGAAATTTGGCTAGGGTTGCCAAAAAGTGGCCAAAATTTAGTTTTTTTCTCCTCAAAGTTTGCCCCAAGCTCCTGTACAAGTTGAAAATGGTTGGTGGTCACTTTTCTTTTCCCTCCAAGTGTTCTTTTTGCATCCATAATCAAAGAAGAATAAGGACAAGTAACTTTGTTAAAAATTGATCAAAGGGTCATTCAAGAAAGGCCTCCTTGGCCTAGTGCACAAATTTTGCAAGGGACAACTGCCCTTGCTCACATTAATTCAAAAAGAATAGGATGGCCATAAACCTAGAAAAGAGGTAAGGTAATAGGGTGAAATCACCACTGAAGGCATCCACAGCAAAGAAGAAGGCATCAAGGCCTGTATTTGAAGAGAATCAGGGTTTGTGACTGATTTGGAAAAACAAGTGAACTAGTGTAAGGAATGAGTACAAGGCCTACAATGAAAAAATACCTAAAACCTAGGAGTTTGGAAGGAATGAAAAACAAGTCAAAAAATTATTATAGGGCCTCCTTCATAACATCAGATGGCATTTCAAGGGGTATTCAAGCTGCCCTCTAGGGTTTGACAAAGAAGCACTGGTTCCACCTCACCAAAAGGAAAAAATGGCAAAGAGTATTAGTACAAGGGCCTAAGCTTTCCAAGTACAGTTAAAGGCCTCCAAAATAATCAAAAGAAAAGCAAGCATGAGGTTGAGTATCAAAAGGAGAAAGTCATGCTAAGCACAGGTTCACCGCTGAAGAAATGAGATATCAAACTCCAAAAGAGGCTAAGAAGACCAAAGGAAAATGTTTTTTTGGCACCTGCACAAGATAAGAAGTGGCCAAGTGAAAAATATGTTAAACTTGATGCCCACATCTCTGTCAAAATACATATCACTCTCAAATCTGCAAAGGGAAAAATACATGTTTCAGGTCACCTATAATCAGAAATGCCCAAGGAGGTAAAAACAGGGTTTTCAGTTTGATGAATATATGCCAAAGGATAGTTTGAAAAAGTGCCCAAGATTTCAAAATCAAAGGGTATAAAAAGGAAATCTACATCCCCTAAGCTAGCCATCATCACAAAAGAAGAAAAGATGCCTTGAAAAAACTTTCAAAACCTTGCAAAAGACAAAAGGTTGTAAATCAAATAGAAAAAAGATTGAAAATCATAGTAAAGCGGGTTTATAACTTTGATTTATTTCTCTAAAAGGGTATAAAGGTGCCTTTGTTCCACTTCGAATTCATTCAGCCCTTGAAAAAAGAGAAAAAAATGCTTAATGAAGAAAAACATAGGTTTTTTTTTTTTTTTGGTCATTTTTGGCAAAAATTCTGGGCGTTGCGTAGCATACAGACAGGCTGGCATTGCGCACAGGGGAGAAGATCCAGTGTTAAATAAAAATGCGCTGTGTATAGATGGACCGGTGCTACGCATAGGCAGTGGCGCTGCGCACAGAGGAAATTTGGCCAAAATTGCCAAAAATTGCTCAAAATCACTCTTTTTCCTCCTCAAATTTACCTCAAGCTCCTACAAGATGATAACATGAGCATTGATAATGAAAAGGTAGAAACAGAGAATGATGAACAGGGTAGCCAGGATAAAGGTCAAAACAGTAAGGAAAATGTAGATGGCTAAGGGCAGTAGTGACACCCAAGAAGCAAGCCTCAGTGATGCAGAGCAGAACAGTGACAAAGAGTTAGAAGATATGAACACAAATGAAGATGATAACAGTGCCAAAGATAAAGAAGAGAGTGGTCTTCATGATGAGCAACATGATAGTGATGAAAGTGCAGAGGGTGCCAGTGAAAATGATGACCCCAACAATGAAAAGACAAGTAGCTCAAATGAAGAACAAAATGACAATGAAGAAATAAATGAAGAGGATGAGAGTGTTGATTATGTTAAAGACAATGATGAGGCAGAAAATATGATGACTGATGATGCCATTAATGAAAATGAAGAAGTTGAGGACCACAACAAGGATCATAGCCATGATCAAGGCACCTACAAAGCCACCATCACCCCTCTTCATTAAAATTTAAGCACTCAAAGAAGTTAAAGACCGATAAAAACTTAGAGACATGGCTCACGATTTTCCACAGGCTTCTCAAACCCCTTGAAGAAGTTGTCCACCAAATTAGAGGGAATTCTGAGCAAATTTTGTTTTTTTGAAATTTTGAGGCCTCTGTGTGCAACATCCTTGGCGCTATGCACAAATTTGGTGCATATTTAGCTCAAAAAATTTAAATTTTTGGATTCCTCTCATCATTAGTAGTCTTCTCACAAAATTTTAGATCATTTGGAGCAGTTTTGACCCCCAAAAGGTCAAAAAACACCAAAATTTTGACCATTCTGCCTCATTTTCAGGCAAGGTGCTGCGCACAGAGCAGTGTTGGGAGAATGGTTTTTTTGGATGGGAAAATGGAACTCATTCAGAAAAAAAAAGGTAGATCTGGAAATCCAACTTGACAAGATTTCCAACGAGCCATCATGGAGAAAAATCTGATATCAAGAAGTGGTCCAAAACTTGGCTACAACAGAGCCTATTTTCTGTTGGTAGTGGTGTTTCACACAGAGCAGTGTTGGGAGAATGGCTGTTTGCGTAGGAAAATGGCAGTCATTTAGGAAACATCAAGCATTTCTTGAAAGTAGACTCATCAGGCTTTCCAATGAGCCATCATGGAGCCAAATCCGGCATTGGGAAGGGGTCCACACCTTAGTCCCACAAGACCCTATTTTTTGCTGAAGTAGCACTGCGCAGAGAGACTATCTAAGTGTGTTTTGGACCAAAAGTCAACAAAACACACTGATTTATTGAAAATTGATATTTTTGAGTTTTTTGAGGCAAAACACTCTACAATAAGGTGAAAATAGTTATTTTGGCATTTATTTCTTAGGATATTATGTGCCTTGGGCCTTGCACGGTCTCTTGGCCATAAATGACATTTATGGTTGAATTTGACATTTTCCTACCATATTTAGGGTTTTAGTCCTCCTTTGCTCCATAAATAGAGCATGAGGCCCTTATTTATTTTGTTGGCATTTTATGAATTTGGAGGGAAATACATGGTTTCTATGAGCTTTGAGAAGAAATTGGTTTTTTGAAGTTGATGAATGACTTGTTTGACTTGATGATGGAGAAGCTTGTTTGCAGGATTCCTTGGCTTGGTGAATGGTGATGTCTTCTTAACTTGTTCATGCTTTCTTGTTCTCATTATGTTTCCTCCTTCTTGGTTGTTATAAATAAAAAAAGTATAGGTTGAGACATGCTCTTTGAGGCACCGCAATCCTCCTGTTTGTTATAGATTTTATGTTTTCCTCTGTTTGGTCATCTTAAGGAATTATTGATTGCTCCTTAGGTCCACCAAAACTTGTTTTTGTTTCATATATGGTTAGTATGCTAGTTTACAAGTATGATTCACGGTATGCCCTGCTTATTTGAGGCTTTCAAAACTCTATCTTGAAACATTTTCTTTGGAATATTGTTTGCTAGGTTAAGTCAAAGAGGTCTCGTTCGATCTTGCCCTTTGTCCATGCCTACCAACTTGTTTTAGAGTTCTCAATAGCTTGATATATGATGTTTAGGAGTTCCCTCTTCATAGAGTGAGTTATTTGCGTTGTCTTATATGTTTTCCCAAATTATGAAGGTGAATTTACTAAAGTTAGAAGCTCTTATGCTTTCTATGTTTTACTGGAATGTTTATCTTAGATATTTATTAGTTTAAGTATTGTTCATTGAGCTTAATGGTTGCCCTACCTCATGATTTTTAGATTTTAACTATATGTATTTAAGACCTCCTAGTATTTCGCAAATTTGATGTCCACTCCACCTCATACATCACCTTAAGGATCCATTAAGCTTGCTAAATTGGCCCTGCAACACACTCTGTTTCATCATTTAGACACCCTTGACTTTCATTTGACTCCATAGCCCAACGGATTTGACAGACTCTCACTCCACCTATTCCACTTGACCATCTTACCCAACCAAAACAGTCAACAAACCCTACACTTGATAACTAGCCTAAAATCAAAACCCTAAATAAAAAAGAACAAATCCTTTGCACCCAATAGAGAGATCCCTATCTGAGTCCAGCAAGGCTAGGTCCTAGGGATCCAAAGACTAGTTCCATGTTACCCTGTCATTTGGTTTACCAATCTTCCAAGTCAAGGGACGCTAACATTCTAGAAATCACGGTGGGACCTTCTGAGTATACACTTGCCTGAATACCTCTTAAGACTCTTTAGACCCTCAGTTTGAATTAGAAAATCCAGTGAATCTGCCACCTCATCGCCACACTAACACTTCGCATCTAGAAACTGTGTTTGTTGCATCTAAGAAAACCAATAAGAACAAATGACCTTCAATTGAAAGGAAATGCACCTGTAAGTGTGAAGAAAAGGGAGATGATGAAGAAGGTCTTTCAGATGAAGAATATGCTTACTTTACGAGAAAACTAAAAATTGGAAAGGGAAAATTCAAAGGTAAACTTCCAATGATATGTTTCGGCTATGGTGACGTTGGGAATTTCACATCAAAATGTCCAAACAGAAGTGATGGCAACTCAAAAGGAAAGAAAGGATTTAATAAATTCAACAAGCAAGGATCCAAAAGGAACTTTCGCTCTAAAGAATATAAGTCATCATCCGATGAAGACAATGATAGCAAAGAAGAAGCCAATGAGAGAGTATTTTTTATGGCCAAGCACAATAAATAAGAGCTATCAAACAACGAAGAAGAAGGGTTGACCATAGAAGAATTTTCTAAGGAAACAATCAAGCTTATAAAAGAGATCAAGGCTAAGAAGATCCTTTCCAATACTCTTGAAGAGCAAGTTCAAAGTCTCAAAATTGAAGTTGAAGAACACAAATGCATTGAAGAGTCACTTCAAAATAATTTCGAATAAAACAAACAAGAATGGGAAGAATTAGAAGCCGAATTAGTCTCACAGCGTAGGGAAGTGAAGAAGGGAAAAAATATCCAAAACTATGCCAATAGCTCAAGGGCATTGGAAGAACTCATCAACAATCAATGATCTTACAATAACAGAACTAGCCTCGGTTACAAAGAAGAAGAAGTAGGATCGTCTACAACAAAATACAATGAACCTATGAGATCTGACATGCATGTAGACTTCATTGGACAAGATTCACAAGAATAGCCTTGGAATACAATTCATCGACGAAGATTTCCATCTAGGTACCAACATATTTTTTATGGCTATTGTTATTCATGTGGAAAATTTGGTCATAAAGTAGTAGAATGTCGCACGTACCCTAGGAACCAATACAATTCCAGAAGATTTGTCAAATATGAACCTCCCAAGGCTCAGAAAAACATCAATAGATTTTAACATTTAAGAAATAATATTGAATGTTACAAATGTCGAAACTTTGGACACATAGCTAGAGACTGCAGACTTGGAAATCCTCTAGAAGAATCTTCGAAGCCACAGAACGAACGAACATGGAAGAAGAAGAAGACTGATAATTGTGCTCTCTCTCTCAAGGCTCAAAACAAAAAAGATGTGTGGTATGTTGATAGTGGTTGCTCAATGCATATGACTCGAGATAGAAAGAAATTTGTATCTTTTAAAGAGAAGAAGGATGGAACCGTGTCCTTTGGAAATGATGGATCTTCAAATGTTATAGGAAGAAAAGATGCTCTAGCCAAGAATGTTCTATTGGTTGAAAACATGAATCACAATCTGCTAAGTGTTGGACAAATGTGTGATCAAGGACACACAATACTATTCAACTCCACAAAATGTGAAATCAGGAAAGGCATGTATGGTGAAATTGTGGCTACAGCAAGTCGAGCTCCAAATGACATATATGTTCTGGATGAAGCAACTAAAGAACGTCTAATAGCTAAAGAGGATGATATAATATTTGGAAGCAATGATGATCAACTAAGTAAGAATTTTGCTACAAATATGCAAAGTGATTTCGAGATATATTTACTTGGTGAGCTGACATACTTCTAAGGGCTTCAAATATCTCAGCAAGAGAAACGAATATTTATATGTCAAGCCAAAGTACATCAAGGAAATGCTCAGGAAATTCAAAATGGAAGATTGCAAAGCCATCCTTACTCCGATGGTAACATGTTGCAAATTGAGCATAGACAACTCATCTAAGGATGTGGATCAAAGGTTGTATAGATCTATGATTGGTAGTCTTCTATATGTAACAACCTCCCGACCAGATATTATGCAAGAAGTTGGACAAGTATCAAGATTCCAAGCAGCACCAAAATAATCACATATTATTGCCATCAAAAGAATTCTTTGATATCTAAAGGGAACAACAGAATATGTCTTGTGGTATCCCTATGGTAACAATCTCATTATTCATGCCTTTAGAGATGCATATTGGGTAGGAAGCATTGATGCTTGTGAGAGTACTCGTGAAGCATTGGAATATCTTCTCTAGAAGCTTGGGATTCTCCCAAGTTCTCATTAGATTTTCCTTATTCATAATATAAAGGGGGAGTGGAAGTGTGTACAGGTCCGCAAGATGGTTGTGTGTCAAGGGGAGTTACCATTTTCCATTTATGTCAAAGGGGGAGAGAATTTTGTAGAAAGAGGTGTCATGATCGCAGGGGGAGTACTTGTGTTACCATCAATGCCAAAGGGGGAGATTGTTGATCAGGGGTTGTTATTGATGTCAACCCAAGAAGCACCAGAGGCTACCCAAATATTGCATGATAATTTTGAACTACCAAATTAATATATTCTTGGTCAAGAATGATTTTAATGGTTTCTACTTTTCGAGATATTTCGTTTGATATATGGCACTCCACGTAATTCTTCACGGTTTGAGAGATATTCATGTTTAAAGTTTGTAACCCCAGTTAGTCGGCTAAAACCCCATGGGGTTGTGGCATGGGTCATTGAAAAGTCAATAATTGATAATTTTTAAGCTCCTAAAATCCCTCCCATGTTCACTTGTTGAAGCCCCTCTCAACCTAAGCATTTATATAAATTGTGATCCTCATATCCTCCTTATGCAGGGATTTCACTATCAGAAACAGGTCATTGTGGAATTTTCGGTCCAAATTTTTTTCTACGAAGGTTCGGAAGATAAAAATTTTATGAGGAAAATCCTAAATCCTACGGAAGCTCCTGTAAAAATCTCAGATCAAGGTGCACAATATTTTCGGAGATATGATTTGTGGAAGTCAGTGTTTTGGCAGGCTCCTGAAATTCATCTCAAAGAAGTGACCTTGGGAAAATCGTCATAAATATATCTTTCAGTATCTGATTGGAATTATGTAAAACGTGGAAGATAGTGCATGGACTATAGTTTTCGTTATATCAAGTTCATAGCCGAATGAAGAAACAGTGACACATGGCATGCGATGGAAGTTCCCTCTACTGAAATAGTCCATAATTAGGGCATTGTGAGAGATTGGGCATAACTCTCCCTTGAAGAATCCAAATTGGAGCAGACCTGTGGCATTGGAAAGAAGACTCAGAGGACTACTATAAGGCAAACAATCACATATTGGAGATTTGAAATAACAGAGATACACCAGATTCAATATCGAGCTCCTAGAAGGAAAGAAAAATCTAGATCATGTGTTGTCAAGGGCTGCAAAGGACCAGAATTTCTAGGGCAGAAAAGCAAAGCAAGGTGCAGCAGAGGGTACCATGACAAGAGAAAAAATCAAGGTGTAGAACAACAACAAGAATTTCATCACATGAAGTCTTCAAGTGGGCAACACTACATACAGTCACTGTAAAGGTATCATTGTACTAAGTCATTGTAAATACATTATTGTGAACAACAATCAACGGATCAATTCCTGGCATTTATTCATATGACCAAGCGAAAATGTCATGGAATTCTTGAAATAGGGCTTTATATGCTTGGATTTCATCATTCGTACAAGAAGAACCTATATGAATGTTTTCAACAATTCCGGGTTTTACTGAAATGTTAAGGGGAACTGTTGTAGAAATATTTTCTAAATTCAATTCAGAATCGAAATGCGAGAGATGATTTTGAGGTTCTTTGATGTAATCGGTAGTAAAAATGGAGGAAAAATCATTCTCAAAATTATCGAGATTAGGTAAAAATGAAGACCTATGATGAAGATCTTCCCATGGTAACTCATCGACCGACAAGAATTCACGAATATGTTCATCAATATTGAATACTTGTTGATCAGAATCCGGAATTGATGTCGAAGCTGAGCTCGATATTGAAAATGACTCCTCATTGATCACATTCACTGGATCAGAATCAGTTGAAGGAGTATTAGAAAATGATTGTACAGTATGATATCCTAACTCAAAAGGACTCAAAGGCATCGTGCCATCGAAAGAATCCAATTCTGATTCTGAAGGTACTATCCGAGGATCATCAAAGGAAATAGTACTTGATGTAATCATGTTGATATTAGCAATAGGAGGCTGTACGTTGGGAGCAGGCAGGGAAAAAGTCCCCAGTAAAGTTGAATCTTTAAGAAAACCTACTTCAACATCCTTATAAGGGATAGTCGATTTTTCGATATGCTGGATGCTATCAGGAGAGGCTGGGTCAGATGAATAATATGAGAGCTGATCGATTTTAACGATATTTCCTTTATGAGGAAACATGATAAGACGAAAGATTGATGATACAACAATAGTCATGGCATAAGACAAACTGCGACCCAGGAGAAGGTTGTAATCCAGAGGGGCATCAACCACTTCCACATCTAGATTAACCATTTTGCCTTCGACCTCTATTGGTAGATCTTGTAAAATGCCATACGACTGAAAACCTCTTCCATCAAAAGCTTTGAGAATAGTCGGCGATTGGTTAAATGTTAGAGAATCAAGTTATTTCCAACATTTTAACGAAATAATACACATATAAGCCCCTTCATCAACAACAGTACGAAAGATACGTTTGTTTTTGACTATTACCGGAATTTGAAAAGCCATTTGATGGGGTAGGCGGGGTGTAAAATTATCTAAATCGAAGATCATGAGGTTCGAATCCTGGAGGTCTATGGCTCCTAAGGCTGACAAAAGTAATTTTTTTTGGGCTGGGCATGATTGCAACACTTCCAAAGCTGACATTGCTGAAGGGGAAATTGCCAAGTCTTCAACAATATTGTAATTCTGAGCAGCTCTCGCATGTGGATTGAAAGCTGATTTACAAAGTACACCTTTAGCAGGCGGTTTGATTACTAAGTTAGGATTTGGTTTTTAGATCTGTAACAGATCAAAAAATGAGGGAGATGTATTTGATGTTGAATTAGATGTTTCTGCTTCTTTACCAGAATTTTTACTATCGTAATCTTGCGATTGCGTCACAACCATCAAGATATTCTCTAGCGCATTTGAGGAAGATCCAACCATGTTACTATCTTGAGCAGGAAAGGGATCCTTCAAGACAACAGGTATGGCTAAACCCTTAACAAATTTTTATACCTTGGCTCTATGTAGGCACTCTTTTGTAAAATGATCCTTGTCACATATCAAACAAGGATATCAAGGTTTGTGTTTTTCGTCAGTTGGTTCAGTTGTATCGTTTTTATCTTTTGAAGATTTTATCTTTTTATTCTTACCTTTCTTCTTACCACCAGTTTTAGGTTTGGTTGTAGATGATTCTACAACATGAATATCGGCGGAAGCTTCAATAGAAGAATCTCCTTTCGGTAAAGTGATAATAGGAGAAGTCATCTTGGAATATTTCTTCTTAATTTTACCAGTGCTAACAGAACCAATTACACCATCAGCGGCATGAGAGCTGGAAGGAGTTGTAGTTAATTGACCAGGTCTTGGTAAATCAGGGATTTTATCATACAGAGTACCAGACTGTGTACATACAAGGTGAAGGTACTGAGCCTGAGAAATGAATTTCTCTTCTGTAACAACACCTCCTTTGGCCACATCTTCAGTAATTTTGGGCAATAATGATTTAATAAACCATTCAGCCAAAATTTGATCCGGAATAAAGACCTTCACTAAACGCCTTCTACATCTCCATTCATGAATGTGATTGGATATGTATGTAGACGTATAATATTTTAATGAAGTCAGCAATTCTGTGCCGTTGTCGTATCTGATAGGCAACTGAAAATGGGTTAAGAAAGAAGTAGCTAGTGCATTAAAATTATTAAAAGAGCTACATGGTAACTCAATGTACCATTTGGCAGCTAGACCAATGAGAGTTCTCTGAAAAATATGCAATCGAATCGAATCATCGATAAGTGAATTAGATGCACACCAGAGGTGATAAGTCATAACGTGATTAGATGGGTCCTCTCCTGACTTACCCTCAAACTTTGGAATATCACTAGGCAACTTGTTAGGCATCGGTGGCCAATATGGAAGATAAAATATAGGATCATTTGTAAGGCACGATAGATCCGGTAAATCTAAAGTTGCTATAAATGGTAACCGATGGCTAGGGTCTTGATAACCTTGTGTGATCAAACCAGTGCCAGGAGGAGGATATCCAGGATACCCTAGAATTGGATGTGCATTAGGAATTGTAAAACCTCCTGGATAACCAGGATTAACCAGACCATACTGGGGTTGTTGAGGTACTTGATAAGTATACCCAGGGTACAGCTGATGCTGATATACTGGATTTTGTGTAGCCTGTCCAAATTGATACTGTCCCTGGTATGGTTGATAAGTAAATTGTGGTTGACTAGCAACAACCGTACTAGTACCAGCTTGTCCTGTAGGCATTTGGACCGTAGTTTGAATTGTAGGTCCTGACTATGGTACAGATACTTGAGGAATTTGCACTGATGCAGGGATAGAAGAAACAAGAGCTGCAGATACTCTAGAAACAGGTGTGGTAGGTTGAACAGAAGTTGCAACATCAGCAGAAGTCTGATGCGGAGTCTGAGGTGTACTAAGCCCAGGATGTTGAACAGAGCTAGGTATAGGGACTTGAACGGTAGGCTGGATAGGTTGATGGGTCAGACGAGAACCTATGGACTGTCCAGGTTGATTAGGTACCTGCATATTGGGTTACATAGTCTGTTGAATTTGAGATGGAACCCACACCATATTCATTCTGGGGTATTGATCCATAGAAGGTTGTGCATATGAAGGACCATAACTTGGGTGAATGTAGGGTTGATAATTAACTAGCAAATTTCCAGCTCCTTGTAATAATGGTTGACTGGAAGGAGGTTAGAAACCTTGAGTTGGGTACTGACCTTGAGGTTGATAACCTTGAGGCATGTACTGAATCTGGGGTTGATATTGACCCTGAGGAATATACTGAGTCTGGGGTTGACCTTGGGGTATGTCTTGTCCCTGAGGTTGATAACCTTGAGGTATGTACTGTCCTTGAGGTTTTTCTCCAGGTAAATAATATTGTCCTACAGTTTGTCCTGGTAAAAAATTACCTTGAGGTTTCCCCCCATGCGGTAACTGACTACCTTGAGGTTGTTCCCCAGGTGGTAACTGACTACCTTGAGGTTGCCTCCTAGGCGGTAACTAACTACCTTGTGGTTGAGGATTTGCAATATTACCAGACATCATAAAAATTTGCTCTGCGTTCAACGTTTTAGTTTTAGTTCGATTTGTACCAGATGATAACACTTGTTCAATTGGTTGAGGAGTTGCTCCCGAGAAGGTACCAGAGAATAACTGGTACCCCGAAGGAACAGACAGACCACCGTATAAAAATGTTTCCAGAGATTGGGAAAACATAGATGACTCACCCGACATAGATGATGAACGATGATAACCTCTCGGTGTAGGATGAAAAGGAATTCGGGGTGGTGAATAATTAAGACTCGTGTTTTGTAAAAAACATGTCAATGATAAATACCAAGCGTCAGTTCTAAAAGGGCTATAGAATATCGATTCACGTTCCCTAAGATTCAAATTTTCTTGGGTTTCAGGAAGAGTTATGTCTTCGTCTAGACCAACAAGTTCTTCAATACATATGAGATCAGAAGGGAGGTTTTTAGTAATGCGATGTCTTACACTAGGTGAACCGGGACCACTAGAAGTCAGAGTGACAAATCCTGAATATGGTTCCAATACAACAGGTTCAGTGTCTAGCTTAGAAATTTTAGGCTCTTTAGCTAATTCACTGGAAGGAGAAATAATACCAGTAACTTCAAAAATTGAAATTGGCTCTTGGATATGTTTTGCTATTTGCGATTGATAATCAGGATGAATAACTATAGATGATTCTCCTGTTTCTGTTGATCTAATTCTACTGACACTAGGCGGTACCAAAGCTTGTAGCCCTTCAATTTGGCTTGGTGTATACTCAGGGGGTTTCCCCTGAAGTCTACGCGATTGTCTTGGTAATTCAACCACGATTAAAAATTATTAATCACACGCAATCAAAGAAAATTTCAATGAAAACGCCTAGAGCCACTAAGGAAAAAAACAAATGAATCACATGCCTAAAAATATAGGAGATCAAACCACACACAAACAGTAACTTCCCACACTAAAAACACTAGATGGTGATGAAATCCAACATCGTAGTATTTTAATGTAGAAAGGGCGGTTGGAACAGTTACCCCGACAACCTGCTTAATGAAACAGACCGGTGCAAGTTTTTCCACTTAAACCATCTCAAGCGACGATAACCCTCTGGAGAGCCCAAGTGAGTCTAGTCGACGTCTGCTCCAGGTACAGTGGGATATTTCCTCCATCGTCACCTTAGGAAAAAATCATAAATATTATGGCCACTATGGTTACCAACAGGAACTAATATACTTGGGGGAACACTCTACGATCCGACATACGCGCAATGGCAGAGTAACAAAGCTCAATCCTCTTGAAGGCTCCTTGAAATAATCCAAGGTATACCAACAAGTGACCCCAGGCTCCTCGACAATGGTCTATCCAAGGTTTACCGTTGTTAATATGCGCACATTTGCTATCGTTCCGAATGAGATATAATTGATTATCCCACTTCAGATATGACCTCATGCTTGACTCCTTTAAGAGGAGCTCCCCAGAGCATACAAGCGACTATTGGATTTTTCCTACCCCAAGATCAACTACTTGTTTGTTTTAATTGTCTTGGAGAGTTAATTAATCCCTACTCCAAGACATTAGCCTAAGCTATATTGGTGAAAAGAGCCCTAGAAATATAAAAAATTACTAGATTGATTTTAATTTAAGTGTTGATTTTAATAGGCTGTTTCTTAGGACAATAGGTGCGAAAGTGAAACTGATGATATGTAGTGACCCGACTCAAAACACACTAAAAATGCATCTATTATGAGAAACAATTCTTTCCTTTCAATGAATTCTATCTAAAGGAAGAGTTGAGAAATGCAATCTTTTTAAAACAATTCGTTCCTTCAAACAAGAATAAATGAAAAGAAATCTAATTTCACGAGAACTCAAAATGATCTATTGTTCAATAAGAAATCCCTTTATCATTCAAGATCGAAATTACAAACAAAGTTTTTCTTCAAAAGAACACTTTAATTTCTATAAATAATACTCAAAACTAAAAACACTAATTTTGAGATCTAAAAATTCTAAAGACTAAATCTGAATTAAAACTTTAAACATTTTGAGGATGTCTTGCTTAGCTTGTTATCTAACTAAGAAATTCTTTGCTTGGATCAGAAAGAACTCAAAAAACATCCAATTTTGGTTTTTAAGTGAAATTCCAAACTTATCAACAAAAGCTTTTTAAATATTTGCAAATGAGAAAATGGGATCTAAATCTCATAAAAAAATTTCTGCTATGATTTCAAACTCAACAAGAAAGCAAGGAAATACCAGTGATCTAAAGGTATACCAAGGTTTCTAATCTTTGAGCAGGATAAAGACAAAGCAAAAATCACTATAACATGTAGATCTTTCATAAAATCATTCAAAACTAAAAAATGTTAAAATAAACTCTTAATCAAAGTTTTCTGACAGAAGATACAAGTCTGGGTATACACTGAGAATCTAACAAACTAATCCAAAAAAGAGGATTTTAAGATTTTCCAAATTTTTTCACAAGGTCCGCAGGATTCAATATAAACAAGTGCGGTCCTGCACAATTTATACAAGAAAAGAGCAGAGATGCCCGTACTATTTCTAAAAGAAAAGTGCAAATACCATAAAACTAAAAGGAAAAATAAAAAACTCTAAAAAATTTCTCAGGGATTCTACAGGGATAAACTACCCAAGCCAATATAAATCAATCAAAATCAGAAAAAATAAATTCACAAGTAAAAAATAAAAGAAATCAAATTTCAAGATCTAATCCCCAGTGGAGCTGCCATTTTGTTGGATGGATAATTCATTCTTGCAGACAAGACAAACCTCCGAAGTGTCCTATGGATAGCTAGCAACAAACATATAAATAAAAGCTATTTTCTCTAGACAATATTCGATTAATTAATTAGTTACAACAGGGGTTTTGAGGACCTACCTGTAGTCCAGTGCTATTTGTAATAATCTTCTTTCCAGTTGCTTGAAAAAGTCGTCTTCAAAGATCTGCAATCACAAACATGGAAAAAATAAATAGCACCCGCATAGTATAAACTAATTCATGAATCATATATTTATCAAGATGATCAAGGAATTCAAGAAATAAGCTAATTAATTAAATAAATCATTGATAAAACATGATTAAAAATCTACTTAACTAAAGAACTCATTAAGAAAACGGTATTCATTCGTATTATCTTTGATGAAGAAAGAGCCTTAAAACCGTGTTTGCCTTGATGTCGTACAGGCCTTCCTGGGGTCCGGAACAGGCGTTTCCTTTACTTTGACAAGATTTTCACTCTCTCAGCTAAAATGCACATGGGTGTGTAATCATTCCCACATAATGATTAGTTAAGAGAGTATGAGTCTCTACAACATTTCTCCTCAAAAATTCTCAAAGTATAACTCACTAACTCTGATCTTTGAAGCTACACTATGGCTTCAATTTATAGGAAAAGAGAGGAGGTTATGGTTCCACATAAGAAGGGATAGAATTCTCTTTTGAAGGGATTGGGCTCCATAAATCAAGGGGTAGGCTCCCATAATGGAGTAATGAACATACATGATAGGAGCGAACCTTCGACTCGATAATTTCTTCTAGAAGCTTCTAGATTTGACTGCCAGGCTTCTAATGTTACTTTTCGCCTTTGTTTTACCTTTTACAGGGGTCTACACCCTTAATGAAGAAAAAGTGTGTTTAGCTCTACATGCTTTAGAACAAAAAGGTGCGGCACCGCAGGCAATGCTAAGAGAAAGTGCGGTACAAGTGTTTTTAAGACTTTTATGAGCTTTTCTCTCAATTTCAAGGCTTGATTTTAGGAACTTTGATGTGGTAGACTTCTAAGGGAGTACTAAAATGTCATGGTGACAAATTTCAGTGTAATAGGGAGCTCACAAGAAAAATGGTATCAAAATATGACAATGATGGTGGATCAAAGTCAGACCAAAAGTATAGATCCAAAGTGATCTTTAGGCAACAAAAGGTAGTGAGTGAATGGAAAAAACCTTCTATTTATAACAAAATATTGAGTTAGTCTAGATATTGGTGCTTAATTAAAATATTATTAACCAATTCTAGATCCAACTTTTATGGAATATTTGATTATATTTGTTGGAGGGAAAAAGAATTTGACTTGGGTCAAACCCCTTTATTTGTAAATAATAAATAAATAAATGATTTATTTATTATTTTAAGGATGTGGTTGAGTAATAATCAAATAAATAATGATTTATTTAATTATTTATGAATGATTTAGTAAAATTTAACAAGAAATATTATTTAAATAAGGTTTAAGTAATTATTCCTAGAAAATAATAAGATAAATAGTAATTTATCTAATTAGTTTTCTTGTTTTGGGTTAAATATGACCAGGAATATTAATTAAACTGTTGTTTAGCTAATTATTCCTTGAGGAAAATCAAATAAATGTAGATTTATTTAATATTTCCTTATGGGGTTTCTTGTTTAGACCATAAACAACTTAATAAAGGTGGTTTACTAAGTTATTTTTTTCATAGTGAAAGCAATTTTACTTAGGGTAAAATTGGTCTTACACGGTGTACTTAGGTCCATCTAATAGTAACAGGTTAGATAACCAAAAAATGGTGTAACACCAATCGTGAATCCATTTGTTCCAGGTAAGAGCTCTTGTCTTCCCCTGCATTTTGATAGAATTTTCATTACCAGAAACCCCATTTTGTATGTTTATGGGGGGATTTTGTCAAAAATAGGGCACGGAGATTAGCGCGGGTATTAGGCACGGACTCACGCCAACCGGCCTAAAAATCAAACGGGGGCACACCAACCGCGACGACCATGTTAGCTTGAAAATTCGAACAAGTAATCCCAATTTAACCATTTCAAAAACATTGGATTTGGCTAATCACAACCATATGGATGGTTTTGTAGGTGTGAAAAGGAAAAATGGTGATTGAATGGAAAAAACGAGAACACAATTAAGAAGATGAGGAAGCCATGGGAAATGTGAGATTCATGGATGCTCATAGAGATTGCAGGCTCAAAAAAATTATTTATGGCACCATGTCTCAGAGCTCAACGAAAGCTGCTGCAATACTTGATCAGTGTCTGGGACATTGATCAGGAAAAATTAATTATTCACGACCAAGAACTTGAGATTGAGGTCCGAGATATTTACTTCATAACTGGATTATCGCGGAGGGGTGTAGTACCAATCCTGACCGGTACTCAGCCCACAATGGAGAATATGAGTATGGTTATTGACAGGGTGTGACCAGGGGCAAGGAAAGGGTGTAAAAGCGGAAAAGTGGATATCCAAACTATTCCAGATTTGGAACTAAACATAGTGTTGCACACCATCATGCGAGCTGCTAGATTGTAGGCTCCACATGAGGTGAAAAAAACACAACTACTTCTGGCTGTAGATTGCATGGCACCGACCCTTTACAACTGGGCAGAGGCGGTAACAATCAACATGAAGCACTAATTGACAAAATGAAAGAACACCAAGCTGAAACAATTCGGCTACGTGTCCATATTGGTACCTTTCATCTTGGAACGATTACCAATCTTCCAATGTCAGGAGGTAATAGTTCCGACACCACCAGCCAAGAGCCACAGATGGTCCATTGGGCAGCTTTGATGCCAAGGTCAGGGGGGTCAACAAATGTCGTGAAGACTGGAGTTCTTTGAGTGGCTCTGCTGACAGCTGATTGTCGTGGAGGACTGACCTTACTCTGGCATGGATTTCACCGGTGATGCAGATCTCCCACTCCCAGAAGGAGAAGATTGGGATGAAGTATCGGGTAAGACTCATTTTTTATTTTGATGAGTATTATGATTTTTTTTGTTATGCATGTTCTGACATTAATCCATGTAATTGTAGATGTTGGCCCATAAAGACTTGTAGGTTTTTCACCAATAGCGTGGACGATTCCCCGTGACTTTAATGTGGCCCCTCATGGTGAGCGAGGTGAGGAGGAGGAAATCATACGCAACTTGGAGGGAATTTCCTGTGGGATCTCGTGCTATGCACGACTTGATGATGTTCCTTACGTGTACCAGAGACCCACTGCAGGGGTGCCAAACCGTGTTCACCTCTTATTGAGGCGGCTCATATGGGTAGTGACGTGCTACCATGAGCGTCACACCGAATAGACACCTAGGTTTTCATTTTCGCATATTTTTTGAGAGACATGATGTCTCAGGATGTAACCAAAACACACATATTTTTTGAACTTATGATGCACATGTATGCAAACACTCGATATCTATATATATATCTACTTTCCTATATGGATCTTGTCATGTGATTATGGTTTTTTTACAAATTATGAAAAATGTCTATCTAATACAATATTAGCTACTGTATCAGTTAATGCATTCATCCATCTAGGAATATGTTGATATGTGATGTAATAAAAATTTCTTTCCAATAAGAAAACACGTAGATATAACCTTAATATGTGAGGGTTTCTAATAGAATAATTCCCATTAAGTTGAAGAAAAACAAGATGTGAGTCTAGGTTAACAATTAATGCATGAATGTCGAGGGAAATGGCCTCAGTTAATAGTTCAATAACAACACTATATTAAGCGACATTGTTTGTGGTTCATCTTAGATAGATACCTTGAAGGTCTATCAACTCACCAGCAGGATCATAAATCACCCAGGCTACCGAAGACAGGTTCCGGGTACTACGGGAATCACCATCCACGAAATCGACATAAGGGGTAATGGAAATTTTCACAATAAGTAATGATCCAATAAGCAGGAAAATGCTCACAAAGCAAACAAAGCCAAAAATGTACAAGAATGAAAGAACACCTATGTACAAAATCATGCACAAATGACTCATGCATAGTATTTTTTAAGATACAACCCATTTCTGGGCTGATCCAGAGGATGACCTTCATAATCAATTAGCTCATAAGCCCCATTTTGCAAAATGTGTTTACAATGTAGGGCCCATGCCACATGGGTTGAAATTTGCCTGCCCCCAACTTATCGTGAGCCTGGGCATACAGGAGGACGAGGTATCCTTCTATGAAGGAATGAGGGGAAACTTATTGGTCAAAATGAGCTTCAACCCGCTTTTTCTGTGCTTCTATGACTAGAGAAGCAAAGCAACGAGTTTCATCAAGCCTCTCTAAATATAGAAGACACTCTTCTTCTAGCAAAGTATTTGGCAGCAATTCAACAGCTAGTTTGAGAGAAGGAATTTCACATTCAATCGGAAGGGTAGCTTCCAGACCATAGACAAGCTGGAATGGAGTGAATCCAGTCGCATCCTTCACTGAGGTTTGGTAAGCCCAGAGAGCCGAAAACAACATGAGATGCTAGTTTTATTTGTGCATCCCAGTCATACATTGAAGAATAGTGACAAGAACTTTGTTCACGGCTTCCACCTGGCCATTGGCTTGAGGCTAGTACGACGTTGAGCTGTCATGATGCAGACCCAAATTGGAAGTCAACTCTGCCACCATGTAATGCCGAAAATTAGAACCATGATTGGTAACAATGGCTTGAGGGACACCAAATGTTACACCATTTTTTGGTCATCTAACCTACTATCATTAGATGGACCCAAGTGCACCATGTAAGACCAATTTTACCCTAAGTAAAAGTGCTTTCACTATGTAGAATAACTTAATAAAACACATTTATTAGGTTGTTTATGGTCTAAACAGGAAACCCCAAAAGGAAATATTAAACAAACCTATATTTGTTTGATTTTCCTCAAGGAATAATTAATTAAACAATAATTCAATTATTATTCCCGGTCATGTTTAACCCAAAACAAAGAAATTAATTAGATAAATCTTTATTTATCTTATTATTTTCTAGGAATAATTATTTAAATCTTATTTAAATAATATTCCTTGTCAAATATGACTAAATCACCCATAAATAATTAAATAAATCATTATTTATTTGATTATCTTTCAACCACTTCCTTAAAATGATAAATAAATCATTTATTTATTTATTATTCACAAATAAAAGGGATTTGACCCAAGTCAAATACTTTTTCCCTCCAACAAATATAATAAAATATTCCATAAAAGGTGGATCTAGATTTGGTTAACATTATTTTAATCATGCACCAAGATCTAGAATGACCCAATATTTTGTTATAAATAGGAGGGTTTTCCTACCATTCTTCACCTTTTGTTGCCTATTAGATCACTCTGGATCTAAACTCTTGGTCTGACTTTGAGCCATTATCATTGTCATATTTTTCATTATTTGCTGTGTGAGCTCCCTTTGAGTTCTATCTTTGTCTGGGTTTTCTACACCAACAAGAGAGAGAAATACTAGATCTGAAGTGCTGAGGACTTCCAAGAACCCATCCCATTGAGGAGAATTGGAAACACCTTCTTGTTTTCCTCCTAGGTGCCCTTAATACAATTTTTTTTTCAAAAAATATTGTTCTTGTCTTGTCTATTGGATGTATGGAGCAAAACCTTATTTTTACTGCTTAATGTCTCTCTATGCATAGATCTGGTTTTTTGCAGCACTTGTCTTGATCAACTAACTACAGATCTGAAGATATTGGCAGCCATATTTGATGTTAGGGCTATAAGTTATGCGTAGCTAAAGTGGCCTTTTTTCGTACACTTCGACAAAAGATTCATACTAACAACTGGCGACTCCACACGGGTTTTCAATTACGACCGTTGTCATTTTTCATATTCCTGCATATCCAACTACTTCAGACCCTAGGGTTTCTTTTCAGCTTTTTGTTTTTCCTATTTTTATGTTGTTTTTCACCTATAAAACCCTAAAACATTAAAATTTCTAACTTCCGTGTGTTTCTGGACATATTGTGGAGGTGACAGACATCAGCCCCAACTGAGACGACAACTTTTTCGGAAATCTGCCGCCGGAACACTCGGAGCTTCAGGTTGCACTTTTCAGCCCAGAAATTGTGACCTGGCCTCCAGGTCGCACTTTTCAGCCCATAATCTGCGACCTGCACAGAGAACAGGTCAGAACCTGCGACCTGCCCGTTTTTCTGCTATTTTTCTGCAATTTTTCTGAAGCTTCTGTCAGGGTTTTCCAGCCTCTGTCTCAGCTCGTTTTAGACCCGTTTCTGATCTTTTTTTCTCATCTAAGTGGGAACATAGCCCCCTAGGGCTTCAGTACCCTCCACTTTTGGTGGAAGAGTTTTTAACTGTTTCAGGTGTCTGTTTTTTCAGAGTTTCAGCCGCCCCTTTTTCAGATCTGATATCTCCTTTTCAGATCCCCTTTAATTAGCTCTTCTCCCTTTCAAATCACCTCCTGAAGTTTTTTTTGGATCTACCTTTAGGGCCTCCTCCTTGTCCCTTCTGCTTTTTTCTGATTTCCTCCTTTTTTGCAGCCACCTTGCCTTTGCCTCTTGGTTGTGTTCTGCACCTCTTTTCAGCGGATTTCTCCTTTAGATCCCTGTCCCTCCCGACCTTAGATCTATTGGCCTCTTTTTAGTGTGTTTTGACTAGATTTTTTCCCTCTTTTCAACTAGTTTTGAGAGACCCGCCTTTTTGAGTTAGATCGGTGCATTGTTAGCTGTTAATTTTATGTTATTTCAGCATTCTATACTGTTCTCTGCCAATTTATTTTCAGTTACACAACACACTTTTTATTTTGCTCTCAAAACGTCAGGGTTTAAAAATTAAAATTAATGCACGCCACACACTCACCCTAAGCGAAGAAGAGCCTGGTTCACACCGCCAGGCAAAGACTTTAAAACATTGTAAAATCAATTGACACTGCACCTTTCTGCCCTTGTTTCGACATTGTAATCACTTGTTTCTGCACCTCTCTGCCTTTGTTGGTCGTTCTTCTTCCCTTTGTGCCGTGTTTGTGTTGTCACCATTGCGCCCCCAAGGCACACATCCCGGAGACTTCTTGGCCTTCACCCTCAGTTTCCGGTCGGTCGACCTACTCCTTCCCGCTGTCGTTGAGTTAGTCCTCCTCCGAGTCCGCACTCCGACTCCTCTTCTGATTCATTTGGTTCTCCTTTTACTTCTGGTTCTCCTCCTGTCACCTTCAATGTGTCTGGTCTAGGGCCTAACGCTAGGGGTAATCCTGGCCCTAATGTCAGGACTCCTACTAGTGGAACCGCCACAGGAACTACCTCGGCTGCACCTTTGCTCCCTTACATGGCAGGCCTCAGCCTCCCCGTTCTCAATCAGTTGACCAATGACCCTATCCGCCACGATGTTGGTTGGCCTGCTATGCCAACCAAGCTCCCCTCTGACATCCCTAAGTTTGAAGGCCTTGCTGGAGAAGATCCAACCAACCATGTCCGATCTTTCCACATGTGGTGTTCCTCCAATTCCATTATCGATGATTCCATCCGTCTTCGGTTGTTCCAACGCACGCTTACAGGCGAGGCTTCTAAATGGTATGTTGACCAAGCCACCTCTTCCCATACCACCTTTGCGACCATTGCCTAAGCCTTTTTATCTTATTTCCAGCTCCCTCTCCGATACAACACTGGTACAGAGCTTTTGACTTCTTCCCGTCAAACCACTTCGACCCGCCTTTCCACTCATGTCCAGGAATGGCGGAGAAGACGGAGCCTGTGTCAAGCTCCCACCTTCGAAGATCAGGTTTATATGGACTGGTTCCTTCACACTCTCTTACCTCCCATTAGCAAAGATGTCACCTCCCATTTTCCCCAAACCGAAGAAGCCGCCCTCCAAATAGCCTTGAAATATGACCTTATCTACGCTCAGTCTGGTTATGTTTATACCGTCCTTCCTGACCTCCCTAGGCCCGGTGGCGCTAACGCCCTGGGGGCATCTCATTCCGCCGATGGTATCGTTGGAGCCCTTTCTCATATGTATGCTCAACCTCCTATGGGCTATGGTATCCCTCCGGGAGGGGCAAGCACCTCTAGCACTTTTCCCCCTCCAGGTCGCATGTATCCAGGATACGACGTGCCTCATCCTTTTGCCCAACCTCCTTCTTACGTCAATGTTTCCCAACCTAACCATTATCCTTATCCGTAGCCTGGTGCTCCAGCTCCTCCAACATATGCAATTCCACCTCCCTTGCCTTCTCAACCCCAGCAACAGCACCTACAGCCCCCTCCAGGGAAAATATTTGCACAACAGGGTGCGACTAATCCCCCTTCCTCTCAAAGAAGGCGGAGAGGCAATCAAAATAAATTTTCCCCTGGTACTTTTGGACCCAATCCTCAAGGTACTGACCCTAACACTACTAACCAGCAACAGGGCACTCAGCCCAAGCCGGACAGGCCTATTCGCACAAATAAGCCTTGTTCGTGTTGCGGTGTTTACGGTCATTACACTCACGATTTTCCTCTTCTACCACAGATGCGGCAAATGTGGGAGTCTCAAGCCACATTGCGAGGACAACATGCCTCCCCTCATGCTCCCCCTAATGTGGCCACTACTCAACCGACTGTGTTTACCGATCCTTTCCCCCAGCAAGGATTCATGGCTACCCAACCACCTGAAGGACAGGTCGCCACTCAACCTTCCCCTTCTGATTCCTCCGATTGCTAGATCCTCATGATGAACTCTGATCCATCCCCAACCGTCGACCTTAACCTTCAAACTTAGTCTCGCCAGTACCCCAAGCCTCCCGCTCAGTCTGCCTCCGAGTCCCCTTCTTCAGGTTCTACCGAGCCTCTTTCGACATCCAATGGTCCCTTACATATCCCTCAACCCAAATTCGAGGTTCATACCAAGCTTCCTAAGGGACCATTATGCCGAAATGCTGCTCCTGGTCGAGTTGCTCATTCGTATAACATAGTAGATGATTTGGCGTAGTCTCCTGCTGCTATTTCCACATTGGAACTCATCCAATCATGCCCTTCCCAAAAGAAGGCTCTACTATCTGCCGTGGGCGTTGTGGATCCTTCTGATGACCAAATAATTGTTTTCGATGCCCATCAATCAGAACATCCTCCCCTTCCTGCTTCCGTAACCTTCCAAATCCCAGTAAAAATCTGGAATGCTAACGTTTCTCGATGTATAATTGCTGACGGGGCATCCACCTGTGTGATGTCCACTTTGGTTTGGAAGCAACTCGGATCTCCTGAGTTGGCCCCTTCCACGATCACCCTTCGAGCGTGGGATGGCCACGCCTCCCAGCTCATTGGCCTCTTCCGTAATTGTCCTATCACTCTTGCGGGGCAAGACTGTTTGCGTTGACGTCGAAGTCATCGATTCCCCTCTAGATTACAACATTCTCTTGGGGCGAAGCTACACTTATGCCATGTTTGCTGTCCCATCCACGGTTTTTCGCAAGATGTCTTTTCCTCACAATGGAAAGATAGTCACCATCGACCAGTTGACTTATCATGAGCCAAAGTCTCAGACCTCCCCTGAGACGACCATCTCTTCTGTAGCCAATAAGAAAACCGTCGATTCCTTGACCAGTGTCTCTCCCAGCGTCTACAAAGACTCCTCTTTGCTTGGAACTTTCCCTGGTCTCCCTCCTCCTCCTATCTCTGATCCCAACATATCGAATGTTTGCATGATGCAATCATCTCCAGTTGCCCTTAAGCAAACTGCTTCGGCTAGTCAGCAACCTCAGACTCAACCTCACCCACTGCAACCCGCGCCTAGCCATTCATCTCAGCCAGCTGGACCTCCTCCTTCTAGCCCTTCTCCTACAGCTGGCATCCCTGAACCCCTCTATCCTCCTGGGTCGGTTCCCCCAGGCCTCAACCATCTCGGAGCCGTCCCCCCTGGTCATTATCCTGCTGGTCAGATATCTTTCCTGGCTCCCCCTCCCGGAGTCTATACGGTCCCCGTCATGGCCACCCTCTCTCTCCCCAACCTGACCCTGGGAATCCCCGTCTGGTACCTTGACCCTCCAGCCGCTACCCCACCTAGTCACCCCAAACCTTATCTTGCTTTGACACCGGTTCAACCGGTCCCCCTCGCTTCCTCCATTGCCACCATGCCCCCCACACCCCCCCAATACCCTGCCCCTGTGGTGACAGCTCCAGGAAAGAAAGGCAAAGCTCGCAAGGGGGCAGCCAAAGACAAGGCCACCCCAACTGACCTGGCTCCTCCTCCGCCCGCAAAGCCTTGCGCCTTATGTGATGTCGTCGGACACGCCACCCATACTTGTCCTGAATTGCCCCGTATTCAACCCATGGTTAAAGTCGCGTTCCCTGAGTCTACGGTCCCTGATCCCTCTATTTTGTCCTCGTCCGTAACCAAGAACCCAAAGATTATTTGCACCAACAAGCCCTGTGCTTTATGCGGCGTCCATGGCCATTACTCCCACCATTTTCCTCACTTAACGCATTACCACGCCTCTTTAGAGGTAGTTCGAGAGTATGAGGTTGAACAAAATCAGTCCGCCTCTCGCATACTTGCGCATTATGCTTCAGGTTAGCTTGAGGATCCCCCCGCTCCCATTGACATCCCCCCCTGATGTCCAGATGATGGAGTCTACTACCACCATTCTTTACCTATCATCCTCTGTGATACCTTTGGAGAACATTCCCTTTGAATCCTCCCCTATTTTTTCGCTCGATCCCCCTTCAGCGACCACCCTGGGCTTGATATCATTTGACCATCTGTTTATCTGTTCCTCTGTCATCCCCCGTGATGATCCATATGTTAGCCTCTCTTCCTATACAGATGATCTAGGTAGCTTTACCGCGTCATGTGGTTTCCCTTCCTCTCGTCATCCCCTCTTTTCCCGTCAGGATGCCCTCTTAGAAGCCTTCTCCACCCATAACCTCATCCTTCCCACCCATAAATGGGATAACACCACCCCTATCTATGTTGACCTCCGCAGCCCGAGTCCCAGCCATACCTCCTATAGCCCTCATATACCACCATCTAGTTTGTATATGAGTCATAGCCATCCTGCCCATTGCACTCCCTCCCGCAGTTGTCACTCGATGTCTACTATACACTCATGCTGCCGTCATTGTCCCTCCTCCTCCCATTTTTTGTCTTGTAACACCATTCCGCAGGACCTCCCGTCCACACCCTATATCGGTTACGCCGATGGTGCAAGTCGTTACTCCCGGAATCTAGCCTCGGCAGGTTGGGCCATTTTCACCCCCTTGCATGCCCTTGTTCTCTCGAACGGGGTCTGCATTGGTCCTGCCACCAATAATCAGGCCGAATATGATGCAGTTCGTGGTCTTTTAGTCAATGCCCTCTCTCATTGCACCCTTCATCTTCTTGTTCGTTTAGATTCCCTACTTCTTGTCATGCAACTAAATGGTGTCTATCGTGTGCATAATCCTGTGCTGTTTAGACGATATTTATGAGTGAAACTCTTGATCCGTGAATTTGACACCATAACTTTCAACCATGTACCTCGAGAACAAAATCACTATGTAGATAGCATTGCAAACCATATTCTAGATTGGCATTTATCACACGCATTTTATACAAGACAATAACATTCATAATCATTAAAAGAAAAGAAAAGAAGAAGATGCATATCCATAATATGTGTCGTACAACATGTGTTTAGAGTCCATCTACTCTGATACATATGACATGCCCATAGCATGTTACAAAAAACTCAAAACTGGGGGCACCACCTGTCCCTACATACACACTAGGGGGCACCACCTGTCCCACACCTAATCACTATCTGGCGGATCCCAAGCCAATGGCTTTGCTCCTGCAGCTTGTAGATCACGTATCCCCTGACCGGCCATCGCCATGCGCCACATGACACCCCGCCATTCCGAGGGTAGACCAATACATGGCTCTATGTACTGGTCGTCTAAGTCTTTCCACCCACGCTCTGAAACACCGGTCAACAACCTCTCGCATCTACCACGGATGTCCTCCAAGAGGGCGGCCGCATCCTCATTATGCGCCGCTCTCGATCCACTCGGGCCTGCAGCTCCTGACTCTGCCGGTCATCCCATATATCTGGCCGGTTTTACCGGAGCTATATCTGAATACCAAAAGTACATGAATCAATACCCTATATACTGTTCAATAACTTTAACATGCCCAAAAAAGAGTAGTCACTTGTCACTTATCATCAGGTCCCCATACCCGACCAGGCGGAAGTGGTAGGTCCAGATCCCCACAATAAATCATCCCACTATAGGGATAGTCATCTATGTATAACGGCATCTGATCCCAATGGGAAAAGAACTCAGGTCGAAACATCCATCCGACTTCCCCTCCTCCTCCTCTGCACAGTAGTCGCCCCCACCGGCGCATCCTGGGCTCTCTCGGGCCCCCATCTGGGAGCTGTATAAGAGGTTGTAAGGTCAGGATATTCTCAAAAAGGAAGGAGCACAATAAAGTCCCATACGAGCAATCGTGGTTCACTTGCCACTTGCAAAGCGACAACTATCATTTTAATGACACCAACATCATTTGGGACCACCCATAGTAGGTCCCACTCAACACACTCTCCACAATCATCATCTGCCCCCCAGTGATGTGATGGAGCGCCTGGTTGCCCAGGATCCGCATCACCGCTGCGGCCACTGCACGGGTCTCTAATCTCTCTAGGTCCCCGATCGGTATCCGAGTCCCTTTGACTTGGAGACCCGTTCTACATTGTCGCTCCACAAACTCCATGATGTTCCGCCCCTGCGGTAACACTGGCTATGTATTTCCCACCATCCCAAGTGGCGGGAGACCAGTCAGGAAATACAGATCCTGGACTGTCAATTCGATCCTGTGCCCCTGCACTACAAAGACCTCATGATATGGATCCCAATAACTGACAATCCGGGCCAACAAGGGCTCCCCTGCTCTCATCAAAGGGTTCTCCAAAAACTTCAGAACCCCAAATCTGGCCAATACACGACGGACACCCGGATCTGCCTGGATATCTGACCATAATGTACCCAGATCTCTCTCTCTCTAGTTGACCCGTATATCTACCATATCTACACAAACACATCATCTTTGTCAGTATACAGATAGGAAACACTGTAACCAATCAAAAAAACCCAAATCTCAGCCCTAAAACAGCACTGAAATCTCATTCATCCTCTAGGTCGCACTTTTTTGCCCAATCCTGGGACAGGTCACAGTTTTTGGCTCAAAACCTACTTCCCAGGTCACATTTTTTGGACCAAAAAGTGCAACCCGGCCATAGAGGTGAAAGAGGGCCTATTCCTGAGATTCTAGGCCCTAATTTGAACTTTCAATCCATCAAAATGAAAGAGTAAGGTTAGGCCTCTTACCTGCAACTGACGAATATCGATTCCAATGGTCGGTTTGTCCACTATGCTCGCCGCAAGATTTAGGGCCTTCTCTCCTCTCTACATTCACCACAACAACACTAGCAAATGAGTGACTTTGGAGGGAAAACTGCCTTATTAAAAGAGAAACCTTGTTTTTTCTTTCGCCTGCTGCGACCACACCATAGCTCCGTTTGACAAACCGTCTGCACCGTTGGAAAGCTGTCATCGAGCCCTAAAATGGGTATCTGTTAGTTTTTTGTGATTTGATACTTCACTCAGAAAAATTTCGTCCAAGATGGGTCACTTCACCTCCCCCCAAAATTAAATTTCCTCACTTACAACACTTGTACTTGGGGCACCACTTTGCCTCCATACTTGTCTTTGTTCGTGTCGATTTTCGTCATGAGATACCATATTGTACTCATGTTTTTATGGTCCCCCATGGGACCTTTTCTGTGTGGCAGCACCATCGAGCCGCCCTTGTTTAGAGCATCCAAGTTGAGTCATCATTGCATTCATGGAGTCTATCCCGAGTCTCTTTGTACCCCGCTATAGTCCTCCATCCTTCATTGCTTGGTCTCTCTCTTGTGTCGCACAATATGGCCGTCAGTCCCACTGTCCCTTATTCCTTATGATACTGTGTCAATCGCTGCCATGTCATTTCATGCCCTTTATGCTCTAGCAAGGGAATTCATCCATTTGCTACTCAGTCTCCTCCATTCCATCATCATCATTGGTATTAGTCTGTTCGTCGCTCTTCTATTTTCTCTCGTGCCTTAGTTGAGGATCTCTCATTGCCTCACCTATGGAAGAGCTCCTTCTGTCGACATCAGCTCCTTCATTCCAGAAAAGAGGTCTAGAGGGTAGTGTACCTTGGTTCCAGCTTCCACTCTTGTTCGGTGCCTCGGATCAGGCAAAGGGATCTCTCATTTCCCTTTGACTTGATTGTTTCTCCACTCCAGCTCCTTTCAGCATGATCGAGATCCGTATGCTTGATGGTTCAGTGATGCAGCAGTTGCTTTTGGTGATTCCGGGGTATGTGTGACATGTCTCAGCCCTCATGAGGGGGTGGCCCTGCAGGTAGCCCCCCACATGCCCAGATGACCTCTTCATTGGAGCCTTCGATGCAGCTCCATATATTTGATGATGTCGGCCTTAGCCGCTTGCAGCGCTTCTTCGATTTACATATATCAGTCAGATTTTGTGAGCCCTTCCCCGCTTATAGGGGGCATTTGGGTTGTATTTGTATCTCATGTACTTATATATTATTGTACAAGTCCTAGCTATTATCCCAGGCACAACATGTATATGGGATCCCTCATTGTATTGTGATTTGGCTCATGTTTATGCTGGCTGTACTTTATAGTTCGGTCCCTTGTTTACTGGACTCAATATTCTTTTGTACTTTGTCTCGGCGGGCATAGGTATGCCTCCCCCGCCGCCTTTAGCACAGGTACCCTCTCATAAAAAGAGACTTGTCGCACCTGTAAGTCTCGTCTCCTTAGGGTCTAGTTCTTCAGCACATTAGTCTACCTCACATTTCTCTCTCTGACTTCCCTTTTGATGTCTGGTGATTGAGTTCTTACAACGTACTTCGGTCATACGATTTTATCCTAACACTCGCACGCTGGGGGGCAATCTGTTACACCATTTTTTGGTCATCTAACCTACTATCATTAGATGGACCCAAGTGCACCATGTAAGACCAATTTTACCCTAAGTAAAATTTCTTTCACTATGTAGAATAACTTAATAAAACACATTTATTAGGTTGTTTATGGTCTAAACAGGAAACCCCAAAAGGAAATATTAAACAAACCTATATTTGTTTGATTTTCCTCAAAAAATAATTAATTAAACAATAATTCAATTATTATTCTTGGTCATGTTTAACCCAAAACAAAGAAATTAATTAGATAAATCTTTATTTATCTTATTATTTTCTAGGAATAATTATTTAAATCTTATTTAAATAATATTCCTTGTCAAATATGACTAAATCACCCATAAATAATTAAATAAATCATTATTTATTTGATTATCTTTCAACCACTTCCTTAAAATGATAAATAAATCATTTATTTATTTATTATTCACAAATAAAAAGGATTTGACCTAAGTCAAATACTTTTTCCCTCCAACAAATATAATAAAATATTCCATAAAAGGTGGATCTAGATTTGGTTAATGTTATTTTAATCATGCACCAAGATATAGAATGACCCAATATTTTGTTATAAATAAGAGGGTTTCTCCTACCATTCCTCACCTTTTGTTGCCTATTAGATCACTCTAGATCTATACTCTTGGTCTGACTTTGAGCCATTATCATTGTCATATTTTTCATTATTTTCTGTGTGAACTCCCTTTGAGTTCTATCTTTGTCTAGGTTTTCTACACCAACAGGAGAGAGAAATGCTAGATCTGAAGTGCTGAGGACTTCCAAGAACCCATCCCATTGAGGAGAATTGGAAACACCTTATTGTTTTTCTCCCAGGTGCTCTTAATACAAAAATTCTTTAAAAAAATATTGTTCTTGTCTTGTCTATTGGATGTATGGAGCAAAACCTTATTTTTACTGCTTAATGTCTCTTTATGCATAGATCTGGTTTTTTGCAGCACTTGTCTTGATCAAATAACTGCAGATCTGGAGATATTGGCAGCCATATTTGATGTTAGGGCTATAAGTTATGCGTAGCTAAAGTGGTCTTTTTTCATACACTTCGACAAAAGATTCATACTAACACCAAACATAGAAATGACATGATTGAATAGGAACTATGTCGTTGTCTTACCGTCAGCTGTAAGTGTAGGCATTACTTCAGCCCATTTGGTGAAGTAGTCCATGGCTATGATGATATAAGAATGCCGCCTGGCCTAGTGAGGGTTACACGTCATAAAATCGATGCCCCACTTCACAAAGGGACCAACGGTAATGATAGGGTGAATATGGGAAGGCAGCGTGCACATCTTGCACTGATAGATATGGAAACCATGGCACTTACAGATAAAAACAATGCAGTATTTAAAGATGGTCGGCCAGAAACACCCAACACGAAGAATTTTCTATGCAGTAGCATATCCAGACATGTGACCACCACAGGTGCCACTGTGACAATCATTCAGGGCCTTTTCAGCCTCCTCAAGAGTCAAACACCGGTGGAGAATGGAATCAACTCCTATGCGGTAGAGTGTATCTCCAGCTATGCAATAGGGTTGCGATTAATGACGGGTGCGTCAGCGAGAATCCTTCAACAAATCAGAGTGGAAGGTGGAAGTATGAAGATATATGATGATATCACTGTACTAAGGATCAAGGGTTCTAATCGGAAAAAACGTGTCATCTGGAATGCGTTCCTCGGAACCAAACAGAGCGGAATCGAAACGGAGAGTGCAGATCAAATTGGCAAAGACTAATGACTTATTTGACTTGGCGGTAGTGAAATCCAAATCAAATTCTTGGACGATGATAATTACTTCGAGTAATTTTTCCCCAAAAATTGACGAGTCAATATATAAGTCATAGGGTTGATATCAGAAATCACAGCCACTGTATGGAATAGAATATAGTGACAGAAACGTTGAACAACTTGAACAACAGCCAATGGTAACTTCTCGTCATGTGCATCTCACGTCTTAGTATCGAGAAGGTTATGAGATAGATAGTAAATGACATTTTCGACACCGTCATCATCATCTTGTACCAAAACCATGGCAATTGTGTTAAACACGGCGACCAAATAGAGGGAGTAATCGCGATAAAATTTGGAGGACACAACAAAGGAGCATTAACCAACAATGTCTTTAGTGCATGGAAGGATTTTTTGGCGATATCATCCCAGAGGAATAGGATGCCTTGGTTTAGTAATTACGTAAATCCTTTGGCCACTTTGGCATAGTTAGGTATAAAATGGCGTAGGAAGTTATATTTTCCCTACAGACTCTATAGCTGACGTAAGGAGGAAGGAGAGGGGAGATTAACAATAGCTTCAACATTGAGTGGATCGAGACGAATCTCGTATTTGGAAATGATAAACCCTAAGAGTCTACCGTAGTTGACGCAGAAGACGCACTTATGCAGATTCAGCCAGATATTATAGCATTGAAAGTGAAGAAAAGTCTAACGGAGATGATCAGGATGGTCTTTACGCTTATCCGAATGAGCCGGAAGGTCATCCAGATAAGGCTGAAAAATGTGCTTGATATCGTGGAAGGCATATGACATTTCTCGCTGAAATGTAGCTCCAACATTTTTAATACCAAAAGGGATCTTTTTATAAGCGAAAGTACCCCAAGGACAAATAAAGGCGGTCTTATGTTGATCGACAGGAAGGATGTTAATCTATTTGTATCCAGAAAAGCCGTCCATAAGGGAAAAAATATCACTCCCAGCACAGTCATCAATGATTTGATCAATAAAAGGAGTAGGATAACTATCCTAGGGAAATAATGGTTAATTTCATGGTAATCAACATAGACACGAATGGTACCCTGTTTCTTATCTACAGGAACAATATTGAAAACCCATTCTGTCAAAGGAATCGGATAGATAAAACCAGCTTTAAGAAGTTTTTTAACTTATGCCTTAATAGCGGCTGCCTTTCTAGGGTGCACCAGACGAAGATGCTGGTGAACAGGCTTCGCACCAGGGTAGGTAGGGATCTCATGCAAGGCTATACTTGGATCGATGCTAGGCATCTCTTCGTAAGACCATGTGAAAACGTCACGAAACTCGCGGAAGAGACTAGTATAGACCCGAATCTCATCGGGAGAACAGGTCACCCCGATATGGATGTTCTTGACAACCCCCAGTTTAACGGAGATGTCGGTAGGCATCGTCTATGTGATTTTTCTCAAGTTACCTTCCATAAAGACTTCATGTTTCAGGATAGGCGTTTTAAGCAGAGGAGAAGGAACCAAAGAAGCAAACCTATCGAGACACGTAGACATGGCCCCAAGTCCAGGCATGAACGAAGAACAATGATGACTATCATCCTAAGGGGGATCCTCAAGAGACATAGTTTCCACAATGGCTTCATCAGAGGGAAATATCTCACTCAAGGGATCGGGTGAATCAGAATCACTGAGCCAGGGGGATTGAGAATAAGTGTCAAGGGACATGCCCAAAGGAGCATGATCAGGAGGTGGAGGATCCGAAACCGAAACAAGTTCACAATAATCAATATCGATCGAACTTAATGGCATCGAATCTCCAAATGAATCAATCTGCTCGGGTGAAGGGATGACCCGCGGATTAGAAGACCTGGAGATCATTGTAAACTAAAAAGTGTTGGGTGGAGGAAGAGGAAAAATACCCATGAGGGCAAGATATTTGAAGATAATTGGCCCTACGCTCTTGTAAGGCATAGGAATTTGATCGACACACGGAACATTGCTCTCAAAAGACGAAGAAGTGAAGAAAGACAACTGATTGACAGTAACTATCTTTCCTTCGTGCAGAAATCACATAACACAAAAGAGAGTGGACGAAATGCACATCATAGTGTGAGTCGAACTGTGACCAAGGAAAATATTGTAGTTGAGCTTGGCATCAACTACTTCAACCTCGACATTGACTGTTTTCAATTCTAGAGTGATTGGTAAACTAGCGAGAACACCAAGAGGTTTAGATTCCCTTCCATCAAACACTTCTAGAGAATTTGGAGATGAATTGAGATCTGGAGAACTAATGGCTTTCCAACAGGCAGATGACATGACGCACGTAGACACACCCTCGTCCACAACCGCTCGATGGACATTCAGTCCATTAATCCCAACTTGGATGATGAGCGCAAGCTGGTGAGGGAGAAGTGGGATGAAATTATCTAAGTCGAAAGTGATAAGGCTCAAATCAGCAGGATCAACCCCACCGATCGCAGATAGAAAAGCATTCTGTTGAGATGGACAACTCTTAAGTACTTCTAATGTGGACATCACAAATGGCTCCTGAGCCAAATCCTCAACAATGCTGTAATTTTGAGCAGCACGGGCATTAGGATTGTAAGAAGACTTATGGAGTACACCTTTGGAAGGTGGCCATACAATGGGCTAAGTACCAAGCCTTTCAATCTGAAGAGGGCCAGAAGTAGGTGGAGGAGGAGGACCATCAGCGATCTCTTTCCCCATTTCCTGATGCGGTTCGGTATAATCTTCCGACCAGGTAGCGATAGAAATGGATGCAGAACCATTCATCATGAAAACTTAAGAGCAAAATGGGGCAGAGGATTGAGGTTGCTCTACCAACTAAGTCTGCTGGGCCAGAAACGGTTCTTTGAGAACAAATGGAGTTCCTTGGGTGCCTTTGAGGAATCGACTCACTTTGGCCTATCGAGGACAATCCTTGGTGTAGTGCTCTTCATCACAAATCAAGCAAGGATACTTCGGTTTACGCTGTGACCCATCATCAACACAAGATTTCTGAGAATCCTGTTTCGGGGTATCGACTTTGGCTTTAACTTTACCCTTATTTTTATCCTTGGAAGTTTTATCTGCTAGATTGGCTTGAACGACATTCACTTCCACAGTTTTACCAGAATTCGGGATCGACTGAGAAGCAATATCATTGGAAGGAGTATATTTTTCCTTCCCTTGCTTCAGAGGAGAAGACTTCCGAGAAGTCTGAGACACAGAACCGATGATACCATCGACGGATGGCGTTGCTAGTGCCTTGGAAGTTCTAGGTCTAGGAGCATCAGGCAAGATTTCGTATAATGTGCCAGACATAGAGTACACAAGATCAAGGTACTGGGCATGAGCAATGTCCTATTCCTCAGTGACGCATGCCCCTATAGTGATGTCCTTAGTAATCGGAGCAACGAAGGAGGTAGTAAAACAATTAGTTAGAAGTTGATCAAGAATCTTGAACTTGATCAAGCGACGATGATGCCTCCATTCATGAATATGATATGAGATATGCGTAGCTCGATCTTGCTTCAAGGATGTGAGGAGGTGCATCCCGGTTTCATACCGCACTGGAAACTAAAAGTGAGTGAGAAATTCCATCGCTAAAGAATTGAAATATTAGAAGACACCATGAGATAACTCGATGTACCACTTAGCAGCAGCACCAGTAAGAGTCTGTTGGAAAACACGGAGTCAAATAGAATCGTCAACCCAAGAGTTAGAGGACCAAAGATGGTAGGTGATAACATGGGCTTGGGGGTCTTCTTCGGACTTACCCTTAAACTTGGGACAATCGCCAGGAATTTTGGTTGGAATAGGAGGCCAATATGGGTTATGAAGAATTGGATTGTTTGTCAATTTTAACATATTAGGCAGTTCCAACATAGCGAGAAAAGGAAATCAAGGATTAAAAGGCATTGCAGGTCATTAATAAAGACTAGTATTAACATTCCACCCAGGTTGAGAGAAATTCTACCCCCATATGTTTTATCCCGAAGGATTCTGTGCATAGGGGTTATAAGCCTAATATTTATTCCCATACATGGGTTTAAGGACCAGGATATTGATTCTGAGCATACCACCGCAGTCCTTGTTGAGCAACATATGGATTTTTTTGCAAAATGTAAGCATTGCCTTGAGGTGGATTATACACCATCTGGGATTGACCTTGAGGATAATAAGTGAAACCTTGGGGCACACAATATCCTGCCTGAGATTGACCTTGAGGAGGGTAAGTAGTGCCTTGAGGTTGAGTAGGTTGTCCCTATAGAGGAGGTTGAACTAGATGCTGAGGTTGCACAGGATATCCTTGCGGGGCAGGTTGTCCCTGCAGAGAAAGTTGGCTTGGATACTGAGATCCAGTAGGTTTCCCTTGTGGAAGAGGTTGGACCGATGGTTGGGATGGGGCAGGTTGCCCCTGAAAACCAGGTTGACCCAGTGTAGGACCGTAGGGTTGCCCTTGTTGTATAAGAGTTTGGCCTTACTGAATGTAAGGTTGATGCTATTGTATGAAATGTTGTCCCTGTGGTGTATATATTTGCCCCCCGGGAACATAAGATGCTTCCTATTGGAATTGAGGTTAACCAGAAGAACCATAGGGTTGTCATTTTTGGGCCAAAGGTTGTCCTTGTAAGGGTGGTACTTGCAGACTGTAATGTTTTCCTTGTGGACCCGAGGGTTGTCCCTCTTGGACCGAAGGTTGAACCTAAAAGGGTTGTCCTTGTAAGCCCGATAGTTGTCCTGGCTGGTAAACGGCTTGATTGGGATCAATCAGAGGAAAATATACAAGATTACCATATACATCATAATGATGTGGAGGATTTCCAAAAGATTGTGGCTGCTGAGAACCTTTAGGTGTGGAATTCTGCTGCTGAGGATCTAGAGAGGGAGCATACCGTTGCTGAAGAGCCAACAAATATTCATCGAATGTGTAACCGCTAGGAATGGAAGTAGAAACCCTAGGTGCATTGCATGTAGGAGGAATTTCCACAGGACGAGGCTGTGATCCACTCATGACGGGCCTAACTGATGAAAAACAAAAGGTCTTGATGATGACGAAGTCATGCTAAAAGCCGGTGCAGATGAAGCCACACAAATGGTGGGATTGATAAAGATTGATAAAGATAGACCTCAGAACAGAAGAAGGTCCTGATGATGATGGAGTCATGCTAACAACTGCTGTAAATGAAGCCACACAAATGGTGGGTTGGATCAAGACACATGTAAAAATGGTCAACGAGATGGGTGTCGAAGGTGATATCCTTGATCCAGGAATAGATGAGCTTCCTATGGGAGTCGATGTACTGTCCTGTGTCAAGGATGCAACACCAGAAATGATCTAACCCAAAGTACGGTAATTGGGTGGGAGAGACACCGATTGTGGAGAAGGTTGACTGGAGACATATGGGAAATATTCTGGGAAGAGTTGATACTCTTTGGTAGAAACATGTAGCTCTTCACTACTAACATGACTCGAATAATCCATGTCTGACGAGGCTGTAAGATTATCGAAAAGATGACGAGGACTAGAGAGTAAAGAAATGGCTAATAGCAGTGATCCTGAGGTAAGAGGAGGGAATTATTCCTCACTCCCAAAACTAGACCAAGCACCCTGAGGTTGCCAATTGATATCTACTGACTCCTCAGGAGGAGACTGAGCAGTGAGAGGAAAGATACTCGGAAGGATAGACTGCCCAAACTCGAAAAACCTAGTGGACTGAGGTGTTTCCAAAGAAACGTTAGGAGAAAGATCACCACTAGGAGGCAGTGAAGAGGAAGACGAAACTGGTGGTTCCGCCACTGTGACAATATTTCAAAATAGAAAGGAAACGAGATAGCCTATTTGAGGCTTCAAGACAACAACACTAAGGAACTACAAAAAACAAACCAAGAAAATATCTTTAATGGGCATGTGATTGTAGGCAATTAATTTTATGACATTGAAATGAAGCTTTGCTGTTTCATGTTTTAAGGGTTGAGAAACAGGCAAAATATGACTCTAGTCACTTTTAGATTGAACGAGCATGAAAGGAAAAGTGCTCAATGATATTTTCACTTTTAGAGAGTCATGAAAAGACCAAAATGACTACTCAGGTAATCTAAGCAAGAGGGTGTACCAAGTTTCCGTGAACTGCCATATACACCTTGGTGATCAAATGAAAGAGAAATGACTAAGGACTTGATGTACGTGCAAGTAGTCTCCCTGAATGCTGTGTTTGGTGTTTCACATTTATAGGGCGACAAAATTGGCTTCCCATGGATAAAGGATTGCAACCTATGAGGGTCTCTCTTTTTATACCCGACGGTACGGGGAGCACAAGTCCATACTAGCGTTGTCTAAAGCCAGATGGCGAATGAAAGCTGCTAGGTTTAATGACACCGAAACACATCACTAGCCTAGACCTCTAAAATATGTGCGTTAGGTTTAAATGTTTCCTTAGGTTGATTTAATTCATTTTAAGGTTGATCTTGAATTAATGTCATGATTTCAAGGCCTTAATAAATGTGATCTTGAATTCCTAAATGCACACTATATACAAAATAAAATTATTTCCATTCAATGAATGCTAGCTAAGAGAAGGATAGGGATCTATGAAAAAGTAGCAATCAATTGAAACATCAGAAGAATTTCACTAATTCATATAATCCAACCAAATGAAAAAAAGAAAACTCGTTCCTAGTTCGCTAAGAGTTAGTAATGCGAAAGAACATTTTCATTTTCAATTTAAACGAAAGAATGCAAATTTTGTCTTTTTATATGAATGAGGCACGTAATGCACTACTACACTAAAAAGTAAAACAAACACTAGTTTTGAGCACTATGAATGTAATGATATAAACAAAGAGATTAAATCAATACAAACATACAATGCACTCAAAACAAGGATGCACTCTTCCAAGCAAATAAAGGGCTTTCGAAACGATCCAACAAGCAATGTAATATATGCCTGAAGTGACGAATTGAGATTCAAATGAAAACCAATGTGATCATCCAATAAACCAAAGACACAAAGAATCGAGAGAAATACTAACCCAATCAGTAAGTGAATTGAAACGACAAAGATAAAAAATGACTCAAATTTAACTCAGAAGGCTAAGTGAGGAGTGGGCCGAATAAACAACACAAGGCACCTAGAAACCCTAGGGCAACAAACTCCACTAATAACATGATGGAAAAATAGCTGAGAATATTGAGACTACAGAGTCAAAACAATCTCAGTAGACCAATTTCAAGATAAAAAAACAATCCAGAGCCAAGAAATACTAACAAAAACTCAGAAAAGAGGTCAAATCAAATCCTATAGGATTCAGAGTGACTGTTTAGCTATAATCCATGCTAAATAGGGGTTCGAGCACCTGTGAAAAAAACAACATGCGCCAATCGACGTGACTGTTCAAGGAAAATACGCACCGAGCTAGAAAACCATGGGAAAAAAAACCACTGAGCAGAGGACAGACTTGACACTTTGGAACTAAACAAGATGGTTAAAAATGGTTAGACAAGGTAAGAAAATTAGAAAAATGATGAAACGACCAAAGTCAATGCAACAAGCCAAATGATCAACAAACAACGAGACGACAAACACACACTGATCCCCAGTGGGGCTGCTAGCTTGTTGTGCAGGTAAATCCCCTCTGCCGTTAGAGACGATCCCTCTAGCCCTAGGGTGAGTATAAGAGCAAGAGGACATGCTAATGAGTCAATTCCTAGTTAATGAATGAAACTCAGTCCGGATAGATGCCCTACCTTTGTTCGAACACAGTTTTTGTAGCTGTGGCAGCAGTCTTCTGATCTTCATCCCGACACGTTGTGGTCCTTCACCAGTGGTACTCAAGAGCCTGCACAAGGATTAGAGAATGAAAGCAGCATATGAAACAATATTTGCATTCATAACTATCTAATTGGTCAAGGAGAATTAAACGTATTGTGCAAGATCAATCACATCAGACACAAGACGAGAACCAAAACATCAGTCATGTATTAATTAAGATAAATAAAGAGATTATATCCAAATGAGCCTTGACGTCGCAACCTCATTTTGCGGGTCCATTCAAAACGTGTCTCAAGCATTTGTCGGGGAATTGGACGTGGCGAGGAAATCAGCGTAAACTCTCTCTCAGAAAGTTGTCTCTCTCTCTCCTCTATCTCACACCCCCTTATTCAGAATGTTCAGATATTCAACCATTTCAGCTAGCTACATCTATGTGAGAGAGATGTATTTATAGAAGGGGAGGAGGAGGTTGGGATCCATCTTATGGTGAAAGGGAGGCCTTATCCTTTGGGAGGTTGCCCAAAATTAGGGAACAAGAAGCCAAAGGAAGATGTTCAACGTTATTCAGTCGAACAACCCATGCTGACTCACTCAAGAAGTGGTTAGAAATGGAAACTTTGCTTCTATATTTAAAAAAATTTCCAAATTTGCAGCTCTACGTGGGCATTCCAATGAGATAGAGTGCCAATGGGTTCGAGGCCAAGTGATAATTTCCCTTATTGGTGCGAGGCCATAACTGCCTACTAGCGCCGACCCAAAATCATGTGTTTTTGATGGTCTGTTCCAGGAATAGTCAACGGAGGAAATTTTCTTCTCTTGGCAAGGGATGCAATGACACTTTTTGCAAGGCATGAAACTATACAAAAGTCATAGAAATGGCCCTCCAAGGTGTAGGATGGGGATTTCAGGGATGGTGAAAAAATGTTGTGTAACAATCATGAATGGGGCTCCAAATATCAAGAACTCAAGACCATCTTGCAAAGATGCAATTGTTCCTCCTCCTGATGTAAGTACATCTGCATCTAGTGGTGGTGGTAGAGGCTCCTCCTCCTCCTGAGTGATAATGAGGACATATTCCTTTTGCTCTTCATGTACTATCTCCTTAATTATGGGAGATGTCTCTATGTGATATGTCCCTGATTTCTTTCTACCAAAATTATTCTTCAGTCTTTGAATGAAATCTGCATAAGGAAACACTTTCATGTGTGACAAATGACTGAACCACCAATCTCCTGCTTCACCCTCTAGGTGCAGCGCTACTATCTCCATAGCCTCTCTTTCTACTACAAGATATTGCATAAATAATGTAGCTAATTATTCCCTCTAAGACCTCAATGTGATTGTGGAAGATCCATAAAATGTAAGCAAGAAGAATATATGCCTCTCTCTCCTATTACTGTTGCAGGATCTCCTCTCTTCTTTGAGTTGCAAAAACAGTTGGAGAGTTAGATTCTCCTTGAGAGATCTAGGTTGTGCTTTGTACTTGGACATATATTTACTTAGGGTCTCATTCCCTAATTATCCTTCATATTCACACCATTCCCTTTCCTTCTCAAAGGAAGTGGATTTAGTAGAATGATGTGAAGCTCTTTTCTTCTTCGGTTGCTTCTTCTATTGATAGGAAGTGCTTGGACCTTCCTCTTTCTGAACTCTTCTTGGATCCTCCTTTTGCCTTTCTCTCTTCATTTTTTTGACCTCCTTGGAAAGACCTTTCATGGATCTAAATAGAAGAGTGGAAAAACTGCAATCCTCCTTCATTGTAGATATCTACTATCAACTTCTTCTTTTGATGCAAAAGATGAAGCACCCACAAGTTGAGCCAAATATCATGCTCTGATACCACTATAATATCCCAAAAGGGAGAATGCAATAATACTAAACACAATATAAGAACTGCAACAATGTAAATAATTAATCTAAATACACCATACAAATGTACATAATAACTGAGCCATTTTATTAATATGGAGGTGGAATACAAGTACAACAGTGCTCAAAATATGAGACACTCAAGCCAAAGAGATGGCCTAGAATGACCCTGAAATGCTCCCACAAGAGGAACTACGTAACTATTGGACTACTAGAAGGAATATTGCATTGTCCCTGCTGCAAATGTCGGGACTTTGTTGTGCTATGCAACAACCCCCCCATTTATATTTTCAAAATAGTTTAAAAATGTGATAATATAAATAGGGACCCTTCTTTAAATGTATTTTTCATTTTGAATAAAAAAATCAAACTCCAAAGCATTGTTGTTTTTAAAAATAAAACAAAAAGAAATTAATAAATTCCATTTTCATATCTTTGTGATCACCCTATCATAAATTGCATCCCGCATAATCTTTTTCCCATTAAAAAGTTAAGCACAAAACATAAAATCCCGATTTGTGATTTTTTGATTTGAACTTCGCAAGCGGCATCATAAATCACACATCATAGATATACATTTAAAAATTAAAAAATTACTTACCAATGCTCCGATGTTGCGATATCCCAATGAAAGCAATTTTGCGATTTCACGATATCGTGAAATTGCATATCACATAAACGCAAGGCTTGTTAAAGAAATCTGCTTCATAAAATAGATTAAAAAATGCACGATGCGATGTTATTGACAGGGTTTAATGAAGTTTTTAATGTCAAAATAAATCATGTCAAAAATAATTAATCATGTTTCATCATCCCGATGCGAACAATTATTGTTTTTTTACAGCTAATTAATGATACAACTATTTCCCAGACATTTTCTTTTAAAATTGGTCATTTCACTATATATTTTATCATTTGATCATTACTCTATCTTAAATAGGGTTTTTTCTTCAAGAGATGTCCATACGCAAAGTAATGCAAAAACATGACAAACAAACTATTGCGGAATTTGAATGTACAGAAATGTCATCCACAACAAAAGATACTGTTTTCACTGTAGATGGAGGTGCTACAACTTGGCAAGCCATCTATACTATCCTCGAAGATGAAAAACCTAAAGTATTGGAGTTCAAGGCAACTAATAATGATGCAAAGCCCTTAGATTTACAGTTTAAAGATGCCACATGCTCCTTCCTTCACAGAATAGCAGCAAGGGCCAACCTTTTACCATATACTGATATGATAAGATGGGTGGTTGAGAATTCAACAATTAAATATAGACAATTCAGAACCATTAAGGATGAAATATTAGGTTCTTTTAGAGCTGAAGATTTGAAAGTCATGTACAAATTGCCCGACCAACAAGACATCTATGACAACCAGTTTGCTGAAAAATTTGCAAAAAAAAAATGAAGACCCTTTCAAAATGATTCAAGGTTGGAGGAAATTGGATAAAAAGTTCAACCATGATAAATCAGGTATGTATCCTATTGCTTCACTTGAAAATCCCTACAATTTTTCAGCATCAATGCTGTGCAGATTATATGGTCTCCCCGATAATACCAAGTTCTCTATAAGTTGGGTTCCATTGATTGACTGCTGTGTGATTTCTCACATCATGAATTGGGCAACCATTGTTTCCGAAAACCTATCCAAAATGATTAATGAATATCGCCAGGAAAGAGTTAGTTCTTCCAAATCCATCCCCCAATTTTTCATAAGTGCATATGTTTTTGATGCCATTTGTTTCTCCACCAGCTTTCCAATTATGGGTTGGAAATGGACTCCCGAGGACCCTACCCCTATTCATTTGTCATAAACAGATATGGGAACATAATTTTGTACCACACTTCCACAGGTTATGTTATGGGGTGGTATTACCATTACATCAGTTAATGTTTGATAGAGAGAGCCCCAGGTTCACTAAGGAAGCCATCACAAATCTCCAAATAATAGGAAGATGTTTCATTGAAGAATCATTTTCATACATCAGAGTATTCGGAAGCTTCGCTCCTCCACATGTGCTTCCTCTATATTTTTCAGATAAACTAATGGAAAGAGAAGTGGCTTACCAAATTGTCGGCAATGGACTCACTAAAACCCTGAAAGATAATAAAAAATATTTATGGCCAACTTTCCCAATTTAGTGTGGTTCATTCTCCCTCAGAAATTTTAATCATGCGTCGAAGGAATGCCAGAAAATTTAGCTTTTAAAGCTCCCTGTTCTACCACCAAGGCAATTCGACCTAGAGAAGATTACTAATAAATTTTCTCAGTCAGTCAAAATCAAACCTTTCATACACACAGATGATATATTTGAAGACGTTTTGAAATCTGTTGAAACTTTTGAAGAAGTTCAAAAATTTTTCAGATTGAATCTAAACCTGGAGGAATTATAAATATTCCATGAGTACAGAGAGCAAAGACTCAAGTGTATTCCACAAAATATCCTGATTAATAGTTATATGACTGAAACAAGCAAGGTGACCAGAACAGAAGAATCAGATTCACAGAATCAAAGTGAGATAGATAAATTCTAGACTTCAGTTAGTAATACATTGATGGATACTCCCAAGGGATCATCCACAGAGAAAAATATAGGATTTCAGACTCCCTAGGATGAAATAGTTTCAGCTAAAGAAACCACTGAAAATCCTGAGACAAGCACCCAAGATGCAGAAGTTATTCTTGCGTTTCCTACTGCTGAAATTATTCTAAAGGTAATTGATATCCCTCCATTGGATGTATTCTACAACCCTCTTCATAAATATGTAGTCAAGAAACAGAGAAAGAGAAGAAGGATTGAAACACCCCCAGGTAATGAGATCATGGAAATTGTATGGAAAGACACCCCGTCGAACCCAATCAACAACCTAACTTGGCTATCACAATTGGCTGGAGCATATACTACTGCAAAAATGGACAAAGCAACCGAAGTATCCATTTTGTTTCAAGAGAAGGATGATAAAATAATGCAAATATAACAACAACTAGATGAAGAAAGGAACAATTTGAACCAACAGGCTGAGCAACAACCCTTTAAATTACAACAAGATATGGAAGTACTTAAGATAAGTTATGAAAATGACTTATCCAGTAAAGACACACTAATTAAAGAATTGAGAGAAAATCTTATAAATTATGAAGGCATTCCTACTGCACAGTAATTCATTAAAGAAGCATTGGCATTAAATTCCCTACTCTCAAAACAACAAGATTTGTTTTTCTTACAAATGTCAGACATAGTTCCACATTTGGAAATTAGTGAACAATTGACTAATACAGTAATTGATCAGAGAATTGAGTTTAATGAACTCAATACCAAAATTTCTGACTATATTGAATGTCAGAATTCAAAGGAATGGAGAAGATCAAATCTCCCAAATATCAAAGAAACTTATAAAGATATTCTGTTTACTGACTGGGATACACAGGTAAAACAGGAAAAATTGGCAATAGCTAGAGCATCAGGCATATCAAAGAGCATTGTCAGAACAATCAAGCACATGTTACATACCTTTGGTTTAATTAAAGAAGGAGATCCTAAATCAATTCATGATCTCAAAATATTGGAGAAAATTTGGAAAAATATAGGTCAAATATGAGAAGAAACAATTGCACAGCCGAAAAAGACTAATTGCGAAGCATACTAGCAACTCTTGGTTAAACCTCATAGTAAAATAATGACATTGAATTGTTGTCTAGATTCCATACAAAAAATGATGCCACTTTTACTTGATGCTATATTTACTGGACAGATGAAAACATAGTTCGGGAAGCCTCCACAAGTTCAACCAATGTCCGATATTTGTGAACAGAAAGGCGGAGCTGGCACTAACCTACCATCAAGCATGATTATGAGTTAATTTTTTTTGGCAATTTCAATTTTAGAAATTAGATACTAGGAATGAGGAAGGTTGTTTGAAACCTCCTCAAAAGATATTTTGTACAATATATTTTTGTAAGTAGTTAATGTATTATTTAAACCCTTCTCATGCATTTAGAGAAGGGTCCATGATTTTTATTAAGAACATTTACAAAGAACGCATTATTGTATGTTTGTGGATGTCTTGATAAAATAATGGAACATGGTATTTTCAATTATATATCATCTTAGTTGATCACTGTTGATGCACTATTGTATTCTCTGAAAGACTTATTGATAGAAGATTGATTGTGGCATATTATCATTGATCAAATGAGCTGGACATCAAACATATGGTACTATTACCGTGTATGCTAAATTTCTTTTTAATATTAGTGGTAAATCTAGCTTTCATGAATTATGTATGAAATCAATTATTTCTGTTTGAAGTATCAGTTGCACTATTGTATGATATCAAAATAGAAATTGATTTGTTTTATATACGATCATCAAAATATATGCGATATGTTTTACATCTTCCTCTAATTAACTATTTTTTCAAAAGGATTATCTTACAAAAGTATTAATTCTATTAAGTCTGTGATTAATCTAAATCATCATAGACTGAATAGATATCATTTTAGATCGCATAAAATAAGCATTATCCCAGGTTAGATTAGATTAGATTTAATTCAAATTTTTGCATATTAGAATAAAGTTGTCTTAGTTTTTAGTCATTCTTCTTGAAAATCATTTGAAGGAAACCCAACAATCATATAAAAACCCGAAATTGGGAAACTGGTCCCATTATATCCAGTCAGAGCCACTATCCCAAACAGAAAAGGAGCTGCTTTAAGGTTCTAACCGGGTGGTTATCCCCCTTGTTGTTGCCATAGATTTCTAAGGCCTCAATAGACTACAATTGCCGAAAAAATATAGAAGTGTATATATGGAAATTTTGGAGCTCCAATGATGCTGAAACTTTAGATCCGGGCTCTATGATAAATACCCAAGATAACCGAGAAAGGATTTCTAGATATGAAAATCTTGGAAAATCACCCTCTTAGCCCCTGTAACTATGACTGTTGGGCATGTATATATGAACCATAATCTGATCAAAGATGGCTACAATATGATGTACAACCAGATCTATGCTTTAAGGGTTGATCACTTCTCTAGATCCTTAAGCTAGAAGCTCAAGATCTAGCTCCTCCAACCTCCTCCAATAGATGCAGCTGTTGGAAACAAAAAAACCAAAGAAAATTGCATTGTCAGAGAGGGAGGCTCTATATCCCGCTGCTAAATAATGCAAATCAGCTCAATAATTATGGAAACAATGTGCCCAAAATGAGGAGATGGCCCCTCACAGGATTTTGAGCTGAAATACTAGAAACTTCCTTCCTCCAATAGATCTACAGGACTGGACTGTGCAATCCTTAAGGGGACTGCTGATGCACGGAGGTAAAATCTGATGGCCTAGATGCCAGATATAGATCTGTTGGTCCTGAAAAATTGAACATGAAGCACAAGGTGAAAGGATGAATCTTCCACCGGTTTCCTAGTTGAGATGCTAGAAACAACCTCCACCTCTCAAACCCTCAAGCAGGAATGCATTATTCCTGAGACTGAATGTGCATATGAGAGTGGCTAAATGTGGAACCAATGGCTGATGATGTATGGCAGCTCAAAGAAATCTTCCCAGAGTAGGCACTCGAAGTCCCCCATGGGTAAGGGTAGGATTTCTTCTCAGAAAAACCATTGTGCTAACAAAATTTCAAACTTAGCTAAATAGTATAAGCGTGCATAGAAATGTTACATGAAAAATATAGATCTAAACAGATTAGAAATACTAATCTAAAGCCCGCCTTCTATTTTTTCTTTCATCTCCCTTATATGCTTTGTGAGCCTTCCATAGCCCTGGCCCACCTCATAACTGCACTGCACATGTGGCCACTAGCCTCCATGAAGGTTGCATGTATCCATGTCCTCCATCATCTCTACATTTAATTCCCACTTTCTCCATCATGTGTGCATTAGATGCACAACTTCCTCCACTATCTCATCATTAATGCTTTATGATATTACTTTAATGCACCATGATCTCATTTGAATTCCTCCATGATCTCCATGATCTATCATTAATGTGGCATGATCTACACTCTTCCTTCATTTAAGAAGCTTATCCACTACTCCATAATGCATATCTAACTCTAAATTATCCACATACACACATCAAAAGTGGATTTTATTCATCTACGGGGTTTGTGGGTCCCTCCACCCTCTTATTTACTTAATTAATTAAGAAAATTAAGAACTCTAATATTCCAATTATCATGATGGAAAATTGGGAAAATTGGGAAGGTGAGGGTACAAATTCCTCACTTTTCCGATCTCCATCCACCTCGCCTTGCTCAGATTCATGCCCTTGAGTCCTACTCGAATATATTCAACATCTCCTCACCTTGAAGTATGAACTTTCCTTTCCAATATGGTATCTTCTTGCAACTCATTCATATACTCAGGTGCTAAATCATCAACAGTAGGAATCTGTGCATCTTCCTCTGGATCAATGATCATAAGAGGTTCATACAACTTTAGTTTTTCTACATTTACAACTAAATAAATACGCATGTGAGGAGGTAAATATAACCGAAATGAATTATTTCCCATATTTTCCACAATATTGAAAGGACCATACCTGATGGGTTTCAGTTTCTCACCTTCACCTTTCAACGCGTCTTTACTGATATACAACCATACCTGATCACCAACCTGAAAATGACGATTGACTCGATGCTTGTCGTGGCACATTATCTACTTGGCCTGACTCTTCTCTAATTGATCTTGCATTTCTTCTTGTATCTGTTGTATCCATTGAATGAACTTAACTACTTTGTTTGAATCATTGATTCCATCCACTTTATATTCTTCACTGAACATGAAGTCCATCGGTGACTTTGGTAGATACCCAAAACATTTTTCAAATGGTGATTGATTGGTCGAAGAATGTAAGGCTCGATTGTAAGCATGTTGCACATAAGGTAAATATTCATCCCATAACCTAGGATGTTTGATGCAGTAACCACAGAGAATATGTATCACTGTCCTATTCACCATTTTTTTCTGTCCGCCAGTCTGTGTGTTATCACCAAAATTGTACTTGATTGGCTACTGATCAGACAACTCAGTGGAACTATTTCAAACCAGATTTTGGCTGAAGCTTAGCCTCTTCAATCGAAGAGGGCTCTCTCACAGGTAATTTATGATATTGGTTAATGATAAAGATAGATGGATAAATCTATGAATTGTGTCTTGGTATTGTATGTTTGCAGGTTGGAAAGAAGAAGGCTTGCTACCATTGGGCTATGGAGTCAGTGACAGGGATCTCAGTGACAAAGGCTCTCCTTGTGGAAGCTGAGGCATGTAGATACTTAAATGAAAGTAGAATACACACATACAGGGTTTACCCAATATATAAATGTTCAAAGGAAGTCAGAGCATGAGAGACATGAATTCTGAGTAATGAACATTAAGATACTGAAAGTAGGACATTGAGAAAGATATCCAATAGTTTAGTTCTTGAAAGGAAGTCAAAGCATGAAAAGAAAGAATTATAAGTAATCAAACATTAACACATTGACAGAAATTAGTAAGGTACATAGTAAATTTTTCATGAAAGTATCAAACGAATCTCAGGTGAAGGATGAAATCAATAGCCACTCTCTATTACTGATCAAAAACCTGTTTACAATAGTAGTAGCCAGCCATAACATATCCCAACCCTTTATAACTCTTAAAATCCCTCCTTTAGAGAGTGAGGACTCATACAAATGATATGCCACCTTACTCCCCTTGAATTCCCACCTCAAAGACCTATTCCAAACATGATTCCATCACTTGGAGACTTCCTAGGGATATTTCTATTTTGCAGAGTTTGAATACAAAAAGGACTCTTCTTTCATTAATAGTTCAACAAATAAATTTAATAACCCTTATAAATTGCAACCAACTAATTTTTAGAGTGTAATAGAGTGCTGATGTGTCATTATGCCACGTGGATGCTGAGCTAGACCTCCTCCAAGTCGAATTTTTACAATTGTTTCATAAATCTGGTTAGTGAAAAGTCTAAAAAATAGGCTTCAAATATGAGTGTATAATTTTCAAACCCTGATGGATTTGCAGAAAATGAGAGAGGTTTTTGTAGATGTACCCATTCTAAAGAAAAAAAAATCTTTTATATTTCCAAAATACTTTTTCATTTTCTTAGAAACCTTAACAAGTAGCTCGCTATGAAAACATGGCAGTTTTGTAGCATCCAAAAATAGCTTTTGCACTCAAAATTTCTGCTCTTTGACTGTTCCAGGGTGTCCATTATGACCTGACACCTCATCACTACCATTTCCTGTCCTTGAAAGCCACAAAAAGTGGTTTTAAAGGCAAAAATACAGATATAGAAAATTTCGTAGCGTTTTCTTGGCTTCAAGCCTAGGAAATGCTACAAAATTGTGGAAAACTGTGCAATTTCTAGATTTTGAACTTGCCTAAAAAAAGTAACCTCCAGCTGTAGAAAATTTGTCTTCAACATGCCATTAACCTATTAAAACATAATCAAATTCAATTTAAGAGCCTTGAGGTGTTTCCTCTTCATTAATGATGAGTTAAGCTATGGGTTCCTCAACTACAGTCATCTTTAAACCCTTCTTCTCGAGCTCCTCATGGATCAATTCTTACTGCTCTTGGAGGTCTTTGAATTGGTCCTTCAGTATTTTGTTGCTGGATTTAAAGTGTAGGTTCATTCTTCTAACAAGCTTCACCTCTTCAAAAAAACATCCTTTTCACCTTTAATAAGTTTATTCATCACTAAAATGACTCTGTTTTTCCTAAAAACATAGGGTTCAGAGATGAGCTATTTTATCCCTATCCTTGATTGATATTTAAAAAATGAAGGAGGTTTTTGTAGGTCAGTATTTCTTGAAGAAAAAACTCTCATGGTTTTTTGAAAAGCATCTCCAGTTGTCCAGAATCTACATTCTAAAAACATGTATAAAACAAGAAAATTCTGCATTCTGAAAACAAAAAACCCTCTTTTCGTAGCATAGCTAGTGTATTTCTAGAAAGTTTCGCTACGAAAGTAAGGATTCTTGGCTAAAGTGACATTTTGTGATTTAAATGCTTGGGAAATGAAAACTAACAGCAAATGATGACTGATGATACATGATGTGACCTATATCTAGGTGATTTTGAGATGAGATGAGGGTGGTCTTGAAACTTAGGATAGGTTAAATATGAAAAAATGAGATTTCTTATGCCAATTTGAAAAAGTTTTAAGGAGTCCTTACCCTTTTGAGGAGTGAACTGTATGAAAATGTCAAGTAATGACTCACAAAATTATGAGTGATAACACCGTGGATGAAAATTTGTTCTCTTCTTCAGCTTTATATCCATGAGTCCCCACAAAGTGGACCAAAACTCTCCTACAGAGTGAGTGCCTCGATCAGAAATAATGGAAGTAGGTAACGCAAAATGAACCCATACATGTTGAAATAACATCTGTGTCGTTCATTCTGCAGTCACTTGATTTTTGCATGGAACAAGAATGCACATCTTGTTGAAATGATCAACCACGACATACATGTAATCATGCCCTCCCCTGGACATAGGAAGTCCTACAACAAAATCCATCGAAATGATGTCCCATGGTCGCAAAGGAACTGGAAGTGGCATAAAAAAATGAAAGTTTCGATTTCTTGGCTTGCTTGTCAAACACATCACACATCCTTTAATGTACCTCACAAATATTTCATACATGTGAGGCTAGTAACAATACCTTTGAATTTGTGCCATAGTCTTGATTATGCCAAAATGTCCTGAAATGCGAGAAGAACGAGATTCCTGAATAACATGCACCCTTTTTGTCTGTGGTATGCACAAATTACCCAGATGATATTAAAACCTGTAATGAACACGAAAATTGACTTCTTCTACCTGAGTACCATGAGTTAGTGTTTCATAAATATCTTTGAAATCAACATCAGTACTATATTGTTCTAAATAGATTTCAAGTTTTAAAGAACTATTCTATAGTACTACGGAAGCATTCAAACATGGTCTAGAAAAAATATCAACTACTTTTTTTGTTACACCTTTCTCATACTTAATTACTAAGTGAAATTGCTGAAGAAATCCCATCCATCTGTAATGGCGAGATTTTTGCAACTTAGTCTGAGACTGAAGGTATTAAAGTGGCTGATGATCTATGTGAATTTTTGTTTCCTTACCCATTAAGTAGTGTTTCCATTTATTTACACTTTCAACCAAAGAAAACAGTTCTTTATCATAAGTTGATAATTTATAACTACCTTCAAACAAGTTTTAGAATGAAAACAAATTGGTTTTCTGTTTTGAAGTAAACTGCACCCATTGCATAACCACTAGCATCTGTTTCAATTTTGAATGGTTGTTGAAGATCTGGTAAAGCTTAGATTGGTGCTGTTACAGTTTTCTGCTTAAGTGAATCAAAATCTTTAAAGTCGACACACATTCCCCATGTCCTGTCTTTCTTAAGAACCAAAATTATGGGTGAACCACATGGAGATGAACTGGGTCGAATGAAGCCTTTTCCAAAAATCCCTTGGATTTGTTTCTTTATTTCTTCGTGCTCTATGACTGACATGTGATACATTCCAACATTAGGAAGAGGGGCATCAGACATCAACTTTATCTCATGTTGTATTTCCCATTTAGGAGGCAGATGTTTTGGTTCTTTAAATAGACTTTGAAAATAACCTACCACTTTAACCAAATTATCTTTAAACTGATATTCACAACTTGAAAAAGCATCATGTTGATCCTTATGTTTTTATTTTACAACCATGAGTACATATATCTTACTTGAACTTATTAGACGCTTCATCTGATTAGTGGTAACTAAATCCAAGTGAGTTTTAATTTTATGTGCCCGAACAATGTATTCAATTCCATCTTTCTTAAGGTAATGTTTATGCTCTTTCCTATGAAACACTGCATCACGATCATAGAGATAAGGACTCCCCGACACTATTCCACATATGTATAATGGTATCACATCTAAATATACTTCATCAATGTAATTAACTGTGATGGAAAATTTTAAACGACACTGCTTTGTGACATTAATATGAGTCTTTTATTTTAGCCAACCTAATGGGTATGGTATTGGATGATTCTGTGTCTCCAAACCCAATTTCTTCACTAATTCTTCAGATATTAAATTTTCCTGTGATCCATTGTGAAACAATGTATCTATTTTTGTGTGCTTATTACTTACCCTTATGTGAAATAATTCAACTCTCTTATCTTCATCGAGATGATTTATGTTTGAAGAATATGCATAAGTACTAGAACACTAGCATCAGAAATTTTACCGGTCGAAACCATTGCAGTTATTTTCCTTTCATCGCCTGAATCAAAGCTCAATTTTTGTTGGATTTCTGCATTAGCCATCTTTTTACCTTTCTTATTCTAGAATTTCTTTGGTTTGAGTTGCGGGTGAAGTTTCCAAAATCTAGCTTCATCATGTCCGATCCTATGGTAGTGAGTACAAGTAGGTATTTCACCTTCCTTCTGAGCTGTCGCTGCTTTATTTCCCTTCGAATTTATCTTCCTCTTGTTGTCTTTGGAATACTTGATTTCCAATTGTTTGGATGCTTCCGGTGAAAACTTGAATGGTCTACCACTTGATTCAATATGTATGGCTTGAACGCAGACTTCATCAAAGTCATCAGGATTAAAAATCAATAATGAATGGTGTAAATATGGATGTAAAATACCAATGTAATTTAATAAAGTTTCATGTGTATCCAATGGAATACCAAGTGCCAAATATTTCTTCCTGAAATCCTGAGTAAACTCCTGAACATTCTACCCTTTACCTTGCCTCAAATCCTGCCAATCAATAACAACTTGCTGCATGTATCCCAAAGGATAGAATTGTTTTATGAAAGATTTTAAAAACTTAGACCATGAGGAAATAACTTTACCTTTCCGCTTTAAATATACTTGTGTTTTACTTTCCCACCAGATTAAAGTTGTTCCCCCCAGTCTAAGTGTAGCTAACTGAATTTTTGTTCTTTCATCATAAATGTTCTAAATTCTACAATACACTTCGAACTGCTTAATCCAGTTATCTAGTTTATCTGGGTTCATTCGCCATCATAAACAGGTAGTTCAAAAGAGATTTTTGAGGTTTCTTTTCTATTTCAGAATATGAACTAGAGGAAGAAGATGATGATGATGATGATGAAGATGATGGAGGAGAAGGAGGTTTACCAACTTTTCCTTTTCCTTTGTCCTTCTTCGATGCCTTTGAAGAAGAAGTTTCATCTCTCACCTTATTATCTTCGTAGAGTTATCCCAACATCTGCTACATGTTCAAGAACATTTGCTGAATCTATTCTTCACCCATGAACTTCACTTCAGAGGTTTCACCTACATCGGTTCCTCACATTGTCGATCGATGACTGAATTTCTACTTTCCAACTTCTAAGTCTATCTCCTGAATCATTCCTTCTCCACGTCGCAACCTGGACCTGGTTAACATTCACTGGAAAAATCCTACAACACAACATGCTCTGATTCTAAAATATATGATCTGAAATACATCTGATCTAATACTAAAGTAGAAGTGATTATTTCCAATAGTGAATTGATTGGTAACTCGATCACTTAATGTGGAAGACTGATGGAAAGAAAATGATTTAACGACTTAAACTGGAACTTGAGAAGAACATTAAACATGAAATTATAGGAGAGAACAGAGATAAGAGACAACAAACATTGATTATGGAGTTCGTCCCTGTCAGACTACGTCTCTGGGTCCACTTTCAAGATGGGCGTCTGTTTTATTAAGGATTGATCGAAGGAAGTCTTTACACATAAAATACACTAGACTGAATGCATTTACAGGAATTTCTGGTCACTGAAAACAAAAATCTCTCTCTCCTATATTTCCAACGTCTATCTCCGTGCTCAATTACGCCTCCAGATGACCAAGTTACACTGAAAACAAAAATTGCCTCTCTCGCTCAGAATCTGAATACAAAATCACTCTCCCTTGATCATGTGAAATGAAAAGGTTAAATAGGTTCATCTTTGAACTTCTTGAGTCCAATTTTAGTAGGTGGTTGAGAAATTAATTTTTGATTAGGTATCAGTGTAATTACAAGTGCACACCTAGTGGAGATTAGGTTCATGGTGGTTTATTTAAAAATCTTTACAACTTAATATAGCGCAACCAAAACCAAAATTAGACCTTATAATATAAATTTAGACCTTTACAATAACCAAACAATGTGGAAACCTCTGGCAGTTGCATATGACTGAGTGGTCTAACCACAGACCGCCACCTGGTGCTCTGGCTCGACGGTTCTGACTTGCTGGTAGTCAACCACCCCGATCCATGTGACAATGGTCCTTGGATGGTTGCGGTCATCCAAAATTGCACGTTAACTGCTATGGTCTATCCACTTGTCTGTTCTTATGGCACTATGCGATCAACTGTGGTCACCTTCCAAAACTGTGATATCAACGGTTCTCGCTACGGTCAAGCTCCGCCAGTTCACATGTCACTGTCAGCTCTGACACAGATTAATGATGCGGTTTAGGTAAGAAATGGTATTACAAAGGTTTAATATTTAGTTTTTATGCAAAGGTTTGAAACATTATGGTTTAATACCATAGGTTTTATTAAATAGTAATGTTTGCGCTAGGCGTTAGATATAGCCCTTAGGTGTTAAGAGTTAGGAACTTAGGTTTTAGTACATAGGTTCTTCACCAAGGTTAAGACTTAGGTCTTATAACCTTTACATAATTCCACCATAGCTTAAGACTTAGGAATTTAGGACCATTACATTGTCACTTTTCCACCTCATACAAACACCATTACATATTTACCACTTCACCATATGTTGCCACTTGACACAATCATGAATTCACCATGCATAACCATGAAATCAACCATGACAAAGTAACCCCATGACTTTTACACCATGAAGAAGTACTCTCATCCAGAACATTGGAGCACCTGGCGAATTGAAGACTGAACTAGACATTGGACAAAACTGGAGCTGACTGGACCTTACTGTCGACTTGCACTGAAGAAAGATCCTCCTGGTGTTATCACTCCAAAATTTCCCAAGGGTTGTTGTGTTGTGTTTAAAGAAATAATAGAGGTAAATATCAACCTACTTTTGAGATCAGGATCTATCCTTCCTAATGCTCAGAGAGGGCTCTCTATTAATGATTTAATTTTTGTTGTTTTTAATTGATTTTAGGCTAGTTATGTATGCTTGATTTGGTTTGATTTGATTTGTTGGTGGAATTATAGATTTAGATGGATAGATGACTATATATTTTCCATTAGGATATGGAGTCAATATATGAAGAAGAAAAAACATAAACAAATGATAAATACTGTGTTACAGGGCCAGGTAGCTGAGCAAAATTAGATTTTTAGGGTTGAATGGTGAAGTGATTTTCAATCGGGATCAAGGAGAAATTAAGGATTCCTTAAACTAGATAGTGAAGGAAAGTGAAAGAAGTCAATCAAGATGGGAGAGTAATTAAGGATTCTCAGATCTAGATATCAGAAGAAAACATTAAAATGAATAACAATTCTGCAATAATATTTCTGTTATAACACTTAAATTTAGAAAAACATGCAAGTTTACAGAATACTTCAGAAAAGTATATGAACAATTGAAATATACTTCACTGAAGTGACTCAACACATGAATCCTGAAAATAAATGCTTCTATTATTTGTCATGTCTGTCAAGTGGAAAAAGTAGAGTAAACGCTCAGGTTGTAGATGAGTTCAACAATAGAAATGTTCAGGAATCCACTCTCAATACTTCGAATGACTGAAGTATTTATACAAAAATTAATAAAAAATATCCTAAAACCAATTTAGGATTTATTGAAGGAAAAGAAAATATCTTCATGCAAGAAGATAGAGACACCTATGTAACTAAATGCAAGCTGTCCCTGTTTTATTTGGTTTGTTGTTTGCTTCTTTGATATTTTGTCGTCTTATCTCTCTGGCTGTTACTTTCACGCTGGCTGGCTCTTTCTTGCTGGCTTGTCCTTCACATTTCTTGTCATCTTTAAACACTTTCTTTTATTTTTAACTGTCACTGCTTTATCTTCCTGATCCGTTTTTACTCTTTAACTGTGAATCTCTTTTACTGTCACCTGTCACAGTAAATCACACAATTTTTCTTAGGCTTCTTCATCTGAAATTTTGATCTTTACCATCCTTCTGTAAATCTCATTTGCTTCAGTGTAATTTTTAAATGTAGGTTTATTTACAAAGAGATGATTTACCTCATGCTGGAGGTAAAAGAGATTTTCAAAAATCTGAAATAGTACTTTGCCTATAGGAATTCCTTTTAATGAGGAATTGTTGGAATTGTCTTTAGCCACTTATTTGATATTTTTGTCATAATATTCATGCCTCATTAGTCTGCCATTGATCACTAATGGATTAGGCAATCCCTTTTGTCTCAAAACATCAAATTTGTTCATGAATCTGTTTACTGCAAGCTCCATAGTTTGACACTTATCTTCAAGTTGTGTCATCAGATTTCTCTTGGAAATCACCTTCTTCACTTCTAACATGGTTTTAGTTCTGTCACTTATCCCAAATTCTTCTAATTCTTTCTTGTTTTTAGAATTTAGGAACTTGATTATCTCAGTGGCCTCCTCTGGTTTCTTTCCAAGTTCTTCTTTGACATTCTGAATAGCTTCACTAGCTTCCCTTATCAAATCTTTCTGCTCAAATATAACTTGGATAGGTGGCCAAATATCATTAACAGAGTTAATGATATTGGCCCATAATTGTTGCTTTGCTTGGGCCAAAGGCTCTGCCAATGTCAATTCTTTTTCTAACTTATGGACCATGTTAGTAAACCTGTTGGATTTCTGTGTTTCAGATTTATACGTGATTTGTGCCAATTTATTTTCATCTTCTAGACTTTTTACTTGTTCTTTAAGTCTATTAATCTCAATTGTTTGTATTGACATGTCTTCCATTGCTTTAATCAATTTACTTGCCTCATCATTGGGATGGGATTCTGCTGTTGCTGGTGTAGTAGTTGGTATAGCTAGTTGAACTTCTGTTGTCACTGGAACTTGTGTATTAGATGGGACTATTGTAGTTACTGAAGCTGAAGTTGAAGCTATAGGAATGGCAGTGACAGGTTTTTCTTCCATGTTGGCCTTCTTTTCTTGCACTAATTTGTCCTTAGGGAACACCTAAACATCTAATACTGCAATTATAAAGACCTTCAAAACAATTATGTCAGCAATAACATAGGGTATGATCAAAATAGACCTCTCTGGCTGACTACAGACAATGGTACTTTGAAAGGAGACTTCAGAAACAGTTTTCAAGTGGAAACAAGCAAGAAGGGAAAACCATAAATCGTTCTTGATGCAAACTGTATGAACTATTTTAGAAATAAAAAATCATGAGGGTTCAAGAGAGTGATTAAGACTACTCAATAATACCTTAGCAGATGAAAACATAAAGACAGTGAAGAGCAAACAGGTCTAAGGTGCTTCTAGGAGACATTTCTTAGCCTAAACTTTTCACTCTACTGTAAGTATAGAATGATGGAACAAAATGGAAATCAAGAAATAACGATTACTGTTAGAGAGTAATTCACCACAACCAGGCTCAGGGATCTAATGATCTAGCCTCCTTCATCAATAACCAAGCCAAGCCATCCACAAACTTTAATACACAAATTTCTTTTCACTTCTGCCAGTATATGTATTACTTCAAAGATTTCACCAAATGCCAACCCTTAAAATGAGAGTTCAAATAGGATTTATAGGTGAATGGGGAGGAGAGGTGACAGAGATGGTCTTAATGGTCAATTAAAACAGAGGAGAAAAGCATTTGAATTCCCATTCTATGTCATAAATATTACATTAATTTCTTACCCATTCTAGTAGTTCCTGTAGACTTTGGGGCCTAATTGTCAGGCTAGTAATATCTCCAAAGAGTGTTTTTGTGGAGAAGTATTTTGGCTACTGCAGTCCTGTCTTTTATTTTGGTACAAGTAAAGTGGACAGTATGGGTTTTGAGACCACCCATACATTTACAATAACTGCCTTAACATTTTAAAGAGGTTCTGCCAGCATAATAACTGTCAAGGTGTCTTTAGTCCTGGGAGGAGTAAATAGCTTCACTGATGTGTCATTCGAAGCTCTCCTTTGCTGATTTGTCCATATTTGTCATTTAACACTGATTTGGCTTAAATTGTGTTTTTATCTTTGATTTGCAAGCTAAGCCATTTATTTTCTTTCTTTATGCTTAACCTTTATCCCTTAATCTCTAATATGTGATCTTCACTGTTTGTTGTATTGTACAGGTGGCTGGGCTTCCACGCTTAGGGTTTTGTTCTTCAACAATGTTCATGAGACACTGATAAGACATTAATAATCAACTCGTGAATCCCTTTCTGCATTGATTCAGCCTCAGGATCGTCATCCTCAGATTTTTCCATTGGTGTTTGGCTGTGGGAGGGCCTGCAACATTAAGCCACCATTTTAAACCTGCATACAATGATAAAATTGTTATGAAATCCTACGTTTATGGTTTGAATTCTTCAGATGGCTCAGCGAGGGGTTATGGAGTGATGCGGAGGAGGGAAAATGCTTAGAGGAAGGTTCTGTCATAGAAACTGGGAAAAAACTTGGGCAAGTTTGAATATTGGCGCAGAAATGATGATAAGCGGTTTTTGCAGAAAACCGCAAGTGGTTTTCACGCTGGAAATAAGCGGTAAATGGTTTTATGCTAGGTGGATGAAATACATGCTAGTGGTTGACACATGTCCCTTTAAAAACAACCCATTTCGCGTTGAAAAAGCATGACGGAGGGGTTGGGTGAAATAGGCGCGAGAATGCATGCGGGCCGTTGGATCTGGGGAAATCAATGGTGGAGATTGAAAGAAAACACGATAAAAAGCCCAGCACGGTCGGGTGGGACCGACGGGATGACATGGGAAGGTCAGTGGCATATGTCATAGCGGGGGAAATTGGGGGTACGGATCAACTTCTTGCCTGTGCCTCCACAAAAAATTTCAGCCGTTGATCTGAGATCTTCCGCAGTCAACCAGGTCAACTGTGGAGGCACTCACAATGTTAACTCATGCGCTGAGAGTTCCTGCGGGTAGAGCAAAAGACTGGCGGTGACCATTGGATCGGGCTCAATAAAAAAAAAAGATAAATTGGAGAAAAGTGAGCAGGGTAAAAGTAGAGGCGCGCTGGCCGTTGGATCAAGATGATCAACGGTGGAGGATGTGTCATAGAATCGCACAAGGGCATGAATGGTGCGAGGGGAGGGGTGATCCGCGATGCGGCGATGAAGTGATGACCATCCGATGAAGAGGATCGATGATCCAGATGAAATCGGCGTGCCACAAAAATGAATGAATGGAGCAAAGGGGTAGCGAAACGACGAAAGTGAGCCGACTGTTGGATTTGGGGGAGCCAGATCAACGGTCCAAAACATATCGGCGGCATGGTTTTGTAGGTGATGATCAAGGAGGAAAATTGTTGGTGCGATGGAGCGAGAACCATTAGATCTGCAAGATCAATGGCTCAGATCCCATCAGTGGGGAAACATAAGGAAGCGGAAGGAATAGGGGCGAAGCGAAGTTCGATAGCGTGAAAAGGGCTAACGACTAAGGCCGACGGTCGCGGGTCTCGGTTGCATGGAGAAAGGAGTTGAGAACTTAAACCCGCTGAGGCTTAAAGGTCCACTTATGAAAAAGTTAGATTTTAAGGCCAAAATGGGGGTTTTTGAAGGTATTTAAAGGTTCCGATAGATATAAATAAGGGTTTAAAACCAACAAAGAGGACTTTTATTGGTTCAAATGGGATTTTTGAGGGAGTGGAGGGATTTTTAAGGGGAAATTATGAATGAAAGATGGTGGAAGAGGGGTCCGAAAAACAGTCTTCTTCGTGATAATAGTAGGGTTATTTTGAAGGGTTTTTGGTGAATATATTAGTGAGATGGGTCCTTTAGGCAAGAGACACAACAAGGCTTCAAGAACTCATAGATTTGCTCCAAATTTGTTTCTTGAAGACTAATAGACTTGTTTTAGCCATCAAGTGATATGATAGAGTTTATTGATGGCTAACAGTGGCTCCACTTGGGGAGGACAACTTGCTCTTTTTAGGTGTCCAGAACCTCATTTTATGAATATTTGGCTTTTAGAAAACCAGTGCCTCATCCATTAGGCAGAATCTCTTTGTTTTCTTGCTGAAATTCTGTGCATTTCGATAATTCTTCCAATGACCTGCAGCATGAAATTTCTTTAAACCACATCTCTACCTACCCAAAACTACTTGTCCTAGCATTTTTTCTTCTCTTGAGTGCACTTGGACTGGCATCTCTTTTACATATTATTTTTGAAAACAGAAATAAAAAACTATCTAATGCTACCCTTATTTCTTCCAAGAGTCCAGATTAAATAGTTGGACTCTTCATTCCCTACCTAATCTATCTATCAGCCAAGATTAAACTGTTTGATTGATTTTCATTCTCTATATTCTAAAACAAAAATTTAAGCACAGTCAAATCAGGATTGGATTTTATGAGTTGCTGTAATGTCTGAGGAATGAGAAACAAGCTGCACATAGACCTTATTCCAGAAAAATGAAACAAAACTTGGAAGACTTGAGATCTAAGAATAGTAAGCATCCTTCCCTTATTTTTCAGCTCTGATTTTGATCCTTTTGAGCTGTCCTCTTCTTCTTTTCCTAGTTTAAGTTTTTAGCATATTAGAACCAACCTTTCTTTCTTTCTTTGGCTCAAGTTTTTATCACGTTAGAGCCATATTTTTATTTCTTTTGATTCTTTGGTTCAGATTTTGAGCATGTTTGAACCATTTTTTCTTCTATCCTAATCTATTCTACTAGTAAGCCACGATTAAATAGTTTGGAAAATCTTCTTCACTAACCTATCAGCAGTATATTGAAATCTATCCAGTCATGATTAGGCAATATGACTAAATAGTAGTGTTTTATTTTAGTAGTGGCATTTAAGCTTGCACACTTTCAGATTCTTCTTTTCTTTTTTGGTATGGGGCTGTACCTTTCTTCTTTTTCTAATCTTCCCTCTTTTTCTTTTCTATTGTTCTTGTATTTTTTTCAATTTTTCTTTCAAAGAAAAAAAAAAAAACTAACTAAATGCTCACAGGCTGAGCTTATTTGATTTCCTATCTAACCTAATCTAACCTAGAAAAATTTACATATTTAGCTGATGAACTCCCTTTTCCAATATATACAATCAAGTAAATGGTTCCATGATTTGTCTTTGCTCATCTCCTTGAGCATGCTGGACAAACAGGGCCACTCCCATTTCCCTCGTTCTTTAGTAGCAGTGCTAAAAAATCTTCTTGCTTTTGGTAATAAAATGCTTCTAACAACCTTTATCCCTTCTTCAAATATCTTCAATAAATGACCATAGGGATCTTGAAATAATTCCTAGTTATGAATATTTGGAAGATGGTTTCGACCAAGATTACTTTTTCCTCCACTGGATCAAGTTTAAGATTCTTTTGAGAAAGAACTTCTTCCTCATCTTCATCATCATTTGAACTGGAGGACTCATCATATATTGCAGTGCTGTCCTCTTGTAGTCCTGGTATGCTCTGATTCAGTGGACTATACTCTGTGAAGAGATCATCATATTCTTGAGTAGGGGTATCTTTTATTACCTCAACCCTTTCAGGAGAAGGCTCCTTATCTTTAGCTTGCTCAAGAAATTCCTCTTTCTTCTCAACCTCATCATAAAAAATGATAGATTGCTGACTCCCAATTATGTGAAAGCTATTTATGATGGATTGGATTGGTTGATCGCTTCTTTCAAGCTGATGATAGTGAATTTCATGATACCAATCAACTGCTGGTTGCCCTGCATGATTAGTTTATGCTTGAAGCTCATCATCATCATCAGACTGATAAAAAATTGGAAAATCATTAGTATAAACAATCTCACCAATCAATCATATTGGGTTATTAGTTTGTTTTTCTTTAAGCTGATCTACAAGTTTATTTTCTGGTTCAAGACAACAAGGTTTAGTAGGTAGATGAGCAGAATTGTTTTGTTCAAATGAAGTTTTGAGGGATGGCTGTTTATTTAATATTTGGTCAATTTCCTCTTCTGTCAAAAGAGGAGGAATTTTTATTTGGATTTGGGCAGAATTACAGTAGTCCTATTTCTCTTGTGAAGGCTGATTTTGAGGCTGGATGTCTTCTTGAGCCTCACCTAGAAGGAATGGTGAATAAATACTTGTGTTTTCAGTTGGATCCTAAGGATTTTCTTTTATTTCCTGATCTTTTTCACTCTCAAACAACTCCTCTTTATCTTTGTGACAGTCAATTTGGGCATGGGATTCATGAGTTGTTTCAAATAGATTATCAGGATTCCATTCTTCTTTAATAATATGAAATGAGTTATAACATAGAGGGAGAGTCCCTATATGTGTTGATTTTTCTTATATTTCAAGTTTTGTGTCTCCTAGGAGGCTTATTGTTTCCTCAAAACACTGCTCACTTTTTGCATTTTCATTTTGGTCGTAAAGTTTTCTTAACAGCGCAATACAAGATAAAGGTAGGCTGTCAGGACTTTCTTGACAACCTTCTTCATTGTTTTCTCTGTAATCTTGCTCATCTTGCATATTTTTCTTGTTGCTTTTGTCTTGTAGTGGTTGAGTTCATTTTCGATCAGGAGAAAGCATGGGTTGCTTTGGATAATCAACATCTGTATCAGCCTCATGCCTTTCCAGTTTATTATCAAGTATGTACACTATTTTTCCAATTAGGTCCAATAATGTGTTTAGTTTAGCTTCTCTGTCTATACCTGATTCCATGTTTGTTAATTATAAAGAGGTCACTAAATCTTTTCAACCAGTTCAGAGTCTTCTTCCAGTGGAATCATTAGATATTTTGGAATTGTGGAGTTTCCAGGTGAAATATTTTGAACTTTGCTGTCCACCATCAGCATGATTGGGATTGCTTAATGCATTCATAGAGGCATTTACAAGGACTGGTAAAGTAATAGGCCTACTGGAAGCCAGTGGAGTCACTAGGTGGAAATTTTAGCTCTTTTGGAGGTAAAATATTCTATGGTCCACCACCAATGTTTATTATGAAGGCCAACCTGAAATGTTTTTGGGGTTTTTCTGAGTTTTTATGTTTATTGAAGGAATTAAAAAGTCTACAAGAGCTTGCTAGGCTATTATGTACTCAATGTCCCACCGTGATCGCCATTATTTTGGAGTGGCGATGAGGTGGCAGATTCACTAGATGTTCTTTGATTTATTGAGGGTCTAAAGAGTTTTAAGAGGTATTCATGAATTTATGTACTCAGAATTCCCACTGTGATCGCCAAAATGTTGGGGTCCTATGATTTGGCTAATATGAAAACCAAATGACAAGGCAACATTAAAACCAAGCTTTAGAGCTCTAGGAACTAGCCCTCCTAGTCTTAGAGAGGGATCTCTCAATGTGTGCAAAGATATGTCTTGTTTTCTTTTAAGGGTTGATTTTAGGCTAGTTATTAGGTGCAAATTTGTTTTTTTTGTTGGTCAGACATAGATGATCTAGGCAGCATAGAAAGAGTGGGGAATTCTATAAGCCATTGGGAAATGGAGTCAAGTGGTAGTCATAGCAGGCTTGATTGATGAATTTGGGGTACCAAAGGGAAAATCTAACTTGGTCAATGGATCTATTGGGCTTTGTAGGTGGGATGAAATGAACATTAAGGACTTAGAATGAAAAGTAAAACTAAGGGAAATTAAGAATCCTTAATTATCTATACTTCTCAACAAAGGGAATTAAAACATTATCTGAACATAAAGATGCATTTGATAGACAGGGCTAACCATGAATTCCAAAAACCGCACTTTGGCAGATGATAATTTCAAGACAAACTTTTCCAATGAAATACAGAAGGTGAGGAACGCTCTATTTCTTCTAAATATTTCACTAGCAAGGATTTAGAAAACACAGAAGATTCACAAATAACTGCATTCATAGAAGAGCGAACGCTTAAACATCTAAGACTGCAATTATAAAGACCTTCAAAACAATTATCTGACCAAGAACAAAGGGTATGATCAAAACAGACCTCTCTGGCAGAGTACAGACAATGGTACTTTGAAATGAGACTTCAGAAATAGTTTTCAAGTGGCAACAAGCAAGCAAGGAAAACCATAAATTGTTCTTGATGCCAACTATATGAACTATTTCAGAAATAAACAAGCATGAGGGTTCAAGAGAGCGATTAAGACTACTCAATAATACCTCAGTAGATGAAAACATAAAGATAGTGAAGAGCAAAGAGGTCTAAGGTGCATCTAGGAGACATTTCTTAGCCTAAAATTTTTACTCTACTGTAAAGTATAGAATGATGGAACAAAATGGAAAACAGGAAATAACGATTACTGTTAGAGAGTACTTCACCACAACCAGGCTCAGGGATCTAATGATCTAGCCTCCTTCATCAATAAACAAGCTAAGCCATCCAAAAACTTCAATACACCAATTTCTTTTCACTTCTGCCAGTCTATGTATTACTTCAAAGAGTTCACCAAATGCCAACCCTTACAATGAGAGTTCGAATAGGATTTATTGGTGAATGGGGAGGAGAGGTGACAGAGATGGTCTTAATGGTAAATTAAAACATAGGAGAAAATCATTTGAATGCCCATTCTGTGTCATAAATATTACATTAATTTCTTGCCCATTCTAGTAGTTCTTGTAGACTTTGGGGCCTAATTGTCAGGCTGGTAATAACTCCAAAGAGTGTTTTTGTGGAGAAGTCTTCTGGCTACTGCAGTCCTGTCTTTTCTTCTGGTACATGTAAAGTGGACAATATGGGTTTTCAGACCACCCATACCTTTACAATAATTCCTTAATAGTTTAAAGAGGTTCTGTCAGCATAATAACTGTCAAGGTGTCTTTAGTCCTGGGAGGAGTAAATAGCTTCACTGATGTGTCATTAGAAGCTCTCCTTTGCTAATTTGTCCGTCTTTGTAATTTAACACTGATTTGTCTTTAAATGTGTTTTTATCTTTGATCTACAAGTTAAGCCATTGATTTTCTTGCTTTATGCTTAACCTTTATCCCTTAATCTCTAATATGTGATCTTCACTGTTTGCTGTATTGTACATGTGGCTGGGCTTCCGTGCTGGGGGTTTTGTTCTTCAACAGTGTTCATGAGACATTGATAAGACAATAATAATCAACCCGTGAATCCCTTTCTGCATTGATTCAGCCTTAGGATCATCATCCTCGGCTTTTGCCACTGCTATTTGGCTGTGGGAGGGCCTGCAACATTAAGCCACCATTTTAAACCTGCATACAACGATAAACTTGTTATGAAATCATGCGTTTATGGTTTGACTGCTTCAGATGGCTCAGTGAGGGGTTATGGAGCAATGTGGAGGAGGGAAAATTCTTAGAGGTAGGTTCTGTCACAGAAACCAAGAAAAAACCTAGGCAAGTTTGAATAATGGCGCGGAAATGATGATAAGCAGTTTTGCAGAAAATCATGAGTGGTTTTTGTTCTGGGAATAAGCGGTAAATGGTTTTATGCTGGGTGGACACGATACATGCTGGTGGTTGACACGTGTCCCTTTAAAAACCACCCATTTCACGTTGAAAAAGCATGATGGAGGGGTTGGGTGAAATGGGTGCGAGAATGAATGCGGACCGTTGGATCTGGGAAAATCAATGGTGGAGATTGAAAGAAAACACGATGGAAAGCCCAGCACGGTCGGGTGGGACTAGTGGGATGACATGGGAAGGTCAGTGGTATACATCATAGCGAGGGCACTTGGGGGTATGGATCAACTTCTTGGCCTGTGCCTCTGTAGAAAATTTCAGCCGTTGATATGAGATCTTCCATAGTCAACCATGTCAACTGCGGAGGCACTCACGGTGTTAACTCGTGCAATGAGAGTGTCTGCGGGTAGAGCGAAAGACTGGCAGTGATTGTTGGATAGGGCTCAATCAACGGTGGAGATAAATTGGAGAAAAGTGAGTAGGGTAAAAGCAGAGGCGCGCTGGCCGTTGGATCAATTTGATCAAATATGGAGGATGCATCGCGGAATCACACAAGGGCATGAATGGTGCGAGGGGAGGGGTGAACCGCGATGCGGCGATGAAGCGATGACCATCTGATAAGGAGGATTGATGGTCTAGATGAAATCAGCACGCTGTAGAAATAAATGAATGGAGCAAAGGGGTAACGAAACAACGAAAGTGCGCCGACCGTTGGATCTGGGGGAGCCAGATCAACGATTGAAAACATATCAGCTGGATGGTTTGGCAAGTGATGATCGAAGAGGAAAACTGTTGGTGCGATGGAGCGAGAACTGTTAGATCTACAAGATCAACGACTCAAATCCCATCAGCGGGGAAACATAAGGAAGCGGAAGGAATAGGGGCGGAGCGAAGTTCGATAGCGTGAAAAGGGCTAATGACTGAGGCCGATGGTCGCGGGTCCCAGTTGCATGGAGAAAGGAGCTGAGAACTTAAACTCACGGGGGCTTAAAGGTCTACTTATGAAAAAGTTAGATTTTAAGGCCGAAATGGGGGTTTTTGAAGGTATTTAAAGGTTCCGATAGATATAAAGAAGGGTTCAAAACCAACAAAGAGGAATTTTATTGGTTCAAATGGGATTTCGGAGAGAGTGGAGGGATTTTTAAGGGGAAATTATGAATGAAAGATGGTGGAAGAGGGGTCCAAAAAATAGTCTTCTTCGTGATAACAACAGGGTTATTTTGTAGGGTTTTTGGTGAAGATATCAGTGAGATGTGTCCTTTAGGCAAGAGACACAGCGAGGCTTCAAGAACTCACAAATTTGCTCCAAATTTGTTTCTTGAAGTCTAATAGACTTTTTTTAGAAATCAAGTGATATGACAGAGTTTATTGATGGCTAACACTGCTGATAATTTTGGAGCTTTCATTGTTGGTTGCAAAAAGGTCATTTTCATTTTCCTAGTTTTGTAATCAAAGGCTGAAAGTAACCTGTTCTGGTCACTAGGAGTCTGTTTCGAATATTGGGCATAATTCATAGATTTCAATGTCTCATTATTTAATTTGATTTATGTGTACTTCTCCATTATATCTTTCTCTTTATCCACTGGTTTACTTGATGATGAGACCTCTACACTATGTTGCTTCTGAATGATATGAGCACCAGAGGTTGATGGCTGATGTGTTTCCTCTGAAACTGTGGGAGGTGCATTGTCTCTGACCACTATATATGTGTCAATGATTTCAACCGTGTCAACTATTTCTTCTTGCTCTATCACTGGATTCAGTTTGGCCTTTTTCCTGTACATTAGTTTGAATTTGGTATTAGTAGTAGTCTCTGTAGTATAAGATCCTTCCTCTCTTTCTCTCTTTTAGTTCTTGTCTTGTGGGGTTGGAGTATGCAGGATGGAACTAATATCAACTTGTTTCTCCACCTCTTGCAAATTATTTTCCAACCACTCTGACTGGTTGGAATACTTTTCAATTTTTGGTTTTGACTCATGAACAAAAGGAGTCAATTTGAATTTAAATCTTTGTTTACTGATGAATCCCAAAGGATGATACTGCCATTTGAAACTATTAATGAACTTTAAATCTTGTAAACACTTATCTACTTGTTGACGAATATTCCTACTATTGGAAATAAAAGGACCAAGCTAGTTCCTAATCTTAAACTGAGTTTTCTTCTTTGATGATTGGAAATTAACTTCATTTTAATTTAGGATCTATCTGATGTATTCCAATGCAAATAACCTCATTAGGAGGTATTTGGGAAGTTTATATGGAATAAGCTGGCATCCATATACCCTAATTTCAGTATGATTATGGTGTAAATACTAGTCTCCTGTTCTACTTTGTTCTGATAATTGTAACACTTTCTTTATCTCTTCATTGACTCTAGGTTGGATGCTACTGCTTAGCATGTTGAGAACTGGATGACCAAATGAATCAATGAAGTCTTTGTAGCTAAATTTTGTGGAATCCTTTATGATCAAGGATGTCCAGAAGACTACAGATTGGGGGTTACCCTATGTGTCCAATTTTTGGAGGCTAACTGCAAACCTTTTTGATTGGAAATACAGGAACAAATGAAACAAAATTGATGAATATTTAAACACTCCTTCCTTTGGTAATTTGAATAGTTGCTCATGGATGGTATCTGATAGGTATTGAGAAAAGTTAAATGTGAAAGCTGGAGGCCGTCCTATGCAGAATATGGACATAAAACCTATGATTTATGCATCTACATATTCATCAGTAAAATACCCTAGAATGCATGACAACATTGTGACAATATCTATATTTCTCTCTGAAAAAATGGAGGCTGAGTATGGAGGGTTACTCTTTGGGGTTTCTATTGATGGAGGAAGAAAGGTTTGGAATATTTGGAACCTCTTGGGAAATTCCAGTTTTAGATATAGTTCAGTGAGGATTTCAATTGATAATGGAGCTTCATTAGGCTTGGGTTGGATCTGTAACATTTGATTTATGGATTCTGTAGTGATTGTTAATAAAATCTCTTGGCTTGGGGTTATTAGAGTTCTTTCATTGGGTAAGTAATTGATCTGATAGAGTCTAATGATTTCAGGGAATTGAAAGGTCCGTGGGAAGATGTACCTGGGTAGGTGTTAGGTCCCTATATCACTAGTATAGCCCCTTATTATTGTTAGTGTAAACCCCTTATTGTTATTATTGTACCCTTGTAACCCCCATTTTGTTAGTATTGTGCCCTTAAATTATTATTGTTAGGTCGGCTAGGATTACATTGTGGCCCACTAGGATTACATTATGGCCCCATGGACTCCTATATATAGAAAGGAGGTTTTGTAAATTGTATCATCAAAGAATTGTTCATTTATGTAATGTATTGGAGGTTGCCCCCTCGAAGTGGATTATTTCTAAGGCGTTTATATCTCTTTTCTTCTATTTTTGGAGCTGGTTACACAACAATTGGTACCAAAGCTTTGGATTTTAGGGTTTCGCTGCTCCAAACAGGTCATCGTGGAATTTTCGCTATAAATTTTTTTCTACGAAGTTTCAGAAGCTGAAATTTTTAGGGTGCGAAGCCGAAATCCTGAGGAATATTGTCTAAAAATTTCAGAGCTTGGTTTGCAATAGTTTCAGAGATATGATCTGTGGAAATTAGGTCTTTTTTCAGGCTCCTAAACAGGTCATCGTGGCATTTGCGCTATAAAATATTTTATACGAAGGTTCAGAATCTGAAATTTGTATGGTACGAAGCTGAAATCCGGAGGAAATTTTTCAAAAAATTTCAGGACTTGGTTCGCAATATGTTTGGAGATATGATCTGTGGAAGGTAGTGCTTTTTCAGGCTCCTGAATTTCATCTCAAAGAGGTGATCGTGGGAAAAGTTCAATAACTCTCTCTCTGGGCATCGGATTGGAGTGCCGTAAAAAGTGGTCACAAGTAAACAGATATTAGTTTCTTGGCTATCAATTTCAGAGACAAAGGACAAAACAGTGACACGTGGCTAGTCGTACAAGTTCTCTCTACTGAACCAGTCCATAATTAGGTCATTGTGGGAGATTGGACACAACTGTGTCTTGGAGAATCCAAATCAGGTCAGACCTGTGGCATTCAAAGGAGAATTCAGAGGGCTACTTCAGTGCTGAATTTCAGATATAGAAGAGCCTCAATAATAGATATAATACAATTTCAATATCGAGCTCCTCAAAAGAAAGTAAAAGGTGTGTATTTTGTTTCTGAATTGCATAAGTCTTGTTTGAAGAATCAAGTTGAATTGATTGCAAGGGCATATTGTAGAATAGATATCAGTATTGGATTATAAAATGGCCCCAAAAAGGAATTCAACACCCATTAAGCCTTTTGAAAGCTCTCATGAAGATGAAGAATTGCAACATGATCTATCAAAATTAGAAGAGCAAGTGCAACAAATTTCACTCTCGCAAAGAGCAACAAAAAATGAAATGGAAGTTTTGAAGAAAGGCATGGAAGCTAAGATGGATGGCATGCAAGCTAAGATGGATGGCGTGGAAGCTAAGATGGATGGCATGGAATCTAAGATGGATGACATGGAAGCTAAGATCGATGAGAAAATGGAAAACATGAAGAATTTTCTAAAAGCAGACATGGAAGGTTTGACAAAGTTGATACAAGAAAGGTTTCCTAATGGTGAAAAAATAGTAGAAGAACCTCATGATGAGAACAAAATAAATGTTAATCGTGATTTCATAAACTCTAATGTTGGCGGGAAGAACCACCATATTCCAAAAATGGATATGAGGAAGTTTGATGGAAAGGACCCTGTAACATGGATACTACAGATGGAGCAATATTTTGATCTCCATAACGTGCAAAACACACAAAAGGTACGCATTGCAACTTTACATTTAGAACAAAATACATTTGTATGGTATGAATGGCTTTGCTCCCGTAAAAAAATTGTCACTTGGTCAATTTTTACGGAGGAAATGATAGCACATTATGAGGATACAAAGAGCAACACCTTCTTTACCCAATTGATAAATCTCAAACAAAAGGGTTTAGTGGGGCAGCACATTGAGGACTTCCAAGAATTGAATATAAGGGTAACTGATCTTACAGAGGAACACAGGATTGATCTCTTCCTAGGCACTTTAAAGGATAACATCCAACATGAAGTTCGCGTTTTGGAACCTGATTCATTGGAGAAGGCATTCAGGTTGGCAAGATAAGTTGAATGTAAAATTATGGCGACAAGGAAGCCTACCACTCAATTCTATAAAGAAGGAAGTGTTGCTACGCCTAGATTTCCACAACCTACAAGGTTGACACCACAACAATTGGAAGAAAAAAGAGCAAAAGGGCTTTGCTACGGTTGTGATAGCAAATACACTAAAGGTCATAAGTGTGCTGAGAAGAAATTATTTTACATAGATTGTGAAGAGGAAGAAGAAAATGAACAAGAAGAGGATATACACCAGGAACCAGCCCTAGAAGAGGAAGAAATGAATCCGACCATATCGTGTAATGCACTGGCAGGAATTACCACTCCTCAAACTCTAAAGATAGAAGGACATATCAAGAAGAAAAGGGTAATAGTGTTGATTGATTCAGGTAGCACCCATAATTTTATTCATTGTAAGGTAGCCAAGGAATTAAATTGTTTCCTATACCCCGCACCAGAATGTCAAGTGATGGTTGCAAATGGAGGAACTATAAATTGCTCTGGAAAATGCCATAACATCAAGCTAACCATGGGGGAATATGTGTTGACTAGTCCGATGCTTTCCATTCCTATGGGAGGTGCTGATGTTGTACTAGGAGTACAATGGTTACAATCTTTGGGGACGGTAGCTTTTAATTTTCAAGAACTCTTCTTGAAATTTTTTTCAGAAGGAAAGGAAGTCGAATTACGAGGTATTGAAGGGAAGCTGGGAAGGATAATAAGCTCTAATGTCATGACAAAGCTTCTAAAGAAAGAACAATGAGGCGTAATTGCACAATTATGCTCACTAGAAGTTCCGACATCAAAATCATATATTTCTGCAGATCTCCAACAAGTCTTGGACAATCATTCCAAGATGTTTGAAACTCCCAAAGGACTCCCACCTATTCGTGATCATGATCATGCTATTCATTTGATTCCAGGAAGTGTTCCTCCAAACATCAGGCCTTATAGATATCCTTACTTCCAAAAGAGCGAAATTGAATGTATGATTGCAGAAATGTTAGAGGCGGGTATTATTCAACCTAGTCAAAGTTCTTTCTCTACTCCTGTAGTATTGGTACACAAGAAGGATGGATCATGGCGAATGTGTCCGGATTATAGGGAGCTCAATAAGCTCACCATTAAAGATAAATTTCCCATTCCTGTGATTGATGAATTATTGGATGAATTACATGGAGCAATTTATTTTACCAAGTTGGATCTTCGTTCGGGATATCATCAAATTAGAATGAAGACTGAAGATATTCCAAAAATAGCATTTCGAACTCATGAGGGTCATTATGAATTTTTGGTCATGCCTTTTGGTCTTACCAATGCACCTTCTACATTTCAAGGGTTGATGAATTCCATTTTAAACCCTTCCTTAGAAAATTTGTGCTAGTATTTTTTGATGATATACTAATCTACAACAGGTCTTGGAAGGATCATGTTCAACATGTTGACAGGGTGCTCAAACTATTGCAGGAGAAACAATTATATGCAAAAACATCCAAATGTTTCTTTGGAGTACAAGAGGTGGAATATGTGGGTCATATTATATCTCATGAGGGTGTTAAAGTAGACCCTAACAAAATTAAAGCCATTAAGGAATGGAAAGTCCCCAAGACAATAAAGCAGTTGCGAGGATTTCTCGGGTTAACAGGCTATTATCGCAAGTTTGTTAAGAATTATGGGAGAATAGCGGCACCTCTAACAACATTATTGAAGAAAGATGCATTTTCATGGACTCCTGAAGCAACTAAGGCCTTTGAACGTCTTAAAGAGGCAATGTGCCTAGCACCGGTCTTAGCTACGCCAGACTTCACAAAAACCTTTATTGTGGAATGTGATGCCTCAGGAAATGGAATTAGTGCGGTTTTAATGCAGGAAGGAAGACCCATTGCTTTTGAAAGTCGTCCAATCAAAGGAAAGTATTTACAGAAACCTATTTATGAGAAGGAAATGTTAGCAATACTGCATGCACTAAAGAAATGGCGAACTTACTTAATGGGAAGACACTTCAAGGTAAAAACTGATCATGATAGTCTTAAACACTTTTTGGAACAAAGACTATCTTCAGAAGAGCAGCAAAAATGGGTCACAAAGATGTTGGGTTATGACTTTGAAATAATCTACAAAAGGGAAAGCTTAATGTTGTTGCAGATGCACTCTCAAGAAAGAATGAAGAGGTGGAAGCATTGCTTTGTGCCATTTCTATTATCCAACCAGATTGGATAACTGAAGCAAGAGATGAATGGAAGAAGGAAAAAGAAGTATGGACACTCATTCAAAAGTTGCAGCAAGATCCTAGTACATCTGATACATTTAGTTGGAAAAATGATTCCTTATGGTACAAAGATCGCTTATATCTTTGTAAGAATTCCCAACTAAAACAAAAGATTCTTCTGGAATTGCACACTTCTCCTTTAGGAGGACACTCAGTATTTTTAAAAACTTACCACAGGGTGAAGAAAGAATTTTTTTGGGATGTCCTTAAATATGATATTCAAAAGTTTGTGGCGGAATGTTTGGTTTGCCAGCAGAATAAAGTGGAGACAATTAAGACCTCAGGACTTCTACAACCTTTATCCATTCCAAGTCAACGTTGGGAGGAGATTTCAATGGATTTTATCATAGGTTTACCTAAGTCCGAAGGAAAGAATGTCATCATGGTGGATTTCGATTGATAATGGAGCTTCATTAGGCTTGGGTTGGATCTGTAACATTTGATTTATGGATTCTGCAGTGATTGTTAATAAAATCTCTTGGATTGGGGTTATTAGAGTTCTTTCATTGGGTAAGTAATTGATCTGACAGAGTCTCATGATTTTAGGGAATTGAAAGGTCTGTGGGAAGATGTACCTGGGTAGGTTTGAATTCGAGAGGTATATATCAGCAGCATGATCAATGGATTTGTCAAGGCTCCAGCAGTGAAGCTCTAGGAGGTTAAAAAGAGTGATTGTGTCACTGATTTTGAAGTCTTTGTCTGCTAGAGGAGTGCGTTCAACATCTACTACATGTGGTTGCAGAGAATTTACACTTATAATACTTTGGGAGGCCATTTAACTTGTTCATTTTATCAATTATTAACTTTTTGTGTTTAAGTAATGGCTTCTGGCACTTTAGGAATACCTGGAAAATGAATCTCTGGTTTTTGGAAGGGGTTTTGGCCATAATAGGCTTTAATTCCGATCTGTAAAGCTTTAAACTGGGTTGACAAAGGTTCTGGTAGCAATAGGCTTGAATTCCCATCTGAATGGCTTAAAAATAGGTCGGCAAAGGCTTCTGTTTCACAATTTTCAACAGAAATGGAAAACTAATAGTAAAGGGCGAGCTTTAATGCTTTTTTGATCTTAGGCAATAAGTCACATGGCATAGGGTTGAATTCAAACGACGGTGGTTTCGTTATAAGGCGCGAGGACGGGTTGGTGGTTTATCGCACAATGAAAAGTGGTTAAGTGGTTTTAGGTTGAGGGATGTGATAAGACATGGGACTGATGTGTGGAAAATGGGTGGGGGTGCGAAACCAACCATTTCGCACCCCCCCTCTTATCTTTAAACATTGGACAGTTGAAATTGTGAAATGGTTTGGGAATGGTTGGATCATAGGTAGCGCCAATCAGATGGACGGATGAGGTGGGAGGATTAGATAGGTGGAACCAGGAATCTTTTATGCGGAGGGGTATGTAATATATATGCGAAATGTGGGTCAAGTTAATACAACGATGGTCGGGTATACAATCAGTGGGGTTTTAATGTGGGACCCACGATAATATAGCAACGGGGAATTAATATAATATGTACAAACTATAGGTTATAAAAATGAAGATATAGTTAGGATATATATGAGTGGTATGGGGGTTGAATGTAATATATAAAATGGAGGAATGTTAAAAATACATTAGGAATAGGTGTTTATAAGGATATCAGGAAGGGATTTACATTCGGTCCCGATACATTTTAAATATTCAAAAACTTTAGATAAGTGGGTTTTTATGTTTTTTATGGAAAATGGGAGTTAGTAAAAGGGGAAGTTACTTTTCAAAGGAAAATGTGTTTTTCAACTAGGGAAAGGGGTTTTAGGAAGGGAAAAGGGGTAAAATAAGGGGAAAGGGTTAAAATAAGGGGAAAGGAGTATTTTAAAAAAGGAAAGGGACTTTTTACAAGGGAAAATTCCTTCTAAGAGTGGAAATAGGGTTTTAAGCAAAGGGAAGGGGATTTAGGGGGATACTAGTGATATGAGATGAACCAATTGATGTTTTCCATTACTTGTGAAAGTAATCTACCTACCCTTTATTTACCTTAACATTTTTTACTTCATTTATTGGGTGCATTTGAGCTTGCTGACCCTTTTATTTTATTTTGATAAGCAAACTAATCTAATTCTAACATTTTAACTTCCAATGGCTTGGATTAAACTAATGAGCTCATTTTTATTCTTTACTTAACTACTAATTTGCAAAGATTAAATGGTTTGGCTAGATATTATTCACTAACTATCATTACTTGAAATTTAAACGCATGAATGAGTCAAGATTAAACTGTATGACCATCATGAATTGTGGCATTTTGGACAAGCTACACACAATTTTATTTGAAAAAGTAACTAAAATAAGAGTATTGGCATTTGAATGTGCAACACTTTCAGGATGTATTTTTGTTTCTTTTTGTGGGGTTCATACTTTATATTATTTTTTGATCTTTGATTCTTTTAGTCATTTGTTTTTTCTTTTAGGACATACCCTCTTTTCATTTTTTAATATGGGAAAACATTTGCAGATAGGAAAAGTATGTACAATATTACAAGACTTAACATAGTCAATTCAAAATTATGAAGCCTATTATTATAGGACCCTAACAGTGGCTCCACTTGGGGATGATATCTCTTGGTGAGATGTCAAGAAATCTTTGATCAGTGGCCTTGGAACTTTGACTGTGCTTGCCTTGGAACTTCTTTTCTGTTATCTCTTTTATTCATACATATGATGTTATAACTTTTTAAAGCTTAGGGCCTTCTCTTTGGGCTTCAACTTTGCAAGATAAACATCTAATCCAATCTAAAATTTGCAATGGCATTTACAATGAGCAAAGTAAAATAAATGAACTAATGGTTAATATAGTGTAAAGTAGTGCTTCAACATTCTACCATTGACTGGTCCACATGGTAGATATGTTCCATCTAACTCCTTCAAGAAAAATGTATTGTTACCTCTGTAACCATAAATGATGTATGGCCCTTTCCATAGAAAATCAAATTTACCATGTTTACCTTTTTCTTCTTTTTTGGAATCCCATTTGAGTACTTTATCACCTATGTAAAAATAATCTGCTTTAATTTTCTTATCAAATATCTTTCTGATTTTATCTTGAATCACTTGTGATTTGTTATAAACTTCTTCCCTGGTTTGCTGCAAATTAATTTTTTGATTTATCCTCCTTTGGATGTCATTTGATTCTACTTGCATCTCTTGAATCATTTTCATCATCGACACTCCTAATGAGAATGGAAAAAAAGCATCCATCCCTATACCAATTGATAGGGAGATGTACCAATAGAATTTTTGGTAGTTAGTCTGTCTACCCATAAGCCATTAACCAACCTTTTGTTCTAGGTTTTCTTGTTGTCTTCTAACAAATTCTTGATGATATTAAATAGGATTTTGTTTGAGGATTCTGCAAGTCCATTACCTTGAGGGTAATAGGCAGTGGAATGGAAAAGGGCAATGTGGTATTTGTTACAAAAATCAACCATTTTATTGTATTTGAAGGCAACAACATTATCAGTAATGAGCTTTTGTGGGCATCCAAATCTAGAAAGGATATTGTTTTCAAGAAAAGAGATAATGACACTAGTACATTTGGCAGAAATTCCGACACTTTAGTTCCAACACTTTTGTTGTATTGTCGGAAATTTTCTCAATTTCTATCAATTTTTCAAATCTTGCCACAAACCGTCGCTATACTGACGTTTAGGGACATCGTCGCTTTTGCGATGTTTATGTTTGTCATCGGAAATGCGATGTTTTAAACTCTTTTTTGGTCTTACGACGTTTATGGGACAAAACGTCAGAATTGCGACGTCTCTTACACATTTTTCGGTATTGCGACGCTTTGGAGAAAACGTCGGAAAAGTGACGTTTCTCAAATAAACGTCGGTCTTGCGACGTTTTGAAGCCAAAAGTTGCAAGATCAACGCTTATTTGAAAAACGTCGCTTTTCCAATGTGTTTTCCAAAGCATTGCAATACCGAAATAAAAAAGTGTAATTTTGTTTCACCTCAACCGATCATTAACTTCAAATTTATGTGTTCGTGTTGATAGTATATCATAAGCTTCAATTTTTTTTTTTGGTTATAACGAATGAAATATGAAAAGTATATTAAGAAGAATCTTAGTTTTGTAGATATTTCATATGTTTATAAAATTGATCCAAATATATTATTATTGACGTTGTTTTGTAACATTGATAAATTGACCGATTTATTAACCATATATTTATATGAAAGATACTTATTTTAGATATTAACACGATGAGAATCAACTTGAAATATCAACCATATTTTTCTATGAAAGACACAAAAATTTCAAGTAAAAACAGTTTGATAACCCGAATGAAACATGTATACTAAAAAAATGATATATACTTCACAAAGTTTCTGATATATATTCACAAATATGTCCTCCATATATATACGGGTCTATGTCTTGTACTTGAATCAAGGTTGAAGATCCAATCTTTAAAAATAATATTAAAATCATATCAAAAATCATGGCTTCTATGTTGAATTCCTTATATACAATGAAATGCTCTTTTTTAAATGATTTAAACATTTTTCATATCATGTTCCATATCTATAGTATGCAAATTTACTGAGAGGCAACTGCTACCTTTATCCCTTCTCCTATATTGGAAAGAAGTGTCAAATCTTCCACCTATTAATGCTCAACTGAAGAATGGATATACTCCCCACTTTATGATAACAACATAATGTTTTTCTTCTCTTGTTTTGTCTAGTTGTGTTCTCTTTTATTTATCTCAATTAGAATTTTATCCTTCTCCGTGAGTGAGAGTGCTCTGTGTGTGTATTCTCTTTATTATATCGTGTGTGTAGTCTCCTCCACAAGGATGTTTGTATTTTCATTAGGTCATTGAAATTGTCTTTGGTTGTGTGGGTTAGTCATTTTTGTCACCCCTCTTCCTTCTTCGCTATAATGGTTCTTTCATGTTTGACTGTGGAGAAATGTTGTGTGTTAGCACTTCCTTCCTCCCCACTTCCTGTTGGTTAACTTCTCTTTCCCCCAACTAAAAATGCAACCCTTCCTCTATTTAATTTTGTCATTTCTACCTTATATATTTGTCCAAGGTAGGAATTTTTCATGTGTTCTTCTTTCCCACTCCATTAATTTGTAAAACCAATCCATTTATGACACACTTTCCAACCTTCAATGGCTATTGGGAAACAAGTCAAGCTTCCTTCAAATCCCAATAAACCTCCTTCCTAAAAATCTGGAATATGTGTCCTAAATTCTCAATTATTTTAATTATAAATCAAAATATATGAAATAATTACAATGAAGGGGAATTTTCTCTGGGTTGTCTAGAAAAATTGATCTCTGAACGCAACTATTACAACCTAATTGCATCCTTGATTGCATAAGTTCCTACTATGCATTCAACTTTCATAATTGATGGTGCCACGACCAACTGCCACTTACTCATCCATATTTTAGCTCCATTGAACAACTTGATTATATATTAGTTAGTTGACACATTTTTTTAGATATCCAATCCAATCGTCATCTAAAAATATTTGTGCAATTGTTTTATTATCATCCTCAAGTCTTCGATTGTAGTAGGTATGAACATCACTTGTACCACACAAATATTTTAATAATCTTTTGACAACAAATTAAGGTTCTTTACCAGTTTTTGTCATGTATATGCTTAATACTCCCATTATATGAGCAATATTCAGTCAAGTGCAGACCAATGCATAAATTAGAATAGCTGCAAAAAATGCATATGAAACATAAGCCACGTCCTCTCTTTCTTCTTGTGTCTTTGGAAATTGATCAAAAATCAGTATTTCCCTGACATGAATTGGTACCTTCACTGGTTTAGTACAATATACATGTTGAAACACTTCAAGGTGGTCACAACTTACTTTCTCTGATTTACCAATAGTTTCTTCACTACGTAGTCTTTTGATGATATCCATTCCAAGAATGAAACTTCCAATACTGAGATCCTTCATGTAAAATTTGGAGGATAGTTACATCTTCACTTTCCTGATGGCACCCATGTTGTTTCCAACTAGTAAGATGCTATCAAAATACAACACTACATATATGAAATACCTACCTTTCGACTTGAGATATACATTAGTGATCAACTTGGCTTCTAAAAAATCCCAATCCCTGGATGTACATGTAAAAATTATGGTACCATATCTTAAGTGATTGCATCAAACCATAAATGAAAATTTTCAGCTTATATATTAACTTCGACTTTCCCTTTACTACAAAAATTTCAGGTCATTTCATGTATATTCTTACTCTAGGTCACCATGTAGAACTGTTATCTTTACATCCAATTGTCATATCTCGCGATAAAAAGCCGCAACCAAAGACATTAGTAATTTAACGAAATTTAATTTTGCAATAGGGGAAAACATCTTACTGAATTTGACTCCCTTGACTTGGGAATGGGAATATCCTTTTGCCCTAAGTCAAGCCTTGTATTTCCTAACCTGATCTATTGAATGCAACTTTTCCTTTAACACCCACTTGAAACCAACATTCTTCCTTCTAATAAGTAACTTGGCCAAATCCGCCATGTCTTATTCTTATGCAAAGAATCCATTTCTTCATTCATAGCTCTTGACCAAAGTTAACCATGTATCAAGTTGATTCTCTCCTCAAATGTCCTAGGTTCATCCTGAATGGAAGATAACAACAAGAAGACCAAAAAGCATGTTGGGTATACCTTTCAAGATCTTTCCTTAATTGACTAGACCTCCTTAGAATCAAAGTTTGATGTTCCAAATGTTTGGATGAATCTTTTGACTCATCTAAGTCACTTTACTCCAACTTCAAGTCCAATAATAAATTCTATTTTCCTTTTTTTTTTTGAAGTATCTTATGTTTTATAATTACACCTTACTTCCCTAAAGATCACTTTTGACTATAAATTATCTTCCTTGTCACATAATTCCATATCTTCTATCATTTCATTCCATCCTTATAGTCTATGAAAATACACTTGATTTACTTGTTATCCAATTTTTTCCTCTTTTCCATTGGAACATGGAAAAATGAATCAAATCCAAACAACTTAAGATGTGCGAGTGATGGTTTCTTACAAAACCATACTTTGTGTGGAGTATTTTCACTAATGTTGATGACGAAGAACTATTCACCAAGTAACACACAATGTTGATTGTTTTTGTGTATAATTCGTATGCTAGTTCTACATTATTGGACACACTCCTTCACTTTTCCATCAACATCTTATTCATTCTCTCAATGAATTTATTTTTCTAAAGAGTGTATGGAGTAGTTGTTTGGGAAACTTATATCCCATGTTGTTTGCATATTTTCTTAAATTATTTACCATATAATTCACTTTTGTTATTGATTATCATAACCTTTACCTTTCTATCTATTTGGTTCTCCATAAGAGATTTGAACTCTTGAAATTTATTGAAAACCTTAGACCTCTTCCTTAGGAAATATATCCATGTCATCTTGGAGAAATTATCAATGAAGAAAACATAGTATATGGATAGACCTAGTCATTTCATTGGTACTATCCCAAATACATTACTATTAATTAACTCCATAATTCTCTTTGCCCTTGTTGTACCAAATGGGAATTTAACACGATTTTATTTCCCACAAATATAATATTCACATAAAGCGACTTTTAGAGAGTTACTATGCAAAACTTTAATCATACCTTTACTTTGCATAACTCAAATTATTTTCTCTCCATTTTGTCACATATTTTGATGCTACAACATGGTCTTGTTGACTAAACAAGCAGGTTGACCCATAAGTTTTATGAACATTTGCACTATTGCAACCACTTTGGTCAATATGCCCTTACAACTTGTATAATATGCCAATCTGAACTCCTCTTATCAACACCATCACACCACCAATCATCTTACATGAATCCTTCTTAAATATGATATGCATGATTGCATCACCCATTTGAATTATAAATATTAGATTCCTAGCTACCTCGAAAATATGTGGTACCCATGACAATTTTCTACTCCAACAATCCTTTAGTACTAGTCAAATTTACCTTGACTAATTATCCTAGTGGTAGAGTCATCTTCTAGATAGTCATCCCCTATGTCATATTCTTCATATTTTCAATACCGCTCCTTATAGGGTGTCATACATGATATGATGAGGCTTGAGTGTCGGTATTGCGATGTTTGGAGATAAGTGTCGGTATTGCGCCACAGGAAACTCGTTCGAGTCAAATCGTGTGAGGGAGGTCGACCCGTATCAAAAATGCTAAGTTGTGACCACCCATGTACCTTGTGCGCGTTCATGTGACCCATTTTTCATTTTCTCCCTCATGCCTTCGACGTTTAGGTGGGTCGGGTTGGGTTGGGTTGTGTGATGTCGCCTAAGGAAATGCATTCGGGTTGGGTCTGGTTGGGTCGTGTTGTACCGTGAGGGCTCCAAAGGAAACATGTTCGAGAGGGTTGGGTCAGGTCGGGTCATGTGAGGGTGCTTAAGGAACATGGTGGACCATGTCAGGCCGTGTCATGAAGGAGCCCAGGGAAACACATTCGGGTGGGTCGGGTCGAGTCGTGTGATGTCACCCAAGGAAACATGTTTGGGTCGGGTTAGGTCAGGTCGTGCCATATTGTGAGGGCGCCCAAGGAAACACATTTGGGTGGGTCGAGTCGGGTCAGGCTGGGTTGGGTCATGTGAGGGTGGTCGTATAAAAAATGCTAAGTTGTGACCACTAATGTTTTTTGTGCATGTTTGTGCGATCCTTTTTCTGTTTTATCCCTCGTATGCCCTTTGTTCAGGCGGGTTGGGTCATGCCGTGTGAGGGCGCCACAGGAAACATGTTCAAGTTGGATCGTCTAAGGGAGGTTGTATAAAAAATGCTAAGTTTTCACTGCTTGTGTTCCATGTGCACATTCGTGCAACCCATTTGTTATTTTCTCCCTCGTGCCTTTGACATTTGGGCAGGCTGGGTCAAGTCGAGTACTCGTGTGATGGAGCCCAAGGAAATGTGTTGGGGTCGGGTCGGGTCAGGTTGTGTCGTATTGTGAGGGCACCCAAGGAAATGCATTTAGGTGGGTCAGGTCAAGTCAGGTCATGGCATGCTACCCAAGTAATGTGTCTGGTCAGGTCGGGTCATGTGAGGGCGCCCAAGGAAACGCGTTCGGGTGGGTGGGGTTGGGTCAGGTCGGGTCGTGCCGTGTGATTAGGGAACCCAAGGAAACATGTTCGGGTAGGTCGGGGTGGGTTAGGTTGGGTCGTGTGAGGGCACCTAGGGAAATGCAACTGGGCGGGTCAGGTCGGGTCAGTTTTGGTCATGTGAGGGCGCCCAGGGAAACACGTTCGGGTGGGTCAGGGTGGGTTAGGTTGGGTCGTGTGAGGGTGGTCGTATAAAAAATGTTGAGTTGTGACCGCTTGTGTGCCTTATACTGCACGTTCGTGCAACCCATTTTCCATTTGCTCCCTCATGCTTTTGACATTCGGGTGGGTCACGTCGGGTCTGGTTGTGTGATGGTGCCCAAGGAAACGTGTTTGGGTCGGGTCGACTCAGGTTGTGCCGTACTATGAGGGCACCCAAGGAAACACATTCAAGTGAATTCGGTCAAGCTGGGTCATGTAAGGAGCCATGTTTAGGGTTACAATGACTATGCTCAACAGCTGTAAACCCATTATTTGCTTAACCTGACACCGATTCAGGGGACTTCATCTGATTTACCAAAAAATAATGGTGATATAAATGTTTGTACTCATGACATATTCAACATCTAAAGGGTATATGTACGCTCATATTTGAGTGATTTCTTCCACAACTCATCTTGAAATTAGATATCTATTGATTTCGGAAGGGGTCAAATATTTTCATATATGCACATATGCAGACATGTTGTAATGTGCCACAACATAATGAACAGATTCATGTGCATTACCTTTCACTTACTGGGTGTTTTACCATATTCAATGAAGGATTGCGCAATGCCACTACCATAGGAAGTGCACCATTGAAATAAAATTATGATACCAAACAACACATAGTGATGAAACAATGCTTGTTGATGAACCAATGATCGTTCCAATAAACGCAGATTATAGGGGTATCATTCCAATGAACCAAGGGAAAAAGTAGAGAGAATACAGTGGGAATGGAGGGGATATCAGGAAATAATATAGGGAGGAACATTGAAAAGCGAGAAGAAATCGAGGGAAAAAATCAAGCATGCTGATGGAAGAGCTTAGGCCCGGACAACAGTGGGATAGAGCTGCAAGACTTGGAGCCCTTCACATTTCATTAAGCATGGATATTTCTTGGTTATCTAGGGTTCCTAATTAAACAGAAGGGTGGAGGTGTGGAACCAAAACCTCTGGAATCCCTCATGCCTATTGGGTGGAGGAAGATCTCCTCTGGAATCCCAGAATATGTCTGCAGGCTGAATCCAGAAGGGTGGAGGGGTGTGAACAAAACCTTTGTAATCCCTAATTCCTGGAGATTAAGACAATGTTGCGATCCTCATTATCTGAAAATATTACATGTCTGGCATGGTTGTGGGATGTTGATGTTCAGATGAAAACTACAACTTGTAGCCCTTGATCTGCTAGGGGTTACCTTGATATTAATGGTGGTGTATTCATACTCCTTCTGAATAACCAATAAAGGGTGAAGGAAATTGACCAATATGTTGTCAAGTTTTATCCTATCCACCTTAGCCACATACATGCAATCCTCACACTTTAGAAACCTAAGACATGTAAGAGAAGGCTTCTTTCCACTTCGACTTCCTCTAGTGTCATGTCACACAAAATTGAACTTGGTGACATATTAATTAAATAATTATTTGCAACAACTGCTTCAGCTCAAAATACTTTTCTTAAGATAGGCTGTCAAGTTTTGTCTTGTCCACTTTAGCCACATACATGCATGTTTCACACTTCAAAAACCTAATATGTGCAAGAGAGGGCTTCTTTCCACTCTAACTTCCTCTAGTTTCATGTCACCCAAAATTGAACTTGGTGACATATTAATCAAATAATTATTCGTAGCAACGACATCAGATCAAAATCCTTTGCTTAAACTAACATTCTCTCTCATGCTTCACACATTTTTTTATCAAGGTCTGATTTGGTCTCTTAGCATGGCCATATTGCTCAAGACCACGTGGAGTTGTCTTCAGGCATGCAATCCCCCAAGATTTTCAAAATTCCTCAATTTCTTATGAGCAATACTTACCACCGTTGTTAAGTTTTAATCTTGTTTCACACTTGTGGCAGAGATTTTAATTGTAATTGTTGAATTTTAAAGGGACACTACATCCTATAAGAATATCTGGTCGGGTCGGGTCGTTTCACTTGAGGGCACCCACCCAAACGCATTTGGGTCGGGTTGTTTCGTTTGAGGGTGGTTGTTTCAAATTTGCTAAGTTGTAGCCGCATGGGTGCTTTGTGCATGTTCGTGCAGCCCATTTTCTGTTTTCTGATCCCTTATGCCTTCATTCGGTCAGGCGCGCCATGTGAGGGCGCCCGCCCAAAACCGTTCGGGTCGGGTCGTTTCAGTTGAGGGTGCCTGCCCAAACGCGTTCGGGTCAGGTCTTTTCGGTTGAGGGCGCCCGCGCAAACGCGTTTGGGTCAGGTCATTTCGGTTGAGGGTGGCCGTATTAAATTTGCTAATTTGTGACCGCACGGGTTCCCTATGCATGTTCGTGTGGCCCATTTTCCGGTTGCTCCCTTGTGCCTTCATTCGGTCCTGTGCGCTGTGTCATTTCGTTTGAGGGCGCCCACCCAAACCCATTCGGGCCAAGTCATTTTGGTTGAGGGTGCCCATATCAAATCACCTAAGTTCATGTTATAGTTATATCTTACATACCCTTTCCTGGCCCAACATTATATAACTCTACTTCACTAGGATGAACATTAACTAAGGCTTCACGTATGCATCCACCAAATCTATCACATTAATGTAGTCCCTAATACATGTACCTCCAAGAGTATTGTAATATGTTCCTTTAACCCACATTGATATGTTCCTTTCACCCACTTTGGTAAAAGGAAGAAAGCAACACTACAAAGTTTATAATAATCTATATGTTCACAATTGAGTTGATATATTAAAGTTAAGAATTTTAATCATCCTCCAACATTAATTCTAATGAGTTTAATGTCTAATTTAATCCAAACTAAGGAAAAATTAACTTTGGGGGTAGATATGTTTATTCTTTAATAAATTGAATTTTAAATTTTTGACTACACAAGGGTGCCCGCTAGTCTTCCCTGCATTGATTATTACACTTATCATACATTTCACAATTTAGTTTCTTTCCCGTGCGCTCTATTATCCTTCCCCGGCAGCCAGACCTGCATCTATCTCCTTCCCCACAGCCAGACCCCGCTCTATTCTCCTTCCTCGCAGCCAGACCCCACTCTATGTCGCTCTATTTATTTGCAAGGGTTGCATCAATGTAGGGATTAATCTGATAGGGCCACGTCAAAGGAAACATTAATCTGCTAAGGTGACATTGAAGAAACTCTTCAATTAATTGATACATGAAAAAATGGTAATGTGGTTTCTTCATTCTTCAATAGTAGTGTTTTTGTTGCATGCAAAATGTTTGAAGGAACTCTTTGTGTCTATTATACTTTATAAATGAGCGAAATATGCCACTATTACGATTACAATGCCCTCTAAACTTCCTCCACAAGCTACTATTCACTGTGGTCCGGAACATAGGAATAATTACCATAAAAAAAAATAGAATTACCCTTAACCTCTCCTCACACCTGCGGTTTAGTCCTGCAAGAAGTACGCTCCCTAAAATAGAGAGAAACTTGTCCTTACTGCTCCATGCTAGCCTTAGTTCTCCGCTGTAAATTTCAAAGGTATTTTCTTGATGAGATTGCTCTTGGATGATTCAAAATGGGATGATAAGAGAATTAGAGCTTAACTGCTGAATAAATTAGTGATCATTATACCCAGAATTTGATGGAGGAAATGGCACCTTCTGAAATATGATCCGGCCTGGATTTGGTACACTTAAGTGATGCCCAAGACTATGACTTCTTAGATACGAAACTCAGCTTCTAATGTAGAGAAAAATAACATGAATGCAAAGCCATACCTGATTTGAAGATGAGATCAGAACATGTTGAGCTTGAGAAACCTTACCATGTCATAAATGATTAGAAAGTTTCTCAATAAATTCAACCTTCCTGTGATAGATAAGAGGCTAAAGAAAGAGTCTCTTGATAGGTGATCTGGATCTTCCTTCAAGAAAAAAAAAATCCTTTGGTCTTCTTTGAATTATGGATCCATCTTTCATATATTATTTTGCTTAAAGTTTTCGTGCAACTTCTTAGGCAACCAGAGATATATGGAATCATTTTTAGAGTCATTAGATCAATAGTCATGAATTTTATTTTATCAAGTCTTCTGACATGATCTTCCTTATAATCATTATTGGACAGAATAGCTCCTTCTGTAGACTTACTTTTAAGATCATAAAGTCAAATTGCCCAATGATCAATGAAAATTAGAGACTGTTCAGTCCACTCCATCAATGCTTCCTCGATGGGGTACTTCTGTTCTTTGTGACTGTAAGAACTGCTGCAAGATTCTAATCCAAAGGGTCATAAACCAGTCCTTTAAAAGGGAAGAAACTTTCAAAAATTTCAACCCATATATTCTTTCTGGAATTTTGTCTGCTTAAAAAAAAAACTTCCTCCAGATTGCCTTAAATAATGATGGATCTAATCATCTATGCTAGATCCCTTTCAAAGGATGACAAATCTGCTAGCATGATTCAATAATACTGTTACAGGTCTTACGGATGAATTATGATATAAAAGGTTTCAAGGAGACTGCCCCTTCAAAAATGAAAGAGGATTAATGCCTTTCTATACATTTGATATAGAATATTAATTACTCCCTCTGCTTGATGGTGTGATCAAGATGTCTATACCTTAGGAGTATAACAATGATGCCACTGAACATCAACAATTTCCACTAAATTTTAGGCTGTGTATATGAATGTGCTGATGATGTCACTTAAAGGCTAGAGCATAAAAAGGAAAATGAGATAGGAGTCTTCATTTATTTCCTTCATTGAATCAAAGACTTGAATTAAGTTCTCTTTAAGTATAACGAACATCAAGCCCTACCACTCAAAGATTTTAGATTGATATTCAGACACTACCAATGCCTGCATCATTAAAACAACTCAATCATTATGTCAATTATCACACATTATAATATGACCACTTTTTTCAACATAATGTCACACAGACTTTCTAAAAACACCACAGTCTGATTCAGTCACAAGCATTATCCAGAATGTGCCTTTGAACGCACAAATCTACATGACTCAAATAACATTTCCAAACTCAATATTGTAATTCATATTAAGTTTCCTACTATGGATCAAAGGGTTATGGGTGAAAAGTTTCTAGATACTGCTTCAAATTCTTACTTGTCGACAGTTGGATTTGAATAGTGCATTCTTTGAGTACTTCTAAAACATTGTGGGGTGAGACGATTTCATATAGATCTTGTAATAAATTTGAGTTATCTATTTATGTATTTGGAAAATCAAGGAATTTAGAAGATGAAATTTCTCATGATCTATTTCCCTTGATGGTTAGTAGTGATATAGGCTTTTCTCAATGTGATGTTGTACAATATTTCGACATGAGCTAGATTTATCATGATATTATGCCCCAATCTTATCTAGTTTCTGGTATCCTATTATGATGAGTTTTCATGTTCTAATTTTGTGGCCTTCCTTTTCAGTATTGAACACGATGGAATTTATCATAAAGTATCTTTTTAAAACCATGGTCTTAGTAAAGGGTTATTTCAAGAGACAACAAATCCCAAAATAGGAACAAGTCACCAAGCTTCTTTCTGAAAATTAATGATATTGCTGACTGAACTGTGAATGGAAACCTTAATAGCTCTACTCAATAGACCTACTAGCATAGATCTTTAGCAACACTTAACACTCCCCTGATCCTAGCATATCTATTATAGAAATTCTTAACTGTTCTTACTCCATCATACTCAGGGAGACCACAAGCCTAAGCTTGTCTTTCCAGAGTGAAAAGCATCCATCTAGCAACATGCTTATCATTAAATCCATACACTTTGAAGGTAATTTATCAATCAGTCATGCACTTCCATAATCAGGAATGTCTTTTGCTATATATGCTAAGAGGGTTCAATAGAAAAATCCCTCTGAGACTCAATATGTGGTAGCATCGAATGTGCAAAATTGGCATTCCTCATGTTCCCATGAAACCATCTCGCCTTTGGTTGGCAGGACACTAGCCTATGATAATTTTTTCTCATCTTAGATGCTCTACAAGTGATTTGGAAAGAGGAGGGAAAAATGGTAATTTTTGGAAATTTTAATTTCAGGACATTTTAGTGGTGCATTAGCTGGTAGACAGTGAGATTACGTTGAAATGTGGCTTTGTTGCAACACTGCAGAATTATCTAGGAAAATTTTTGTACAAAAATTGCAACTAGAGGTAGTTCTCTCTCTCACAGAACTGAAACAGGGAGACTCTGTATGTGGTTGTAGCTGTTCTATATGTATCACATTAATAGGGATATCAATCAACTAATGGATCACTAAGGTAATTACACCATTAGCCTAGACTAAAAGGGGGGCATATTTTTCAAAGGTGATTCTAGAACTATATATTGAAAAGACCTTGACAAAGGTTTTATTTGATTACATAGACGTTGTTATAGTTTTAAGGTCAAGTAATTAAGCTAAGATTTGGCATAAATAGAACTGAAATAAACCAAGAAAGGTGTGAACATAAGTTTGAAATAGTATCTAACTTGGTGCTGTGAAATGAATTTGTTTCATATAAACATTAGGTGTTGTTCTTGTCATAAAAAAACCCTATATGAATTTACCTTGTCAACGGTTAGAGTGCTTTCCATTTGACAACATACCTAATATATGCGTTGAATTGACATAATGATACAAATTACAGTGAAAAAACATAGTGATCCTACAGTTGTCAACATGTGATAGTAATTCTCGCTGCAATCTCATTGTGCATAGGTACCTATTAGAAGAGCGACAGTTGTTTGGAAACATCGAAAAATTGATTTGGAAAGAGGAGGTAAAAATGGTAAAACAAGTGATTTGGAAAGAGGAGGTAAAAATGGTAATTTTTGGCAGTTTTAATTTCAGGACATTTTAGTGTGGCATTGGCTGGTAGACAATGAGCTTACGTTGAAATGTGGTTTTGTTGCAACAATGCAGAATTATCTAGGAATTTTTTTTTACAAAAATTGCAACTAGAGGCAGTTTTGGCCCTCACAGAACTAAAACAGGGAGACTCTGTATGTGGTTATAACTGTTATATATGTATCACATTAATAGGGATATCAATCAAATAATGGATCACTAAGGTAATTACACCATTATCCTACACTAAAAGGGAGGCACATTTTTCAAAGGTGATTCTAGAACTATATATTGACAAGACCTTGACAAAGGTTTTATTTGATTACATAGTTGTTATAGTTTTAAGGTCAAGTAATTAAGCTAAGAGTTGGCATAAACAGAACTGAAATAAACCAAGAAAGGTGTGAACATAAGTTTGAAATAGTCTCTAAGTTGGTGTTGGGAAATGAATTTGTTTCATATAAAGATTAGGTGTTGTTCTTGTCATAAAAAACCTTATATGAATTTACCTTGTCAACGGTTAGAGTGCTTTCCATTTGACAACATACCTCATGTATGCGTTGAATTGACACAATGATACAAATTACAGTGAAAAAACATAGTGATCCTACAGTTGTCAACATGTGATAGTAATTCTCGCTGCAATCTCATTGTGCATAGGTACAACAACTCAGGCAATCTAAGTCAAGGAATTATTAGACTTATCATTTTTCATTTTGTGTTTTCAAGTTAGATATTGTTTTCAACTTTTCAAATTTCTAATTTTATTGCAATGTGGTAGAATGATCAGGGCAGTACAAGAACAACCCCAAGACAGGATGATCGTGGAAAGGTTCCAACGGAAGAACATGTAAAGTGCCATCATTGCTCTATCTTCAGGTATTTTATTTATTTACATAATTGAAATAATATTAATTTTTTTCAAATATGCAGACACCTAGCCATGGTACGCCTGATGATTCCCTCTACTAGGAAGAGCTTTCTTCATCCCCACGTCCATTACTGTTACTGCGAAAAAAGGCGCGAAAAGCAACGTTGGAATTTGAGCGTTTGGTAGATGCTTTGCCTCAAACACCTGAAATAGAAATGAGGATAACGCAGCTTATGACCCAGCTAGAAACATATAAGGTAATAATAAAAAATCAAAAGGATATTTTTTTTGTTCTGCATGAGATGAATTGTGATATTTTGATTTTTAATTTTTACATTAACTAAACAAACAAAAAAATTATTTTGTATGTAGCATTATCTGACACCTACTGCACCCAATGTTGGTGGTAGTGGGACACAAGGGAAAGAGATTGCCGAGCCACCCTCTTGTACACCTTCTACGCCTTTAGGTGGCAGCTGAGAAACACACCCTGCCCAAGAAGACATCCAACCAACCGCTGAACGTGTTGGCAGTGATGAGGTTGATATGGCCAACTATATTATTGTGTTTCTTGGAGCTACACGTGTCAGCTCCACGGGGACCATTAATGGCACGTTGTTGGTGAACGATGAAGGTGTCCCTATAAAGCACATACAACTCCCAGGTAAGTTTTAATATTTTAACTATTTCATGTACTTTATATAAAACATATTTTATCATGATTTTTATTTTTAAATTAATGATAATATCATTTTTCTGTGTAGGAAACAATGAGTTCTATAGGTTTTTGGAGAGCCATGCGTTGGTAATTTTTTGCCCAACCATACGCACAAGGTGGAATTCCTGGAATTCCAACCTGAAGAAAAAACTTCTAGATTATCTAGAAGCCCTTTTTGGGGTGGGCACATTTGACAGAATAATGGTGGCTCGAGTAGCTGGAAAATATTTGAAATATACTAGGGACACCTATAGGGCACAATTGAAATTTAACCCTAGATACAAGCATCCTCTCACAGTTCCAGAGAGTGAGTGGAGAGCACTCATCCATGATGAAAAAGAGAAAAGGGCAAATAAAGAAGGAAAAATTCCAACTGGACCCACAAGGTAAATTACCACTTTAATTCAATAGCTTTAATTTTCTCTATGTCTAAAATAAAAGTGTGCTACATCATATCTGACTTCAATATTTTGATGATAGGTTGCCCGACACCTTGAGGGCAACCAAAGCTAGGATTGAAAAAAAGGGCCATCACAAGCTAGGCCAGGGTGGCTACTTGAAATTAGCCACAAGAATTGTAAGTAGCTAAACATATTATAATTAATTGTATCGCCTTCCAACGTTTTTTTAATCCCATCAAATAACATTAAAAATACACAATCATATGTAATGTAGGGTGATGAATTTGGAACACAAACTACAGAGAAGGATAAAAACATCGCTTTCTGTTTCGGCTATGAAGCCATAGTCGAATATTGTAGAAGCTTGGGATAGGTCCCAAGATCCATAATGCCTGATAAGGTAAAACATTAACCTTTCAATATGTTTGTTTTCGTCCATAAATTTAATGTCTAAAAACTTTGTTTAAATCAGGGGAGCAACACTTTCAACAAGCCAAATAACCCATTTGTAGAGCAGTGCGTTGAGAGTGAAATATTGCCAGAAGAACATGTTCCTAATGTGAAACCTAATCATTGTAGTAGGGACCAGGCCGACAATGCTACTATCAGCGAGGACCATGACGGTAATTAATTTCCACTTATAATTTTTTCTAATTATACCTTGATGGTTTTCCTTATAATGTTTTTTGTTTAAATGACAGAGAATGTTGTACTTTAGGATCTTACCACTAGAGAGGAAGACAGGGCAACGGTCCCAACGGTGACAACTAGTGCACTAGGTAAATAATCTCATTGCAATTTTTTTTTTAATTAATATTACCGAACTAGTTCAACGATATTTAAAAACTGACAATTAAAATTTAATATTATCTGTTTTTGTAGGCGAGCCCCATCACTGGATGAGACCAGACATTGTGACTACGCAACTAGGCCAATAGTGCGGGAAAGGCACGAAACAAGAGTAGAGCACGATGATATTGATGATGTAATTAGGAGCTTTAGAAATAGGAAGAAGAAAAAGAAAATTTGATAATGTAAAATATTGTATTATTATACGACAAACGTTACCATACTTGGAATGTTTTTTGCGTTATATAAAAAACTCATTTATCATACTGTTTTTATGTTAAGCACTAATTTCAATGTTTCCTTGCATACTTTTTGTTGCATTGTTTTTTTATTAGTTATTGAATATTTTTTTCTGCTCATGAAAGTAAAAAATGAAATATAGATTGGGTATTGGGGAATTGAGAGTGATGTGAGGGGGGAGGGCCCATAAGAGCTTCCACCTTCACGTGATTCTCCCTTTTTAGTAGAGAATAGTTTATTGAAGCGATTTAATCTTGGAGCAAACCTCCCTTGATCCAACGTAGCAACAAAAAAGTCGCTGTTGACTTAGTTGCTTCTCTTTCAGATCGTGGGAGGATTGTTCCAAGTTTAGGTGACTCTAATAATTTTTTCTTGAAACAAAGAGTAGCTTATTCAGGTATGTTTTGAAATTTTCAACATATGTTCTAACATTATCATAAGAATTCATCTTAGAGTAAAAAATACTACATCCATTACTTTTATTTATTGTATAGAAAATTATGGATTTTGAATGACTTGGCAGCACAGGTACAAATCGTCTTGCATCATGAGAAATACAACTTGTCAACCAGGGTCATGTCCAGGATATTTTTGCTTGTGCGCTTGACTAGGTTTGTAGTGTCACATTTTGTAAGTTCGTTTACAGTTCATAATTCAACATTAAGCTTGTTCATGATTATTATCTAGTTTTTTGTATGTGTTTTTTCATCTATTTGATTGTAAGAAACTCTATAATTATTAATTTTGTCTCATTAATTTCCTCTATGATGCCACTAATCGTGTAAGACACACAATTATCCTTTATATTTGTTCGTTCAATTGTACCCTTAAAACCCTTGTACCAAGGTGCCAAGCCAATGGTGTATTGTCCAGTGCTCCAGATGTTGAAATGTCCCTTAATCCTACGAAAATCAATATATCATAATAAAGTGATAAAAAATATACATATCGTAGTATAGGCTCAGATCATATCTGGATCCATAAGCTTGTATAGTTTATATGAGGATAATGTTTCCCTAGTCTACATTATCTCATATTGGTCTTTTATAAAAATTACATTTTAGTGTTATTCTAGTGTATAATACAATGTCCATATTCATCATACAGGTTAAGGATAGAGTAATAGCATACAATATTCTACCTAATAAATCATCTTGTATTTCAATAGCTAATGTGGACATAGGTGTAATATAAGCTCAATACTGAGATATGCTTGTTCCTGTTCTAGCTCGTTATCATTGAATACGCTCTTTCTAGCTTTGATTAGTGAAAAGAGTTGGATTAGCTTAAGCTGAGTAATGTATTCACCCTTATCTCTCTTCTATGATTCCCATGTATTAGTTACAATGATAACAGTTATATGGAACTAAAAGCAGATTGGTATATATAAGAGACCGTATCGTACCTATGATGCCCATCTTAAGCTTAGTAACTATCACTATATCACCTTATTTAAGCTACTAGTAAGCTCTATTGAATCTATAAGCTTATTTATTTCACTATGCTATTAGTACTAATGAATCAAGTCCATTGAATTAGTGACCAAGATTTTCTTGATGTAACTACACGTAATGGAATAACACATATTCGTATAAACATGATATCCTTAATACAGGTCTTAGATTACAGTGTCCAGGAACTCCATATTCAAGCTAAGCTCCTTGTTATGACATAATGATCTCTGTTTCCCCATTCATTTCATACCTTATTAACACTGACAGGAATCATAGTAATAAGTACATAGCCTTACTAGCTCTATGCCAACATGTGTATCTTATAAACCTTAAGTATAAACACAGTTTGATTGCTAATGTTTATATAATATCTGATCTCATATGATTGGTTAAGCTTAGCATTGATATGAGTGTACCATTACACAAGCCATAGTGAATTGCTCCCTTGTGCCTTCGTTCGTTCAAGTGCACCATGTCGTTTCGTTTGAGGGTGCTCGCCCAAACCTATTCGGTTCGGGTCGTTTCGGTTGAGGGTGACCGCCCAAACGCATTCGGGCATGGTTCTTAGAGCCACCCAACCAGTAAAATTGAATAGATGTATTGTTGTTGCATATGCACATATTGATAGTAAAGAGATATTTCAGTTCATGAGCATGTGGCGTGGGAACAAAACCTATGTAATCCCTATGTGTGGGGTTAATTAACCCTATGCCTACAATGTTTACTGTTTTCATATCGGATTGTGTGGTGGTAGATAACTTGTAGCCATATCACATAGGCCCCATTCACTTAGGAAGGTTCCCCAAACTCTGCCCCCAATTTGGTTGATCTTGCTCAGCTTGAAAATTTTGAATTTTCATTGATGATTGATTTTCCTCTCGCTCGAATGAAAAATGAAGATGAATTTCATATTTTTCCTCCATAATTTCCACATTCGACATCTATTGTAGATATTCATCTATGCTCATCCGGAATCACCACAATTTGTACTTTTTTTTTGCAATGGATTCTTGATGTTGATCTCGACGAGATTTTTCCTCCTAAAAAAACATATCCTAGTTGTAAGCATGGTTTTGGTATGTTGATATTTAGACAAAAACTACAACTTGTAGCCCTTGATTTTCTAGGGGTTACCTTAATATTAATGGTGGTGTATTCATACTCCTTCTGAATAACCAATAAAGGGTCAAGGAAATTAACCATTATGTTGTCAAGTTTTATCTTATCCATCTCTGGGGAAAGCTGCTTTTCGGCTAACTCCACTTCTTTTGATCTCAATTTTTCCAATTGCTTCCTTCTTTCATATGATACCTGAGCCTTTGCCTTTCTCTTCCCTTCTAATTCCTTAATAGTGTCATAGTGATGCCAACCAACTTCTTTGGAAAGCCTTAATGGAAATTGAATGTTGGTCCTTTTGAACCAGAATTAAGATGTTCAGGGAATATTAGCTTCTAGCAGTGTACCTCAGATTATAGAATCACGAAGATATCTTAATGAAAAACTATTTAATACATGAGACTCACTCATATATTGAGTCAAGGAATATGATTGATAGGGTCATTTTCAGGAATACCAGGGATCCCACAAGTTATATATGTGTAGACCAATAACTTCTTCTTCTCTTCATACCTTTAGGCGCAAGGAATAGAGCATCAAAGCCGCGTCTTCCATAAAAAATTACCTCCTTCATAAATCAATAAAAAGAAAGGGTCATCAAACAAAAATCCTCAATAGATGTATGGCTCAACCATAGCTCCCTATGAATATAGAGAAGGTGATCTTGTACAATCATCAGGCCACTTGTAACCTGTCTCTTTTCTGCTATGGAATTTTAGGTCAATGTGCCAAAATCATCAATCAGCTGCTATGACTTGCCTTCTGCAAGAAGAGTCATCAAGATATAATGCCATGGATTCTCTAGCTCCCCCTAAAGCCTTGCATTAGTTGATCAGAATCGTGAAGATGAGGCTTTATATGGAGAGCCAGAATTAGGGTCTTCTCTGTTTCTTATTTCAATACATTCTCCATGGGCTGATGAAAAGGCTTGCTTCAATAAGCCATTTATGAGATCTAAATAGAAAAAAGGGTATCATAGATCTGCTTGGTTTCTGATAGGTCCTACTGATGAAGATTGCTTCAAATTTGGAAGAGAAATTGAGTGAAGATTATAAAGGGATAGGCTAAAGAATCTGAGAACACTTGTTGTAAACTGGGATCATAGACATGGTGAACATTCAATGTTTCTTTTACAGGGCTTCAAGATTATGAATTATGATTTTGGTAACATCTGAGCACACCTTTTCTACAATTTCATAAGTACCAGCCTTAACAGTGTTCAACATCCTTACAGTAGCAACATAAAGTAGAAATTTCAGCTTTAAAAACTCACTCTATTATAATTTTGAATCATTTACTGACAAAACATTGTTCAGAAGTAAAATTATCTCTTGGAGCCGCATCCACTGTTATTGAGGCCTGAAGAAAACATTGCATGAATCCCTTCTGCCTTAAAATGATAATGTGTTATGATTCCCAATGCTTTAGTCTGGAATACTCAGACAATCTTACCATACTTTCGGATTTGAGTCAGAGAGAAATTTCAATGATAGGGAGCTTAATGATGTTCCAAATATTCAGATATTAGATCTCCAAAAGATGTCATAGTATTTAAGCAAGGGAGATTATAATATATTATACCTTAATTTATAATGAAGCCCTTGGTGTAACATATGACTGCAAACAAACCTCTGTCCCTAGTCTTCTTGTTCAGGATTGTGCCTTGATATGAGCAATATGACACATCATAAATCAGTGACTATATGAACCATTGTGATCCTTCAAAATTTTAAAAATTCAGAAGTCAGACTACTGCAACACGGTTTCCAACTCACTGTGTTTAAGGAAACTAGGAATTCACACTGTCTCAGACATATTTAAAGTTTAAATTGTTGAGAGGTATCCCCTAATTAAGGGTTAATCAATACCGCAACAATTCTTCACCTACAGTCTCACCTTAGTGACATCCATAGGGTTGCAGGCATATACATGCTTCAAGGAAGCCTTGAGTAGTCTATTAAGGCAAGTCTCGAGGTCAATATCAAGAGAGTATTGTTGAATCTTCCCCTGATCTGAAATGACCTCAACCTGGTATAATGATATTTCAGAGATTTGTTGTAGAAGATTGGGTGGAAATTGAATTTAACCAACCTTCTTATCGACATACCATTATATGTAATGGATCTGTGCCTCATATTGGGTTTGTGACATGGGCCAAAATTTGAGGCTGCCATCAACCATATTCAAATAAATCAAATCCCTTGATCCTTGAAACAATTAGGTCTTCCTTGATTTCTTTGATATTATGGCAGAGATTCAACAACGAAATCCTTATCATTTCATAACATAAGAGATAAACATAACTAGAAACCCCTTTCAATTATGCCTTCCCTTAGATCTTCAAAGATTCCTCAAGGCTGAGAGAATTCCAGAGTTAAGAATCCGTTGAATGCTTGAGATAGTGCAACTCATGGTCACTTATAATCTTCGATAAAGATCTAAACTTGAAAGAGATGATAGTTGAGCATATCAAGCTCTAGGGAGAGGAGAGCATGGAGGATTGTCCATGAATTCAGTGATTTCTTTCTCTGCCTTGGGCTTGCCTTTAGCTAGGCTCTGATACCATTTTAATTTTTTAGGATAACATGTTCTTTGCAAAGACAGTTACTTCAGAGATCTTTATTATCCCAGAATACGATTAGAAATCACATAGCTTATTATCATATACACAAAAATTGAAGAAAGAACATAGATGATCGAAGAAAAAGACAAGCCAAGATAAGATAACACATTGATATGGTGAAAGCCAGGAAAAAACCCCAAGACTGAGAAAACCCTTGATCAATTATTCTTATTATTCATAAACAAATGTTTAGCAGAGAGAGAGAGAGTAAAAGGACTTTAAAGACAACACTAACTTACCAAATAGAATATGTGACCTTAGAATGCAATTCTGAATACTGATAAGGGCTTCTTGAATTATCCCTTACTGGTTAGGGTTACTTGCAATTCATTAAGATGCTACTGAAGGATGTCCTACAAGAATTCCAGAATTATCCAAGCACATCATTTCTGCCCAAGTAACTACTAAAGATGGTAGCTCCTGGTTAGGGTAAGAGTAATACCGCAATAGCCCATACAAATGTATCCAAAACACTCTTATAAAGTTGTAGCTTCTCTTCATAATAAGTTGACCTTCCTTTGATACAAATCAGTACTTAATCCAGCCCTGAAATAGGCTTTCACATTTCAATGCATACCATTCTTGGCATATACTTAGAAAGGTAAGGCCTACAACCAACTTGAGATGGTCTCCAATAGGTGCGGCTTGCTTATGAGATTACACCCATATGATTTTGCTAATCCTTATGTCTATAGTTAACCTGAAATTTAACTCAAATCTTCGACATAAGATGGATCACCCAAATCAGACCACATATGTATCCAGATATGACTCTAAGAAGCTCAGCCTTCTTCCCAAGAGACTTGGCCCATCAAATAACCCTCACATTAAACCAAAGAAGCCCTACATTCTTTGATGGAGACACCTTTCTCCTGCGACCATCATATGAGAGAGATAGGATGATTTGAATGAGGAAGAAGGCTCCTCTTTATAGACAAGACGGAGGAAAGGCCGACCTTAAAATTTGGAGGCAAATTTGAAATTTGAATTTTCAATTTTTCCCACATAAACACAATCATAACTTATAGAATTTCTTTTTGAATAAACAAATATTTTCTTGACAAAATTTGACGATATTTAGATTGACTTTGGTCCTCTTGAAAAGAGGGATTCAATGGAATGATTATCTTCATCAAATAAGCAGACGTGAGTGGATTTTGGCCCTAGTTGCTAATTTGTACACTATCTCTATATTTCTGACAAAATAGGCATCCTGGTTAACATCTAGATAGCCAAATATTATCCAAATGGCTTATTTGAATCTTGCAAAGATGACTATGTGACAATGTATATTCTATAATAAGGAAATTCTAGCTAATCTGAATTCATTCCAAATTTGCCTACCCACTTGCCAAATCATCATTTGTCTTCTAACAAGCCCAATGCAAATGAGTTGGACCAACAACAAGAAGATTATTTTCAATTGTTATCTAGTTTTTAAACATCTCAAAAACCTTGCATGACCACATTGCATGCTTATTTGTTACAAAGTAAACAACAACCTCTATAAATATAGCTCAATGAACATGATTTTTAACTGCCAGGACATTTTGAAGGACTAGACACCCAATAACTTGACTTTTAGAAGTGTGAGATACCTTAACATCTCTGAATACATCCTAGTTCATGATCATGAACATTACATTTCCAATTGAGGTGATCGGATATTGATCAACATGGCCCAACCTTATAAAATAATTCCTTTTATTTGTAATCAATGGATAGGTTTCCTCTATAATCATCTCTAATTCTTCCAAATAGGTATAGAAGAATCATGATGTAATATAAGCGAACGTAGAACACTCATCAAGAATCATTTGGCACAATGCCATGAATGCATAGTGACCAATAGCTTGAAGGTTTTTAGTACAATTAATATCACATGAAGATAACCATTTTCTTGTACATTAATCCCACATCAATCCATGATGAAAAGGGTATTTTGGCATGCCATCTGCTAGTGAAGGTAGAAAGAAATCCCCACCTGTCATATTTCCATTAAAGAAGGTCCAAATTGAATGTGCAACCATACCAGTCTTGATGAAAGTCCAAATAATCCTAATGTAATTGGAAACGAGTTTTCATGCCTGCGATGTCCTCGCTTAAGGACCACACAAACCACAAATATTAAAAATATTAGTTTTTCCTACTACTGACTATAATGCAAGCCACCTTCACCAATTTTCTTCGATAGATGATCCTTCCCACTGTCCTAGCTGGCCTACAGTCACTCAGCATACTGCCCAGATTCGTTTGATGAAAGGGCATTCCTGGAAAACGTGAATGATCATTTCCTCACTTTTTTTGTACAAGGGGAATCAACTAGGCCCAATCACATACCTTCTCTGAAGCACACCCAAGGTTGAGATCTTTCTTTTGGCACCACATAAAAAGTTTTTCCTTGGCTAGGCACTTATATTTCCAAAGAATTTTCCTCCACCACATTAACTCTGCAGGGACTCGAACTGCAATCACTGTGATGTATCCAAGCTTGGGGACATATTCACCAAAAGGAGAGGAACTCCAGAGAAGCTTTTCATCTTTGTCAGTTAATCAAATTTGACGAGCATTCAGAGCATTTACATATGCATTCCATGATTCATGAAAAGCTGCTTCTAATCCCAGCTCCCCAGCAGTCATCCATCCGTGTCTCCAATTAGTAGTTTTGGCCAGGTTTTCGATGTGTGAAATTATGAACCTATTGTTGTGCTTTTGTTTAGTATATCAGTTATAAATCTACTAGGAATTAATTTCTAGGTGCTAGGCTTAGAATTTAACACAAACAACAACACCCATGTACTGGAAAACAACCCTGCAATGCTAGTATCTGTTAATATTCATTCCTTTCCTTTGTGTTGGTCCAAAACTTAGGTGAAAAAAGATTATGTTTTGCAATCTTCACAATCAAACCTAATTTCATGTCATCCATACATAACTTGTTGTGCATCAAAATATGGATATCTTCATGTTATAACAACTGGTAATAATATATTTGAATGCTGGTTCATACTGTTCTCTTTGTAAAAAACACTCAGTGTTTACAAACACCTGTTTTACATTATGTATTTGCCAAATAGTACCACTCTAGGCACAAAAACAAGGCAACAGTTAGCCTTAAAGGCATCGTCCCTGTCACATGAAAATTAAGCTTAGGAGTGGTGCCTTCTTTGTTGGATTTAGCACAAAGAATCCTCCTTCTGTGAGAGTAAATTAAATTAATCCCATGACCATTTCCCCTCTCTGCAAGCAAATCAGTCACAAAGAAGCTCACTTACAGTTCACTCTTTGCAAAAAAGAACAACGACATACAATTGATAATTTGTATTCATAACTTGCCAAGGAAATTATCCTTGAGAAGGCCATCAATTAGCATTGTCCACATCCCTTCGTCAGGGTTATGTCCACTTTGCAATGCATTGTCAGACAACCTTTCCGCTTCTTGCACCTTGCCTTCTTTTCAAAGTCTAGGAATCACAGAATTGTACAAAGATAGTTGTGGTTCATAACCATTTTCAACCATTCTATCCAAAAGCTCCAGAAAATAGATGCAGTTTCCCTATTTTCAGTGCCCATTAATAAAATATATATAAATTGCTTCATTGGGACAGAGGCCTCTCTCTAAGATATTTTTATCAGTTGGTCTTCCTCAAGGAGTCTGCCTGATTTGCATAATTTTGCAATTAAGGCACTATAAGTATCTACAATAGGCTGACAATTCTTCTCCATCATTTTGTCAAGAAGCTTAAATGAAAGAACACTATTTATTTGGAGTGGCATTCCATCCAGGTCATGAATTTCATCCAAGTTATTAGGATCTAAACTACCTATTGCATCCTCATCAGGAATCAAGTGTTCTTTTTGTATGTTGTTTTCTTGAACTATACCATTCATAAGCTCACAATAAGTTCGATAATTAGGTTGACATCCTTCATTTATCATCTTACTTAATAGATCAAAAGCATGATTCACCCTGCGTAATTTGATGTTGCCATCAATCAATGATGTGTATGTTACTTGGTTAGGTTGTAAGCCTTTCTCCTTCATTTTATCAATGAACATTTCAGCCTCTTCCAGTTTTCCTTCCTTGAAAAGTCCATAGATTAGTGCACTGTAAGTGTAAACATTTGGAGAATAGCCTTGCTTTACCATTTTGTCTAATAATTTATATGCAAGATCAATGGCACCGGCTCTACATAGTCCATCAACAAGCGTGGTATAAGTCACCAGGGAGGGAGCTAACCCTTCCCCCAACATCTTACCAAGGACATTATCTGCCTCAAGCACCCTGTTTTATTTACGGGCTTGAGTTCTGCTTTTTTATTTGGCCTTCTATCTAAAACTTTGAAGGTTAGTGCTACAATGTGGGTGTTTTGGTTTCTAGGATGATTCCTTCGCATGCTAGAGCAGGGCTATCCTTGGATTTTCCATCAAAGTTAGACTTGGGGCAATATCCATGTTTGTATAATCGGGAAAGATAGCCTATGAATTGAAGTTTATGTGAGCAAGATATTATTGTATAAATTTTCCCTTTGTAAACAATATCTATACCTATATTACAAGATAAGGAGAGAAAGCAGGCTTGCTGAGATGCTTTAGACTGTAACTGCGTCTGTAGATAATTGAAATATTGTTACATGTTTATGTAAGTCTAAATATGGTTTATTTATAATTTCGTTTATGAGTTCAATGTCATGTTATTTTTTGATTTATCGACCGTTGATCACTATGAGGATCGATGGTGATCTAATATTATTACAGTGTTAGAATGGATTCTGAGTATGGAAAAAATCGTAACTAAATCGAGGAGTTAGTTAAAGTGGGATGCGGTTTAACACTTTCGAGGGTTTCAAATGGAGAATGCATTTGATTTTCAAGAAATTCTTACCAGCATGGAGATTTGGAAATATAAGGGATAGATAAGAGATGGTAATTCAGTGAGGCAGAGCTTCTTCTAGTGGTGTTCGATGGAGGCAAAGTGGAGATCAGAAGCGCAGCAGAACTGTTCAAGCACGGTGTAGAGGTGATGCGAATTGGCAACCACATTCATGTTGAACCTCGAGATGAAGGCACAGTGGAAGCGTGGTGAAAAATACGCATTTTGGAACCACGAGTGAAGAACAGTGAAGGTGGTTTTGAAAACCAACCGATGGTTTTCGTGTAGGTTAAGAATGGTAAGCGGTAATTACAGGAATGAACGCGATCAAATAGTAATGTGACACGTGGTGGTTTAAAACCACTTATTTCGCATTACTTTGGGTTGATAAAGCACAAAAACTATTTCTACGCGATAGCCGTCCTATCATAAGCGTCGGGGATCTAATGGTGTTGATTTTGGAAGTTGCGTGGAATTTAATAAAAGACTATAGGAGGAGCCTTTAACTGTCGAGATTTTTTCGATGCGATATCCGTCAGATCCGGCAGAAGGTTGTGATTGCCTTTCGATCAAGGAGAATATCTCTCAGGTGTTAATGTGTGTAACCAGACCTGATATGTTATAAATTTGTGGTTGAATCCTTTTGAGTTCCAGTGTTAAGCCATAAAGGTGGGACTAGCGTTGTTGGTCGAGGTTTATGGAATGTTATTTTTGTTTTATTGCTTCTGATATATATATATATATATATATACCTGGTCCCATAACCCACAGGTCCTAGGATCAAAGAATCAGAGTTATGAATCATGCAGCTAAGTTACAGATTTTGAAGGTTGTAGGTTAATTTTGACTAAATGAGAGTTAAACGACCCTATGGTAGTTTAGCTTTTCATCAAGGTAACTTGGAGTTATGCTAGTTTTATTCATTATGTAAACATTGTACTATGATTATACTCTATTATACTGTATGAGTAGTATCACCATTGTAACTGATATGTGAATAAGATACGAGGTTACTATAAGGTATAGGTATTAATTGCTTGAATAGTACCACTTGTATGATTAAGCTTAGTAAGGTTTGATCCCTACTTGTTACCATACGTGAGACCTTATACGTATCTCATATTGAACAATAATTTTAATTATAGAAATAGCCACAAGTCAACCAATGAGTAGAACAGAGCTTATACGAACAAGTTAGCTAATCTAAGTGTAATCATAACCCTAATAAAGTAAGCTGGTGTCTACATAACATACGACTTTGATTACTAATAGCTCAAGAAAGCAGGTAGTGTAATCATAGTAATTAGGGAAACATACTATCCATAAGTGGTATAGAGTTAGCCAGTATGACTAGTAAGCTTGAATCAGGTGAAGTAAGGGGAATAAGACTAATATCTACCCTTGTACATATATGAGGTGTTAATGAAGTAACAAGCCCGTCTTTCAATAAGGTAGTCTATGATATGCTTATACATTAGGGAATTATGATTAATATTCATAATATGTATGCACTCGTATTACATACAGTTATGTTTCTTAACTGATCACGTGTTCATTATGCTGAGATTAGTTATGAGTATAAGTAATGGAAAGCATAGGTAGTTATAGAGCTTTGTATCACAGTATAGAGTTTGAAGTAAGCTTATACAAGTACTCATGTAAGTTAATGGTTGTAATTCATCATTAGGGATTATTGGGAATTCACTTATAACCATGCTTTAACACATCTTAAGCAAGGGTAATCATACTAGTTTATGTACATAACTCTAATCGTGTTACTAGTAAGGGTCATTACTGCTATGTGGAATAGCTGTAACATGATGCTTCTAAGAGCTATATGAGTAATAAGCCTTGTTCAGGGATAGATGTACTGTGCCTTATAAGTATAACACTGTTTATGAGTTGAATGGTGATAACTGTACTAGTAATACCATTATAATAAGTATAGATATGCTAGTAATCACTGGTACTCAGATCAATAAGCTTGTGTACTCAATACAATAGTAGAATCACAATACTATATGAATGAGATTGGATACAATGTAATCATAGTATGTTTAATAAGATAACCTAAGCCCTGTGATATCCGTTTATTTGAATCACCACTTGTATCGTAATAAGTCCTATTGATTTCCCTTATTCATATTGCAGATTCATCGGTTTTTCTAGTCCTTATCTTGTCATCTTACATGGAGATCAAACTAGTAGCTTCACGATCTTATAGTGAATTTGATTATAGTGATTACGTAAAAAATAAGGGTGAATACTAGTAATAAACAGATTGGTGGTATCTGCCAAACAGAAATTCATCAAGTAGGTTGAACCAGGTGGGCTCCCTCAATGCAAGAAGGGCATGTGTTTCAGTTGTTTGAGAATGTCAGCACTGAATGTTGCTGGAGTTGTGTGAAGTAAGGAGTGGTGGTTGTAACTAAAGCCCATAATAAATATCATAAAGAAGATACAGCATGCATATATTCATCTAGAATCATGATGTAGGTTCAAAGGTAGCATACCCCCCGAGGCATAAATAAAACATGTATACAAACCTACACATGTTTATCCAGGATAAAATGAAAGGCACATACACACATATGCATAGTTTCCTGAATTCTAAAATTATGTATTTATGGAACCCTGCATAAATATTGCATCGCTAAAAAAAATGAAGATGTATGGTATGGCCGATGTGAAATTATTTCAAGTTGGAACCATAGTTCTGTTCAGAAACCCGAGTCAAATGAAAGTAGACACGATGGCATAGAGGTATGAAGAAGATTGTTTTATAAAACCACATGTGGTTTTCACGTAGGTTGAGAATGGTAAGCGGTAATTGCTGGAGAGAATGTGATAGTGTTTAGAAGCCAACGTGTGGAAATTATAAACCACTAATTTCACGTAAGTTCAAAAGTTTTAAGCATCATGCTAATTGGAGCGCGATATCGAGCAATGTTCGTCGGATCTAGAGCAGAGAAATGGACGACGGAGATTGGATTGCAGAAATGGATGGGTAAGTTTTAAATGTTGTGGGACCCGGATATAATATTATGTTGGTGTTTTGGGTTTTTATCCAGAGTCAAATGCATAGAAAAATTGGTCTTATTGTGTGGAAGGTTTGTGAAGAGTTTGCATGTTTAAACTTTGAAAGGAATGGTTTGCATACAATTTTTACTAGGTTATATATCTATAGTGTGCAATGCACCAGACCTCCAAAGAACCTAAGGGAAACCAAGTGAAAAAAATCCAAGGATGACAGGATCGTATCAGGGATAGGGTCTTGTTTTCAAAGTAAAGCAAGCAAGGTATCAAAGTTAAGCAAGTCCAGTTATGTAATTCATAGAGGGAGGAAAAACCTTGAAATAGGATTTCATTTAAATCAACGATTCGTTCTTCCTTCTTCTATTATCTACGGAATTATGTTTTGTGTCTTGATCATTTTATATTTTTAGGTTGATAAAGATGGTGATTTGGAAGAGCTTGAAGCACTGTTAAAAACATTATTAAGCCAAGATATTAGAGCTACTAACCGAAAAGAATTAGGTCCATCACCTTCAAATCCAAATGACAACACAAATGTTATAACCATAGTTACATCATCCGTAAAAATAATCAACATCCAAAAATAGGAGGTCGAGGGTATATTTATTTATTTATTTTTTTTTTTTAATATTTTATCAAAGCGTCGGAAGACTGATGCTTAAGACGTTGGAAAAGCAACGTCTTTTTTTTTTTTAAATATTTTTTACCATTTCGTTGGAATATTGACGCCTCATACACGTCGGAAGTGTGATGCCTTACATTTTCATTGGTCTTGCGAAGTTTGGCACACAACGTCAGCAATGCGATGGTACCAACATATTCGTCGGTCTTGCAATGTTTGGCACCAAAAATCGGAAATGCGACATTGTTTACATTTGTGTCGGTCTTGCGACGTTTGGCACAAAACATCGGAAATGCGACGGTGCTAACAGTTTCGTTGTTCTTGCGACGTTAGGCACATAATGTCAGCATTGCGACATTTTCTTGAAAACCTTATAAGCGTCGGAAATGCGATAGTTTGGTATCGTCGAAAGACCGACAGTTGTGGTGCATCAGAAGATCGACACTTACATAACGTCAGAATAGTAACGATTTGGCGAACGTCGGAAGAGCGACGGAAGTCTGGAACCGTCAGAATAAGTGTCGCTATTTCGACGCTTTATTGAAGTGTCAGGATTGTGACGTAATGGCTAACCACGTTTTTCCCCACCTCACACTGTCGCTCTTGCGACGACTATGTGTCAGAATAGCGATGAATTGGCTGTCGGAAATTGGGCCAAATGTGCTAGTGTGACAGAGTCTATGGCTTGTCTAGAAGGGATGGCTTCTATCCACTTGGTAAAGTAATCAATGGTTGTCAATATCCATTTATGCTGGGTTGAGGAGGGTGGGTGAATTTCACCAATGAAGTCTAAACCCCATTGTTGAAATGGCATTTCTGTAGAGATAAGTTTGAGGTGTAATGGTAATAGTTTCTTCTTCCTTTCAAATATCTAGAATTTATGATAGGAGGTGACATACTTTCTGACATCTGCGAAAAGTGTGGGCCAGTAAAAACCTGCCCTTAAAATTTTGTCAGAATTTGTCTTCCAGTAAAGGTGTCCTCCACATTCTCCTGCATGAAATTCCTGCATAGTTTTGTCAACTTCATCTTTCAATAAACAGTTCAATAAGATGGCACCATGATCTTTCCAAAATAAAGCACTGTCTAAGATATAATATTTCATTGAATGAATTTTCAAGAATCTACCTTTAGTTCTAGATAAAATAGGAGGAGCTTGTGGGTTGAGTAAAACAAATATAATGTCTACATACCAGGGTGAATCTAAAAGAGCTTCACTGAGATGTGGAGTCGCCATCTCTTCCTAATCATCTAGGGCACTAATGAAATTTATATCTAAGGCCTGATAGTTCGATTCAGCCATGAGTTTGGCTAAACCTTGGCCTTCGATTAATTTTGTAGGATTTATTTCAATATCATATTCCAAAATTGTGGCAATCCATTTGCCTCTCTTTCCATTAGGCCCATTATATGTTAAAATGTCATTTAATACTGAATTTGGAACATATGCAATTATATGTGAGTATAAAATGTACACTCTGAAATCTTGTATGGATTTCACTAAAGCAAGTTCTTGCTTTTCCATTATATTGTACTTTAGTGTTGCATCTCTCAAGGATTTGCTGAAAAAAGAAATGGGTTGTTCACAACCTTGATCATTCTTTTGAAACAAGACTACTGCAATGGTGTGTTATGAAGAAAACGAAAAAATTATAAAATATTTTTTGAAATCAGGATTTATGAGGACAGGCCTTCTAGTAAGGGCTTGTTTGATTGATTCAAAATATTGTTTAGCCTCTACTGTCCACTTAAGTGCTGAATCATTTTTTGACATGTTACTTAATTCTCTAATTCGTTTTGCTAAATTAGAAATGAATCTTTTAAGAAAAAATATTTTTCCTAAGAATTCTTGTCATTCTTTGATGTTTCTAGGATGACTGATGTTCAAGATTGCTTCTATCCTAGCTAGATAAATCCTGATTCCCTCTTTTGAAATTATGTTTCCCAAGAGTTTACCATCCTCTAATCCAAAAAGTGTCTTTTTGGGATTCAAGGAAATACCAAATTTTCTACATTTTATGAAAACTCTTCTCAAATGATCTAGATGTTCATTATCTGTTTTGGAAAATACTGTGATATCATCTAGATAAATTACTAAAAATTCATGGATTTCTTTGGCAAAATCTATATCCATAGCTCTTGTGAATGTAGCTCTAGCATTCTTCAATCCTAAGTGCATTTTAAAATACATGAAAGTACCCCAGGGAGTGGTAAATGTAGTCTTTGCTTGATCTTATGGTTGAACTAGGATTTGGTTGTATCCAGAAAATACCACAAGTAATGAAATTCTAGATGACCCTATCACCCTCTCTAGAATATGTTCCATTTTGGGGAGAGGATAGTTACCTTTTAGTGACACTTTGTTTAAGTTTTAGAAATCAACACAGAGTCTGATTTCTCCTATTTTCTTTCTAGTGGGAACTAAATTTGAGAACCAATCAGGATATCTAATGGGTGATATTATTTGAGCCTCATACATCCTTTTAACCTCTTTTTCTATCAATGGCATAAGAACAAGGTTAATTCTCCTAAGATTTTTTTTAAAGGGTTTATGATTTTATTTGATTGGTATTTTATGTTGGATAATGTTGGTGTCATAAGACTTGAAGTCTTCATAACTCCAGGCAAAGATATCTTGCAATACTTTAAATAGAGTAATGTATTTCAACTTTTCAGCTGGGGGTAATGCTTTGGATATTTTGACAAGCTTTGGATTTTCTTTTGTTCCTATATTACATTCTTCTATGTCTGACCTAAGGGGCTCCAGTTTAGGTTTTCTTGCTACATCATTTGAATAAAAAATATCTTCTAATGGGGCTAATCCCTTAGGCAAACAATTATCTTTTAAGTTTAAAATTATGATTCATTATTAGTTAATTCATCTATTTCTGCTATTTCTAAGTTTTCTATTTCTAATTTAGTAAATTTAGTAGGTTCTATTTTATCTACATCATTTACATCTATCTCACTATTTATAGTGTAATCTAATGTACAATCAGTATCTATGTTATAGTTTTGAAACTCTTCCTCAGAATTCATAAAATTGTAAATTTGCGAGTCTTGTGAAAAAATCTGCCAATATTTCAAATTATCAGGTATAGTAGGCCTGTGTCTTACCTTTGCAGTGTACTGATGATTTGGATGAAAAGGAAATCTGCATGTGTTGGAAAAAGTGGCCAAACTGTGTGTTTTCATGTTTTGTTTCCTTGGAATAACAATAAAGTCAGTTTCAAGTAAACATTTTATCAAATCTAGAATGGTTTCTCTATATTGGCTATGTCTAGGATTATTCACAAGATACTCTCCTTTGATTTTTTTTATGATTAATTATGTGTCTCCCATGACAGAAACTCTCTTGGCTCCAAGTTTTATTGCAATTTTAAGCCCTAACACTAATGCTTCATACTCTTTCATTTTATTAGTGCATTTAAAGTTTAACCTGAAAGCATGTCCCTCTGAATGATCATTTTCCATGTTATAAATCCATATTCCAGCTCCTGCTCCTAATCTGTTCACAAAACCATCGAAATATAAATGCCACATATATTCATGAAATATATTGTCACTGTCAATTTCTTTGTGTTTCTGTTCTACAAATGTGGTTTTGTCTGTGCCAGTGACTGAATTACATAGGATAAGGGAATCCATATCATAATTCAGAGAATATATAGGATAATTTTGTGGTTTTTCTGCCCTACTGACCATGAAATTTGTTAGTATGAATCTTAATTCCAAGCGTATGAAAAAATACCATTTTAGCTATGCATAAAAAACAACCCGAACAACAAATATGGCTACCAATATCCTCAGATATGCAGTTAGGTGATCAAGATAAATGCTGCAAAAATCTAGATCTACGCATCAAAAGACATTAAGCAGTAGAAAATTAATATTTACTCCATGCATCCAATAGACAAGACAAGAATATGTTGAATGAATTTTGTATTAATGGCACCTGGGAGGAAAACGCAGAAGGGTGTTACCAATTCTCCTCAATGGGATGGGTTCTTGTAAGTCCTCAACACTTCAGATCTAAAATTCCTCTCTCTTGATGGTGTATAAAACCTAGACAAAAATGGTAGCAAAATATGACAATGATGGTGGATCAAAGTCAGACCAAAAGTATAGATCCAGAGTGATATTTAGGCAACAAAAGGTGGTAGATGAATGGGAAAACCCTTCTATTTATAACAAAATATTGAGTTAGTCTAGATATTGGTGCATAATTAAAATATTATTAACCAAATCAAGATCCAAATTTTATGGAATATTTTATTATATTTGTTGGAGAGAAAAGGAATTTTACTTGGGTCAAATCCCTTTATTTGTAAATAATAAATAAATAAATGATTTATTTATCATTTTAAGGATGTGGTTGAGTAATAATCAAATAAATAATGATTTATTTAATTATTTATGGTGATTTAGTCATATTCAACAAAGAATATTATTTAAATAAGGTTTAAATAATTATTCTTAGGAAATAATAAGATAAATAGTGATTTATCTAATTAATTTCCCTGTTTTGGGTTAAATATAACCAGGAATATTAATTAAACTGTTGTTTAACTAATTATTCCTTGAGGAAAATTAAACAAATGTAGATTTATTTAATATTTCCTCATGGGGTTTCCTATTTAGACCATAAACAACTTAAGAAAGGTGGTTTACTAAGTTATTTTTCATAGTGGATGCAATTTTACTTAGGGTAAAATTGGTCTTACATGGTGTACTTGGGTCCAACTAATAACAATAGGTTAGATGACCAAAAAATGGTGTAACAGATTTCCCCCCAGCGTGCAAGCGTTAGGAGCTAATCGTATGACCGAAGTACATTGTAAGAACTCAATCACTAGACACCAAAGGAGAAGTCAAAGAGAGAGAAGTATAAGGTAGACCAAAGTGCTAAAAGGACTAGACCCTAAGGAGGTGAGACTTACAGGTGTGACAAGTCTCTTTTATGAGTGAGTACCTGTGCTATAGGTGGTGTGGGAGGCATACCTATGCCTACCGACACAAAGTACAAAGAATAAGGCATCCAGTAAACAAGGGAATGAACAATATAGTACATGCTGGCATAAGCATGAGCCAAATAAATAACAAGATAATGAATCCCACACACATATTGTGCCTGGGATAACAACCAGGACTTGTACAATAATATCTGAGTACATAAGATATCAATACAACCCAGATGCCCTTGTAAACAGGAAAGGGCTCTAAAAATCTGACTGATACATGCAAAAAAAAAGGTGCTGCAAGCGGCTGAGGCCGACATCATCAAATCAATGGAGCTGCATCAGAGGCTGTAATGAAGAGGTCATCCGGGCGTGTGGAGGGCTACCTGTAGGGCCACCCCCTCATGAGGGCTAAGACATCTAACACATACCCGGGAATCACTGATATCAACTATTGCATCACTGGACCATCAAGTATACAGATCTCGATCATGCTGAAAGGAGCTGGAGCTGAGAAAAAATCAAGTCAAAGGGCAATAAGGAGTCCCTTTGCCTGATCCGAGGCACCGAACAAGAGTGGAAGTTGGAACCAAGGTACACCGCCCTCTAAACATGTCTTCTGGAATGAATGAGCTGATGTCGATAGAAGGAGGTCTTCCATAGGTGAGGTAATAAGGGATCCTCAACTAAGGCATGAGAGAAAATAGTAGAGTGACTGATAGACTGACAGCAGGGATGATGATGAAATGGAGGGTACTGAGTAGTGGATGGACGACTGCCCTTGTTAGAGCATAAAGGGCATGGATGACCTGGTAGTGACTGACACAATATCATGAGGGATAGGAGACAGCGGGACTGAAGGCCATAATGTGTGACACGAGAGAGGAAACAAGCAATGAAGGATGGAGGAATATAATGGGATACAAAGGGAATCAGAATGGACTCCATGAATGCAATGATGAATCAACTCGAATGCTCCAAACAAGGGCGACTCGATGGTGCTGCCACACAGAAAAAAGGCCCAATGGGGATCATAAAAACATGAGTACATGATGGTTACTCATGACGAAGATTAACACAAGCATGGACAAGTATGAAGGAAAAGGGGTGCCCCCAAGTACAAGTGTTGTAGGTGAAGAAATTCAATTTTTAGGAGTGGTGAAGTGACCCTTCTTGGACAAAATGTGTCCCGGTGAAGTATCAAATCATGAAAAACTAATGGATACCCATTTTGGGGCTCGGTGAGAGCTTTCCAACAGTACAGACGGTTTGGAAAACTGAGATACGGTTTGGTCGCAGCAGGCGAAAGAAAAATCAGGGGTTTCTCTTTTAATAAGGCATTTTCCCTCTAAATTTATTCATTTGCATGTGGAGTTGTGGTGAATATATAGAGGAGAGAAGGCCCTAAATCTTGCAGTGATCGTAGTAGACAAATCGACCGTTGGCATCGAGATCCGTCAGTTGCAGGTAAGAGGCCTAACCCTACTCTTTCATTTCAATGGATTGAAAGTTCAGTTTAGGTCCACAAGGCTTAGAAATAGACCCCTGCTCCTCTTCACGGCCGGGTCGCACTTTTTGGGGCAAAAAGTGTGACCTGGGTAGCAGGTTTTGGGTAGGAAACTGCAACCTGTCGTAGGTTTGGGCCTGAAAGGTGTGACCTATCAGGGAGGGGTTTTTCCATGCTGTTTTTGGGCTGAGCACTGGGGTTTTATGTTGAGATATAGTATTTCCTCTCTATACACTGACAAATATGGTGGTTTTGTGCAGATATGGAAGAATTATGAATCAAATGGAGAGAGAGGGACCTAGGCGCATTACGGTCGGAGATCCGAGAGGATCAGTGTGTCGTCAGTGCATTGGCCAGGTTTGGGGTTCTGAAGTTTTTGGAGAAACCTCTGATGAGAGCTAGAGAGCCCTTATTGGCCCAGATTGTTAGTTATTTGAATCTAGACCATGAGGTATTTATAGTGCATGGGCACCAAATCGAGTTGACGGTCCAGGATATATATTTCCTGACTGGTCTTCCACCACTTGGGATGGTTGGGAATATGCAACCAGTGTTACCGCAAGGGCAGAACATCATGGAGTTTGTAGAGTGCCATTGTTGACCAGGTCTCCAAGTCAAGGGGAATTAGATACCCATCGAGGATCTAGAGAGGTTAGAGACCCGTGATGTGGCCGTAGCGGTGCTGCAGATCCTGGGCAACCAGGCACTCCACCACATCACTGGAGGGCAGATGATGCTTGTGGAGAGTGTGTTGGGTGGGACCTACTATGGGTGGGCCCAGATGATGCTGTCATTGTTGAAACGACAGTTGTCGCTATGCAAGCGGCAAGTGAACCATGACTGTGCATATGGTATAGTTTTGAGCTCGCTCTTCTTTGAGAAGATCCCTACACTTCGACCTCATATATAGTTCCTGGATGGGGCCCGAGAGAGCCTAGGATGCGCCGGTGGGGGAGACTACTGTGTAGAGGAGGAGGTGGGGTAGTCAGACGGGTGCTTCAACCTGAGTTCTTTGCGCATTGGGATCAGATGCCATTATACATAGACGACTATCCCTATAGTGGGATGAGTTATTTTGGGGACCTGGATTTGCCACTGCCTCCTGGTCGGGTATGGGGGCCTGATTATAAGTGACAAATTGCTATTCTTTTTATGTGCATTGTAAAGTTTTAGGATATTGTATATGGTACTGATTCTTCAACTTTTGGTATGTAGATATAGCACCAGTAAAACTGGCCGTGTATATGGGATGACCTGTAGTATCAGGAGCTGTAGGACCTAGTGGTTCAAGGGCACAACAAAATGAGGATGTAGCAGCCCTCCTATAGGACATCCGTCGTAGTTGTGAGAGGCTTATGACCAGTGTTTCAAAGCATGGCTGGCAAGACTTAGAGGACCAGTACATCGAGCCATGTATTGGTCTACCCTCAGAGTGGCGAGGGGTCATGCGGCGCATGGCAATGGCTAGACAGGGGTTGCATGATCTATGAGCTGCGGGAGTAGATCCATTGGCTTGGGATCCTCTATATAGTGATTAAGTGTAGGGGTGTTGTGAAACCAGCGCCAAAAAGAGAATAAACAAGATATCAACGCCTTAGAAATAAGCCACTTCAAGGGGGAAAATTCCAATACATTACATGAATGAACAATTCTTGGATGATACAAATGAAAAAACCTCCTTTCTATATATAGGAGTCCATGGGGCCACAATGTAATCCTAGTGGGGCCACAATGTAATCCTAGTCGACCTAACAATAATAATGTAAGGGCACAATAATAACAATATGGGGGTTACAGGGGTACAACAATAACAATAACGGGGGCTACACTAACATAATAATGGACTACACTATTAATATAGGGACTTAACATGCCCCTCTCCTTCAAAAAAGTGTTGTCCTCAACGCTTGATTATTTCTTGATGCTTTTGTATACAATTCTCATCCTCACATATGGAATCTTCTACATGAAGGTTCTTCCACTTGTTGAGATACTCTGAAATTGATCGTACTTGTCAAGTTCTTGTTTCTATGACTGCTTCATAACTTCTTTCGATGTGATGTTGATCTTCCTATTGTTTCATTAGATTCTGCACCAAAGTTAGGATATCATTTGAGAGTTGGAGAACTTGTTGTTGATGCTCGATGCGATCTTCCACTAATTTATCATCCATATTAGCTATTATTTGATCCTTCAAACCATCCAAATTAGCCTCCATTTCTTCTTTTAAACCATCTATTTCATCTTCGGTTGCTCTTCATAAGATCGAAATTAGTTGCACTTGGTACCGTAATTTTGATATCTCATACTGCAATTCTTCCTCTTCATGCATCATAGTATATATTTTGAGGTCTTAATGGGTATGTAATTATTTTTTTGAAGCATTATAGAACCCAATACTGATAAAAATTCTAAAATATGCCCTTGGAATCACTTCAAACTGCTTTTTCAAACAAACCTTATGCAATTTTAAAAACAAAATATACACCTTTTTCTTGCTTTTGAGGATCTCGATATTGAAATTGACTTATCTCTATACTTGAAAATCCTCAATATCTAAAATTTAGCCCTGTATTATTCCTCTAAAGCTTCTTTCAAATTCCATAGGTCTGAATTGATTTGGATTCTTCAAGACAAATTTATGTCCAATCTCCCACAATGACCTAATTATGGACTAGTTCAGTAGAGCGAACTTTTACGACTTGCCACGTGTCACTGTTTTCTCCTTTGGCTCTGAAATTTATAGAAAGAGAACTATAGTCCGTGTGATTCTAGTTTCTTTTTATAGAATTCCAATCTGATGCTCAGAGAGAGAGTTATGAATATTTTCCCACAATCACCTCTTTGAGATGAAATTCGGGAGCATGACAAAGACCTAAATTCCACATATCATATCTCCAAAAATATTGCGAACCAAGCTCTAAAATTTTGCGACGATGTTCCTCAGGATTTCAGCTGCGCATTCTAAAAATTTCATCTTTTGAACCTTTGTAGAAACAATGTTATAGCGGAAATTCCTCGATGACCTTTTTAAGTGAGATTCAGGAGCCTACAAAAAGACCTAACTTCCACAGATCATATCTCTGAAAATATTGCGAACCAAGCTCTGAAATTTTGCGAAAATGTTCCTTAGGATTTCAACTTCACACTATAAAAATTTCAGCTTCTGAACCTTCATAGAAAAAACGTTATAGCAAAAATTCCACAATGACCTGTTTGGAGCAGCAAAACCCTAGAATCCAAAGCCCTGATACCAAATGTTGTGAAACCAACTCCAAAAAGAGAAGAAGAGAGATATCAATGCCTTAGAAATAAGCCACTTCGAGGGGGAAACCTCCAATACATTACATGAATGAAAAATTCTTGGATGATACAAATGAAAAAACCTCGTTTCTATATATAGGAGTCCATGGGGCCATAATGTAATCCTACTGGGGCCACAATGTAATCCTAGCTGACCTAACAATAATAATGTAAGGGCATAGTAATAACATTATGGGCATTACAGGGGTACAAAAATAACAATAAGGGGGGCTACACTAACATAATAAGGGACTAAACTATTAATATAGGGACTTACCAAGGGGCAGGTGGTGCCTCCAGTTTTGAGTTTTTGTAACATGCTATGGGCATGTCATATGTATCAGAGGTGATGGACTCTAAAACATTTTATATGACACATATTATGGATATGCATCGCTTTGATAGTTTTATGTTATTGGCTTGTGTTAAATGCGTTTGCTAAATGCCAATCTAGAATATGGTTTGCAATGCTATCTACATAGTGATTTTGTGCTCTAGGTACATGACTGAATGTAATGATTTCAAATTCACGCATCAAAATATTCACTCGTAAATATCTTCTAAAAAGGATAGGGTTGTGCACACGATAAACACCATTCAATTGCATGAGAAGAAGTATGGCATCTAAACGAACATGAAGGTGGAGGATGCGATGTGAAAGGGCATCGGCTAATAAACCATGCACTACATCATATTAGGCCTGATTATTGGTAGCAGTACCGATGCATACACTGTTCAAGAGAACAAGTGAATGCAAGGTGGTAAAAATGGCCCAACCTGCCGAGGCTAGATTCCGAGAGTAGCAACTTGCACCATCGGCAAAACCGATATAAGGTGTGGACGGGAGGTCCATCTGAAAGGTGCCATAAGACAATAAATGGGAGGATGATGAACAATGCTGGAAACCTGAGCACAAAGTAGAAATCGAATGCACTCCGCGGGAGGGAGTGATCTGGGTAGGATGTCTACTACTTACACGCCGACGGGGAGGTGGAGTGTGAGAGCTACCGGAGGTGTAGCTTGTGCTCAGGTCACAAAAGTCACCATATGCACGGACAGTACCATCCCGTTTAAGGGTGGGAAAGATGAAGTTAGGGGTGGGCACAACTTGCATTATGTCATCATCACAATAGAAGATGGAGTGATTGGAGGAAGGGAGACCACATGACGCAGCAAAGATACTTGACTCATCATCATGAGAAGAAACGTTCACATGCACATCAACATGGGGGATGATGTAAGAACAGGCAGATAAGGGATCTACTGATGTTGAGCCTAGGGTGATCACTGAAGGGAGTTCAAGCAAAAAAACAGGGGAAGATTCAGAGGGAGCTTCCACCGAGGGTCTCATGGATGATGATAGGTAGAGGATGGTGGCCGCAGGCTCCATCATCTCAACATCAGGAGGAGGAATGTCAATAGGAGCGAGTAAATATTCAGTCTGGCCTGCAACAGTCTGCGCAAGTACGAGAGAGGCGGATTGGTTCTGTTCAATCTCGTACTCCCGAACTACCTCTAAAGAGGCGTGGTAATGCGTAACGCAGGGACAATGGTGGGAATAATGGCCATTGAGATCACACAAAGCACAAGGTTGGCTATTGTGAATAGTTTTATGATTCTTGGCTGCAGTCGAGGAAGAAATAGAGGCTTCAGGGACCGTAGACTCAGGGAACGAAACTTTAACCATGGGCTTGATACAGGGAAGTTCGGGATAGTTATGGGTGGCATGGCTGAAGACATCACACAAAGCACAGGGCTTTGTGGGCGGGGGAGGTGCAGGGTCTATCAGGGAAGCCTTGTCCTTGGAGGCCCTCTTGCAAGCTTTTTCATTCTTACCCAAAGCAGTTGTAACAAGAGGTGGTTCCTGTTGAGGTGCTTGAGGCACTGTTGCAACGTGAGAAGTCATGGGGACCGGTTGAACTGGGGTCAAATCAAGATAAGGTTTGGGTTGACCAGGCAGGGTAGCAGCTGGAGGATCAAGGTACCAGATGGGAATCCCAAGGGTCAAGTTAGGAAGAGAGAGGGTGGCCATGAAAGGTGCCATATACATTCTTGGTTGGGGATATAGGAATGGTATCTGACCGGAGGGGTAATGGCTAGGCGGGATAGCTCCTAAATGGTTAAGGCCTGGAGGAACTGTTCCAGGAGGGTAAAGAGGCTCAGGGATACCAGCTGAAGGGCCAAGAGGATGAGCTCCAGAAGGCTGAATCGAAGGGCTAGGGGTAGGCTGTAGAGGGCGAGGGGGCTACTAACTAGCCGAGGCAGACTGCTTGAGGGCTGCCCGAGAAGATTGCATCATGCAAAAATTTGATGAGCTGAGATTAGAGACAGGAGGAGGAAGACCAAGGAAAGTACCAAGCAGTGAGGAATATTTGTAGACTCCGAGTGAGACACTAGTCAAAGGATCAACGATTTTCTTATTGGCCACTCAAGAGATGATGGACTTAGGGGAGGTCTGAGACTTCGGTTCGTAATATGTCAACTGGTCAATGGTGACTATCTTTCTGTTATGAGGGAAGGAAATCTTGCGGTGAACCGCAGATGGGACAGCATACATCGCATAGGTGTAGTTATGACTCAATATAATGTTGTAATCTAAGAGGGCATCTATGACTTCTAGTTCAACGCAAATAATCTTGCCCACAAGAGTTATAGGACAATTGCGGAATAAGCCAATGGACTGGGAGGTATGGCCATCCCACGCTCCGAGAGTGATCGTGGAAGGAGCCAACTCAGGTGATCTGAGTTGCTTCCAAAACAAAGCGGGAATCACATAGGTGGATGCCCCCTCATCAATGATGCACTGGGAAACGTTGGTGTTCCGGATCTTGACTGGGATTTGGAAGGTGACGGAAGTAGGGAGAGGAGGATGTTCTGACTAGTTAACATCAAAGACAATCAATCGATCGTCGGAAGGATCTACAACGACCATGGTAGATAGTAGAGTTTTTCATTGTGAAGGGAATGACTAGAGGAGTTCCAACGTTGAAATGGTAGCAGGGGATTGTGCCAAATCATCTACTATGCTATACGAATGGGAATATTTGCCAGAATTAGCATTTCGGTGTAGTGGTCCTTTAGGGATATTGGTATGAACCTCTACCTTAGGCTGAGGGATCGGCAAGGGACCATTAGGTGTCAAAAGAGGCTCTGTAGATACCAAAGGAGGCAGCTCAGGGAGAGACGGAGCGAGAGGCTTGTTGTACGGACGAGACCGAGTCTTAAGATTGATGTCTACGGTTAGAGGTTGATCAGAGTTCATCATGAGAATCTGGTAATCGGAGGTAGTAGATGGAAGAGGTTGAGTGGCCACCTGACCTTGAGGTGGTTGGGTAGCAACAAATCCTTGCTGAGGGAAAGGATTAGTAAGCACAGCTAGCTAACTAGGCATGGTACTAGGAGGGATGGAAGGGGAGGCTTGCTATCCTCACAATGTTTCTTGAGACTCCCACATCTGCTACATCTGTGGTAAAAGAGGACAATCATGTGTGTAATGACCATAAATACCACAACAAGAACAGGGCTTGTTCGTGCAAACAAGCTTGTCCTGCTTGGGTTGAGTGCCCTGTTGCTAGTTAGTAGTTTTAGGAGCATTATTCTAAGGATTAGGTCCAGGATTACCGGGAGCAGATTGATTTTGAGTGCTTTTCCTCTTCTTTTTGGAGGGAGCAGGATTAGTCGCACCCTAGTGTGCATACACCTGCCGTTGAGGGGGCGGTGGCTGCTGTTGGGGGGGTTGAGACAACAAGGGAGGAGGTGGTGCTAATGCTGGAGGAGCTGGAGCACCAGGCTGTGGATACAGATAACAAGGAGGTTGGGTGAAAGTGTGGCAAAAAGGAGGTTGGGAAAAAATAGGAGGCATTTTGTATCCTAGATACGTGCTACCAGGAGGGGGAAAAGTGCAGGAGGTGCTGGCCCCCCCTGAGGAAATCCATAGCCCATGAAAGGTTGAGCGTATGGATTAGAGAGAGCTCCAACAATACCGTCGACAGCGTGAGAGGCCCCTGGTGCATTGACACCACTGAGTCTCAGAAGATTAGGTAGAATGGTATAAACATAACCCAACTAAGCATAGATCAAGTCATATTTTAACGCAATTTGGAGAACAACTTCTTCGATTTGAGGGAAGTGCGATGCGACATATTTCTCGATAGGTGGCAAGAGAGATCTAAGGAACCAATCCATGTAGACATGGTCTTCAAAGGTAGGGGCTCGACATAGGCTCTTTCTTCTTCGCCATTGCTGGACATGGTCAGATAGGCAGGTTGTAGATGATTGACAGAAAGAAGTCAAGAGTTTGGTACTAGTGTCATAATGAAGGGGAAGCTGAAAGTAAGACAGAAAATCCCGGGCAAGAGTCACAAAGGTGGTATGAGAGGAAGGGGCCTAATCAACATACCACTTAGAAGCTTCACCTATAATCATATGTTGGAACAACAAAAGAAGGATAGTGTCATCAGTAATAGAGTTAGACAAACACCACATGTGGAAAGATCGAACATGATTTGTAAGATCTTCTCCAGCAAGGCCTTCAAACTTGGAGATGTCGGAAGGGAGCTTAGTCGACATAGTAGGCCAACTAGCATCATGGTGTATAGGGTCATTTATCAACTGGTTAAAATTGGGAAGGTTGAGGCTGACCATGAAGGGGAGCAAGGGCGCATCTAGGGTAGTGTCTGTTGCGGTCCCACTAGTGGTATTCCCAGCATGAGGTCCGGGGTTACCACCAACATTAGGTCTTGCACCAGACATGGTGAAGGTGACAGGGGGAGAACCGAAGGCAGAACAAGAAGGAGAACCCAATGAACCACAAGAAGAGTCAGAGTGCGGACTCGGTGGGGGAATAACTCGAATTCTACGTGGAGGAGTAAGTCTTCCTACCGAAATTTGAGGATGAAGGCCAAGAAGTCTCTGAGATAAATGCCTTGGTGGCGCAATGATGACGACACAAACACAACACAAAGGAAAAAGAGACTGAAAAGTGTAGGGAGGTGCAGGATCAACTGATTACAATGTCGAAAAAAGGGTAGAGAGGTGCAAGATCAATTGATTTCAATGTTTTAGAGTCTTTGCTTAGTGGTGTTAACCAAGCCCTTTTTCATTTAGGGTGTGTGTGTTGGGTGTGGAGCCTGATTATCTTGTTTACTTTGTATCACAACATTGGACCCCTGTACCTTAAAAGGGGCAGCAACGCCGCCCGTAATTAATCGCTACCATGGGGGGTCCAGGGGAGGGCGGCAACGCTTTTTAGAGCCCCCCGCTGGTGGGGGTTTTTGGGGGCAGCGCCCTTGAAGCTAAAAACAGATGTAAAATTTCCTTGTAAAAGCATAGTAATTTCTAGTCAATCTGGGCCATTTATTAGGTAAATGATATGACGGTAGAAGTTATGTTTAGATTAGGGTTTTTTGCCCTAGAAGGCAACCCCTCGCTTTTTATGAGGGCATTGTATTGCGGCTGTGTATTGTATGTGTATTCTCGGAGCGAGAAATAGAGAGGGAGACTATGAGAGAGAGAAGAGGATATTACATCGGATCTGCTGTAGGTTTTGTCTCTTCATTTTTGTTGGATAATAGAAAGGAAGGACTGGTTGTTCGGGGTGGACGTAGCCCAAAGTGGGTAAACCACGTATATCTGTGTCTCTCTAGTTTTATGTGTTTTGTGTGCTTGTATTTTCCGCATATTTTATGTGTTGCATTGCTCCATAATATATAATTTTCTAACAACTGGTATCAGAACCGAAGGTATATTTGGCTGATAAACTCATAGGAAAGAAGGGTTCCTGGTTCGAGTGGGAGCAATGGCGGACGATGGTAAGTTTAGGGTTGAGAAATTTAACGGCCAAAACTTTTCGCTGTGGAAGATGCAGATGGAATATTATCTGTATCAGAAAGATCTGTACCTAGCATTGAGCGAAAAAACAAAGAATCTGACGGCCATGACAGATGCGGAATGGAACATTCTCAATAGAAAGGCACTCGGAACAATACGGTTATGCCTTGCGGCATCAGTCGCCTTCAATATTTCAAAGGAAACAACAATAGAGGGTTTGATGTAGACGTTGACGAAACTATATGAAAAACCCTCGGCCTCAAACAAGGTATTTCTTATGAAATGACTATTTAATATGAAGATGTCGGAAGGTGGATCTGTTGCAGACCATTTAAATGAATTTAATATAGTTACCAATCAGTTAAGTTCTGTAGGGGTAAAATTTGATGATGAAGTTAGAGCTCTGTTATTCTTGTGTTCATTGCCAGAGAGCTGGAATGGTTTAGTAATGGCCATTAGTAACTCTGTCTTTGGATCTAGTACTTTAAAGTTTGATAATGTTGTTAGTGCTATCCTTAGCAAGGAAATGCGACGAAAAAGCTCCGGTGTGACATCAGGTAATGCTTTGAGTGAAAAGTCTAGGGGAAGAAGAATGGAAAGAGGAAAGAGCTCGGGATATCGCAGTAAATCAAGGAAAGGCAGATCCAAGTCCAGATCGGGGATAGTGTGCTGGAATTGCGGAAAGAAAGGACACCTAAAGAAAGACTGTAGATCTCGGAAGGGAAAAGAAGGAGACACACAACAATAAAACAATCATGAAGCAAATGTGACAAGTGATGTGTTACAAGATGCTTTGATTCTTTCTTTCAAAAATGTTACTGATTCTTGGGTTGTAGATTCAGGGGCTTCATTCCATGCCACACCTGATAAGAAATATTTTCATGACTATGTTCAAGGAGATTTTGAACAAGTTCGTTTGGGTGATGATAAACCCTGTAAAATTGTTGGAATGGGTAAAGTTCTTGTAAAACAACAGAATGGAAACCAATGGCTACTAAAGGAGGTAAGGCATGTTCCAGATCTGAAGAAAAATCTGATTTCAACAGGGCAGTTAGGCAGTGAAGGTTGTGTGACAACTTTCACAAATAAAACTTGGAAGGTCACCAAAGGAGCGCTGGTAATAGAAAAAGGTGAAAAGGTTGGTACATTGTATTTATGCAATGGTATTTCTAACTCTGTTAATGCTTTAACTTCGAAAGGAGCAGATGCAACATTATGGAATCATAGGCTCGGACACATGAGTGAGAAGGAAATGAAGATTCTTCACTCAAGAAATTTGTTGCCAGGTTTGAAGAATGTTGATTTGGATTTATGTGAGAATTTCATTTATGGAAAACAAAAGAGAGTCAGATTTCTCAGAGTTGGGAAATAAAAGAAGAGCAAAAAATTGGAGCTTGTGCATACAGATGTATGGGGACCTGCTCAGGTATCATCTCTTGGTGGCTCGCATTATTATGTTACTTTTATTGATTATGCAACTAGAAAAACATGGATTTATTGTATTTAGAATAAATCTAATGTATTTGATACTTTCAAGAAATGGAAATCTTTGGTTGAGATTGAGACAGGAAAGAAGTTGAAGCGTCTTAGATCATACAATGGAGGTGAATATTGCAGCAAAGAGTTTGATAGGTACTATTCAGAGCATGGAAATCGTAGAGAGAAGACAGTTCCAAGAACACCACAAGAAAATGGTGTGTCATAAAGGATGACCAGAACAATCATGGAGCGTGCAAGGAGCATGAGATTGCATGCAGGATTGCCTTTACAATTTTGGGCAGATGCTGTAGATATTTCTGTTTATCTAATAAATAGAGGGCCTTCAAGTTCCTTGGATGGTGGTATTCCAGAGGAAGCATGGATAGGTAAAAAGGTAAACTACTATTTTTTAAAGCCTTTTGGTTGTGAGGCCTTTGTCCATATTAATAAGAAAACAGAACAAAGCTTGAGGCAAAATCAAAGAAATGTACCTTTATTGGATATGGTGCTAATGATTTTGGTTATCGCTTATATGATTATGAAAATCACAAAATCATTAGGAGTAGAGATGTAATATTCAATGAAAAGGTCTTGTATAAGAATCAGTTGCAGGAAAAGAAACAAGAAAAGGAAAGAAAGGAATATGCAGTTCTTGATGAGATATCTGAAAAATTAAAGGTGCCTGAAAATAATAATAATCAACAACCACAACAGAAGCAACCACCACAACAGCAACAGGCACCTCAAACACCTGAAAGTGGTGCTAGAAGATCTACCAGGATAAGTAGACCCCCTGAACAATACTCTCCTTCATTATATTATTTATTGTTGACTGATTCTGGTGAACCCGAATGTTATGAAGAAGAAATGCAGGTTGAAAGCAGGAAGAAGTGGGAGCTAGCCATGGAAGAAGAGATGGACTTCTTAATGCATAACCAGACTTGGGACTTAGTCAGGTTGCCTGCAGGTAAAACTACATTGCAGAATAAATGGGTTTACAGGCTAAAGGAAGAAGATCGAGGAAAACAGAGGTACAAAGATAGACTTGTGGTGAAGGGGTTTGCACATAAGAAAGGTATTGATTTTGATGAAATATTTTCTCCTGTTGTTAAGATGAATTCAATTAGAACTATTTTAAGTCTTGCAGCAGTGGAAGATTTACATCTTGAACAGTTAGATGTAAAGACAACATTTCTCCATGGAGATTTGGAGGAAGAGATATACATGCAGCAACCAGAAGGATATGAGGTAAAAGGGAAATAAAAATTGGTGTGTAGGTTAAAGAAGAGCTTGTATGGCTTAAAACAGGCTCCAAGGCAGTGGTATCTAAAATTTGACAAGTTCATGTCTGAACAAGGTTATACTAGATGTCACTCTGATCATTGTGTTTATCTAAAAAGGCAAAATGATAGCAGCTATATTATATTGTTATTGTATGTAGATGACATGCTTGTTGCAGGGTCTAACATGCAGGAAATAAATGTGCTCAAAAGAAAATTGGCAAATTCATTTGTAATGAAGGATTTGGGAGCTGCAAAACAAATCCTTGGTATGAGGATAACTAGAGACAGGAAAAATCACAAATTAACACTGTCTCAGAATGAGTACATAGAGAAGGTGTTGAAAAGATTTAATATGCAGAATGCAAAACCAGTTAGTACACCTTTTGCTAGCCATTTCAAAATTAGTAAGGAGATGTGCCCAAAGACCCAAGAAGACATGGATTATATGTCTAAAGTTCCATATGCATTAGCAGTTGGAAGCTTAATGTATGCAATGGTCTACACAAGGCCCGATATTGCACATGCAGTGGGAGTTGTAAGCAGGTACATGAATAATCCAGGAAAAGAACATTGGATGGCAGTAAAATGGATTCTCAGATATTTGAGAGGTACCACAAATCAAGAATTATGATTTGGTGGTTCAAACATTGCTCTACAGGGATATGTTGATGCAGATATGGCAGGTGACAAATATAACAGGAGGAGCACTACAGGATATGTATTTACTGTAGGTGGAACAGCTGTCAGTTGGGTTTCAAAAATCCAAAGTGTTGTTGCACTTTCAACAACAGAAGCAGAGTATGTTGCTGCTACATAGGATAGTAAAGAAATGATTTTGTTACAAAGGTTTATGGGTGAATTGGGTAAGAAGCATGATATGGGCACGTTATACAGTGATAGCCAAAGTGCCATTCATCTTGCAAATAACTCAGCATTTAATTCCGTGACTAAACATATAGGTCTCAAGTACCATTTCATACGGTCATTAGAAGATGGAGTTGAAGCTGAAAAGATACACTAGCTAGAATCCGAGATATGCTAACAAAAGTTGTAACCAGTGAGAAACCGAGATTATGCTCGCCCAATTGGTCTTCAAGGATGATTTGCGAAGACAGAGAGGAACAACCAGACCAAATAGGATTACTCCCACCAAATCACAGCGGTGGAGTTTTATGTTCTATAATTAGTCTCCAAGTGAGATTGTTGGGTGTGAGCCTCGATTATCTTGTTTACTTTGTAACCATGTATTGGACCCTTGGTTTAAAAGGGCAGCAACGCCGCTCGTAATTAATCGGGGTTATGGGGGTCCAGGGGGTGATGTTGCTTTCGTGAGCCCCCCTGGTGGGGGTTTTTGGGAGCAGTGCCCCCGAAGCTAAAAACATATGTAAAATTGCCTTGTAAAAGTATAGTAATTTCTAGTCAATTTGGGCCGTTCATTAGGAAAATGATCTGACAGTAGAAGTTATGTTTAGATTAGGGTTTTTTTCCCTAGAAGGCACCCCCTCACTTTTTATGAGGGCATTGTATTGTGGCTGTGTATTGTATGTGCATTATTGGAGCGAGAAACAAAGAGGGAGACTGTGAGAGAGAACAGAGGATATTACAGCGGATCTTCTGTAGGTTTTGTCTCTTCATTTTTGCTGGATAATAGAAAGGAAGGACTGGCTGTTTGGGGTGGATGTAGCCCAAACTGGGTGAACCACGTATATCTATGTCTCTCTAGTTTTATGTGTTTTGTGTGCTTGTATTTTCTGCATATTTTATGTGTTGCATTGCTCCATAATATATAATTTTATAATAGTGTGTGCAAAGTGTGTAAATTTTAAGTTTTAAACCCAAATTTTTGTAGAGAAAAATAAAAAGTGTGTTGTGTAACTAAAAATAAACCTGCAGATAACAGTATATGAAACTGAAATAACAGTAAGTAATTAACTAATAATGCAATAATCTAAACCCAAGAAGGTGGGCCTCTCAACAAGTAGTTTGTAAGTGGGCAAAAAACTAGTCAAAGCACACCAAAATAGCCAATAGATCTAAGGTCAGGGAGGGATAGGGATCTAAAGGTCAAAATCTACTAGAAAGTGGTGCAGAAAACAACAACAAATCAGAGGAAAATTTGTTGTAAATGAGGTGGCGAAAGGCTATCTCCTGGAGGGAAATGGAGTGAACCCTAGAGGAAAACCCAAACAAATCTAAAAGAGGTGATTTGGATGGATAAAAATCTGATATGAAGTGGATTTGAAGGTGAGGTATCAGATCTAAAAAAAAGAGCTGAATGCTCTGAAAATTTCAGACAACCTGCAGCAGCTAAAACTCTTCCACAAAGTGTGGATGGTACTAAAGCCCTAGGGGGCTAGGTTCCCACTTAGTGGAGTAAAAAATAACAATTACATGTCCAAAATGAGTGGAGACAGAGGTCAGAAAACCCTAAACAGAGGCCCAGACAAACCCATAAAACTTTTAGAAAAACTCTCGCAAAAAATCCAGGTCGCATTTTCTGACCTGTTTTCAGCAGAGGTCACAGTTTTTGGGATGATTCCCACTTCCCGAAGCTCGACATCATAGGTTTTGGGCCAAAAAGTGAGACCTTCACTTCCGACACTTTCAGCGGTAGATTTCAAAAAAAAGTGTCGTCTCAACTGCGGCTGATGTCTGTCACTTGCACCGATAGGTCTGAAAACACACGGAAGTTAGAATTTTTATCATTTTAGGGTTTTTATAGGTTAAAAAAAACATCAAGAAAAGAAAAAACAAGAGGCTGAAGAGAAATCCTAGGGTTTGAAGCAGCTGGATATGCAAGGATCATAAAAATGACAATGTTCGTAATCATAAACCCGTGTGGAGTCGCCAGTTGTTAGTATGAATCTTAATTCCAAGCGTACGAAAAAAGACCACTTTAGTTGTGCATAAAAAACAACCCTAACAACAAATATGGTTGCCAGTATCCTCAGATCCGCAGTTAGGTGATCAAGATAAATGCTGCAAAAATCTAGATCTATGCATCAAAAGACATTAAGCAGTATAAAAACAAGATTTACTCCATGCATCCAATAGACAAGACAAGAATGTGTTGAATGAATTTTGTATTAATGGCACCTGGGAGGAAAACACAAAAGGGTATTACCAGTTCTCCTTAATGGGATGGGTTGTTTTAAGTCCTCAGCACTTCAGATCTAAAATTCCTCGCTCTTGATGGTGTAGAAACCCAGACAAAAATGGTAGCAAAATATGACTATGATGGTGGATCAAAGTCATACCAAAAGTATAGATCTAGAGTGATATTTAGGCAACAAAAGGTGTTAAATGAATGGGAAAACCCTTCTATTTATAACAAAATATTGAGTTAGTCTAGATATTTTTGCATAATTAAAATATTATTAACCAAATCAAGATCCAACTTTTATGGAAAATTTTATTATATTTGTTGGAGGGAAAAGGGATTTAACTTGGGTCAAATCCCTTTATTTGTAAATAATAAATAAATAAATGATTTATTTATCATTTTAAGGATGTGGTTGAGTAATAATCAAATAAATAATGATTTATTTAATTATTTATGGGTGATTTAGTCATATTCAACAAAGGATATTATTTAAATAAGGTTTAAATAATTATTCTTAGGAAATAATAAGATAAATAGTGATTTATCTAATTAATTTCCCTGTTTTGGGTTATAACTAGGAATATTAATTAAACTGTTGTTTAACTAATTATTCCTTGAGGAAAATCAAACAAATGTAGATTTATTTAATATTTCCTCATGGGGTTTCCTGTTTAGACCATAAACAACTTAATAAAGGTGGTTTAATAAGTTATTTTTCATGGTGAATGCAATTTTAATTAGGGTAAAATTGGTCTTACATGGTGTACTTGGGTCCATCTAATAAAAATAGGTTACATGACCAAAAAATGGTGTAACGAACTTCATCAAAGTTTCTCTATAAAGCTTTTTTGGTTGACCAAATATAGAAATTGTAGCATATGACATGTTTAACTGTAGTGATCCATGTATTTTTTCTCCCCATGAGTGAGATAATAACATTCCATACTTTGGAGGGATATCGACAACTACAATATCCATGACAATACTCTTAGTTGGGTATTGGACTAAAGTTACAAAAATATATTTTATCAGGCCAAGGCATTTAACTTGACTTGAATCAAATGAGAATAGGTATTCGTATGGCCTAGTGATGTCTAGGTTTAGATTTTCCATGACAGCTTTTGGCATTAAATTATGGGATGCTCCTGAATCTAACATAACATTGTGTAAAATCTTATCATGAATATTCAAGCAAATGTAGAATGGAGGGACACCTCCTTGATGTTTTCCATTTACGTCAGGACCACATAACAATTTTGGTTGATCATCATAGAGGTTAATGACATCTTCTCCTTCTCCTATGTTTAGTGTTTCAGTGATCTGGGCCTTGTAGGAATAATTTTTTACCAGATCTGTTAAAGGAACTGATATTTTCAATTTGGCTATCTCAGTTTGGATATTAAATGGAATTTGAGTTTTTCCTAACTGAATGAGTTCATCTTTTCCAATTGCAGTTTGTGTATTTTTCTCTTTTTTATCTATAGTTGGTAGTTCTGTTTGGGTTTCAACTGTTTTACTTTCAATTTTCTTATCTGGAATAGTTTGAGAGGCATTTGGAATTTTAGCAGCAATTGATGTTTGAGAATCATTTGATGTTATGTCTACAATCTTCGGAGTTGAAGTCTTTTGAGTTTCTCTAGGAATAATTTGTAGGACTTTGGACACAAGAGCCTATATTGTTTTCTTGGTTTGTGTTTGGACTGTTTTCTTAATAGGAGCTTTTGTGTTCTTTTTACTCCTAGGGCTATATTGTTTATGAACTTCATATATTGTAGACTCATAGCCTTTTTAATAGTCAAAGGATTCCCCAAATTCTATTTGTAACTATTGTAACATGGATAATTCTTGTTCTTCTTGTGTGAGAAAAATTGTGTTTCCATCATTTATTCCCATCAAGTTAATCTGGGTATCCTAGTCTTCTTCATTTTGGTGGGAACTTTCAACATAGTTTTATTGGAAAGGTGGTCTAATCTGTTGATCTGGTGTTGCTTCTTTAGATTTACCAGTATTAGGATTCTTCCTAAAATTGGGATTTATGATTTGGGGACCTTGTTGTTGATTATCCCACTGAGGTTTTCTTTCCATATTTTCTAATCTATCCATTATTATTTCCATAATTTTTGAGAAACTATCTATTTTAATGTCTGAGGTGGATGGTTCTTCCTTAATGGTTACTCTTATTTCATTTCTCATCCTAGCTCTTTTAGCTAATAAATTGGCCTCTACACTAACAACATTACTTTGCATTTGTTCTAATGTTTCAGGGTTTCTTTCTAACAATTGATAATACATATCAGTGTCAAAACCATCAGGAAATTTTATTAGGGCAAAGTCTAGTGGAGGTTTGATATTTGAGGGAATTGCATTATAAATGGTGTTAAATCTAATACAATAATCTTGAACAGATTCATTAGGATCTCTTCTAATGTTTTCATATTTAGATAATATTTGGAAAGGATTTTTCTTTTTTTCCCATCTATTGACAAATAATCTATGGAAAGCAGCTAAATCAACAATATGACCAACAGGTAAATCTTTAAACCATTTCTTGACATCGCCTGCTAGTGTCTGTGTAAATAATCTCATTTGAACATCATCCTCATCTACTTCATGTAATTCAAAGTAATCATTCATTTTATTAACATGTTGTTGGGCAGTATATTGACCAGTACCATCAAACTAAAATATCTTACTTTGGTAATCATGTGGCATGGCATGTAAAGGGGCTTGTAAAGCCAAAGGGGCATATCTGGCTGCCATGGCTAAGATGCTAGATTGGCTGGGTGGTAAAATTGTGGTGCTTGGAGATGAGGTTGAAGTGTTTACGGATGAACTTGGAACACTTGTAGATGTACTTGGAATGCTAGAGGATGTAGTTGGAATACTAGAAGGTGAGATTGAAACTTTTGGGGATGAGCTTCAAACATTAGGTTAAAGAGGAAGCTTGGGGATGAATGATTCAATGGAATGAACTTTAGTGGAGATTATGGGTGAGGTATAACTAAATAGATCTGTTTTTATAGTTTCTGAAGGTTTTGTAGAATGCTTAGGGTAGCAGCAACTAAGGCAGCTAATTCAAAAAATTGTTGAAAAAAGGCCTCATCTATATCTTTAACAAGTTTGAGTTCAAAGTATCAAGTTTATCAAAATTCTTTAAAACCCGTTGATTTGAATCAATTGGAATAGTTTCCTTCTTTTCTTCAATAGATTGAATGAAATCAGGGTCTATTCCAATATCATAGATTGAATTTTCAGATTTAGTTCTAAACAAGGAATGTTCAAATGATAATTCAAATTGAATATCCTGTATACTTGATAATTCTTTTGGGAGTGAATTTGCTTTGATAAATTGACCACTACTTCCTATATTTTCTACTTTTTTATTTTTTCTTAAAATTATGTCAGGATCTTCAACAATTATAGAAAGTTTTGGATTAGGATGAGCCCTGGTATAATACGTTCTTTTAGAAGCCATAATTTTAACTTTTCAATGATAATTTTTAACAACCCTTAAAAAATCTTAAGGTGAAAATATGAGGAAAAAAAGTTTCCTTTAAGATTTATTTAAATTGAAGACTGATTTCCCCAGTATGGTCACCAGTATGTTATCACTCCAAAATTTCCCAAGGGTTGTTGTGTTGTGTTTAAAGAAATAATAGAGGTAACTATCAACTTACTTTTGAGATCAGGATGTAGCCTTCATAATGCTCAGAGAGGGCCCTCTCTTAATGATTTAACTTTGTTGTTTTTAATTGATTTTAGGCTAGTTATGTATGCTTGATTTGTTTTGATTTGATTTGTTGGTGCAATTACTGATTTAGATGGATAGATGACTGTATATTTTCCATTGGGCTATGGAGTCAATATATCAAGAAAACATAACAGAAACAAATGATAAATGCAGTGTTATGGTGCAAGGTATCTGAACAAAATCAGATCTTTAGGGCTGAATGGTGAAGTGATTTTCAATCGGGATCAAGGAGTAGTTAAGGATTCCTTAAATCGGATAATGAAGGAAAGTGAAAGAGGTCAATCGAGATGGGAGAGAAATTAAGGATTCTCAAATCAATATATGAGAAGAAAACATTAAAATGAATAACAGTTCATAACAAAGTGTACATAAAAAAATTCTGCAATAATATTCCTATTATAACATTAAAATTTAGAAAAACATGCAATTTTATGGAATACTTAAGAAAAGTATATGAAAAATTGAAATATACTTCATTGAAGTGGCTCAACACATGAATCCTATAAATAAATGCTTCTATTATTTGTCTTGTCTGTCAACTGGAAAAAGTACAGTAAACCCTTAGGTTGTAGGTGAGCTCAACTATAGAAATGTTCAGGAATCCACACTCAATACTTCAAATTACTGAAGTATTTATACAGAACTTAATAAAAAATATCCTAAAACTGATTTAGGATTTATTCAAGGAAAAGAAAATATCTTCATGCAAGAAGATAGAGACACCTATGTAACTAAATGCAAGTTGTCCCTGTTTTATCTGGTTTGCTGTTTTCTTCTTTGATATTTTTCTTTCTTATCTCTCTAGTTGTTGCTTTCACGCTGGCTGGCTCTTTCTTGTTGGCTTGTCTTTCACGTTGCTTTTCATCTTTAAACTTTGTCTTTTATTTTTAAATGTCACTGCTTTATCTGCCTTCTCTGTTTTTACTCTTTAACCCTGAATCTATTTTACTATTACTTGTCATAGTAAATCACACAATTTTTCCAAGGCTTCTTCATCTGAAATTTTTATCTTTACCATCCTTCTGTAAATCTTATATGCTTCAGTGTACTTGGTAAATGTAGGTCTATTTACAAAGAGATGATTTACCTCATGCTGGAGGTAAAATAGATTTTCAAAAATATGAAATAGTACTTTGCCTGTAGGAATTCCTTTTAATGAGGAATTGTTGGAATTTTCTTTAGCCACTTCTTTGATATTTTTGTCATAATATTCATGCCTCATTAGTCTATCATTTATCACTAATGGATTAAGCAGTCCTTTTTGTCTCAAAACATCAAATTTTTTCATGAATCTGTTTACTGCAAGCTCCATAGTTTGACACTTATCTTCAAGTTGTGTCATCAGATTTCTCTTGGAAATCACCTTCTTCACTTCTAAGATGGTTTCAGTTCTGTCACCTATCCAAAGTTCTTCTAATTATTGCTTGCTTTTAGAATTTAGGAACTTGATTATCTCAGTGGCCTCCTCTGGTTTCTTTCCAAGTTCTTCTTTGACATTCTGAATAGCTTCACTAGCTTCCCTTATCAAACCTTTCTGCTCAAATATAACTTGTTTAAATGGAAAAATATCATTAACAAAGTTAATGAAATTGGCCCATTGTTGTTTCTTTTCTTGGGCCAAAGGCTCTGCCAATGTCAATTCTTTTTCTAACTTCTGGATCATGTTAGTGAACCTATTGGATTTCTGTGTTTTAGATTTATACATGATTTGTGCCAATTTGTTTTCATCTGCTAGAATTTTTACTCGTTCTTTAATTCTATTAATCTCAGTTGTTCGTATTGACATGTCCTGCATTTCTTTAATCAATTTACTTGCATCATCATTGGGATGGGCTTCTACTGTTGCTGGTGTAGTAGCTGGTATAGCTGCTTGAACTTATGTTGTCACTATAACTGTTGTAGTAGATGGGACTGTTGTAGTTATTGAAGCTGAAGTTGAAGCTATAGGAATGGCAGCGACGAGGATTGCTTCCATGCTGGCCTTCTTTTCCTGCACTATTTTGTCCATTTCTGTTTCCATCTCTTTCAGTTGAGCTGTCAACTGAATGATGAGATTCATCATTTCATCCTTCTGATTTTCATTCTCCAAAACTTCTTTAGTTTTTGGATGTTCAGTGGGAGGTAATTTTAGTTGTTTCTTCAATGTTGTTATGTTTGCATTCTTCTTCTTGACAAGCCCTTCTACTTCTTTGATGTCCTTTGGATTGTATCCAACCTCCATGACCAATTCTTCAAGTGATTTGATTCTATTATCCTTGGCTTGTGAAGAAAACTTCTCTAGTTCTAACTGTGATTTGATATTTTCTAGAGAGTTCTGTAGTTTTGTACACTTAATGATTTGTTTGTCATAGTGGAGTAGATCATTTCTCCAGCTTGTTTATGAAACTCAATTTGATCTATAGGACGTACATCTTTAACAAGGACCTCAAAGGTTGTTTTCTTGTAATCTTCTGATTATTTTAGAGCTTGCATTGTTGGTTGCAAAAAGGTCATTTTCATTTTCCCAGTTTTGTAATCAAAGGCTGAAAGTAACTTGTTCTAGTCACTAGGAGTCTGTTTCCAATATTGGTCATAAGTCACAGATTTAAATGCCTCATTATTTAATTTAATTTCTTTGTACTTCTCCATTATATATTTCTATTTATCCACTGGTTTACTTGATGATGAGACCTCTACACTATGTTGCTTCTGAATGATCTAAGCACTAGAGATTGATGTCTGATGTGTTTCCTTTGAAACTGTGGGAGGTGCATTGTCTATGACCACTATATATGTATCAATGATTTCAACTGTGTCAATTATTTATTCTTACTCTATCACTCGATTCAATTTGGCCTTTTTCCTGTACATTAGTTTGAATTTGGTATCAGTAGTAGTCTCTATAGTATGAGATCCTTCCTCTCTTGCTCTCTTTGAGTTCTTGTCTTGTGGGGCTGGAGTATGCAGGATGGAACTAATATAAACTTGTTTCTCCACCTCTTGCAAAGTATTTTCCAACCACTCTGACTAGTTGGAATACTTTTCAATTTCTGGTTTTGACTCATGAACAAAAGGAGTCAATTTGAATTTAACTCTTAGTTTACTGATGACTCCCAAAGGATGATACTGCCATTTTAAACTATTGACGAACTTGAAATCTTGTAAACACTTATATGCTTGTTGACTAGCATTCCTACTCTTGAAAATAAAAGGACCAAGCTGGTTCTTAATCTTAAACTAAGTTTTCTTCTTTGATGATAGGAAATTAACTTCATCTGAATTTAGGATCTGTCTGATGTATTCTAATGCAAATAACCTCATTGGGAGGTATTTGGGAAGTTTGTATGGAATAAGTTGGCATCCATATACCCTAATTTCAGTATGATTTTGGTATAAATACCAGTATCCTATTCTACTTTGTTCTGATAATTGTAACACTTTCTTTATCTCTTCATTGACTCTAGGTTGGATGCTACTGCTTAGGATGTTGATAACTGGATGAAAAAATGAATCAATGAAGTCTTTGTAGCTGAATTCCATGGAATCCTTTCTGATCAAGGATGTGCAGAAGAATACAGATTGGGGGTTACCCTATGTGTGCAGTTTTTGGAGGCTAACTGCAAACCTTTGTAATTGGAAATATAGGAACAAATGAAACAAAATTGATGAATATTTAAACACTCCTTCCTCTAGTAATTTGACTAGTTTCTCATGGATCGTATCTGATAGGTATTGAGCAAAGTTAAATGTGAAAGCTGGAGGTTGTCCTTGACAGAATATGGACAAAAAATCTAATATTGATGCATCTACATATTCATTAGTAAAATACCCTAGAATGCATGACAATAATGTGACAATCTGTCTGGTTCTCTCTGAAAAAATGGAAGCTGAGTATAGAGGGTTACTCTTTGGGGTTTCTACTGATGGAGGAAGGAAGGTTTGGAATATTTGAAACCTCTTGGGAAAGTCCAGCTTCAGATATAGTTCAGTGAGGATTTCAATTGATAATGGAGCTTCATCAGGCTTGGGTCGGATATGTAACATCTGATATATGGATTATGCAGTGATAGTTAATAAAATATCTTGGCTTGGGGTTACTAGAGCTCTTTCATTGGGCAAGTAATTGATCTGACAGAGTCTGATGATTTCAAGAAATTGAAAGGTCTATGGGAAGATGTACCTGGGTAGGTTCGAAATCCAGAGGTAGATATCATCAGCCTGATCAATGGATTTGTCATGGATCTAGTAGTGAAGCTCTAGGAGCTTAAAATCAGTGATTGTGTCACTGATTTTGAAGTCTTTGTATGCTAGAGTGTGTTCAACATCTACTACATGTGGTTTCATAGGATTTACACTTATAATACTCTGGGAGGCCATTTAACTTGTTCAATTTATCAATTATTACCTTTTTGTGTTTAAGTAATGGCTTCTGGAACTTTAAGATTACCTCAAAACTGAAGCTTTGGTCTTTGGAAGGGGTTTTGGCCTCAATAGGCTTTAGTTCCCATCTGCAAAGATTTAAACTGGGTCAGCAAAGGTTCTGGTAGCAATAGGCTTGAATTTCAGTCTGAATGGCTTAAAAATAGGTCGGCAAAGGCTTCTATTTTGCAATTTTCAACAGAAATGGACAACTAACGGTAAAGGGAGAGATTTAATATCTTTTGACCAGAGGCAATAAGTCACATGGCGTAGGGTTGAATTCAAACAACAGTGGTTTTGTTATAAGGAACGGGGATGAGTTGGTGGTTTATCACACGATGAAAAGTGGTTAAGTTGTTTTAGGCTGAGGGATGCGATAAGACGTGGGACTGACGCATGGAAAATGGGTGGGGGTGCGAAACCACCCATTTCGTACCCCCGCTCTTAGCTTTAAACATTGGACAATTGAAATTTTGAAATGGTTCAGGAAAGGTTGGATCATAGGTAGCGCCAATTAGACGGACATATGAAGTGGGAGGATTAGATAGGTGGGACCAAGAACCTTTTATGCAGAGGGGTATGTAATATATATGCGAAATGTGGGTCAGGTTAATACAATGGTGGTCGGGTATACAATCACGAGGTTTTAAAGTGGGACCGAGGATAATATAGCAGAAGGGAGTTAATATAATATGTACAAACTATAGGTTATAAAAATGAAGATATAGTCGGGATATATATGAGTGGTATGGGGGTTGAATGTAATATATAAAGTAGGGGCATGTTAAAAATACATTAGGAATAGGTGTTTAAAAGTATATTGGGAAGGGATTTACATCGGGGCCCGATACATTTTAAATATTCGAAAACTTTAGATAAGTGGGTTTTTATGTTTTTTATGGAAAATGGGAGTTAGTAAAAGGGGAAGTTACTTTTCAAAGGAAAATGTGTTTTTTAACTAGGGAAAGGGGTATTTTCAAAAAGAAAAGGGACTTTTTATGAGGGAAAATGCCTTCTAAGAGTGGCAACATGGTTTTAAGCAAGGGGAAGGGGATTTAGGGGGATATTAGTGATATGAGATGAACCAATTGATGCTTTCCATTACTTGTGAAAGTAATCTACCTACCCTTTATTTGCCCTAACATTTTTTACTTCATTTATTGGGTGCATTTGAGCTTGCTGACCCTTTTATTTTCTTTTGATAAGCAAACTAATCTACTTCTAACCTTATAACTTCCAATGGCTCAGATTAAACTGATGAGTTCATTTTTATTCTCTACTTAACTACTGATATGCCAAGATTAAATGTTTTGGCTAGATCTTATTCACTAACTATCATTACTGGAAATTTAAACGCATGAATGAGTCAAGATGAAACTGTATGACCATCATGAATTGTGGCATTTTGGACAAGCTGCACACAATTTTATTTGCAAAAGTAACTAAAATAAGAGTAGTGGAATTTGAATGTGCAACACTTTCAAGATCTATTTTGTTTATTTTTGTGGGGTTCATACTTTATATCCTTTTAGTCCTTTGATTTTTCTTTTAGGACATACCCTCTTTTCACTTTTTATTATGGGAAAACATTTGCAGAAAGAAAAAGTATGTACAATATTACAAGACTTAACATAGTGAATTCAAAATTATGAAGCCTATTATTATAGGACCCTAACACCTAGATCTCCAAACTATTGAAGTGGTTGAGATTTGAATAAAAACCAAATATGATAAAAGAAGGTAAAAAGGCTACTCACAAAGAAAGAAAAGAATTTGAGAAACCTTTTTGTGTATATGAGGATCTACTTGTATGTTCCTATCGAAAGTTAAAATGAAGAATATTTCGAACAAAAAAATGACAGATTAAGGATATATAAAAATGTTATACGATATACCATTCAACTCTTTAAGGTGTTTTCTATAGAAGGTGTCCCTAGGAAGCATAACGGCTTCGTGGATTCACTTGTTGTTGCAACATCCACCTTGCAACCTATAGCTGATGCTTTTAAATGGACAATGTACTTTGGAAGTAAATGCTACCATCATTACTTGATAACCCTGAAAATTGTAAGGTCTTTAGTGCGATGGCCAAATTCTTTGTTAAATGTATCATGCTAAAGTTTTTGTTATCAGTAGTATAAACGTTGAAGATGTAAAATGTGAAGACTTTCCAAAAGTTTCCCTTTTAAAAGGAGTAGTTCTTCTAGAAAACATCTTTGACATATATGATATGTGCAAGTAGAAACTGATAAATTACCAGACTACTGAAGTTTTTGAGACTTGAATACAACTTGAAAATGATAAAAGAAGGTAAAAAGGCTACTCACAAAGAAAGAACAGAATTTGGGAAACCTTTTTTGTATATGCGAGGATCCATTTGTATGTTCCTACCAAAAGTAAGATAAACGTTGAAGATGTGAAATGTGAAGACTTTCCAGAAGTTTCTCTTTTCAAAGGAGTAATTTTTTCTAGAAAAAGCTTTGACATATATGATATCTGCAAGAAGAAACACATAAAGTTGTCAAGATTTGAATACAACCCCAAAATGATCAAAGAAGGTAAAAAGGCTACTCATAAATAAATAAGAGAATTTGGGAAACCTTTTTGTATATATTAGGATATGTTTGTATTTTTCTATCAAAATTTAAAAGGCAACAATTTGAACACCTTGCAGCACTACTTATAGCCTAAGTAAGCACTGTGTTGATAACACCCTTGTAAAGGAATTCAGGCATGCCAAATGCAATAGTAAAAATCCATAAGAAATAGCCTTTGAGGAAGGTAGGAAAGTTGTGTCATTTTCTGCCAGCCACTTTGAAACATGCAGGAAGGGATGAAAAAAAAGCTATGGCTTGCAAGTTACAATGAAACTACAATTTCTACCTAAAAAATAAAAATGTTGGAGGTGGGAATTTTGAATATGAATGGCTATGCATTGTTTTCATGGGACGAGAACATATATATATATATATATATATATTATATATATATATATATATATATATATATATATATATATATATATATATATATATATATATATATATATATATATATATATATATATATATATATATTCTTTTGTTCATATTCAAAAGGAAGCTACTTGAAAAGGTGATTGTTTGTTTGATATTGGAAATTAAAGCCTAAAAAATATGTCCTTGCAAAAAAAAATCTCTTCTAGATTTTGCAAAAATCTTGAGGGAATTCAAAGAGTACACAATCTTCAGAACTTGTAAATGAGATGCAAAGTTGTGGTACAAAATCAAAGATACAAAAGGTTGAGAAGCTTCGAGAATCAACACATAGCTTGCGTGAACAAGGACAATAGAGAGATGATGATAATGAGTTCAACGTAATTTAAGGAGACCCAAAATTTAATTTTCATATTCGAACAGGGTCTTGGCATGTCAAAGAAATAGAAGAGATCAGGCCCATGCCTATGGGGTTGTATGTGAAAATATTCTCATTAAAATTTGGATTTTATTTATGCATATCTTATTGGAAATAGATTATTAGAATTTACAGGGAAAGAATAAAGAAATTTCATCTAATTTGTTTTGAAATAAATTTCCATTCCCTTCCCTTTGTTACTTTTTTGGAAGAGATAACGAAATTGATTTATAAAGGAAAATAAGAAGATATCAAGCCATACAGGATCTTCACAACCATGGACATGATTCAAATATGATTGGCTCTACCCTTTGTCAATTGATTTAGTTGATATGAAAACCTGGTTAAAATGCAACGTGCAGGGTTTTAGGATGAAAAAAATAGGTTTCATGATGTATATGTAGTGATTCCCCTCAGGGAGCTCTCATACATAGAGGTGAATGTGGCATAGCACTTGCAACAGTTGGAAATGGGCAAGCATAGAAGGATCATGTATGACTCACTACAAACCATAAAATTTGATTTCGATTTACATAGGCCTAATTCTAGCTTCTAATAATTTAATTGTAAATAGAGTTTGAGTATGCTAATTGAGTTGAGATTATTGCATCTCGTTCAGGTCTAGTGTCTTCATGTATAGAACATCATCTCATTAGTGTAGATAACAGGGAAGGGAGTGCACCTCACCAAGGGACATTCTTTGAAGCAAATAGATTCTTCAAAATTATTATTTTTGACATTAGTTCAATTCATGGTGAGAGACATCTATGGAGAACTTCAGCTTCGCTTTTATCTCATGGTTTACTAATTCCAGGCCATCTCAGTTATGATTAGGAAGGACTTGCAACAAGTAGAAGAATAAATTGACATGGGGTTAACCATTTTTTAATTACGAAAGAATGAATATTTATTAATAAGATAAATGAGCTTCATCTTGTTCAAAAATATCTTTGTAAATGGGAGAAAGAGTTATATTTGTTTTCTAGTAGAAAAAAAAAAAAAAACACTACTCATACAGAAGCGATTAATTAGAACCCATTCGAACACCTTGCATTACTGCTTATAGGCTAATTTAGCACTGGCTGGATAACACCCTCGTAAAGGAATTTAGGCATGCCAAAATGTAGCAGTAAAAATGCATAGAGAAACAACCTTTGAAGAAAGCAATAAAGTTGTATCATTGTTTGTCAGCCGCTTCAAAACAATAAGGAAGGTATGAAAAAAGGAGCTATGGCTTGCAAGTTACAATGAAAGTACATTTTCTGCCTAAAAACTAAGAATGTTGGAGGTGGGAATTTTGAATACGAATGGTTGTTAGTTGTTTTCATGTTGGAAAATAAGAGAGGGGATTGTGGAGGATCATTAAGACTCTATTGTAAAAACAGAGTGTCAGATCATGCTTCCCCATAAACGACCAACTTATAACCTTATCAAGGTGGTTGTTGATGAATAAGAGTTAAAGGTTGCAGGAAGAAAGCTGGCTTCTCACCTCGCAGATCCTCAGGTAGAGGGAGTGTATGAGACAAAGATCGTTTTGGAATATTATGTAGCACTGCAACTTGGTTGTGTTTGCAAAGTGGATATCAATGGTAGAAATCATAATCTCAAATATGGCTGGAATTTAAGTGAGTTACACATGAAGACTACCACAAAATTTCCTTGTATGCAGGATCTCGTTGCTTTCTTTTATTTATATAACAGTGATCCTAATGATTATAGTAGTCAATGTGAATGATCTGATCTACCCAACCTAGGATGCCCTAACGTCGACCTGTGGATGCGAAATATAGTCATTAAGCATCCTATATTTTCAGCATTTTCCATAGGGAAATTAAAGGAAGTTAAGGATCTACCTCGATCACTAGTATGAGGATTTTGACATTGATCTCTTGGATTCTCAATGTGGGGCATCATATTCATCATATTAATCACAATCACATCTAGATCTGAAATCCCCTTGTGTCGTTGCCACCCACAATGTATAGACCTTTTGCTTGTTCCCGTTCATCAAACCCCAAAAACAACCCGAGGGGGTACACCTTCAGGGCTTATCATTTGTAGCTTCCCTTGATCTGAACCAATCCAAATTATCAATTTAGAGTAGTGTAAACAGACAACGAACTAGAAATATTGGTTGCCTATCAACTGCTTCGAAACAAGTAGGAAGGGATGAAAAAATGAGCTATGGCTTGCAAGTTACAATGAAAATACAATTTCTGCGTAAAAAATTAAAATGTTGAAGGTGCCAGAGGGCCATTGGTTGAAGAGGAAACTACAGATTTAGATACATGTGTGTTTGAAGATTTTGCTGCACCAGGAGAGAAAACAACATACACAGCTAACCTAACCCGCACACAAACAACTAATTTTCTGCAATTTCGAAATATAGTGAAGAGAGATCGAAGCTTACCTCGAGTTTTAATTTGAGAAAGTAATTCTTCCAAGTCCTTGAGGCTAGAAGTTGGATTGCAATGTGTTGAAACAGAATGAAGGTAGGAGAGGCCCCTCAGAATATATCAGCAGGCTAACGAAGTGACGGATTGCAGAGAAGGTCAATGAAAATGAATGTAGAGTATGGCCGAAGGGGTTAGATTGCTTAGGTAGAAGCAGAAGGGTACAACAACAGGAGAGGGAAGCCATGAAAAGGTGTGTCGATAGATTTATTAGCATGGCAGTTATGTATGGAAGTACTAGACTATGTTTAACTCTTCCTCCTCCCAGACTATGTTGAAGTCTCCTGGCAGAGTTATTGGTATGGCAAGTCTGAAATGAAATTACAGATTGTGAAGTCTTCCTTCAGGACTGTGTTGAATGTTTAGGACCATGTTGAAGGCTCACACGTCCCACTTGCGGGGTTGTCTACCTGTGGCGCTGGATATCTGTGGAGTGGGCTCCTCCCGTCTGTGTTGAACTATGCACGTGCCCATTGGCTAGGTAGTATCTTATTACATGGCACTGACTATCTGTGGAGTGGGCTCCTCCCGATTGTGTTGAACTATGTGCGTCCCAGCTGGATGGGTAGTATCTTATTATTACATGGAGAAGGCAGCAGAATAAAAAAACAAAAGTCTCCCTCCGAAACTATGTGAAGTCTCCACATCCTCGCTGGCTGGCTATGGAGGGGCCAAGTCTCTTACAAATGGGTAGTTTGTATTGGTTGGAGGAGTTACCATATGTAAAAATCTTATTGGCTGGAAGTGTGATATGGAAGGCTTCTCATTGGTTGGAGTGAATAGTGTTTTCCCACCCCAAGCCAACAAATAAAATACCTTTTGGCATAATTAAAGATTAATTAGAAAATCGATTTATGCGTGCTTATATAAACCTGACTGCGTAGTTACACACTGTCAGATCCTCTGTCAAGTGTTGTCTAGTCATTCAAATAAAATTTAGTTTTTTAAATTTGAAATTTAATAAAAAATTATTTCAGTTAATGAATTTATAATATTAAATATAATAAATATTATTATAATTATGCTGAAGGTGTTTCCTAGATTCGCCTTCAACCAGGTAAGCACGTTCTATCATAATTGCTTAGTTAGCATGGCACCTGCGGTTTTAGTAGAAAATTGTTTGTTAGAGAATACTCCATATGTGCTTGAAAGCCATGTTCCGTCGAGATCATAATCTCTGGGTTTGATTTGAATCTCCTTCACCAAAACCTAGCCATGAATTGAGACTTTGTTCCTCTTTGAGAGTCTTTCCTTATAACTGATTTAGTTTCAATTACGAATATCCCTTCAATTGAATTTTTGTTTGAAGGAGGGTTGAACTTCTTGAGGAGTGAATACTTCTTAATTATGCAGGTATTCAGAGCTCCGGTAAGCTCCCATTTTAAAGCCTCAAAGCCAATTTTTCTTCGGAAAATCTAAAGATTTCAATCCATGCTCAATTTTCATAAATTATTCAACTCCAAGATTTTGGTAGTGTGTGAATTTCTGTGAATTTTCAAAATCATCACCGGTTGTGGACTTTTGTGTGTATATACAAGCAAGTTTTTCTTGCAAATGGCCCGATGCAGTGGCTGGTGAAAATTCTCACATGATTTTCTTTGATTCACCCATTACCCACTATATTTGTATCTGCAATAGCCATGCTCAAGGTACCCTCACCTTAAATTTCTCAAAATTTCCCCTCAATGAATAACACAAAGAATGGCATCCCCATTTCATAATTCCGCAAAGTGATAATCATTCAAACATTTTCTCAACTGATCTATAATTCGTCTTTCTGATATCTTTTGGTAATCATTCAAACATTTTCTTGGTTGATCTATAATTTCCTTTCCGATATCTTTCCATTTGTCTACTTCTCCAAAGGCACGAATCTTTTTCAACCACAAACTGTATGTTTTACGTACCGAATGTTGAAATGTTACTTTCAACAGTGGCTGTGCAGAGCCGCTTTCCATTTTCAATTTCCAGTTTTATGTCCTCTAGCCACTTTCCAAATGGAGTGAACAGTCAGTTCAGTTTTTTGTTTTGATCGGTGCAGTCCTGTTTATTTTGAAAAACAAAGTCTTTTTAGTTTATTCGGGGACAGTCTCTATTTTGGTAAAACATAGTACTTTTATTTATTACACAGATATATTTTGTTTTTATATGTACGTGGGCGTTTTATTTTTAAACCTCGTGGTCCCCATAGAGTCAAAGTGTCTTGTTGATGATGGAGGGTGCGATGCATTCACTGCAATCGCAAGTTACATTATAATATAAATCGCCCTCCACCGAATGCCAAGGTTCGCGGGTCCATAGACCACGTGGTAGTTCAATTAACAATCGCAAGTTTACAATCAGGAGCACTTTATTATATGGCCCGATTACCATATGTGAAAGCCGGACCCAATCATATAATAGGCTGGAGTTTATTTGTTAATCGTGTCTGATTATTCATCGGATCGGAAGTGCTTTGTTTAAAGCCTGATTGAACTATGTAATACCCAGACCCGATTCATTTATAAATGCAGAGTTAAATGGTCCATCGCGTTCGGTTCCCAATCGACAATCGGAATTATTGTGTGGTTCGTTTGTTTTGTTAAAGACCGGACCCAACGGGGTTTATCAAGTGGAATGGAGATTGGATTTCGCATTACATTCTGGCCCTACGTCAGCAGAGCCAAACTGGACCCGATATTTTTTATAGGCCGGATTTAAAAGTCATCGTGCGCACAAATTTTGTTGTGACGTCACCCAGTTTTGTGACGCGAAAACGTTCATTGTATTCTGGTTCAATTTTTGTTTGAATTCCGGTGGTAGAGATTTACAAAGGTTTAATGTATGTTTTAATATGCGCGACGAATATATGTTTTATATATATGGTTCAAACATATATTAAAACAGTCGTAAAGCATGGGCCCCCGACAGTTTTAAATAGATTTGTTTTAAAGTTTTACATAGTTTGTAATGTTTTTAATATATGTGCGGCATATAAAAGCAAAAGGCCTAAGAGCCTGTATTGTAGTTGTTTTTGTTTTTACAACAGAAAGTGAATGAAAAAGCACAATAGTGCGTATTTTTCAACAGAGACAGAGTGTTTGTTTTTAACACAGCAGTGTTGTTTGTGAGTGACAGAGTGATAGTTTTGCACTGCGTTTGTAGCAGTCGAACTTATTTTGTAATCCCTCTCAATGGGGAAGCATTGTAATAGTTTTTTTTAAGGAATAGAAGTTTTTTTTAAGTGTGGAAACTCTGTCCCTGTGAGTGAAATTTTTAATTTCTCTATGTTAAAAGATGAGATTATTACTCTCTCCATTGTTGTTCTGGAATTTTCAAATATTCCAACATGGTATCAGAGCCAGTCCAGGCTCTTTGAAGGTCAAAGAAGCTGAAGGAAAGGAGTTCTTTGTTGCAGCAACTTCTCTAGTAGTGTGAAGACTCAACCAAAAGGAATTCAAGGTATTTCTCTATACAGTTTATTGTGTTACTGTTGCAGAATAGTTAGTTATTTTAAATACACAGTCAAGTGTTTTTAAAGCATAGTTAAGAGTGAAAAATGGCTGGAGCCAGCACTAGCATGGGTATTGGAAACACCCAGCTCCCACAATTTAATGGGAAAAATTATGACTACTGGTCAATAACTATGAGAGCTTTATTTGCTTCCCAAGATTTATGGAAACTTGTTGAGGATGGCTTTTATGAGCCAGCAGATGAAAATGAGCTTGATGATTTAACACAGGCAGAGAAGGAACAACTGAAGAGCAATAAGAAGAAGGATTCAAGAGCCCTCTACTTTTTGTATCAACCAGTGCATGAGAGTGTGTTTCCTAGGATAACAGCAGCCAAGAGATCCAAAGAAGCATGGACAACTCTCTAGACAGCCTATCAAGGCATGGAAAAAGTGAAGACAACAAAACTTCTGTTGCTGAGGAGAGACTTTGAGACTCTCTGTATGAAGGAGTAATATAATATTGACTCATTCTTCACACATGTGATTGGAATGGTCACACAGATCAGGTCTCATGGAGAGACTCTTGAAGACAAGAGGATTGTGGAAAAACTCTTGAGGAGTCTACCCTCAAGATTCGATGTGATGGTAACCACCATAGAGGAGACTAAGGATCTCACAAATTTTTCAGTGGATGAACTACATGCGTCACTGATGACCCATGAGTAGAGATTGGGTAGAAGTGAAAACTCATCTCTTGAGCATGCCTTTAAGACCCAAATGTCTTTCGGAAGAGGAAGAGGGCAAGGCAGAGGAAACAAAAGAGGAAGAGGCAGAAGCCAAAACAGAGGTGGAAGAAACAGTTCAGCGAATTCCCAAGGAAGAAGCAGCAATCCAAATCAGCATCAAGGCCAAGGCAGCAACCAGCAAAGTGGCCAACAACATGCTCAAGGACAAAGGTATGATAAGTCCAATGTCCAATGTCACTATTGTAAAAAATATGGTCATTATGCTAATGAATGTAGAAAGAAGCATCATGATATGGGAAATAGAACAAATGCAAATTTTACTAGAGAAAATATCAGCCAAAACAATTTTTTTTTAGCTTGTAATATGGTTGAAGAAAAGAATGAAGACTTATGGTTTCTAGACTCCGGTTGTAGTAACCATATGACAGGAAACATGGCAATGTTTTCTATGTTAGATGAGAGTGTGAAGTCACAAGTCACACTTGGGACTGATAGCGAAGTCTCTATTATGGGAAAGGGTGATGTAAATTTTTTAACAAGGAAAGGTGCAAAGAAATCCATAGCAGATGTCTATTATGCTCCAGGAATGAAGTGTAACCTGTTAAGTATTGGAGAACTTGTTCAAAAAGGGTATAATTTTTTCTTTGAGGATGATGTTTGTACCATCATGGATAAACCACCCAGCAAACAATGTATTGCTGGAGTGAAGATGACAAGGAACAGGATGTTCCCTCTCAGAATGAGAGCAGATTTGAAAAATGAAGAAGAGATAGCAGTAGTGACACAAGAGGCTTTCCAAAGCGAACCAAAAGATGATAATTGGTTGTGGCACTTGAGATTTGGACATCTCAACTTTGGAGGTCTTAACTTGTTGAATAGAAAAGGAATGGTAAAAGGTTTACCATTGATAGAGAATCCATACAGCCTTTGTGAAGGTTGTATCTTGGGGAAACAACACAGAGAAATTTTTCCTTACGGGAAAAGCATAAGGGCAAAGGCACCCTTAGAGATTGTCCACTCAGATTTGTGTGGACTGATGAAAACTCCATCGCTTGCTGACAGCCACCATATGTTAACATTCATAGATGATTTTACAAGAAAAACTTGAGTTTACTTTTTGAAAAACGAAAGTGAAGTGTTTGTAAGATTTTGCAATTTCAAAGCACTTGTGGAAAACCAAAGTGGGCTGCATATCAAAGTCCTAAGGACTGATAGAGGAGGTGACTATATCTCTAAATATTTTCTACGTTTTTGTAGAAAAAATGGTATTCATAAGCAGTTTACAACTAGATATACTCCACAGCAAAATGGAGTAGCCGAAAGGAAAAATAGAACCATAATGGACATGGTAAGGATTATGTTAAAGGCAAAGCATTTGCCTAATGATTATTGGGCTGAGGCTATACATTGTGCAACATACATTTTGAATAGGTGCCCTACAAAAATAGTTATGAACAAAGTGCCATAAGAGGCATGGAGTGGCACAAAGCAAGGTGTCACACATATGAAAGTTTTTGGATGTGTGGCTTATGCACACATTTCGGATCAGCTAAGGAAGAAGTTGGATAGCAAGGGGGAGAAATGTATTTTCATTGGATACAGTGAGGAATCCAAGGCTTACAGGTTGTACAACCCATCCACCAAGAAGTTTATTGTGAGCAAAGATGTTCAGTTCATTGAGGAGGAAGCTTGGGATGGAAGCATAGAGAAAATAATGAATGTTAAACATTGATTATCTCATGATGAAAATGATGATGAGTTGACTGAAATACATCCCCAAACAACAACACCAACACAAGGGCGGCAAGGCACACCCTTGATGAGAAATGAAAGTACTTCTCCAAGCACACCACAAGGAGAAAATTCGAGTGCTTCTTCAAGCACTTGTACACCTAATGAAAGAGGTAAGAAGTTCAGAAATTTGAATGACATTTATGAACAAGAAGTAGCAAATGAAGGTATCAATTCTTTTTTTTATTTATATTGTCATGTTGATGACCCTATCCACTTTGAAGAAGCTATTAAGGATAAGAAATGGATAGAAGCTATGGATGAGGAGATTAATGCCATAGAAAGAAACAAGACTTGGGATTTGGTTGAACTCCGAAAAGGAAAATATGTCATTAGAGTTAAATGGCTGTATAAGACCAAGAGTAATGCTGAAGGAAAAATAGAGAGACACAAGGAAAGAATTGTTGTCAAAGAGTATAAGCAGAAGCATGGGATAGATTATGAGGAACTTTCACACCGGTTGCTAGAATGGAAACCATGAGAGTAGCGTTGTCCATAGCAGCACAAAACAAGTGGAAAGTTTACCAAATGGACGTGAAGTCAGCATTCCTAAACGAAGTGTTAATGGAAGAGGTTTACATTGAACAACCTCTTGGCTACGAAAAGAAAGGCCAAGGGCACAAAGTGTGCAAGTTGAAGAAAGCTCTTTATGGGCTAAAGCAAGCACCAAGAGCATGGTACAATAGAATAGACTCCTATCTACTGGAAAATGGATTTGAAAAGTGTGAGGGAGAACCCACCCTCTACATCAAAGAAAAGGATGGTAAAATGTTGATTGTAGTTTTATATGTTGATGATGTTATTTTCATAGGTAATGATGATTACCTTATTGAAAATTTTAAAACAATCATGAAAGAAGAATTTGAAATGACTAACATAGGTTTGTTGAAATACATCTTAGGAATAGAAGTAGAACAAGATGAAAATGAGATTTTTATCTCACAAGAAAAATATGTTAATGAAGTGCTGGAAAGATTTAATATGCAAGAGAGCAAAGCAGCAATCACTCCCACAGAGATGGGATTAAAACTCAACAGAGAGGACAACATCAAGGATTTTGATCCTAGCTTGTACAAGAGCATTGTTGGCAACCTCATGTATTTGACTGCAACTAGGCCCGACATAATGCATGTTGTTAGTTTGATTTCCAGATTCATGGAGAAGCCAAAGGATGCACATTGGCAAGCAGTGAAGAGAATTCTGAGGTATGTTAAAGGAACCAAAAGGTATGGTATTTTATATACTACTTCAGAATGTTTAGATTTAGTTGGATACACTGACAGTGATTGGGCTGGAAGTGTAGATGATCGGAAGAGCACTTCCGATTATGTTTTTCACATAGGTTCAGGAGCCATTTCATGGGCTTCTAAAAAGTAGCCCATTGTAGCATTGTCTATAGCAGAGGAGGAATATGTGGAAGCTACAACAGTAGCGTGTCAAGCAACTTGGATGAGGAGAATGCTAAGAAGTTTGTGCCAAGAGCAGGGAAAGGGAATTGTGATTTTTTATGACAATAACTTAGCTATTGCATTATCTAAAAATTATGTGTTTCACAAGAGGATGAAACACATTGACACAAAATCTCATTATATCAGGGAATTGGTAAACAATGGAGAAATTGTTTTGGAGCACTGCAGAACTCAGGAGCAGTTTACAGACATTCTGACCAAGCCATTGGGGCAGAAGAGTTTCGAATTTTTGAGAAAATGCCTGGGTATGACTGATAACCCAACAGTTGAAAGTAAGGGGGAGTGTTGAAATGTTACTTTCAACAGTGGCTGTGTAGAGCCGCTTTCCATTTTTAATTTCCAGTTTTATGTCCTCCAGCCACTTTCCAAATGGAGTGAACAGTCAGTTCAGTTTTTTGTTTTGATCGACGCAATCCTATTTATTTTGAAAAACAGAGTCTTTTTAGTTTGTTCGGGGACAGTCTCTGTTTTGGTAAAACAGAGTAATTTTATTTCTTACACAGAGATATTTTGTTTTTATATGTACGCGGACATTTTTTTTTTAAACCCCGTGGTCCCCACAGAGTCAAAGTGTCTTGTTGATAATGGAGGGTGCGATGCATTCACTGCAATTGCAAGTTACATTATAATATAAATCACCCTCCACCGAATGCCAAGGTCCACGGGACCACAGACCACGCGGCAGTTCAATTAACAGTCGCAAGTTTATAATCGGGAGCACTTTATTATATGGCCGGATTACCATATGTGAAAGTCGGACCCGATCATATAATAGGCTAGAGTTTATTTGTTAATCGTGTCCATCGGATCGGAAGCGATTTGTTTAAAGCCCGATTGCACTATGTAATACCCGGACCCGATTCATTTATAAAGGCGGAGTTAAATGGTCCATCACGTCCGGTTCCCAATCGGTAATCAGAATTCTTCCGGACCCGACGGGGTTTATCAAGTGGAATGGAGATTGGATTTTGCGTTACATTCTGGCCCTACGTTAGCAGAGCCAAACTGGACCCGATATGTTTTATAGGCCAGATTTAAAAGTCATCGTGCGCACAAATTTTGTTGTGACGTCACCCAGTTTTGTGACGCGAAAATGTTCATTCTATTCTGGTTCAATTTTTGTTTGAAGTCCGGTGACGGAGATTTACAAAGGTTTAATGTATGTTTTAATATGCGTGACGAATATATGTTTTATATATATGGTTCAAACATATATTAAAACAGTCGTAAAGCATGGGCCCCCGACAGTTTTAAATAGATTTGTGTTAAAGTTTTACATAGTTTGTAATGTTTTTAATATATGCACGGCATATAAAAGCAAAAGGGCCAAGAGCCTGTATTGTAGTTGTTTTTGTTTTTACAACAGGCAGTGAATGAAAAAGCACAGTAGTGTGTATTTTTCAACAGAGACGGAGTGTTTATATTTAACACAACAATGTTGTTTGTGAGTGACAGAGTGATAGTTTTGCACTGTGTTTGCAGCAGTCGAACTTATTTTATAATCCCTCTCAGTGAGGAAGCATTGTAATAGTATTTTTTAAGAAATAAAAGTTTGTTTTAAGTGTGGAAACTTTGTCCCTATGAGTGAAATTTTTATTTTCTCTGTGTTAAAAGAGGAGAGTATTACTCTTTCCATTATTGTTCTAGAATTTTCAAATATTCCAACACCGAAATTCTTGTAGATTTCCTGGACTTGAAACAGTTTTTTTTAATAATATGATGGCTAATTATTATTCTCAGTCAACAAAATAAGATCACAATTCACACAGCACTACAAAGTCTTAGAAGCAATGCAAACAAACCCAAAAATAATTTTTCTATCTATACATATATCTTTATATATATAGTCAGGGAGGAAAAACCGCAGAATATAGCACAACATTATTTATATGGTATGTGTATCTACAATGTGTCACTAAACTGCAGAGACTGCAATCTTCATTCCAGCAGCGCAGTGGCCAACAATACTACAGATGAAGTAGTTCACACCCTTATTCATCTTATTCATGATGAATTAGTTCACGCCCTTATTCATAGTAATTTTGTTGCTACCAAAAGTGAGAGGTCGAGCCTCTCCCGTTGTGCAGCTCCTGTACGCTCCGGGGCTCACTACTACCAGGTTGTGATGGGTTGTAATTAAAAACCAACGTGTCACCAGCACTGAATCTTTTCCCAGCAATCCATGGCTTAGTCTGGAAATCCCACCCCTGGTGACCCCCAACTACGTAGGTAGCCCATTCACAAAACACAAACATTGAAGAACAAAGAGGAGGAGGAGCAAACTCCCCACCACCATATTCTTGTTAACTTCTCTCGCACTGCCTCTTCTTGAGCCATTCTGAGACGAAACACCTCGAAAAATAAATAACAAGACCATATCTCGACACAACCAATGTCCAAAACTCGGACTCTGCACTGGACTTGAACCAGTCTGTAAAAGGAAATAAAGATTTTCCGGAATTTTTATTTGTATTTCCAGGTTACCGAAGATCTGTAAAATAACAACAATTTATAGCCTGCATACATGGAAATTAAAGTCCATAAACAATATTACATTGACAATAAGCATTGCATTATCTGCTCCTTTGGAATGAGTTATATGGTGTTAGAATATGCAAATAACCATTTTAATATCAGGTCCTTTGAAATGATTTATATGGTGTTAGACAGACGTTTTTATCTTAAGGTCAAATTGTTTGATATTGTTGTTAGTTAATATTATTGTTTTATTATATTTGGTTGAAAATATAAGCTTCTAAAGAACAAGTTTTTTAATATGCAATATTATGTTTCAGCATCGCAGGGAGAGAATAAGTGAACGACTCAAAATCTTGTAGGATCTTGTACCAAACGGCTCCAAGGCACATTTTTCTCGTTAATACAGTCACTTTCAGTTAAAGTTATAGTAGAAGTAAAAATTTTGCCCAAGCAGTAAATATTGAGTTAAATTTACAAATTTAATCATTAAGTAATAATTAGAATAAAAAAAAATGACAAATTATGTTGTTAAGGATAAATATTAATTACCATATCATAAGCTGGCGCAATATGTTTCCATTCGGTATTCAATAAACAAAATGAAAATAGAATAAACCAACAATGAAATTACTACTTAATATTTAATATTTACTTGTTCCTAAAACCATCCAATCCCAATTTCAACATGTTATGTTTACATGTGTTAAGACATATATTGCCACCGAGTGCTTATTGTTTACCCAAAGTTTTCACCACTTAACATTCTACTACACAAGTTGATCTCGTGACTATGTTAGAAAAGGCTATTAGTTACGTCAAATTTTTGCAGCTCCAAGTACAGGTAAATCTCCCCCCAAATAGCCGAACAATATATATAACAGGTATAATAGGTGCAATTTTTGACATAGTGCTTGAAACAAAAATGTAGGTTCTTACGACGGATGGGTATTGGCTTAGTCACGATATGGTGCTTACAATTATGAGAGTTGAGGATGCGCTTCAGGCGATTGCATCTGCAGAGGCAAACAGAAAGGCCTGCAACTAATATTGATAGTAAAGGCTCGAAAAACTTTCCTGAAAATGTTGTCAATTCATGTGAAACGTCTCAGATAAAATTCTCATGTTAGGTCATTAGTATGCATTTTGCAGTGTGAATATCAGATCTGAGACTCTTTGGGGCACATGAACAAGAATAAAGACAATTATAGAATTGGTAAAAGACAAACTAATGCTTTGAATTGACTTATTGTATGTCAAACATGATCATGGCATTGGTTTCATAAATTTACATAATTAAAATAGATTTACAACCACATTCACTAATGTGTTTGATATATGCTGATAGGTCTATGTCCATCACCCACCACATGTATTTTACCAAAATAATCATTATATATTTATGAATATAATTACCAATATATTTTATATATATACTTGTAATATATTAATAATATAAACTATATTCATACTATATATTGAACTTATATATATATATATAATATTTTATTATTTGATAATAAAATATTATCAAATTTTTTCAATACATCAATAGTTATAACTCAAATTATACTAAAATTAAAATATAACATAATAATAGTATTTTATTACTATTTATAATAAGTATATATCTCTTACCAATATACCAACGGATTATTAATATTATAAGCCAAAGGAACTAATAAGCCCAAGCATCTAATATTATAAACCCAACGAATTGGTGAACCTAAGGGAAAAATATTAAAAAGCTAACACATCAATAAGCCCAAGGGGTCCATATTAAAAAGAGAAGAGATTAATAAAGCCTAGGAATTAATATTTTAAATACAAATGAATGATAAACTCACATGATTATTAATATTATTAACCGAAGAGAACAATCAACTTTAGGGATTTTTATTATTATAAACCCAATGAATTAAAAAACTAAATGATTAATATACCCAATGGATTGATATTAAAAACCCAAGGGATCAATAAGGCCATGGGATTAATATTAAAAAGGCACGAAGTTAATAAACCCTAAGAATTAATATTTTAAACTAAAAAACCTAGGATATTAATTATGGAAACAGAAATCAAGGGTGAACTCGTTAAAAGAAGGGGAGAAAAATACCAGTTTTTTCCATAAATCCCTAATACAACGAAGACATCACAATAGGATTTTCTCCCTCAAAGATGAAAATGGGAATAAAATTTATCAACATGATGAAATGGAAAACCTGTTAGTCAGGCACTTTCATGATATGGTTACTAAATTGAATCATAGTAGAGCAACGACAATACAACAAATTAACACTCACATCACTCCAAAGGTCAGCCGGGAACAGAACCCGACATTAATGAGGGAGATCACATTAGTAGAAGTGGAAGAGGTAGTTAAAAAACTTCCAAAGCACAAAGCACCTGGCTCTGATGGTTTTACTGCTGAATTTTATCAAGCTACCTGGCCTTTCATGGGACAAGATATTTGGAAACTGGTGGAAGAATCAAGGCGTACAAGGAAGGTATACCCAGCTCCGAATTCCACGCTTATTACTTTAATTCCAAAGAAAACCAACGCTGATACCCCTGCAGGATTTCGGCCAATAGCCTTGTGTAATGTCATTTACAAAATTCTATCAACAATCATGGTGGATAGGTTGAAACCTTTACTGCATGATATCATTTCAACTGAGCAAACTAGCTTTGTTAAAGGCAGGCAAATCTTAGACATTATCATAACAACACAAGAAGCAATGCATTCTCTCAAAGAGAAAAAAATAAAAGGTATGTTAATCAAACTTGATCTTTCCAAGGCATATGATAGATTAAGCTGGTCCTATTTGAAAGCAATATTGGCAGCTTTTGGTTTCAACCCTAGATGGATACAGTGGATTTTCTCTTGCATTTCCTTTCCTAACTATTCTATTTTACTCAATGGGGCTCCATGCACTCCTTTCAATGCATCCCGAGGGCTGCGTCAAGGTGATCCAATTTCACCATTTCTATTTATCATTGCTGCTGAAGGCCTAGGCCACTTAATTAAGGTTCAGATCAGAGCAAATACCTTGAAAGGGTTAAACTTATGGGGAATGGATCTTAATCTCTCACATCAACAATTTGTTGATGACATTCTACTCTTCTGTCATGTGTCATTACTGGAAGCGAAAGCTATTCTTGAAATCCTTCAAACCTTCATGAACGCTTCTGGAACATTAATTAATAATGATAAGTCCAATGTTTACTTCTTTAACACTTCTGCAGCAACAGAACGATTTTTATCAAGGACCCTGGGATTCCAAATTGGGTCCCTGCTCATGAAATATTTGGGATTTACTTTGAATAAATCCTCACTATAGACTGCAGGGTGGTCAGATCTAATCTCCAAACTCCACTCTCGGCTGCAGAACTAGACTTTCAGAACACTTCATGCGCCTAGCAGACTCATCTTATTAAAATCGGTTCTTCAATCAATTCCAATATTTCAGCTATCAGGCAGAGCCACTCCAAAAACTGTTTGTAATAACCTGACTACAATTTTTTGGAAATTCTTGTGGCAGGGGGCGCAAGATACGAGGAAATGGGCACTATTATCTTGGGAGAAGCTTATAAAACCTAAAAAAATGGGTGGATTAGGGCTTCGTGACCCATATATTCTCAACCAAGTAATGGGAGCTAAGTTATGGTGGCAATGGATTCAAGGGGGTTCAGATCTATGGAAAGCCATATGGGAAAACAAATATGCAATGCCTAATACCATTGTGGGGAAGCTGAAGGTAGACACCACTCCTAAAGGGTCTGACATTTGGAACCTAGCAGCTTTCAACAGAGACCTAATACGACAACATAGCTTCTGGGAAGTCCGCGGCAGCAGCTCAACATTGTTTTGGGAAGATTCATGGAAACAGAGATAGAAACTCTTTAGTCACCTAGATCTGGGGGAAATATTCTTATTCACAAACACTCCAGCCCATAGATTAATAGACAAGTATTGGAATACTGAAGAAGGAAGCCAATGGAAAATATGGAAAAGAAAAGAGCACCGGTTGAATGCACCACACACAGAACAATGGAATAACTTTGACAAAGAAATGAAAACAAGACTAGTGTTGAAAGCGATAGGGGATGACATTTTAAGGTGGGGTTATCGAACGAAAGGGATGTTCACAATTGAAGAAGCATACCACCTGAAGTCAAATAACCATCAAGCACCGACCGGTCCGATTTGGAATAAAATTTGGAATGTCAAATTCTGGCCAAAGGTCGAATATTTCATATGGCTACTAACTCATAGAAAAAATTTAACATGGGACCATCTTCAACATCGAGGAATTCAAGGCCTATCCTAGTGTGTTATGTACAAAAGGGAGGAGGATAATATAGAACACCTATTCAACAACTGCACATTGGCAAATGAAATATGGAATCTCAATGAAGCAGTCTTTGAACAGACAGACAGGGATAACACCAACATTAATACAACTATCTGCAATTGGAGGAAAGGAGGGTATAAGAGCGAGGTGGTTAAACGTGCTTGGCGACTATCCATAGGATTCCTTCTCTAGGGAGTTTGGAAAGAGCGAAATCATCATATTTTTCGTGGGGAAGAAAAACAAGTATGCCTAATATGGCACATCATCATTGAAAATATCCGCAAGACCATTTTGGTAGAACGCTGGTTAGAAGAGGATTGGAAAGGAGAGGCTACAGTGGTGAGGATATTAGCTAAATTGAATCTAAAACCTCAAATTTTATCCCCATCATTATGGAATTTCAAACCAAATCTAGAGAATATAACAAAAAAATTTCAGCCACCACCACCAGGCTTTCTGAAGCTCAATTTTGATGGTGCCTCTAAAGGAAATCGAGGACAAGTAGGGATAGGAGGTATATTTTGAAATCAGCAAGCATCTGCCGTTAGAATTTACTCTTTCCCCATAGGATTTGCAACCAATAATGAAGCGGAATTAATGGCAATCAAACAGGGTCTCATTATTGCAATAAGGGAGAATTATCAAAGGCTTATAGTAGAAGGAGACTCTACTATGACAATCGAAATCCTTCAAAAACTCCAACAAGGGAACAATTGGGAAAAGATCAGTAAAAGTTGGAGAACAACTCGATTAATTGAGGAAATTGGCAATTTACTCCGAAGAATAGGATGTCATTCCAACCCATGTCCTCAGAGCAGGTAATCAAGCAGATGATTACTTAACTAATTGGGCATGAAAAAATAAAGATCGGAGGCTGGATGCTAATCACATTGACCAATTTTGGAATGTGGAACTTCATCCTTTACAAATTATACTGGCCAACGATACCCCTGGTCGAGGTGCTCATTAGACAAAGCAGCCGGCCTTATACCAGGCCAAGTGGCACTCTCCACTCATGCATATTAATGAATTGTCCGTATGAGCCGCCCAGCGTGATCTCATGGCAGTAAGTGACGGCTAAAGGAAAGTCGGCAGGGTGGGTGAGACAGCCTAGCCGGTCAGATTTGGAAGAGGGAAACAACAATCTTGTTAAATTGATTAGAACAGGTCGAAGGCATATCAGAGGGAGAAAATCCTTAGTTTCATAGAACGAATAGATGTGCGCAATGGAGGTAGTCGCCCTCATCAACACCAAGCTTTTTGTTCTTCTAGGTATGTACATTTCCTGCCTAAAACCTTGCTCATTACTACAAACCAGGAAATTTCTCTGCTTAGGAAGAGCTCACGGGGTCCTCACTTTAAATGTCCTGTTTGGTTTGTATTAGTCCAGTCAAATTCGGTTGAGCCTTGTTTTAGTGACCCCTGCTCTACGAAGCTCAACAATTACCCTTTGTATGTCCGTCATAAATATTTTACTTTTAGCATCAGTGGCATGAACCACTTGTCTCACATACATGGTGTTGATAGAAATGCATACTGTAGCATTCAGGGATATAGTAATAACTCCATCTTACTTTATCTGACTTTCAGTTTTAAAACCTGCTTCAAAGTTATGGTTTATCGTTTTACTATCCATCTCTATAAGAGTAGGCTGGGATGTGCTTATGGGATTATTCTTATGGGATTACGAGTCTATTATTACTCCGCTCTGTGTTCTAGACTATCTTATCCTCATACCTATCCAAACATGCTCTGTCATGAAGTAATTGTTGACTGTCGCTCGGGTTTTTACTGGGTTCAAATGCTCTGTCACGGCTTAATTGGTTGTAATTGCTTGATTTTTCACTCGGTTCTTTACCTTATTTTGGCTCAGCGGATTCTTAAGGATACCACCAACCTTCATACTCATGATGAAGTGCTTCAAAATCATCCAAAAAATGTTAGGGGAAAAAAAATACAAAGATTAACTGTTGTTTTCTTTTCTATTTTGATTGTTATCCTTCCAGAGCACAGGCTACTTAGTCAGTTCATAATGACTAAGAGGAAAACAAGAAACTCATTCTGTACTATTGCCAAAGGGAAAAAGAAGGTGGAACAACCACTAGAGAAGAACATGAAAAGAGGAAGGAATACAAAGGAAGAGGTGTTACTGAATCTCTCATCCACATACTCACTTGGAAACTCTTCACAGGTCAAACAGGCAATACAAGGTTGGGAAAGAGAAATTCAGCAGTATGAGGAAGATAATGTTGCAGAGGCAGAGATACTGGACTTTGTGACTGATCCTGGAAATACTAGGGGCTGACTGTCACTTTTTAATCAAACAATTCATACATACTGGATTGTTAAATGTATGTTAGCAAAGGCAATGTAGAGCTTCCACCTTAACACCGACAAGCCAGAACCAAAGCTCATGGATCTACTGCAAGATATTGATATCCAGCTGCAACACATTAAGGTTACCCAATACTAAGCCGCTGACTGTATAGGTAGAATGGATGATTATATTGGAAGACTGAAGAAACATATCCAAGTACTGCAACAAGATGATATGCCAGGATCCACTGCAAAGGATCTTGCCCCAATTGAATCCTCAGATGAATAGCAGGTTTTTCACTTTTATAGCATGTTTTTTGGCTTTAGATATAGGACTATAAGTCCAAACAATTACTTTGATAATAGACTTAATAGGAAGATATCGCATGAAACAAGGAGCAGAATGAGACTTTTTCAGTTTTGGTTTTCTTTTAACGCGTTAAGGTGGCCAACATACCTGGTTTCCTACATGCAGGTTGACGCCAAAAACTTTCTATCTCTGTAACCTGCTTTTTTACATCTAAATAGAAAATAGCAAGGCACTACTAAATTCACAAAAAAAAAAAACCATAATAATAAATATTTTAAGCTTAGAAGATTAATAAACCCAAGAGATTATTAATATTATAAACCAAAAGAACCAGGAATATCATGGGATTAATATTATAAACCAAAGGAATCGGTGAACGCAAGGGATAAATATTAAAAACCTACGGGATCAATAATTCCAATGGAGCAATATTAAAAACAAAAAATATTAATAGGCACTAACTATAAATTTTTTAAACTAAAAAACATAAGAAATTAATAAGCCCTATTAAATAATATTTTAAATTAATTAGATTAATAAACCCAAGACATTATAAATATTATAAACCAAAAGAAGTAATAAACCCAAGGGTTTAATATTATAAACCAAACTAATTGGTGAACCCAAGGTATAAATATTAATATTATAAATCAAGAAATTAATAAACCCTAATAAGCAATATTTTAAACTTAAGAGATTAATAAACTCTAAGAATTAATATTTTAAACTCAAGAGATTAATAAACCCAAGGGTTTGATATTACAAACCAAAGGAATTGGTGAACCCAAAGGATAAATATCAAAGACCTAAGTGATCAATAAGGCCAAACGGTCAATATTAAAAACACAAGAGATTAATAAACCCTAAAAATTAATATTTTTAACTCAAAAACCTAAGAATTAATATTTTTAACTCAAGAGATTTTAAGACCCAAGGGTGGGTTCATATTATAAATGAAAAGAACTAATAAACCCAAGGGTTTTATATTATAAACCCAAGGAATTGGTGAACCCAAGGGATACATATTAAAAACCTAAGGGATCAATAAGGCGAAGGGATCAATATGAAAAACTGAAGATATTAATGAAGCCTACAAATTAATATCTTAAACAAAAAGGTTTGATAAACTCACATGGTTATGAATATTATAAACTCAGGGGGAAAATATTAAACCTAAGAGATTAATATTATAAACCTCAAGTATATAAAAACCTTTAAACATTGAGACAATTGTTGTCACAATGCGGCGTTGGACGAAGAATAACCATGGTTTTCCATGGTTGATTTTCATATTGAGACAATCTTTGTCACAATGTGACATTCGACCATGGAAGACTTTGATGGACTACAACTAACTATGATTAACAATGGTAGCCCATTACTGATTTTCATATTGAGACAATGTTTTTCATAATGTGATATTGAACCATGCATTAATATTAAAGTGTACGACTAATATTTAATGCATAATATTACCAACCCAAAGGATTAGAAAACTCAAGGGATTAATAAACCCTAAGAATTAATATCTTAAACTCAAAACCTAAGAATTAACAGTTTAAACTAGAGATTAATAAACTGAATGGATTATTAATATTATAAACCAAAAGAATTAATAAACCCAAGGGTTTAATTTATAAACCAAAGGAATTGGTGAACCCAAGGGATAAATATTAATATTATAAACCAAGAAATTAATAAATCATAAGAATTAATATTTTAAATTCAATAGATTAATAATCCCTAAGAATTAATATTTTATACTCAAGAGATTAATAAACTCAATGGGTTATTACTATTATAAACCAAAATAACTAATAAACCCCAAGTGTTTAATATTACAAACCAAATGAATTGGTTAACCCAATGGATAAATATTAAAGACCCAAGGGATCAATAATGGCAAGAGATCAATATTAAAACGCAAGAGATAATAAAACCTAAGAATCAATATTATGAACCAAAATATTATAATTCGTGTTTTTATAAACTCTAATATTAAACACAATATTATAAACCCTAATATTAAACCCAATATTAAACCCTAATTCTAAACCTTATATATCAGAATCTATATTATAAACCAACACATTACGCCATAGTGTAAATCATAATATTAAAACTCAAAAGATTAATAAACCCAAGAGATTATTAATATTATAAACCGAAATAACTAATAAACACAAAGGTTTAATATTATAAGCCAAAGTAATTGGTGAACCAAAGGATAAATATAAAAAACCTACGGGATCAATAAGGCCAATGGATCAATATTAAAAACAAAAAAATATTAATAAACCCTATGAATAAAAATTTTAAACTCGAAAACTTAAGAAATTACTAAACCCTAATAATTAATATTTTAAATTAAATAGATTAATAAACCCAAGACATTATTAATATTATAAACCAAAAGAAGTAATAAACCTAAGGGATAAATATTAATATTATAAACCAAGAAATTAATAAACCCTAATAATTAATATTTTAAACTCAAGAGATTAATAAACCCTAAGAATTAATATTTTAAACTCAAGAGATTAATAAACCCAAGGGTTTATTAATATTATAAACAAAAAGAACTAGTAACCCCAAGGGTTTGATATTACAAACCAACGGAATTGGTGAACCCAAGCGATAAATATTAAACACCTAAAGGGTCAATAAGGCGGAGGGATCAATATTAAAAACACAAAAGATAAATTAACCCTAAGTATTAATAATTTTAACTCAAAAACCTAAGAAATTAATAAGCCCTAAGAATCAATATTTTTAACTCAAGAGATTTTAAGACCCACGGGTGGTTTAATATTATAAACGAAAAGAACTAATAAACCCAAGTGTTTTATATTATAAACCCAATGAATTGGTGAACCCAAGGGATTAATATTAAAAACCTAATGGATCAATAAGGTGAAGGGATCAATATGAAAAAAATAAGAGATTAATAAAGCCTACAAATTAATATCTTAAACAAAAAGGTTTGATAAACTCACATGATTATAAATATTATAAACTCAAGGGAATAATATTAAACCTAAGAGATAAATATTATAAACATTAAGTATATAAAAACCTTTAGATAAATACTATAAACCGTAAAATAAACATGGTTGAGCATGCCTAATTTAAAAATTGAGATAATTGTTGTCACAATGCGACGTTGGCTGAAGAATGACCATGGTTGATTTTGATAGTGATACGATATTTGTGAGAATGTGACATTCGGCGATGGAAGACCATTATTGACTACGACTAACTATGTTTAACAATGGTAACCCATGGTTGATTTTCATATTGAGATAATGTTTTTCATAGTGTGACATTGGACCATGCATTAATATTAAAGTGTACGACTAATATTTAATGCCTAGTATTACCAACCCAAAGAATTAGAAAACTCAAGGGATTAATAAACCCTAATAATTAATATATTAAACTCAAAACCTAAGAAATGAATAAACCCTAATAATTAATAATTTAAATTCAAGATATTAATAAACCAAAGGGATTATTAATATTATAAACCAAAATAACTAATATTGCCAAGGGTTTAATATTATAAACCAAAGGAATTGGTGAACCGAAGGGATAAATATTAATATTATAAATAAATAAATAAAGCATATGAATTAATATTTTAAACTCAAGAGATTAATAAACCCTAAGAATTAATATTTTAAACTCAAGAGATTAATAAACCCAAGGGGTTATTAAAATTATAAACCAAAAGAACTAATAAACCCAAGGGTTTAATATTACAAACCAAAGGAATTGGCAAACCAAAGGGATAAATATTAAATACATAAGGAATCAATAAGGCCAAGTGATCAATATTAAAAACACAAGAGATCAATAAACCCTAATAATAAATATTATAAACCAAAATATTATAATCCCTAATGTTATAAACCCTAAATATTAAACACAATATTATAAACCCGATATTAAACCCTAATTATAAACCCTATATATTAGAACCCATATTATAACCCAACATATTATGCCATAATGTAAATTATAATATTAATACCAAATATTATAAGCCCTATATATATTAAACACTCAATATTATAAACTATAATATCAAACCCAATATTATAAGCCTTATTATTAAACCCAATAATATAAACCTAAAACATATAAACCTTAAAATTATACCCAAATATTAGAAACCCTCATCTTATAAACCACAAATATTATAGACCCAAATGTTATAAGCGTTACAACACCCACATTAATAAATGTGTTTCATACATGTTGATTTGTGTATATTAAGCACACTCATAACCACAAAAATTTATAGTAAATACTATATTACAAAGTGAACTACATTATAAATCTAATGACCCAAAGGATTATTAAACTTAAGGGATCATATATTAAGCAGTAATAATATTGACATGTTAATATTATAAAACCAAGGCATTAATAATCCAAAGGCATTAACATTATAAACCCAAGGTATTATTATTATACAATGAAGGGATTAAAAAATCCAAGGGATTATATATACTATAAACCCAAGTGATTAATGAACCCAACGAAATAATATTATAAACCATTGGGATTAAAAAACTCAAGGGATTAATAAACCTAGGATGTGTTATAAACGCAAGGGAGATTAATAAACTCAAGATATATTATAATGTTATAAACGCATTACAACATTCAAAAAAATTGATGTTGATTATGGTTTGTGATGGTTGACCATTTTCAACCATGATCATGTTGATTATGGTTGATTGTGGTTAGTCATGGTTGACCATATTCGACCATAGAGGCCTTGATCATGGTTGATCATGGTTGATGATATTCAACCATGGATGATCATGGTTGACTATGGTTCACCATTTTTATCATGGTTGTCTTTCGTTGACTATGGTTAACCATAGAGACAACGAACATGGTTAACCATATTCAACCACGGTTAATCATGGTTGACCATAAAAACATTAATTTAGCATAATGACCATGGTTGATGATGCTTGACCATGGTTGATCATGGTTGACAATGGTTCAACTTAAGTGACCATGGCTGGTCATGGTTGATCATAGTCTAAAATCATTGTTTACCACAATCAAGCATGGTTGACCAAGTTCAAGGAGAGAGACCTTAATCATGGTCGATAATGGTTGAAAACATTTAACCATGGGTAATCATGGTTGACCATCACTGACAATGGTTGAATATGGTTGATCATCGTTGACTTTTATTAATTGTGGTTGACCATGGTTTACAATAAAGACATTGTCCATGGTTCACTAAATTTAGCCATGATTAACCGTGATTTACCGTGGTTGACTATAAAGATATGGATTAACCATGAATAGGGAATTGTACCATATTCAACCACAAATATGTGCATTATTCACAATGGATGACCATAATTACGCATAGAAACCTTTGCTGACCATTATAAAAATCGTTGACTATGGTTTTCGATGAGGAATTTCTAGACATAATAATTAATATAAGATATGGATAACCAGTAAAAAATTTACCTATTAACTGGAACTATTCCTAAAGCTACCTTAGGTCGGAATCTAGGACGTCAACTCTATACTCTTTTTTTTTTTTTTTAATAGCTTTTAAGGACAATACACTGAAGATTCTTAAAAGGACGAACCGCACAAAAGCCTTTAAGGACAATACACAATGAATATTCTTAAAAGGACGAACCCCACGAAAGACTTATTTCTAGACATAATAATTAAGATAAGATATGGATATCTTTGAGGGATCCATCAAATATTTACAAGGAATGATATTGGAATCTAATCACTATTTTCCCAAGGTTCCGGATCTGACTCGTGATCTGCAATTTGGGCACCCAATAATTGTTGTTCAAAGTCATAATGATAAAGGATGGGAATAGAGTTGTAAAGATAAATAGGTGGTTGATCTCTGATACAGCTGTTGAATGGAGTAGAAAATTCTCTTTGTGCTCTGTGGAATTCTGGAACTGAGATATCTCCTCGGAAGATTACAAACAAACTGAAATTTGGTGACCCGTCATTGTTTTCTGTCAAATCTACAATTGCATCATCATGGACCAAATCAAATTCTAAAATATTTCCCTGTTTGCTTTCCAGATTCAATTCCCATTTGAGAGTGCTAATAAATTCAGCTGGTGTAAAATCAACCAAATAATCAGTTCAAGGAAGGTACTTATATAAGAATAATTTAAACCATGGACTCCAGATTTTAAATGGTGAAATGACTTCCCCTGTGAATATGGAGATTTTCATTCTCCCATTTATCTTGCACCTTTGATGAAGTAGAAAGTAATCGGTCCATGTTAAATCTGGATTGTGGATTTATGCATAAAATATTTCTCTCCCTTCTCGATGAACCAAGTTAAAAAAGATACTCCATACCATATCTCTATATGGTAGCTCAGAAGTATAGCCATATTGATAATCTGTTGAATCAAAATATCTCTGCAAGATAATTTGTAGAACCTCTGGAGGCAGAGCTTTGATCTTATGTACAAGGCAATCCCAGCAATATTTATAAATACAATTTGAACAAATATCCACATGCAATCTTGCAACTGATGTATTGGAAGAAGAGGCTCCATCATCCCTTCCTTGTTTCCTCCAGCCAAAATGAAACATTTTGACTTCTGTCATAGCTTCAACTCCTTCTCTAGTTAACATATCAGCAAGACAGTTTTCAGTACCAGCTTTATAAACAATCTCAAAATCAAATCCATCTAACCAGAGTGCCTATCTAAGAACTCTAGAACTTCCTCGTTCTAGAAATTTCTTATTAGACAACATGCATTTCATGTGCTTGAGATCAATTCTAACTATGAATTTTGTACTTTTGAGAAATAGTCTGAATCTATTAATGCCCCTCTTGATGGCTAGAATTTCTTTATGAGATGAAGGATATTTTAATTCTGTACTATCAAAAGTACCCGATGCATAAGAAAAAACTAATTCTTTTCTTCCATTCTTCTGTAATAATACTGCTGCCCAAGTATGGTCTGATGCATCTGTTTCAAGGATAAACACATGGTTAGAATCAGGAAGTTTCAATCCTGGAAGACACTGGATCTTTGTTTTGATATTCCTGACTGCTACAGTCATTTCATGAGTCCAACTATTTCCTGGCTTCAATCTTTGTTGTATAATCCTTGTATCTTTAGCTTGTTGTTCATAAAATTGTCGAACATAATTCAAGCAGCCAAGGAATCTCTGCACCATTTTTACATCATTTAATTGATCTGGAAACTTTAAAAGGCTGGTCAAAATATGAGGTTGAAGTTGTACACGACCTTGAGAAATATGTAGACCAAGATAGTCTATGGAAACTTTACCTATTTGGAATTTTTCTTCAGAATCGGATAGAACCAAACCATGTTTATATGCAAGATCATAAAATTTCTCTAGATGGATCCTGTGCTGTGCTACATCTCTGCTAAAAACTAGCAAATCATCAATATATACAATTACAAATTTAGTTCCTCCAAATATATCTTCCATACGTTTTTGGAATTCTGAAGGTGCATTCTTTAGCCCAAATGGAAAAACTTTCCACATATACTGCCCATGAGGGACAACAAAAGCTCTTTTATACCTATCTTCAGGAACAATACCAATTTGCCAAAATCCACTTTTCAAATCAAATTTGCTAAAAACATTTGCATTGGCAATCTTTGCTAAAAATAGCTCTTTATTTGGAAGAGGATACCTGATTGGTAGCAATGCTTCATTCAATGCTTTATAATTAATTACTAACCTATTTTTTCCTCTCTTCTACTCGCTGTGGTTATTGACATAGAATGCTGGGTAGGCCCAAGGGTTCTTGCATGGCTCTATCAATCCTTGTTCCAACAATTGTGTGATTTCCTTCTTACACAATTCTTGCTCTGATGGGCTCATGTAATTAGCAGATGATTTTTGTGGCTTAGCAGAGAACCCTTCTTTGTAAGGAAAATTCACAAAATACTTTTCTCTGGTCCAGAATGCATCTGGAAGACTTGCAATGCAATCCTTTTTCAATTTTTCTACCATGCCTAAAAGTTTTTTTTCTCCATGTATTTCGGCATTCTTGACAATTTTCTGGATTTTGTTCAAATCATTTAGTGAATGTTGAGCTAAGTCAGGCTGATCTGGTTCAATAACAATTTTTTAGTCACTCTTGGATGGCAAGGTGACTGGTCCTTCAGAAGAGCTCAGAATTAAGAAATCATGAGTAAATGTTACTGGAAAATGTTTTTTCAGAAAATCTTGTCCAAGCAGGACATTAGACCCTGAATCAAAACTGTACAAAGTTACAAATGTCAAAACTGAACCAATATAAACAGGAAAATCAGGTGCAATATGACTAATTTCTATTGACTCTTTATTGACAGCTTTAAAAAGTATTTTTGTAGGCTGCCAAAAATACTCAGGGATTGCACCATGCTTGCAACAACTGCTCATGGCACCAATATCAATTTGAGCATCAAGAGTATAAGCTTTCAGACCTTCCAACTTTATTTGTATTGGTATTACTACTCGATCACCAATACTATGTATTTTTGCAAGTTTAATCTTTTTGGACTTATCTACTAAATCTTGATTGGCTTTATTCAATAGTAAGCTAGACAATTTTGAAGTGCAATTTTCATAAGCAACCATGTCTTCTTGAAGCTTTGTAGAAAGAAGCATCATTTGTTTTCGGCTTTCTTGCATTGACTTTTCAAGTATTTCAACCTGTTTTAGAAGTTTTTCTTCTTCATTTTCATTTGTAGGTTTAATAGGAATTTGTTGTAAAAACCAACCTTCTTCTTCAGTATCAGACTCTTCTCTAACAAACATGTTGACTGTTGATTTTCTTGGAAGCTGATCTTCCAAAGTCTTCAATCTTCCTTGCAATCTTCTTTTAACTGTGAATTGTCCTGACTGTAAATTAGCAAGCTGTCATTTGACATCATCTATCTAATTCTGCATAGGATCATAATGGAACATTTTGCATTCAGACACAAAAGCTTCATTTGAATCAGACTCTGTCATGACATGGAGATTATCAATTTTATTGCACAGATCATCCGACTCATCTTCTGAACTTGAGATTTCAAAATATTCTCCTCTAGAATGAGATGTGAGATCCCATTCATCTAGCTTGTGAATGGTGGCGAAAATATCCATAATTTTCAGTTGGTTTTTTCCTTTCTTCTCTTGACATTTGTTTGCAAAGTGTCCTTCTTTGCCACAAATAAAACATTTTGGCTTATTAGAAGGTTTATTTCTTCTTTTGAAAACATACCTTTTGCAACCAAATTTCTGTCTTGGAGAATACTTCTTAGGATAGAAACTTCCTTTGTGATAAGACTGCTTGGGAATATCATAGTTACAAGATTTACTAACATGCTTCTTTTTCTTTTGCTTGAATTTGTGATAGCCAAAATCATAAGTCTCATTGGAAGTATTACACAGCTTTTGACTAAAATTCATCTGTTTTTTGAAATTTTTCTTCACCTTTGCTACAACACATTCCTTTTGTAAGATAGTGACAACATGCTGATGTAATGAAGAAAAAGAAAAAGCTTCAATTTGTACATTGTTTGTCTAGAAATAAGATTCAATCAATTCTGGAATCCTACCAGGCAGTGAAGCAACATAATACCTTAGGTATGCTACATTATGGGGATCATTTGTTCTATATAGGAGTGATTGCATGGTACAATAATATTCTGGCAACTGATCAATGTCATAGAGCTTTTGTGAGAGAAACAGTTGAGAATGGTGGGAGGAATCAGTTGGCAAAGCTCCAAGAAATTCATTAACTAAAGCTTCAAATAGAGTTTGCAAAGGATCATCATTCTCTATAATTGCATTTTTATCTCCTTCTGGGAGATGTTCCCACCATAATTTCAGAATGCCAGTAAAAGACCAAGTTATTTGTGTAGCAATATCTGACCATGAGGCTTTTGATTCTACTTTCCTTTTAAAGCCCATGCATGCACATTTTGGAAGACTGCTAGAACATTATCATGAGATAAACAATATATATTAAACAATAAAGTATTTCCATACCCCTTTTGTGCATTATTTTCAAATCTAACATTGATATTTTCCAAAGCGCTAGCATATTTAGAAAATGCAGAAGTTTTCTTTTGCTAGTCTTCTCTTTTAGGAGATTTATTAGTAAATGAAAAAGTATCTTCTCTTGGTCTCTTACTGCTTTTTCCTTATGTTTTAACTCCTGGGATTCTTGTCTCATCTTTCAAATTTCCATCTTCATCATACATGGATGATGAGTACATGTGAGTAGCTTTTTCTTGCCTATCAAACTGGTCTCTAAGGTTGACATAACCTTTTGGCAAATTTCTCACAGGTGGAAGAGCTTCCAACCTAGATCGCATCAAATCAATTTTTTCTTTGGCCAAAGTAATTCCTTGAGCAACATTTTTCACAGTTTCTTCATTTGGAAAATTCATCCCTTTAAACAATAGGCTCCTAAGTCCCAGTTTGGGTTGGTTAGTGCCTAGAGCGGGATACTTCAACTTATAACTCGATCTTTAGTTTCTCTATATTTAGGAGGAGATTGTTCATCTTTCAGAACAATAGACGGATTTTCAATTGCTTTTGAAGTTATACCCATATTTGACTGGATATCATTTAATGCTTTTTGATTTTCATGACGCAGTCCCAGAGTATCTAAATATCTAGTATGCAACTTTTTAATATGCTCTTTAATCTCTACAACATCATTTGCTAAATCATCAAGATTTTGAAACATAGATGTGATCTGGTAATTAGCAAAATTCTGCATTTTTACTGACTCTTCAGATTCAGGTTCTGTAAGATTCTTCATTTGTAACCATTGAAAATCTGATTTCATGGTTCCATTTCTAAAGGTTCTACTTGAGTTTCCAGGCTCAAGATACCTTTCGAGAATTAACATTCTTTGCCCTTATTTTCCTCTTGGTATGGTGAAACTCTTAAAGTCTGAAGTCATAATTGTTTTCACACACTCATGGTGGTCTTTATGTTGGCCATTATGTTTGGAATCAACAACTTGATATTTTGTTATGAGTGCAGAATGCTTTGGAGATGCTTGGCAAAAATCAAAATCTAAAGTTGAGGCTTTAGATGATTGAGGTTTTAAAGGTAAAGCTTATTTTGGAGTCTGGAAGTATCTAGGAATTCCATTCCCTCCTCGAAACATAGGATTTACAAAATAATAAAATTTAGAAGTAGAACTAGAACCTGATCGAGATAGCTTTGGTTTGACAAATTGCAAACTTTTAGTACCATAAGCTTTACTGACTAGTACAAGATTTTGTGGTATTTGAGTTGGATTATGCAACTGAGGATATCTTTGTGACAGAGGGACATATGTACTATCCCATTCAGGAGGAAGAGTACATTCAGAAAATCCAATTTGGCTGGAGTGGACCTCAAGACAAAGTCCAAAGCTTCATATCATTGTTCTTCAAGAAACTTCTACTGAAAATCTTCCAAAAATAATACAAAATTCCCAGTTCCATCATAAAATGGCAAGTCATGTACCTCTGATGTGACACATTGAAGCGACTTGGTAATTATGTTACACCGCTTAGTAGATACTTCATGCAATCATTTCTGCCATTGCTCGAATTCTTCGTCGGACGCTAAAAAACATGAACTATCACACTCCCAAATTATTATTCCATTAATGGTAGGATTAATCCATTCCTAATCCTATGCATTGATCTTATATATCTTATCAATATCACCATATGCATGCTAGACCGGTTCTATGTATCGTTCTCCTTCAGAGGGGTCCAAAGGCATTACAACCGTTGTACCATTATGTTCAAATGCCATCTGTCTATTTTTCAAATTAATTATAGCATCCATGTCATAAGCCCAATCAAACCCAAGCAATGCAAGATAAATATTTCTATAATCAACAATTTCAATAACTTCAAAATCAGACAATACATTTCCACCATCAATATCTACGCTAATTCCATGCAATCGACCCATAGAAGTGATTTTCTGTTGATTTTCCATTCTTAGTTGAATTGATGACCATTGTAGCATAGATCTCCCCATTCATTCCCATGTCTATTTTGTAAAAACATTGACATGTAATCCAATATCAAGGATGACTTATTCCATTTCATAACCCTTAATCTATGTAGTTAAGCGCATTTCTCTGCCAATTCTCTTCTTATTTTTATAGACCTTATTTATTGCACGTTACTCAAGTCATGGCTCCTCTTTTCCAACATAGTTGTCTATCAGCTCCTGCAAAGCTTCCATCTCTTTCTAATCACTTAGCAACTTTATACATGTCTGCAAGAAGGACTTAAATATGGATCCATCAACTTAATTTTTTTTAGTAATCTCCTTAGGTTTATTCTGCCGCAGAATCAAATGTTTCTGCGTGGTTGATGTTGAAGCTCCACGAGTCATAAAATTATACTTTAATTCCATAAAGGTTTCTCTTTCATGCTACACATTGAACCCAATGTTCTTATCCCCAGATTTATGGAACCATGTATCCTGCATAGCCCTATTTCCTATTTTGAGAAAGACTCCGCAGATCGAGGAGAAGAGTGTGCAATGTAGATTTATGTTAGAGTATTAGGGGATTTGGGGTGATTCAAAGCTCCTTATTTTGTAAAATAATGGTAATATTTTGTGTGCGTTGAGCTCTACCCATGGTTTTCAGACCATGGTAGTGTAAATTTAAAGACTATATAAGTAGTTTAGGATAGATCTTAAAGATATCAGATAATTTAATTCATAGAATTCATTTGGATGTAAGGCTATTTTGAGTCTATATTCTGTGGTTTGGGTTAGAAGAAAGGCTGTTGTAGCTGTGTGGGTAGAGACCTTAGGAAGTCTGAAACTGAGTGCGTAGACCCCTGCAGCTGAGTGCGTAGGGTAGAACATATGGTATTGAGAAGATCTGAGAATTAATGAAAGGCTTTTTTAAGTAAAATCTATTTTATTTTCTTAAGTGTTTTATTTATCTATACTTTTATTTTCGTAATACATTAGGGCTGGGACTTTGGTTTCTCAAACTCAACATTCAGTGCATCCTTTGTTTGGGCCAACATGGCGTTTAGGTTTGTCGAGGTGTATTTCATGTACCAAGACAACACTTTGTCCTGTAGTTCTGTGACCAACTGCGATTTCTTGAGATTCTCTTCAGTGATGTTCTACGATCTCCATATCACTTCTGCAATGAACCAGAACTTCTCGAGATTATCTCATATTTTCAAAAAAACATCTTTGGTGCTTGAGCCATGGTAAACAGGGAAGGTGGAGATGGAGGAACAATATGGGGATGGTTTGTGACGAGAGTAGTGGGTTGGGGAAACCCAAAAACACTATGATGATTTCCAAATATTATTGACGCATTTCTAGGGGTAGAGGGGTTGCATTATCTTTCATCACTCTCAGACCCAAACAGTGGAATATACTCAGTTTCAACATAATTATCCCAATCTACCCTAAATATTTTACCTCGTCGTATAGTTCTGGTTTCTCTTCCTCTGAACATCAATATAATTGCATCTGTAGTACACCCTTTTCACATAATAGCATCTTAATCCAAAGCTTCAAGGAGTTCAAGTACTTACCTCATGGTCCTTTGAAAAATTTGTGTTCTGCTTCGTTATAAGATACATATGTATCAATCACAAACTCAGTAATAAAGCCTCCAGGGATACTATTGATCCATTAATAAACAACCCTTGCGATCTCGTTATCAGTCCCCTTTAGTTGATTGATCAGCTCTAAAGTCCATGTAGTAGGCCTATTGTTTAAATAGGCAGTTTTATCAGTTAGTCTTGATAACCACCTATGTAGCTCGCTAGAAAAGGATGAGAAAAATATCTTGTGTTGATCTGTAAAGATATACTTTTGTAACCATTTTTTAGTAGATATGCGCGGATTTCTGTTTTCTTGTGCAGAAAAATCACGTTTTTTTAGATCTACCTAGTCTTGAATCCCTTTATTAGATGGATGCCACATCCACATATCCCTTAGTCAAATCCCGATCCTAGCAACATAAGCATTTATTGTCTTGATGGAGCCTAGACCCAAGTTCATATATGGTTGCACAAACCAATAAAACCCACTATTACCGACCCTTTCGGCAACGATCTGTTGCACAAACCGAAGTCTCATCCAAGGCAATATAGGGGGATGCTAAAGAAATTTTTCTACATCTAGAGGGACAAGGGAGTGTGGATTTAGGGCTTGTCTTCCTTTCAATACTTAACAGAGCTTCACAGAGTAGATAAAATAATTATACAGTCATGGTTCAATACTTATATTGAACTAACTTGTAGACAGTGTGATCTTACTTTAAAAGCACAAAAAAACATAAATAATCGTAAACAAGACTTCGCGATGTAGTTATAAGTAAAACCATAGTTCAGCACAGACAAAATCTATGTATAGATAAAGCACACACTTAATAAAATAACATAGATCTGTCTTCAAAAATTGTTTCATTAATGCTCACATCTTCTCAATACCCTATGTTCTACCCTGCGCACTTAGCTGTAGGGGTGTGTGTACTCAGCTACAAACTTCCTAAGGTCTCTATGCACTCAGTTGCAAGATCATTTTCTCTAATCGAAACCACATAATACAAACTCAAAATATCCTTACATCTAAATGAATTCTATGACTTAAATTATATGATATCTTCAAGATCTATCCTAGAATCCTTATATAGTATTTACATGTACAATACCATGGTCTAAAATCCATGGGCAGAGCTCAAAATACACAAAAAATTCCCAGTCTTTTACAAAATAAGGGGCTTTGAACCACCCCAAAGCCCATAAGACTCTAACATAACTATGCGCTATGCGCTCCACTCCTAGATTTGTGAAGTATTTCTCAAAATATTTCATCGAGGGGTACCATATCCAACACATATAAACCAAAAAGTAAATTTTATTGAAGGATTTAACAAGTTAGATGAGATTTTGAGTATTCAAAGATCTCCTCTCATCAAAATTGGTCTAGACTATGAAGGAGAATCAAGCAATAATAAAGTTAAATACAAGGAATTAATTAGTTATTTTGAAGCAATTAAAGGGTCTAACAATAATGAAACCAAAGGAAATTAACAACAACAAGATAAATTTTATAACAACAATTCAAAAAATCACATAGATCAACTGAAAAATAAGTGACAACAAAGAAAATAAAAATACAATAATACTACTTAGCAACAACAATGGATTATTCCTAACAACAATTCAAACAACCATGAAGAATGAGTGAAAAATTAACAGAGGTAAAGTTATCAAAGAATAAGAAGATAATATCTTCAAAGGTAATGTGCTCCTAGGTACCAACCATTTTTCAATGGTTACTGTTTTTCATGTACAAATTTTGGGCATAAAGTTGTAAATTGTAAAGCATGTTTTGGAAACAATTTGATAAGAAATAGAAGAAATGAACCTTATCAACTGTTGGAGAGGGGTTCCTTGGGGTACACTTTTTGGTATATTTTTGTATATTTTTTGTACATGCGTGTTCTGCAAATGAGTCAAGGGGTTTTGAGGCAAGTTAAAGTCCCTATTTTATGTAAAAGGGTTTAAGGGTAAATTGTGGGCCTCAAACCATGGTTTGAGACCATAGTATCTGCATGCTAGAATGATATAAATAGATAGATCAAGTCTAAGGAAGTAACTTAACTTCATGTGATGTTATGATCTAAATGTTTATGCATATGTAAGAATTTTGGAAGGATTGTCTGAGTTTGGTAGAGAGGCTCCTGCTTGCTGTGTGCGCATAGACCTAGTATTGGTTGTGTGTGTGGAATGGTAAAGTATAAGGGTAAATTTTGATGTACTAAAGTGATTTGAATTACTGCAAGGATTGATTTTGGTGGAAAGTATTGTGTTATCTCTCTATGTTATTTATTTACTGTTCTATCTAAGTTCACTTTACTTCTGTTATGGTTACTTTTATTTGCGCTAAGACATCTGTTATTAATGCATGAAGTTATAATGATGGTTGATGAATCTACTTAAGTGATTACGCATTATTTAGATCTGGATCTAGTTCTGTTATGATACACACCTGCGACGAAGTGATTTATGATTATGTCTGTAATATGATAAGTATTGTTATATATTGCACACATCTATTATAAGTCGGCAATCAATCTGTTGGTGTCCTGTGATTTGGAAGATTGGCATACCAAGTGACAAGGCAACATCAAAACCAGTCTTTAGAGCTCTAGGACCTAGCCTTCCTAGTCTCAGAGAGGGATCTCTCAATTGTTTGCAAAGATGTGAGCTTGTTTGCTTTTAAGGGTTGATTTTAGGCTAGTTATGAAGCATGAGTTTGTTTGATTGTTTGGTTGGACATGATGATCTAGGAAGCATAGATAGAAAAGGGAAATCTCTAAGTCATTGGGAAATGGGGTCAAGTGGAAGTTGTAACAAGTTTGTAAATAGGTTAGGGGTATCAAAGGGAAAATCTAACTTGGCCAGTGGATCTACAAGGTCTTTCAGGTGAAATGAAATGAACATCAATGATTTAGAATGAAAAGTATAACTAAGGGCAATTAAGAATCCCTAACTATATGTACTTCTCAACAAAGGGACTTAAAACATTATTTGAACATAAAGAGGCATTCCATAGACAGGGCTAACCATAAATTCTAGAAACCACACTTCAGCAAATAATAATTTCAAGACAAACTTCTCCAATGAAATATAGAAGGCGAGAAACTCATTTAACTTCTAGTGATTTCACCTTCAAGGATAAGAAAACATTTAAGATTTCACACATAACTGCACTCATAGAAGAGGAAACTCCTAGACATCTTAGATTACAGCTATAAAGACCTTCAAAACAATTATTTAAGAAAGTACAAAGGGTATGATCAGAACAAAACCTCTTTGGCAGACTTTAAACAATGGTAATTTTTGTTTTTTTAACAGTAACAGGTGTGTTTTTATTTATTTGAAGAAAAAGGTTGGACTTACGCCAAAGCAGCCACCATTAAATTGCAGCTATCCCTATTTCTAGTGCTGTTATAATTTTCCCCATTCTCATGGGTTACAAATTTGAAATGAGCTATCTTCATTTATAAGGAGTTGTCCTTTCAAGAGAGTGCATCCTTTGTTTGCCATTAGATCTGCTTCGCTGTTTAAGTTTCTGAGAATATGAAAGAATTTGTAGGAGGAAAAATCAAGCAAGACTCTCTTTAGTCTACTCAGAGTTTTGTTGAGACTTGCGTTGCTGAACAACTCTTCCGAATTTAATTTTTTTATTAAGATTTCTGAGTCTCCAAAAGCTTAGAATTCTTTGACACCTATGTCTCTGGCTATTTGAAAAGCTTTGAGGAGGCCTAGAATCTCTGCTTGGTTGTTGGTTTTCTGCCCGATGCCCCAAAAAAATCAGTCCCTTCTTGATCCATCCGAGGCATAGACGACCCCTCCTGCTCCTGCTACTCCGGGGTTACCTTTGGAATCCCCATCAAAGAAAATCGTGGTAAAGTTTTTTTTTTTTCCACCATTCTTGAATGGTAGCATCGGAGTCTCTTTTGTGCCATTCCGGATTTACTGAATGAGGGGCTAACAGCTGCTTTCGAGGGTGGGGAACAAGGGGGCCTAGCCACCTCTTTTCTTTAGGTAGAAGCAAGGGATCTTTTGAGAAATATTGTTGCTGGGCTGCTTCTAGGAGGAAAGATTTAGCCTTTACTGCTACCGAGAGGGGAGCTTGCATAGTTTCGTTGAATATCAGGTCGTTCTAGGCCAACCATATCTGCCAGCACACGAATTTGGGGATGGAAATCCAGAATTTTCGCCAAAATGATTTACTGGGGATTTTATTGGGGTAGCATTGAGTCCATGAGGCAAAAAGGTCTACAACAGAGTTAAATGGAGGGACTGAAATTTGCAGCTCATGGAGAATGAGTCCCCAGACTTCTTTGGCAAACATGCATTCCAGGAAGAGATGCTTGGCTGTTTCGATATTGTTTCTGCAAAGCTCGCATCTATGCGTCCCAGTTATGCTTTTTTTCTCCAAGTTGTCTCTAGTTAACAGCTTATTATGGACCAACGTCCAAAAGAAGAAATTAACTTTGGGTAATGCAAGCGGTTCCCATACTTTCTTCCAAAATTCTGGTGTTTGAATGCTGTTCTTTGTGGGTTGGAGGGCTTTATTGACTGCCGTTGTTGTATAGCTTCATGTTTGCCCCCAGCCCCAACTATCCTTCCTTTTTCTGTTCACTGGAGCCGCCTCTTCCAACAATTCCTCGAGGATGTGCTTTTGCTGAATTAAATGAACTGGGATGCCAAAGAAGTCCCACCCTTGCCAATCGTCGTGGCTATCCCACTTGGATAAGTCATGGATGCTATTAATCCCTGTGTGCTCCAACCAGTTTTTTAAATCTGCGATTTCTTCTATTTCAGAGAGAGGGTCTTGGTCCATTATGTGGTCATACCATAAATTTTTATGCTTACCATTTCTTGGGATCTTATACGCCTTTCCTTTAAAAAAATTTATACTTTTACTGCATAATTTCCATACCTGTGTGCAATTAATTGTTTGGCTTGTTTGCAGATTTCTGAGCAGAATATTGTGAGCATACTTCTATTTCAGGTTTTCACTGACTGGATGTTTGGGATCCCTGAATAATTTCCACAGAATTTTTCCTCCCATCGTTAGATTGACATAAGAAGGGTCACGAATATGCAGTCCTCCCTCTGAGATTGATATTTTAACCAGGTCCCATTTTACTAAATGAATTTTTTGTTGATTTCCCTTCCCCCCTTGTCAAAGGAAATCTCGAAGAAGTTTGAAGATTTGATCTATCACGATTTTTGGAGATATCAAGAATGCTGCTTGGTAAATAGGGAGTGAAGACAACACAGATTTAATCAGGTTTACCTTACCTCCTTTTGTGAGCCAGTATCCTCCCCGGGCTGTTATTTTTTATTTTATTTTGCTGATGATTTCACCCCACATCGACCTCTTGTTGAACCCATTTGTGATGGAAAGACCAAGATATTTTATCTTATCCCAGTGGGCATGAATTTTGAATCCGAGAAGATTCGATATGCTTGTGAGCTCATGCTGCTCAATATTCCATCCATAGACCTCAATTTTTCTTTCGTTAACTAATGCTCCCGAGACCCTGCATTATCATTTAAGAACAGAATCAAAGGCTTTGGCAATTCTGGGAGAGGTGCCTCCAAGGAGGAGAGAGTCATCCGCAAAGAGATCATGGTTCTGAGATGCAGAGCCAATAGAAGGTTTGAGGCCAGGAAGGGAACGTGCAACTTTTTCAGCTGATAGTTTTCCACTGAGAGATTTCGCCATCAGGACATGCAGGAAGGGAGAGAGAGGGCAGCCCTGCCTGAGGCCTCTCTAGGCTTGGAAAAACGAAGTTGGGCAACCGTTTACTAGAGGAGCTATCCAAGGTTTATCAATGTAGGCTATGATGAGATTGACAAAATGGGGCGAGAAACCAAAAGAGTGGAGGACTTTGTAGAGGAAAGAGTGATTGACTCTATCGAAAGCATCAACCATGTCAATTTTTATCAGCATCCCTTTTTATTTTCGTTGATTTCTTGAGTGAATTGTCTCTTGGACTTGGATGAAATTATCTAAGATATGCTTGCCTTCAACGAAGCCTCCTTGGTTGCTGGAGATCAACCTATTAAGCAGCGAATTAATCCTATTTTCCAGAAGCTTTTCCAGTATTTTGTAAGAGGTGTTACAAAGCGAAATGGGCCTGAATCTAGCAAAGGTTTCAGGGTTGGTTTCTTTAGGAATTAAGGCGAGGTAGGTGGAATTGGTTCCTCCTCCTACCTTAGCTTTTTCCATGAACCCTCTTATAATCTTTAAGAGATCTATTTTGATGATGCTCCAGCACGTCTTGTAGAAGTGAATGGTAAATCCATCAGGCCCAAGTGCATTATCCGAATCCATAGACCAAATAACTTTGGTGATTTCTTCTTCAGTGATTGGATTAATGAGGGCAGAATTGTCTTCAGGGCTGACTAGAAGAGGGATGTTTGAGAGGAGATCAACTGTTTCCTCCTCATTGCCTTGAGTTCCTACGGTGTAAAGATGTCTGAAATGGCTTTCATCTGCCTCTTTAATTTGGCTAAACCCTTTGCAGATCCGCCCCTCTACTGTTGTTATTTCAGATATTTGATTTCTAGAGAGTCTTGCTCGATATTGACGGTGGAAAAATGAGGTATTTCGGTCCCTTGCCTTCAACCACAAACTTCGGGATTTGATTCTCCAATACTCTTCTTCCATTCGGAAAGATCGGAAGGATGAGCATTGAATTTTTACTTCTTTGTCGAGCAACGCTATAGTGATATATTTAATTTCCATTTCAACTTGTAGGGCCTCCAAAGACTACACTATTTCTTTTCTTTGGCTGGTTGGATTTGGGACAGGTTTCCTTATCTAATCCTTCAGGGCTTGCTTTGTGGCTTTAAGTTTTTGTTCCCAAACATAACTCGAGGACCCTAAGAAGGATTTGGCCCAAGATATTTTCAATGTTTCAAAAAAGCCTTCCCTTTTGATCCAAAGAGGACTAAATCAGAAAGGGATTGGGCTCAAGTCTTCTTCATATTTCAGTATTAGCTATACTGGTTTGTGATCTGAAGTCAATTTGGGAAGAATTTTGGTAACGATAATCTTCTTATCCATCATCAAGGAGCCTTGCACCAATAATCTGTCCAGACGGGTAGAAATATGGTCCTACCCCACTCTATTATTGGTCCATGTGTAAAGCCCTTTGACCAAGCTGAAATCTAGAAGATCCCATTGTTGGATGAGATCTTCCACCAGGGGCAGCATGGGGTCTCTGCTGCTGTTTCCTCCCCTTTTTTCTATAACTTTCAAAAAAATATTTAAATCTCTGGCAAGAATGATGTTGTTAGGGGAATGTTGCTCTAAAAATTTGGAAAGAGAGTTCCAACAGTCTCTCTTTTCAAAGTACAGGATAGGTTCATAAATATTGAAGAAAGAGATGGTCAAATTACTTATGCAATGCGTTAATTCCGTGAAGATCCAGTGCTGGGTTTCATGGGATTTGTTCAGATGGAAGATTTATTCTATCTAAAGAGTTTCCAAACCTCTGGAAGAGCCTCTTGAGCTTACTGCTCTACCAGCGCTTTTCTTCCATTCGACTTACTGATATCTAGAAGGGCTTTCCCTTTTATATTAGTCTCTTGGAGCATGAGAATATCTGAGGGGTCTATTTTCAGAAGATCCTTGACCGCTTCTACTTTCGAAGGCTTCCCTAGTCCTCTGCAGTTCCAAGAGATGAGATGCATTATTTACCATGGGGGTACGAGCCTCCCTTAGGGGGCATTGTTCTGGTATTTCTCCCGATAGACATCTCTATTGTGGGTTGGCTTCCTTGGGTTTTGAGCCTTTCGGCCTCCTCTTCCCTTAATTTTCTATGGGATTTCCTACCAACTTTTTTTGTAGGTTTCTCGTAGGTTTCATCCTCCAAGGAACCTGAGCTATCCACTGGTTCTTTCCTTGTGACTTCTGCATATGAGGGATTGGAGGGACTACTTTGGGAGGCTTCAAGTTGTACTTTTTCCCCGTCTTCTTTGTTGGGGATAAGAGGTTTGGTCTGGTCTAGATTTTCCGAGACTGTTTTAGCTGGGTTGATCTGATTGCTTTCTTTGCCATTTAGATCCTTTTCTTGGGTGGGATTGGAGTTGCTTGGAGCCCCGTTCAGAGTGCCTTTCCTGTTGCCTTTTCTTTGATTAGAATTTTTTTGGACTAGGGTCCATTGCTCGCCATTTTTTTTTTATCTCGCTGTTCTTCCGCCTTTTTCTTGCAGTGTTTAGCAAAATTCCCATGGCCGTGGTAGTGTCTACATTTGAAGGGGAGCTGTTCATAGTCCAGTTCTTGGACATGCGTCCACCTTGAAACTATAAGCTTGATGGCTTCCAACAATCCCTCCTCTAGATCTACTTCGACACAGATGCAGGCACATGAGTATTGATCTTTTCTTGTAGCTTGATCTATGAATTTTCCTAAGGCATTGCTGATGATCTTAATGGAATTTTGATTCCAGTAGTGGAGGGGGAGATGGGGGAGCCACAGCCACACAGGGACAACAGATGGGACATCTTGTGCTGGGTCGAAATCTGGCGACCATTTGTTTAGATATAGACCTTGTGGTCCCATAAAATATGAATCGTTCTTGAAGATTAAGCTTCTGTCCTCTGCACTTTCGAAGATGAACACGAAGAAGCCTTTGCCAACAAAGTAGATTTTTATTCCTTCTTTGGTTAACAGTGTCCAATTCCTTTGAGTCCAGTCTTCCACTGACTTGGGAGAAGGCCAAAGGTCCGTGAACTGGCCTATAAGACATCTCTCTGTGAGATTCAATGCCACTTTGCAGGTTTCTTCTTCAGGTAAGGCAACCGAGGGTATGCTTTCCATTTTCTTGATGAACTTTTGTTGCATGGCCGAGGGCGGGTGCTTTTTGCATGTGACAATCATTGCTTTGAATGCAGTGACCTCCAAAGGAGGGGGCAGGGGAGGATCCGTACTTCCAGAGGAAAACATGGATGGATGCTACTGTGCGAGATCCTAGGCATAACAACCACAAGGGCACGTAGGGGAGCTCAGAAGCCCTAGCTCGATCGCAGATTGCTTGGCATCGAGAGCTGTCTAAATTTAAACAAAAAATTGCTTTTAAATGATGGTACTTTCAAGGGAGACTTCAGAAACAGTTTTTAAGTGGTAACAAGTAAGCAGGGAAAACCATAAATCATTCTTGAGACCAACTGCATTAAACTATTTAAGAAATAAACAAGCATAAGAGTTCTAGAGAGTAATTAAGAATTCTCTAAAAGATCTTAGTAGCAGAAAACATTAAGAAAATGAAGAGTAAACAAAAACTAAGGTGCTTTCAAAAGACATTTCTTAGCCTAAAATTTTTACTCTATTGCAAAAGATAATGGTGAAACATGATGGAACAGGAAATAAAAATAACATATTTAGAGTACTTCACCCACAACCAAGCTCAGGGATCCAATGATAGAGCTTTCTCCATCTACAAACAGGTCAAGTCATCCACAAGTCCTAAAACATAAATTTCGTTTCAACTTCAGAAGAACTGTGTATTACTCCAAAAAGTCACCAAATGCCAACAACACAATGAGTTCAAGTGCAGTATTTATGCTGCAAATGAGAAGGTGGAACTAATCTAGGGTTTGTGAGTCATTAACTATAGAGTAAATGCATTCCTAACCTTGAAAACCATGCAAGGCATAAGATAGGAAGATATTCAACTACTTCTTCATTTTAATAACTTTGTCTTAACTTCTGATAGAAAGATAGGAGAAAGGATTGACTTTCAAGGCTTATCCTCATTTGTACAATAACTGTCCTGGTAGTTTAAAATATTTTCTTTAGTGTAATAAATGTTGGTTTTTCTTTGTAGGTAAAAATTAGGCCAATGTGTTAGTTAGATATTTCTGAGTTTTGAGTGAAATAATTGCTCTTTGTTAATGTATTAGAGGCTTTTTTTAGCCTATCTTTCCTTAACTTAATCATTTAAATTGTGTTTAGGGCCTGATTTTTCTTTAGCCTTCATAACTCATCATGTTGCTTTTAACATTTCTCGGACTTATTTAAACTTTAGTTCATCTATTTTTAACTATGTTTTTAACCTTTAATCTTCATTTAAGCCTTTAACCATTGTCTTCTTTTCTTGCATAGATGTCTTCTGTTGCTATGCTGGAGGGTTTCAAAAAATGGATCAATGCTTATGAGTCATTGATCAATCATGGATTTTTGAACCTTGGATCCCTTTATTTTTTGCTAATAAGCCCTTTTGGATCGTCATCCAAGGCCCGTTACTATGAACTTGACTGTGGGATGGCCCTTTGACTTAGGGCCACCATTAAACCTGCAGGAAGAAACAAAAACATGTTAACATAAAACCTACGTGCGAGGGAAAACTGCTTCAGAGGCTTGAGATGGCTTATGGTGTAATTTGCAAAGGAAGGAGAATGCGTGGTGGAGGGATTTTCATGGCAGAATGATGCAGATGGAAGAAAATTTTAGAAGACAGGGCGCGAAATTGAAAAGGTGGTTTTGAGGCGAAACTGGGGTGGTTTTCGGGAAATGGTTAGGTGGTAAGTGGTTTCGGTTCTTTCGAATGTGATACCACATAGTCGCTGACATGTGTCCTTTCTTAAACTGTCGATTTCACATTAAAAATGGGGTTTGAATTGTTTCGACGGATCAGGTGCGAAAATGGATGTGAGTCGTTAGATCTGGGGGATCCAGATCTACGATAGAGGGTGAAGGCGATGGGGAAGATGCACGGTTGTGGGAACATGTGCTGAGGTAAGAAAAGGTGTCTTGTAGCAGAAAGTTTAATGGGCAGGGTTTGAAAGTTTTGGGATCGCGATGGAAGTTGGATCAAAGGCGATCAAGGACGGAGATCTCTCCAAGGAAGAAACGACGAGGGAATGGTCAAGAGGAAGGATAAGGGGCGGGAGCATTACAGTCATTAGATCTGTGTGATCAACGGTCAGGATGAGCTGGGAAGGTTGAAGTGGGGTAAAGGAAAAATGGAAGGGGACTGGGGAGATAGGTGGGGAATTGGTCCTGTGCGGAGTGGATAGGACCAGGGGCTTGGGAGATAACAGGATCGATGAGAAGGGGGGTGGTCACGACCCTTGGTTTTTATGAATAAAAAGGGGCTAAGGTCTTAAGCCTGGAGGGCTTAAGGCCTTAATATTATCAATATGAGTGGAGTTAGGCTAAAAAGATAATTTTGAGCCTTTTTTAGGGTTTCAGTAAGGTGTAAAAGGGTGACTTAAACCAAATAAAAGGTGTTTTTATAAGGTTTAGAGGCTTTAAGGGAAACTAAAGGGTAAATGAGAAGGGGAAAAAGGGGATTTTTAGAGGGAAGAGGACTGATAGAAAAAAAGGGTAGAAATGATAAGATGAGGGAACGAAATACAGGTAAAATGATGGGAATAGCCTAAAAACAACTTCTTTTTAAGATGGCAGGATAACTTGGAGGATTTGTGTGAATATTTTTAGCGAATTGATAGATTTAGGATAATGAAGGCAGTGACATTTCTAGAACTCGCAATGTTTCTGCAAATATTGTTTCTAGAAATATGAGATTCTCAACTTAGTCATCTTTGGATAGGATCAAAATTATTGATGACTAACAGTGGCTCCACTTGGGGAGGGCAGCTTTCTTTTCAAGGTGTCCAGAACCTCAGTTTATGAAATCTCTGAGTTTCAGCAGATCAATGCCTTATCCATTGGGCAAATTCCTTCTTTTCTTTCTTGCTGATATTTCTTTATTTTTGATAATTTCAATCAATCTGCAATCTCTAATTTCTTTAAATTACATCTCTACCTACCTAATCCTACTTGTCCTAGCATTTTTCCTCCTCTTGAGTGCATTTGAACTAGCAAACTCTTTGACATTTTATTCTTGAAAATTGGAAATAAACTAACTATCCTATCCTTATTTCTTCCAAAAGTCCAGATTAAACTGTTGAACTCTTTTTATTCCCTACCTATGCTACTTGATTGCCAAGATTAAACTGTTTGGCAATATTGATTCTCTAGCTATTGACTTAAAAATTCAAAGCATGGTTCAAATCAGGATTAGATAGTCTGATCAACCATAGTTGTGGCATTTTGAACAAGCTGCACACAATCATTATTTTGCATAAAGTAAATTCAGAAAGACAAGGCTATGATTTGTCATTTGTAATGCATCCTTATCTATCTCTTTGGTTCTTTTTTGAGCATGTGGAACTAGTATCTTCATGTTCTCCTAATCTATTCTTCCTGACAAGTTAAGTCTGAAATAATATTATCAATCAATGTTTCTACTAACTTATCAACAAATTTTTTAAAGCATACTCAGCCATGATTAGGCTAGATGACTTAACAATATATCATTTTGAATCAGTAATGGCATTTAGACTTGCTCACTTTCAGAAAATTCTCCTTTTGGGTATGGGGTTGTACCTCTTTGAATATTTCCTCTTTTCCTTTTCTTTTCTTTTATTGTTTTTGTATTTTTCATGATTTATTTTCAACTGGGTTATGTATAATGAATAAAATCTTTGAAGCTAGGACTCTTGACGGAAGTAGTTCTTGAGCATCCTGCCATTGACAGGACCTCCAAATATTTCTTCTCCATTCAACTCTGGTAAAAATAATGCATTATGACCCTTTATAGAATGAAGATGTAGGGCCCTTTCCTTAGTTTTCAAACTTACCATGTTTACCTTTCTCTTCCCTTCTGGAATCCCACTTTAGAACTATATTTCCAACTTGGAAATAATTTTCTTTAGTCCTTTTGTCAAATAACTTCTTGATGCCTTGTTGGACTATTTGTGTTCTCTTATACACTTCCTCCCTGGACTGTTGTAAATGAATGGTCTGATTTATCCTTCTCTGCATATCATTTTCCTCAGATTGTACTTCTTGGAGGAGTTTCATGACTAGAACTCCTAGAGATGCTGGGAAGATTGCATCCATGCCATAAACCAGCTGATATGGGGAAATATTTATTGAATTCTTAGTGGTTAATCTATCAGCCCATAAAGCATGCACCAACTTACAATGCCATGATTTCTTATTTTGCTCCAACAATTTTTTGATAATATTGACAAGGCTTTTGTTGGAAGATTCAGCTAATCCATTTTCTTGGGGATAGTAGGCAGTGGAATTACCCAAGGTGATATGATATTTATAGCAGAAGTCAACCATTCTCTTAGATTTGAAGGCAACAACATTGTCTGTGATAATTTTTCTAGGGCAACCAAATCTAGATAGTGTTATCACTCAGGTTTTCCTAGAAGTTGTGTAAGAGGAAAGTATACCCGAGGTAACCACAAACCAACCTTTTAGATGCAGAATCTAGCCAATCTGCATCCAGAGAGGGCTCTCTCTTTATGATTTATCTTTGTTCTTGAGAGGTTTTAGGCTAGTTATAGATTCAAATTTTGTTTTGGGAAAATGGTGGAATCCACAAACTAAGGGCAAGGTTGAGGTTTCAATCCATTGGGCTATGGAGTTAAAGGATAAACTTTCTTTGGATTTCTATTCTACGCGCAGATGGTGATACAGGGGCAGATAGCTGAGACGAGGAACAATCCTTAGAATTTAGAGTGGATGGGATGATCTTGAAGGGATGAAAGGCAACTAAGAATCTTTCACCATATTCAAGAGAAAGAAGAAAGTGACTTCTGAAGCAAAGAGCAATGAAGGATTCTTTGTTACAGTAATCAACAATGTTTAAATCAGCAAAACATGAGCAATTAAGAATTCAGGCTTATAACTAATCCAGAAGAAAACATCAAGAATAATCACATTTGAAAACAGAGTACCATTAAGCATATTCTGTTTCAATCCTTTATGTAAACTATTCAGAAACGGATATGATAGTATAAACTATTATAAAATTCAAACACAAGGGTTGGAAAACTTATTGAACTGTATTCCAACACATGAATCCTGCAACAAGTCCAGTGCTTCAAAACGTCATCCAGTAAGCCACAAGTAAATTTGTCCAAAAGCTTTTTATTCCGAAAACCTCAATGTTACAGCAGAGTAATAAAATCCACCCTCAACTCTCTCTTTGAGGGTTTATTTATACAAAAAATAATCCTAACAATCTTACTCTATCCTAGCCAATAATCCAGGCTGACTTAAAGCATATTTACAAACAAACAAGAGACACATGGTCTCGTAAAATAGAATAATGAGTAGCGGCTGATGTGCTGTTCCTTTCTTCATGGACGTGCTAAGGATAAGTGCTTAAAATAGGGCTCTGTGCTGTCCTTTTGCGTATTCCTTTGACTTGTTGAATACTCTTTTTTCTTACGGATACTCTTTAACCTTTCATCTGATACTCTTTCATCTGCTTTTCTGTTTTTTACCATTTACTCAATAGTAAAGATAAACTTTCATCCTGAAAACATTATTTACAAAATTTCCAGCATTTCCTTCCACCACTGATCATCTGGTATCATTGTTCTTCTGAGTTTCCTTAAAGTTTCATCTGCTTCAGTAAGTTTATAAAAAGTGGGCTCGTTCGGAAATAGATACTTTAATTCATGCTCCAGATGAAATAGATTCCTCACTTTTTCATAAATACTTTTCCCGGTTAGTAATGCAGGTTCTGATGAGCTAGTAGAACCTATAGCTGTATTTTTAGCATGAGCTTTTATTCTTTTCTCATAGGTTTTCAAGTCTACTATTTGATCCTCTGTGAGCATGGGACTTGGCAATTCACTGTCCAGCAGAGCTTGAAACTTTTCTCTGAAAACGTTGATATCAACCAAAATGTCTGTACACTTTCTTTCTAGATTTTGCATGAAAGTCCTCTTGGTGAAAACTCTCTTTGCTTCCAAAACTGCACCTGTTCTGTCATCAATTCCTAACAATGCAAGCTGTTGTTTTGTTATGGAATTCAAAAATTGAATGAGCTGCTGGGCCTGCTCCGGCTTGCCTCTTATTTCATGTCTAGTTTTGTTTATTTCCTCTTGTGCTATCTTGACTAATTCATTTTTCTCAAAAATAGCTTGAATGGAAGGCCAAATACCTCTTATTAAGTCAATGATGTTGCCCCAAAGAATATCATTTATTTCGTTCAGAGGCTTTTCCAGTGAAAGATCTTTTTGCAAAGCCTCAACCAATTTCTCCAATCTTTTTATTTCCCTGAGGTTGTCAGCAACTGTCTTTTTGGATGTGTCATATTTTTCCTCCAATTTTGTTAATTGCAATTTTGTTTCCTGGAGCTCTGTGACCCTTAGCTGCAAACTCTCCATCTATTTAATTAAATCCTCAGAATTCAAATTAGAAATATTCACCTGAGATGGTTGTTCCTGCTGTCCTGTAGTTGTAGTACCTGTTGTTGAAGTCTGCTTGATAATTTCCTGTTCCTGCAATGCTTTTTCCAACTCCTTTTCTGTTTCATTTAGTCGCTCTGTCAAATTCAAGAGCAACTCCATCATTTCTTCCTGTGAATTTCCTTTTATAACTTCCTGTGTCTGAGGGTGCCTCGAGGCTGGTAGTTTCAGCTGTTTTCTGAGTGCAGCTATATCATCCTCTTTCTTTTTTACCAATGCCTCAATACCTTTAATATCTTTGGGATTGTGACCCAAACCAATGATGATCTCTTCTAGAGATTTTATTCTATTGTCCTTGGCCTGTGAGGAGGCCCTCTCAATCTTCAATTGTGCAGTAGTATTATTCAAGGAATCTTGCAGCGTTAAAGCTGCCATGGCTTTGTTGGTGAGAGTAGAATAAACCATTTCCCCTGTTTGTCTATGAAGCTCTATCTGATCCAGGGGATGGATATCTTTTGCTAAAACTTTAAAAATTGATCTGATGTAATCTGCTGCTGAAATTGGCTTTGGCACCTTTGCTTTGAAGTGGCTCATTAGCATTTTACCTTGTGAAAGATCAAATGCTGACATCAGCCTTTGCTGATTATGAGGAGACATCTTCATATACTGATCGTATACCTTCATTTTCAATGGATCATTCTTTGTTTTGATATTAATGAAGGTTTTCTTAATGTCTCCAGTATCTGTCTTTGGCGGTCTGAAAGAAGATACTTCAGTGCTTAATGGCTTTTGTATCCCTTTCTGGCTTATGTTTGTTTCACTTGCTGTACCTGTTTGCTGACTATCTTCCCTACCATCATCAAATACTTCATCTATAATCTCTACATCCGGAGGTGGATCAGACTTGTGTTTTTTAGCTTGATAAACTTGTGGGGCTCCTTTTGAAGGTGTGGTATCTGGAGCTAGCCTCTTTTTCCCTATTTCTACATTCAGTGGAGTTTGCATCTCTGGAACTTGGATTTGCTTTGCTGGTGTGTGAGAAGTCTGAGATAGTTCTGGTGCTTTGGAACTCTGTGATTTTTCTGCCATGACCAGGGTTTCAATGACCTGAACTATAGGTTCTTTTCCTTTACCCTTGGGTTCTGCTGCTACTGATGGACTATCTTCCTGTAGATCTTGTTGTAGAGTGGCTGCTGAAGATGTGCCAATGTAGGGTACCTGTTTTTAGATGGAAACTGGTTCTTTAACAGGTAATGAACAATGGCGGGGACGTTCTTCAACACGGGCGTAGCTGAATTTCGGAGTAAATTGGTGTATTTGCAGTGGAATTTGAAAATTGCAGTGGGAGCTCTGTCTCTTTCAGAAACTAAAAATAACTGAAAAAACACGAAAAATGGCTTATTTACAAGTCAAAAGGGTTTTTGTCTTTTTCGAGGTGATGACGTCATTGACGTACGGGGTGACGTAGGGAAGTGGGGCCGGCGGTATGCGGTAAGCGGTAAGCGGTGAGCCCACACTGCTTATGGACGAAGGCGGTAAAGGACGCGGGGGGAGCGATTCCATAGTTTTAACGCCACGTGGAATGCTGACTTTTCAAAAACCGCCCATCCCCCGCTGGTTAACATGCTGGCAAGGGATGGGCAGCGGGATTGATGATCACCGTTGATCAACGAACGGATGATCCAACGGCTGAAAGGGATGGGGACTTGTGCGATCTCAAAGGTGGGCCCGTCAAGGTCTAAAAAGGTTTTAATGCGTAATGTAATCATCCCGGGGAAAAGTTAATAGGCGGCAATGGTTGTTAATTAGTCCAAATGATTAATTAACCCCGTGAAAATTATGAAATGGATTGCGGTGGAGCTTGGCCAGGTGGAATGCCACGTGGAATGCTGACGGTGGCATAGACTTTCGCAAAGTTTATTGATATATTTTGGTATTAAACATACTTGTCGTATGTCTAAAGTTTTTTGTATATATTTTTATTATATGATGAATGAATTAATATAATTAATTCATCATAGGGGCGGAATTTATATATAAGGATATAGTTTTAACCAAAGGGCTTATAAAGCGGGGTGTTTATTTTAAATGTGCGGGAATATATACTTTGGTAAAACATTATAATAAAGGGTTTTGGGGATATTTATTAGAAAAGGGAGTTATATACTTAGGAAAGGGGATTTTACTAGGGATTTAATATAGTAAAATCAAATGTTAATATGAAAAAGGACAAGGAAAATCAAAACATCTTTGTACATCTAAGAAAGTGATAACTTGTGAAGTAAATTGCAACATTTTATCTTCAACACTTAAACTTAGAATAACAAGTTGTTTTGAGGAATTTTATGGAATGTTGCATCAGTTTCCTAAGTAAAATAGGATTTTACTTAGGAAAAGTTAAAGATGGAAGATAACAATGATGAATTATTTGAAGTGCTTAGGTCTTTTTTGATCATTAGGCCGAGGGTCCGGTCCCTCCAGAAGTCAAGGAAATGCCTTGAGCCCTTTTGATCTCCAAATACCTTAGTACTTTTTGGGGGAAATTAGTAAAACTCTTGAGGGGGAAAATGATGAGGGAGGTTAATGAATTTGACTTTGCTTGCTGTGATTTTCCAAAGGTATTTTCTCGTTCAAGATTTTCATGAAAGTAAATGATTAACTAACATGTAGTGTACATCTATTCACTTTATAACACTTTAAAAAAATTATCTATCCATCTTATCTACTTAATACTACCATTTTCTCTTCTTTATTAGGGTGCATTTAGACTTGCAAACCCTTATCAATCTTTTTCTTTTTTACAAGGCAAATCTATCTATTTCTACCCTTATTACATCCAAGGGCTCAGATTAAGCTGTTGAGCACCTTTTATTAACTCTACCTATCTACTTATCTGCCAAGATTAAACTGTTTGGTCAGATATTTATTCTCTAATCTACAACATGAAATTGAAATATGAGTAAGCCAAGTTTAAACAGTTTGACTTATTCATGAATTGTGGCAAAGATTTTACAAGCTGCACACAATTGCTTTATTACAAAAATGAAATAGTAGTGGCATTTGGATTTGCACACTTTCCTTGGTCTATTTTTTGTTTGGGGTTCATTTCTTTCACTTTTTTGACCATTTTATTTTTCTTACCCTTTGATTTTTTTTTTAGGGTATACCCTCTTTACATTTTTTAAATTTTTTGATTTTTTTGTTTTTTCAAGAATATGGAACACCTTTGCTCAAGAAAAAGGTTTGAACATATTCCACAGTTCAATCAAGACAATCATGAAAAATGACACCTATTGGTATAGGAGTCTAACACTGGCTCCACTTGGGGATGGCTTTTCCTTGTGAAAAGTCAAGAACAGCAGGTCAGATGCCTCAAAAATGTCTTCAGTCTGAACATGTAATCTCCTTCTTCTGGTAGCTTTATTGTATATATGATGGTACAACTTCTGAAGCTTAGGGCCTTCTCCTCGGGCTTCAACTCTAGTAAGTTACTATCCATTCAAAACTTAAAACTTTGTTTCCCAGTTGGAAATCTTCTGCATTGTTCCAATCCCAAACATGCATTTGCTGTGGTTGAAAATCTTGAATTGAATATAGTCCTTTTTCTGCAACCTGAAACCTGATTTGAAACTTAAAACAACACACAAAATTTTTCAAACCAACTTAATGAAAAACTAGCTGAAAATTGAAAACTAAAAAAAATGCTCAAAATTCTGAGCTTATTAGCACTTATCTACTTACTCTAATCTACTAAAAATCTTATTGAATCAGGTAATACAAAAATGCCAATGAAGCCAATCAAGTAGCTGTAAAAATAAATGGATAACTTGATTGCTTGTGATCAAAATTGGAAGTATGTTATGATCATGTGCCTTTATAATCAACGATAAGATATGTAAAGGCCACTTTTGATGTATTTGATCCTTATAAAGAAAACATGTTTGCAAATTTGGGCTCAAAAGATTCTCCATATAATCTGATATAGGATCAATAAAAGCATGATGTATGTTATTTACTTCTAGGCCTTCAATGACTAATTGTTCAATTGAATTATGAATATTAGACCATGAACTTATTTCTTCAGTCTTGTGCTTGAAAGAATAATCATCTTCAATATGCAAGTCAAAAGATAGTACAATTTTCTCTTGCTTTGGAGAAGGAATATTTTCAAAGAATTCTTTAGGATTTCGGAAATTGTATGACTGAATTTGAGAATGCAAAAGTTTGATTTCATTTTCATAATTTTCAGAAATTATATCAAGAAGCCATTTTTTAACTTGAGGAGAACATTTTCTTGATTTAAAAAGAAGAAAGAAATCTCTTAGAAAATCCTCATCAAACTGAAGTTTTGATAACTCATCCCTGAATTCATTTAAAATTTCATCAAATGAAAGATTTTCCACAAACCCTGTCATCCAGTATCATTATTAATGCTTTGGACTATGGATTATTTGGTTGTGGAATTTCTCTGAAACTTGAAGCTCTGGATCTCTGATCTACAGTGTCTTGATTGGAAAATGATATCAAAAGAGTCAGAAGAATGATTCTCAAATGTGCATGGAGATTTTAAATTTACAATTTTCAAAACAGATAAATTAAAAACTACTCTAAGATCTTCTCTAAAATACAATATACATTGGAAAACTCTATCAATTTAGAAAGAACATAATGTCTTGGATAACAATCCAAGTTGAAAGCCTGATCTTTCCATATTGTTCTTTGAGGTTCATTCCTCCAGTCGAGTCTTGATTCTGAAATTGATTTGGAGTTGCCAGGTGGATAATTTTAACCTTTGTGTGTCTGATCCCTGCCCACCATCATAGATCAGATCTAAACCTGTAAAACAATTCTGAAGAAAAAGTTAGTTCTTCAGGAAACCAAATTTTGAATATTTTATGATTGTTTTATTTTTTTATGAATTTTCAAAACAACTTCTATGATTTCTTTAAGAAATTTAAGATTTTTAATTAAAATTTTCTCAAAGATTTATTGAACTAGAGAGTCTGATTAAACATTTTGAAACTAAGGTTCAGTATATAAGCTAAATCAGAGATAGACTGAAGCAACATTTATTTACTTTTGCAATTGCAGAGCAAAAGCAATTTCAAAGGCTACCTGGCTGATCTTCAGACTCTGTCTATAGCTTATAAGTGAACAATATTAACAAATAAAAATGATTCAGATCCCCAGTGGAGTCGCCACTATGTTATCACTCAGGTTTTCCTAGAAGTTGTGTAAGAGGAAAGTATACCCGAGGTAACCACAAACCAACCTTTTAGATGCAGAATCTAGCCAATCTGCATCTAGAGAGGGCTCTCTCTTTATGATTTATCTTTGTTCTTTTAAGGTTTTAGGTTAGTTATAGATTCAAAGTTTGTTTTGGGAAAATGGTGGAATCCACAAACTAAGGGCAAGGTTGAGAGCTTTCAGTCCATTGGGCTATGGAGTCAAAGGATGGCTTTACTGGATTTCTATTCTACGCACAAGATGGTATTACAGGGCAAGATAGCTAGACAGAGAACAATCCTTAAAATTTAAAGTGGATGGGATGATCTTGAAGGGATGAAAGGCAACTAAGAATCTTTCACCATATTCAAGAGAAAGAAGAGAAATGACTACAAGCAAAGAGCAATGAAGGGTTATTTGTTATAGTAATCAACAATGATTAAATTAGCGAAGCAGGAGCATTTAAGAATTCATGCTTATAACTAATTCAGAAGAAAACATCAAGAATAATTACATTTGAAAACAGAGTACAATTAAGCAAATTCTGTTTCAATCCTTTATGTAAACTATTCAGAAACGGATATGATGATAGTATAAACTAATATAAAATTTCAAACACAAGGGTTGGAAAACTTATTGAACTGTAGTCCAACACATGAATCCTGCAACAAGTCCAGTGCTTCAAAACGTCATCCAGTAAGCCACAAGTAAATTTGTCCAAAAGCTTTTTATTCCAAAAACCTCAATGTTACAGCAGAGTAATAGAATCCACCCTCAACTCTCTCTTTGAGGGTTTATTTATACAAAAAATAATCCTAACAATCTTACTCTATCCTAGCCAATAATACAGGCTGACTTAAAGCATATTTACAAACAAACAAGAGACACATGGTCTCGTAAATAGAATAATGAGTAACGGCTGATGTGTTGTTCCTTTCTTCATGGACGTGCTAAGGATAAGTGCTTAAAATAGGGCTCTGTGCTATCCTTTGCGTATTCCTTTGACTTGTTGAATACTCTTTCTTCTCACGGATACTCTTTAACCTTTCATCTGATACTCTTTCATCTGCTTTTCTGTTTTTTTTACCATTTACTCAATAGTGAAGATAAACTTTCATTCTGAAAACATTTTTTACAAAACTTCCAGCATTTCCTTCCACCACTGATCATCTGGTATCATTGTTCTTCTGAGTTTCCTTAAAGTTTCATCTGCTTCAGTAAGTTTATAAAAAGTGGGCTCGTTCGGAAATAGATACTTTAGTTCATGCTCCAGATGAAATAAATTCCTCACTTTTTCATAAATACTTTTCCTGGTTGGTAATGCAGGTTCTGATGAGCTAGTAGAACCTATAGCTGTATTTTTAGCATGAGCTTTTATTCTTTTCTCATAGGTTTCCAAGTCTACTATTTGATCCTCTGTGAGCATGGGACTTGGCAATTCACTGTCCAGCAAAGCTTGAAACTTCTCTCTGAACACGTTGATATCAACCAAAATGTTAGTACACTTTCTTTCTAGATTTTGCATGAAAGTCCTCTTGGTGAAAACTCTCTTTGCTTCCAAAACTGCACCTGTTCTGTCATCAATTCCTAACAATGCAAGCTGTTGTTTTGTTCTGGAATTCAAAAATTGAATGAGCTGCTGGGCCTGCTCTGGCTTGCCTCTTATTTCATGTCTAGTTTTGTTTATTTCCTCTTGTGCTATCTTGACTAATTCATTTTGCTCAAAAATAGCTTGAATGGAAGGCCAAATACCTCTTATTAAGTCAATGATGTTGCCCCAAAGAATATCATTTATTTCGTTCAGAGGCTTTTCCAGTGAAAGATCTTTTTGCAAAGCCTCAACCAATTTCTCCAATCTTTTTATTTCCCCGAGGTTGTCAGCAGCTGTCTTTTTGGATGTGTCATATTTTCCCTCCAATTTTGTTAATTGTAATTTTGTTTCTTGGAGTTCTGTGACCTTTAGCTGCAAACTCTCCATTTGTTTAATTAAATCCTCAGAATTCAAATTAGAAATGTTCACCTGAGATGGTTGTTCCTGCTGTCCTGTAGCTGTTGTTGAAGTCTGCTTGATATTTTTCTGTTCCTGCAATGCTTTTTCCAACTCCTTCTCTGTTTCATTTAGTCGCTCTGTCAAATTCAAAAGCAACTCCATCATTTCTTCTTGTGAATTTCCTTTTATAACTTCCTGTGTCTGAGGGTGCCTCGAGGCTGGTAATTTCAGCTGTTTTCTGAGTGCAGCTATATCATCCTCTTTCTTTTTACCAATGCCTCAATACCTTTAATGTCTTTGGGATTGTGACCCAAACCAATGATGATCTCTTCTAGAGATTTTATTCTATTGTCCTTGGCCTGTGAGGAGGCCCTCTCAATCTTTAATTGTGCAGTAGTATTATTCAAGGAATCTTGCAGTGTTAAAGCTGCCATGGCTTTGTTGGTGAGAGTAGAATAAACCATTTCCCCCGTTTGTCTATGAAGCTCTATCTGATCCAAGGGATGGATATCTTTTGCTAAAACTTCAAAATTTGTTCTGATGTAATCTGTTGCTGAAGTTGGCTTTGGCACCTTTGCTTTGAAGTGGCTCATTTGCATTTTACCTTGTGAAAGATCAAATGCTGACATCAACCTTTGCTGATTGTGAGGAGTCATCTTCATATACTGATCGTATACCTTCATTTTCAATGGTTCATTCTTTGTTTTGATATTAATGAAGGTTTTCTTAATGTCTCCAGTATCTGTCTTTGGCGGTCTGAAAGAAGATACTTCAGTGCTTAATTGCTTTTGTATCCCTTTCTGGTTTATGTTTGTTTCACTTGATGTACCTGTTTGCTGACTGTCTTCTCTACCATCATCAAATACTTCATCTATAATTTCTACATCTGGAGGTGGATCAGACTTGTGTTTTTTAGCTTGATAAACTTGTGGGGCTCCTTTTGAAGGTGTGGTATCTGGAGCTGGCCTCTTTTTCCCTATTTCCACATTCAGTGGAGTTTGCATCTCTGGAACTTGGATTTGCTTTGTTGGTGTTTGAGAAGCCTGAGATTGTTCTGGTGCTTTGGAACTCTGTGATTTTTCTGCCATTACCAGGGTTTCAATGACCTGAACTATAGGTTCTTTTCCTTTACCCTTGGGCTCTGCTGCTACTGATGGACTATCTTCCTGTAGAGCTTGTTGTAGAGTGGCTGCTGAAGATGTGCCAATGTAGGGTACCTGTTTTTAGATGGAAACTGGTTCTTTAATAGGTAATGAACAATGGCGGGGACATTCTTCAACACGGGCGCAGCTGAATTTCGGAGTAAATTGGTGTATTTGCAGTGGAATTTGAAAATTGCAGCGGGAGCTCTGTCTCTTTCAGAAACTAAAAATAACCGAAAAAACACGAAAATGGCTTATTTACAAGTCAAAAGGGTTTTTGTCTTTTTCGAGGTGATGACGTCATTTGACGTACGGGGTGACGTAGGGAAGTGGGGCCGGCGGTATGCGGTAAGCGGTAAGCGGTGAGCCCGCACCGCTTATGGACGAAGGCGGTAAAAGACGCGGGGGGAGCGATTCCACAGTTTTAACGCCACGTGGAATGCTGACTTTTCAAAAACCGCCCATCCCCCGCTGGTTAACATGCTGGCAAGGGATGGGCAGCGGGATTGATGATCACCGTTGATCAACGAACGGATGATCCAACGGCTGAAAGGGATGGGGACTTGTGCGATTTCAGAGGTGGGCCCGTCAAGGTTTAAAAAGGTTTTAATGCGTAATGTAATCATCCCGGGGAAAAGTTAATAGGCGGAAATGGTTGTTAATTAGTCCAAATGATTAATTAACCCCGTGAAATTATGAAATGGATTGCGGCGGAGCTTGGCCAGGTGGAATGCCACGTGGAATGCTGACGGTGGCATAGACTTTCGCAAAGTTTATTGATATGTTTTGGTATTAAACATACTTGTCGTATGTCTAAAGTTTTTGTATATATTTTTATTATATGATGAATGAATTAATATAATTAATTCATCATAGGGGCGGAATTTATATATAAGGCTATAGTTTTAACCAAAGGGCTTATAAAGCGGGGTGTTTATTTTAAATGTGCGGGAATATATACTTTGGTAAAACATTATAATAAAGGGGTTTGGGGATATTTATTAGAAAAGGGAGTTATATACTTAGGAAAAGGGATTTTACTAGGGATTTAATATAGTAAAATCAAATGTTAATATGAAAAAGGACTAGGAAAATCAAAACATCTTTGTACATCTAAGAAAGTGATAACTTATGAAGTAAATTGCAACATTTTATCTTCAACACTTAAACTTAGAATAACAAGTTGTTTTGAGGAATTTTATGGAATATTGCATCAGTCTTCTAAGTAAAATAGGATTTTACTTAGGAGAAAGTTAAAGATGGAAGATAATCAATGATGGATTATTTCAAGTGCTTAGGTCTTTTTGATCATTAGGCCGAGGGTCCGGTCCCTCCAGAAGTCAAGGAAATGCCTTGAGCCCCTTTGATCTCCAATTACCTTAGTACTTTTGGGGAAATTAGTAAAACTCTTGAGGGGGGAAAATGATGGGGGAGGTTAAATGAATTTGACTTTGCTTGCTGTGATTTTCCAGTGTATTTTCTGCTTCAGTACTTTTGATGAAAGTAAATGATTAACCAACATGTAGCAGCACCATTCATCAGATAACACTTTGCAGCACCATCTACCTACCCTATCTACTTAACACTACCATTTTGTCTTCTTTATTAGGGTGCATTTAGACTTGCAAACCCTTTTCAATCTTTTCTTTTTACAAGGCAAATCTATCTAATTCTACCCTTATTACATCCAAGGGCTCAGATTAAACTGTTGAGCACCTTTTATTAACTCTACCTATCTACTTATCTGCCAAGATTAAACTGTTTGGTCAGATCTTTATTTTCTAATCTACAACATGAATTTGAAATATGAGTAAGCCAAGTTTAAACAGTTTGACTTATTCATGAATTGTGGCAAAGGTTTGACAAGTTGCACACAATTTCTTTATTACAGAAGATGAAATAGTAGTGGCATTTGGATTTGCACACTTTCCTTGGTCTATTTTTGCTTGGGGTTCATTTTTTCACTTCTTTTTGACCACTTTATTTTTCTTACCCTTTGATTTTTCTTTTTAGGGTATACCCTCTTTACATTTTTTAAATTTTTTGATTTTTTGGTTTTTCAAGAATATGGAACACCTTTGCTCAAGAAAAAGGTTTGAACATATTCCATAGTTCAATCAAGACAATCATGAAAAATGACACCTATTGGTATAGGAGTCTAACAGATAGTATGTTGGTTTCAAGGAACTTGATAATAACAGAGTTAGTAGCATTCCTAGAAGGTATGGCTTCTATCCATTTGGTAAAATAGTCAGTGGCAGTGAGGATCCACTTATGTTGGGCTAATGATGATGGGTGAATTTCCAAAATGAAGTCCAAGCCCCATTGTTTAAAGGGAGCCTCAACACTGATGGGATGTAAGGTAGAGGTAGGAATTTTTTCTTGCCATAAAAAATTTGACACTTATGGCAAGACATGATAAGTTTTTGAGTATCTGCGAAAAGGGTGGGCCAATAGTAACCAGATCTAAGGATTTTATTCACTGTGATTTTTCCTGCATCAATCTCAAGAAAACATTTAAGCAATATTCCAATAGCATTCTTCCAGTATAAAACCCCATCTAATATGCAATAATTTAAAGCCTTCTATTTTAAAAATCTAGCTTTAGTCTTAGACAGAGATAAAGCAACACGTATATGATATCAGCATACCAAGGTGAATTCACAAAAGTTTCTTCAATGAATGGAGCTGTGAATTCTTCTATTTCTTCTAAAGTATCAACAATATTCATATCTAGTGCTTGGAAGTTTGACTTAGCCATGAGTTTTGCTAATTCCTGACCTTTGATTAATTTGGTATGCCTGATTTCTAAGTCATATTGTATAATAATAGAAATCCATTTTCCCCTTTTACCATTAGGGTCCTGACGTAGAATTTCCTTGACAGCAGTGTGTGGGACAAAAGCAATGATGTGAGAATATAAAATGTAGACTCTAAAGTCTTTCAATGCTTTTACCAAGGCTAAGGCTTGTTTCTCCATGATGTTATATTTGAGTGGAGAATATCTTAAGGCCCTAATAAAAAAGGATATTGGTTGTTACTGCCCCATGATGTTCTTTTGCAGCAATATTGCAACTATTATATGTTCAGATGCAAAAGAAAAGATGTAGAAATCTTTGGTGAAATCAGGACTGATAAGAACCGTGTTTGAGTAAGAGCTTGTTACACTAGTTCAAATGATTGTTTAGCTTGTATTGTCCATTTAACACCTATCTCTTTCTTTAGCATGTTTGTGATATTTCTTAATAGCTCAACAAGGTTGGGAATGAACCTCCTTAAAAAATTTATCTTCCCAATGAAAGATTGCAATTCTTTGAGGTTTCTAGGATGGTTGATTTTCAATATGCCATCAATCTTTTTAGGGTCTACCTTGATTCCCTTTTCAGAAATTATGTGACCAAGAAGCTTTCCTTCTTGGAGACCAAAGAGTGTCTTTTTTCGATTCGAAGGTAAGCCATATTTACTGCATTTCTCAAAAACTTTTATTAGGTGTATTAGGTGTTCTTCATATGTTTTGGAATAGACAATTATGTCATCTAGGTAAATGATTATAAAATAGCCTATGTCTTCTGAGAAGGCTATCTCCATGGCCCTATGGAAGGTGGCCCTTGAATTCATCAAACCAAATGGAATTTTGACATACATGAATGTACCCCAAGGTGTAGTGAAAGCAGTTTTATGTTGATCACTTGGGAGTACTAACACTTGATTGTAATCTGAGAAACCATCCAACAATGATATTCTTTTAGACCCAACTACCCTTTGAAGTATGTGATCCATTTTTGGCAAGGGATAGTTATCTTTTAGGGAGGCTCTATTTAGATTTACGAATTCAATGCAAAGCCTGATTTCCCCAGTCTTCTTCCTAACAGATACTAGGTTGGAAACCCATTTTGAGTATCTGAGGGGAACTATGATCCCAACATCATACATTTTCTTGATTTCTTTCTCAAATAAAGGCAATAAAATAGGGTTTATCCTTCTTAGTTTTTGTTTGAAAGGTTTCTGATTTTTCTTAAGAGGAATTTTGTGTTGAATGATGCTAGTATCATATGACTTCAGATCCTTGTATCCCCATGCAAACACATCTCCAAACTCTTTGAAAATTTCTATGTATTGCTGCTTGATATGAGCTGGAAGAGTGCTGGATAGCTTGATCATTTTGGGTTCTGTTAAGCTGCCTATGTTATGCTCTTCTATATTTGTTTCTATAGGCTCGATTCTAGGTTCTTTGGCTACATCATTAAAATCAAAGAGTTGTTCTAATGGTGTAAGGCCTCTTGGAATTGTATCATTTTTACATTGTAAAATTTCCAGGTATTTTTGATCTGTATTGTAAAATATTTTTTCTTTGAGAAAATGTTCAAATTGGTTTATATTAGCAGAAGAGGACAGTTTTGTTTCAGGGAGTTGTTCATTATTTAAACAGTTTTCTTCATGGCTAGTGTTTGATGTTGGTATGGAAAAATCATTTTTTGATTGTAGAAAATCATCTATGTGTTTGTCACCTTCAAACACTTGCCAATAATCTTCATTATCAAGTATTGCAGGCCTGTTTTTTACCTTTACATTGAATTTTTCATTTAACTATGGTATTTGGAAATTACTAGCAGTAAAGGCAAGTTCATTTGCTAGAGGATTTTGAGCTCTTGGGATGAAAATAAGTTCATGTTTTTCAAAAAAAAATAGGAGATTAAGGGCAACATTTCTATATTCTCTTAATATTTGGTTTTTGGCTGAATACTCCCCTTTTATTTTCTTAATTATTAGCTCAGAATCTCCTTGGACTGATATTTTCTTAGCTCCTAAATCTTTGAGCAAATGTAGTCCAAGGAGGAGGGCTTCATATTCAGCAATGTTATTGGTGCATGGAAAATCTAGTTTATAGGAATGCCCTTTGTTTGTATTATGTATCCATACACCAACCCCTAAATATGGTTTGCTATAAGAGCCATCAAAGCTCATTTTCCAAGGTGTTTCAATCTCATTTTCATGTCCTTTCTGTTGTTCAAGGCTGCTAGAGTTTGAGTTATTTTCTACTTGAGTTGAGGACAGATTTGACTGTTCTGGTGAACTGAATTTTTTCATGTTTTCCCTTTCTTGTTGGTTGATTTCATCTTCATTATATAAGATAAAGGAATCTAAATCTGAATGAATGGAGTAGACATGAGTGTTGTTGGGCCTATCTATGTTTCTCACTATGTATTTCATATGAGACTCCTTGTATAGTCTTCTGGTTTGGTTAAACACTGGGATGGTGGCATAGGACATGTCCATTTGAAGGCTCCCCTGAAGTTTGGATCCCCATGATCTAGATAGAAGCATGCCATACTTTGGGGGAATGTCAGCTACTATTATGTCCATAACTAGACCTTTGGCAGGAATTTGGGCCAAGTTGACAGATAAATATTTGATTAGGCCCAAGCATTTGACCCTACTTGAGTCAAAGGAATACAGGTCCTTATTAGGTTTAGTAATTTCTAGGCCTAGGATTTCCATTACTACTTTGGGCATAAGGTTATGAGAAGCACCTGAGTCTAGCATGGCATTGTGCAAGATTTTTTTATGTATGTTCAAGCTGACATAGAAGGGAGGGACAACCCCTTCTTGGTAGTTTCCTTAAACTTCAGGACCAAACAACAATTCTGGTTTATCATCTGTTAAGTTCAAAGTATCAGTGTCACTACCTATATTCAAAGCTTTCAAAACTTGATTTTTGTATACATCCTAAGTTACCAGTTCAACTAGGGGTATGCTAATTTTGATTTTGGAAATTTCATCCTCAACGCTGAAAGGAACCATTGTTTTTTAGATGTTTACATCTGTTTTTTCATTTACAATTCTTTCAGCAATTCTGATTTGCTGAATTTTATTTGGACTATTATTTAGGATAGATTTGTTAGGGCCACTAGCAGAGGTACTATGACAGCTTTGTTCAACACTTTGCTGGTTTTTTTTGTCTTTATTTAGATCAATTTTCTTGGCCATAGTGTTGGTGTTACTTGCTATCTTTTTAGGCTTATTTTCTGAAGTTTTCCTAATAGAAGTACTAGTTTTTTTGTCATTGGAAATCTATGTGCTTCCTTTTCTTCTAAGATTATATTGTTTGTGTACCTCTATTAATGCATTTTCAAACCCCAACTTGTAATCTTCAGAATCCTCATGGTTGTTTTCAGTTTGTTCTGAGGAGAAGAATCCGTGTTCTTCTTCAGTGAGAAAGACATCTGTCTCACTGTTAGATCCTATCAAGTTTACATGATTTTCTTCCAACCTTTCAGTTTCCCTTTCCTCCTCTTGATCTACATAATTTTGTTGGAAGGGGTGCCTAATTTGTTGGTCATTATCTCTTTGCCTATCTTGATTAGGATCTTTTCTAAGATTTGGATTTCTATTTCTACTTTGGGGATTGGTTTGATTCTCTCTAGGAGGCACTCTATCATTCAGATTTATCTTTTCAAGCATTCTCTCCATTACCTTTACTAAGTTGTCAATTTTGGCATTGGATGATGAGGTTGATGCCATTGTGTCATCCCTGTATGTAACTCTTTTCTCTACTTTTAACCTAGCTCTTTTCCCAATCAGATTTGCTTCTACACTTAAGGCTCCCCTCTGCATATCTTCTAAAGTCAAGGGGTCTCTTTCTCTTAGCTGGTTGGCCATTTCTAGATCAAAGCCTTCTAGAAATTTAGCTAAGGCTAGTCCTAGTGGTGGTTTCATGTTTGGGGGAAGAGCATTATACACACTATTGAATCTAGTGCAATAATCTTGGACACTTTCCCCAGTGTTTCTCTTGAGGTTATTATAGTCTGACAATGTTTGGAGAGGGTACTTTTTAATTTACCATTTGTTTGTGAATGTTTGATATAAATAAGGGAGATCATTTATGCTGTGAGAAGTTAAGCCTTTGAACCATTTTTTGGCTTCTCCTCCTAAACTTTGAGCAAAAATTATCGTCTTAATGGTCTCTTATTCTATTTCCATATAATCAAAAGCATCATCCATCTTACCTACATGTTGCTGAGCAGTAGTAGGTTCATTTCCAGTGAAATGGAGAATTTTGGATTGATATTCATTTGGTAGAGGAACCAGAGGTTGTGGTAACACTATAGGGGCATACCATGCTTCCATGGTAGGAAAAAGTGGGGGATTTACAAGAGTGAAAGTGGGTTGAGCTGGAGTGTTCTGAACAGTGTATGTGTGGACAGGAGTGGAAGAAACACTTGGTCCAACAAGCTGATGATGAGTAGATCTGTTATGGAAGGAGCTGAAGTGATGGAGAAGCTGAGAATCAGGTGGAGTAGAAGGTGAGGCTTATCTGCTAAAGCTCTATTGCAAATCTATGGTTTCAAAGTCAGCTTGTTTAAATCACACTGAGACTTATTTCTAAATAGGTTCTTTGTATGAGGTAAGTCAAAGTGAGGATCTTTAAAGACCGTGAGATTTTTAGGGATAGATCTTGTTCTTGGGATGGTCTTATCAGTAGTTGATTTTTCAGATATAGAATTTTGCCACAAAATCCTTTCTAGATTATCAACTATGGTGGGAAGGTTAGGATCTGGATGGGATCTAATATTGACCCTATGTGAAGCCAGCTTTCAGTTTTCAAAATTTAGAGAGACTAAGGTTTTTAGGACTGTTTTTCAAAAATTTTCCTCTCACAGTAATTTCTATAATAGGGGACTAGGTTTCTAAACCTTCTCAGGGCTGGTTAACACAGTCCTAAAGAAATCTGAAGATCTAGAGGGGTAATAGGCTTACTGGGGCTAGTGGAGTCGCCAGGTGGAAATTTTTAGCTTTTCTGAAAGTAAAATGTTTTATGGTCCACCACCAATGATTATTTTAAAGACCAATCTAAAATGTTTTGGGTTTTATGAGTTTTTTGTGGTTCTATGGTTGTGAGAGTGTCCTATACCTTATTCAACACTTAGCTAAGGTGGTGAAACAAACAAAGTCTACTCTATGGATTACTAGCTGATTTCTTCAAGGTTTGATAAGGGTCTCTTAGAATCCTAAGGGTTACTTAGATTGCCACTGATTTAGAAAAGTCCTATCATGATCACCATTATGTTGGTAGTGCTTGAAGAAAGCTATAGTTCACTTGGATGAATATTGAGCATCTTATTTAGGGACTTTTACTCAAAAAGGGGTCCCACCATGATCGCCATTATGTTGGTGTCCTGTGATTTGGCAGATTGGTATACCAAGTGACAAGGCAACATCAAAACCAATCTTTAGAGCTCTAGGACCTAGCCTTCCTAGTATCAGAGAGGGTTCTCTCAATTGTTTGCAAAGATGTGAGGTTATTTGCTTTTAAGGGTTGATTTTAGGCTAGTTATGAAGCACGAGTTTGTTTGATTGTTTGGTTGGACATGATGATCTAGACAGCATAGATAGAAAAGGGAAATATCTAAGTCATTGAGCAATGGAGTCAAGTGGAAGTTGTAACAAGTTTGTAAATAGGTCAGGGGTATCAAAGGACAAATCTAACTTGGCTAGTGGATCTACAAGGTCTTTCAGGTGAAATGAAATGAAAATCAATGGTTTAGAATGAAAAGTAGAACTAAGGGCAGTTAAGAATCCTTAATTATATGTACCTCTCAACAAAAGGACTTAAAACATTATCGGAACATAAAGAGGCATTCCATAGATAGGGCTAACCATAAATTCTAGAAGCCACACTTCAGAAAATAATAATTTCAAGACAAACTTCTCCAATGAAATATAGAAGGCGAGAAACTCATTTAACTTCTAGTGATTTCACCTTCAAGGATAAGAAAACATTTAATATTTCACACATAACTGCACTCATAGAAGAGGGAACTCCTAGACATCTTAGATTACATCTATAAAGACCTTCAAAACAATTATTTAAGCAAGTACAAAGGGTATGATCGAAACAAAACCTCTTTGGAAAACTTTACACAATGGTACTTTAAAGGGAGACTTCAGAAACAATTTTTAAGTGGCAGCAAGTAGAGAAAACCATAAATCATTATTGAGACCAACTACATTGAACTATTTAAGAAATAAACAAGCATATGTGTTCTAGAGAGCAATTAAGAATTCTCTAGAATATCTTAGTAGCAGAAAACATTAAGACAGTGAAGAGTAAACAGAACTAAGGTTCTTTCAAAATACATTTCTTAGCCTAAAATTTTTACTCTACTGCAAAAGAGAATGGTGAAACATAATGGAACAGGAAATCAAAATAACAGATTTAGATTATTTCACCAAAAACCAAGCTCAGGGATCCAACGATAGAGCTTTCTCCATCTACAAATGGGTCAAGACATCCACAAGTCCTAAAACATCAATTTCCTTTCAACTTCAGCAGAACTGTGTATTACTCCAAAGAGTCGCCAAATGCCAACAATACAATGAGTTCAAATGCAGTATTTATGCTGCAAATGAGGAGGTGGAACTGATCTAGGGTTTGAGAGTCATTAACTATAGAGTAAATGCATTCCTAACCTTGAAAACCATGCAAGGCATAAGGTAGGAAGATATTCAACTACTTCTTCGTTTTAATAACTCTGTCTTAACTTCTGATAGAAAGATAGGAGGAAAGATTGACTTTCAAGGCTTATCCTCATTTTTACAATAATTGTCCTGACAATTTAAAATATTTTCTTTAGTGTAATAACTGTTGGTTTGTATTTGTAGGTAAAAAGTAGGCCAAGGTGTCAGTTAGATATTTCTGAGTTTTGAGTGAAATAACTGCTCTTTGTTGATGTATTCAAGAATGTTTTTAGCCTATCTTTCCTTAACTTAGTCATTTAAACTGTGTTTAAGGCCTGATTTTGCTTTAGCCTTCATAACTCATCATGCTGCTTTTAACATTTCTCGGACTTCTTTAAACTTTAGTTCATTTATTTTTAACTGTGTTTTTAACCTTTAATCTTCATTTAAGCCTTTAACCATTGTCTTCTTTTCTTGCACATGTGTCTTCTATTGTTTCGCTGGAGGGTTTCAAAAAAGGGATCAATGCTCATAAGGCATTGATCGATAATGGATTTTTGAACCCTGGATCCCTTTCTTTTTGACCAATAAGCCCTTTTGGATCGTCATCCAGGGCCCATCACTGTGAACTTGACTGTGGGATGGCCCTTTGACTTAGGGCCACCATTAAACCTACAGGAAGAAACAAAAACATGTTAACATAAAACCTGCATGCGAGGGAAAACTACTTCAGAGGCTCGGGATGGATTATGGAGTAATTTGTAGAGGAAGGAGAATGCGTGGTGGAGGGATTTTCATGGTGGAATGATGCAGACGGATGAAAATTTTAGAAGACAGGGCGTGAAATTGCAACTGTGGTTCTGAGGAAAAACTGGGGTGGTTTTTGCGCAATGGTTAGGTGGTAAGTGGTTTCGGTTCTTTCGAATGCGATACCACATAGGCGCTGACATGTGTCCTTACCTAAACTACTGATTTCGTGTTAAAAATGGGGTTTAAGTTGTTTCGATGGATCGGGTGCGAAAATGGATGTGAGCCGTCAGATCTGGGGGATCCAGATCTATGGTGGAGGGTGAACGCGACGGGGAAGATGCATGGTAGTGGGACCAGGTGCTAAGGTCACCAAAGGTGTCTTGTAGTAGATATTTTACTAGGCAGGGTTTGAAAGTTTGGGGATCACGATGGAAATTGGATCGAAGGCGATCAACGACGGAGATTGCTCCAAGGAAGAAACGGCAAGGGAATGGTCAAGAGGAAGGATAAGGGGCGGGAGCATTATATTCGTTAGATCTGTGTGATTGACGGTCGGGATGAGCTGGGAAGGTTGAAGCGGGGTAAAGGAAAAAGGGAAGGGGACTGGGGAGATAGGCAAGGAATCGGTCCTGTGCGGAGTGGATAGGAATGGGGGCTTGGGAGATAAAAGGGTCGATGAGAAGGGAGGTGGTCATGGCCCTATAAGCCTTAAGGCCTTAATATTATCAATATGAGCGGAGTTAGGCTAAAAAGATAATTTTGAGCCTTTTTGAGGGTTTCGGTAAGGTGTAAAAAGGTGACTTAAACCAAATAAAAGGTGTTTTTATAAGGTTTAGAGGCTTTTTAGGGAAAATGTAGGGTAAATGAGAAGGGGAAAAAGGGGATTTTCAGAGGGAAAAGGACTGATAGAAAACAAGGGTAGAAATGATAAGATGAGGGAATGAAATATAGGTAAAGTGATGGGAATAGCCTAAAAACAACTTCTTCTTAATATGGCAGGATAACTTGGAGGATTTGGGTGAATATTTTTAGGGAATTGATAGCTAAATTATTTTCTTCCTCAGGGTGCGGAAACCTGGTTCCATCACCCCCCCATACTGCTTTGGGTGAGACTTTGATCTGCGCAAGTAGGTCATTGCCAAAAGGGCCAGTAGTTGGAGAGTTTATTAGTTGCACGCTAAACTTTGAACCTAGGTCAGGACCCCTCAAGCCAACATCAACCAAATAGAGAAAGAAAATTAATAAATTCAAATAGAAATAATTTCAAGTACAACAATCCATTTTCTCCCATATTTGGGGATATTGAATGTTATGATTTTCATAGTTAAGGACATAAAGTGGTTGAGTGTAGAACTAACAATTTCATATGGGATCCTCATATTAACTAAACATAAGAAGAAACAAATACATGGTGAAAGAAAAAGGAAGAAATTAAATAAGGATGTGGGGTTATCTTGTATGCCAAAAATGTTGGAAGTCATTAGTATGTGGGCAATGGATGTTCTAGGCATGTGATTAGTGATAGAAGAAAAATTGTGTCACTAAATGAAAAAAAGGCAAGAATTGTCATTTTTGGGAATGATTCCCCAAGCAACATCAAGCGAAAAGGAACATTGAGCCTAGACAATGGAAGATTTAAATCTCATAATGTTCTCTTTGTAGATGGGCTCAAGCATAATCTATTCAGTATAAGTCAAATACGTGACTAAGGGTATGATGATACCTTTTGCTCCAAAGGTTGTGAGATAAAGTTGGAAAACACAAGGAAGATAATAGAAAAGAGTGTGAGAAACTTGAATAATGTTTACATACTCATGTAAACATGTTGATGAGAGTTTTTTGTGGTACAAATATTGATACATCTGAATTTTTTACCATATTATGAAGCTTATAAAAAGGAAGTTGTTTTAGACTTGCCAAAAATTTCTAAGTCAAGCAACAAAATCTATAAATCATGTGAAATTGGCAAACAAATACAGGTTCCCTTTAAGACCAAACAAATTCACCCACCAAGCCTCTACAACTAGTTTGTGACATATTTATGTGGTACCATAAGAACTGACACTCCAAGTAGTGAGCGATACTTCATGTTGATTATTGATGATTATATCAGACTTACTTTGGTTTCAATTTGCAAGGAGAAATATGAATCATTTGAAATGTTCAAGAATTAAAATCTACGGCTAAGAACCAAACTAATTTCAAACTAAATTATGTAAGGTCTGATTGGGGTGGGGAGTTCCCTTCAAATAAGTTTAATCACTTTTTTGAAGAACATGGCACAAGAAGTCACTTCATTATCGCTAACACCCCTCAAAAAAATTGTGTGGTTGAAAGAAAAAATAGATCAGTGCAACAATTGGTAAGAGAAATGATGGATGAAATAAATCTGCCAGAAACAATTTTAAAAAATGTTGTTCTAAAACAATACACCTTTTAAATAAAGCTCACTTTATACCAAATAGTGACAAGACTCCATACAAGTTGTGGTATAGAAAACTAGACACAATAAAGAACTTCAAAGTCTTTTTCAGCAAGTGTTATATCAAGAATGATGATGACACTATTAGTAAGTTCAATTCAAGGGTTGATGAACGAATATTTTTGGGATATTATAATAAGAGAAATGGTTATAGATGCTACAAAAAAAATCACATGGAAAATAATTGACTACATTGACGTAAAGGTGGATGAGGATTTACCTCTTAAAAGAAAGGAACCAAAATTTATTAGTCCATATGATCATACGAGTAGTGAAGATGAAGCATAATAGCTTGAATAATAAAGAGAAGAGGAACATCACAGGCATAATTCTCTCATTCAAAAACTCCCTTAAGGTACATACAAAAGCATTATCCTGCAAATCACTTTATTGGTGATAAGGTAGTATGGGGTCAAACTTGAATAATATTAATGAATACCTCTAGCTAATCACACATTGTTATGTTGTTCTTGATTGAACTAAAATATTTTTCTCAGGAAAGTGTCACTAGATCTTTTTCCACTCTATTTTATCACATGCTCTTGATTGGCCTAGGAAAATCCCTTTTCCTTTGCAGACTTGTCCTCATATTAAAAAATAAAATTTTAAAATATATCTGTTCTATTCCAAAAACAAAATAGCCTATGTATGAAAATATTATGAAATAATCCAAGGTACATATTTTTAAAATTATATATATATATATATATATATATATATATATATATATATATATATATATATATATATATATATATATATATATATATATATATATATATATATATATATATATGCTAGACCGAAAACCAACCTACAAGAGCTTGCGACCTAAATGAATTAACTAGTTTTTGGTGCTATAAATACATGCTACAGGTTAGATGAAATGGAATCCTTTGATCTGAATGGAATGTATTAGTTTTTTTGTGCTAAGTATCCAAACAGTAATTAAATTGTGTGCATAAGGTTTATTGAAGTTTACAGGTGAAACAAATGATTTTATCTTAGTTAAAAAGATTTTTGTGTGAGGTTAGAGCATGTAAATTTCTTGTAAAACATTGTGCAGTAGTAAATAATAGAGAATTAAACATCACATGTAATAGTACTCAACAAATTTGATGAAGCCGTTCACCCCTCCTGGGATCCATCTGTTGGTCCAGCTCCCAATAAAATGTCCCTCATATCTTATTGCTAAAAAATGGTAAGTACATGTGAATAAAAGACTCAAATGGATATGCTCTCTGTAAAAAAGCTTCAAAATACTTGAATTAGCCAGGAATGACTATTCATTTGCAGGAAACGGAGAATGGATGCCCAAGACACTGAAAACACCCTAGTGGGCCTGATGGCTCCTTGACCTCTCCTGAAGCTAAACCTGCACAAGATGACCTATGATGGCTCTAAAACCTCTGATAATGTGTTCATAATGTCGAAATTAGTCTAAGTAGACTCTTATTTCACCAAAATTGGTCGAAAATTGATTTCTCCATGCATTTTTCCCAATGACACCTAGGAAAAGTCCACTAAATGTGGAGACTGTCAGTTAACTAGAGATAAATTTAATGCAAACCCAAAATTTAGGGAATGTGCTCCAAAATTGTCGGTGGTCAGGTGCTGGCATTAAATGTAATGGCGAGAGTGATCAAATAAAACATCCGCCAAAACTGTCAGAGTTTAACCCCGAGAACACCATGTGGATAAACTGTGATGACAAATGCTTCTTGTAATGGCCGGAAGCTATGGCCACATGTCCCTAACCATGCGGAGAAAACTATTGTGGTAACCGCCGGAAGGCTCTTAGCGTTGGTCACGTGAGTGTGGGTCATATGGTGGGGGCTGGCCCCCTTTACTGCCAGTTGAAAACATATGAAGCTTTAAATAAACTATTGCGTAGATATGTTGAGAACTACTAGTAGCCCGAGTGGTCGGGTGCTCTGCACATGGGCGGGAGGTCGCGCGTTCAATACCCACTGACTCCAAAACATTTTTTCCATACCACTTGACCTCTGGCCTGGGGCCACATGGCGCCTGTTGATAGGCCCACAAAACCATAATATAAAAACATTTATTTCCAAATATATATTTTTTTCAAAATTTTCATATAAAGTTAAAATGGGTCAAAGGTCCAGTTTTTAGAGTTTATTGGGCTTTTCAAACCTTCATAACTTCTGCATATGACTTCTGTTTTGCGAACCGTTCATAGAACTAGAATCACAATGATGAGACCTTTCCGGTCACTTAGGTTGCAACCACTTCTGAGAACTTTCATTTTGAGCATTTTTTAGCAATGGACATGATCTCCTGATCACACCTCCCCATTGGGAAGCTTTTGGACTCCAAAAGCCTTCAATTACCTGTTCAGAGGATGAGGGTACAACTCCCTCACCTTTTGCACTTCCATCCATCTTGCCTTACTTGGTTTGTTGCCCTTAAGCCCAATCCGAAGATAATAGACACTCCCTCTCTTAGAAGTGTGTGTCCTCCTATCAAGGATGGAATCCTCCTTGAGCTCATCCAAATATTCTGGCGAGAAATATTCTATTGATGGCAGTTGGATGTCACTCCAAAGATTAAAAATCAATGGAGGCTCATACAAACGTAGATTCTCCACATTGACAACAGAATACATTTTCATATATGAAGGCAATTCAAGTTGAAATGCATTATTACCAACTTGTTTAATAATATTGAATGGACCATAATGCATAGGCTTCAACTTTTTACCTTCTCCTTGCAACCTTTCTTTTCTTATGTGCAACCATACTTCATCACCTCCTTTAAACTTATGATCAAATCTATGTTTGTAATGCCTCTCCTTGTACTTTATTTAAGTCTTTTCAAGCTATTCTTGAACTTGTTGATGAATAAGCTGAATTCAATCAATGAACATGTGAGCTTTGTCAATGTCATTATGCCCCTCAATGACAACATCCTTCTCAAGAATGAAATATAGAGGTTGTTATCACACCCTAAATTTTCAAAATCATAACTTGAAATGTGTCAAGTTTGTATTTAGATTGGTTAGATTGCATAGCATCATGAAGTGATAAATTTTATGATTAGCATAAGCTTCAAATATTGTTTTAAGTTGTTAGGGATGATATCAAGTCATATCAAAGGAAAAAATATTGAATAGATACTTTAAATCGACCTAAAGTCTCAAATCTGGCCACCTGTCAGAATGTTTCTCAGTCTGCAGCGATTTTAGTACTAAATAAACAGATTTTGTTATGGAAACACCTAGTAATTCCGTAGCAAAACTGACACTTGTAAAGCTAAATGTGCTACAAAAGTGTGTCATTCTATAACAGTTTTCTGCATAATGATGAGTTGTTAAAATTTAAGGGTTTCAAGATCATGATGTCAGAATAAGGACATCATTGAAAGTCTTAGGCACATTTTGGCATCAACTACCATTTTATTAATAAGTCTAATCTCATTTTTTCTATTCCATCCCTCATTCCTCATGCTTTATTTTCCACCCTTGTAAGCTGCTATCAAAGCAACTTGTTGTCATTTTCATCTCTCATAGAAATCCTCCGTCATGGCAACCCTCTTTTACCATAGCAACCTGTTGTCATCAAAGGATTTTACCGAACATGTGTAAATATCCAAAGAAGGCCATAGCTGCAAAACAAGAAGAAATGGCTACACCAAAAAAAGTAAATAAAGGAGGCCTGCCATTCAGGTACGAACCTACAAGTCCAAGATTAATCATGGAAGATCCATATTTCGTGGAAATTTTTACAAAAGCAGGATGCATTCAGTTTTTTCAAAGGTTGCAAGGTCATCACAAACAGGTATCACAAGACTTTGTACTCAATTTCAAAGGAACATCTACAAAGGTTGGTTTTCTTCATGTGCCAATTTCCCCTGATAGTATTTCTCAAGCAACAGGGATTCCTAGGACCAGAGAAGAATGGTTTAAAGCTACAAAGTTTGATTTAAAGAGTTGTGATGATTATCTAAAGCCTGTAAATGTAGGGATAAATATGACTATAGGGATTCCTTGAACTTGCCTTAAAGATAACTACTCTAATTTATTGACAGTCATACAGAAATATTTTACCTGTGAAGGCAGATTCCATACAATCTACATGTATTACTTCAAGTTGTTGCTTCATTTTACAGGAAAAAACAGATAGATATTCCTTTTTACCTTTTTAGAAGCCTTGGAAAAATGGTAGATAAAGTGCAAGGTAGACCTGAAAGAAGAGAAACTTCCATCTTTCACCGTGGATTGATGAAATTACTAGTACCAGAAGAATTAAATAAACTAGACAGAGACTGGGCACCTTTCTTATTTATGAATGGATATGAAATGGATGTTTTATCTCCAAGGAAAGCCTCTAAACTCAAAACTCCTTCATTTAGACAGGAGATGAATGCTACTGCAGAATTAGAAGGAAATCAACAAGAAGGTTTAAAATCTATAGCTAAAGACATGGAGGTAGACGCTAAATTCATCCAAGAGGTAGCACCACATCCAGCAACTAGTAAGAAGGCTAAAAAGCATGTCATAATTAGCAAGACTAAACCCGTAGCAAAAAGTTCTAAAAGAAGCAGAAAGGAAACTATTGGAGGTAAAGGCAAGCTTGAAGACATCTTACAGGCTATAGACATTGCATAAACCCCCGTACTAAAAGCAACTGAGGTAGAAGGATCCAAGGTAAAAGGGAAGGGACTTATGGCCAAGAAATTATATTTTTCATCAGAGGATTCAAGTTTTCTTTTTAAACCTATAAATCCTTTCACTAGATCACAGATTTCTGAGACTATCACCATTGGAAATAAGCAGTAGAAGGAAGATAAAGAAAAAAGGGTAGCAGTAGAAGAAGTCATAGTTATATCTCATATTGAGACAAAGGTTACTAAAGAAAATAAAGGTCAATTTAAAAGAAAGATTCAGAAGAAATTTGAGGCAGATTTTCTAGAGGGATAGTTTAAAGATAAGGAAGAAACAGTCAAACAGAGAAAGGGAAAGGAAAAAGTTATCGAGAAAACTGAAAAAGAGCTTCTTGAAGAATAGTTAAAAGAAGTTAGGGAAGAGTTTTCTAAAACAAAGAGAGAGTTGGAAAGATACAAGCAAGATAGACAAATGATAGATGAGGTGGAAAAGAAAGTGAATGATCAGGTTACTCATTTTGAAAAGTCTTTGAAGAGGCCAAAAACTTGTTGAAGAAATCATAGCCTTTACACATCATGATGACACACACAAGACAAAGAAATTTATGGTTACAGGCAGAGAGGAAAAGTCTTCAGAGACAAGTCAAAGAGTTGAAAGAAAATATGGAGATGATGAAGACAGAATTAGAGAAGAAAGATTTGGAAAGAGGAGCTATGGAAAAAACTATTGAATTTGCTCATGAAGAAATTGCTAGTAAATAAGAAGGTAGCAATGGATTATAAACATTTTTTGTCTTATATTATCATACCTTACATGCATGTATATTCATGGATATTTTTAGAGCTCAGATCCCAAGTTTTTTCAAGTCTCTGAGAAATTAGGCAATTCCGAAGCGTATGCCAGGCTTGAAGCCTAGGTTTTACTGCGGAATTTCTGAAGAATTCTTTTGGTTTTAAACCACTTAAAATGACATGGTTAAAGAGCTTTGAGGGTTATGTTTAAATTTTTTTGATCACTTAACACCCTCCAATGGTTAAGAATAATAGTAGATTGTCACAGATGATCTTTTTTTATTTTTTCTACGAAATTCGCTACGAAAGTAGCTCAAAACTATGTTTTGACAGCAAGGTCAACTTTTGGAAGAAGGTAAAGGGTAAATAACTATTTCAAATCTGTTCTCCATGAGGAATAACAAACAGTATCAAAGAAATTATAAAGAGTATCAAATTAAAAGATTGGTAGGTGGAGATATTTTGTTATGGATATAGTTCAAAGATACCAGTTCACTATGTTGCCATATCATCACACTGGAAGCTCCTTAATAGTAGGCAAAGCAACTTCATGAAGAAAGTCAGAGTATTAATGTTTTTTTGTGGCCAGTATGGTTGAAAGAAATGATTCCTTTCGTGGAATATTTGGATCATATTTAGATTAAATGTAATAAGTAGGTGTTTGAGTCATAGTAGGACCTCTAACTCCTAATTTGAAAGGTGTCAGTTCTAGTTTTAAATATCTATTTAGTGGTTAGATTTGGTGTTAGTAATAGAGTTTAATTATTTAGCCACTTGGTAGATTGGATGTAAAGGCTAGATGCCTATAAGTAGTGAGTACTTCGATGTATGAAGGGTTGGAAAATTTAATCTCAACAGACTATTTTATTGTAAAGCTTTTGGAGCTTCTGATATATATAGTAACAATACCACTTTTCTTCACCTGAGATTCTTATTATATTTCAATGAGTTTCTGTCCTATCTTCTGAAATGTTTTCGTCCAATGTCTTAATGCTTATTACTCAGAATTCATGATTGTTCATGCTCTAACTTCCTTTAAGTATTAAGCTATTTTAAAATGAGTTTCTCTCCTATATTTTCAAATGCTTTCTTCCAATGTCTCAATGCTTATTACTCGGAATTCATGATTGTTCATGCTCTGACTTCCTTTAAGTATTAAGCTATGGTGAATCTCTTTGAGTATTTTTCTTTCAATACCTTGATGTCTCATTACTCAGAATCCGTGTGTCACATGCTCTGACTTCGTTTGAACCTCAAGTTATTGGTATTTTCCTAAATGTGTTATTATTTCATTGAAATATATACAAGCCTCAGCTTTCACAAGGAGAGCCTTTGTCATATTTATCCTTGTCACTAACTCCATAGCCTAATGGTAGCAAGCCTTCATCTTTTCAACCTGAAAACATATAAAAAAAATACATAAATCATAGAGTTAGCCATCTATTTTTATAATTAACCAATATCATAAACCCCCTTGAGAGAGCCCTCTTAGATTGAAGAGGCTAAGCTTCAGTTAGAAGTGGTTTGAAATAGTTACATTGAATTTTTCTGATTAGCAGCCAATCAGGTACAATTTTGGTGATAACATTTTGGCGCCGTTGTCGGGGAGACGGAAGGTGTAAATTTTCCATGGGAAGAATGACAAAGTTTTAGTTCTAAGGTCGAAGAGTAGCAGACACAGGCAAATATTGGTTGTGTTTCTGCTCTGGCGACTCCACACATCAAATAATCAATTGGAAGGTGACTCCACTGCTTGAAGATCAGTAACTTGATGAAGTTTCAAGATGAGTTCCATTACAAGAATAAATTTTAGGTATGCCCCTATGAGTCGGTCTCATATCCCTGGTTTTCCGAATCCTATGCCAAAGGTTGAATGGTTAACTAATCTTCCTATATTTGAAGATGAAAAGAAAGACAATTCTGCTCTTCATTTGGTTAGATTCCATATGCATGTACACAGCCTTAAGGTTCATTTCCCTGAGGAATGTCTCTGTTACACCATTTTTTGGTCATCTAACCTATTATCATTGGATGGACCCAAGTACACCATGTAAGACCAATTTTACCCTAAGTAAAATTGCTTTCACTATGTGAAATAACTTAATGAAACACATTTATTAGGTTGTTTATGGTCTAAATAGAAAAACCCAAGAGGAAATATTAAACAAATCAGTATTTGTTTGATTTTCCTCATGGAATAATTAATTAAACAATAATTTAATTATTATTCCTGGTTATATTTAACCCAAAACAAGGAAATTAATTAGATAAATCCTCATTTATCTTATTATTTTCTAGGAATAATTATTTAAATCTTATTTAAATAATATTCCTTGTTAAATATGACTAAATAATTTATAAATAATTAAATAAACCATTATTTATTTAATTATCATTCAACCACTTCCTTAAAATAATAAATAAATCATTTATTTATTTATTATTTACAAATAAAGGGATTTGACCCAAGTCAAATACCTTTTCCCTCCAACAAATATAATAAAATATTCCTAAAAAGTAGTTCTAGAATTTGGTTAATAATATTTTATTCATGCACCAAGTCATAGACTACCCTAATATTTTGTTATAAATAGAAGGGTTTTCCTATTCATTTGGGACCTTTCATTTGCATATTAGATCACTCTAGATGTATACTCTTGGTCTAACTTTGAGCCATTATCATTGCCACATTATCCATTATTTGCTTTGTGAGCTCCCTTTGAGTTCTATGTTTGTCTGGGTTTTCTACACCAACAAGAGAGAGAAATTTTAGATCTGAAATGCCGAGGACTTTCAAGAACCCATCCCATTGAGGAGAATTGGAAACACCTTTCTTTTATTCCTCTTAGGTGCCCTTTAATATAAAAATTCTTTCAAAAATATTATTCTTGTCTTATCTATTGGATGCATGGACAAACATTTCATTTTTACTGCTTAATGTATTTTTATAGATCTGGATTTGTGCAGCTTTATTTGGATCAACTAACTACAGATTTGAAGATGTTGGCAGTCATAATTGATGTTAGGGCTATTTTTTATGCATAGCTAAAGTGATATTTTTCCGACAAAAGATTCCTACTAACAATTGGCGACTCCACACGAGTTTTCTTTTGCGACCGCTGTCGTTTTATATATTCCTGCATATCCAGCTATTTCAGACCCTAGGGTTTCTCTTCAGTTTTTTGTTTTTCCTATTTTTATGATGTTTTTCACCTCTAAAACCATCAAACATTAAAATTCTTAACTTCCATGTGTTTCTGGCCCTATTGCGCAGGTGACAGACATCAGTTGCAGCTGAGACAAAATTTTTTTCTAAAATCTGTCGCCGAGAGACCCGGATCTGTAGGTCACACTTATCAGCCCAAAACCTGAAACCTGGCCTACAGGATGCACTTTTCTGCCCCAAAAGTGCGACCTGGACTGAAAACAGGTCAGAACTTGCGACCTGCACTTTTTTCTGCACTTTTCCAGCAATTTTTCTGGGTTTGTTTGAAGCTTCTGTCAGGGTTTTCCAGCCTCTGTCTCTGCCTGTTTAGGCCTGTTTCTGATCTGTTTTACTCAACTAAGTGGGACTATTGCCCCCCAGGGCTTTAGTACCCTCCACTTCTTGTGGAAGAGTTTTTAGCTGTTTCAGACATTTGCATTTTCATAGTTTCAACCTTCTTCTCTTCAGATATGATACATCCTTTTTAGATCCCTTTTAGATTAGCTCTTCTCCCTTTCAAATCACCTCATATATTTTTGTTTTGGTTTGCCTCTAGGGTCACCTCCTTGTCCCTTCTGCCTTTAGCTGATTTCCACCTTTATTACAACAACCTAGCCTATGTCTCTTTGCTATTTTCTGCAGCTCTTTTCAGTAGATCTCTCCTTTAGATCTCTGTCCCTCCCAACCTTAGATCTATTGGTCCCTTTTTCGTGTGTTTTAAATATATTTTTTTCCCTCTTTTAGACTAGTTTTGAGAGACTCACCTTCTTGGGTTAGATCGATGCATTGTTAGCTATTAATTTTCTATTATTTTTAGCCTTATTTACTGTTCTCTGTAGATTTATTATCAGTTATGCAACACACTTTTTCTTTTACTCTCAAAACATCTGGATTTAAAAATTAAAATTAACACATGCCACACACTAACCCTAAGTGAAGAAGAGCCTGGTTAACACCGCCAGGCAAAGAATTTAAAATCAATTGACACTCCACCTCTCTGCCCTTGTTTCGACATTGTTGTCAATTGATTCTGCACCTCCCTGCCTTTGTTGGTCCTTCTTCTTCCCTTTGTGTTGTCATCATTGCGCCTCCAAGACATTTATCTCGAAGACTTCTTGGCCTTCACCCTCAATTTCTGGTTGGTCGATTTACTCTCTCCCATTGTCGTCGAGTTAGTCCTCCCCCGAGTCCGCACTCCAACTCTTCTTCTGATTGTTCGGGTTCTCCCCCTACTTCTGGTTCTCCCCCTGTTACCTTCACCATGTCTAGTTCAGGGCCTAACGCTAGCAACCCCAGTCCTAATGCTGGGTCTGTTACTAGCGAAACCACCACGGGAACTACCTCGACTGTCCCTTTTCTCCCTTATATGGCAAGTCTCAGTCTCCCTGATTTCAATCAATTGATCAACGATCCTATCCGCCATGATGTTAGTTGGCTTGCTATGCCAACCAAGCTCCCCTCCGACATTCCCAAGTACGAAGGCCTTGCTAGTGAAGATCCCTCCAACCATATCCGATCTTTCCACATGTGGTGTTCCTCTAATTCCATTACTGATGATTCCATCCGTCTTAGATTGTTCCAACACATTCTTACCGACGAAGTTTCTAAATGGTATGTTGATCAGACCGCCTCTTCCCATACCACCTTTTTGACCATTGCCTAAGCCTTCTTATCTTATTTCCAGCTCCCTCTCCGATACGACACTGGTATAGAACTCCTGACTTCTTTCCGTCAATCCTCTTCGACTTGCCTTTCCGCTCATGTCCAGGAATGGCGGAGAAGAAGGAGCTTATGTAAAGCTCCCACCTTTGAAGATCGGGTCTATATGGATTGGTTCCTTCGCTCTCTCTTACCTGCCATCGAAAAAGATTTCGCATCCCAGTTCCCTCAAACCGAAGAAGCTGCCCTCCAAATAGCCTTGAAATATGACCTCATCTATGCTCAATTTGGTTATATACCATACTTCTTGACCTCCCCAAACCCGGTAGCGCTAACACCTTGGGGGCATCTCACTCTGCCGATGGTATCGTTGGAGCTCTTTCTCATACCTATGCTCATCCTCCCATGGGCTATGGTTTCCCTCTGGGAGGAGCCAACACCTCCAACACTTTTCCCCCTCCAGGTAACATGTATCCAGGATACGGCATGCCTCCTCCTTTTTCCCACCCTCTTGCTTACCTCATTGTTGCCCATCCTAACCATTATACTTACCCGCAGCCAGGTGTCCTAGATCCTCCAAAATTTGGACCTCCACCTCCCTTACCTTCTCAACCCCCGCAACAGCAACTACTTACCCCTCCAGGGCAAGCACTTGCACAACAGGGCACGACTAATCCTCTTTCTTCTCAAAGAAAGAGGAAAGGCAATCAAAATCAATCTGCCCCTAGTAATCGTGGATCCAATCCTCCAAGTATTGATTCTGAAACTGCTAACCAGCCACAAGGCTCTCAGCCCAAGCCAGACAAGCCTCTTCGCACCAATAAGCCTTGTTCATGTTGCGGTGTTTACGGTCATTACACTCATGATTGTCCCCTATTACCATAGATGCGGCAAATGTGGGAGTCTCAAGCTACATTGCATGAGTCTCCAACCTCTCTAGATCCCTAATCGGTATCCGAGTCCCTTTGACTTGGAGGCCTGGTCAACAATTTCGCTCTACAAACTCCATAATTTTATGCCCCTGCGGTAACACTGGCTGTGTATTTCCCACTATCCCTAATGGTGGGAGACCAGTCAAGAAATACAAATCCTGGACTGTCAACTCAATCATGTGCCCCTGCGCTATAAAGACCTCATGATCTGGATCCCAATAACTAATAATCAGAGCCAACAAGGACTCCCCAGCTCTCATCAATGGGTTCTCCACAAATTTCAGAATCCCAAACCTGGCCAGTGCACGACGAACACCCTGATCTGCTTAGATTTTCGACCGTAATGTACCCAGGTCTCTCTCTCTCCACTTGATCCATATATCCACCATATCTACACATAAACATCATCTTTTTCAGTATATAGATAAGAAAAACTGAATTCAATTACACAAAACCCAACTCTTAGCCCACAACAGCGCTGGAATTACCTCCATCTGACAGGTTGCACTTTTTGGCAAAATCCTGGGACAGGTCACACTTTTCAGGCCAAAATCTGCTTCTTAGGTCACATTTTTTACCCCAAATAGTGCGGCCCGGCCATGAATATGAGGGAATGTTTGTTACTGAGATTTGGGACCCTAATCTGAACTTTCAATCCATCAAAAATAAAGAGTAGGATTAGGCCTCTTACCTGCAACTGACGAATCTTGATTCCAATGGTCGGTTTGTTTGCTATGATCGCCGCAAGATTTAGGGCCTTCTCTCTGCTCCACATTCACCATAGCTACGCAAGTAAATGAATGCATTTGGAGGGAAAATGCCTTATTAGAAGAGAAACCCCTGATTTTTATTTCGCCCACTGCGACCAAACCGTAGCCCCGTTTGACACACCGTCTGCACCGTTGGAAAGCTCTCACCGAGCACTCAACTGGGTATCTATTAGTTTTTCATGTTTTTATACCTCACTTGGAAAAAATTTCTCCACGAAAGGTCCATTCACCTCTCCTTCAAATCGGATTTCCTCACTTACAACACTTGTGTTTGGGGCACCACTTTGCCTCCATACTTGTCCTTGTTCATGTCGATTTTTTTCATGAGCTACCCTCTTGTACTCATGTTTTTATGGTCTTCCATTGGACCTTTACTGTGTGGCAGCACCATCGAGTCGCCCTTGTTTATAGCATTCGAGTTGAGTCATCATTGCATTCATGGAGTCCATCCAGAGTCCCTTTGTACCCCACTATAGTCCTCCATCCTTCATTTCTTAGTCCCTCTCTCGTGTCGCACATGATGGAATTCAGTCCCACTATCCCCTATCCCTCCTGATATTGTGTCCGTCGCTACCAAGTCATCCATGCCCTTTATGCTCTAAAAAGGGAAGTCGCCCATCCGTTACTTAGTATTCCCCATTTCATCATCATCATTAGTGTTAGTCTGTCAGCCACTCTACTATTTTCTCTCGTGCCTTAGTTGAGGATCCCTTATTGCCTCACCTACGACGGACCTCCTTCTGTCGACATTAGCCCATTCACTCCAGAAGAAAGGTTTAGAGGGTGGTGTACCTTGGTTCTAGCTTCTCCACTTGTTCGGTGCCTCGGATTAGGCAAAGGGATTTCTCATTACCCTTTGAATTAATTGTTTCTCCACTCCAACTCCTTTCAACATGATCGAGATCCGTATACTTGATGGTCTAGTAATGCAGCAACAACTATTGGTGATTCCCGAGTGTGTGTGAGATATCTCAACCCTCATGAGGGGGTGGCCCTACAGGTAGCCCCCCACATGCCCATATGACCTCTTCATTACAGCCTTCGATGCAGCTCCATATATTTGATGATGTTGGCCTTAGCCTCTTGTAGCACCTTTTTGATTTGCATGTATCAGTCAAATTTTGTGAGCTCTTCCCCGTTTATAGGGGGCATTTGGGTTTTATTTGTATCTCATGTACTCAGATATTATTGTATAAGTCATGGCTGTTATCCCAGGCACATCATGTATGTGGGATTCATCATTCTATCTTTTATCTGGCTCGTGTTTATGTCAGCATGTGCTTTATAGTTTGGTTCCTTGTTTACTGGACGCACTATTCTCTTGTACTTTGTCTCGGCAGGCATAGGTGTGCCTCCCTCACCGCCTTTAGCACAGGTACCATCTCATAAAGAGAGACTTTTTGCACCTGTAAGTCTCGTCTCCTCAGGGTCTAGTCCTTTAGCACATTAGAATACCTTACATTTCTCTCTCTGACTTCCCTCTTGATGTCTAGTGATTGAGTTCTTACAATGTACTTCGGTCATACGATTTGCTCCTAACACTCGTATGCTGGGGGGCAATCTATTACACCATTTTTTGGTCATCTAACCTATTATCATTGGATGGACCCAAGTACACCATGTAAGACCAATTTTACCCTAAGTAAAATTGCTTTCACTATGTGAAATAACTTAATGAAACACATTTATTAGGTTGTTTATGGTCTAAACAGAAAACCCCAAAAGGAAATATTAAACAAATCTGTATTTGTTTGATTTTCCTCATGGAATAATTAATTAAACAATAATTTAATTATTATTCCTGGTTATATTGAACCCAAAACAAGGAAATTAATTAGATAAATCCTCATTTATCTTATTATTTTCTAGGAATAATTATTTAAATCTTATTTAAATAATATTCCTTGTTAAATATGACTAAATCATTTATAAATAATTAAATAAACCATTATTTATTTAATTATCATTCAACCACTTCCTTAAAATAATAAATAAATCATTTATTTATTTATTATTTACAAATAAAAGGATTTGACCCAAGTCAAATACCTTTTCCCTCCAACAAATATAATAAAATATTCCTAAAAGGTGGTTCTAGAATTTGGTTAATAATATTTTATTCATGCACCAAGTCCTAGACTACCCTAATATTTTGTTATAAATAGAAGGGTTTTCCTATTCATTTGGGACCTTTCATTTTCATACTAGATCACTCTAGATCTATACTCTTGGCCTGACTTTGAGCCATTATCATTGTCACATTCTCCATTTTTTGCTTTGTGAGCTCCCTTTGAGTTCTATGTTTGTCTGGGTTTTCTACACCATCAAGAGAGATAAATTTTAGATTTGAAATGTTGAGGACTTTAAAGAACCCATCCCATTGAGGAGAATTGGAAACACCTTTCTTGCTTTCCTCTCAGGTGCCCTTTAATATAAAAATTATTTCAAAAATATTATTCTTGTCTTATTTATTGGATGCATGGACCAACATTTCATTTTTACTGCTTAATGTCTTTTTATAGATCTGGATTTGTGCAGCTTTATTTGGATCAACTAATTGCATATTTCAAGATGTTGGCAGCCATAATTGATGTTAGGTCTTTTTGTTATGCATAGCTAAAGTGATCTTTTTCTGACAAAATATTCCTACTAACAATTAGCGACTCCACACGGGTTTTCTTTTGCGACCGCTGTCATTTTATATATTCCTACAAGAGCAGGATGCATTCAGTTCTTTCAAAGGGTGCAAGGTCATCACAAACATGTATCACAAGACTTTGTACTCAATTTCAAAGGAACATCTACAAAGGTTGGTTTTCTTCATGTGCCAATTTCCCCTGATAGTATTTATCAAGCAACAAGGATTCCTAGTACCGGAGAAGAATGGTTTAAAGCTACAAAGTTTGATTTAAAGAGTTGTGATGATTATCTAAATCCTGAACATGTAGGGATAAATATGAATGTAGGGATTCCCAAAACTTTCCTTAAAGATAACTACTCTAATTTATTGACAGTAATACAAAAATACTTTACCTATGAAGGCAGATTCCATACAATCTACATGTATCACTTCAAGTTGCTGATTCATTTTACAGGAAAAAATCTGATAGATATTCCTTTTTACCTTTTCAGAAGCCTTGGAAAAATGGCAGATAAAGTGCAAGGTAGACATGAAAGAAGAAAAACTTCCATCTTTCACCATGGATTGATGAAATTACTAGTAATAGAAGAATTAAATAAACTAGACAGAGAATGGGCATCTTTCTTATTTATGAATGGATATGAAATGGAAATTTTATCTCCAAGGAAAGCCTCTAAACTCAAAACTCCTTCTTCTAGACAAGAGTTGAATGCTACTGCAGAATTAAGAGGGAATCAACAAGAAAGTTTAAAATATACAACTAAAGACGTGGAGGTAGAAGCTAAATTCATCCAAGAGGTAGCACCACATCCAACAACTAGTAAGCAGGCTAAAAAGCATGTCATAATTAGCAAGACTAAACATGCTGCAAAAAGGTTTAAAAGAAGCACAAAGCAAACTATTGGAGGTCAAGGCAGGCTTGAAGACATCTTATAGGCTATAGACATTGCAGAAACCACCGTAGTGAAAGAAACTAAGGTAGAAGGATCCAAGGTCAAAGGGAAGGGACTTATGGCCAAGAAATTATATTTTTCATTAGAGGATTAAAGTTTTCTTTTTAAACCTAGAAAGCCTTTCACTAGATCACAGATTTCTGAGACTATCACCATTGGAAATAAGCAGCAGAAGGAAGGTAAAGAAAAAAGGGCAGCAGTACAAGAAGTCATAGTTATATCTCCTATTGAGACAGAGGATACTAAATAAAAGAAAGGTCGATCTAACAGAAATATTCAGAATAAATTTGAGGCAGATTGATCAGAGGGATAGTTTAAAGATATGGAAGAAACAGACAAACAGAGAAATGGAAAGCAAAAAGTCATAGAGAAAACTGAAAAAGAGCTTCTTGAAGAATAGTTAAAATCATTTAGGGAAGAGTTGTCCAAAAAAAAGAGAGAGCTGGAAGATACAAGAAAGATATACAAATGATAGACGAGGTGGAAAAGAAAGTGAATGATCAGGTTACTCATTTTGAAAATTCTATTGGAAAGGCCAAAATCTTGTTGAAGAAATCACAGCCTTTACGCGTCATGATGACACACACAAGGCAAAGAAATTTATGGTTATAGGCAGAGAGGAAAAGTATTCAGAGACAAATCAAAGAGTTGAAAGAAAATATGGAGATGATGAAGACATAATTAGAGAAGAAATATTTGGAAAGAGGAGCTATGGAAAAAACTATTGAAGTTGTTCATGAAGAAACTATTGGTAAATAAGAAGGTAATAATGGATTATAAACCTTTTTTGTCTTATATTATCATACTTTACATGCAAGTATATTCATGGATCTTTTCAGAGCTTATATCCCAAGTTTTTTCAAGTCTCTGAGAAATTAGGCAATTCCGCAGTGTATGCTAGGCTTGAAGACCAGTTTTTACTGTGAAATATTTGAAGAATTATTTTAGTTTTAAACCACTTAAAATGACATAGTTAAAGAGATTTGAGGGTTATGTTAAAAAAAATTTGATCACTTAATTCCCTCCAATGTTCAAGAATAGCAAAAGATTATCAAAGATGACCTTTTTTTATTTTTGCTATGAAATTTGCTACGAAAGTAGCTCACAACTCTGTTTTGACAGCAAAGTCAATTTTTGGAAGAAGGTAAAGGGTAAATAACTATTTCAAATATGTTGTCCATGAGGAATGAAAAATAGTATCAAAGAAATGATAAGGAGTATTAGATTAAAATATTGCTAGGTGGAGATATTTTGTTATGGATACAATTCGAAGATACCAGCTCACTATGTTGCCATATCATCAAACTGACAGCTCCTTAATAGTAGGTAGAGTAGCTTCACAAAGATAGTCAGAGTATTAATTTTTTTTTGTGGCCAGTATGGTTGAAATACATGATTCCTTTTGAGGAAGATTTGGATCATCTTTAGATTAAATGTAATAAGTAGGTGTTTGAGTCATAGTAGGACTCTAACTCCTAATTCGAAAGGTGTCAGTTCTAGTTTTAAATATCTAGTTAGTGGTTAGATTGGTGTCAATAATAGAGTTTAATGATTTAGCCACTTGGAATATTGGATGTAAAGGCTAGATGCCTATAAGTAGTGAGTACTTAGATGTATGAAGGGTTGAAAATGTTATCGCAGCAGACTATTTTATTGTAAAGCTTTTGGAGTTTCCTATATATACAGTAACAATACGACTTTTCTTCACCTGAGATTCTTATTATATTTCAATGAGTTTATGTATTGTCTTTTGAAATGTTTTCTTCCAATGTCTTAATGCTTATTACTTCGAATTCGTGATTGTTCATGCTCTGACTTACTTTAGGTATTAATCTATGGTAAAATGAGTTTCTATCCTATCTTTTGAAATGACTTCTTCGAATGTCTTAATGCTTATTACTCAGAATTCATGATTGTTCATGCTCTGACTTCCTTTAAGTATTAAGCTATGGTGAATCTCTTTGAGTATTTTTATTTCAATACCTTGATGTCTCATTACTCAAAATTCGTGTGTCACATGCTCTGAATTCCTTTGAACCTCAAGTTATTGGGATTTTCCTGAATGTGCTATTATTTCATTGAAATATATACAAGCCTCAACTTCCACAAAGAGAGCCTTTGTAATATTTATCCCTATCATTGACTCCATAGCCCAATGGTAGCAAGCCTTCATCTTTTCAACCTGCAAACATATAAAAAAAATACATAAATCGTAGAGTTAGCCATCTATTTTTATCATCAACCAATATCATAAACCCCCTTGAGATAAACCTCTTAGACTGAAGAGGCTAAGCTTCAGTTAGAAGTGGTTTGAAATAGTTGCACTGAAGTTTTCTGATCAGTAGCCAATCAAGTACGATTTTGGCGATAACAGAGGTGAATTTGGCAAATAACCAAAGAAGGCTTCAAAAGGTGAAGTATTTGTAGAAGAGTTCTTGGCCCGATTGTAAGCATGTTGAATGTAATGCAGGTGCTCATCCCATAACTTGCTGCAATAACCTCTCAAAATATGCACAATGGTTCTGTTCACTACCTCGGTTTGGCCATCTATTTGCGGATGAAAAGCAATACTCTTTTTCAACTTAGTGTCCATCATCTTCCATATATTGGACAAAAAATTCCCAACAAATCTAGAATCCCTATCACTAAAAATAGAAGTATGCAAACCATAATGAACCCATACATGTTGAAAATATAATTCAACAGTTTTTTCAACAGTAATAGATTTCTTACATGGCATAAGAATACACATCTTGCTGAATATATCAACTACTACATAAAGATAATCATGCTTCTTTCTAGACATAGGTAGACCTCCAACAAAGTCCATAGAAACACTTTCCCATGGCCTTGATGGTACCAGTAATGGCATATATAACCCAAGCATCCTATTGCTAGGCTTTCTTGTAGCACATAATGAGCAACCTCTAATGAAACGTGAAACACTATCTACCATGTGAGGCTAATAACAATACCTTTGTAAATGTGCCACCATTTTTCTTACCCCGAAATGTCTTGCAACAAGAGAATAATGAGATTCTCTCATGACACTTAGTCTCTCTCCTTGTGGTATACACAACTTGCCCAAATGAAACAATGAATTGTTATGCATGTGATAATCATTCTCTTCAACTTGATTCCCTTCATTCAAGTTAGCATACACATCCTTAAAATCAACATCTGATGCATACTGCTCTATGTAAATCTCATGTGCAATAGAATCATTCTTAAAAAAATTAGAAGCACTAATAATAGGCCTTGAAAGTATTGAGATTCAACAAGATGATGAGCTTAGTGAAAATTAAGCACTTTCACTAAGTGGGGCCTGCAGGCTATTTTTAGGCGTATGTCTATTTTTAGACATGGTGAGCATATTATATAAGTTGCAAGATGCTATTTGTAGATGGTTGATCAAGTTGGAAAAATAGATGAAATTCTATTTTTACAAGATTGGGTGAAGTCTATTTATAGATCGCTAATCTAAAAATAGGTGCATATCGATTATTATTTGCCCTTAATAATAATCTGACAGTAAATATCAACTTATTCTATTGGAGCACTTAATTTCAGTGAACAGATTTGGAAAATCAATGGGACGAAGGAATTATGCAATTCCTAGGGTGGTTGATGACTCATGCATGGAGGACTCAGTTAGAACTAAAGTGGCAGAGTTGTGATAGAGTTGGAAGAGTAGTTATGGGAGTTGTTATTTAGTTTAACTCAGTTGTGCTAGTTGTATCTAGTTCTAACTGAAGATACACTAGTGAGAGTTTAGTGAATTAATTATTTAATTAATTCACAACTAGAGACTCACATGCAATTGAACAAATACAACAACTAACTACTTGCATGTCAGTTCCAGTGGAGACCCAGTGGAGATATTGGTGAAAGGGTGAGATGGACTATCTTTTGTGACTATAGTGATGCATTCAATGCATATGACACAAATTAGAGATGCCAATGAGGATTGTGTAGTCAAGTCAAGGTAAATTTGAATTCATTCAGGGGTCTTGTTCAACAGGGATTGCATAGTGGAGACAGGCTGTCAGGAGGCAAGAAATTGGTGCAAATATTTGAAAATTTCTGCATGACAGTGTGTAATGATTGTTGATTGTACTAAGAGCTTGATTTACTAAGATTTGTATGATATTATTACATGATCCATTGATATACATAATATATGATAGTTGGGGTTTTTAGCTTTAATATTTCCCGTTAAACAACTGTGTTTATGTGTGATTGATTTTGCTTCATATGTGTTTTGCAATTGGCAATTTAATTTCTGCAAAGAATTAATTGGAAGGATTATGTATTTAACATAAGTTAATTTGTTAGATCACGGGATTCGAGTGATATACATGCATCTTGTATAATTTCTACATGGTATCGGAGCAGTGTTAATCACTGAAGATTGCATTCTTGAAGCGGTGTTGAGTTTTGTGTTGGTGGAAAATTCGAATTTGCTGTAGAAATTTATTGGTGCGACAGTTGAGTATTCATTGAAATGGATTTCAATGGGTTGTGGTTGGAGTATTCCCTTGAGGGTAGCTCAAACTACATAGCCTGGAAGGACAGGATGGAGGCGGTGCTTGAAGATAATGGTATGAAGGAGTTCATCGATAGCGATGTTCCTAAGCCTACTTCTAGTGATGCTGCATTACTTGACGCATGGCAAAAGAAGGTAGCGAAGACAAGAAGAATTATGTTGGAAGGTGTAAATGACCATACTGTGTCAAGCCTTCATGGGAAAGCCACTCAATTTGCAATGTGGAAGGCTTTGATAGATCTTTTCCAAAGCAACAAAGACCATAGGAAGTTGGCGCTGAAAGATAAGCTCAGAAAAATCAAAATGGAGAAGGGCGACAGTATTCCAAAATATCTCACGAAGTTTTTCCAATGTAGGGATGATATGGGGGGTGTGAGAATCACAGTTGTGCATGATGACTTGGTGAGCTTGGCTCTACTTGGGCTATCTAAGAGTTCGCAAAGTTATCTGGACTCAGTCAATGGACGAGAGAAAATGCCGGATTGGGAGTGACTTTGGTCGGATCTAGTGCAGGAGGAGATAAGGTGAAGTACCAGGGATGGATCTTCATCAAAGAATGATGATGAAGAGAATTGCGCTTTGGCTGCCAAAGCAAAGAAAGGGAAGGGGATGAAATCCCATCCAAAATCTGAGGCTAAAGGAAAGAAGCTAGATTTGTCCAAAGTGAAGTGTTTTCACTATCACGAACATGGGCATCTCACCACTAACTGCCCACAGAAAAAGAAGAACAAGAAGGTTATTAGAGCTGCAGTGAATGAGGCCTTAGCCTCACAATTTGAACTTGATTTCTATTTGATTGCATGCTTGGTTTCAAGCACAATGGGGTTGGTGTGGTATCTTGATAGTGGTGCTTCCTTTCACATGATGAGAGACAAGGAGTTGTTTAGTGACTTGGAGAAGAAAGATATCCAAATGCATATAGAGATGGGAGACGATGGTAGATACAGTGCGTCTGGAATTGGAACAATTACCTTTGAGATGGAGTCAGGTAAACCATTTCTATTGAAATATGTTATGCATGTTCCAGGTCTGAAGAAGAACTTGGTCTTAGTCGTGATATTGGAGGACAGAGGTTGTGACCTTGTTTTCAGCAAGGAAAAATATTTCCTGCGACATCAAACAATGGGTCAAACCAAGAGGATAGGGGTTTGAGTTAAGAATATCTACAAGCTAGAGGTAGATGGTTGCGCTACAATTATGGGCAAAGCAAAAGAAGTGGTGAGCTAGGATGAGGGAAAACTATGGCACAAGAGATTGGGCCATCTTCACCATGGTGCCTTGAATATTTTGCAGCAGATTTCTACTGGACTTTCCAAGGGTACTCTTGCACAGTCATATTAGTGCAAGGGATGTACTATGGGTAAGTTTGTGAAGACCACCTTTCATGAGAAGGAGAACCATGCTTCGATGATCCTAGAGAGAATTCACACAGACGTGTGTGGACCTTTCTCGATTGCTTCAACAGAAAAACACAAGTATTATGTTATATTTTTTGATGAATATTATCGTAGATGTCAGATTTTCTTCATGTATAATAAGAGTGAAACATTCTGAAAGTTCTGTGAGTTTAAAGAATTAGTGGAGAAGGAGTCGAGGAAGCAAGTGAAGGCTCTACGGAGCGATAATGGTGGTGAATATATCTCGAACGAATTCGAAGACTTCTGTAGCAAAGAAGGAATTCAAAGAGAACTCATAGCGCTTCATAACCCACAAAAAAATGGGGTCACGGAGAGGAAGAACAGAACGATCATGGGTGCTACATGACCAGGGCCTACCAATGCACTTGTGGGTGGAAGCATGCAACACTGCGGTTTATGTGCAAAACCGTTGTCCTCATAGAGTACTTGGAATGAGTACACCTAAAGAAGCTTTTATTGGTAAGAAGCCTGATATTTCTCATTTGAATATTTTTGGCTCATTTTTTTACATTCATGTGACAAAGGATGCCAAGAAGAAGCTGGAGCTAACTGTAGAAGTTGGTATATTTGTGGGATACACAGAAACACCCCATAATTATCGTGTGTATTTTCCAAACAATCAGATGACTTTGGTGCGACAAGATATGAAATTCAATGAGGAGAAAGTAATGTAGTTGTCACTTGAGAGGGAGCTACACTTGATTGCAGAGGAGGAACTTCTTATTCCCAAATATGAGCCTCAAGATGTGGATCAGCCATAGGAGGAGGATCATGGAGTGGAGGAGTCCACTTACACAGAGCCAAACATCAGAACAGGCAGAATGCGTACAACAAAAGCTAAGAGACTGAAGCTTGATGCGGCAATAATGTAGGATTCCCTACATCACAGCACAGATAGAGATAGTCACCTGCCTAATTCACTGGATACATGGATCTCATGAGCAAGTGTATCATGAAAGATCCATATTCCTTTGAGGAAGCAGCGCAAGAGCCCACATGGGTAGATTCCATGGTGGAGGAGTATGACTCCATTGTCAGAAACAATGCTTGGGAGATTGTTGCAAGGCTGGTTGGTAAATCAGGGGTAGGTTCAAGATGGATCTACAAGGTAAAGCAAGCTGCTGATGGGAGCGTCGAGAAGTATAAGGTAATATTTGTTGCCCAGGGCTTCTCACAGATCGAGGGGATTGATTATGAAGAAACCTTTGCACTTGTCTCACGATATTCTTCCATAAGTACCGTAATTTCTCTCTCAGCGCAGACGGGTTGGCACATTCATCAGATGGATGTGAAAACTGCGTTCCTTAATGGGATCATTGAGGAAGAATTGTACATTGAGTAGCCTGAAGGATTTTATATCTTCAGTAGCGATTCACATGTGTGTAGACTCAAAAGAGCGATGTATGGGCTGAAGCAAGCACCCGTGCTTGGTACACACAAATCGACTGCTATTTCATTGGACTTGGCTTCACTAAGAGTGAGGCAGATGAAAGCCTATACCAAATTGTGGTGGAGGGTATGTTTTTAATCATTTTCTTTATGTTGATGATTTAATACTAACGGGTGATGAGTAGTTGATACACTCATGCAAGGAAGATCTTGCAAAGGAGTTTGAGATGAAGGATTTGGGCCTCCTTCATTATTTCCTTGGATTGGGAATATGGCAGTGAGAAGGTGAACTATTTTTGTCTCAAGGAAAGTATGCCTGGGAGATACTTGGTAAGTTTCACATGCACGACTTCAAGCCCATGGATACTCCTCTTCCAGGAAATTGAAGGAAAGAGGATGCTACATCGGTAGAGGTAGTGGATGCTACTATCTATCAATAGTTGGTGGGTTCGCTCATGTATTTAGTTAATACAAGACCAGACATATGTTGTGCGGTGAACCAGCTTAGCCAAGTGATGGTTAAGCCTACCAATATTTTTTGGAAGGCAGACAAGCATGTCCTGAGATATTGCAGGGGTACATCTAAGTATGGCTTATGGTACAGACAGACGGATGAGGTGAAGTTGCATGGCTTCACGGATGCAGATTGGGCAGCCAGCCCAAAAAACAAAAAGAGCACATCAGAAGGGGTTTTTAGTATTGGATCTAATGTAGTTTCTTGGTACAACAGGAAACAAAGATTCATGGAATTCAGTTCAGCGGAAGCATAATACATGGTAGCAAGTCAAGCTGCATGTGAGGCTATCTAGATGTGGAAGATACTGGTCGGTTTCTTCAGTTCTCATTTAGATCCTACGGTGATACATTGTGATAATCAGAGTTGCATTAAACTCTCGATTAATCCTATGTTTCATGATAGATCTAAGCATATATATATATCCTGAATCATCATATCAGAGATTGTGTAGTGGAAGATCATGTTGCTTCAGTACATTCCTACAGAAGATTAGGATGCAGATATTTTGATGAAGGTGCTCACGAGGAGAAAATTCGAATACCATAGAGGCAGGATCGGGTTGAAGGATAATTCCTATCTTTTTGAGAAGGAGTGTTGAGATTCAACAAGATGATGAGCTTAGTGAAAATTAAGCACCTTTACTAAGTGGGCCCCGGAGGCTATTTTTAGGTGTATGTCTATTTTTAGACATGGTGAGCATATTCTATAAGTTGTAGGATGCTATTTGTATATGGTCGATCAAGTTGGAAAAATAGATGAAATTCTATTTTTAGAAGATTGGGCAAAGTCTATTTATAGATCGCAAATTTAAAAATAGGTGCATGTCGATTATTATTAACCCTTAATAATAATCCGACAATAAATATCAACTTATTCTCTTGGAGCACTTTATTTTAGTGAACATATTTGGAAAATTAATGGGCTGAAGGAATTACACAATTCCTAGGGTGGTTGGTAATTCATGCATGGAAGACTCAGTTAGAACTGAAGTGGCAGAGTTGTGACAAAGTTGGAAGAGTAGTTATGGGAGTTGTTATCTAGTTTAACTCAATTAAGTGAGTTAAACTCAGTTGTGTTAGTTGTATCTAGTTATAACTGAAGATACACTAGTGAGAGTTTATTGAATTAATTATTTAATTAATTCAAAACTAGAGACTCACTTGCAACTAAACAAATACAGCAGTTAACTACTTGCATGTCAGTTCCAGTGGAGACCCAGTGTAGAGATAGGTGAAAGGGTGAGATGGACTCTCTGTTGTGACTATAGTGATGCATTCAATGCATATGACACACATTGGAGATGCCAATGAGGATTGTGTAGTCAAGGCAAGGCCAATTCGAATTCATTCATGGGTCTTCTTTAGCAGGGATTGCACAGTGGAGGCAAGCTATCAGGAGGCAAGAAATTGATGCATAGATATGAAAATTTCTGCATGATAGTGTGTAATGATTGTTGATTGTACTGAGAGCTTGATGTACTAAGCTTTGTATGAGATTATTACATGATCCATTGATATACATAATATATGATTTTTTTGGGTTTTTATCTTTAAGATTTCCTGTTAAAAAACTGTGTTTATGTGTGATTGATTTGCTTCATATGTGTTTTGCATTTGGCGATTTAATTTCCGCAAAGAATTAAGTGGAAGGATTATGTATTTAACATAAGTTAATTTGTTATATCAGGGGAGTCCGGTAATATACATGCATCTTGTATAATTTCTATAGAAAGCATATCACCAACTTTATTGAAAATACATTTCTTGTACCTTATTACCAAGTGAAATTGTTGTAGGAAACCCATCCATCTGAAATTACATGATTGCAGCAATTTACTTTGCAACTGCAAAAACTGTAATGGTTGGTGATCGGTATGTACAACTATCTCTTTACCCATAAAATAGTTTTTCCACTTTTTGACACTTTGAACCAATGCATAAAACTCCTTATCATATTTAGGATAATTAACTACAGCACCATTAAATATCTTAGAATGAATAGCGATAGGCTTACCATGTTGTAAGAGAACTGCACCCATGGCATAATCACTAGCATCGATCTGAATCTCGAATGTCTGTCTCAAGTCTGGTAAAGCAAGGATTAGAGCTGAACTGATCTTCTCTTTCAAATATTCAAAAGGTTTCTATTGTTTTCCTCTCCAATGGAAAGCACGTTTCACACTTGTCATTGCATGCATAGGAGTTGCTATGGCAAAAAAGTTAGCAATAAACTTTCTCTGATACTGAGCTACACCCAAAAAAATTCTTACCTCTGTAATGGATTTGGGAGTAGGCCAATTCACAATGGATTCTACCTTAGAAGGATCAATTCTCAATGCACCTCCTCCTATAATATGTCCCAAATAAACCAAAGAAGCCTTTCTAAATTCACACTTAAACATCTTAAGAAATAATTTCTCTTTCCTCAAAACATCAAGTAATTTCTTAACATGCATGACATGCTCTTCTCTAGTCTTTCTAAAAATCAATATTTCATCTAAGTATACTATAAAAAATCATCAAGAAATGGACGCAAAACATCATCCATAACACGCATGAAAGTTGCAGGTACATTACATAAACCAAAAAGCATAACTAGCCACTCAAAGAGTCCTTGTTTGGTTTTGAATGAATTATTCCAAATATAACTTTCTGCAATTCTAACTTGATGATATCAACTACGTAAGTCTAACTTAGTGAAAAATTTAGCATCTTTCAGTTGATCTAACAAATCATCTATCCTTGGGAGTGGGTAACGATTTTTTACCGTAATCTGTTCAAAGCTCTGAAGTTCACACACATACGCCAAGTTCCATCTTTATTTGGAATCAACACTATCGGTGACTCACATGGTGAAGTGCTTGGTATTATGAGTCCCTTTTCCAACAAATCTTTAATTTTCCTCTTTGTTTCAACATTCTCCATGATAGGCATGTGATACATGCCTATGTTTGGAAGAGGAGAATCTTGTTGCAACTGAATCTCATGTTGAATCTCCCTTTTAGGAGGCAAACCTATTGGCTCCTCAAACATCTCATGATGTGCATCAAATACATCATATAAATCTGATTTTAACTTGGGATCACAATATTCAAATAACTCATGATTCACATCAGCTTTAGGATTAATCATAAGAAGTACGAAACTCTTACTAGAATTCACTAGCCTTTTTACCTGTCCATCATTTACCATCGCAATGATTTTCTTCTTGCGATGTGATCTAACTATAAACTCCTTGCCATATTTGAATAGATGATACTTGTTCTCATGGTGATAGAAGATAGCTTTATTGTCATATAAGTAAGGACTTCCCAAAACAATTCCTAATATATCAAGTGGAACAACATCTAATTCAACATGTCAATAAAATGTGCAGTAATTGTAAAGTGCAATATACAGTTCTTTGAAACCTGTAAATTTGCATCCTTACAAATCCAACCAAGTGGATATGGTTTTGGATGTGGAATCATATCAAGATTAGTTACTTGACTAAGTCTTCAGAGATAAGTTTCTCTTGTGACCCACTGTCAAACAATGTGTCAATTTTTGTATGTTTTGAAATAACCCTCATATGAAACAATTCAATTCTTTCTTCTTCATTTGGAGCTTGTACATGACAGTTTGAAGTACTAGTACTTGGTTTAGTTTCAATTTATTTTCCCTTCATTTTATTCAAACCCATGGCTGTAATTTTAGTTTCGTCACTTGAATCATCACCTAAGTCTTGTTGTGTAGTAGCAACCACAATTTTTTGCTTCCCTTTTTTTTTGTTAAATTGTGTTCTTTTTTCAGGATGTAACTTCCAATAGTTTTTCTCTTCATGGCCTTCTCTTGAACAATGTTTACAAGCCACTTTATCTCCCTATTTTTTGATAGATGCATTCTTTTCTCCTTTTCATTTTTAGGTTTTGTCCTTTTTTCCCCTTGAAAGGCTTGTTCCTACCCTCTTCAAAAGTGTTTTTCCCTCTAGCCTCTAAATGTGTGGCTTGAACACAAACCTCATCTAGACTAGTAGGATTGAACATAAGGATAGTGTGTCTAAGGTAGCTATGTAGGCCTCCTATGTACTTCAAAAAAGTGTCTTAACTCTACAAAACTACCCCTAATAAGAGAGCTCTTCTCCTAAATTCTTGGGTGTATTCTTGTACATTTTGTCCCTTAAGTTGTCTAAAATTTTGCCAATTCATGAGATCTTTCTGTAAATGAGATAATGGATAAAACTATTTTTTTATTGCAGTAATGAAATCAGCCCATGATAAAATAATATTACCATGTCTTTTAATCTCCTCCTTTGTCTTGGCTTCCCACCAAACAAGCGCAATACCTTCAATTCTCAAAGAAGCCAGCTGAATTTTAGTGTCGTCATCATGAAGGTTCTGGATTCTCAAATAAACCTCCAGTTGCCTAATCCAATAGTCAAGTTTTTTTGCATTGACTTCACCACTAAACATTGGCAATTCAAACTTAACATCAAGTTTTAAAAAAGGACTTTTACCAGTGTTCTTTGACTTGTGAGATTGATTCACTGAAGTAGAGGATGACGATGATGAGGATGAAGATGAGGATGAGGATGGTGGATCTCCATTTCCTCCATTTCCCTTCTTTGACTTATCTTCATCTTTATTTCCTCCTGAATATCCTTCTCCTTCCTTGTGAATTTTAGACCCTTCTCCTTCAAGTCTTTCATTCCTTTCTTGGTATAAAACTCTCACCATTTTAGTCATGTCAAGGAATTCTTTTATGAACACTCTTTCTTCCTTCTTGGGATCAAGTTCTTCAGGAATTTATCCTTATCCTAAAGTCATGCTTATGGCTTCTTCTGATTCTCTTTGAGGTGAAATTTAAGGTGGAGATAATGGCACTCTTTCCCTCCTTAGCTAGGGATTGTTTTGAGCTTTCACCAATTGACCTTCTCCTCTCTTAAGATTTAGCCTAGTAAGCATTAAAAATCTTGCAAACTGTTAAACAAAATTTACACAATAACAATACTGAGAGTAAAAATCTAGCTATTATACCAACTTGATCTAAATGGAATGTATTAGTGTTGTTGTGCTAAGTATCCAAAATTGTGTGCATAAGGTTTACTGAAGTTTGTAGGTGAAACAAATGATTTTATCTTAGTTAAACAGATTTATATGTGAGGTTAAAGCATGTAAATTTATTGTAAAACACTATACAATAGTAAATAATAGAGAATTAAACATCACATGTAATAGTACTTAGCAAATTTGATGAAGCATTTCACCCCTCTTGGGCTACATCTGTTGGTCCAGCTCCCAATGGCATGTCCCTCATATCGTATTGCTCAAAAATGGTAAGTACATGTGAATAAAATCCTTAAACGGCTATTTTCTCTATAAAAATAGCTTCAAAATGCTTGAATTATCCAGGAATGACTATTCATTTTTCAGAAAATAGAGAATGGATGCCCAATACACTGAAAACACCCTAGTGGCCCTAGTGGCTCCTTGACCTCTCTTGAAGCTCAACCTTCACAATATGACCCCTTGTGGCTTTGAAACCTCTGCCAATGTGTTCAGAATGTCGAAATTAGTCTAGGTAGACTCTTGTTTCACCAAAATTGGTCAAAAATTGACTTCTCCATGCATTTTTCCCAATGAAACCTAGGAAAACTCCACTAAATGTGGAGATTGTCAGTTAACTAGAGCTAAATTTAATGCAAACCCCACATTTAGGGAACACACTCCAAATTTGTCGGCAGTCAGGTGCTAGCATTAAATGTAATGCCGAGAGTGGTCACATAAAACATTTTCCGAAACCGTCGTAGTTTAACCCCGAGAAAACTGTGTGGATAAACTGTGATGACAAATGCTGCTTGTAACCACTGAAAGATATGGCCACATGTCCCTAACTGTGCAGAGAAAACTGTTGTGGTAACCGCTAGAAGGCTCTTAGCATTGGTTGTGTGAGTGTGGGTCATATGGTGGGGACTAGCCCTTAGGAGCTAGCACCCTTTACCACTGGTTGAATACATATGAAGCTTTAAATATAAACTACCACGTAGAAATGTTTAGAACTAGTAGCAGCCCGAGCGCCCTACACGCGGGTGGGAGGTCGCGCGTTCAATACGCACCAACTCCAAAATGTTTTTGCCATACTAGTTGAACTCTGTCTTGGGGCCACATGGTAGCCTCCGAGCAGGCCACGTGGCGCCTGCTGATAGGCCCACAAAACCATGGTATAAAAATATTTTTTTCTAAATATATATTTTTGTTCAAAATTTTCATTAAGTCAAAAATGGGTCAAAGGTCTCGTTTTTAGGGTTTACTGGGCTTTTCAAACGTTCATAACTTTTGCATACGACCTTTGTTTTGCGAACCTTTTGCGGCACCAGAATCACAATGATGAGACCTTTCCGGTCGCTCGGGTTGAAACCGCTTCTGAGCACTTTCATTTTTTAGCATTTTTTAGCAATGGACATGATCTCCTGATCATCCTTACTATCCAAAATTATCCCCAGATCATGTTTATGTGATCTCATACTCTCTACACTTCCCTGTCTCTAGGAAACTCTTGTTTCGATGCTTAGATGATGAGCCCCATTTATATTGCATCATACTATTTATGTTGGAGAGGAGGTATTCATTGGCCCAGATAGGAAGGATCTATAGGAAGGTTCTATCGATGGGAACAACCAAGATCATATTATATTTTAACCACCTTTTTCTACTATCACTTCAATAAAGAAATTGATGTTCAGTTCTAGTTTGCATTATTTATCTTTATGAATGTGGATTTGTAATAGATATCCTTATGATTTGACTTATTTATATGCATATTTACTTTAAATTTTGTGATTCATTAGTGTTTTCTTGTCCATCTTGCAATTGTACAACTTTAGGAGGAAAATTTAGGTTTTGTACCTTGCGGGATCGTCAAAAAATGTAGGACCTATGGGTATTCCTTATTTCCTTAACTTTGTCAATTCAACTATTTTCCATGTCTGATTGAGTTTTGTTAATTAAATTATGTGTCTTCTTTATTGGGGATTTTAACCCTAGTCCTAGGGAATATTTCTCGCAAACATAATTAGTGAATCCGCTTGGAAAATACTTCATAGTATTTTCCTTAAGGGTTTTCCAGATTGATATAGGTGTTTGGGATATATTTTTTTAGTATTTTCAGTCTTATGGTATCCTATTGGACTAGATCTCCTAGCCTGATCTTTTGGAACTAGGTTTAATATTTTATTTTTCCTTGGTTTGCAATTTGTACACAGTATTTATTTAGAACTATCACGTATATAGGAAGACCACCTTTATTAAACTCACATATGCATGAGTTATCTTTACAAAGAATTCATATGTATGGAGACTGTCGTTTGAATAGTCATGTACATTTCTAGAAATTGAAAAGATTTAACATTTCTGAGTGCTAAGGAAGGTTGGGTCTTAAGTATTCTGGTCTCAGATACTTCTTGAAAGTTGAAAAGTTTGGTTTTGAGATATTTTTATTTTATATTTGTGCTTGTATGAAAGAGTGAATTTGTATCAATATAGTTTTTTTTGTTTTCTAAGATCTATTGGGTTTGATTTGGGTTCTTGGTCTTATTTCTGATGTCCTAGATTATTTTTTATCTTCGAAACAACTTTTGGTATCAATATTTGATTGATTTATATCCCATATATTTCCTTTTGATTATTTCTGGCTTGAAGGTTAATTTTTTACATTTGTTTCTTTCTTTGTTGTAAATATATTGAGTTTCTTTTTCTGAGGTTCTGAAATCTCATTCGTTTGAGGCTCTTAAATCTCATCTTGGTGAAAATATTGCATCTTGTTTCTTGAAGTTTTTGATCTTGTTTACTCTTTCTTGATTTAAACCTTTGATTTTCTTGTATTTTAAGTGCTTGGCTTGTTTAGCTCGAGTATTTTACATTTCTTATTGGTCTAAAACCCTTATCTTGCTTCTTGTTTGTAGTTTTGGTTTCATTTTCAAAAGAAAAGAAGAAAAATTGGTTATGTTCTTCCTTTATCACTTTGTTCTTTCACATTGTGTTTGCTTGCAAATTTGAGCAAAAGTATTATGGTATTCTTGACTAGGGTGCATTGTTGGTCCATTCAGGCATACTTATTTCTTCAAGAGTTATGATTTGTATAAGTGCATTTTTTCACTTGTTGCATTTTATTGTTTGCTAGTTGTTGCCTTTGTTGATTGTTTATCTTAGGAATTTTTGATACATCCTAGAATCTTGCATTGGATATTAGTTTGCGTTAGGGTTAATTGCATTCAGAAAAGCATTTGATCTCTTTGGTTGATTTTGAATATTTGAGTGAGTATAAAAGGGAAAAAAAAATACTTATTAGATTATCATAGAACCCTATAGAAATCACTTTTCATCGAAGAGAGAGAGCTGCATTGCATGTAGCCTAGGTTTTCTTATTGGTTTATTTTATGTAAAAACATCACTAGTTGTACCTCCATATCCTCAGACTTAAATAATAGACAATAAAATGAAAGCATAGTTAAAATAAGCTATAATTTTATTTTGTAATAGCACACAAACTATTATATGACATATTTAGGGTCTTGGAATAGGTGTGTGGAGAGTAAACTCTCTGTTATCACCCAAAAATTTTCAAAACATCATTGTGTCAAGTTTTTTTTTGGTCATGGTTCAAAATTGGGTTTAGAAGTCAATTTAGGATTTGATCAAGGGTAGGTTTTAGATTTTTATATTTTAAAGCCCGTCCTTAAGTTATAATAAAGTCTTCTTTGAAGTTCCTTCATGTCAAATATCCATCATTTTCATTTGTGGGTCATTTCATAAAATTTTTGTGTCAAAAATGTTCAATTAGCTAAGAAACCTCGTTTTCGTAGCGCCACTAGTTTAAAAAAGTCACTTTGCGTTACGAAAGCGCTGATAGTTTCGTAGCACAAACAACAAAAATCTGTTTTTTCTAACTTTGAGAAGTCAACTTCAAAGGCAGTTTCTGTGAAACTAAAAATGCATTTTGTAAATCTGAAAGAGGTTTCTCTTCAAAACATAAAATTTTGTTACGAAACTGTCCTATACATGATTGTTTAGCAGTCAACTTAAAGTTCAGTTTTTGGCCAAATGAAAAAGATTTTTGTAATTCTGAAAGAGGTTTGTTTTCGTCATAGCCCCAACTACAAAAAAATTTCTCAATTTTCTCATAGGTGTTATCAGTTGAGAGATACAAAGATTTCATTGAAGCCCTATTTTCAGAAACAGAGTTTTCCTATTTTACACATTTGTTTCAAATGCAGTTTCTGGCCAACAAAAGATGTGTTTCAAAAAACCAAGAGAGTTTTTTATTCAAGATATAATGGCCTACAAAAACCTCCTTCCATTTCTCAAATGACATCATGTATTAGGAGATATAGGCTCTGTTCCAAGACCTATTTTTCAGGAAAAAATAGGAAAAATCTGCAAGGATGTATTGCAAATGAAGAATGAATGCCTCAAGAAAGTTAGAATGAAGTGGGTTTGCAGTTTGTATGAATTGTAAATAATGAAGAAAGGTTATGTTTTGAGTTTTGGAGGAAAAAACGATTTTCACTTGGCAAATTTTTGAAGAATCTACATACTCAGCAGTTTCATAGCACATTTAGTGTAAAAAAGCAAAAAAGCGCTACGAAACTGTTGTAGCTGCCTTTTTTGCTCTTTTTGATTAGTTTTCAAGGGGTTTAAGAACAAGTTAGGAGCTTAAATTTTTGTAAAATATGTGTTAAAAGGTGATTGAAATGATACAAGTGGAAAGAGTTAAGTTTTTGAAGAATAAAGGTTGAAATGGAAGCATTACAAAGGGCGCTATGAAACTGCTGTGTTTTCATAGCGCAAGATATTACAGCCTTTTTGAACAAGTTTAGAAATGGTTTTGGACAGCTGGAAGCCAGGGATGAGTGATGAGACATGTTGAGATAATCTCCAATAGCTAAGGACCACGAAATAAATTTTAGATGATGGGAAAAATGCTTAAACAAGAAAAAGAATCTTGTGCCTAAAACACAGGGTTTGGTTTCCTGCTTTTGTGGAGGTCGGCAAAGTGGTCATGAAGAGCTGAAGCCCATCATCTGAATTCGACCATGTGTTGATACACTTGGAAAATGATGTAATTTAATTTAGATAAGGTTGTTATAGATAGCGATAAGGAGTTTGAGTCCTATTTGTAATAGGACTGTTAGTAGATTAGGTGTCTTTTTGTAATAAATTCCATGTCTTATGGTTATGCAAGGTGTCAAGACTTAGCAATTCGATGTATCTAGCCTAAGATGAGATCATCTCATGTTTTAAGATGTCTATTAAAGACCAAGAGGTCGAATTTGTCAAGGGGTTGGACATTTTTGGCAAAACTATGCTTATTGTGAATTGACTAGTTTTCAGCTAATACAGAGATCTTATACTTGACCAACTTGAGATTTATAAGGAGTTTTAGTGTTTTCCTATTCTATTTGCATCTCTTATTTGCATCATTATAGTGGTGTTCATCTATATTACTCAGAATTCATCTTTAGATGCTCTGACTTCCTATATAAGTGAATTGACTACGTTTTTTACAGTTTCATGTGTGTGTACCTTATGACTAAAACTTTGATATGCCTCAACTTCCATGTTAAGTAGATTTTCTGAATTACTGAATAGCTCTGACTCCATAAGCCCAATGTGTACATGCTGATGTGATTCTCAACATACATCTATCATTTATCTATTTATTACCTAAATAGAGTTAGCCATCTATATTTTTATCCAAATTATTAACCCTTAAGAGAGCCCTCTCAAGCTGAGGAGGCTAAGCCTCAGTCAAAAGATTAGGTTTGAAATAGTTACACGAAGTTGACTGATCAAGCAACTTATCAGGTTCAATTTTTTGATAGCATTTTGGAGCCGTTGTCGAGAACCGAAGGTGTAAATTTTCCCTGGGAAGAACAACAGACACTTAGGAACATATTGGTTTTTTTTTCTGCTCTGGCGACTCCACACATCAAATAATCAATTGGAAGGTGACTCCACTGCTTGAAGATTAGTAGCTTGATGAAGTTTCAAGATGAGTTCCATTTCCAGAGTAAATACCAGGTATGCCCCTATGAATCGGTCTCATATCCCTAGCTTTCCAAATCCTATGCCAAAGGTTGAATCATTAACTGATCTTCCTATATTTAAAGATGAAAAGAAAGAAAATTTTTCTCTTCATTTGGTTAGATTCCATATGCATGTACACAGTCTTAAGGTTCAGTTCGCAGAGGATTTTCTCATGAAGATGTTTATGGCCACTTTGGAAGGAAAAGCACGGTCTTGGTATGAAAGCTTGCCAAATGGTTCATTATATTCTCTTGCTGATTTCGATGTTGCATTTTATGAGATGTATGAAGAGTGTCATCCCTCCTTATTGCTGGTCAAAGACTGTTGTAAACACTGTGTGAGTTTTATTGAATATTTGGAGAATTGTTATGAAGATGATGAGTTCATGGATGAAGAAATTTTAGAAGCCCTTCATGATAATCCCTTTCATCACCAAGAGGAAAGGAAAGCCTCTTTCTTAGTTGAAAATGAAACCCAGTAGGAGCTTATTTATGAAAATCATGTTACATCCTTTGACTTTGAGGAAAATTTGCAGCAGACTTGTCAATCCTTTGATCATCAGGAGTATGAGAATCATTTCACACAGCAAGAGGAAATATTGGAAAATGCTTGCTACAATCCTCAGGTACAGGAAAAATTTGATTCTTCATGTCATTTCTTGCATCAGCCTACATCAAATGATGATTACATTAATGAAGAAGTAGGTGAAATTTTTTCTTTATCCTTGTCTTCTAATCTGAAATCATTTGAGTGCAAGTCAGGAGTTAAGATTCAATTTGTGGATCAATTTGCTAAGAACCATGAAAAATATATTGAAGTTTTAAATGATAAAATTCAATCTCATTACATTCATGATCAAGATCAGTATTTTCAAATGATTTTTATGCCAGAAAACAAAGAGAGGGTGTTGTCACCTTTCTCCTTTGAGTTTGAGGAAGAATACCTTGTTTTTGAAAATTAGTTTGAAAAGCAGTTTGAGAGCACACAACTGAAGTCTTATGTGGTTGATCAAAGCATGGATGAGTTGTCCAAAGCTGCATAATGTCATGAGAAGCATCAAATAGATCATGTCTTCTTTGATCCTATAGCTGAATACATGGAAAGGTTCTACAGTCCAGATTTCCAGTTATATTTTCATTATGAAGATCAGATGCATCTTATGTTGCCTTGGTCATTCTAGTATATTGTTTGTTTTTGGTTCAAGTGTAGTCAAAAAATTTAAGTATCAGATCAAATCAATGACTGGCTTCATTGGAAGTTTCATGTTGCTTGAGTTAAAAATGGAGATTGCAACTGATAGGGTAGGTAGGAGTGTGTGAATAAGCTCAAAGTTGAATAAGCATCCTTTCAATAGGTACAAATTTGTTTCTTCTGCAGTGATCATCAAGCTTGAGCTTGAGGTGAAGGCCATAATATTTTGAAGAAGATTTGGCAAAATTTAAGAGTTTTATTTCCAAGAAGAAGGATGGCACTAGAACTACTAGTTCTTTAGTGTACCATAGGGGCACACTATCCCAAGTGGAGCCACTGTTATCACCCAAAAAATTTCAAAACATCGTTGTGTCAAGATTCTTTTTGGTCATGGTTCAAAATTGGGTTTAGAAGCTAATTTAGGATTTGATCAAGGGTAGGTTTTAGATTTTTATATTTTAAAGCCCATCCTTAGGTTATAATAAAGTCTTCTTTGAAGTCCCTTCATGTCAAATCTCCATCATTTTCATTTGTGGGTCATTTCCTAAAAATTTTGTGTCAAAACTGTTCAATTAGCTAAGAAACCTCATTTTCGTAGTGCCACTAGTTCAAAAAAGTCACTTTGCACTATGAAAGCGTTGATAGTTTCGTAGCGCAAACAACAAAACTCTGTTTTTTCTGACTTTGAGAAGTCAACTTCAAAGGCGGTTTGAGAAACTGAAAATGAATTTTTGAAATATGAAAGACGTTTTTCTTCATAACAGACCTATCTACAAAATCCCTCTCAGTTTCTTCAAATTCATTAGGAGGTGGCATAAATTGATAAATTAAAATGCAATACAAAACTACTATTACAAAATTGTCTTGTACATGACTGTTTTGAAGTCAAATTCAAGTTCCTCTTATGGCCAAATGAAAAGGTGTTTTGTAATTCTGAAAGAGGTTTGTTTTCATAAAAGCCCTAGATACAAAAACCTCTCTCAATTTTCTCACAGGTTTTATTAGTTGAGAGATACAAGGATTTCATTGAAGCCCTATTTTCAGAAACACAGTTTCTCTGGTTTATACATTTTTTTCAAATGTTGTTTCCGGACAACAGGACATGTGTTTCAAAAACCAAGAGAGATTTTTATTCAATATATAATGGCCTAAAAACCTCCTTCATCTTCTCAAATTACATCATGGATTAGGAGATATAGGCTCTATTCCAAGACCTATTTTTCAGGAAAAAAACAGGAAAAATTTGCAAGGATGTATTGCAAATGAAGAATGAATGCCTCAAGAAAGTTAGAATGAAGTGGGTTTACAGTTTGTATGAATTGTAAATATTGAATATAGGTTATGTTTTGAGTTTTTGAGGCAAACACGGTTTTCACTTGGAAATTTTTTGAAGAATCTGCATACTTTGCAGTTTCGTAGCGCATTTAGTGTAAAAAAGCAGAAAAGTGCTACGAAACTGCTGTAGCTGCCTTTTCTGCTATTTTTGATCAATTTTCAAGGGGTTGAAGAATGTGTTAGGAGCTGAAATTGTTTTACAAGATGTGTTAAAATGTGATTGAAATTATACAAGTGGAAAGAGTTAATTTTTTGAAGAACAAAGGTTGAAATGGCATCATTACAAAGGGCACTATGAAATTGCTATGTTTTCGTAGCACAAGATATTACAGCCTTTTTGAACAATTTCAAAAGCGGTTCTAGACAACTAGAAGCTAGGGATGAGTGATGAGACATGTTGAGATAATATCCAATAGCTAAGGACCACAAAATAAATTTTAAATTATGGGCAGAATGCTTAAAGAAGAAAAGAATCTTATGCCTAAAAAACAAGGTTTGGTTTCTTGCTTTTGTGGAGGTCAGCAAAGTGGTCATGAAGAGCTGAAGCCCATCATCCAAATTCAACCATGTGTTGATACACTTGGAAAATGATGTAATTTAATTTAGATAATGTTTTTATAGATAGTGATAATGATTTTGAGTGCTATTTGTAATAGGATTGTTTAGTAGATTAGGTGTCTTTTTGTAATAAATTCCATGTCTTATGGTAATGCAAGGTGTCAAGACTTAGAAATTCGATGTATCTAGCCTAAGATGAGATCATCTCATGTTGTAAGATGTCTATTAAAGACCAAGAGGTCGAATTTTTCAAGGGGTTGGACATTTTTGGAAAAACTGTGCTTATTGTGAATTGATTGGTTTTAAGCTAATACAGAGATCTTCTACTTGACCAACTTGAGATTCAGAAGGAGTTTTAGTGTTTCTCTTCTATTTGAATCTCTTATTTGTCTCATTATCGTGGTGTTCATCTATATTAATCATAATTCATCTTTAGATGCCTTGACTTCCTATATAAGTGAACTGACTGTGTTTTTTACAGTTTCATGTGTGTGTACCTTATGACTAAAACTCTGATATGAATCAACTTCCATGTTAAGTATATTTTATGAATTATTGAATAGATTTGACTCCATAATCCCAATGTGTACATGCTAATGTGATTCTCAACCTACATATATCATTTATCTTTTTATTACCTAAATAGAGTTAGCCATCTATATTTTTATCAAAATCATTAACACTTGAGAGAGCCCTCTCAGGCTAAGGAGGCTAAGCCTCAGTCAAAAGATTAGGTTTGAAATAGTTACATGAATTTGACTAATCAAGTAGCCTATCAGGTCCAATTTTGTGATAACATTTTGGTGCCGTTGACAGGGACCGAAGGTGTAAATTTTCTCGGGGAAGAATGACAAAGTTTTAGTTCTAAGGTCTGAGAGCAACACACACTTAGGCACATATTGGCTGTTTTTTTTCTCTGGCGACTCCACACATCAAATAATCAATTGGAAGGTGGCTCCACTATTTGAATATCAATATCTTGATGAAGTTTCAAGATGAGTTGCATTGTGAGAATAAATTCCAGGTATGCCCCTATGAATCAGTCTCATATCCCTAGCTTTCCAAATCCTATGCCAAAGGTCGAATAGTTAACTAATATTCCTATATTTAAAGATGAAAAGAAAGACAATGCTGCTCTTAATTTGGTTAGATTGCATATTCATGTACGCATTCTTATGGTTCATTTCCCTAAGGATTGTCTCATGAAGATGTTTATGGCCACTTTGGAAGGAAAAGCACGATCTTAATATGAAATTTTGCCAAATGGTTCATTATATTCTCTTTCTGATTTCCATGTTGCATTTTATGAGATGGGTGAAGAGTGTCATCCTTCCTTATTACTGGTCAAAGACTATTGTAAACACTGTGTGAGTTTTATTGAATATTTGGAGAATTGTTATGAAGACGATGAGTTCATGGATAAGGAAAGTTTAGAAGCCCTTCATGAGAATCCCTTTCATCACCAAGAAGAAAGGATAACCTCTTTCTTAGTTGAAAATGAAACCCAGCAGGAGCTTATTTATGAAAATCATGTTACACCCTCTGAGTTTGAGGAAAATTTGCAGCAGACTTGTCGATCCTTTAATCATCAGGAGTATGAGAATCATTTCAAACAACAAGAGGAAATATTGGAAAATGCTTGCTACAATCCTCAGGTACAAGAATTTTTTTTTCTTGATGTCATTTCTTGCATCAACCTACATCAAATGATGATTACATTAATGAAGAAGTAGGTGAAAGTTTTTCTTTATCATTGTCTTCTAATCTGGAATCATTTGAGTGCAAGTCAGAAGTTAAGGTTCAATTTGTGGATGAAGTTACTAAGAACCATGAAAAAGATATTGAAGTTTTAGATGATAAATTTCAATCTCATAATATTCATGATCAAGATCAGTCTTTTCAAATGATTTTTATGTCAGAAAACAAAGAGAGGGTTATGTCACCTTTCTCCTTTGAGTTTGAGGAAGAATACATTGTTTTTGAAAATCAGTTTGAGAGCACACGACTGAAGTCTTATGTGGTTGATCAAAGAATGGATGAGTTTTCCAAAGCTGCAGAATTTCATGAGAAGCATCAAATAGATCATGTCTTCTTTCATCCTATAGCTAAATACATGGAAAGGTTCTACAGTCCAGATTTCCAGTTATATTTTCATTATGAAGATCAAATGCATCTTATGTTTCCTTGGTCATTCCAGTATCTTGTTTGTTTTTAGTTCAAGTGCAGTAAAAAAATTCAAGTATCAGATCAGATCAATGACTGGCTTCATTGGAAGTTACATGTTGCTTGAGTTAAAAATGGAGATTGCAGCTGATAGGGTAGGTAGGAGTGTGTGAATAAGCTGAAAGTTGACTGAGCATCCTTTCAGTAGGTACATATTTGTTTATTCTGCAGTGATCATCAAGCTTGAGCCCGAGGTGAAGCCCATAAGAGTTTGAAGAAGATTTGGAAAAATTTCAGATTTTTTATTTCCCAGAAGATGGATGGCACTAGAACTACTGGTTCTTTAGTGTACCATAGGGGCAAACTATCCCAAGTGGAGCCACTGTTATCACCCAAAAAATTTTAAAACAACATTGTGTCAAGTTCTTTTTTGGTCATGTTTCAAAATTGGGTTTAGAAGTCAATTTAGGATTTGATCAAGGGTAGGTTTTATATTTTTATATTTTAAATCCCATCCTTAGGTTATAATAAAGTCTTCTTTGAAGTCCTTTCATGTTAAATATCCATCGTTTTCATTTGTGGGTCATTTCCTAAATTTTTTGTGTTAAAATTGTTCAATTAGCCAAGAAACCTCATTTTCATAGCGCCACTAGTTCAAGAAAGTCACTTTGCGCTACGAAAGCTTTGATAGTTTCGTAATGCAAACAACAAAACTTTGTTTTTTAGACTTTGAGAAGTCAACTTCAAAGGCAGTTTCTAAGAAACTGAAAAACGAATTTTGGAAATATGAAAGAGGTTTTTCTTCATAACAAAACTGTCTACAAAACTGTCCCTCATTTTCTTCGAATTCATTAGGAGGTGGCAGAAATTGATAAATTACAATGCGCTATGAAACTGCTGTTATGAAACTATCTTGTACATGACTGTTTAGCAGTCAACTTCAAGTTCAGTTTCTGGCCAAATGAAAAAGTGTTTTGTAATTATGAAAGAGATTTGTTTTCATCACAACAATACCTACAAAAATGTCTCTCAATTTTCTCACAGGCATTATCAGTTGAGAGATACAAGTATTTCATTGAAGCCCTATTTTCAGAAGCAGAGTTTTCCTATTTTACACATTTTTTTCAAATGCACTTTATGGACAACAAGAGATGTGTTTCAAACAAAAAAGAAAGTTTTTTATTTAAGACATAATGGCCTACAAAAACATCCTTCAGTTTCTTAAACTACATCATGGATTAGGAGATATAGGCTCTGCTCCAAGACCTATTTTTCAAGAAAAAAACAGGAAAAATCTGCAAGAATGTATTGCAAATGAAGAATGAGTGCCTAAATAAATTTATAATGAAGTGGGTTTATAGTTTGTATGAATTGTAAATACTGAAGAAAGGTTATGTTTTTAGTTTTGGAGGAAAACACAGTTTTGACTTGGCAAATTTTTGAAGAATCTACATACTTAGCAGTTTCATAGCACATTTAGTGTAAAAAAAGCAGAAAAGCACTATGAAACTGATGTAGCTGCCTTTTCTGCTCTTTTTTATCAGTTTTCAAGTGGTTGAAGTGTTAGCCACCTATAAAATTTGTTATAGCAAAAGGTGGCTAAGAATTTTTGAGCCTTCAAGGAACAAATTTTATTGCTAAAAATTGTTGGCTCTTGAAGACTCTTGAAGGCCTCAATACTCCTGTCCAAAATCTTCTTTACTGTTTCCATTTTACACTCAGAAATTCTGCTGATTTCATGAGAAGAGACTACTGAAAAACCACCATTTCCCCCTTCTCCCACTCAAAACTAACCTTCATTTGCTCCCCTTTTTCTCCATAAATCTCCTTTGTTTTCATGATTCCTCTTCTTCCCTTCATGAAAATCATTTTTACAAGGTTAAAAACTCACTTTTTAGCCTTGCTGAAACCCCCAAATCCATTGAAAACTCTGAAAAAAGTCATAAAAAACAAAGTTTTATTACTAAGAACTCAAGCCCCCTTGGGCTAAGTCCTAACCACTTCCCCCACATGCCCACACCCTGGAACCAAGCACTAACCCTGTCCAGCGCTCATCGCATCGGAAAGATCCAAGTGCACAAGTTTTTTGCCATGTTCTGAAAATTCCGATGTGAGTAGCCTTTTGTATTTAAAACCCCCGATCTTATTACTGTTCCATATAACCATAAAGCCCACACCCGATGCTTAAATCATTGTATAAACCATCTCCGATTAATGTTTTTCTTTTGTAAATTCATAAAACCCTTTTTCCCAAAGTTTTAATCTAATGTGCTAAAGTCACGTGTTAAATATAAAAATGGTTATATTGAAAACACCAGATCGCGCAATCGCATCGGAGAAAACCAAATGGGTTGATTGAAAGACCGGGCCCGATGGTTCTGATTGCGATTGGGCACCGTATGTATGGCCCTGGGTCTGTTTGTGTGTTATATGTCTAAAGGCCCTGCAGTTGGGCGCTAGATCATTCCATATACATATAAACTCCACCCCCCCGCCTCTTTATTACATATGACTTTCACCCGAGACCAAGTGTTAAAGATCCTAGGCGCCAATCGCATCGAAAAATTCCAATGGGTTGATTGAAAAGCCTGAGCCCAAGCCCGAAGCTCCGATTGAAATTGGCCCTTGTTATTTAAAACCTCGGGCCCATTGTGTTCCATATAACTGACGGCCCCACAATCGGGTGCTGGCCACTTCATATATAAATTTTCCGCCCCGATCCACTAAAACCTTGGTTTCATTAAATTTGTGGGTTTTTCATAAACTATAAGGGTTTCCGCTGGTGCAAGGTTGAAAATATATTTACCATTGATCTAAGGCTGATCAAAGGCCCGTGCTAAATCGCATCCCAAGGTTTCAATCGCATCGTAAAGTTTCAAATCGGACATGTTTATTTACCACCCCCGATCGGCCTTTCCCCCGATTCTTTCTCCACCATTGATCTAATATTTAGATCGACGGTTTGCGCTACATCGCATCCCAACTTTCAATCGGTGAATTTGCTCGCCACCCCCAATTGTGATCCCCCAATTGTGATACTCTGATTGGATCCAGACCGTCCACGTGTCCAGATCGGACAGTCCAAAAATCACTTCGTCTTGTTCAGTTCCACGCTCTTCTTTGACCTCCTCTGAATAAATCTCCACCGTTGGATGCTTTCATCCAACGGCCATGCTCCTCCCCGAAGCCTCCAAAACAGTTAAACCTAAAAACGCAGGATTTTCTAATATTTAGTGTATTTTGTAGGGATTAATGGTTTTTCCATTTGTTCGAAAGAAATGCCGAAGGCTAGGAAATATGTTTCCCGTGCCTTTGATTTATCAATAGAGACCATTCGCAAGGGTCAGATTCAACATTTTATCAATGCTTCATGGGAATTGATGCCTTTAAATCCCAACGTGGCCCTGCACATCGACAAGACACTATTTTATTAAGAACACAGTTAAAAGAGTATCAATGTTGAAGAACAGAGCACAGCAGAACAAAATATTGAAGACAAATTTGGGGAATTATGGCTAAGAATGATTATCAAAAGCCTAATTCCCTAAATTAAAACACAATTAAAGGAACATCATAAGTGTTTAACAGGCAGAAAGGCCTCCACCTCCGCATTTGAGGTGAATTGATTCCTCCCAGCTACCATAAGTGCAACTTGTGCCTCAAACCGTTCAAACAGAGGCTGAAGTTATTGATCCAATGAAGATATTTGCCTCAGCGCAGCCAAAGATTTAATTCTGTCAGAGAATTCAATGCAACAAATATCTGTAGAGTTACTCCAACATAACGCAGAGCCTCAAAGTCAACAAAAGCTTCCACCAAGCTTAATCTTAAATGAAAAACAGTTAATATAGATAGACCACCTGTAAACTTCTCCATCGAGCCCCTCAAAGGCCGAGAAGTCTTGAATCTACATTAATTGTCCTGAGAGATCTTTTATCAGATCTCACCTCCTCATTCTTCTATAAATACCTCTGTAGAAGATGAGAAACTATTGGTTGCAGAACTTTGGAATACACTTGAGCTTAAACTTCTGATTGTAAATAGTGTTCACTGGCCCTTGGAGCTCTACTTTTGATAGATTAGTTAGGTTGAATAGTGAAGATGATTGCTGAACTGAAACATTGGACTTGAAGACTTTAATTGGTTTGACATCAATAACAAGTTGTTTCTTGGGATCCTGGTCTATATCATTGGTGAATTGCTCCTCTCTTTGTTATTGTTTTCCTTCGATGCATGTCATATTGTTCACTATTCTCTGATAAAGAACAACATTTATAGAGTTAGGACCTACTGTATATCAGTAACCTTCTCTGACTGGAAAGCTTTATCTCGATTTTTTCCTCCAATTTTTTTATTTAAGAATGATTTAATACAGTTTAAGCAGTTAGGAATGCTAGAGTTCCCTTGTCCTACTATTTTATTTAAACATTGTTCTTGAAAGTTATTTTCCTTATTTGCTTATTAAAGTTAGACTAGAAAGTGATGGTTTTCCCTGTTTCTAGCTTCTATTCTCCAAAAGCAGATTCTGAAAGTTTCCCTTGGTGTTGACTGAAAGTAGACTAGGTTTAAAAGTAATTTATCTGATCTTAAGTTACACTTTGTCTTCTCTTATGTTTTCACAGTCTCTGAAGGTAATTATGCAGATTAATGGATTGTTTGTCAATTAAGCTTCTTTAAGACAACTTGCCCAAGAAGTCTATGGTTAGCCCTGTTCTTGGTTGGTTTTAAACAGTTACTTAATAGGCTTTTCTTGTTTGGACTGACTATAAATCCTTTGTGAAATTATTATCAGTTTCCACCCCTCCAACACTTTATTGTTTCCATTCCATCACTCTAATCTCAATAATCTTGTGATATAGATGACTTGCCCCTTGGATCACTCTTGATGCTGTTGCTCAATTAAAGCCCTGTTATGACTCCATAGCCCAATGGACTAAAAACCAATGTTATATCTATATTTTTAGCCATAGCTGTTCTATCCACTTGCAACTTCTCACCTTTGAAACTTTTTGCACTTAGAAATTTCTCCTCAAAATAATAATCATGCTCAATCATCCAAAAACAAAAAAAACCCTTGGCCTTCATAACTAGCCTAATATCAGTACCCCAAACTTCAGATACAAATCCATCTTTTCACTTATTGGAGAGATCCCTCTCCAGATTTAGGAGGGCTAGATCCTAGAATCCCAAAGTTGGTTGAAATGATGTTGTTTTTGTGATCGGACTTTGCCAATCTTGCTGATTACAGAGACCTAACATGAAGAATGATTTAGGAGCTAAAATTTTTGTACAATATGTGTTAAAAGGTGATTGAAATGATACAAGTGGAAAGAGTTAAGTTTTTGAAGAAAAAAGGTTGAAATGGCAGCGTTACAAAGGGCCCTACGAAACTACTGTGTTTTCGTAGCGCAAGATATTATAGCCTTTTTGAACAAGTTCAAAAGTGGTTTTGGACAGTTGGAAGCTAGGGATGAGTGATGAGACATGTTGAGATAATCTCCAACAACTGAGGACCACGAAATAAAGTTTAAATGATGGGCAGAATGCTTAAAGAAGAAAAATAATCTTATGCCTAAAAAACAGGGTTTGGTTTCCTGCTTTTGTGGAGGTCAGCAAAGTGGTCATGAAGAGATGAAGCCCATCATCAAAATTTTACCATGTGTCGATACAATTGTAAAATGATGTAATTTAATTTAGATAAGGTTGTTATATATAGTGATAAGGATTTTGAGTCATATTTGTAATAGGAATGTTTAGTAGATTAGGTATATTTTTGTAATAAATTCCATGTCTTATGGTTATGCAAGGTGTCAAGACTTAGAAATTCGATGTATCTAGCCTAAGATGAGATCAACTCATGTTGTAATATGTCTATTAAAGACCAAGAGGTCGAATTTGTCAAGGGGTTGGACATTTTTGGCAAAATTGTGCTTATTGTGAATTAACTGGTTTTCAGCTAATACAGAGATCTTCTACTTGACCAACTTGAGATTCAGAATAAGTTTTAGTGTTTTCCTATTCTATTTGCATCTCTTGTTTGTCTCATTATAGCGGTGTTCATCTATATTACTCAGAATTCATCTTTAGATGCTCTGACTTCCTATATAAGTGAACTGACTGTGTTTTTTACAGTTTCATGTGTGTGTACCTTATGACGAAAACTCTGATATGCCTCAACTTCCATGTTAAGTAGATTTTTTGAATTACTAAATAGATTTGACTCCATAAGCCCAATGTGTACATGCTGATGTGATTCTCAACCTACATATATCATTTATCTGTTTATTACCTAAATATAGTTAGCCATCTATATTTTTATTCAAATCATTAAGCCTTGAGAGAGCACTCTCAAGCTGAGGAGGCTAAGCCTCAGTCAAAAGATTAGGTTTGAAATAGTTACATGAAGTTGACTGATCGAGCAGCCTATCAGGTCCAATTTTGTGATAACACTCTCCAAGGCCACTCAAACAAAAGTATAGAGGTTAACTAAAGAGTGGAAGTGCAGTGTCATATAGGTTGTCACAGCTCCCCTTTGCATGTCTTCTAAAGTTAGGGGATCTCTCTCTCTTAATTGGTAGGTCATGTCTAGATCAAATCCTTCTAGAAATTCACTAGTGTTAGGCCTTTTGGGGGTTTCATGTGAGGCGGGAGGGCATTATACACACTATTGAACCTAGTGCAATAGTCTTGGATTCTTTCTCTGACATTTCTCTTAAGCTTGTTATATTCTGAGAGAATTGGGAGAGGGTTTTTCTTAATCTCCCATTTGTTTATGGATGTCTGGTAAAGGGAAGGGAGATCATGTATGCTGTTAGGAGTCAAGATTTTGAACCATTTTTTAGCTTCTCCTCCTAAGATTTGGGAAAAAAAATCCTCATCTTCATGGTTTCCTCTTCTAATTTCATGTAATCAAAAGCATCATTTATTATGTCTACATGATGTTGTGCAGTTGTAGAGTCAGCTCCGATGAAGTGAGGGATTTGGGATTGGTAGTCATTTGGCAAAGGTATTAGAGGTTGTGGTAGTACTAGAGGAGCATACCATACTGCCATGATGGGAGCTAATGGAATCCAAGGAGGATTTACAAGGGGAGGGTTTGTGAGAGGGGGTGTAGGATGAAGTGGTATGTTTTTCAAAATGGTGGTATGAATGGGTGTGGTGGAAGTACTTGGACCAGCAAACTGATTTTGAGCGGACTTGGAATGGAAAGAGCTAAAGTGATGGAGAAGTTGAAAATCAGGAGGAGTAGAAGTACAGGCTTCACCGTTAGGACTCTGCTGCAAATCAACGGGCTCAAGGTTACTTTGGTCAATCCCACGTTGTGACTTAGTTCGAAAAAGGTTTCTTGTATGGTGCAAGTCAAACTGGGGATCTTGCAAGGTTGTGAGATGTTCAGGGACATAACTTTCTCTATGAATGGTCCTAACAGTAGTTGAAATTTTAGTCCTAGAATTTTGCCACAAAATCGTTGCTGGGTCATCAACTATGGTAGGAGAGTTTGGGTATGGGTGAGATCTGGTACAGATCCTTTATGAAGCTAGATTTCAAACCCAAAGTGTAGAGAGGCTGAAAGTTTATGAATTCTTTCGGAAGGCTGACCTCTCTATGTGTTTGCTAAACTCACACAGTGTGTGACCAGGCTTCTAAATTTCTCAGGGCTGATTTGACATAATTCCAGGGAAGTCTACAAGAACTAGTAAAGTTAGTAGGCCTACTAGAGGCTAGTGGAGTTGCCAGGTGGATGTTTTTTACTGTTTTGAAGATAGGTATTTGTGGTCCACCACCAAAAATTTACAAAAACCAATCTAGGGATATTTTTTGGGGTTTTTTGAGTTCCTTTATGTAGCCCTAAGGTTTCTATGAGTGTCCTCCAGTTAAGTAATCATTTTTCTAGGATGGTGTAAAAAATTAGATTCTACTTTTGGCTAACACTTAAATTTTCTAAGTTTGATAGGGATTTGAGAGTTCCTAAGGGATACTTCGGATGTCACTGACTCAAAGGTTCCACCGTGATCGCCATTATGTTAGGCGACGAGGTTGCAATAAATCAATAGATATTGTTTGACAAGGGCTTCTGAATTTTCTAAGGATGTATAAGCTTGTTATTTACTTAGAAAGTCCCACCGTGATTGCCATTATGTTAGGTCCCTATAATTTGTTATATTAGTGAGAATAAATGAACAAGGGTAACATCAGACTAGTCTTTGGAGTCCTAGGACATAACCTTCCTGGACTCAGAGAGGGCTCTCTCTATTTTGTGCAAAGGATGTGAACTTGTTTTCTTTAAGGGTTTGATTTTAGGCTAGTTGTTAAGTTTAGGGTTTGTTTGTTTGGTTGGTTGGTTAGAAAAGTTGTCAAGTAGGTTAATAGAGTGGGAGAGTATCAATCATTGGGCTATGGGTTCTGCAAAAGTCTTGAAATGTGTAAAAATGAGTCAAGAATAGTTCAAAGGGCAAGTTGGAAAGATCAAATGGATCTAATTAGATCTGAGGAGAGTGAAGCAACATGGAGTTTTGAAAATAGTGAGTTAATGGGAAATCAAGGATCCTTTAACAAACTAATAAAAAAGAAAAATCTTCTAAGATGAAAGCATAATAAGAACTTGAAGAGAAATGAGGAGTCTTCAATATCAACTAGGCTAAGCAGGTCTTAAAAAAACAACAGCTAAGTAAGCTAAGAGAGTAGTGAATGTGATCCGAATGGAAAATGGTATCAACCCATGGTATTCATATACCCACGTTATCTATCCACCCATGGTGTTCATCTACCCATGGCGAATAAATATCATGGGTGGATGAACACCATGGGTCGATGCCATTTACAATACCATGGGTAAATTCCATGGATGGATAGATAAGATGGGTAGATGAATACCATGGGTTGATGCCATTTTCCATTCGGATCAGAATGATTCTCTAAAACTTACTTGCAAACATATAAAATTATAACATGACATATCAGTAACACTAAATAGCAATTAAGGATCCTTTAGCAAAACTTTAAGGAAGAAAACATAGAAGTCAAGAAAGGAGGCAGAAGTAGAGTACCAAGAAGGCAAATCTTATTCTCTATTTATGTTCTATAACTAAATGAACCATAAACACAATGAATAACTAGAGAAAAAAAACATAAATATGGAATACATCACCATTTAAACAAGCTTAATGAATCCTAAGGGTGAGCTTGATCCATGGAAGCATAGTCCAACACCATCACAAGGCACCAAAAACGAGTTTCACCAATAAACTCCAAGTCTATTTCATAGCATGCTCAACAAATATCCAACATATACAATGAAACCTCCATGCTCTATTTATCTTGCATTGGAGGACTAAACCCTAATTAGGTCTTAAGAATCCTATTAGTTAATCATAAATGTTACTTTGTCCTTTGATACCTTGCAAGGCCCAAGGCACAAAATATCTAATACAAAATATCTTCTCGACAATTTTTGGAAAAAAATATGACATTTGGGCTCCCCCAAGCCTCCAAAATATTTCAAAGCATACTTTGTTGACTTTTTGACTATTAGGGCGCAACACTGAGTTTTAAGGATGCATTTCCAGGCCAAGGGCGCAACACATGGGCAAGAAAATTGGGTCATCTTGCAGCCAAGTTTTTAAGGCCTTCCCGATGTCAGAATGGGCTCTGTGATGGCTCGTTGGAAAGCCTGTTGAGTATAATTTCCAAAAATTCCCTTAGGTTTCTGATTGGAACCATGTATCATGTCAAAAAATTAAAACTCCCAAGGCTGGTAAAGGCACGACACATGTCCTAAAAACTAGACAAAAAGGTGAAAAATAGGGAGTTTTTGACCCTTTTGGAGGACCAAATCAAATCCAAATGACCTAAAATTTGGTGAGAATGCTGTAATTGAGCTAAGGATTCCAAAAATGTAAAATTTACCTTCTGATGATGCCCTGAGAAAAGGCACAGCACCAAGGGTGTTGCGCCCTTGGCCCTCCAAATCAGCAAAAAACCAAAATTTCCAAAAAGTTCCGAAAATTTGCAATTATCTTCCTTTTTATGTCTGGGATGCTTGCATGGAAGCATCAAGAAGAATTTTAAGCTTTATTTGACCTTTTTCCTCCTTGAGGGCTTCAACTTTGGCAACAAATCTTTTGAGCTTGGCCCTTGCAATTTTATTTCGAAGTGCATAGTGTTTGGTCATTTCCTTTGGAGGTCAAGGTCCCTATTTTCCTCCTCAAACTTGGCCTCCAAGAGTGTGTTTTATCTTTCTAGCCAAGGCTCCTGATCATATTTTATCTCCATCACTAGCAGCTCACTTAGAGGGAGCTGCTCTGCCAAGGGAGACTCTTGCTCTCTTTATCTTACCAAGGCTTTCTCTAAACCCATGGTTCTTGGTCTTCTTCTGGACTATCCTTCTTTATCTTCACTTTCCTCATAGGTGCCCATGAATTAATCTAGCTTTACCTATGACTTTTAAGCTTGTTTCTGGGCTCTGATTTCTATAGCATCATAAATGGCACTTTGTACCCCTATTTTTCTTTTCTCCATCTCAAGGACATTATTCACACACTTGGCCTTATCTAGATTTGCTTGGAGATTTGGGAATTTTTGTTCTGGGGGAGAAAGCTTGAGATCCTTGCTTCATTTTCCTCATTACTGTCAATGTGAATGAGTTCAAACTCTTTCTCAACCTCATGTTGATCTTCTTCTTCTTCTTTGATCTTTTGTTTTCCTTTGTCAATATTCTTAGCTGAGGTGGATAGCATGGTCCCTTGCCTTTTAGAGGTAGCAAACACATGCCTCTTTCCTCTTTGATATGTGAGAGGGAAAGGCTCAATATTGTTAATCTAAATTCCCTCACCATGGCTGACCTCATGACTGATGTTGTCTTCCTTATTGACCTCTACACTGCTATGTTATGCATTGTGTTCTTGACTACCTTCATCAACCTCACTTTCATTTTCTTCCATGCTAACATCACAGCTGTGATCTTCATTTGTATCATCATCCCTTTCTCCTTCACTGATATCAACTTCACTATCTTCTTTACCTCTTTCTTCATTCATGTTTTCACTGTTAGAGGTGTCATTATAGGTTTTTGCACTATTTTCTTCATTTCCTTCAATACTGATAGGAGTCTTGTTTTCTTTGGCACTACTTTCTGCACTATCATCATTACCACTGTCAAGCTCATTGTTTTCACTACCTTCTTGGCCATTAGGACTGCTGTCATTATTTTCACTGCTTCCCTTCTTAATGTTTCTTGCCTCTTTGTTGTGATCTTCACTGCTATTATCAGCCTCTTCACTGATTTCTGCATTTTATTTTTCTCATTGACTTGTGGGTTGTTTCCAACATCATCATCATTTTCTTGGCTTCTTTCTTAATCACTTGTGTTTTCATCTTCATTTTCATCTACCTCCATGTATTCTACTTCATTGATGACCTCTGCCTCTTCATCTTCTTCCTCTTTACTGTCTTCTCCTTCATCACTTCTTGATTTATCACCGCCCTCTCCTTCATTCTCATTTGATGGTTCATATTTATTTCCCTCATTATCAGATGCATTAGGAAAGGGTGAGGAAGGAGGATGGTATGATGAGGGTGCATTTGGCTGAAGATGGGGTTTTGGGTTTGTGAACACTTCATGGGTGATGAACACCTCCCATGGAATACCCTTTTGCTCTAATTGATGCAACACAACTATCTTGATGAAAGAATGGTGAAAAAGGCTCTACATTTGTTGTGAAGGGTGTCTCTTTTTCACTGTATAAGGCATATTATCAATAATCCTATAGAGATAGTAGGGAAAATAAATCATCTTTACCTTAGTGAATTGCATGAACAGTCTTATGTGGTATGAATAAAGCCTAGAAAACCTCCCCTCACATGTAAAATATTTCACGATGACTCTCATCAAGGGAGCATACCTCTCCAGAAAATGTGAAAAGAGAAAAATGGATTTGCAGTCAGCTTTGTATCTAGGTTTTAGGAAAGGTTCATAGTGGCTCAAGTCTAAACTAGCCTGCTTGAACCACCTTTCTCCCACACTAGGTATCCTGGTGGCCATAGAAATAGCATTTGAAGATAGCTCAAAGTTTACCCAAGCTAAATTTACTTGATTTTCATGAAAGTTAAGGATAAAAGCTTGGTCGGCTCATGATGGCTTTGTACCTATTGTACTCTTTCACAAAAGTCAAAACAACCCACATTCTAGAAATATGAAACTGTCATAGGAGATGCCATCAACTCCGCAGTGTTCAATGGATCAAGCCTATTTATTCTTCCACCCTTGCACTGATGTCTTCTAGGCCCTTGGCCTCCCTCACCACTATCACTATTACCTTCCCTTGACATTTTGATTTCACAGTTGCCTTGAAAGCTAAAAACCCTAACTCTGCTTGTGAGATTATATGAAGAGGGTAAATGAGATGGTGATGAGAAAGGAAATTTTTTGCATATGGAGGAGTAAATTTTTAAGAGTAGGGTGTAAGATTGTGAGTGAGAGGTAAAGGGAGAAAAACTTGATTATCACTCTTCCTTAATTTTTCCTTTCTGGTCATGCAGATGAGGGAGGTTTTAATGTCATTTAGTTCACTTTCCTAGGGTTTATTCCTTTAATCAAATGACAAGAATCTTGAAAATGAAGTGGTAATTTTTACTTACACCTCAAAGGTGTTATGAAACCCTTGGAGGTGATTTTGATGAGGCCTTGAGTAGATTTAGGGCTTGAACTGGTGCAGAGGCCCTCCTGGCCGAGCACGCAACACCTGAACGTGTTGTTGGGTGGCTGAATGCATAGTTGGGTCAGTCTATGGCATACCACCGAACGCGCAACACCAGGCCAGTCGGGTGACCAGAATGTTTAGTTCTCAATGCATAGCGGTACAAGCCTATTGGGTCTTTAGTGAATGCTAAATGCACAACTTTTGCACAGATGCGAGACCTACCAGGTCTTCTGTGAATGGATAAATGTGCAGCATGAAGGTGTTCAGGTTGGTACCTATCGTGCCTTGCCCTAAGAACGTAGCATGTGTCCACGGGTTGGGTCAGGTGGATGGTGTGGACTCCAATGAATGTGCAGTGCAGTGCTGCCGGTGTGAAGCCTGTCGGGTCTTCAGTTGGATGCGCAACACTGCCGAGCAAGGCTGCATGTGGAGTTTGAATGGGTGTCTGGTGAACGCTGCATGAAAATACGTGCATCGCACACTTATAGGCATGTAGCGCAGTGTAATTATACATAGAAAAACCTACAGGAGCATTGCACATGACTCCAGGCACACGGCACAGGGGAACTTGCCCGATTTTTCCAGAAACTCAAAATTTCTTCTTTGACCGCCTTTGATGATCTTTGTAAAATAAAAATGAGTTGTTGAAAGGTGAAAAATACCTTTATAGGTTTAGAAACTTAATTTCAAATGTAAGACCCACTTTTCTAATGTTTTCAAGCCTTTTAACTTTTCACTGATATTTCTTTGACCCTTTTTCTGCAGGTGAACAGATGATGAAGTTGGTCTTTTTCTTCTTCATTTGCTTATTTCAACTCAACCATTGGCCTCTTCTTACTGATCATTAGGCATGATAAAATCACCCTTTGACAAGCATTATGAAATTCAAAATCATGTCTATTACCTTCGTTTACCATTTCTATTTTGCAGGTGTCTGAATTTATAATTTGAAACTTGTCCATTGATACTCTTCACCTCCTTGTTCTACAGATGTTGTTTGAGTGACAAGGCTTACCTTCTTTGGGTGTTCTATGTCCTTGAACATTTTCACTTCAGTAGGTGTTATGAAACCCTGAAGTAACTTTCCCCTCTGATATTTGAAAATTTTGAATTCACTTTGATGACCTTAGACCTTTACACAATGGTAGTACCTTCAAAAAAATTTATATTTACCTTGGAGCTTATACCATGTTTTTCTATCTTTTAACCACTGAGTGCAAATGACTGCAATGAGAGCTTGACCCTACTTTATGTTTTTGCTGCATTGGATCCCTATTTGGCATACTGTTGATCCAATCAAGCTTAGAAACCTTGATTTCTCCTTTTGAATCAGTGTGCCTTGCTTTTATTTAGAAACTCATCAATTACTCTATCAATTTCCTTTGCTGATTTACCTCATTACATTCCTGCAGAAATGTCAAGTCTATTTACTTTTTGCAAAACTTGAAATTGACAAAGTAGCCTTCTTTGGATATCTTCTTCTCTTTCTTGGGAAATGATGTGTTTCTCTTATTTTTCATTTTAACTAAGTCTTAGCATAATAAGAACAGAGCTTAAAATACCAATGAACACCCTATAACCTAGGAAATTGTAATGATCTAGTGGGAGGGTTTTAGCTTGGTCTTCTGACTGAAATCAGGCTTAGGATCTTAATAGTGTAAAAACAGAGTTTTTGACCAGTTGGTGTATTTGAATAAATATAAATTGATGTACTTGATTGATCTAAAGAGCCTATAGAGGTATTTTTGAGACCATCAAGGTTTGAGGAACTTGATGAACATAGGAAAGAATACGTTGATTGTTAACCATAAATGAAAGTGAAAAAGCAGGGCAAAGGAAAAACAAAGTGTTGGGGTGATAGGTGGGAAAAAAGAAACTAGATGAGTGGCATAAGCCCATGAGGGACCCTTTAGGAATGGCAGGTTAATCATGGACTGGTAAATAGTAGAATAATGAAAAAATTGTGACAAGGATAATGAAGGAAGTGACATTTCCAAAACTCACAATATTCAGGAATCTTGTTTTTTGAAATCTAGGACTGATATTTAGTTATCTATAGATAGTAAAAATTAATGATAACTAACATGTTCAAAGGATCATCTCATGCAAGGAATCTACTACACTCTAGGAATATGTCTAACACAATCAAGGGAGAAATAAAACTTGAAGGAGCCCCAAACTATAGGTCCTGGAAGAAGACAATTGACCTCATCCTTGAAAATAATAAGGCATTGGACTTGGTCAAAGGAAAAGTAAAGAAGGCTACAAAGAATTCCAGTGATGGCGAAAAAGTGAAATATAGGGAACTAGAATTAGTATCCATGACTCTAATGGTAGAAGGAATAAAGGATAACCTTGTCCCATTCATAGCTAATATTGACCATGCTAAGGAAATGTATGAAACCTTGTCTAAATTACTCACTATTAAAAACCTTAGTCAAGTAGCAAGTTTGAATAATGAGTTAAGGACTACAAAGATGACTAAATAAGATCCAACGACCTCCTTCTTTGTGAAGATAACAAGAAACAAGGATGATATTTTGGCCATTGATGAAATTTTTCTAGACAAATAACTCATGATCATAGCTCTATTAGGATTGCCACCTACTTGGGGTGCATTTTGTAATGTCCTGTAATAATAATAAAAATAATAAATAAATAAATAATATAATATAATATAATATTATTAAATAAATAGTAGATAAATAATAAGTCAATAATAGTAAATAAATAATAAATGATAAAGAGAATCATAATAATAATAAATAAAATAGTAAATAATAAACTAGATTTCTAAATAAAATAGGAAATAATACACTAGAGTTATAAATAAAAAAATATAAAATTAAACTATAAAAATAGTGAAAATAAGTGAAGTTAACATAAGTAAAAAGGAATAAAACAAGAAAGAGTTGAACTAAAAAAACTATAAAAATAGTAAAAATAAGTAAAGTTAACAAAAAATAAAATGGAATAAAATAAGAAAGAGTTAAATTAAGAGAAACATTAAATTAATTAAAACTTAAAATAAAGAAATAAAAGTTGCATGTTAACACAAGGAATGTGTGCATGTGGTTCCCTTTCCATTGTTTGGTCTATTTAATAGACGTTGAGGAAGATGATATTCATAATTCCTTCATACATTCTCTTGGGAGAAAAGTGTTGTGAGCAAAGGATTCCCTCGCAATAGCATGTTAATTAAGCGCTCAGGGGTGGTCAGCTATAGAAAGATTATGTGCAGTTGAGCCTATGGTTGGGTGGAGAGTAGTCCCCAAAACTTTGTTGCGGTTAGCAAGATTCAAATAGTATTCAACTCTGAAATACAAGTAAGGAATATCATCACTACATGTAAGTTGTCTCTACTCATAGTTTTTGAAATTATATGGTAATTAGTTAAATAGATGTGTGTTGATTATAAATTGCATAATTGATCTAATTAGTTGTATATTTAAGTTGTGGGTTGTTACATATCGTATCAGAGCGTGTTTCAACTCTATGTGACCTCTAGGTAAATATTTGAGAAAAATAGTTAATCAAATTTGTCAATAATTTTTCTTATGTGAATTTAATCAAAAAAATTTGAAAAATTAGTAATTTGAAGATAAAAATCAATTACATTAAATTTGGAGCTATTTGCAAGGAATAGGGACCGAATTTATGGAAAATAGGGGTCCAATATTAACTTGTATCTCTTGAACCATGATAGATGTTACAAAACCGAAGGACACGTTTCTAGATGAGATTATTCTTGGGAGAAACCTCTCTCAGTTTTAGAAATTTCCTCTTCATCACCTCAAAATATGCACCCAACAATCATGACTAAAACAATAAATAAAAAAGTATAAAAATAGACTGTAAATATTCATTATAATACTTCAATATATGACACATGTGAATAAAATGAAGGAGGTTGTTGTTATTTGGCATGTTCTTAATGAAAACCTCCTTTACTTTTTCAAAATTCATCCTCATTTGGTCAAAAATTAATGATAAAGCGAAACTATCCAAAAGCACAACGACTGATATTTTTTTAATATCTCCTAAATGATAGGCCATATTGATTTTGTTTTTTTGACAAAAAGTGAATATCATTATAAACCTCCTCCATAAAAATTTTGAGCCAAATAAGACTCGGGGATCTCAACAAAATCGAAAAATGGTTGTAGATGATAGTGGTCATTTCTAAAAAATTGACAAGCATTTTGGTCTGAAATTAAGTGAGCTTATTCATCTCACCCCCATGCATCTACTGTAAAATTTCATGGAAAATAGGTACATATTGTAAGAGATATGGTGAAAATATGGTGATTGTTTGAAAGTGCAGCACGCAAGTGCAACACTACAAGCTTATACTTCGGCCATCCTCTGAACTACTGAAAGCACTAGGATAATATGAAATGGTTCATACAAAATTGTAAACTTGTGAGAAAGCTTCTAGACCAAGCATAAACCTTTAAAATTAAAAATTATTAATTCATTTAAAATTGTAAATCCCTTAATAAAACTATGTAATATTACTTTTAAAGCATTCAGGTAGAGATAAATACAAGTGTTTGTTATTATTTATATAGGTATTATGAAAAGTTATGCAAATAACTTTAAAGATAGTAGGAAACTAGCCCTAAAAGGACGAACCCATTATCATAATGAGATGTTGGAAATATATGTATGTCAACGAGGATTTTAAGAAATAAAAGGAAGTTTTAGGATTGACATCCAAGGTTAATTTCATATATTGGATAAAGTTGTCTAAGGAGAAACTTGAAAATTTTATAATGATGATAATCAATGATAGCTCATGTGTTTATGGCCAAATTGGAATGATGAGATGAACAAAAAAAGGGTGCTAGATAGATACTTAAGGTGGTTGAATGTAAGTTTCACAAGGGTAAGAAATCAATAAGGTGTAGGCTATTTTAGAACATAATGGAATATTTTGGAATAATCATAACTAAACTCTAAAGGTATCCCTTGAATGAACAACTCGGTGGCAAATGGTTGTTGAATCATAGAATTATCTACATATGAGAACATGATGAGAATCACTATAAGGTCTATTCAAGGATGATGCATACAAGGAAGAAAATATTGGCAACCAACTAATGAAGTGAATAATTATGGTAATAATGAAGGCCATTTTGAAGGAACTTGGAAAGTATGATAACCTAGATTAAATAAGTAAATCCATAACCAAATTTATCAATTGAGGGAGATAAGTTGTGGGCATGAAAAAATCTATAATAGTTTCAGATTATGGGAATTTTGAGGTCTAAAATGGGCCTCCTAAGGAAATTATAAAATAATAGTGGAAATAATAAAATAAGATTTGATTACATCATCAAATTTTAGAAGGAAAAAAGAAGAAACTACTTTTTCAACTCATATTTTTAACTTATCTCCCAAAGTTTTTACTCAAATTTCAAGCGAGAGTACTCGTTGGATGAAAATTTGAATTCCTCATCCAAGAAGTACCCATGTTGCATGCTTTTGATTGAACTTGCTACACGAAATCCTTTGATGATGAATTAAATTTTGCATCCAATGAGTACTCCCTCTTGAAATTTGAGTAAAACATTTGGGAGATAAGTTGAAAATACGAGCTGAAAAAGTAGTTTTATTATTTTATTATTTTTAATATTTTTACCCTTTTACTTAAAAAATGGTGAATCATCCCCCATGGTAGAAATCATCATCTTGAATCATATTGGCTCTTATAAAGTTTATTTTGGTTGTATATTTTTCTTAGGAGGCCCATTTTAGACCTCAAAATTCCCCTAATGTTCCCTTTAATGGGAGAGCCACATTATAAAGTTTTCCGTAAGTGACTAACTATATGCATCAATTATGGAAATAAATATGTATGATTAGGAAATTATATTATTTTACTGAATTAAAACAGGAAATTATAAGTGGATTACATTTCATAACCACCTTATTAAATTTATTTATAGGGTATTACCCAAGCTATGGAATAGTAACAACATTTCCAAAGTGTATCAATGTTATGAATTTAAGAGAGGAGGAATAGAAATCGCAATGACTGGAGATGAGAAATTAAAGCCAAGTTGATAATATGTTTTAAAAATTGAACAAAATGAAGAATTTTTCATTGTTGAAGCTAGTAGATATGGAATATTAGGTAAATGAGACTAGTGGAAAAATAAATTGTATCTATGAAACTTAATATAAGGAAGTGAAGGGGTGATTTCGTCGAGGAGAAACATATCTTAAAGATATGATAAGTGGATTGATCAACATGATTGGTAAGGGTCAAAGTGATGACATATAAATTCAGAAGTGTCAAAGTAGGAAGTTCTGAGCACTTGTAATTGGTGAGAAATGATAAGTGATAAAATAGGAAAGTATTTCAAGGATAATGATTGTTTAACTTTTGGAAAAAGAAAGACATTATGTATATTAATGAGAAAACACCTAGCATGAAGTGTAGGAAGAAATACTATTGGAAATTGTATAATGATACTTTGAGAATTATTACACATAAATTGGTAGAAAAAGTGAGAATTAAATAATAAAGGGTGTATTTGAATAAATGCCACTAATGAGTGGATTGATGATCTAGTGTTACTTCATATAAAAAACCTTACTATTGTGTGTCATTAGTATTGAAATAAATTATTGCCAAACACATTGGGCATACCAAATAATTCATGGATGAAAATGGTGGTAGTATTTCCAAGCATTTCAAATACTAAACTTAAGATTTAACAAGTGAAAATTAAGGTGGAAGAATCGCTTGTCCAACTTAAAGATGAGTGAATCTACAATAAAACAGATCAAGTGGGAAATTGATGAGATAAGAAAATAATTTTGAATATGAACAATGAAAATTAGGTGAGTGATGGATAAATAACCAAGGGAAAACAAGCCCTCATGCGGGTGGATTAGGCATAACATAAGACTTAAATAAGGATTACCTCGTGTATGGGTGCCATTGGATAAGAAAAATATGTATAGCGATCATGGAATTTTAATTTGATATTGATGATTTAAATGATTATACAATTGGTAATATCTTAACAATGAATTTCACTAAAATTTCCTTGGGGAAGGAAGAATATATGATGAGATATTAAGGCCCAAGTTGATGAGGCTCATTTAAAATTTAATTATGTACTTAGATGAGTATACCTACGGTGTAAATGGTCAACTTCATAATAGAAAGAACAAGAAATTATTATTGAAAATTAATTGGTATCTTGATGAAAATATGACACTAATAGTTCTGATGAGATAACATAGATCCTAGATGGATGTTGAATAATCTTAGTTCATAGTATGTATTCAATGTTTATACAAGAAAATGCAATTGATTTTCCGATGAATTGTGATAAGAATTCTTATAGTGTATTATTTCTCTATATTTGATAAGTATTGATATGATTCTCATATTGATGATGTTTGATGATATGGTGGTATGAGGATAATGATGAACATGTGGTTTGTTATGATAATGATGTTATATGCTCATGATGGATATGATATGCATAATGTAGCATAGGAATTATGATGTTATAATATGAGGTTATACTGACATGTGCAAATATGATGATTTTATAACTTATGATGGTATTTGATAACGTGAAGCATGTGGTAGTTGCACGCATATTTTATGACAAGCATGAGCATGTAGTTATTTAATATTGAAAATTTTGTGATTAATAATGATGTTATGTTATCATGATGGCATGAAAGAGTTGGCATGTGGATTATTTTTTTATGATTTTATGATTATAACTAATGCGTTGGATGTATGTTGAAATGTGGTGACTTACAGGAACTCCAAAATGGGTCGAGAGGGCCGAGTTATTTGATGATCTCTTGGGAGCCCATACCTACGAGGGAGAATAATTACCACCATATGGGCTAGGGACCATCTTGAGGAGGCCAAGTGCCTCATATTATAGGCCAAGTGCCTGATATTGTAGGCCAAGTGCCTGGTATTGGATTGGGATGCCGAAGTCTAGTGGGGGTGTAAGGACTTCAATGCTTGGGGTTTTGCACCTTAGTGAGTCTGGAGGGAGTGGGCCAGCCTTTCGAGATGTCTGGAGTACTACTGCATGGAATACTGAGCCAGGTGTCTGCCTTGGAGAATATGAGGTCTGAGTCTGGTGTGAGCCTTGTGGCCAACCTTGGGTTGTGGTACAAACTGATGAGGCTTATGCTTGGTTCTGAAAGTGGGGAAAAGGACAGAGATTCCTTGAAATTTCACAGGGGTTTTGGAAACATTCGATTCCTGCTGATTATACTAGTTTAGCAGAGGCAGTTGGGACAATGTGAAGTAATAAATAGCTAAAGAAATAAAATGTTAAATGATTCAAATTAACTTCAGACGAATTTCCTTAAAGAGGGGGAGTATGTAATGTCCCCTAATAATAATAATAATAAAATAATAAATAATATAATATAATATAATATAATACTACTAAATAAATAGTAAATAAATGTAATGTTCCTTTTTCAGAAACATTGTCAATCGACAAAAAAAATCTATTCCAGAGATAGACTGAAGGGGCATTTACTGGATTTATCACCTTTGAACAAAGGATGAGTTCCAGAGGCTACCTGGCCCACTATCAGAATTTTTCTATAGAGTGATTTCCAAGGGACAATATCCCCAAGAGGGAAATAAAGCAAGATTGGGAATCTTGCAAGATAACCCAAAAATTCAGCTATAGCAATATAAAGACATAAATTGGAAATAGAAGTGAATAACATTATGCCAAAATGTATGAAAACCCTCGAGCCATTTTATTATAAAATAATAGCAGCAAATGATACAATGAATGTCAAAAGAATAAGGCAAGAAGCCTTCCATGAAAACACATGCCAAAATACAAGTGTTGCTCCATAGCAAAATGCCCATGAATAGGGACTACGCAGTCATAGGAGGGAGACTGTTGTACTAAGTGAAAAACATCATGGATCTACATATACATGGCTCATACATCATTGGGAGAGCTGATATCACCTCCTAATCACTACCTCACGTCAATCCTGGAAGGATTGGCTGAAATATGAAAAACTACTAAAATGTCGGAGTTGATGTGTAGCTGCAGCAACTCAATACATGGAATGGAATGGAGAAGGCTGAGTGGTTGAAGCTGATGAAGAGCCCTTTTCCTTTGGAAATTTTTAGTGCAAGGCTGATCCCTACACCAAAGATCTCACCCTCTGGAATGTTTGCAACACCCTCACTGCAAATGTGCTCCAACTAGAATGCAGTCTATGAGAGGGCCTACGCTATAACTAATGGAAGTGGTTGGCCTCCTACCAATGATAGTGGAATAAGCTCGAGAATCATCCTCACTAACCTCTCGGAAGTAGAGAACCTCCCTCCTCTGAAAGATCAGCTCAAAATGGTGTTGTAGGAAACCTCCTAGCAACATCCCGCAACACTGCACAATAATATGCTACAGATGCTGCGCTGATGGAATAGGCCGATGCTATGGCTTGAATGCCGAAATATGGAGGATGAGTGCAATCCTTCATGAGCTACTCAAGAAGGAGAGAAAATCCTAAACAGGAATCCCTCATGCCCGAAGGCATTGCAGCTCTACTGAACAGCAAGAGGCAGCTACAAGTCTCAAAGACTTGGATGTAAAAATGATCCAAAGATAATCTCAATGGGCTGCCTTGCTCCTCTTTTAAACAAATTGAAGTCTCCACCTTCCTTCCTCTAGAATTTTTCTCCCCCATGGAATATTCCTCCACTAAAACTGCACTGCCCCACTTAGTGCTTTCCAACTCATGCCAACGCAGTTTGACTTGGTCAACTAGGCCTTGCCCATTTGAATTTTAACCTCTTTCACACATGAGGGTGTGAAATCCCGCTCCATGATGATCCATTTTCACAGTGTAAGGGATTTTATTCCTGTTTGTTACATGAATGGGTCACTTTACCCATTTTTATTCAACAAAATGAAAATATGCAACTATAATGTCCCATTTTAACTTGAGGCTAAAAGTGGGAACATTACAGTCCTCCCCTCCCACATGTTTCTTGTCCTCAAGCAACTGCATAGAGGGACAAAAATTCCTCCTCCTTCTTCTCTTGTGTCCTCCTCATCCATGGTCCCACCACTACTCAAATATTCTGCAACAAATCTTCCCTCCAATGCTCTCTCCCAAGTATGCAAGCTGAAAATGATGCTCCTCATGGAAAGATAGAAGGTGTAGTGGAATCCTCCCTGCTGGAATGTGGCCTCCTTAAGGTAGGAGTGATGATATGCATGGGATAAGTCTGCTCCCAATGATGTTCCTCTCATCCATGCTATCATCCAAATGAAAATCTTGCCCCTAGTTTTGTGCAATGTGGTGGGGCTAAATGGAGAGTTTTGTTGATTCATCCCAAGGAGTTCTTCTTTCCATTTGAAATATACATGGGGTTGCCTTTGTTCTTGGGCTGAAATGGTATGGCCTCCAAGAATGGCCCAAGCTTCCCCATCTAGAAAATCAACCATGAATGCCTCCTCAATTTCTCCAAGTGGCTTCTTCCACATGAAGAGGAATGTAACAGTATGGAAATCATGGTTTTCCCATGGTATCTCCTGCAATATAGAACATGTGTAATGGGGAGAATAGTGCTCCCAATGGGCTGTCCCAACATATAAGTCACTCTCAAAATAGTGCTCCCTGTGAATAAATAAGCATCAGAAATACAAGGTAGCATAATACAATGAAAACAAATTGTCACAAGACAACTAGAGAGTGGGTCACTGTTCCTCTCATGGGATCAACGCAGTGAGCCTCTTGTCTTCATCCAAAATATACATAACAAGTGATTTCCTAGCCACTTGTTTGCTGCCACACACATCTCAAAAGATAGGAACATGAAAATATAAATTGGTGCCAATAGTGCACACCAAGGAGCATGTGGCTCCCTCCACAAACCACCATAAGAATGGTCCATTCTGTTAGCCACCTATAAAAATTTTCATACCAAATGGTGGCTAAAACTTTTTGAGACTTCAAGGAACAAATTTCATTGCTAAAAATTGTTGGCTCTTGAAGACTCTAAAAGGCCTCATGCCTCTGTCCAAAATCTTCATTGTTGTTCCCATTTTATACTTAGAAGTTCTGCTGAAATCATGAGAATAAACTACTGTAAAACCATCATTTGTTCCCTCCACCTCTTCCAAACTTACCTTCGTTTGCTCCCCTTTTTCTCCATAAAAACCCCTTTGATTTCATGATTCTTCTTCTTCCCCTCATGAAATACACTTTTATAAGGTTAAAGACTCATTCTTTAGCTTTTCCGAAACCTTCAAAATCCATTGAAAACTCTGAAAAACTTCATAAAAAACAAATTTTTATTCCTATGGACTTAAGCCCCCTTGGGCTAAGTCCTAAACCACTTCCCCCACATGCCTACACCCTGAAACCACATGTTGAGCTCCTCACGGCACTAATCGCATTGCAAGTTTTCAAAGTGCACAAGTCTTTTGATATGGATGGAAATTTCCGATTGTGATTGGATTTTTTTGTGTTTAAAGCTCCCGATTATATTATTTTTCATATTAAATGTGGGCCCGACACGGCACTTAAACCTTGTAAATATTTCATGCCCGATCCATTTTTCTTTTGTAAAAACTCAAAACCCACTTTTCCAAAGTTTTAACTAAAACATCCAAATCACGTGTTGAAATATTTAATGGGTAGATTGAAAGACTGATCGCGCAATCACAATCGGAGAAAACACAAATGGGTTTATCAAAAAGACTGCATCAAAGTTTTCCGATGAGATTGAGTCCCTGTGTTATAATCCCACCCCACCACTTTTTTGTTTCATATACTCTATGCCCAAGACCAAGAGCTATAGTTCTGAGTGCTTATCGCATCGCAAAAGACCAAAGAACGCAAGTCCTTGCTGTATTCGAAAGTTCCGATGCGATTAGCTTTGCATCATATAAACTCCGATGCGATTGGTTTTGTATTGAAAAAACCCGATGCGATTAAAACCTTTGTATAAATATCCCGTGGGCCCGCCTTCGGCGCTTATCCTTTATATTTCTTCCCCAATCCACTTTTTCCCTTTGAAAAATGAAAAAACCCACTTATCCAAAGTTTATTATTAAAAACCAAAGTCACGTGGTTTAAATATAAAAATGGGTAGATTAAGAGGACCCGATCGCGCAATCGCGATCAGAGAAATCACAATGGGTAGATTAAAAATACCACATCGGAACTTCCGATGCGATTGAGTTTTATATATATAAACTCCACCCCTCCTATTGCGATGGTCCGATCGCATCGAAAACCTTTGTAAGGCTCCTCCGATTATGTTTGTTTGAAACTTCCGATTGTAATGTTCTGATCGCACCATCGCATCGGAGTTTTTAAATCGCATCGCGCAGTTTTCATCACATGCATTTGTTTTTTCCCCCGACCGCCTATCCCTTCGATTCATTTCCCACCATCGATCTAATCCTCAGATCGACGGCCATCACTTCGTCGCATCGGCCTTTTCTCTGATTGCGCAATCGCATCACCTTATTCCCGACCTCCGATTGCGACTTCCCCGACTCATTCTCCACTGTTGATCTCGTTATTTAGATCAACGGCCATCACCTAATTGCTTCTGCCCTCTCGATCACGAAATTGCATCAGAGATTCTTCATCGCACCCCTTTTCTCCTCCCGCTGATTGAAATCTCCCGATTAGATCTGGACCATCCATGTGTCCAGATCCAACGGCTACACTCCTCTCCTGCCTTCCGAAGCAGTCTAACCCATTTCGTAGGATTTCTTAACTATTTTTGTGTTTTTCAGGTGTTTTTTTATGGTTTTGAAGAAGGGCTGAAGGCCGGGAAAGACGTTTTCTGTGCCTTTGAGCTATTAAAGAGAACCATTCGTGGGGTTTCATTCAATGTTTTATCAATGTTTCATGGGCATTGATACCTTTAAAGGCCCAGCAACTCTACACATTGACAAGACACTGTGGTTCAAAACCACATTTAAAAAGAGTATCAGTTTGAAAGACAGAGCGTAGCAGAGATGAATACTGAAGACAGATTTAGGGAACTACGGCTTAAAATAATGATCAAAAGCTTGTTCCCTGCATTCAAACATAGTCAAAGGAAGTTATAAGTGTTTGACAGGAAGAAAGGACCTCCACAGCTACATTTTGAGGCGAACTGATTCCTCAACTACCATAAACGCCACCTGTGCCTTAAAAGCATTGAAAACAGAGGCCGAAGTTATTGATTAAAGAAATATCTGCCTCCAGCACTGCTAAGAAGTTAATTCTGCCACAGGAAGCTAATACAAAAAGTATCTTCAGGATTACTCCATGTTATGCAGAGCCTGGAAGTCAAAAAAGTTCCCACCGAGTTTAAATGTTAATCATAAAATAGTTAATGCAGAACCACCTGTAAAATTCTTCATCGAGCCTCTCAAAACGCCGAGAAGTCTTCACTCTGTATTAATTGTCCTTGAGATATTTTGTTAGATCTCACCTCCTAATCTTCCTATAAATACTGCTGTGGAAGATGAATATTTGTTGGTTATTGTTTGATCACAACTTGTAATATTGAAACTCTTTGAAGTAAATACATAGTCTGTTGAAGTTGAAGAACAAATTGAAGTCTTGGAGATCTTGATGATGTTGTTGCATGCTTGTTCCTGAGAAGGCTCTATCATTGGATCCATGAGCTTGGCTGTTGGTGAAGTATTCTGAACTGTCTTATGTTTTCTCCCTGTTTTCATTATGTTCCATAATTTCTTACTACAGTAGGATAGAAATTTTTAGGCTAAGAAATGACACTTGGAAGCACCTTAGACCTGTTCATCCTTCACTGTTTTAGGTTTTCTTCTGCTGAAGTATTTTAGAGGCTTTAATCTTTCTCTTTAGTCTTCATGCTTGTTTATTTCCTTAATAGTTTGAACAGTTGGTTTCAGCATGATTTATGGTTCTCCCTGCTTGTCTGCTACCACTTAAAAACTATTATTGAAGTCTCCCTTTGAAGCTCTTTGCTTATAGTGAATCAGAGAGGTCTTTTTTGATCTTTCCCTTTGTCCTCACTTAAACAGTTGGCTAAAAGGTCGTTATAATTATGATCATAGATGTTTTTAAGTGTTCCCTCTTCTATGACTGTAATTATCAGTAAATATTTTATGTTTTCTAAGTCCTTTAGAATAAAATATTTGAGGAAATAGGGTGTTCCCCGAATCTTAGATTTCATTTTGAAAGTTGTCTTGAAGTCATTATTTTCTTAAAGAATGTTTGTAGAATTTATGGTTAGCCCTGTCTATCAAATATCTCTTTATTGTTTAAATTATGTTTTCAGGTTCCCTTTGTTGAGAATTCAATTTCTCTTTCCAAATCATTAATGTTCATCCCATTCCAAAAACAAAAGAATCATGTGGCCAAGTTAGATTTGCCCTTTGATATCCCATATCCTTTGATGAGTTTGTTATGACCTTTTCTTGACTCCATTGCCCAATGAAGCAGATGTTTCTCCATTCTGTGTATCTTTCCTAGACCTTTCATGTTCTGCTGTATCAATTCAATCCAACCAAACAAACAAGCAAACACCGACACTTAATAACTAGTCTAAAATCAATACTCTAAGCACACAAGATAAACCTTTGCAAACAATATTCGAGAGATCCCTCTATGAGAACAGGAGGACTAGATCCTAGGACTCTAAAGATTGGTTCTGATGTTGCCTTGTCTTTTGATTTTCCAAACTATCAAAACACGGGACACCAACATAATGGCGATCATGGTGGGACATTCTGAGTCAGTGAAAATCTAAGTACCCCTTAGGACTCCATAAATCCCTTATTTTCAAGAATACCTAGTGATTATTAGCCACCTCATTGCCCCAACATAATGGCGATCACGGTGGGACACTGAGTAAAATCTGCAAAACAAAACAGTCACTGTCTAGCATAACATAAGTAACCTTCTTCAAGCACTACCAAGCATAATGGTAATCATGATAGGACCTTTGAATCAGTGACAAACTAAGTAACCCTTAGGATTCTCATAAAGCCTTGTCAAACCTTGAATATTTCAGTTACCAAGCCATAAGAGTAAACTCTGTACGTTTTGACACCCTAGCTAAGTGTTAGATCAGACTTAGAACACTCTCTTAACCTATAAGACCAAAATAACTCAGAAAAACCCAAAACATTTCAGTTTGGCTTCATAATAAACTTGGTGGTGGACCATAAAACCTTTTACCTCCAAAAGAGCTAAAAATTCCCACCTGGTGACTCCACAATCCTAAATTCAGACCTTAAGACTCCACTGGGAAGACCCCAAGTCTTAATAGCATCGTACAAACTCAGCTAGAAGCCTTTAAGATTAAAAATTTTCCTTCTTCTGAGAAGATCAATTAGCCTATTAAAAATTGTCATATTTGGTTAAACTTTTCTTTTTAACTGGGTCTGAAAAACATAGCATAGTGGCTCCTAGAAAGATTCATACTAGAGCCTACCCTGACCCAAACCCACTTGGAATAGTTGACAACCCTGAAATTATTCTTAGGAAGTCTCCTAAGATAAAATTATCAATTGTTTTCAGATCACCCTTGAGAGCTAATTCAGTTCCTGAAAATATTTCAGCTCTACAACAATCTCAAGTTGACTTAGTAAATCCATTTAGAACTAGGTCTCTTGGTGATTTAGATCAGTTAGATTCTGAGTCTTCACTATCATCTCCTGAAAAAAGTGAACCTCTTGGTAGCAGAGAAACAACATCTCCCGATTTACATTTCCTTCACAACTTAGGTGTCTCTCATCCAAGATCATCTCAGCGGTCTATTCCTAGTCCATCCACTTTTTCTCACCCTTCATCCACTGTTCCTGTTATTAATCTGCTCCTTGTAAATCCACCCCCACCACCTATCATGGCAACATGGTATGCTCCCCTAGTCCTTCATGTACCATTAGTCAACCTTCCACAGGACTATCAGTCCAAAGTTCCATTATATGATGCTAGCAATGCTACAACTGCATCACAACATGTAGATAAAATGAATGACTACTTTGACAGAAATGAAATTGATGATGATTCTGTCAAGCTTAGGTTATTTTCTCAGAGCCTAGGGGGAGAAGTAAGAAAATGGTTTAAAGTTTTAGCCCCCCATAGTATTAATGATCTCCAAGGCTTCCATCAAACGTTCTTAAACAAATGGGAAGTAAAGAAAAACCCTCTCCAAGTCCTTTCCGACTACAAGAACCTCCATAGAAATACTGGGGAAAGTGTGCAAGCTTACTGCACTAGATTCAATAGTGTGTATAATGCACTTTCCCCTGAACTAAAACCTCCCTAGGGCTCCGCTTTAAACAAATTTCCGGAAGGGTTTGACTCTGACATGACCTATCATCTAAGAGAAAGAGATTATGCAACTCTTTAAGATATGAAAAAAGGCGCTCTTTCTGTGGAAGTCAACTTAATGGAGAAGAGAGCAAGAATGGAAACTGAGAAGAGAGTCTCTTTTAGAGAGGAATCCCCTCCTTCTACTTCAAGCTCAAAAATGGAGAGAATGATGGAAGAAATGATGAAAGAGATGAGAATAATTAAAAAGTCACAAGAAAACCAAAACCAAACTACACCTCAAAATAATCAAAATAGAAATAGAAATTAGAATTATAGAAGAGACAACAATCAAGATAAGCAAAAAGAAAGTGACCAACAGATTAGACCTCCCTTTCAATAGAACTATGTAGATCAATATGAGGAAGACAGGGAGTTGGAAAGGTTGGAAGAATCACATGTAAACTTGATTTGATCAGACAGTGGGGATGGTGTTTTCCTCACTGAGGAAGAACAAGGTTTCTTCTCTTATGATCAAAATACAAACACCTATGAAGATTCTGATGACTATAGATTGGGTTTTGAGAATGCAATCATGGAGGTACATAAATAGTATGATCTTAGGAGCAAGGGAAACATATATAATTCAAAAGATAAAAACACTAGCACTGCTATCAAGAAAAACGCAGGAAAATAGCCCAAAAGGACAGCAGAAAAAACCAACATTTCGGCCAAAAAACCAGACTTAAACAAAGACAAAGGTGTCCAGCCAAATGTTGAACAGAGCACCCCTAGCACTTCAGCTAGTGGTCCTAATAAAACCGCCCCAATTACCAGTCCAAACAAGGTTCAACAAATCAAAGCTGCTGAAAATAATTCAATTGAAAATGCAGATGTAAATATCAACAAGTCAATTATTCCTTTCAGCCTTGAAGGAGAGATTTCCAGGATAAAAATTACCATCCCCCTAGTTGAACTAGTAACCCAAGAGGTGTACAAAAACCAAGTTTTGAAAGATTTGAACTTAGGGAGTGATACAGACACTTTAAACTTGACAGATGACAAACCTGAGTTATTGTTTGGTCCAGAAGTTGAAGGAAAATATCAAGAAGGGGCTGTCCCTCCCTTCTATGTTAGCTTGAACATACATGAGAAAATTTTACACAATGCCATGTTAGACTCTGGAGCTTCACACAATCTGATGCCCAAGGTGGTAATGGAGAGCTTAGGCTTAGAGATTACTAAACCATACAAATATTTTTATTCTTTCGACTCAAGCCAAGTCAAATGTTTGGGTTTAATCAAAGATTTATGTGTTAATCTAGCTCAGATCCCTACTAAGAGTCTAGTTATGGACATAGTTTTAGCTGACATTCCCCCTAAGTATGGCATGCTCTTATCAAGATCTTGGGGAGCCAAAATTTAGGGAAGCCTTCAGATGGACATGTCTTATGCCACCATCCTTGTTTTTAACCAAAACAGAAGACTATACAGGGAATCTCACATGAAGTACATGGTGAGAAACCTAGACAAACCAAACAACACTCCAATCTATTCTACTCAATCAAGTTTAGATTCCTTTATCTTATGTAACGAAGACGAAATTACTCAACAAGATAAAGAGAACATAAACCCCATTGATTCACCAGAAAAATCAAATCTTCTCTCAAATCAACTTCAAAACATCGAAAATCAACAGCAACAAGAAAACGAAAATGAGTCAAACATGATTTGGACAATAAACTTTGATGGATCCTGTAATAAATCAAGCACAGGTGCAGGCGTATGGATACAAAATACGAATCAAATTTTTTCATATAAATTGGATTTCCTGTGCACCAACAATATTGCTGAGTATGAAGCACTTCTCCTAGGTTTACAATTGCTCAAACAATTACAGGCCCAAAAGGTAACAATCTTAGGAGATTCTAAACTTATCATAAAACAAATCAAAGGAGAATACTCAGCCAAAAATCTGAGGCTTAGGGAATATCAGAACACTGCTCTTGATTTATTGAAAACCTTTGAAAAATACGAACTTATTTTCATTCCTAAAGCATTTAATCATTTAGCAAATGAACTCGTTTTTAATGCCAGTAACTGTCAAATACCTAAGATAAATGAACAACTTAGCGTGAAGGTAAAACATAGGCATGCAGTGCCTGATAACGTAGATCACTAGCAAGTGTTTGATTCTGACCAACACATAGATGATTTCTTGAAGTTAGAAAATGATTTCACCATACCAACATCAGAATCTAGCCATAATCAAAACTGTCCTTATATTGAAGAAATCCCAGAAGCTAAAATAACACACTCTGCTGATATAAGTCATTACGAGAATACATTTGAAGCAGATTCAATTGACAACGTGGACCAAAAAGAACTGGAAGTTTTAGAATGCAAAAACGGTTCAATTCCAAGAGGTCTCTCACCTTTGGAACACCTTTTCGACTTTAATGATGTAGCCAAAGAACCAAAAATGGAGCCTGTAGAAACAAACGTAGAAGAACACAACATAGGCTCCCTAACGAAACCCAAGATGATTAAATTTTCCAGCACTCTTCCAACTCACATAAAATCTCGATACATTGATCTGTTTAAGGAGTTTAAAGATGTTTTTGCCTGGGCATACACAGAACTGAAATCTTATGATACCAGCATTATTCAGCACAAGATTCCCTTGAAGGAAAATCAAAAGCTCTTCAAACAAAAACTGAGGAGAATAAACCCACTTTTATTACCTTTAGTTAGAGCCGAAATTGAAAAGATGCATGATGTTGGCATTATAGTACTTGTTAGATTTTCAAAATGGGTATCAAAATTAGTTTCTGTTAGGAAAAATACAGGGGAGATCAGACTCTGTATCGATTTCAGAAACCTAAACAGAGCATCCCTAAAAGACAACTACCCATTGCCCAAGATGGATCATATACTTCAGAAGGTAGTTTGGTCAAAAAGGATATCACTCTTAGATGGGTTCTTGGGTTACAACCAGGTGTTAGAGCTCCCAAGTGATCAAATCAAAACTGCTTTTACCACACCTTGGGGCACCTTTATGTATGTCAAAATGCCTTTCGGGTTAATGAATGCAGGGGCCACCTTCCAGAGGACCATGGAAATAGCCTTTTATGAAGATATTGGCTATTTCATAATTATTTACCTTGATGACATAACTATCTTTTCAAAAACTGATGAAGAACATTTGAATCATTTAAGAAAAGTTTTTGAGAAGTGTAGGAAAATTGGCTTGTCATTGAATCCCAAGAAGACACTCTTTGGTCTCCAAGAAGGTAAACTTCTTAGACATATAATTTCGGAAGAGGGAATCAAAATAGACCCTACAAGAATAGATGGCATATTGCAAATTAACCATCCAAGAAGCCTCAAATAATTACAATCGTTCATTGGAAAGATTAATTTTTTGAGAAGTTTTATCCCTAACCTTGTTGAGCTATTAAAAAACATTACAAACATGCTTAAGAAATATGTGGGTGTAAAATGAAATTTACCAGCTAAACAATCATTTGAACTGGTCAAACAAGCTCTTACCCAAACACCGGTCCTGATTAGTCCAGATTTTACCAAAGATTTTTACATCTTTTATTTTGCATCAGAACATACAATAGCTGCAGTTTTACTTCAAAATAATGATTTAGGGCAAGAAAAACCAATATCTTTCTTTAGTAAGGCCTTAAGAGATGCTCCTCTCAAATATAACATCATGGAGAAGCAAGCCTTAACATTAGTGAAAGCATTAAAAGACTTTAGGGTCTATATTTTACACTCTCACATAATTGCTTTTGTTCCGCATGCTGTTGTCAAGGACATTCTGAGTCAAGACCCTGATGGTAAAAGGGAAAAATGGATTGCAACTATTCTTGAATATGACTTATAATTAGGCCCACGAAACTAGTTAAAGGGCAAGGATTAGCAAAACTCATGGCTGATTCTAACTTCCAAGCACTAGATATGAATATGGTAGATGTGTTGGAAGAAATAGAAGAATCTGATGCTCCTGTTATTGAAGAAACATTTCTAAATTCTCCTTGGTATGTTGACATTATTTATGTGCTTTTATATTTAAATACCCCTCCTTCTTTGTCTAAAACTAAAGATAGATTCTTGAAACAAAACTCTTTGAGTTTTTTTATCTTAAATGGAGTATTATATTGGAAAAATGCTGTTGGAATTTTGCTTAAATGTTTACTTGAAGATGATGCAAGAAAAATCATGCATGAGTTGCATGACGGAGAATGTGGAGGACACCTCTACTGGAAGGCCACAACAAACAAAATTCTTAGATCGGGTTACTATTGGCCTACCCTTTTCCCCGACACTCAAAATTTGGTCATGTCTTGCCATAAGTGTCAAATTTTTGATGTCAAAAGAAAACTTCTTCCCTTACCCTTACATCCTATCAAAGTTGAGGCACCTTTTCAACAATGGGGTTTAGACTTCATTGGGGAAATTCACCCATCCTCCTCAACTCAACATAAGTGGATCCTCACAGCCACTGACTTCTTTACCAAGTGGATAGAAGCTATACCATCCAAAAATGCTAATGACTCCTTCATTATCAAGTTTCTTGAAACTAATATCCTATGTAGATTTGGTTGTCCCAAAAAAATCATAACAGACAATGCTGCTGCTTTAAAATCTAAGAAGATGGTTGATTTTTGCTACAAATACCACATAACCTTGGGTCATTCCACTGCTTACTATCCCCAAGGAAATGGATTAGCTGAATATTCCAACAAAAGCCTCATCAATATCATTAAAAAACTGTTGGAACAAAATCAGAAATCATGGCACAGTAAGTTGGTTCATGCCTTGTGGGCTGATAGATTAACTACAAAGAAGTCAATAAATATGTCTCCCTATCAGTTAGTTTATGGCATGGATGTAGTTTTTCCTACCTCATTGGGAGTTCCAGTCATGAAACTCCTTCAAGAAGTGCAGATTGAAGAGAATGATATGTAGAGAAGGATCAACCAAACAATCCATTTACAGTAGACCAGAGAAGAAGTTTATGAGAGAACACAATTAGTCCAAGAAAATATGAAGAAACTTTTTGATAAGAGGACTAAGGAAAAAAATTTCCAAATTGGAAATGTTGTTATTAAATGGGATTCAAGAAGGGAAGAGAAGGAAAAACATGGCAAGTTTGACAACTTGTGGAAAGGGCCATATATTATCCATGCGGAAAGGGGTCGCAATGCATTTTTCTTGAAAGAATTGAATGGAGAAGATCTGTATGGAGGTCATGTCAATGGAAGGATGCTCAAGCATTACTTCTGCCAAGAATCTTAAGTTTTAAAGCATTTTATTTTTCATTGTAAATGTCATAGTCTAACCATTGCATTTCAAAGTTAGAAAAATCAAAAATACAAAAACAAAGAAAGAAAAGAGGGCAGATGGTAAAAACAATAAAGGTACAACCCCATACCAAAGAAGAGAAATAAATTATGAAAGTGTGCAAGCTTGAAAGCCACTCTTGAATAACACACTTCTAGTTAGTCAAACAACCTAACCTTGACTAATTAGCTTTAAATTTTCTGCTGATAGGATAGTGAATTAGATTTGCCAAACTGTTTAATCTTGGCTTATCAGTAGATAGTTTAGGATAGAAATTAAAGGTTCAAACAAGATCAAAATCTGAACCTAAGGTTTCAAAAAAGAAAATGACTCAAATCTGTTTTATTTTTTCTGAGTCAAGAAGATACAAAAATCTGGTTCTAATTAGCTCAAAATCTGAACCAGAGAGCAAGGAAGAAACAACTCGCATAAGTGTCAAAACAGAGCTGTAAAAAGAGTGAAGGAAGTGCTTGAATTTTCAGATCTTAAGCCTTCCAATTTTGATTTAATTTTCTGCAAAAATAAATGTCTGTGTGCAGCTTGTTTTATGCCATAGACCAGCTTCAAGATTAGACTGTTTAATCCTGACTTGAATGCTTTTAAATTTATGTTGTAGAATTTAGAGAATAAAAGTCTGTTGGACAGTTTAATCCGAACAGATAGTAGATTAAGTAGAGAATTATATGGGTTCAACTGTTTAATCTGAATCCATGGAGAAATAAGGAGTAGAAATAGATTATATTTTTTTCTTTCAAAAAGAATAAAATGTTGTGAAAAGAGTTTGCCAATCCAAGTGCACTCTTATGAAGACAAAATGCTAGATCAGTAGGATTGGGTAGGTAGAAGGCTTGTTGATGAAGGATCCATTGTTTTCCATGGCTGCTAACTTATTTCCAAAGCAAAAGAAAATCATTTAAGTAAAGGAAATCAGCCCAATGGATGAGGCAACTGATTAGCCTCTCGGAGAATGCAGGTCTGAAGTTCTTGATGCCTTCAAGAAGGCACCATCCCCAAGTGGAGCCACTGTTAGCCACCTATAAAATTTGTCATACCAAATGGTGGCTAAAACTTTTTGAGCCTTCAAGGAACAAATTTCATTGCTAAAAATTGTTGGCTCTTGAAGACTCTAGAAGGCCTCATGCCTCTGTCCAAAATCTTCATTGTTGTTCCCATTTTATACTTGGAAGTTCTGCTAAAATCATGAGAATAAACTGCTGTAAAACCATAATTTGTTCCCTCCCCCTCTTCCAAACTTACCTTCGTTTTCTCCCCTTTTTCTCCATAAAAACCCCTTTGATTTCATTATTCTTCTTCTTCCCCTCATGAAATACACTTTTATAAGGTTAAAGACTCATTCTTTAGCTTTTCCGAAACCTTCAAAATCCATTGAAAACTCTGAAAAACTTCATAAAAAACAAAGTTTTATTCCTATGGACTTAAGCCCCCTTGGGCTAAGTCCTAAACCACTTTCCCCACATGCCTACACCCTGAAACCACATGCTAAGCTCCTCATGACGCTAATCGCATTGCAAGTTTTCAAAGTGCACGAGTCTTTTTCCATGGATGGAAATTTCTGATTGCGATTGGCTTTTTATGTGTTTAAAGCTCCTGATTATATTATTTTTCATATTAAATGTGGGCCCGACCCGATGCTTAAACCTTGTAAATATTTCATGCCCGATCCATTTTTCCTTTGTAAAAACTCAAAACCAACTTTTCCAAAGTTTTAACTAAAACATCCAAATCACGTGTTGAAATATTTAATGGGTAGATTGAAATACCGATCGCGTAATCGCAATCAGAGAAAACACAAATGGGTTGATCAAAAAGACCGCATCGAAGTTTTCCAATGTGATTGAGTCCCTGTGTTATAATCCCGCCCCACCACATTTTTGTTTCATATACTCTATGCCCAAGACCAAGAGCTATAGTTCCGGGCGCTTATCGCATCGCAAAAAACCAAAGAATGCAAGTCCTTGTTGTATTCAAAAGTTCCAATGTGATTAGATTTGTGTCATATAAACTCCGATGCGATTGGTTTTGTATTGAAAAAACCCGATGCGATTAAAACCTTTGTATAAATATCCCGTGGGCCCGCCTTCGGCGCTTATCCTTTATATTTCTTCCCCAGTCCGCTTTTTCCCTTTGAAAAATGAAAAAACACGCTTATCCAAAGTTTGTTATAAAAAACCAAAGTCACGTGGTTTAAATATAAAAATGGGTAGATTAAGAAGACCCGATCGCGCAATCGTGATTGGAGAAATAACAATGGGTAGATTAAAAAGACCGCATTAGAACTTCCGATGCGATTGAGTTTTATATATATAAACTCCGCCCCTCCGATTGCAATGGCCTGATCACATCGGAAACCTTTGTAAGGCTCCTCCGATTATTTTTGTTTGAAACTTCTGATTGCAATGTTCCGATCGCACCATTGCATTGGAGTTTTTAAATTGCATCACGCAGTTTTCATCTCATGCATTTGTTTTTTCCCCCGACCGCCTATCCCTCCGATTCGTTTCCCATCGTTGATCTGATCCTCAGATCGACGACCATCACTCCGTCGCATCAGCCTTTTCTCTGATTGCGCAATCGCATCACCTTATTCCTGACCTCCGATTGCGACTTCCCCGACTCATTCTCCACCATTGATCTCGTTCTTTAGATCCACGACCATCACCTAATCGCTTCTGCCCTCCCGATCATGAAATCACATCAGATATTCTTCATCGCACCCCTTTTCTCCTCCCACCGATTGAAATCTCCCGATTAGATCTAGAATGTCCACATGTCCAGATCCAACGGCTACGCTCCTCTCCCGCCTTTCGAAGCAGTTTAACCCATTTCGTAGGATTTCTTAACTATTTTAGTGTTTTGCAGGTGTTTTTTTTATGGTTTTGAAGAAGGGCTGAAGGCTGGGAAAGACGTTTTTCGTGCCTTTGAGCTATTAAAGAGAACCATTCGCAGGGTTTCATTCAATTTTTTATCAATGTTTCATGGGCATTGATACCTTTAAATGCCCAGTGGCTCTACACATTGACAAGACACTGTGGTTCAAAACCGCATCTAAAAAGAGTATCAGTTTGAAAGATAGAGCGCAACAGAGATGAAGACTGAAGACAGATTTAGGGAACTACGGCTTAAAATAATGATAAAAAGCTTTTTCCCTACATTCAAACGTATTCAAAGGAAGTTATAAGTGTTTGAAAGGCAGAAAGGACCTCCACCGCTTCATTTTGAGGCGAATTGATTCCTTAGCTACCATAAACGCCACCTATGCCTTAAAAGCATTGAAAACAGAGGCCGAAGTTATTGATTAAAGAAATATCTGCCTCCAGCGATGCTAAGAAGTTAATTCTGCCACAGGAAGCTAATACAACAAATATCTTCAAGATTACTCCACGTTATGCAGAGCCTGGAAGTCAACAAAGCTCCCACCGAGTTTAAATGTTAATCATAAAACAGTTAATGCAAAACCACCTGTAAACTTCTTCATCGAGCCTCTCAAAACGCCGAGAATTATTCACTCTGTATTAATTATCCTTGAGATATTTTGTTAGATATCACCTCCTCATCTTCCTATAAATACTGCTGTGGAAGATGAACAGTTGTTGGTTATTGTTTGATCACAAGTTGTAATATTGAAACTCTTTGAAGTAAATACATAGTCTGTTGAAGTTGAAGAACAAATTGAAGTCTTGGAGATCTTGATGATGTTGTTGCATGCTTTTTCCTGAGAGGGCTCTATCATTGGATCCATGAGCTTGGCTGTTGGCAAAGTATTTTGAATTGTTTTATGTTTTCCCCTATTTTCATTATGTTCCATAATTTCTTACTACAGTAGGTTGAAAGTTTTAGGCTAAGAAATGACTCCTGGAAGCACCTTAGACCTCTTCATCCTTCACTGTTTTATGTTTTCTTCTGCTGAAGTATTTTAGAGGCTTTAATCTTTCTCTTTAGTCTTCATGCTTGCTTATTTCCTTAATAGTTTGAACAGTTGGTTTCAGCATGATTTATGGTTTTCCCTGCTTGTCTGCTGCCACTTAAAAACTATTATTGAAGTCTCCCTTTGAATTTCTTTGCTTACAGTGAATCAAAGAGGTCTGTTTTGATCTTTCCCTTTGTCCTCACTTAAACAGTTGTCTTAAAGGTCATTATAATTATGATCATAGATGTTTTTAGGTGTTCCCTCTTCTATGACTGTAATTATCAATACATCTTTTATGTTTTCTAAGTAATTTAGAATAAAATCTTTGAGGAAATAGGGTGTTCCCCAAATCTTAGATTTCATTTTGAAAGTTTTCTTGAAGTCATTATTTTCTTAAATATTTTTTATAGAATTTATGGTTAGCCCTGTCTATCAAATATCTCTTTATTGTTTAAATTATGTTTTCAGGTTCCCTTTGTTGAGAATTCAATTTCTCTTTCTAAATCATTAATGTTCATCCCATTTCAAAAACAAAAGGATCCTGCGGCCAAGTTAGATTTTCCCTTTGATATCCCATATCCTTTGAATTGATTTATTTACCCAGCCTTTCTTGACTCATTACTTGATAGACGATGTTTCTCCATTCTATGTATTTTCCTAGACCTTTCATGTTAACATTTGTATCAATTCAATTCCAACCAAACAAACAAACGAACACATAGTAACTAGTCTAAAATCTGATATCTAAACACACAAGATAAACCTTTGCAAACAAATATTTGAGAGATCCCTCTCTAAGAACAGGAGGACTAGATCCTGTAACTCTAAAGATTGGTTCTGATGTTGCCTTGTCTTTTGATTTTCCAAACTATCAAAACACGGGACACCAACACATTCTCCTGCTACAAAATTCTACAAATAAATCCTTGTACACTATGAAAGAAGGAACAAATATTCTTGACTCATCATGTTGCTCAAACAAGGAAGGAAAGTACAATACAAAATGTGAGATTATACCTCCTCCAATTTGTACTTGAACTCTTGAGCTGAAATGGCCCAACTGAGAATTTCCCTCTACCTCCAATGAGTAGGGAAGTGGCTGTGAGGTTCTTTCCACCATAATAAAGTAGGCTATGCATCTCTCCCTATGCTGATATATGTCATGATGAATGCCCTCCAAGGTGAACTTCTCTAGCAAGGAAAAGTATGCATCCAAGTGCATAGCTATGAAGTCCTCATGTGCTGCATGCAAAAATTTCTCCTTGAGACTAGAAAATCTAGTCAAGAAGATCCTGTCATAACAATAGATGACCAAATCATCAACCATGTATCTATCATCATCCTCCTGGTCATCAAGAATCATGCATGCACTAAGATCCTAGGAACACTCAACCAAAAGCTGAGTCCTCCAACATGGATCAATCCTCCACATAGACAACACTGGTGTTCTACAATATGGTGCTCCCCTCACACTGCTTCCAGCTACATTGACATCCCCCATGCCAAATTCATCCTCCAAAATTCTTCCATGCCCATCATGCAGCTTCTCATGCTCAAGTAGTAATGGGGATCCTAGAAAGCTAGTCTCCCATGAGAAACTGTCATCCAAAAGGAATCTCCCAATCCTGGGCAATGTAAGCATGAGTAACCTCCATCTACTCCCATGTGTGAAAGAGTCCTTCCCCAAAGGAAGTATCCTCCTCCTCATCAAATGTGTGGAGCAGTCATCCTACATCATGAAGATGCAATCCTCCATCCCTGTAGCAAAATCTGTCAGTGCAGTATGACTGATGAGAGTGGGTGGTGCTGAAAATGAGAGAGTGTCTCCCTCCTCGTTGGGTCTATCCCAAAATCTCTGTGCTGTGCTGAACTCTCCCAAGGTTTCCACCCTCATGAAATCAAGGTGTGAGGCCCCAAAATGTGGAGCATCCAACCTCCTCTGTTGATCTGGTGGTCTCCTTGGGGCAATGTATCCATGTAGTGAGACATCATCATCAAGAGATGACTGAATATATGAATGGAGAAAACCCTCCATGCTTCCACTGCGTAATCCAATCATCATCTTAGGTGCATCAACCTCATAAAATAGACAGGGGTGTGTGCTCCTCATCACATGATGCTGACCATTCTCCCTATCTCTTCTTCTAACTCCATAGATCTGCACCCTACCAACAATGGCACATTTGTATCATGAGTTGTGCCTTGATCTCTACATGGAAGATCCTGGGGAATTTATTGCAAGGACACAAGAATCCCTCTATGTGGAGTAAGAGCTCCTTTTTCCTCTGCATGAGGCATTGTATCAACTCTAGCTATACCAGCGTAGTTTCCCTTCTCCTCATCAACATGTAGGGGAAAATTCTCCCAAAATTTGATCTCCTTTTGAAAAAGAGACCTCCATGCTCTCTTGTGAAATAATATGAGATGGATACCTTGCCTTCAACAAGGTATGATGCAAGATGCCAGCCTTCAACAATATTTTGAAGTGGATCTGAGTTTATGTTTCCTCCCTTCACATGCAAGATCTTGCTTTGTTTCTCTGCATGTATTTTATATTTTCTTCCACCAAATCTTTCCATCATTGCTTAAATGAATCTGAAATAGGAAGAAGTATTTGAATCCTTTAAAGAACATGACTCAAATATCCACCATGCATAGGTCTTACCTCTAAGGTGCAGCACAACAAAATCTGATAGCATCTCCTTTGGAAACTTTGTGTTGCTGCAACATGGTCTTCAGCTCTTCTACCCATGCTTTCGCTAAGCATGTAGGTGAACCTCTGAAAGTAGATAGAACAAATTTATCTTGCTGTTGAATCCTCTTCACCTTAGACTTGCAAAAATTCCTGAAAGTGAGATGATTTCTGAATGCTTGAGTTTGAGACTCATATTCTCTTAGAAAATCTCTAAGAGTTTTCTTCTTGGTCACCTCTCCTTCTTTTCCCATCTCTTTCATGAAAAAGCTGCACATGTGACTACGTTTTGAATCAAAGGATGTGACTGCATGCTCACATTCCTCATCTAAAACCCTAGATTTTGTTTCTATTTCAAACCCTTGTGGAGAGTCTTCAAATCTCTCCCCTTTCTTTTGCTTGTGGCTCCCATGAAAGCCCTAGGTGGATTTAGAGAGAATCTTGGCTAGCTTATCTCCTTTTTCTTCTCCACAAGGTGGAGCATTCCTCTTCTCCTTAGATGGAATCTTGGCTGAAGATCCACAGGCTGAGCCAAGATTATGCTTTGATACCACCGTAATGTTCCTTTTTTAGAAACATTGTCAATCGACAAAGAAAATCTATTCCAGAGATAGACTGAAGGGGCATTTACTGGATTTATCACCTTTGAACAAAGGATGAGCTCCAGAGGCTACCTGGCCCACTATCAGACTCTGTCTATAGAGTGATTTTCAAGGGACAATATCCCCAAGAGGGTAATACAATAAGATTGGGAATCTTGAAAGATAACCCAAAAATGAAGCTACAACAATATAAAGACATAAACTAGAAATAACAGTGAATAACATTATGCAAAAATGTATGAAAACCCTCGAGCCATTTTATTATAAAATAACAGCAACAAATGATACAATGAATGTCAAAATAATAAGGCAAGAAGCCTTCCATGAAAACACATGCCAAAATACAAGTGCTGCTCCATAGCAGAATGCCCATGAATAGGGACTGCACAGTCATAGGAGGGAGACTGTTGTACTGAGTGAAAAACATCATGGATCTACATATACATGGATCATACATCATTGGGAGAGCTGATCTCACCTCCCAATCACTACCTCAAGTCAATCCTATAAGGATTGGCTCAAATATGCAAAACTGCTGAAATGTCGGAGTTGTTGGGTAGCAGCAGCAACTCAATACATGGAATGGAATGGTGAAGTCTGAGTGGCTGAAGCTGATGAAGAGCCCTTCTCATTTGGAAATTTTTAGTGCAAGGCTGATCCCTACACCAGATATCTCACCCTCTGGAATGTCTGCAACACCCTCACTGCAAATGTGCTCCAACTAGAATGCAGTCTATGAGAGGGCCTGTGTTGTAACTAATGGAAGTGGTTGGCCTCCTGCCAATGATAGTGGAATAAGCTCGAGAACCATCCTCACTAACCTCCTATAAGTAGAGAACCTCCCTCCTTTGAAAGATCAGCTGGAAATGGTGTTGTAAGAAACCTCCCAGCAACATCCCGCAACACTGGACAATAATATGCTACATATACTGCGCTGATGGAGTAGGCTGATGCTATGGCATGAATGTTGGAATATGGATGATGAGTGCAATCCTTCATGAGCTACCCAAGAAGGATAGGAAATCCTAAACAGGACTCCCTCATGCCAGAAGGCACTGCAGCTTTGCTGAACAGCAAGAGGCAGCTACAAGTCTCCAAGACTTGGATGTAAAAATGATCCAAAGATAATCTCAATGGGCTTCCTTTCTCCTCTTTTAAACACAATGAAGTCTCCACCTTCCTTCCTTTAGAAGTTTCCTCCCCCATGGAATATTCCTCCACTAAAACTGCGCTGCCCCACTTAGTGCTTTCCAACTCATGCCAACACAGTTTGACTTGGTCAACTAGGCTTGACCATTTGCATTTTAACCTCTTTCATACATGAGGGTGTGAAATCCCGCTCCATGATGATCCCTTTTCACATTTTAAGGGATTTTATTCCTATTTATTACATGAATGGGTCACTTTACCCCTTTTTATTCAACAAAATGAAAATATGCAACTATAATGTTCCATTTTAGCTTGAGGCTAAAATTGGGAACATTACAATAAATAATAAGTCAATAATAATTAATACATAATAAATAATAAATAGAATAATAATAATAAATAAATAAAATAATAAATAATAAACTGAAGTTCTAAATAAAATAGTAAATAATAAACTGGAGTTCTAAATAAAGATATATAAAAGTAAACTATAAAATAGTTAAAACAAGTGAAGTTAACAAAATTAAAAAGGAATAAAATAAGAAAGAGTTGAACTAAGAAAACTATAAAAATAGTAAAAATAAGTAAAGTTAACAAAAAGTAAAATGGAATAAAATAGGAAAGAGTTAAATTAAGAGAAACATGAAATTAAGTAAAACTTAAAATAAAGAAATAAAAGTTGCATGTAGACACAGGGAATGTGTGCATGCAGTTCCCTTTCTATTGTTTGGTCTATTTAATAGATGTTGAGGAAGAGGAGATTCATCATTCCTTCATCCATTCTCTTGGTAGAAAAATGTTATGATACAAAGGATTCCTTGGCAGTAGTACGTTGATTAAGGGCTCGGAGGTGGCCAACTGTAGAAATATTATGTGAAGCTGAGCCTACAGTTAGGTGGAGTGTAATATTCCAAATCTTCCATCAGTTAATTGGAATATTAGAGTTCTTAATTTTCTTAATTAATTAAGTAAATAAAAGGGAAGAGGGACCCATAAACCCCATAGATGAATAAAATCCACTCTTGTTGTGTTAATGTGGGTTATTAGATGATAGATTAACATTATGGAGTAGTGGAGCAGCTTATTAATGAAGGAAGAGTGGAGATCATGGATCAATGTAAGATCATGGAGGAATAAAAGTAATATAATAGAGAAATAATGATGAAGTGATGGAGAAAGTGGTGCATTAAATTCACACATGATGGAGAGAGTGGAGATTAAATGAAAATATGATTGAGATCATGGAGAGACAGCGCAGTCTTCATGGAGGCTAGTGGCCACATGTGCAGCATGGTTATGAGGTGAGCCAAGGCTAGGGGACGCTCAAAAATAATAAAAGGAAGTTTAAGGCAGCCATAGAAATCATATTTTAGATTTTGATTTTAGATCTGGAATTATCAGTTAAAATTTCTTTGCACGCTTCAGTTGTTTAGCTAAGTCTTTAGTGTTGTTTAGCACATGGGTGTTCTCAAGCAGGAATCCCACCCTTACCCATGGGGGACTTCGAGTGCCTACTCTGGGAAGGTTTCTTTGAGCAGCCATTCATCATCAGGCATTGGTGCCACATTCATCCCCTCTCTACAAAACATACAAATTTAGGAATTATGCATTCTTGCTTGAGGGTTTGAGAGGAGGAAGGTAGTTTCTAGAATTTTAGCTAGGAAACCGATGGAGGGTTCATCCTTTCACCTTGTGCATTCATATAATTATTCCATGAGTAGCATATTGATATCTGACATTATACCATCATTATACACCTCCATGCAGTAGCAGTTCCGCTAGGAATTGTGCATTCCCGCCCTATAGATCCAATGGAGGAGGGAAGTTCCAAGTATTTCAGCTTGGAATCTTATGAGGGACCATCCCCTCACTTTGGTGAGATATTTTACATAATTATTGAGATTAATTGCATCATATATCAGTAGGATATAGATTCAACGTCCCTGATAGCATAGCCCATTCCAGCAGTTGTGTATTCAACAGTTGTAACATTGAGATTAGGAAGGAGGAGCTAGATCTCAAGCTTCTAGCTTGGAGATATAGAGGAGGGATCATCCCTTCATTCATTGAGCTAATGGTATATCATTGCAGCCATATTATCTTCAGTTCATGCAGTAGATCTGCATACCCAGCAGTCATATAGTGCAAGCCCTAGGAGGGTGATTTTCCAAGGTTGTCAAATCTGGAAATCCTTTCTGGGTTATTTTGGGTTTTCATCATAGAGCCCGGATATGAACTCTCGTCATCATCTAAGCTCCAGAACAACCATATCTACACATTCCCTTTCATCCAATAGTTATATTTCCATCATTTTCAAAAGGGACAATGCAGTATGGCCTCCAGAATATCAATAGTTACGTAGTGCCTTTGATGAGAGGACTTCATGGTCACTCTAGACTTCCTTGTTTGCTTGAGTGTTTCTATATTTGAGCACTATTGTACTTGCATTTTCACCTCCTTAATAATAAAATGGCTCAGCTATTCTATCTATTTGTATGGTTTTTATATCTTATTTTTTCATTGTTATATTTTCCAACTATTGTGTTGTGTATTACTGTCTTTTTCCATTTTTGGATATTACATTGGTATCAGAGCATGATCTTTGGCTTAGCTTGTGGGCACTACATCTTATGAAATTAGAATAAGAAGGAGAAAGAATATGTCTACAATGACGGAGGGATTAATTTTTGCCACACTTCTCTTCAGATCTATGAAGGATCTCTCCAAGGAGGTAAAATAAATGAGAAGAGAGAGGCAAAAAGAGACCTCGACAAGGTTCTAGAATGGTAAGGTCCAAGAACTTTCTATCAGCAATAGAGGAAACTAGCAATGCAAAGAGCTCCACAACACTCTTTTATGTCCACTTTCTTTGTAGAGGAAGGTGAAGGGCATGGAGATGGAGGATGTTATCTCAAAATCAGACCCTGATAGGCTGCTAGTCAAGGAGACCCTGAGTAACTATTTCAAACCAAAATTTTAGTTGAGGCTTAGCCTCCTCAACCTGAGAGGGCTCTCTCAATAGGTTAATGATTTGCAAATAAATATCAGATGGCTAACGCTGTGAATAAATTGAATAAAGTGAATAATTGGTTGTACTATTAATCAACAAACATCTATTCGGTAAATGGAATCAAATTTTCTTTCACAAAACATAAAGATCAGTTTCATATGGAAGTCAGGGCATTTTAGGGTTTAGATGCATCAATAGAACAGTAGGACAGAGAATAAACACAGTTCATGAACATATGAAGGAAGTGAGAGCAACTTCAATGAATTCTAAGTAACATACATTCATGCCACTACAAGTAACTTAGATAAAAACATCATGAGACAATAAAACATCCATAACCCTTTCTGAATCTTGAGTGATGAAACAAAACTCTTTGTATTAAGATAAAAACACAGTTCTCTAATATCACAAAAAGTATGCTTGTTCAATGAAAATTCGAACCTGATGCAATTCGATTTCTTCCCTCTTATAGAGTGGTCATTACATCCTTGGATTCCTTCCAAACATTTGAGAATAAATTTGAATTCGACACCTATCAATTTCTAAACAAACTTCATTTACAAACTGACAGTTAAACTATATGTCTTATAGTCCTAATACAACTAGGACTAAAACACTATTTATCATATCTTAATAACCTTTAACAACCTTATCTAATCATCAAAAACCATGCTTGATAGCTATTTCTTCTAGACTTCGACCATGATGTTGTTTATCTTCTTGCTGTTAGACCCCATCAACCTGCTTCTTATCCATTCCTACAAAATAGGAGCATGTTCCCTGTATAATTGTTGAATGCCTCATTTCTGTTCATTCGAACCAATTGCTGAAGAATTGGTGCTCAAAACATGTGGAAAATGTCTTATACCTTCATTTGAATTCGACCTTCCAACTGTGCAAATCCCGAACCTCCAAAATGGTGCAAAAACTGTCAATACTGTTGTGCTACGAAACTGTTGAGTCTGCTATTTTCGTAGTGAAAAATTTTCCTTTTAAAATCATGCTTCAAACCTCCATTTTTGTGTGCCAAACCTTCTAGATCTTCATTGATATTCTACATATACCTCCCACCAGCATCAAAGCTAAAAACCAAACCCTTTTCACCTTTGAAATTTGCAAAAAAAATTCAAACTGCATCCCACAGCAGGTTCGTAGTGCGATACGAAAATGTTGTGTGTCACCTTCAGCAGTTTCGTAGCGCTCTACGAAACTGATGAGTCTTCACTTTTCACAGATTCCTTCCAAAATTTTAGTTTTCGACCCTTTAGTACTATATTTCTGAGTATATATCAGCTTTCATACCCCATAAACATCAACTTTAAACAGCTCCAAAAATGAGATATTATCACATAACCTCAAAATTTTGTTAAAGGATGACACTTACTGTTTGCACTTATTTTAGCTATGGCTAATCTTCAAACTGTGCTAGCTGTATTTCCAAGTCTTCTACTCTCCTCTTAAGCCTTCTATTGTTTTCCCTTAGCTTGGTATTGACCATCCTAATGAATTTTGCTTCTTTTATTGCAGGTAGGGTCCATATGAAGAATTGAGCTTGACTATCAATTAATTCAGTGTTTGGATTTTTCTCCATCTCCCACAGTCCTTTCATCCTTTCAAAGTTTTCCCTTTCTTCTACTTCAACTTATCAATCTCATTATTTTCCAATCTGATTCTTTCTTTGACATCTCCATAGCTTCTCTTTTCCTTCTGAATATTGAAAACCCTGTTTCTGTCTTCTTCGGGCATTGAAAATGATGTATTTGTGGTTTCTTCAAAAACATTAGCACTTTCACCTCCTGTTTGATCCATCTCCATGTCTGATTTTTTCAACTTCTTGGAGTGCCTGGTTAAGGGTTTTTTGGGCTTAAAGATAAACTATGCCACTTCATCCTGAAAATCTAACATTTTGGATGTCTTCAATTTCTTTGATTTGCTACCACTTGTATCTAGTTTGATGAAGTCTGCTTGTACTAGGGGAGGCTCTTCAATGTCAATATATTGAAGTATGTCATTCAAATTACCTCTTGAACCCTCTTTAACTACAGCCTTACCCTTTTCCTTTAACCTTTGACTCCTAGTCAACTTCTTTTGATCTATTTTACTAGTTGACTATTCTAGAATTATCTCCTTAACCAAAGTTTTCTTCTTCTGTGCGGATTTAGGAGTATCTCGGATATTCAATGTTGTTCCTATCATTGGTTCTTTATCTTGTTTCTGAGGCTTGAGCTTAACAATCTTCTTTAATTTGTTTCTATAGGGGCAGTAATCTTTGATGGAGTTTTTTCTTTAGCTTGAGGACTAACACATGTTCCTTCAATCCCAATTCTACTTAAAAAGAGGAATTCAACCCAATCTTTGTTTTCTTTCTGCAGCTCATGTAAGACTATTAAATTGACTAAGCCATGGTGAAATAATGAGGTTTCACATGACTCAACTTTCATTTGTACCTTATCATACATCTTAGCTAAACTTTTGAAAAGATAAAAAGGTAAATTTAGAGATATAATCCTTGTGAAATGAAGCAAGAGTTTAAAGTGATAAGTATACACCTTGTGGTATCTTCCTTTGCAGGTGAAGTACCTCTGAATATTGTAGAGCAGATTAGCAAATGTATCTTTGACATAAATTCTTGGTACAACTTTGTTCAAGTCAACCTCTGTAAACTTTGGTTTTAGAAATATTTTGCAGGGTATCATGTCAAACTTGAAGTTTTTAAACCACCTGTCTTCTCCTCTCGAAATTTCTGTAACTGCTGATATCACTTCAGGGGAATTTGGTAAATTGAGGAATCCAATCTTTGAGTTTTATCCTGTGAAGTTTAAGGCAAATTCTTTGGTGACTTGAGTGTGCGCTCCTTGAAGTTTTTCACAAAACCTCCAGCAACCTCCTTTCTTAAAGGCTTCTTCAATAGACTTGTCTTTTGTAAGGGATTATACACCTTCAGGTTTTGTTCTTAGGCAATGACCAGACCTATGAATTCTTCTTTCTTCAGCCATTTTCTTCTTGAAAACCTTGTATCTTCAAAAATCTGTGATAATCCCTCTGAAAACCCTATTTCTTCAGCAAATTAGCAAATTAGCAATCAGAGCTTCATGTTGAATCAACTGGCTCCCTTGGTAAATGAATGCAGCCTCACTTGATAACAATTCTGCCTCGCTTGATAAAAATTTTGCTTCCATCAGCAATGAATTTCAAACTCACTTGGTAGCAAGTTTTGAAAATACTGATATAACTTGAATTTGAATGGGCAGCCTTGCTTGAATTTGTTTCAATTCTGCCTTGCTTGGATTTTTTTCAGTAAGCTCAGGTCTTTCACCACTAATTTCTTCTTCAAAACATAAGCATGCATGCACTATTGTCTTGCATGAGACAAATGAAGTCAAAAATGGCCAACTATTTTCAAATTAGAAAGGACCAATGACAACTAACCCCTAATCGATGACAAATGACCCCTAATAATTATAATGAATGGTTGCATGCGTGAAGGAGAACTCGTGGATGACACCTAATGATGAAGAATTTAATTGAATTTGACAGATGTGACAGCTCAAATGCAAAACTGAGAATCCCCGATTTCGTAGCGCATGATTTGCAAATTTGGGTTTTTGTGCTACGAAATCACCAACGTTTTCGTAGCGCAAAATCAACTTTTTACACTGATCACGCTACGAAAAAGTGGTTTCGTGGCTTCTTCATCAAATTTTCAAAAAAAACTTTTAAAATGGGTTTCAAAACGTGGCATAAGATCTTTGAAGAATAAAACAAGGTTGATGAACATTGTTTGGTGATGGAATGAGACCTTTAACCCATGATCTAGACCTTTAAAAATATAAAAATGACTCTAAACCTATCTAGCCTTATGACTTAGGAACAAGTGTAAATGACCAAGTTTCATAAATTTTTTATAGTGATAACAGAGGATACTTATAACATGAGACTCTAAGTAATTATCTTGCAGAGTACAAATCACAGTCTAGAGCATTCAAGGAGAATATAACTCTCCAACAGTTTTTCCAACTCAAAGAAGTACAGATATCCTGCAGGAGTAATAGAAGAAGAAGGCACACACAAAATAGATTCTTCTTGTCTGCATTTGATGGGTCATCCACAAGCACAAAAAAATCTTGGAGGAAGAAGTTAGATGCATTTTTCTAGCTACATCAAAGAGTGAAAAGAGATGTTTTTATGATTGCAGCGCTGCACCTTAATGGTGAAGCAAAGGATTGGTGGTTGATCCATATGAAACATGCAAGAGTGACTGGTTATGCAGACTTCACTGAAAGGGTAGTAAATATGTTTGATAGAAGAAACCTAGATACACTTTCCATGGAGACATTTCCCAACATTAAGGAAGTAGGTGAGAAGAAAAAGGAAGATTTCAGTATTATCACTCCGGAGGAGGAGAAACTACCACCACCACCAGTTGTAGAAGTACTCCATCAGGGGAAAGAGCACTTACATCTTTGCAAGATGGTCTTGAGCTCTTGAAATTTGGAGTCCCATGCATGATTCAGGAAATGCATGAGGAGGAGGAGGTAGATACCAATGTTGGTGCAATAGTAGAGGAGAAGCCATCACCACCACTAGCAGTTGGAGAAGCCATTTCACCGGTTGGAGAAACTCTTGTAGCTTTGCAAGATGTTCCCAAGTTTAAGCTGATCCAAGTTTTTCAAACATTTCCATCCCATATTATTTCATCATATCAGCTCGAGATTTGTGAGATCATGCCATCAGGGAATTGCATGACCAAGGATTAGAGCACCTTGCTGATTTGGAGCAACATACTATCACTGTGTAGAGGACCCTTGACTTGTTCAAGGAGGAGATGTATAGCCATCCTGGTTTTTCAATGTGGAGCTGCACCCAACACTTTGTGTTGGAGTTTACAATTTCTGAGGATAGGATGAGCATTGTCCTAATCAGGTCAATGCATAACTATACATTCAACATTGTATATGGCCATGAGACAAAAGATACACCATCATGGAGATCAACAATGCTATCACTGAAGAGAACTAATCAGTTGGGGGCCCAATTTTTCTTGGAGAATTATGAGGAGCACTTCACTCATGAAGCAGTGAAGGGACAGATGATAGATGGTAGACATCTTTTGATGGATATCATTTTCCATTATCAGGATGGAGTCTTCTTGATAAGCATCTCACAGGTCAAAGAGAAGTTTCTACCTATAGCATATTTAAAACCTCATCGGTTATATAGGGCCATCGATGAGAGAATCTAATGGAGAGACCTCAAGGAGGTTTCACTTCAACATATCATGAAGTGCAAATATTATAATCAAATTGAGGAGGATGGTATTCTACCTTGGGTGTATACCAAGTTGGAGCATGATAGGAGTCATAACCCACAGTTGGATGGATGGGTGAGGATGATGAGCAAGTGGTTGAAAGGCTAATTGTAGATCTATGATACAGGGCAACAAGAAGCATGGTTGTGTTGGTTTCTTTTGGGTGAGTATGGTTACTACCCAATATTTCACATTTGCATGATCCATACCTTGCATAGAAATGGTGTGATGCAGTAGTAGGAGGCATGGCTACACTAGTTACTGTTGAGAGATTTTGGCCATCACATGACATATCCTATGTCAATGGGTGTGTTATTATTTGGGACATTTCATAGCACTCACATGATGTGGCAATAGGGAGCTTGGTTATGTTGGTTTGATATGACATTCTACATGTCAATCAATATGTTGTTGCTCCATGACATGCATTATGATGTTGTGAGGTGGAAAAACGAATCATTGTTGCTTTGGTCACCCTTGGGAGAGTATGGGCTGACATTCTCCCATACCTTGAATGATGATGATGGAGGACGGAAACAGGAGGCCTTACAGCATTGGCTTCTACTAAGATATTATGGCCAACATACTTGGTATGATGATGAGGTGGTGTGGCAACAAGAGGCATTGTTGCGATGGCTTCTCTTGAGAGAGTATGGCTACTACACTTGGTATGATGATGGTGTGATATGGCAACAAGAGGTATTGCTATGGTGGCTACTATTAGGAGAGTATGTTTTGACATTTTGCATGTCCATCCATATGTCTCTATTTCCTATTTTTCACAGTGTTGAGATGATGCTTGGAGCAAGAAAGGCCAACAAGGCCAAGGATGGGAGTGTGTATAGATACATCATACTCCATTTAGCATGGGTTGGAGAGATAGTTCATGAGTTGGTATTTTCCACTTGGGAAAGAAACCACTCCACTTCATATATCTCATGCATAGAGGAGGCTCTTGTACAGTAGATGATTGCCACTTGGAGATTCATTAATGAGGAGAGGCATCTAACTACACAGTTGGAAGCCATTATAGACATTCTAGAGAGGCAGTTATGGAGATGGGCATTCATTACACACTAGAGAAGAGGTGGATACATTCCATATGAGGATTCCATTTGGAGGTATATGGATTTTTGTAGCATCTAATTTTTCAGTTACTTGAGAAGAAGCAACATATTGGCGGGGAGGACTGCAATATTCCAAATTTTCCAACAGTTAATTGGAATATTAGAGTTACTAATTTTCTTAATTAACTAAGTAAATAAAAGGGTGGAGGGACCCATAAACCCCATAGATTAATAAAATCCACTCTTGTTGTGTGATTGTGGGTTATTAGATGATAGATCAGCATTATGGAGTAGTGGAGAAGCTTATTAATGAAGGAAGAGTGGAGATAATGGATCATGGAGGAATAAAAGTAAGATCATAGAGCAATAATGATGAAGTGATGGAGGAAGTGGTGCATTAAATGCACACATGATGGAGAGAGTGGAAATTAAATGCAGAGATCATGGAGATCATGGAGAGATAGTGCAGTCTTCATGGAGGCTAGTGGCCACATGTGCAGTGCAGTTATAAGGTGGGCCAAAGCTCGAGGAGACTCACAAAGCATAAAAGGGAGGTGAAGGAAACCATAGAACTCATATTTTAGATTTGGATTTTAGATGTGGAAGTGTCAGTTGAAATTTATTTGCATGCTTCAACTATTTAGCTAATTCTACAGTGTTTTTTAGCACACGGGTGTTCCCGAGCGGGAATCCCACCCTTACCCATGGAGGACTTCAAGTGCCTACTCTGGGAAGGTTTATTTGAGAAGCCTGTTAGTCATCAGTAATTTTTTTCCATTTATAAATGATTTAATGTTAATCCTAGATTTATAAAAACAAAATTCATGAATATTGTGAGTTTTATAAATCTCACTGCCTTCACTATCCTCAAACCAAAATTTTCACTATTCTACTATTTTTCCATTCCATGGTTAAGTTGTCATTCCTAAGAGACCCTTCATGGGCTTAGGCCACTCACCTGTATCCTATTTTCCTACCTATAACCTAATAACTCTATTTTTCCTTTGCCTCACCTCCTCCTATCCTTAATATACCTTCATAAACAATTCCCATCACTCCTATCCCTCAAAATTATCATTTTTTTACAAAACCTAGCCTATTGCTACAATTTGACACTTTTTTGAGACTAGGCCTGTGTTTTTCCCTTTTGGACCCCTTCCCATCACTAAATCCTTCAAATTAAACTTTCCCCTACTCTTTAACATATATCCCTACCCCCCCAAAATTTCCTCAAGAATTTAGACAACCCTTAACCACTTCACTCCCCTTCCTCTACAAGGGAGTCCTAAAATCCCCTGTTTTTCCTACACCAAACCCTAATTTCCTCTTCCAACTAAGCTAGGGTTTGCTATGGAAAATAGGCATAGGAGAAAAGGATCCACATGATAGGTCATATTAGCACACATAAATCCATACCAACTCATAAACATCATGCCTCCATCATTTTCCAAGAATTCTTTCCAAAGGACAAATCATTTGCCACACCTAGGGCAAGTTTTTCTTCAAACTATGCTTCTGACCAAAAATAGATGAATTTCAAAAAATTTAGAGATTTTCATGTCTATGATAGGTCCTAGAAGAAAAACCTCTTCCATTTTTTACACAGGAATCATGGTTTGGGAGCAATGTCAAAAATACAAGTGTCACGGGAGAATTGCTGCACTTCTGAAGTGACCTTGGGAAAATCATATTTTCTCATAGTTGGAATCTCCAAATGACTTTCTTGATCAGTCAAATGATAATTATACTAGAATATATTTCCAATGAGCTATCATGAGCTCAATTTGGAGTTAAGGAAGGCCTCCAAAAGTTTTCTGCACCAGCACTCTACATTTTTGCACAATCACTCAACACGTTTTGACCAGTCTTGCAGAAATAAATGTTTGGCATGGATCCAATCAGGGAAAAAATGGTATATTGGGAAATTATACAAGATAATATTTCCAACAAGCTATCATGATCTCAATTTGGACATCAGGAAGGCCTCCAAATTCCCTTTGCAAAATGAGCTACATGTACAGGGTCAGGCGCTATGCTTAGGGAGGAATTTCCTATGTAAAATTGCACTGCATTGCGCATACAGAGGTAGGCACTATGCTTAGGGCAGAGAGAGGCCTGAATGGCCCAGAAATTTCCTGGTGCTACACTTAGAGAGCCCGACTGGCCCAGAACTTGCCTAGCATTGTGCCTAGAAGACCCGACACCTGACAGCTCGTGCAGGCGCTACACCTAGGCTAGAAAACCCTCTTCCACTTGCAAAATTGCAAAAAATCATAAGGGAGCACCTCTAAGATACATCCAAGGACCGTCAAAATTTGGTAGGTGCATGTTTTCCTTCTCCTCCAGCAAAAAAATGATTTGATGATTAAGGAAGTTAACTAAACCCTAAGGACTAGAAACCCTAAGACCTAATGCCAAAAGCCCTGTCTTAAACTCCATCATCTACAAACAGGGATTTATCATTCATTTAGGGTATGGGAATGGATTAAGCAATGATTAACAAGAAATAAACAATGAAGCAGAGGTCATGGATGTGGATGATGATGAAAAAGAGGTAAGTGATGAAGAAAGCAGCAATCACATTGAGAATGATGAGGATGAAGATGAGAAGGACATCATGGGCACAACGAGACAAGTAGCCAAGAAATAAATTATGATACTACAGAAAATGAAGAAGAAACTAAGAGCCCTAGAGACAATCAAAACAATGAGGCTCTTATTCAAAACATAGATGAAGGAAAAGATGAAGATAACAGCCCAGATCGAGATGATGACTATGAAAAAAATGAAGAAGAGTAAAGAAATTCTAGAAGTTGGCAGCCAAGATGAAGGTCACAGCAATGATGATGAGGGCAGCTATAATGAGGAACAAAGTGAAGATGCACAAATTAGTGAAGAGGCTAGAAGTGAGGCTAATGATGAAGGTGAAGAGATGAGAAGTAGTCCAAGTGATGAAAAACAAGACCTAGAAGCCCATGATGACAGCCACAAGGAGGACACCATAATGAGCCAAATTGAACCTTTTCCGTTGGCATACCAAATAGGATCAAGACATGTGTTTGTTGCCTATAAAAGGCAAGGGGCCATGAATTTTACTCCTATAAAACCAAAGGAAAAAGGAAAAGAGAGAAGCAAGGGTAAACAAAAAGAAAAAGGAAAGGGAAAAAGCAAGGAAAAAGGCAAAGAAAAGGTAAGAGAGGGAGAAGAAGATCAACATGAGGTTGAGAGGCAATTTGAACTCATCCATGTTGACAGTGATAAAGAGGACAAAAGGAGGGCCCATAGCATACTACTTCAAAGAAAAAAAGCAGAGATTAAAGACCTACAAAGGAGCCATGGCATGGAACAGTACATCATTGACTATTACAAAGGTAAGCACAAACATATGAAGAAGATGAAAAGATAACTTGGCCTACAAAAAAAGGATGGCCAAACACTATGCCTTGACAAACAAACTCACTAGTGCCAAGCTCAAAGAGGCCCTCATTGAAATTCAAGAACTAAAAAGAGGAAAATACCAATTAAACCTTGGAATCTTGCCTTGGGATTTTCTACAGGCTTCTCAAACCCCATAAGGAAGGTGTCCACCAATTTTGGGAAAATTTTGACAATTTTTGGTTTTTTGCAAATTTTGAGGCTTATAAGTGCAAAATCCCTGGTGCTACACTTTTTCCTCAGACATCCTCAGAGGGAGAACTTTGTATTTTTGGAATCCTCATGTCTAGTATAATATGGTCACCAAATTTCAGAGAATTTGGAGCATTTTTTACCCCTCAAAAGGCCAAAAAACACCTCATTTTTCACCTTTCGACCTCATTTTCAGACTTGATGCTGCGCTTATAGAAGATTTGGGAATTTGGATTTTTGGATAGGTTACAAAAGCTCAATCAGAAAACCAAAGGTATATTTGGAAATTAGACTCAGCAAGGTTTCCAACATGCCATCACGGGAAAATTCCAACATTGGCAAGGTCACCAAAAATTGGCTGCAAGTGGACCCATTTTCTGCATGTGTTGGCATTGTGCTTATAGAATTTTTGGGAATTTGGCTTTTTGGACTGGTTACAGGAGCTCAATCAGAAAAAATAAGAAGAAGAAGAAGGTAGAATTGGAAAGTAGACTCAGCGGGCTTTCCAACAGGCCATCATGGATCAAACTCCGACATCGGGAAGGTCACCCAAACTTGGCTGCAAGTGGACCCATTTTCTGCCTGTGAAGGCGTTGCGCTTTTAGTCCTCACTGTGTGTTTTTGGCCAAGATTCAACAAAACACACTCATTAATTGTAAAATGATATTTTAATGTTTTTTGAGGCAAATCACTCTAAAATTAGGTGCTAAGAGTTATTTTGGCATTTTTTTAATGGGATATTTTGTGCCTTGGGCCTTGCATGGTCTCTTGGGAATTTATGACATTTATGGTGATTTTGACATTTTCCAACCCTAGTTAGGGTTTTTACCCTCCTTTTCTAGATAAATAGAGCTTGAGGGCTTGTTATAGCATCATTTTTCACCCTCAGGTGATTCATGATTGTCTTTATGGCTTTGGGCACCCATTCCCACAAACTTGAACAAAATTCATTAAAAAACAGTGTTAAAATTCCCATACGCGGGTATGCCCAGAATTTTCCATGTGTATACGCGAGTCCACATGTACTTTTCCACGTATGCCATTAAAATCATTAAAAAATATATAAAAATTCCCTATTTTCGGGTTGGGTTGATGGTTACTCCAGTAGTTCAACCATCCCAGTACGTGGCCAACTGTTTCCAAATGATTGAAACTACTTTGGGAGAGTATAAAAGCCCCTCATGTGCATGGCCTAAGGGAGAGAGAAATTTTATAGACATTATACTCTGTTGGAATCCCAATTCAAGTCTAAATTCCCGTGCTTCCTGCACTTTCCCAGATTTATACAGGAAACCCTTGCTTCCTGGAGATGTTCATCCATTTATATGCCATCTCGAGTGCACTAGTCTTGAAAGTATCTTAGCGAGGCAAGGGCGGGACGGATCCGGACGACGGTCTATTTGAAGATCATGGAAGGATTCAGGTGATCTCTCCACTTTTACTACTGTACATGTTGTTTGTAATAATGAAGAACCATCTTGTTCCTGAACCTATGTGTTAATGTTTACTTATATGTGTGAAAAGATTATCATTTAAGCATTTATTATGGTTTATATAATGTTTCACATGGATTGCACTAACATTTAGGAGAAGTATATGTTGTACAACTAGGTTTCCGTGCACGTTCTTTCTTGTTTTCCAGGTTGAAGGAGGAAGAAGGGTTGCTGGGGGTTTGGACCCCGCGGGATCTACATCGAACGTAGGACTACGGGTGAGTTCTACTATCATTGCTATCTAGTTTTTAGCATTCAAGTGTGGTTGTGTGTGAGTCCTTCTGAATAGCATGCCCTGATCTGTGGAGGTTTTGACCCAAAAAACCTCTAGGGTGTTTTTCCCCAAAACAGAACTGGCGACTCCACTGGGGAAAACATTCTTGTGATTCCCCTGTTGGGTGGTTTCAGCTGTTTGAAAGGTTTTAAACAGTTTTAACTTTTATTTACAGTCCAGTTAAATATTTCTCAGTCAAACTGAAGACCTGGTTCCTTATCCAGGCTTGATCTTTTTATTTTTTATTATTTACCTTTTCATACGCAGGTTTTTCTGCACACAGACGTGTATACACGTAGTTTTTGTTAAAGGGAGTGGTGTATATGCGGGTTTCCTTTAACACGGTCGCATATACACGCTTGTTTCAAAACTGTCAAGTCGCGTATTTCTGGGTCAATTTTGAAACTTTAGGTTTCTTGACTTTTTAGTCTTGTCTGCCTATGGAGGCCTATTCCTGCAGTGTCTTTATGTCCTCTGGATTGTGTCAAAAGCGATCTTGAGTCTTTTCTCTCTCTTGTTTAGTTGAAAACTAGCTTATTTGGCAAAGTTTGTTTCTTGTGCTTGCATTTCTGGTTCGAGTACCAAGATCTCTTCCTGGGGATTCTTGGTTGTTCTGCTTCATCAGAACAGAGAGCTTCTTCTCATTTACTCTTTCCTACCTTTGTGTCTTGCTTTGCACTTCGATTTTTGCCCATTTCTTGGTTGGTTTTCTTGAGTTCAATTGACTAGGTCTTGTTGCAATTTTTGAAGAGTCTTTCTTGGTTCTTTGAAGTTTTTGTTTGCTGCAAGGTTGTACTATTCTTCTAGGCTGAGTTACTGAGTTTGTTGTCTTCTTTTGCTCATATAAATCTTGCTACTAAGTAGCCTTGTAATATTTGAAGCGTTTTTGAAGTTTTTCTTGAGATTCAGAGTTGTTTGGCTTGGGATTTGATAGTCTTCTTGGTCTCTTTGAGCTCTTCCTTTTTATAAAATTCAAAAGCTCAAAAAACATTTTGTTTTGGCATTTTCTTTTGTTTTGCATTTTTGTTTTCGTTTCGTTATCTTTTGGAGCTTTGTTGAGATTTCTTCCCTTTGGTTTTTGACTTGATTTCGGAAAGGAATTGTCATTGGTTTCTTCCTCTTGTTTCAAGCGTTTTTGGGAAATTTCTGGACAACCAAAAAGAGATAAAACTGAAGGATATTTGGGAAATTTCTCTCTGCTTTAGTAGATTTTGCATCTTAGAATTTTCATGCTCTTAGTGATTTGCATCAGGTGCACTTAAACATTTAGTCATTTTCATAGTTTTTGTGAGTGTGAAGTTTGTTATCTGAAAAGAAAAAAAAAAAATTAGTCTCGTAGAACCTTTGTAGAAATTTCTTTTCATCGAAAGGCAATTACTGCATTTTCATGTAGTTTGGTTTTTATTAATTTCTTTTCTGCGTCAAAACACCACAAGTTTCATTTCCGTATCCCTTTGACTTAACATAACAGCCGATTAAAATAAGCGCTATAATTTAAAAGCAACTAGCAAGTTTTTATTAAGTGTCATACACCAACTAGCTAGGTTGTAGGGCCTTGGATTAGGTGAGTGGAGAGTTAACTCTCCAAGGCCGCTCAAACAAAACACAGAAGTTGATTAATTGAGCGAAATCCAACTCCGTTAGGTGGACCGGGAAAGCTCTCCTCCAGAGAGTCAAGCGCGAGGGGAAGTGAAGGCTGAGAAGAGAGATACCCCCTCTCTGATTTGTTGGATCTAACCTCAAGACCGTTCCGCCCGGCTTCTGACACGGATTGGTGCCCATAGTTGCCACTCCTAGGTTCCACATAGGTGACTGTCGGGGGGGAATACCCGTGGTACCTGAGGCAGACGTCGTATCACTTCCAGCAGTACTTCTGGGGGGTGCCCTTGTGAAGCTTGGGTACTTGTGCCAGCAAAGGCTGTTGTTAGGAGGTTGGCGTAATTGTTTCTGTTACCTTCGCTAGTAGGCCTGGGCCGTAATTATCCCAAACTACTTTCGGGAGGTCCTATATTTCTCTTTCTTGTATTTTGGTGTCCGTTCCTAATCACCCGGAGCGAAAATACCTGAAGGCTGTTTGCTTGATTGTATCTCAGGGATTTATTTTTGTAGTGAGTGCTCTTTGCTCCTAGCTTGCCTAGCTTTATAATTTTTTGAGTCTAATTAAAATTTTTTAAAGTGGCTGATCAAGCGCCTCGTCGATCGAGGAGAATCCGGGGGTTATCTCCTGAGAGTCCAGAACCTTCTTCAAGAAGGCGTAGGATTAGTTTAGCAGGTGAGTATCACCCTGTGGCATCTGACGTAGTGGAGAGAGATCCTCCACAAGGGTCTGAAGGTTTTGGAATTGGTTCCGGTGTTGGTTCCGAGAGGAGCGCTCAGCTCACCTTGTGAGTTTTATTTCCACAGGAAGAAGAAGGTCAAATAGAGGAAGTACCTGAACCCCCTGTGTCACTTCCATCTCCTCTTCCTCCTGATTATTCGTTCATTGTTGCATACATCGGACCTGAGTTGGAGAGACCGGAAGATCCTCCGTATTATTCATACCTTTCGATGGCCACGACTGGGAACGTGGCTTCTGCTGTGAGTGTTGCAGGCATTCAAACTCCTGCTTCTATTGAAGGAGGAGGCACTATTGCTATATCTTCGATTAATTCTAGTACTGTTGTGTTTGGCTCTGGTTTCACCCAAGCACATGCTTCTCATTCCAGTCCCTTTTCTTTTGGAATGCCCACTAGTGGGATTCCTTCTTTTTCCTTTTCCGCTGCTGCAGCTGCATCTACACCCATGTATTCCAGGGCTAGTGGATCAACTTCTTTTCAAGGGTTCCCCTTTGGAACTGGGCACATTCCTAGTTCAAATCCTTCTTTAGGGTCCTTTTCATTTACTTCTCAGACCCAGAGTTTCAACCCTTGGTCTGGAGGTCAGAATTCGACTAATTTTACAGGTTGGAACCCTATATTTACTACAGCGGGGGCAGGGAATCAGTTTTACGCTGGTCACCAAGGGAATGCTTCTTTCCCTTCGTTGAGTGCTTATCAAACCTTTTCCCCTATTTCTAATGCCTGGAACCCCTATCAGGGGCTTTCCTCTTCATTTCATACTTCAGTGGGGGGAACTGGTCCGGTCTTTGGTAACTCTGCGTTGGGAGGAGGTTCTTCTCCTTTTTCTACGAGTTCTTTCTGGCAACCTAGTGCCTTATCAAATCCAGGGTATTCTTTTCAGAATGTTGGGAATTCATCCCATCAAGGATGGAATCCTTAGGCTCCGCCTCGTTTACCTTTTCTGGCAACGTTAAACTTGCCAGATCTGTCGAAATTGACAAATGATCCGATCCGGTATAGTCCGGGGTGGCCTCCGGTTCCCACCAAACTTCCTTCAGACATTCCAAAGTTTGAAGGCAAGAATGGAGAGGATCCGGCTGATCACATCACCACATTCCATTTATGGTGTTCTTCTAACTCCCTGATCAATGATTCGATTAGGTTGAGATTGTTTCAACGCACCCTAACTGGAAACGCTGCCAAATGGTATATTGAGCTAACTGGGGGAAATTTTGCTACATTTGTAGATCTGGCTATTACATTTCTAAATTATTTCCAATTTCCCGTCCATTATGACGCCAGGACTGAACTCCTAGCTAATTTTAAACAGGACGACGCAACCCACATTTCTGACCATATTCAGGAATGGCGGAGAAAGAAGAGGCTTATTAAAGCTCCTATTCCAGGAGAATTCCTTTTGGAATGGTTTCTGAAATCTCTGCAGTCAGACATTTCTAAAGATGTATCCCTGTCTGGGGTATTTTCAGAGGAACAAGCTATTTTTAGGGCCCAACAGCTTGAATTGATATATTCTCAGTCTGGAGTTCTCCATAAATATTTCCCTAATGCTCCTCGCTCCAAATTAGATTTATCCAAAACTAAGCCCGGTCCTCATGGTGATGGACTTGTTGGGTCGATCAATAGTGGTGCAGCTAGCCTGCTTACTCAATTGCAGTAGTTGTCTTTGCAATCTGCTCCTTCTGGTCAGGCTGTGCCTGCTGAGTCATCGCCTTCCCAATATTTGTCGATAAATGCTGTCCAAACTTCCGATCCCAAAGGAAATCAACAATCTGAAGGGAAGAAGAAGGGACGAAATAATAAGAAAAAGGGCAAGAATGGGAAGGGTAATGCAAATAAAACCAACGAGCATGTTGGTGAGGGTCAAAAGGATAAAAAGAAAGTGAAGTTTCCATGCAAGCTGTGTGTTGGAGACCATCTTACACACCTTTGCCCTAAAATTCAAGATGCGCAGCGCTTGTTAGCTCAGCAGGGTTCTTCCAGTTCCCAGGCTGTGTTAACAAACCCTTTTCCCCAAGGGCAACAACTAGTTGTTGGCGCGAATCAAAGTACTGGGGCTTCCTCTGGGGGCACCCAGGAAGGGGAAATTCCGTCAAACATATTCATGATGAGTGCTCACGCAGATATCGCTACGAGATCCCGTGATTATGGCGGAGAAGAGTCTTTGAAAGCTAAGGATGCTCCTGATGCTACTGAGCCGCTTCATATTACGAGGCCTAATGTTGAGCCTATACCTCGGATTCCCAAAGCATCTACCAAGCGTTCGACGATTAATCCAAACGCTAGGGCTGCCCAGAACTACTCTATTGTGGAAGATTTGTCGCAGAGTCCTTGTGCCATGTCGGCTTTAGAGGTGCTCCAGTCTTGTTTGGCTCAGTGCAGTGCTTTGCTCACTGCTCTTGGGGCTATAGATCCAAAGAACTCGCTTATGATTACCTTCGATATGACTAATTTTAAGAAGAGACTCCCCCATCATATGGATTTCCATATCAAATCATCGTATCGAAAATGCAATATTTTTTGGACGGTCGTTGATGAGGGTGCTTCCACATGTGTGATGTCTCTCGCATGCTGGAAGGGAATTGGATCTCCCGCAGCTGCTCCTTCTGCTACTCTTCTGACTACATTTGATGGTCATTCTCACAAGCCCCATGGTATTGTCCCAGCTTTGCCCATCTGTGTTGGGGGAAAAACTGTAAATATAGAGGTTGAGATAGTAGATGCAAGCTTGGACTACAACCTTTTGTTGGGGAGAAACTGGATTTATGAGATGGATGCTATTGCATCCTCATTATTTCGAATTATTTGTTTCCCCCACGAAGGGAGGATTGTTACAGTGGACCAACTGGACTGTCCTCCTGTAGACCCGAATGCGTCTACTGACTCAACTATTCCAAAATTGGATAATACCAAGCCGCCTATTGAGAATTTAGAGGTGGGAATGTATTCTTCTTTGATGGGTACTTTCGATATTCCTCCTCCTATCGTTCATATAAATGCAATTTCATCCTCCAAGGCTCCTCTTCGAAGAGAGTTCTTTAGAACTCATTATTTTTCGGACCCTTGGACCTTACCTTCCCCTACCGCCACATTAGCGGAAGGTCAAGTGGGTGGAATGGCATTTCCAATGTCTGCAGCTGAGATTTCTTATCAGTTCATTGCCGTACTCGCAAGTCCGTCCCGATTCTCTTTCCGATGAGTTGATGGAGATACCCCATTGGACGCTTAGTTCTTCTTCTGCCCAGGATTGCCTTGATACCACTCTTCCATCTGAAGAGGCCATCCTGGAAGCTATGACTGGTATAGATAGACCGTGGGATGATTTGCATCATCGGTCTTAATTTTTACCTTATTTAAGCGAAGTTGAATCAATTTTTCCGAGTCCTCCCTCTCCTGGTCCTGTTCGCCCAGTCCTAAACCCTTTAGCACCAACACAGGTTTATGCTGAAGGGAACATGGCTGTGATTTCTCCAACTATCCCAGTGAACATTTCCAGGGATCCCAATATTATTGAGAATGTCTTCATCGAAGCTGAATGTTCCCCTGAAGAGATTCAGATTTATACCGAGCTCTTTAAAGAGTATAGGGATGTATTCGCTTGGTCTTATGAGGAAATGCCTGGTATAGATCCATCTATTGTCCAGCATGAGACCAAGAATTACGAAAACGCTAAGCCTGTGAGGCAAAAACTTCGTCTGGTCAATCCTAGGAAGGCAGCAACTATCAAAGCTGAGGTGGAGAAGCTGCTTAAGGCAGGATTCATTTTCCCTGTTCCTTTGACTGAATGGGTTTCAAACCCTGTTCCGGTAGATAAAAAACAAGGAACAATTCGAGTTTGCATTGATTTTAGAGACCTAAATAAAGCATGTCCTAAAGATAACTACCCCACACCATTTATAGATGAGATCATTGACGAGTGTGCCGGTAATGAGATTTTCTCCTTCATGAACGGTTTCTCCGAATATAATCAGATTACTATCCGTCCTGAAGATCAGCATAAGACTGCCTTTATTTGTCCCTGGGGTAATTTTGCATACAAGAAGATGCCTTTTGGTCTTAAAAATGTTGGGGCTACGTTTCAGTGGGCCATGTCATATGCCTTCCACGACATCAAAAATATTATCGAGGCGTATTTGGATGATTTAGCTGCTCATTCTCGAAAGAGGATGGATCATCCTGCTCACCTCCGTCAAATATTTGAACGATGTTGTTTCTATAAGATTAGGTTGAATCCGAACAAGTGCGTTTTCGCGGTTACATCCGGTCAGTTATTGGGATTCATTGTGTCTAGGCAAGGGATTAGGGTATATCCCTTCAAGGTTGAGGCAATACTTCGGTTGCCTCCCCCGTCCTCTATTCGTCAACTTCAAAGTCTACAGGGAAAGTCTAATTTTCTTCGGAGATTTATCGTAAATTATGCTGAAGTTACCAAGGGATTTATGAGATTGTTGAAGAAGGGAGTTCCATTTCTTTGGGATGACTTCGCTCAACGCTCATTCAATGCTTTGAAAAAATCATTGACCTCTGCTCCTTTATTGAGTCCACCTGATTATAGCAGGGATTTTCTTTTGTATCTTGCAGCAGCAGAATCTACTATTGGTATGGTTCTGGTTCAGGAAGATGATGCTCTTGCAGAGCATGTTATATAATATCTTAGTCGAGGATTGGTAGGACCTGAACTCCGGTACACTCCGATAGAAAAGTTAGCTTTAGCAGCTGTTCATGCTGTATAGCGACTCCGGCATTACATTATTCTATGAAAAACTTATGTTTTGGCAGCAGCCAATCCATTTCAGTTTGTCCTCAGTAGGCGAGTGATTGGGGGAAAATATAATAGATGGATTGTGATTTTGTAGGAATTCGATCTTGATTTTATGTCTGCCAACTCCAAGAAATCATTGGTTTTCATGGAATTGATTTCCGAGTTTCCCTGTGGGGAAGAAATGATTTATGATGAATCCTTCCCAGATGAACATTTGTTTCTTATTTCTCCACAGGATCCTTGGTATGGGGATATAATTGTGTATCTCCAGACTGCGAAGTTTCCCTCCACTTTTTTGAAAGATGAGTGTCGTAAGTTGCGTCACTTGGCTAAGAATTACTTGATTATTGGTGATGCTTTATACCGTCGAGGGGTTGATTCAATCCTGAGACATTGCTTAACTCTCGAAGAAGCTGAGGCTGTGCTGAATGATTGCCACAGTGGAGTTTGTGGTGTTCATTTATCTGGGCTTGCTACAGCCCAAAAGATCTTGCGTGCTGGGTACTTTTGGCCTTCGATTTTCAAGGATTGTATGGAATCAGTCAAAAAGTGTCATCCGCGTCAATTTATACTCGAAAAATGCGCGCTCACCCAGCTCCGCTTTTTCCAGTCATTACTGTCGGTCCCTTTACAAAGTGGGGTATTGATTATACTACTTGTAACCCGCCTTCAGCTAAAGATCACAAGTACATTATTGTAGCAGTATAATACTTTACGAAGTGGGTCGAGGCTATGCCTACTTTTGGGAATGATGGTGAGACTGCAGCTCTTTTTCTTTTCAACCAGGTTATTTCTCGTTTTTGTATTCCTAGAGAGATTGTCACTGATCATGGCAGTCATTTTCAGAATAGCATGATGGCTGAGTTGGCTCTAAAATTAGGTTTCCGGCAGGAGCATTCATCTCCGTATTATCCTCAAGCCAATGGGCAAGTGGAAGCCGTGAATAAATCCTTGAAGACAATTCTTCAAAGGACAATTGATAAATCTAGATCCAACTGGCATATTATGCTATATCCTGCACTTTGGGCATACAGGACGTCAGTGAAAACTGCAACTGGCTTTACTCCGTTTCAGCTAGTCCACGGGTTGGAATCTGTATTTCCCATTGAATGTGAGATTCCTTCTCTTAAGTTAGCTGTTGAACTTCTTCCTGACACTTCTAGTCTTGAAGAACGTCTCCTTCATCTGGAACATCTCGATGAGCAGCGTCGGGATGCCACCACGATGAATGAAGCGCATAAAAACTGAGTTAAAGTTCAGTACGATAAGGCGGTCAAGCCTAGGGTTTTTTCGGAAGGTGACCTTGTTTTGGTCTATGCCCAAGAAAAAGATGCCCTGGGGGCAGGAAAATTTAAATCTATGTGGTATGGCCCCTTTATCGTTAAAAAAGTCCTTAAAAAAGGAGCATATACCTTGGTTGATTTTGAAGGGAACGAGTTGCCGAAGCCCAGAAATGGGCTCTATTTGAAGAAGTATTATGCCTAGGCTTCGGCAGGGCATGTTGCTTTTGTATATAGTAGTTTTTGCTTTGTACATATCTAGTTGATTTTTGATCTTTGATGGGTTGGTGATGTTTTTGATCTGCTTTGGCAGGTTGTGTTGGATGTCATGAGTCATTTTGGTTTCGCCGATGGTGCTAGTAGACACACCCGGAACTTAGCTTCCGCGGCTTGGGTGCTTCATTATCCATCCGGTCAGCTGTTAGTATCAAGAGGGGTTTGCATTGGTCCTGCTTCCAATAATATAGCAGAATACACTGTAGTTGTTTATCTACTCTCGGAGGCAATATCTTTGGGTGTTGATTCGTTGGTAGTTTTCTTGGACTCTCAGCTGGTGGTGTCGCAGTTGAACAATACTTATCGGGTTCAAGATCCATTTTTACTCTGGTTGTTCTTGAGGGTACGTTTGTTACAAAGATCATTTCAATTTTTAACTTTCATTCATATTCCTCGAGCTGACAATTGGATGGAAGACTCATTAGCTAATCAAGCAATTGATTGGCACATTAATCATTCCATACAATAAAATTTAATCATCAAAAACATCATACATTTTGATACAATTGTCACATCACATCAAACATCGCTGTATATATATCATCAAAGTGTTCAAAACTATACAAAATTTGGATCCATAAGTCATACAAAAAATTGCACTTATGCCCCCGATCATGTTCAGTCTCAAAAAATATACAGTCATCTGATACATCATATATATCTACTCCTGTGGTCCCTGCCCAAAAGTTGTGTTCCTATAGAACACGATCGCAGTGGTAACTCGGCGGAATAACCGTACCCAGTCGCGAGGTACTCCTACTACCTGCCTCTGGATGGCCTCGGGCAGATCCTCCACTACAGCCATAGGCACTTGGCGGGTTAACCCCTCCAAGTTCCTCTGTACAGCATGGAGAGTTCTGTCTGAGTCTACTGTATCTGCCTCGCCTCTGCGACACTTATGTCGTGGGTATTCCTTAGGTCGAACTGGTCCAATATCTATTTCATGATCATTATAAAATTGTAAGACATTTTGAATCCAATCAAAAACATCTTTGTTTTTCATTTTTTCACATATATTGAAAAAATCCAAAAAAATTATATAAGTCAAAAAATTGCAAACTTACCGACTGTGCCCCATGCCACGCCTAGTGGAAGGACAAGATTTGGATCGCCACGAAAATCCATCCCAGCATAGGGATAGTCATCCACAGCGATGATTTGTTCTCTCCACCATTGGAAGAACTCATCATCCCAAGTGGTCCGGGAAACTTCATTTCCCCCCATTCTCTTCATCATGTCTGCCCAGTGGGCAATTCTTGGGTCTCTCAGGCTGCTGATGGTAAAGATCACTTTGGGTCTCAGCACTGGAATCTTCTCGAAGAAGAATGTTGTACCATATCCAAAATGTTTTGTCTTTTCTTTTCGGATAGAAGTCAATTTTTGCTTCATGTTCATTAGTAGAGTTGTGCACCAATCATATACATGAGTTAAGCATTCCACTGCTATACTCATTTGCGTCCTGGATGCCTGGTGTAGAGAAGCTGATCCTGCTACTCTCCCAATGGTAAAAAGGAGGATTTTTATGTGCAAGTCTCTTAAATCTTTGATTGCAATTTGAGTTCCAACTTTCTTGGAACCCTCTACGCAATAGATCTGGACGCAATATTCCACTGTTAGCCCTCCCAAAGGCTTACCATGCAAGTCTACTGGCTCCCCCCTCCGGGAGAGTCCAGTAATAAAATATATATCTTCCACCTCGATGTGTATGGGCATCTGATCTATGATGAAGCAGTCTTCTTCCGGTTCCCAATAGTTCACAAGCATTTTGAGCAACCAGACATTACCCTTCATATTTGGCATTTTGAAAAACTTGAGCAATCCGCAATTCCGAAGAATATTCAGTGATACTTGGTCCTGCATGAATTCATTGTCTATAGCACTGTGTTCACGCTCTCTCCATGATATGGTCATCCTACAAAATTTCAATAATTCGTTCATTAGCTACGCATTTTTTCATTTTGGGTTGCGCATACGCGACTTTATTTGTGCGCAGTCGCGTATATATGTGACTTGGTCATTATCAACCCACGTATGCGCAAACCCGTGATTTTTAGCAAGTGATTCCACGGTGAAAATTCCTAATTTTTAAATTATTAACGGACAAAATGAATAACAAGGATGGTTTATGAGCTTACCTGAAAAATTCGGTGAAGTTTGACAGTTGGTTGCTCCTGTTTTGACGAAAGACGCTTTTTTCTCCAGAGCACTTTTTCCCAAATCAGCAATGTAACAATGAACCGAATATGAGGTAATTTGTCTATTTATGCCCAAAAAGTTGAAAATTTTCGCAAAAATTTGTTATGCTTATTTTTTCAATCTATCTTAAGCTGCATAACCCGGATGCTTGGAAGTGCCCAGATTGGTATATTTTCAGGTACATTTTGATGAATTTGAGATTTTTCCCGATTTTTGATCCATGACTGCTGACCCGTCATGGCAGGTATATGATCTTCACTGGCATATAGGTTAGGGAATACACTTTCCGTTTCATTTTTCATACTAGCCTCCATTCAGATCACTTGCCATAGGGTCGATCCCATCAGGTTATGAGTATTACACCCATTTCACTCGCCGATTATTTAATCATGACTTGGTGGTAGAGCCTTCCTTTACATGGGCTTCCTAGTTAGTTCCTCACTATCACTTGTGGCCCATGCTGCATTTTATGTAGGCTCGGGAGTCCTCTTTAGTCCTGCCATGAATTATGTGTTGAAGCTTCATTCTTCTTCTTCCTCACTATCATTTTTCTAGCTATTACCCTAGAGGCTCCCTGGTGTTGTTGAGTTGTATTACTGCATTGCATATTGGCTACTTGTTTATCCTGGCCTCATTAGCCATGCCTATTTAGCCACTGTGTTTAAACAACTTTTAACTTTGTCTACTGTGTAATAAGTTATCTGTCTTTATGATTTTGCTGATTCATGGTTTGACACTTTTTTTTACCCAACATGGGATGGAAAACATTCCCTGAGAATGCTGCCTGTTTCACCAGATGGATGTTGTTGTGATCATTCCAATCCTGTGAACTAGTGCATTCCGTTTTCGATACTCGGGTTCTATCCATTGTACCATAGCACTCTTTTATTCTTTTTCAGGCTTATTATATGAAAAAGACAAAAAAATCAAATATAACAAAAAGAGCGGGAACGGGATGTAACTTCATAATTTGATGGCAGTACAGTGTCAGTTTGTCGCCCTTGAACAAAGAATATACACTTATATATATTTCCTCCATTTGGGATGGTTTTAGTTTTGACCTAGGTTCAGCTTTTACCTTGTTTCACTTGTCATTCCTCCCCCGGTTGGTTATCTCTTCCAATCATATGGAGAGTTTGTTCTGCCTCCCGCATAACAAACTTATACAGTGTCACTTTTTACTGCCATGGTCATCACGAGTCATGATTTTGTTCAAGGGAAGTCTAGCCAGAATCGGCCATTCTGCGGTGTCTCTTGACTCATTATTCAGTCGACCTTCCCGGTCTTGTCAAAATATTGTTCTATCACATCAGATGTTTTGGTCCTCCGCTCGTGCTGGTTTGAGAAGGTCTCCATTGACTTCTTACTGGTGGGTTTGTCTCTTATCGACTACAACACATTGCTCTGAGAGAAAACCTAGAGCCACACCCTGGCCCTATTTCCATCATTGATAGGTGACCTCGTGCTCAACATTTGATCATCATTATGGGTCTTTGACTGAGTGGTTTCCCCTGTGTTCGACGTCATCATACATTATCACACTTGGGATTCGTGCAGTACCTTGATTTCCATTTGAACCTATTGGTGGTTATCTCGCCTTTGTGTCAGCTTTCATTATTGGTTGGTTCAGAGGGTTTCTTCCATGCACTAGCCTCATCTTGTGCATGTCGGAAATGTACTTTGGTTTGGTTCCGTCACTCTACTTCATCCGATTCCTTCCAAATCTTGGCCTGCGGGTTACACTCGTACTGGACTGACGTGGGATGCCTTAATGCCTTCCTTCCAGCAGATCTTTTCCCATCAACTCCAACTCATTGCTCTGGGAATAAGGTCTAGAGTCTTTTTGTCAGTACCTTAGGGTTTGCAGTCATCAGTGGTAGACACTTCGCTATCGACAGTGGGGATTTGTCATTGCCTCCTGATTGGTAGATTCTTTCAAGTGTTCGACTTCAACTCATTCATTCGCACTTGTTAGATTTTACTGGGCACCTCGACTATAACAAATCTGCCTCAACAGGAAGGCAAAACTCGAGGCAACAAACACACCAGAAGCAGCCTTACGAGGATGAGAGTGGTTTCTCCTACCAATCTCGATAAATTGAGCAATAGGGTGCGAGATGACTTAAAATAGGAAACTGATTTTAGGCTATTAAATAGATGTGAAAAGGAAATTTAATGAATAATTGAGTTTTCTGGGTTGTATGGGACCAAGACAGCAAGAGCAGAGATTTAATCAAAGGCACAGATTATTCCATTAGGCGTGGTAGGAGTGAAGTTTAACAATTAAATTGAAATTAAATGGAATGTAAAGACAGCTTAAGAAAGCTGAAAATGGCATTTAAACAATGAATCCTTTCCAACAGAAGAAAAACACATAACATGAATGCTTCTTCAGGGCAGAGCAGTAAGCTGAATTCTACCCTTCTCACTTAGAAACATACAAATTGAAATGATTATTAATGAACTGTGAAACATAACGATTACATATGAAACAAAAGGAAAAAACATTCGCTAAACTCACACCACAAGGATCTTATGAACCAGAGCTGCATCCTTCCATTATTTCTCTGTTGATCTGTACAATGAAATTCTGATTTTTTCTCCACACAAACCTCTCCCAGAACTCTCCCACCTCTACAAATGTTTTTACAATAAAATAAATAGGACCAAGAGAAAAGAGATCGACCCAAAACAAGGGCACTGTTTAATCATTATTAACAAACAAAAACAAAGAACCAATCATCGATTCTGAAGGGAGCAGCATTCAACATGAAATCTGTGGATGACCAATGAAGAGGTGGCATCTGTAGGTGTAAATCCATTAAATCTTAACTGCAAACAAAAATAGGCCTTCAATCTTATCGCCCTACTGTTGTGGATATTCTCCATTTAATTTAGGCATACTTTGACTTTCCACTTTACATTTTTCCGTTTAAATAAAAGCTAAATAAAAGAATTTGAATTTTGCCTCCATGTTCTTGTGTAACTACCCGAATTGCTTCTGCACTCTTGTATACATCATCTGTGCTAATGACAACCTGTTGCATGTGCATTGCCCCTGGTGTATTCCTTTACATCATAATTGTATGTTAGCTCAAGAACTGTTGTCTCTACCTCATTGGCATTTCCCGGCTATAAGGCGAAATAATAATGATGATAATTGATGCAGACAAAAGAGAGCTAGAAATTGCCCAAAAAAACTTGCTAGCTTCAGGGGCAAATCCAATTACATAATATGTAATAGCAGTCCAAGAAAAAGACTCGATCAACGACACAGGAATTTTCAGGACAACTGTTGGAATAGTGTATGTCCATGCTGGGTACAACAAAAGGTCTCTCTGTTTGAAAAATACTGGCAGTCGAGGCATAGTTATTGCTATCTCCACATAGCCATTGAACATAATGATGATAAGTGAGAAGAACAGAGCACTCAAGTAGTAATTTCCATGCACCAAGTCGACTTTCATTCTTGTCCGGATGAAAACTGACATTGTAATGCAAGCCACCAAAACCATCTTTTCATGTCGGAGTTTCATTTTTTTTTTTGCCTGAGTGATCTCTAATTGCATTTAGACTGCTTCTCTTCAACAGTGCTAGAATCGTCGGGTCAAGGCTCTTCTCCTTGAGCATCACGGTGAGAAGCGTGAAGATGGCGTTCCAATGCCAAGCAACAACAGAAATTCTCCACCTTCTGTATTTCCTGAGCTCACTGGAGCCTCCACATCATTCTCTTCATCAACAAACGGGTAGAATTTTCGTAGTCTTGCTTAACTGCGTGCGACTGCTCATTTCAAGTGCTCAGTCGATGTAATATTACCTGGATATAATGGAGAGAGAGGTGAATCTCTTTGCACAAGATCAACACTAAATCCAAGAGATTATTGTTCTTGATTTGCTGCAAAATTGATTACATCCCTGCATTCAACCAAATGAAACGTTGACAGCAACAACGTCAAGGAAATAAACACCCAATTGCATACTCGAGGAGATATAGCCAATTTACCAGTCATATTTCTAACATAAATCCCTAGAGATATTTCCTGAGGCCAGATATTCAACGGTGTATTGGCACTCGTTATGGGCTGTGCATTGATACCGATCCAGACCTGTGCGCCGCGACAACTTCAATGCGTCACGCCAGGATTTCACATTGAATTTTATCATCTGTGTTGATGCTTTTATACCAAGCAGCTCCTTTATATGCATGTTCTTCATCAATGATTACAAACCTGAGATTAGAAAAAATACGCTCAAACTGTTTGTGAGATGGCAATATTGACATATGCAACATATCTGGATTTGTAATTAGCAATCTTGCATTTTCACGGAGCTAAATTCGATCACTTTCAGAAGTATCACCATCATAAACACCCATATTTAAGGTAAATTCCAACCCTCCAGTCATTTCCAATAAAGCCCGCAGCTAATCGTGAGCCAGAGCCTTCATTGGAAACAAATACAGAGCACAGGACAGTCGGTTTGTAGATAGCTCTTCTAGAACTAGAGTATTGTAGCAAAGTGGCTTGCGACAACAACATCTTTATGTGAGAGTGAAGCTCGTATAGCTTCTGCTTGATGACTGTACAACATAGATATGCCCATTCTTCTAAGTGCAACCTTAGTCGATTCTAAAAATGTCATAAGATGATCATTGTACTTCGCTTTCCTAGGATTGATAATTTCCACATGTACTAGCTGTCCACTATATCCCAATCCTTTCCGTAAATGTTCAACCATATCAAATGGAGTGAGCTCATTTGTCTCCGAGCAACGATATTGCTTATTATGTCCCCCATGAATTCTTGGAAAAGGTCTAGCAGCACTCTCCTCCATACCACTTTTGGAAGTGGTTTGGCATATATCTTTTGCAGACAATCATAATTCATCCAAATTAACTGAATCTAATGTCTTTCCGCTAGAAGTTTGGCATTCCTGCCAATATTTTTCAACTTCAAGTAAATGTACTTCAAATGCATTCTGGCGTTTTGTAATTGCATTGATAATAGCTCTGTGAGACATTCGATTACCAACCTCTGGAATAGCATCATGAAAAATATGAAGTTGTTCATGCATTTGCAACCCTGAGGAATCAAGCAAATCGATGGAGAATGTCAATTCTTCACTATTGCCTGCTCTGCCACTCAACACTACAACCTTTGGTCAAAGAGAATCAAGCTGCTCAATTTCCTTTACACTAATTTCCTCAAATGCATGACAGTTGAGTTGTTTTAGTGATTCTCTAATGTTGCCCCATGCGTATAGAATAATCAACTTCCTTCTTCAAATATTGAACACGGTTTTCCTGATCTTGGACTGAATAATGAATCTCTTTGTTGTCTTTTATAGGGATGGTGGCGTGGCTTAGCGAAGGATAACCAAGGCTGCTTCTGAATTCTCAAGACTGAAACTTTTTAAAAATTACATATTTAAAAACAAATTTGATGATTTCTTCTTCAAAACAGAGTTTTGAAGAAGAATCAATCTCACATTATTGACGATGACATTCCTGAAAAACTTACTAAACCTTCCTCTGGCCTGCACATGTTATTGAAGCACTTCTGAAGACAAAACCCTAGACTCAAGAAAGTGAAATGACTCTTTTCTGGACCACAGTAACATCAATGACTGCAAATGATGAGAAATAACAAAGGACTGACAAGACTGAGTCTAACATTGGCTCCAATGGGGATGGCAGCTGCCGCTTCTTGGAGGTGCCAAGAACTGCAGATCTTTGGGAGAGCAGACAGTGCCTCCATCCATTGGGCTATGGAATCATTATTTGACAAATCGACACGACTCTTTCAACTCATTTATGGACTGAAACTTGACTGAAATGATTGAAAAACTGATTCTTCAAACTTCAAACTAAAACTGTAATGAAACTAGAACGAAATGTTGCCTTTTGGTTGCTTATTTATTTACAAAATCTACCCTAATCTGCTGCAGAGCCAATAGATCAAGTGATACTGTAATGCCAGATCAACCATTCAAGTACTTGTGACAAGGACGCTGCTTGAGAGTGCTTCCACCAGGACACAGATATAATTGCTGGAAGCCATGCATGCACGTAATGAGTCTGGTTATGTAATAGACAGCCTGATCTATCAGTCAAACTGAAAAACATTTCCATGTATGTTGCAATAGGATCGCAAAAACCAGACTCTGTTTGCTGCCCCAACTCTGCAATACATACTTCCAGCTACACACTGTCAATGCAAACATCCGTAGGCAGCTCTATTGTTTCTTGTTTTGAAGGAGGAAGAGTTTCCAAGAACTTTCTGGGATCTCGGAAATCATATGATTGGATCTGATCATTTAAACACTGAATCTCCTTCTCAATTCTTTCAACAACTAACTCGCAGACACCAGTTTTAGCTTCAAGAGGAAACTTCGGAGATTTCAAACATTGAAGCAAGACACTGAAAATTTCTTCATTAATTTCAAAATCCACTAACTGATTTCTTACTTCTTTTACAGCTTCACACAGTGCAGGGTTTGCCACATACCCTACCATTGCATGAGTGGATCAGCGGGCACTGGAATCTCTGGATCGAGTTGGAGTCGCCAGGTGAATGTTTCAGCCTTCATATGGGTCTGACTGCTACCCACCATCAGCAATCGGATCTGAACTTTGTCATCCTGTACCGGGGAGGACTTCCCCAGTATGGTCGCCACTATGTTAGCACTCAAATATTCCTCAGGCTGAGGAAGGAAAAACTCGAGGCAACATCAAACCAAGCTCAGCCTCGTAGCTAGCCCTACGAGGACAGGAGAGGGCTCTCTCCAGTCAATCTCGATAAATTGAGCAGTAGGGTGCGAGATGACTTAAAATAGGAAACTGATTTTAGGCTAGTAAATAGATGTGAAAAGGAAATTTAATGAATAACTGAGTTTTCTGGGTTGTATGGGACCAAGACAGCAAGAGCATAGATTTAATCAAAGGCACAGATTATTCCATAAGGCGAGGTAGGAGTGAAGTTTAACAATTAAATTGAAATTAAATGGAATGTAAAGACAGCTTAAGAAAGCTGAAAAGGACATTTAAACAATGAATCCTTTCCAACAGAAGAAAAACACATAACATGAATTCTTCTCCAGGGCAGAGTAGTAAGCTGAATTCTACCCTTCTCACTTAGAAACATACAAATTGAAATGATTATTAATGAACTGTGAAACATAACGATTACATATGAAACAAAAGGAAAAAACATTCACTAAACTCACACCACAAGGATCTTATGAACCAGAGCTGCATCCTTCCATTATTTCTCTGTTGAACTGTACAATGAAACTCTGATTTTTTCTCCACACAAACCTCTCCCAGAACTCTCCCACCTCTACAAATTTTTTTACAATACAATAAATAGGACCAAGAGAAAAGAGATCGACCCAAAACAAGGGCGTTGTTTAATCATTATTAACAAACAAAAACAAAGAACCAATCATCGATTCTAAAGGGAGCAGCATTCAACATGAAATATGTGGATGACCAATGAAGAGGTGGCATCTGTAGGTGTAAATCCATTAAATCTTAACTGCAAACAAAAATAGGCCTTCAATCTTATCGCCCTACTGTTGTGGATATTCTCCGTTTAATCTAGGCATTCTTTGAATTTCCACTTTACATTTTTCCGTTTAAATAAAAGCTAAATATAAGAATTTTAATTTTGCCTCCATGTTCTTGTGTAACTACCCGAATTGCTTCTGCACTCTCGTATACATCATCTATGCTAATGACAACCTGTTGCATGTGCATTGCCCCTGGTGTATTCCTTTACATCATAATTGTATGTTAGCTCAAGAACTGTTGTCTCTACCTCATTGGCATTTCCCGGCTATAAGGCGAAATAATAATGATGATAATTGATGCAGACAAAAGAGAGCTAGAAATTTCCCAAAAAAACTTGCTAGCTTCAGGGGCAAATCCAATCACATAATATGTAATAGCAGTCCAAGAAAAAGACTCGATCAACGACACAGGATTTTTCAGGACAACTGTTGGAATAGTGTATGTCCATGCTGGGTACAACAAAAGGTCTCTCTGTTTGAAAAATACGGGCAGTTGAGCCATAGTTATTGCTATCTCCGCATAGCCATTGAACATAATGATGATAAGTGAGAAGAACAGAGCACTCAAGTAGTAATTTCCATGCACCAAGTCGACTTTCATTCTTGTCCGGATGAAAACTGACATTGTAATGCAAGCCACCAAAACCATCTTTGCATGTTGGAGTTTCATTTTTTTTTTGCCTAAGTGATCTCTAATTGCATTTAGACTGCTTCTCTTCAGCAGTGCTAGAATCGTCGGGTCAAGGCTCTTCTCCTTGAGCATCATGGTGAGAAGCATGAAGATGGCATGCCAATGCCAAGCAACAACAGAAATTCTCCACCTTCTGTATTTCCTGAGCTCACTGGAGCCTCCACATCATTCTCTTCATCAATAGACGGGTAGAATTTTCGTAGTCTTGCTTAGCTGCGTGTGACTGCTCATTTCAAGTGCTCAGTCGATGTAATATTACTTGGATATAATGGAGAGAGAGGTGAATCTCTTTGCACAAGATCAACTCTAAATCCAAGAGAGTATTGTTCTTGATTTGCTGCAAAATTGATTACATCCCTGCATTCAACCAAATGAAACGCTGACAGCAACAACGTCAAGGAAATAAACACCCAATTGCATACTTGAGGAGATATAGCCAATTGACCAGTCATATTCCTAACATAAATCCCTAGAGATATTTCCTGAGGTCAGATATTCAATGGTGTATTGGCACTCGTTATGGGCTGTGCATTGATACCGATCCAGACCTGTGCGCCGCGACAACTTCAATGCGTCGCGCCAGGATTTCACATTGAATTTTATCACCTGTGTTGATGCTTTTATACCAAGCAGCTCCTTTATATGCATGTTCTTCATCAATGATTACAAACCTGAGATTAGAAAAAATACGCTCAAACTGTTTGTGAGATGGAAATATTGACATATGCAACATATGGTTGTAGTCGCAATCTTGCATTTCCAACGGGCTAAATTGATCACTTTGGAAATATCTCATCGCAAACACCATATTTGGAGTAATTCCAACCCCTCAGGTCATTTCCCGATAAACATTTTGTCATTGAGCGAGCCTTCATACTTCTTTTCTGACAGGATGATCGGTTTGTAGATAGCTCTTCTAAGACTGAAGTCTGTAGCAGTGGCAGCTTCTGACAAACATCTTTATGTGAAGTGAAGCTGTGTAAACACGTGGTAATATAGCATAGATATGCCCATTCTTCTAAGTGCAGCCTTAGTCGATTCTGAAAATTTCATAAGATGATCACTGTACTTCACTTTCCTAGGATTGATAATTTCCACATGTACTAGCTGTCCACTATATCCCAATCCTTTCCATAAATGTTCAACCATATCAAATGGAGTGAGCTCATTTGTCTCCGAGCAACGATATTGCTTATTATGTCCCCCAGGCATTATTGGAAAAGGTCTAGTAGCACTCTCCTCCATACCACTTTTGGAAGTGGTTTGGCATATATCTTTTGCAGACAATACTAATTCACCCAAAGTAACTAAATCTAATGTCTTTCCGCTAGAAGTTTGGCATTCCTGCCAATATTTTGCAACTTCAAGTAAATGTACTTCAAATGCATTCTGGCATTTTGTAATTGCATTGATAATAGCTCTTTCAGACATTCGATTGCCAACCTATGGAATAGCATCATGCAAAATATGAAGTTTTTCATGCATTTGCAACCCTGAGGAATCAAGCAAATCGATGGAGAATGTCAATTCTTCACTATCGCCTGCTCTTCCACTCAACACTACAACCTTTGGTCAAAGAGCATCAAGCTGCTCAATTTCCTTTACACTAATTTCCTCAAATGCATGACAGTTGAGCTGTTTTAGTGATTCTCTGACGTTGCCCCATGCGTATAGAATAATCAACTTCCTTCTTCAAATATTGAACACGGTTTTCCTGATCTTGGACTGAATAATGAATCTCTTTGTTGTCTTTTACAGGGATGGTGGCGTGGCTTAGCAAAGGATAACCAAGGCTGCTTCTGAATTCTCAAGACTGAAAATTTTTAAAAATTACATATTTAAAAACAAATTTGATGATTTCTTCTTCAAAACAGAGTTTTGAAGAAGAATCAATCTCACATTATTGACAATGAAATTCCTGAAAAACTTACTAAACCTTCCTCTGGCCTGCACATGTTATTGAAGCACTTCTGAAGACAAAACCCTGGACTCACGAAAGTGAAATGACTCTTTTCTGGACCACAGTAACATCAATGACTGCAAATGATGAGAAATAATAGAGGACTGACAAGACTGAGTCTAACATTGGCTCCAATGGGGATGGCAGCTGCCGCTTCTTGGAGGTGCCAAGAACTGCAGATCTTTGGGAGAGCAGACAGTGCCTCCATCCATTGGGCTATGGAATCATTATTTCGACAGACACGAGACTTTCGACTCATTTATGGACTGAAACTTGACTGAAATGATTGAAAAAACTGACTTAGCAAACTTCAAACCAAAACTGTAATGAAACTGGAACAAAATGCTGCCTTTTGGCTGCTTATTTATCTACCCTACTTTGTTGCAGAGTCCATGAATCAAGTGATGCTGTAGTGCCAGGTCAACCATTCAAGTAAATCTGAGAAGAATGCTGCTTGAGAGTGCTTCAACCAGATCACAGATGCAATTGCTGGCAGCCCTACATGCACGTAATGAGCCTGGTTATGTAATAGACAGCTTGATCTATCAGTGAAACTGAAAAACATTTCCATGTATGTTGCAATAGGATCGCAAAAGCCAGACTCTGTTTGCTGCCCCAACTCCGCAATACATACTTCCAGCTACACACTGTCAATGCAAACATCTGTAGGCAACTCTATTGTTTCTTGTTTTGAAGGAGGAATAGTTTCCAAGAACTTTTTGGGATCTCGGAAATCATATGACTAGATCTGATCATTTAAACATTGAATCTCCTTCTCAATTCTTTCAACAACTAACTCACAGACACCAGTTTTAGCTTCAAGAGGAAACTTCGGAGATTTCAAACATTGAAGCAAGACACTGAAAAAATCTTCATTAATTTCAAAATCTGCTAGCTGATTTCTTACTTCTTTTACAGCTTCACACAGTGCAGGGTTTGCCACATACCCTACCATTGCATGAGTGGATCAGCGAGCATTGGAATCTTTGGATTGATTTGGAGTTTCCAGGTGAATACCTTAGCCTTCCTTATGGGTCACATTTGTCCTAAAACGGCAATGGGATCTGAACTGTCATCTGTCATAGGGAGGAATTCCCAGTATAATTAAAGCCACATTGGGTAGATTGAGCAAATGCGCACCAGTGAGGAAGTCAAACTTCAGGGGGCAACATCAAACCACGCTCAGCCTCATAGCTAGCCCTACGAGGACAGGAGAAGGCTCTCTCCAGTCAATCTCGATAAAATGAGCAATAGGGTGCGAGATGACTTAAAATGGGAACTGATTTTAGGCTAGTAAATAGATATGAAAAATTTATGGAATATGGCGAGTTTTAAATCCGACATGGACAAAACTGACAAGAGAAAAGATTTAATAAAAGGCACAGATTATTCCATAAGGCGAGGTAGGAGTGAGGTTTAACAATTAAATTGAAATTAAATGGAATGTAAAGACATCTTAAGAAAGCTGAAAAGGGCATTTAAACAATGAATCCTTTCCAACAGAAGAAAAACACATAACATGAATGCTTCTCCAGGGCAGAGCAATAAGCTGAATTCTACCCTTCTCACTTAGAAACATACAAATTGAAATGATTATTAATGAACTGTGAAACATAATGATTACATATGAAACAAAAGGAAAAAACATTCGCTAAACTCACACCACAAGGATCTTATGAACCAGAGCTGCATCCTTCCATTATTTCTCTGTTGAACTGTACAATGAAACTCTGATTTTTTCTCCACACAAACCTCTCCCAGAACTCTACCACCTCTACAAATGTTTTTACAATACAATAAATAGGACCAAGAGAAAAGAGATCGACCCAAAACAAGGGCGCTTTTTAATCATTATTAACAAACAAAAACAAAGAACCAATCATCGATTCTGAAGGGAGCAGCGTTCAACATGAAATCTCTGGATGACCGATGAAGAGGTGGCATCTGTAGGTGTAAATCCATTAAATCATAACTGCAAACAAAAATAGGCCTTCAATCTTATCGCCCCGCTGTTGTGGATATTCTCCGTTTAATTTAGGCATACTTTGACTTTCCACTTTACATTTTTCCATTTAAATAAAAGCTAAATAAAAGAATTTGAATTTTGCCTCCATGTTCTTGTGTAACTACCCAAATTGCTTCTGCACTCTCGTATACATCATCTGTGCTAATGACAACCTGTTGCATGTGCATTGCCCCTGGTGTATTCCTTTACATCATAATTGTATGTTAGCTCAAGAACTGTTGTCTCTACCTCATTGGCATTTCCCGGCTATAAGGCGAAATAATAATGATGATAATTGATGCAGACAAAAGAGAGCTAGAAATTGTCCAAAAAAACTTGCTAGCTTTAGGGGAAAATCCAATCACATAATATGTAATATCAGTCCAAGAAAAAGACTCGATCAACGACACAGGAATTTTCAGGACAACTGTTGGAATAGTGTATGTCCATGCTGGGTACAACAAAAGGTCTCTCTGTTTGAAAAATACGGGCAGTCGAGCCATAGTTATTGCTATCTCCGCATAGCCTTTGAACATAATGATGATAAGTGAGAAGAACAGAGCACTCAAGTAGTAAGTTCCATGCACCAAGTCGACTTTCATTCTTGTCCGGATGAAAACTGACATTGTAATGCAAGCCACCAAAACCATCTTTGCATGTCGGAGTTTCATTTTTTTTTTGCCTGAGTGATCTCTAATTGCATTTAGACTGCTTCTCTTCAGCAGTGCTAGAATCATCGGGTCAAGGCTCTTCTCCTTGAGCATCACGGTGAGAAGCGTGAAGATGGCGTGCCAATGCCAAGCAACAATAGAAATTCTCCACCTTTTGTATTTCCTCAGCTCACTGGAGCCTCCACATCATTCTCTTCATCAACAAACGGGTATAATTTTCGTAGTCTTGCTTAACTGCATGCGACTGCTCGTTTCAAGTGCTCAGTCGATGTAATATTACCTGGATATAATGGAGAGAGAGGTGAATCTCTTTGCACAAGATCAACTCTAAATCCAAGAGAGTACTGTTCTTGATTTGCTGCAAAATTGATTACATCCCTGCATTCAACCAAATGAAACGCTGACAGCAACAACATCAAGGAAATAAACACCCAATTGCATACTCGAGGAGATATAGCCAATTGAATAGTCATATTCCTAACATAAATCCCTAGAGATATTTCCTGAGGTCAGATATTCAACGGTGTATTGGCACTCGTTATGGTCTGTGCATTGATACCGATCCAGACCTGTGCGCCGCGACAACTTCAATGCGTTGTGCTAGGATTTCACATTGAATTTTATCACCTGTGTTGATGCTTTTATACCAAGCAGCTCCTTTATATGCATGTGCTTCATCAATGATTACAAACCTGAGATTAGAAAAAATACGCTCAAACTGTTTGTGAGATGGCAATATTGACATATGCAACATATCTGGATTTGTAATTAGCAATCTTGCATTTTCACGAAGCTAAATTCGATCACTTTCAGAAGTATCACCATCATAAACACCCATATTTAAGGTAAATTCCAACCCTCTAGTCATTTCCAATAAATCCCGCAACTAATCATGAGCCAGAGCCTTCGTTGGAAACAAATACAGAGCACAGGACAGTCAGTTTGTAGATAGCTCTTCCAGAACTGGAGTATTGTAGCAAAGTGGCTTGCGACAACAACATCTTTATGTGAGAGTGAAGCTCGTATAGCTTCTGCCTGATGACTGTATAGCATAGATATGCCCATTCTTCTAAGTGCAGCCTTAGTCGATTCTGAAAATTTCATAAGATGATCACTATACTTCGCTTTCCTAGGATTGATAATTTCCACATGTACTAGCTGTCCACTATATCCCAATCCTTTCCGTAAATGTTCAACCATATCAAATGGAGTGAGCTCATTTGTCTCCGAGAAACGATATTGCTTATTATGTCCACCAGGCATTCTTGGAAAAGGTCTAGCAGCACTCTCCTCCATACCACTTTTGGAAGTGGTTTGGCATATATCTTTTGTAGACAATACTAATTCATCCAAAGTAACTGAATCTAATGTCTTTCCACTAGAAGTTTGGCATTCCTGCCAATATTTTGCAACTTCAAGTAAATGTACTTCAAATGCATTCTGGCATTTTGTAATTGCATTGATAATAGCTCTGTGAGACATTTGATTACCAACCTCTGGAATAGCATCATGAAAAATATGAAGTTGTTCATGCATTTGCAACCCTGAGGAATCAAGAAAATCGATGGAGAATGTAAATTCTTCACTATTTCCTGCTCTGCCACTCAACACTACAACCTTTGGTCAAAGAGCATCAAGCTGCTCAATTTCCTTTACACTAATTTCCTCAAATGCATGACAGTTGAGCTGTTTTAGTGATTCTCTGACGTTGCCCCATGCGTATAGAATAATCAACTTCCTTCTTCAAAGATTGAACATGGTTTTCCTGATCTTGGACTGAATAATGAATCTCTTTGTTGTCTTTTACAGGGATGGTGGCGTGGCTTAGCAAAGGATAACCAAGGCTGCTTCTGAATTCTCAAGACTGAAACTTTTTAAAAATTACATATTTAAAAACAAATTTGATGATTTCTTCTTCAAAACAGAGTTTTGAAGAAGAATCAATCTCACATTATTGACGATGACATTCCTGAAAAACTTACTAAACCTTCCTCTGACCTGCACATGTTATTGAAGCACTTCTGAAGACAAAACCCTGGACTCAAGAAAGTGAAATGACTCTTTTCTGGACCACAGTAACATCAATGACTGCAAATGATGAGAAATAATAGAGGACTGACAAGACTGAGTCTAACAACCCTCATTTTCATTATTGGTGGGTTGTCTTGCGTTGGTTAACGATATACATTATTGACCGGTAATCCAACGATTTCTCACATGGTCGACTTCAGCTCATTTATTCCCATTGTGTAGAATTGTGCCATAGTGATCGGTGAAGACCTCGGGTTGCATCAACATTTCTCGGTTCACTTTTGACTGTCCATCCAGTTTCTGCCAGTGATGCCATTCACCCTTATATGTTGCAATGTCAATACAACAGCATCCTATATGTTGGCTCCCAAGTTGCGTGATTGTACCGTTTATTCCACCTCTTATGATTTGGTACTTGGATATTCAGTTATTTATATGATCAGACATCCAGTTTCAGCATCATTGATCAGCTTTCTATATGTGATACTTAGACATTGATTCTGACTTGTACTTCCGGGCCATGCTTAGATGATTCATTATGTACTTTCAGTTCAGCTATACTTGTATACATGTTGGATCTATTCAGTACTTTCGATATGATGTATTCTTGACTGAGCATGGGTATGCCCGCCTCAGCATGAGTTGACTCTCTGTTTTCTTTCATTGGTTTTTGGCAGGCTGAAATCTGGTGAAGTCCTCTCTTGTCCTTGCGAAGTTCTTTCTATGTGTATAGTACATTTCGGCCATCATGTACCCCTTCTGACCTCATATATTAGGGGGCATATGTTATGGCATCATTTTTCACCCTCAGGTGATTCATGATTGTCTTTATGGATTTGGGCACCCATTCCCACAGACTTGAACAAAATTCATTAAAAAACAGTGTTAAAATTCCCATATGCGGGTATGCCCAGAATTTTCCACGTGTATACGCGAGTCCAAATGTACTTTTCTGCCTATGCCATTAAAATCATTAAAAATATATATAAAAATTCCCTGTTTTCGGGCTGGGTTGATGGTTACTCCAGTAGTTCAACCACCCCAGTACGTGGCCAACTATTTCCAAATGATTGAAACTACTTTGGGGGAGTATAAAAGCCCCTCATGTGCATGGCCTAAGGGAGAGAGAAATTTTATAGACATTATACTCTGTTGGAATCCCAATTCAAGTCTGAATTCCCGTGCCTCCTGCACTTTCCCAGATTTATACAGGAAACCCTTGTTTCCTGGAGATGTTTATTCATTTATATGCCATCTCGAGTGCACAAGTCCTGAAAGTATCTTAGCGAGGCAAGGGTGGGACGGATCCGGACGACGGTCTGTTCGAAGATCATAGAGGGATTCAGGTGATCTCTCCACTTTTACTACTGTACATGTTGTTCGTAATAATGAAGAACCATCTTGTTCCTGAACTTATGTGTTAATGTTTACTTATATGTGTGAAAAGATTATCATTTAAGCATTTATTATGGTTTATATAATGTTTCACATGGATTGCACTAATGTTTAGGAGAAGTATATGCTGTACAACTAGGTTTCCGTGCACGTTCTTTCTTGTTTTCCAGGTTGAAGGAGGAAGAAGGGTTGCTGGGGGTTTGGACCCCGCGGGATCTACATCGAACGTAGGACTACGGGTGAGTTCTACTATCGTTGTTATCTAGTTTTTAGCATTCAAGTGTGGTTGTGTGTGAGTCCTTCTGAATAGCATGCCCTGATCTGTGGAGGTTTTGACCCAACAAACCTCTAGGGTGTTTTTTCCCGAAACACAGTCATTAATTATAAAATGATATTTTAATGTTTTTTGAGGCAAATCACTCTAAAATTAGGTGCTAAGAGTTATTTTGGCATTTTTTTTCATGGGATATTTTGTGCCTTGGGCCTTGCATGGTCTCTTGGGCATTTATGACATTTATGGTGATTTTGACATTTTCCAACCCTAGTTAGGGTTTTTACCCTCATTTTCTAGATAAATAGAGCTTGAGGGCTTCATTGTAAAAGGTTGGCATTTGATGACTCTTTGGAGCAATACATAGTTTTTTTTGGAGATTGGAGAAGACATTGGTATTATGGAGTTTCTAAATGGCTTGTCTTGATTGATGATGGAGAAGGTTGCTTGCAGGATCCCTGAGCTTGGTTAATGGTGATGTGCTTCTATTCAATTATTGTTTTCTTATGTGACATTGTGTTTCATCCTTCTATATTGCAGTAGGAAAAAGGTTTTAGACTAAGAAATTTTTTCAAATGCACCTTAGCTCTGTTTGTTCTTCACTGCCTCTATGATTTCCTCTACTAGGCCTTTTTAGAGAATTCTTAACTACTCTCTAGACCCCCCAAGATTTTTTATTTCATGAATGGTTTAATACAGTAGGTATCAAAGATGTTTTATGGTTATTACTACTTGTTTGATGTGTCTAAACACTATTCTTGAGGTCTCTCTCCAATTTACCATTGATTAGGTTTGGAAAAGAGGCTATATTTCGATCATACTCTTTGTCCATGCTTGAATGATTGTTTTGGGAGATCTTCATAGCTATGATAAATGATGTTTAGGCATTCCCTCTTCTTTGATTAAAGCTATCTATGTATCTTGAATGTTTTCTAACCTTGAAGGTGAAATCACTAGAAGTTAAATGAGTTTCTCAACTTCTATATTTCATTGGATTGTATGTCTGAAATGCTTATTTGCTTAAGTTGAATCAAAGAGTTATAGGTGTGCCCTGTCTATTGATTTCTTCTTCATGCTAAATAGTGTTGAGGTCTTTCCTTATTTTTAGGTACATGATAAAGGATTCTTAATTTCCCTTTGTCCTACTTTGTTCACAAACTTGATGTTCATTTCATTCCACAAAAACCTTGAGAATCCATTTGACCAATGCTAGATTTGCCCTGTGATCCACCCTGATTTACTATTGAAACTTTCTATGACTTTTATTGACTCCATATCCCAATGACTTGAATATTTCCTCACTCTATCTATTCTACTTTGTTATTTTACCCAACCAAAACAAACAAACAAACCCTACACTTAAGAACTAGCCTAAAATCAAAACCCTAGAAGCAAACAAATTCATATCCTTTGCACAAATAAAGAGAGCCCTCTCCGAGTCCTAGAAGGCTAGGTCCTACGACTCCAAAGTCTGGTCTAATGTTACCCTGTGCATTTGATCTCACTAATCTAACAAATCATGGGAACCTAACATAATGGCGATCACGGTGGGACCTTCTGAGTCAGTGACAATCTAAGTATACCTTAGGACCTTAGAAAACCCACAAACATCTGTATATTGGCCCTTAATAGTTGATGGTGGACAACAAGTACATCCTTAAAATAGTAAACATCATCCACCTAGAGACTCCACAACTCTTCATAGACCTAAAGACTCCACTGAAGGAAGAACCTAAAACATGACCAGTCATCCTAGAAAGAAAGAGCACGCAGGCCCAGACTGGATTCAAAAAATTATTTCTTTTGTCTATAACTATGTTCTATCCTACTTTAAGCTTGATCAAGAATACATTTATGAGATCTACATTTATCATTGGAAAGATCTCAAGCCTCAAAAAGCTAAGCCTCAAATTGCAGACCATGAGTAGACTTATACACCTGTGCCTACCTCAGATACACCTGTGGAAGACCTAGTGAAACATGAGCCTCATGCTACCTTTCCTGCTCTTGCTGAAACCTCAAAAATTCATAAATCTCTTTTTGCACTGCCTATACCCACTAAGGTCCAAGAAAGATTCAAGCCTCTGATTTTGCCTCCTATCCTCCAAGCCCTCCTAGAAAATATTGTAAATAAACTACCCATATTTGATGGAGAAAACTAAAAAGTCACCGCTGAAGAACACATTCAAAATCTTGAGAATCTACTTGACCTATTTGAAATAAGAGAAGATGATATGCATATTAGAATTTTTTCCTTATCATTACAAGGAAAAATTAAGATTTGGTTTAAGGACCTTCCAGCTGCAAGCATTAGCAACTTTCATCAATTCACTCAAGTTTTCTTAGATAGGTGGGAAGTCATGGGAAATGTTCTTCTCATCATAAAGGATACAAAAATTTGAAAAGACATCCAGGGGAGACAATACAACACTTTTCAGCCAGGTTCAATAAATTATACCATGCAATACCTGCTAATATAAGGCCACCCCTAGGGTGGGATCTCTTGCACTACCCAAATGCTTTTGACCCGAAGATGGCTTTCCAGATAAGAGAAAGAGATCCTTCGACCCTGGAGGAAATGAAAAGGATAGTAGTTGATGTGGAAGCCAACATACTAAATAGGGAGGTAAAGCCAAGATTAATAGAGAAAGACAAAGCAGATCAAGAGAGACTGACAGGGAAAATTTTAAGGGTGGAAGTTTATCTTAAAGTTTAGAAACGTTAACGAATCTTACTACTCCCCAATACGTAAATTGTAATTTGTTTATGATATTTTTGTAAAAATATCTAGGTTTCTAAGTATTTTATATTATTATATATAAAATTTTGGCGATTTTTAGGAGAAATTAATTTTATACTATAAAATTTGGGCGAATCAATTTTCGAAAAAATGGAAATTGGCTAATAATTTTTTTGGAAAAAACATGGAAATTAGCCCACTTGCAAATATTAGCCCCTAAAATTTTCCCTGGGGACTGATATCTTCAGAGGCAAAGCTAGAGATGTTGACAGATACAATCAACAAAATGATGCATATCCTTGGCAGGAAAGAGGAAGAGTACAAGGTTGAGGTTGGTGTTGCTTATTCAAAAAAGCCTATAACTTTTCCCTGGGAATAACAAACTCAATCATTACAGGGCAAGAATAATAATCAAAATATGCATGTTGAGCAAGATTACAAAGAAGAAGATGCTGAAAGTTGTCAAGTAAGTACTAGATACCTTCCTATATCTTGTGATTCACTACTAAGGGAGCATTACAAGAAAATTGAAAATGGAAACAAGGTGGAATGCTCTAAAGAATCAGTAAGGGAAGAAATGGATAATGCAATTTTTTTTTCAAATTTAGAATTTCTCCCCTTAAGACATCTTGGTGTAGCTATTGGGATTACAGAACGAGAAACGGAGGATGAGCCAACACCTTTTGAGTCTCTACCCTTGTGCTTCGAATCATTTTAGCTTGCTAAAGGAGAAGCCATTGGCCATGAACACTCTCCTTTTAATATGGTGGAATAATCTGCTAATCTAGTATGCATAATGGATGATATTCTTCCTATGAATAAGTTGCCCAAGTATGATAAATATGATGATGATTATGTCCTCTAGACTCAAGCTAACACTATAGAAAAATTAGTGATCATTTTGTGGGACAAAGACAGTCAGTTTAAATAGCTCAAAAATAGTGATCAACAAATGCTGCTCAACTATGACAATGAAGAAGAAAGTGCAGAAAGTTTGGGAGAAAAGGAAGCCTCTTTACCTCTTTGTTGTGCTTCATTTTAGTTCATCAAAGAAAAAATTAATACAATCAGAAGTCAACAATATTTGGGTATTTATTTTAACAACAAATAAGACATTTAGCCATATGACCAACCTTCACAAGGGAAAGAGAACAGATGTGGTTCTATCCAAGGAAAAAGGAAAATTCCTCCTCCTCTAACTGAAGAAGAAATCAATCAAAGTCTAGGCATACAACCAGCTTCTAATATTTCATATAAAGAGACTGTTTCTGTTTACTCTCATGCTGATTTATACGTTGTAACCTTGCCTCATGAAGAATCAGGTTTGCTGGAAGACAAAATTGAAATTTATGATGAGGCTGCCAGTTCTGATGATCATGAGGAAGAGGTGGAGTTTCTTTCCCAAAGTAATCTCAAGCTTAGCCAAATGGAGGAACAAGTCTGGATTAAGCTTATTTTCCAAATCTTCACATTCAGGTATTGTTTCAAGATCCCTTTGCTGATTTTTTAGAGACATTTGAAGACAGAGTAAAACATGTCAAGAGTAGTTTGATGCAGAATTTCAAGAACATTTTAGGCACTACTATTCAAATACAAGTGAGGTGAGAGTGGCCTTTTGATTTCTTCTGCATACTCAAAGAGCTAAACCAATATCACTCATGGAATCATTTGCTTTATTGGTTATATTGGAAAAGAGAGTTCACCAACTGAATGTATATCATGTATAGGTTAGATTAGGATAGATAGGAAAAAAAATAAGCTCAACACTATGAGCATCTTTCTAGTTTTTAGTTTTAGAATGCTGATAGAGAAAGCTCAAAAACACAGAAAAGATGAAAAAGAGGGCATATGAAAAGAAAAGGTACAGCCCCATATCCAAAAAAGAGTTTTGTTGAAAGTGAGCAAGTCTAAATGCCACTACTAGTTGAGAAAAATAGTCTTGTTTATTCATCTAGCCTAATCATGACTGACAATGTTTTAAATTTTTGCTGATAGGTTAGTGAAGAATACTTGTTAAACCATTTAATCTTGACTTGTCGGTAGGTTAGATTAGGAAAAGATTTTTGGTTCCGCATGCTCAAATCTGAACCAAAGAAGAGAGAGAGGGATGAATAAAAAATTCCAAATCATAGCCCTCATATTTTCACTTTTATTTTTTTCAAATAATGTCTGTGTGTAGCTTGTCCAAAATGCCACAGCCCATGACAAATGTAATATTCCCAAATGGGAAAACTCAGCAATACATGCATGAAAAACAATTTTTTTCATAAATATAAGCATTAATAGAAAAATGCAGCCCATGGATCCATAATATCTGACATTATTACAACTAGATCTAAGAGGAAATCAGAAACAAATAACTTTTTCCTAGTTAAACAGGCCTCCCATGCTCAAAACAACTCAAAAACACTGAAAACCCCAAGATGTACTGCAACACAGGTTACTTCATAAAGTGACAGCACAATTTATAGAGGTTTTATGCTTAGAAATATAGATACAAATCAGATCTTCTATTATATTAATCAATGAGGAATAAAAATAGAGATCTAGTCTCTTTTACATAGATCCAAGATGACCAGGGAAGGGTTTCTTGACAGAAATGATATACATGAAATTTTTTGTTGTAGATCTATGGCTAAATCACACTGTATGGCTAAAGCACTGCATAAATATGGCTGATCATGCAAATAAATGGAAGTAGACTCTCCTTCTAGCTTTCCGGGAAGTAGAATGAACCTCCTTCAGGGAAACTAGCTCAAAATACAAGGGTTTAAACCCCTCCACTGCAATACCTTAAGAAATAATGCAGTTTTTGAAAGGGAATGCACTGTTTCTGAAGGTGAATTCTTGGCCTAACACTAGGTAGTGGAAAATATAGCAAAAATTTATCTCCTTGGATTTCTTAAACAAGATCTCCAAGTAAGAGTGGGGAATTCCCGCATGAGAAAACCCTTGCATTAAATAGTGCAAACTTAGCTAAATAGCCAAAGGATGCAAGAAATTATAAACATACCACATACAAAATATAATCTTCAATCATGCCTCATATGGTTGCCATTCCCTTCATTATATTGATGATGAGCTTCCTCACCAAGGGTCCCACCCAATTATGAGGTTGCTTCCATGCAAAGACTCCTCCACCAAAATTATGTTGTCTCCATTAGTCTTACTCATATTTTTATAGTGCTATTTGATTTATTCAATCTTGACTGGATCAGCCTTGACTGGATCTTCATGCATTGTCTCTTTTCACACTCAAGGTGTCTTCATTCTGACTAGCTAGATTAATCTTAATTCATATTGAGCTGTCTTTATTTAGGATCCACTCTCATATAATAATGTTGTTGACTTGGTCAAAATTTACTTTTTACACACATTTTAGACCCTATTCACACATGTGGATGCTTGATCTGGTTATTAACTTGATCCCTTTTTACATTATGAGGGGTTTTATTCCTACTTAAGCAACTTATGAGCCTCCTTGCCCATTTATTCATCTAGCTAGATTTTAAAATCAAAATTAATATTTCTATTAGTTGCATGCTAATGTAGAAATATTACAAAAAATTATATTGCTTAACCCTGGTTTGATCATGTTTTCAATTTCATGTCAATAGATTAGAGAATGAAGTCTGTCAGACAGCTTACTTTTCACAGTCAAATAGTGTAGGTAGAGAATGAAAGAGCTCACTAGCATAATCTGAACTCTTGAAAGTGATAAGGGTACAAGTATATAATCTATTTTTTCTTTCAAAAGAAAATAATTTCAAGGGTTTTCTAGTCTAAGTGCACCCAAGGAAGAAAAAATGCTAGGTAAAGTAGGATGGGTAGGTAGAAATGAGGTTGAAGCAAGCATGCCTTTCAAATTCTTAAGATCATAGCTTCAGCTGAAACATCTACCAATGGAAGAAGAAAAATTTGCCCAATGGATAAGGCACTAGTCTTCATAAACTCAGAGATATGTTATCTGAAGTTCTGGACACCTCCTGAAAAGGAGTTGTCCTCCCCAAGTGGAGGCATTGTTAGTCATCAGTAATTTTTTGCCATTTATAAATGACTAAATGTTAATCCTAGATTTCTAAAAACAAAATTCATGAATATTGTGAGCTTTAAAAATCTCACTGCCTCCATTATCCTGGAACCAAAATTTTCACTTTTCTAGTATTTTTCCATTCCATGGTTAAGTCGTCATTCCTAAGAGACCCCTTATGGGCTTAGGCCACTCATATATATCCTATTTTCCTACCTATAACCTCAACACTCTGTTTTTCCTTTGCCTCCCATCCTCCTATCCTTAATATACCTTCATAAACAATTCCCATCACTCCTATCCCTCAAAATTATCATTTTTTTACAAAACCTAGCCTGTTACTACAATTTAACACTTTTTCAAGACTAGGCCTGTGTTTTTCCCTTTTGGACCCCTTCCCCTCACTCATTCCTTCAAATTACACTTTATCCTACTCTCTAACATCTATCCCTAACCTCTAAAATTTCCCCAAGAATTTAGACAACCCTTAACCCCTTCATTCCCCTCCCTCTACAAGGCAGTCCTAAAATCCCCTGTTTTGCCTACACCAAACCCTAATTTCCTCTTCCAACTAAGATAGGATTTGATATGGAAAAGAGGCATAGGAGAAAAGGATCCACATGATAGGTCATATCAGCAAACATAAAGCCATACCAACTCATAAACATCATGCCTCCGTCATTTTCCAAGAATTATTTCCAAAGGACAAATCATTTGCCACACCTAGGGCAAGTTTTGCTTCAAAATATGTTTCTGACCCAACATATATGTATTTTACAAACTTGAGAGAGGTTTTTTTCCATAATAGGTCCAATAAAAAAAACCTCCTTCAATTTTTACACAGGTATCTTGTTTTGGGAGCAATGTAAAAAATATAGGTGTCACGGGAGAATTGTTGCACTGCTAGAGTGACCTTGGGAAAATCCGATTTTCTCATAGTTTGTGTGTCCAAATGACTTGCTTGATGAGTCACATGATAACTATACTAGAATATCTTTCCAATGAGCTATCCTAAGCTCCATTTTGAGTTAAGTAAGGCCTCCAAATGTTGTCTGCACCAGCACTCTATATTTTTGCACCATCACTGAGCTCTTTTTGACCAGTCTTGGGAAAATCAACTTTTGATAGGGAAACACCACTCCAATCAGGGAAAAAATGGTATATTTGGAAACTATATAGGAAAATATTTCCAACGAGCTATCAGGACCTAATTTTGACATCGGGAAGGCCTCCAAATTCCCTCTGCAAATGGCACTACGTGTACAGGGTCAGGTGCTACGCTTAGGGAGGAATTTCCTATGTAAAATTGTACTGCGCTGCGCATACAAAGGCAAGTGCTGGGCTTAGGGAAGAGAGAGGCTTGATTGGCCCAAAACTTGCCTGTCGCTACACTTACAGAGCCCGACTGGCCTAGAACTTGCCCGACGTTGTGCCTAGAAGACCCGACACCCGACAAATTGTGCAGGCTCTATGCCTAGGCCAGAAAACCCTCTTCCACTTGCAAAATTGAAAAAAATCACAAGGGAGCACCTCCAATCTACATCCAAGGACCTAAAAAGAAGTCAAAAGTTTTTAGGTGCATTTTTTCCTTCTCCTCCAGTAAAATTCATGATTTGATGATTAAGGAAGTTAACTAAACCCTAAGGACTAGAAACCCTAAGACCTCATGCCAAAAGCCCTGTCTTAAACTCCATCATTTACAAATAGGGATTTATCAGTCACATAGGGTATGGGAATGGATTAAGCAATGATGAATAAGAAATCAACAATGAAGCAGAGGGCATGGATATGCATGATGATGAAAAAGAGGTAAGTGATGAAGAAAGTAGCAATCACATTGAGAATGATGAGAATGAAGATGAGAAGGACATCATGGGCACAAATGAGACAGGTAAACAAGAAATAGAGGATGGCCCTACAGAAAATGAAGAATAAACTAAGAGCCCTAGAGACAATAAAAACAATGAGGCTCTTAGTCAAAACAGAGATGAAGGAAAAGATGAAGATAGCAGCCAAAATGGAGATGATAACTATGCAAAAAATGAAGAAGAGGCTGAAGATAGTCATGACTGTCATGACAACAGTCATGAGAGTCATGAAGATAGTAAATAAATTCTAGAAGTTGGCAGCCAAGATGAAGGTCGCAACAATGATGATGAGGGTAGCTATAATGAGGAACAAAGTGAAGATGCACAAATAAGTGAAGAGGCCAGCAATGAGGCTAATGATGAAGGTGAAGAGATCAAAAGTAGATCAGGTGATGAAAAGGAAGACCTAGAAGCCCATGATGAAAGCCACAATGAGGACACCATAATGATCCAAATTGAACCCTTTCCCTTGGCATACCAAAGAGGATCAAGACATGTGTTTGTTGCCTCTAAAAGGCAAGGGGCCATGACTTCTACTCCTATAAAACCAAAGGACAAAGGAAAAGAGAGAAGCAAGGGTAAAAACAAAGATAAATGCAAGGGAAAAAGCAAGGACAAAGGCAAATAAAAGGTAAAAGAGGGAAAATAAAATCAACATGAGGTTGACAGGGAGTTTGAACTCATAAATATTGACAGTGATAAAGAGGAAAAAAGGAGGGCCCATAGCATACTCCTCCAAAGAAAAAATGCAGAGATTAAAGACCTACAAACGAGACTTGGCATGACACAATACATGATTGAATATTACAAAGATAAGAACAAACATATGAAGAAGATGAAAAGAGACCTTGGCCTACAAAAAAATATGGCCAAACACTATGCCTTGAAAAACAAAGTCACTAGTGCCAAGCTCAAAGAGGCCCTCATTGAAATTCAAGCACTAAAAGGAGGAAAAGACCAATTAAATCTTAGAATCTTGCCTCAAAATTTTCTACAAGCTTCTCAAACCTCATAAGGAATGTGTCCACCAATTTTGGGGAATTTTGACAAATTTTGGTTTTTTGCAAATTTTGAGGCCTATAAGAGCAGCACCTTTGGCGCTACGCTTTTTCCTCAGACATCCTCAGAGGGATAACCTTTAATTTTTGGAATACCCATATCTATTACAGTATTCTCACCAAATTTCAAAGCATTTGGAGCATTTTTGACCCCTCAAAAGGCCAAAAAACACCTCATTTTTCACCTTTCTACCTCATTTTCAGGCTTGGCGCTACACTTATACCAGTTTTGGGAATTTGGATTTTTGGAAAGGTTACAGGAGCTCAATAAGAAAACAAAAGGTATATTTGGAAATTAGACTCAACAATATTTCCAACTAGCCATCACGGATCAAATTCCGAAATTGGGAAGGTCAAAAAAACTTGGCTGCAAGTGGACCCAATTTATGCCTGTGTTGGCGTTGCGCTTATAGCAGTTTTGGGAATTTGGTTTTTTCAATGAGTTTTAGGAGCTCAATCAGAAGAAAAAAAGGTGGACTTGTAACATAGACTCAACATTCTTTCCAATGGTCCATCATTGAGTAAAATCCAACATCGGGAAGGTTGTCAAAACTTGGCTGCAAGTGGACCCATTTTCTGCTTGTGAAGGCGTTGCACTTTTAGACCTCACTGTGTGATTTTGGCCAAAAGTCAACAAAACACACTCATTAACTGCAAAATGATATTTTAATGTTTTTTGAGGCAAATCACTCTAAAATTAGGTGCTAAGAGTTATTTTGGCATTTATTTCATGGGATATTTTGTGCCTTGGGCCTTGCATGGTCTCTTGGGCATTTATGACATTTATGGTGATTTTGAAATTTTTCAACCCTAGTTAGGGTTTTTTATCTCCTTTGCTAGATAAATAGAGCATGAGGGCTTCATTGTAAAAGGTTGGCATTTGATGACTCTTTGGAGCAATACATAGTTTTTTTGGGATATTGGAGAAGAATTTTTTTTGGGATATTGGAGAAGAAATTGGTGTTGAGTTTCTGAATGGCTTGTCTTGATTGATGATGGAGAAGGCTGCTTGCAAGATCCCTAAGCTTGGTTAATGGTGATGTGCTTCTATTCAATTATTTTTTCTTATATATCTTTGTGTTTCATCTGTATTTATTGTAGTAGGAAAAAGGTTTTAGACTAATAAATGTTTTCAAAGGCACCTTAGCTCTGTTTGTTCTTCACTGCCTCTATGTTTTCCTCTGTTGGGCCTTTTTGGAGAATTCTTAATTGCTCTCTAGACCCCCCCAAACTTGTTTATTTCATGAATGGTTTAATACAGGAGGTACCAAAGATGTTTTATGGTTATCCATACTTTTTTGATGTCTCTAAACACTATTCGTGAGGTCTCTCTCCAAAGCACCATTGATTAGGTTTGCCAAAGAGGCTATGTTTCGATCATACCCTTTGTCCATGCTTGAATAATTGTTTTGGAGATATTCATAGCTATGATTAATGATGTTTAGGAATTACCTCTTCTTTGCTTAAATTTATCTGTGTATCTTGAATGTTTTCTAACCTTGGAGGTCAAATCACTAGAAGTTAAATGAGTTTCTCTCCTTCTATATTTCATTGGATTGTATGTTTGAAATGATTATTTGCTTAAGTTGAATGAAAGAGTTATAGGTGTGCCATGTCTATTGATTTATTCTTCATGCTAAATAGTGTTGAGGTCTTTCCTTGTTTTTAAGTACATGATTGAGGATTCTTAATTTCCCTTTTTCCTACTTTGTTCACAAACTTGATGTTCATTTCATTTCACAAAAACCTTGATAATCCATCTGACCAATGCTAGATTTTCCCTGTGATCCACCCTGATTTACTATTGAAACTTTCTATGAATTGTATTGACTCCATAGCCCAATGACTTGAATATTTCCTCACTCTATCTATTCTACTTGATCATCTTACCCAACCAAAAAAAAAAGACAAACCCTACACTTAACAACTAGCCTAAAATAAAAACTATAGATGCAAACAAGTTCATATCCTTTGCACAAATAGAGAGAGCCCTCTCTGAGTCTAGGAAGGCTAGGTCCTAGGACTCTAAAGACTAGTCTGATGTTACCCTATGCATTTGATCTCAGCAATCTAAAAAATCATAGGAACCTAACACACCCATTCATCATCAAGCATTGGTGCCACATTCAACCCCTCTCTACAACACATACAGATTCAGGAATTACGCATTCCTTCTTGAGGGTTAAGAGGCAGAAGGTCGTTTCTAGTATTTCATATAGGAAACTGGTGAAGGGTTCATCCTTTCACCTTCTACATTCAAATCAGTATTCCATGAGCAGCATATTGATATCTGGCATCAAGCCAACATTATACACCTCCATGCAGCAACAGTTCCCCCAGGAATTGCATAGTCCAGTCCTATAGATCCAGTGGAGGAGGGGAGTTCCAAGTATTTCAGCTTGAAATCCTATGAGGGACCATACCCTCACTTTGGTGAGGTTTTTTCCATAATTCTTGAGCTGAATTTCATCATCTAGCAAAATTCTATAGCTTCAGCCTCCCTAACAGCGCAGTCCATTCCAGCAGTTGTGTATTCAACACCTGCAACATTGAGAGGAGGAAGGAGGAGCTAGATCTCAAGCTTCTAGATTGGAGATCTGGAGGAGGGATCAACCCTTCATGAATTGAGCTGATGGTATATCATTGCAGCCATATTATCTTCAATTCACGCAGTAGACCTGCATACCCAGTAGACATATACTGCAAGCCCTAGGAGGGTGATTTTCCAAGGTTGTCAAATTTGGAAATCCTTTCTAGGTTATTTTTGGTTTTCATCATAGAGCCTGGATCTGAAATCCTGGCATCATATGAGCTCCTGAACAGCTAGATCTATGCATTCCCTTTCATCTAGCAGTTATATTTCCATCATTTTCACAAGTGGCGACGCGGTATGGCTTCCAGCAGATCAACAGTTACGCAGTGCCTTTGATGAGAGGACTTCATGGTCACTCTAGCCTTCCTTGTTGGCTTGAGTGTTTATAATTTTTAGCACTATTGTATTTTCATTTTCACCTCCTTAATAATAAAATGGCTCAGCTATTCTGTTAATTTGTGTGGTGGTTATATCTTATTTGTTCATTGTTGTAGTTTCCAGCTATTATGTTGTGTATTTTTGTCTTTTCCCATTTTGGGATATTACATGGAGAGTCATCCTAAAAACTTTGTTGCAGTTAGCAAGATTCAAATAACATTCAACTCCAAATCACAAGTAAGAAATATTATTGTTATATGTAAGTTGTCTCTACTCATATTTTTTGAAATTTTATGCTAATTAGTTTTATAGATGTGTGTTAATTATAAATTGCATAATTGATCTAATTATTTGTATATTTAAATTGTGGGTTGTTACAAATTTTCTTTTGATCTGAATATGGGAAAACTTGTTATTTCTATGGAAGCTCGCTCATCGGTATTAAAAATGTCTCTAGGGATTGACTCATGTTAATCATTTGTGAAGGGGTTTATCTGTGTAGTTTCATGTGTCTTTGATGATCAAATTATGAGTTAATTAACTTTTAAAAACTCATGAACAGTAAATGAAATGCAGAAATATAACTCAACGAAATCACATAACACAATGGATGATAATGGAGTTCACCCCTCCTTGGCTACATCTCCATGGACCTGCTTTAACTAGCTAGACCCTCTTAGGATTAAGAGTAAAATGTCTGATTACAAGCACCAATATTGCTCCAATGGTTTTTTTGACTATTCCATTGGCTTCCGAACGCTCAAATACCCAAAATGACTATTCAATCTCTGAATTTGGTTCACAGCTCCTCTAGGCTTGACCTCCAATCCCCGCGGCCATGGTTTTGTTTAATATCCAAAGTGACAAAATCACCTTCATATGTGCTCCAAGGCCTCTACAAACTATACCACTATATTCATAGCATCAAATACATCAAAAATTGAATATTCATTCACTCCATTTGGCCTTCAGCTGATTTGGGCATGGCCTTCCCTCCTAGTGGCCCTGGGCTTCAAAATTATTCAAGTGACCAAAAACACTTGTAGATTTGTTCCATTGGCTCTGTAATCTGTGTTACACCATTTTTTGGTTATCTAACCCATTACTATTACATGGACCTAAGTACACCATGTAAGACCAACTTTACCTAAAGTAAAATTGCTTTCGCTATGAAAAATAACTTAGTAAACCACCCTTATTAAGTTGTTTATGGACTAAACAGGAAAACCCATGAGGAAATATTAAATAAATCTACAGTTGTTTGATTTTCCTCAAGGAATAATTAGTTAAAAATAGTTTAATTAATATTCCTAGTCATATTTAACCCAAAACAGGAAAAATAATTAGATAAATCATTATTTGTCTTATTATTTTCTAGGAAAAATTATTTAAACCTTATTTAAATAATATTCCTTGTTAAATTTGACTAAATCACCCATAAATAGTTAAATAAATCATTATTTATTTGATTATTACTCAACCACATCCTTAAAATAATAAATAAATCATTTATTTATTTATTATTTACAAATAAAGGGATTTGACCCAAGTCAAACTCCTTTTCCCTCCAGCAAATATAATAAAATATTCCATAAAATTTGGATCTTGATTTGGTTAGTAATATTTTAATTATGAAGCAATATCTAGACTAACTCAATATTTTGTTATAAATAGAAGGGTTTTCCATTCATTCAATACCTTTGTTGCCTAAGATCACTCTAGATCTATACTTTTGGTCAAACTTTGATCCACCAACATTTGTCATATTTTGCTACCATTTTTCTTGTGAGCTCCCTTTGAGTTCCATTTTTTTCTGGGTTTTCTACACCATCAAGAGAGAGGGATTTTAGATCTGAAGTGCTGAGGACTTACAAGAACCCATCCCATTGAGGAGGACTAGTAACATCCTTCTATGTTCTTCTCCCAGGTGCCATAAATACAAAATTCTTTAAACATATTCTTGTCTTGTCTATTGGATGCATGGAGCAACTCTTGTTTTTATTTACTGCTTAATGTCTTTTAATGCATAGAACTAGATTTTGCAGCATTTATCTTGGTCAACTAATTGCGGATCTAAAGATATTGGCAGCCATCTTTGCTGTTAGGGCTATTTGTTATGCACGACTAAAGTGAGCCTTTTTTGTACACTTGCAATTAATATTCATACTAACAACTGGCAACTCCACACGGGTTTACGATTACGACCTCTGTCATTTGATTCTCATCTCTAAATTGCTTCAAAACCTAGGTTTCTCTTGACCTCTTGTTTTTATTTTCTTGATGTTATTTTTAACCTATAAAACCATAAAACATTGAAAATTCTAACTTCCGTGTGTTTTCGGACCTATTGCGTAGGTGATCGCATCGATAAACAGCGAGACGACACATTCTTACGGGAAACTTGCTCCCAGTGCCGAGTGCGGTTGCACTTTTGGGTGAAAACCAGCGACACAGAAACTCCCAGGACGCGGAACACCGAGACGGAACACAACGACCTCGGCCATCGGATCGAAAAGCGACACAGGCTTTTGGGGAGTTTTTAAAGTTTTTGGGTTTGTGCAGGCCTTCATTCGGGAGTAAGTGGAGCCTACGTATCTACCGGCTATCCAGTGTGCTTGTTATAATTTTTGCACTCAAAAAATATGGACCACAGCCCTGCACAGGCCCCGATACCCTCCACCTTTTGTGGAATAGTTTTAGCTACTGCATGTTGTCTGAAATTTCATAGTGTTTAGCCATTTCTTCAGATCTGATACCTTACCTTCAATCCACTTCATATTGGCTATTTATCCATCCACAAAACCTCCTTTTATTTTTGTTTGGGTTTTCCTCTAGGGTCCCCTCCGCTTCCCTCCAGGGATGACCTTTGCTTTTTTGTTTCTGACAAATTTTCCTTTGATTTTGTTTTCTACACCTATTTCAGTGAGATCTAACCTTTTGATCTGTCCCTTATGACCTTGTAAGTGATGATAGCCTTGAATTTGTGTTTTGACTAGATTTTTTCCCACCTACAGACTAGTTGTTGAGAGGCTCGCCTCATTGGGTTTAGATTAATGCATTATTATTAGCTGTTTATTTTATGTTATTTCAGTTTCATATACTGTTATCTGTAGGTTTATTTACAGTTATACAACACACTTTTTCTTTTCTCTACAAACGTCTGGGTTTAAAAATTAGAATTTACACACTTATCACACACACCCTAAGTGAAGAAGAGCTTGGTTAACACTACCAAGCAAAGAATTTAAACATTGAAATCAATTGATCCTACACCTCTTTGCCCTTGTTTCAACATTGTAATCAGTTGATCCTGCACCTCTTTGACCTTGTTGTTCTCTCTTCCCTTTGTGCCATGTTTGTGCCTTCACCATTGCGCCACCAAGGCGTTTATCCCGGAGACTTCTTGGCCTTCACCCTCAGTTTCCGATAGGAAGACTTACTCCTCCACTTAGGATTCGAGTTATTCCTCCACCGAGTCTGCACTCTGACTCCTCTTATGGTTCATTGGGTTCCCCTTCTGGTTCCACCCCTAGTTCTCCCCCTGTCACCTTCACCATGTCTAGTTCAGGACCTAACGCTGGTGGTAGCCCTGACCCTAATGCTAGGAATACTAAAAGTGGGACCGCAACAGGAACTACCCCGGCTGCGCCCTTTCTCCCCTATACGGCAGGCCTCTGTCTTCCTAATTTTAACCAGTTGATCAATGACCCTATACACCATGACGCTAGTTGGCTTGCTATGCCAACCAAGCTCCCTTCCGACATCCTCAAGTTTGAAGGTCTTGTTGGAGAAGATCCTACAAATCATGTTTGATCTTTCCACATGTGGTGTTCGTCTAACTCCATTACCAGTGACTCTGTCCGCCTTCGGTTGTTCCAAAATACGCTTACTGGCAAAGCTTCTAAGTGGTATGTTGATTAGGCCTCATCCTCTCATACCACCTTTGCGACTCTTGCCCAGGATTTTCTGTCTTATTTCTAGTTTCCCCTTCATTATGACACTGGTACCGAACTTTTGAATTCTTTTCGTCAATCGTGCATGACCCCTGTCTGACCATGTCCAAGAGTGGTGGATAAGAAAGAGCCTATGTCGAGCACCTACCTTTGAAGACAGTGTCTACATGGACTGGGTCCTTAGATCTCTCTTGCCTACTATCGGCAAAGATGTCGCATTGCATTTCCCTCAAATCGAAGAAGACGCTCTCAAAATTATGTTAAAATATGACCTGATCTACGCTCATTCAGGTTATGTATATACTGTTCTACCTTATCTTCCTAAACCTAGTGGTGCCAATGCACTGGGGGAATCTCATGCCGCTCACGGTATCATTGGATCTCTCTCTCATCCATATTCTCAGCCTCCCATGGGCTATGGTTTTCCTCAGGGGGGGGCCAAAACCTCCTGCACTTTTCCCCCTCCCGATAGCATGTATCCAGGATATGGCATGCCTCCTCCTTTTTCGCAACCTCCTATTTACCACAATGTTATCCAACCTCCTTATTATCTGTATCCGTAGCTTGGTGCTCCATCTCCTCTAGCATTAGCACCTCCGCCTCCCTTGCCTTCTCAACCCCCACTTAGCAGCCAACCACGAAGTAAGACGGATGTATGCACAACGAGCGCGACTAATCCTCCTCCTTCCAAAAATAAGAGGAAAGGCACTCAAAATAAATCTACCTCTGGTAATCCTGGACCTAATCAAGGTAATGCTCCTAACACTACGAACCAGCAACACGGCACTCAGCGCAAGCAGGACAGGCTTGTTCCCACGAACAAGCCTTGTTCTTGTTGTGGTTTTTATGGTCATTACACACATGATTGTCCTATTTTACCACAAATACGGTAGATGTGGGAGTCTGAAGCAACATTGCGAGGACAACAATCCTCCCCTTCCGTCCCTCCTAGTGTTGTCCCTAGTCAGCCAACTGTGCTTACTAATCCTTTCCCTCAACAAGGATTTGTGGCTACCCAACCACCTGAAGGTTAGGTGGCCACTCAACCTCCTCCATTTGGTACCTCTGATTACCAGATTCTCATGATGAACTCCGACCAACCTATAACCACAGACCTGAACCTTCAGACTTGGTCCCGTCAATACAACAAGCCTTCCACTACATCTATCCCCGAGCCACCTTCTTCAGGTTCTATAAAGCCTCTTTCGAAAACTAATGGTCCTTTGCAGATCCCTCAGCCTAAGGCAGAGGTTCATACCAAGATCCCTAATGGACCATTGCACTGAAATTATGCTTATGGAAAAGCTGCCCATTCATATAGTATAGTACATGATTTGGCACAATCTCCTGCTGCCATCTCAACGATGGAACTCCTCCAATCGTGCCCTTCACAACGAAAAGCTCTACTATCTGCCATGGGCATTGTAGATCCTTTCGATGATTTCTTGATCGTCTTCGATGTTGACTGGTCAGAACATCCTCCTCTTCTTACTTTCGCCGCCTCCCAAATCCCAGTCAATAGGCATCATTGATGAGGGGGCATCCACCTGTGTGATGTCCACTTTGGTTTGGAAGAAACTCAGATCACCTGATTTGACTCCTTCCATGATCACCCTTCAAGCGTGGGATGGCCATGCCTCCTAGCCCATTGGCCTATTTCGCAATTGTCCCATTACTCTTGTGGGCAAGACTTTTTGCATTGACATAGAAGTCATTGATGCCCCCTTAGATTACACCATTCTATTGGATCATAGCTACACCTATGCGATTTCTATTGTCCCATCTACAGTTCACCGCAATATGTCCTTCCCTCATAATGGAAATATAGTCACCATTGACTAGTTGACATATTATGAACTGAAGTCTCAGACCTCCCCTGAGTCCATCATCTCTTCAGTGGCCAATAAGCAAACCATCGACCCATTGACCAGTGTCTCACCTGGAGTCTACAAAAACTCCTCTTTTCTTGGTACTTTCTCTGGTCTTCCTCCTCCTACCTCCGATCTCAGCTCATCGAATGTCAGCATGATGCAATCATCTTGGGCTTCCCTTAAGCAGCCCTCTTTGGCTATTCAGCAGCCTCGCCCTTTGATTCAACCTTCTGGACCCCCTCCTCCTGGCCCTTCACCTACATATGGTATCCATGAGCCTCTCTATCCTCCTGGAACAGTTTATCTAGGCCTTAACCATCTTAGAGCTATCTTGCCTAGCCATTACCCCTCTGGTCAGATACCATTCCTAGCTCCCCTTTTAGGAGTGTACACAGTACCTGTCATGGCTACCCTCTCTCATCCTAACCTGACCCTGGGGATTCCTATCTGGTACCTTGATCCCCCAGTCGCTACCCCACTTGGTCAATATAAACATTATCTTGCTTTGACCCCAGTTCAACTGGTCCCTATGACTTCTCCCACTGCTGCAGTGCCTCAGCCACCTCAATAGGAACCTCCTCCTATTGCGACCACTTTGGGTAAGAATGGAAAAGCTCGCAAGAGGGAATCAAAATACAAGGCTGCCTTGACTAACCCTACTCCTCCTCCACCTCCAAAGCCTTACGCTTTGTGTGATTTCATCGGTCATGCCACCCTTACCTGTCCTGAGTTTCCCTGTATCAGGCCCATGGTTAATGTTCTATTCCCTGATTCTACGACCCCTGAAGCCTTTGTTTCTTCCTCGACTACAACTAAGAACCCTAAGACTATTCACGCCAACCAACCTTGTGATTTGTGTGATATCCATGGCCATTATTATCACCATTTTCCCCGCCTTACACATTACCGTGCCTCTTTAGAGGTAGTTCGGGAGTACGAGGTTGAACAGAACCAATTCGCCTCTCCCATACTTGCGCAGTATGTTGCGAGCCAGCTTGAGGATTTACCTGCTCCGATTGACATTCCCCCTCCTGATGTCGAGATGACGGAGCCTACAACCACCATCCTCTACTTGTCATCATCCATGAGACCCTCGGTGGAAGCTCCCTCTAAATCTTCCCCTGTTGTTTTGCTCGACCTCCCTTTAGCGATCACCCTGGGCTCAACATTGGTGGATCCCTTATCTACTTGTTCTTCCATCATCTCCCATGATGATGCGCATGTGAACCTTTCTTCTCGTAATGATGAGTCAGGTAGCTTCACCGCGTCATGTGGTCTCCCTTCCTCCATTTACTCCATATTCTATTGTGATGATGAAATTATGGAAGCCTTGTCCACCCCTGACTTCATATTTCTCTCCCATAAGTGAGATGGCACCATTCATGTCTATGGTGACTTTCGCAGCCTGAGGACAAGCTACACATCTGTTAGCTTCCATAATCCACCTAACCATTGGTGTGTGAGTAGTAGACATCCTACCCAGATCACTCCCTCTCGCAGTGTTTGTTTAGTTTTTACTTTGCACTCAGGTTGCCAGCATTTTCATCATCCTCCCATTTATTTTCTTATGGCACCTTTCATATGAACTTCCTTTCCACACCTTATATCAATTATGTCGATGGTGCAAGTCGCTACTCTTGGAATCTAGCCTCAGCATGTGGGGCCATTTTTACCCCCTTACATTTGCTTGTTCTCTCGAACAGTGTATGCATTGGTACTGCTACCAATAATCAGGCCGAATATGATGCAATGCGAGGTTTATTAGCCAATGTCATTTCCCTTCGCATCCTCCACCTTCATGTTCGTTTATATTCCCTACTTATTTTGATGCAATTGAATGGTGTCTTTCGTGTGCATATCCTATCCTTTTTAGAAGATATTTACGAGTGAAGCTTTTGATGCGTGAATTTGAAATCATTACATTCAGTCATGTACCTAGAGCAAAAAATCACTATGTAGATAGCATTGCAAACAATATTCTAGATTGGCATTTAGCACATGCATTTAACACAAGACAATAACATTAAACCATCAAAACAATGCATATCCATAATATATGTCGTATAAAATGTTTTAGAGTTCATCAACTCTGATACATATGACATGCCCATAGCATGTTACAAAAACTCAAAAATGGGGGCACCACCTGCCCCTACCCACTAATCACTATCTAGAGGATCCTGAGCCAATGGCTCTGCTCCCGCATCTTGTAGATCATGCATCCCCTATACATCCATCACCATGCCCCGCATGACCCCTCACCACTATGAGGGTAGACCAATACATGGCTCTGTGTATTGGTCCTCTAAGTCTTTCCAACCGCGCTTTGAAACACTAGTCAGAAGCCTCTCACATCTACAATGGATGTCCTCCAAGAGGGTTTCTGCATCCTCATTTTGTGGTGCCCTTGATCCACTAGGCCCTGCAGCTCCTCATATTGCAAGCCGTCTCATATACCCGGCCGTTTTTACCGGTGTTGTATCTGCATACCAAAAGTGAAAGAATTAGTACCATATAAAATATTCTAAAACTTTACAATGCACATAAAATATTAGCAATTTTTCACTTACCATCATGCCCCCATACTCGATTAGGCAGCAGTGGCAAGTCCAGGACCCCACGATAACTCATCCCACTATAGGGAAAGTAGTCTATGTACAATGGAATTTGATCCCAATGAGAAAAAAACTCAGGTCAGAACACCCTTCAGACCACCCCACCTCCTCCTCTGCACAGTAGTAGCCCCCACCGGTGCATCCTAGGCTCCCTCATGCCCATATCCTGGAGCTGTATGCGAGGTCGAAGTGTCAGGATCTTCTCAAAGAAAAGCGAGCACAACACTATCCCATATGAACAGTCAGGGTTCACTTGTCACTTGCATAGCAAAAATTGTCATTTCAATGACGATAGCATCATCTAGGCCCACCCATATTAGGTCTCAACACACTCTCCACAAGCATCATCTACCCTCCAATGATGTGGTGGAGTTCCTGGTTGCCCAGGATCCGCATCACCGCTGCGGCCACAACACGGGTCTCTAACCTCTCTAGATCCTCGATGGGTATCTGTGTCCCTTTGACATGGAGACCTGGTCGACAATGGCGCTCTACAAAATCCATGATGTTTCACCCCCATAGTAACACTGGCTGGGTATTCCTGACCATCCCAAGTGGTGGGAGACCAGTTAGGAAATATATATCCTAGACCTTCAAATCGATCTGGTGCCCCTGCACTATAAAGACCTCATGGTCTGGATCCCAATAGCTAACAATCCGGGCCAAAAAGGGCTCTCCAGCTCTCATCAGAGGGTTCTCCACAAACTTCAGAACCCCAAAGCTGGCCAATGCACTGTGGACACCTTGATCCTCCCAGATCTCTAACTGTAATGTGCCCAGGTCTCTCTCTCTCCAGTTGATCTGTAATTATGCCATATCTGCACAAAACCATCATATTTGTCAGTGTACCTATAGGAAAGACTGTATCCAAACATAAAAACCCAGTTCTCAGCTAAAACAACAGCATAGAAAAACCCCTCCCTGTCAGGTTGCGCTTTTCAGGCCCAATCCTACGACAGGTCGCAGTTTTCTACCCAAAAACTACTACCCAGGTCGCAGTTTTTGCCCCAAAAAGTGTGACCCAACCGTGAAGAGGAGCAAGGGTCTATTCCTGAGCTTTGGGGACCTAAATTGAACTTTCAATCCATTGAAATGAAAGAGTAGGGTTAGGCCTCTTACCTACAATTGATGGATATTGATTCCAACGGTCGGTTTTTCTGCTATGATCGCCGCAAGATTTACGACCTTCTCTCCTCTCTACATTCACCACAGATCCACATGCAAATGAGTTAATTTGGAGGGAAAATGCCTTATTAAAAGAGAAACCCCTAATTTTTCTTTCGCCTGTTGTGGCCAAACCATAGCTCAGTTTGAAAAACCGTCTATACCGTTGGAAAGCTCTCACCGAGCCATCAAATGGGTATCTGTTAGTTTTTTGTCATTTGATACTTAACCATGAAACATTTTGTCCAAGAAGGGTCACTTCACCACTCCTCAAAATCGAATTTCTTCACTTGCAACACTTGTACTAGGGGCACCACTTTGCCTTCATACTTGTCCACACTTGTGTTGATTTTCGTTGTGAGTAACCATCATGTAATAATTTTTTTTATGGTCCCCATTGGACCTTTTCTATGTGGTAGCATCATCGAGTTGCCCTTGTTTGGAGCATCCGAGTTGAGTCATCATCGAATCTATGGAGTCTATCCTTAGTCCCTTTGTATCCCGCTATAGTCATCCATCCTTTATTTCTTGGTTCCTCTCTCATGTCGCACATTATGGCCTTCAGTCCTACTCTTCCCTATCCCTTATGACATTGTGCCAGTTGCTGCCAGGTCATCCATGCCCTTTATGCTCTAACAAGGGAAGTCGTATGTCCGCTACTTAGTACTCCCCATTTCATCATCATCCCTGGTGTTAGTCTGTCATTCACTCTATTATTTTCTCTCGTGCCTTAGTTGAGGATCTCTTATCACCTCACCTATGGTGGACCTCCTTCTATCGACATCAGATCATTAATTCCAGAAGACAGGTCTAGAGGGCAGTGTACCTTGGTTCCAGCTTCCACACTTGTTTGGTGCCTTGGATTAGGCAAAGGGACCCCTTATTTCCCTTTGACTTGATTGTTTCTCAGCTGCATCTCCTTTCAGCATGATTGAGATCCGTATACTTGATGGTTCAGCGATGCAACAAATGATACCGGTGATTCCCAAGTGTGTGTGAGATGTTTCAGCCCTCATGAGGGGGTGGCCCTACAGATAGCCCCCCACATGCCTGGATGACCTCCTCATTACAACCTTTGATGCAACTCCATATATTTGATGATGTCGGCCTAAGATGCTTGCAGCGCCTTTTTGTTTGCATGTATCAGTCAGATTTTCAAAGCCCTTTCTTGTTTACAAGGGAATTTGGGTTGTATTTGTACTCATGTACTCAAATATGATGGTATAAGTCCTGACTATTATCCCAGGCACAATATGTATGTGGGATTCATTATCATGTTTTTACCTGGCTCATGTTTATGCCAGCATGTACTATATTGTTCAGTCCCTTGTTTACTGGACACACTATTCTTTGTACTTTGTCTCAGCGGGCATAGGTATGCCTCCCCCGCCGACTATAGCACAGGTACTCACTCATAATAGAGACTTATCACACTTGTAAGTCTCGCCTCCTCAAGGTATAGTCCTTTAGTGCTTCGTTCTACCTTATATTTCTCTGTCTTTGACATCCCCTTCGGTGTCTAGTGATTTAGTTCTTACAACCTACTTCAGTCATACGATTAACTCCTAACACTCGCACGTTGGGGAGTAATATGTTACACCATTTTTTGGTCATCTAACCTATTACTGTTAGATGGACCTAAGTACACCATGTAAGACCAATTCTACACTAAGTAAAATTGCTTTCACTATGAAAAATAACTTCATAAACTACCTTTATTTAGTTGTTTATGGTCTAAACAGGAAACCCCATGAGGAAATATTAAATTAATCTACATTTTTTTGATTTTCCTCAAGGAATAATTAGTTAAGCAACAGTTTAATTAATATTCCTAGTCATATTTAACCCAAAACAGGAAAATTAATTAGATAAATCATTATTTATCTTATTATTTTCTAGGAATAATTATTTAAACCTTATTTCAATAATATTCCTTGTTAAATTTGACTAAATCACTCATAAATAATTAAATAAATCATTATTTATTTGATTATTACTCAACCACATTCTTAAAATAATAAATAAATCATTTATTTATTTATTATTTCTAAATAAAGGGATTTGACCAAATTCAAATTCTTTTTCCCTCCAACAAAAATAATAAAATATTCCATAAAAGTTGGATCTAGATTTGGTTAATAATATGTTAATTATGCACCAATATCTAGACCAACTCAATATTTTGTTATAAATAGAAGGTTTTTTCCATTCATTCACTACCTTTTGTTGCATAAAGATCACTCTAGATCTATACTTTGGGTCTGACTTAGGTCCACCATCAAATTCATATTTTGCTACCATTTTTCTTGTGAGCTCCCTTTGAGTTCCATTTTTTTGTCCTGGGTTTTTGCACCAGAGGGATTTTAGATCTGAAGTGCTGAGGACTTACAAGAACCCATCCCATTGAGGAGGATTGGTAACATCCTTCTATGTTCTCCTCCCAGGTGCCATAAATATAAAATTCTTTAAACATATTCTTGTCTTGTCTATTGGATGCATGGAGCAACTCTTGTTTTTATTTACTGCTTAATATCTTTTAATACATAGATCTATATTTTGCAGCATTTATCTTGGTCAACTAATTGAAGATCTAAAGATATTGGCAGTAATATTTGCTGTTAGGGTTGTTTGTTATGCACGGCTAAAGTGAGCCTTTTTCATACACTTACGATTAAGATTCATACTAACTGCAGCCACCCAGTAATATTTACTGTTAATAAGGTGGCTAAGACTTTTGAGCCTTCAAAGAACAAATTTTATTGCTAAAAATTGTTGGCTCTTGAAAACTCTTGAAGGCCTCATGCCTCTGTCTCAAAATCTTCATTTACTATTTCCATTTTTTACTCAAAATTTGCTGGATTCCAAGTGAAAGACTCGAAAGACCTTCATTTATTTCCCTTCTCAATACCTTCATTTGCTCCCTTTTTATCCATAGAAACCCCTTCGTTTTCATGACTTCTTTCTTTCCATTCATGAAAATCACCCTTACAAGGTTTAAAACTCACTTTTTAACCTTACCAAACCCATCAAATTCCATTGAAAATTCTGAAAAAATTCATAAAAAACAAAGTTTTATTACTATGGACCTAAGCCACTTGGGCTAAGTCCTAACCATTTCCCCTCACATGCCCATGTGTTAAAACCAAGCGCCGAACCCAGATAGCGCTAATCGCATCAGAAAATTTTGATGGTGCACGAGTCTTGTGTTCCTTTTTAACCCCGATGCGATCAAATATTTTATATAAACCCTCCTAATCGCATCGCAAAAACTCAGCGCACCAGTTTCTTTTGGCGTCTTCCGAAATTCCGATTGCGATTATGCCCTATCCCCCGATCGCATAATTTTTTATATATTTCCTGTGGGCCCGCCTCCGGCGCTTAAAACCTTCTATTTTTATTCCCCGATCACCTTTTTCTTTTGTAAAATTGAAAAACCCATTTATCCAAAATTTTGTTATAAAAACCAAAGTCACGTGTTTTAATATGAAAATGGGTAGATGCAATCGCAATCGGAGAATTCACAATGGGTTGATCGGAGAGACCCGCATCCAAATTCTGATGCAATTGGGTCTTATATATTATAAATCTGCCCCACCATTGTTTCATGTGAATTTCCCCAGGACCAAGTGTTAAAGACCCCAGGTGCTAAATCGCATCGCAAGATTTCAAATGGGTAGATTGAAAAGACCATGCCCGCAACATCGATTGCGATTGGCCTTTAATTTATTAAGCTCAGAGCCCTTTGCATTTCATATATCCAAAGGCCCCGCAGGTGGGCGCCTATCCTTTATATATATATTTTATTTCCACCCCAATCCATTAAACCTTTGTTTATATTAAAAACTTTGGGTTTTCGTGTATTATAAGGGTTTTACCACTTTAGAAATAACTTCCTCTCGTTGATCTTGTGCTTAGATCAATTCCGCTTATCGCCCTTCACTTCAGATTTGGTGATTTCAATCGCATCGCAAAGTTTAAATTGCATGTGTTTTGTTTGTCCCCCTGATCGGCCAGTCCTCCGATTCATTTCCCACCGTCGATCTGATCCTCAGATCGACGGCCATCGCCTAATCGCTTTTGCCCTCATGATCGCGCAATCGCATCGCAACTTTCACGTCGCATCCACCTTTTGTTCCACCGATTGGCCTCTCCCCCGATTTTTCCTCCACCGTCGATCTAATCTGTAGATCTACGGCCTCCGCTTCATCGCACCGCATGTTTTGATCGGCCCATCTCGCCACCACCCCCCCATGACCGATTGAATCTGGACCGTCCACGTGTCCGGATCGGACAGCCCAAAATCACTTTGCTTTATTTTTCTCCCGCTCTTCTTTTTTCCTAGTCAGAGTAGATCTCCACCGTTGGATGCTTTCATCCAACGACCACGCTTCTCCCCGATGCCTCCAACCAGTTTAACCTAAAAAGCGCAGGATTTCATAATGTTTTATTGTTTTGGAGGTTCCAAAGGTTTTTTCCCCATATTACAGAGGAAAATAAAGCCAAAGGTTTTGATCCCTCAGTCTTTGGTTATCAAGGGGAAATAGATTAAAGGGCTCCATTTTACGTGTTATCAATGCTCCACAGGCATTGATGCCTATAAAGGTCGACACTACCTCATTATCAGTGCAAGACACTTAGTTTAAAACACATTTAAAAAGAGTATCGCTTTTCAATATTTAGCGGCAGAGAATGAAGATTGAAGATGCATTTGGGGATTACTAAGACTGAATATCAAAAGCCTAATCCCTAAGTTGGCAGCATTTAATTAGAAGAAATCAGCAAGTAAGTTCGAATAATAAAGGACTCACTACTATATTTGAGGCGAATTGATTCTCACCATCATTGTGGCCACCTATTGCCTCAAACCTTTCAAAACAGAGGCTGAAGTTATTGATTAAAGAAATATCTGCCTCCAGCGATGCCAAAAAGTTAATTTTGCCAAAGGAGTTTAATGGAAAATATCTGCAGAGTTGCTCTAGACAGTACATAGAGCCTCAAAGTCAAATAAAGCTCCCACTGAGCTTTGATATTTATTGTAAAATAGTTAATACAGTAGTCCACCTGTAAACTTCTCCATCGAGCCCCTCAAAAGGCCAAGAAGTCTTGAATCTGTATTTATTGTCTTATGAGATATTTTATCAGATCTCACCTCCTCATTCTTCTATAAATACCTCTGTAGAAGATGAACAATTGTTGGTGGCAGAAATTTGAAATACACTTGAGCTTGAACTTTTGATTGTACATAGTGTTCACTAGCCCTTGGAGCTCTGTTTGTGATAGAATAGTTAGGCTGAATAGTGAAGATGATTGTTGAACTGAAACATTGGACTTAAAGACTGTAGCTGGTTTGACATCAATAACAAGATGTTTCTTGGGATCCTGGTCTATATTACTGGTGAAGTGCCCTTTCTTTGTTATTTTTTTCCTTCTATTGTATGCCATATTGTTCATGATTTTCTTATAAAGAACGTCATTTACAGAGTTAGGACCTAATGTTTATCAGTTTCCTTCTCTAACTGAAAAATATTTATCTCAATGTTTTCCTCCGAATTGTTTATTTAAGAATGATTCAATAAATTTTAAGCAGTTAGGAATGCTAGAGTTCCCTCGTCCTACTGTTGGCTTTAAACATTGTTCTTGAAAGTTATTTTCCTTATTCGCTTATTAAAGATAGACTAGAAAGTGATGGTTTGCCTTGTTTCTAGCTTCTATTCTCCAATGGCAGATTCTGAAAGTTTCCCTTGGTGTTGGCTGAAAGCAGACTAGGTTTTAATGTACTTTATCTGATCTTAAGTTACATTTTGTTTCCTCTTATATGTTTTCATACTTTCTGAAGGTAATTATGTGGCTTACTGGATTGTTTGTCAATTAAGCTGCTTTAATACAAACTTACTCAAGAAGTCAATGGTTAGCCCTGCACTTGGTTGGTTTTAAATATTTACTTAAGAGGCTCTTCTTGTTTGGACTGACTATAAATCCCTTGTGAAATTATTATGAGTTTCCACCCCTCCAACACTTTATTGTTCCCATTCCATCATTTAAATCTCAATAATCTTGTGGTGTAGATGACTTGGCCCTTGGATCATTCTTGATGTTGTTGTTCAATTAAAGCCCTGTTATGACTCCATAGCCTAATGGATTAAAAACTAGCGTTATATCTATCTTTTTAGCCAAAGCTATTCTACTCGCTTGCAACTTCTCACCTTTGAAACTCTTTGAACTTAGGACTTTCCACCTCAAATAGTATTCATAATCGACCATCCAAAAACAAACAAAACCCTTGGCCCTCATAACTAGCCTAATATCATTACCCAAACTTCAGAGACAAATCCATCTTTGCACTTATTGGATAGATCCCTCTCCAGATTCAGGAGGGCTAGATCCTAGAATCCCAAATTTGGTTGAAACAATGTTGTTTCTGTGATCGGACTTTGCCAATCTTGCTGATTACAGAATCCTAACATTTCTGGCGACTCCGCTATGGAAACAACCCTTAAACACTTCATAAAACCTTGAGAGTAAAAAGTAGCCTTTTCAAGAACCACCTAATAAATGTAATCATGATAGAACTTGTCTGAATCAGTGACAATCTAGGTGAAACCTAGGATTCTCTTAAGACTTTATCTAACCTTGAAAGATCAGTTGGCTTAGCCATAAGTATAAATTGTCTTTGTCTCATAACCATAACTAAGTTTTGAAACAAAGTTAGGATATTCTTAAAAACCATACAACTGAAAGATAACTCAGAAATACATAAAAATATTTCAGATTGGTATCCAACAAACATGGTGGTGGACCATAAAACCTTTTACCTCCTTAGGGGCTAAAAATTTCTACTTGGCGACTCCACAATCCTAAACAGACCTTAAGAATCCACTGGGAAGAACCCTTATCATTACAATATCTTTCAAACTCAGTCAGAAGACTATAGGATTAAAATTTGTGAAAACAGATTGGTTGATCATTCAAATATTGTCATACATGGTTGAACTTGTCTTGTTTATTTGGGTCTAAAAAACACACCATAGTGGCTCCTAGAAAGATTCACACTAGATCCCATCCTGACCCTGATCCACCTGAAGTAGTTGATAACCCAGAAAGTATCCTTTGGAAGTCTCCTAAGATTAAATTATCAACTGTTTTCAGATCACCCTTGAGAGCTAATTCAGTTCCTGAAAACCTTTCAGCTTTACAACAATCTCAAGTTGACTTAGTAAAACCATTTCGGACTAGGTCTCTTGGTGATTTAGATCAGTTAGATTCTGAGTCTTCACTATCATTTCTTGAAACAAGTGAACCTCTTGGTAGCAGAGAAACAACACCTCCTGATTTACATTTCCTTCACAACCTAGGTGTCTCCCATCCAAGATCAGCTCAACAGTCTATTCCTGGTCCATCCACTTCTTCTCACCCTAGATCCATTTTTCAAAACACTCCACTTCAGCCCACTTTTCCTGTTATTAATCCACTCCTCGTAAATCCTCCCCCACCACCTATCATGGCAGCATGGTATGCTCCCCTAGTCCTTCCTGTACCATTAGTCAATCTTCCACAGGACTATCAGTCCAAAATTCCATTGTATTATGCTAACAATGCTACAATCACATCACAACATGTAGATAAGATGAATGACTACTTTGAAAGAAATGAAATTGATGATGATTCTGTCAAGCTTAGGTTATTTTCTCAGAGCTTAGGGGGAGAAGCAAGAAAATGGTTCAAAGGCTTAGCCCCCCATAGTATTAATGATCTCCAAGCCTTCCATCAAACATTCTTAAACAAATGGGAAGTAAAGAAAAACCCTCTTCAAGTCCTTTCTGACTAAAAGAACCCCCATAGAAACCCTAGGGAAAGCGTGCAAGCTTACTGCACTAGATTCAATAGTGTGTACAATGTACTTTCACCAGAACTAAAACCTCCACAGGGCTCAAATTTAAACAAATTCCCTGAAGGGTTTGACTCTGACATGAACTATCAGCTGAGAGAGAGAGATTTTTCAACTCTTGAAGATATGAAAAAAGGTTCTCTCTCTGTAGAAGTCAACTTAATGGAGAAGAGAGCAAGAATGAAAACTGAAAAGAGAGTTTCCTTTAGAGAAGAATCCACACCTTCTACTTCCAATTCAAAGATGGAGAGAATGATGGAAGAAATGATGAAAGAGATGAGCATAATTAAGAGAGCACAAGAAAACCAAAACCAAACTACTCCCCAAAATAGAAATCAGAACCAGAATCAGAATTTTAGAAGGAACCAACCTCCAAACAGACCTAGGGAAGATGATCAGCAGATCACTCCTCCCTTTCATCAGAACTATGTAAGTGAGGTCGAGGAAATAGATGAGATGACAGAGGAAGATGGTATCAACATGCTGGACGTAGATAATGATGGCTTTGAGATTCAGTATGATAAAAATCAAGGTCTATATACACCTTATGATGACAAAAGAGAGGATGATGAAATTTATTATCAAGACATGGAAAGTGTCATCATAGAGTCTCAAAGAGAATATGACCTTAGAAGCAAAACTAGTCAACAAACTCCCACTACCAAAACCTCTGAAAAATCTTCACAAAAAAGCACTACAACCAAGCCTAAAGTTGTCAAACAAAAGGATAAAATAGTGGCTGTAAATTCTGATAAAGATAAAGAGAAAAGAACTCTAAACAATGAAAAACAGAGTGTAGACCTTAGTAGTACTAACACTTCACCTAGTACTCCTGTGAAAACAACTGTGTCAGGTGAAAATAAAACAAATCAGTAATCTCATATTGCTGATAAAGTGACAACTAATAGGGTTGAAACCAGCACTTCAAAGAGTCAAATTCCTTTCAGCCTCGAAAAAAAATTTTCAAAAATCAAAATCTATGTTCCCTTGACTGAGTTAGCTGCCCAACATGTATATAGGACCCAAATTTTGAAGGCTTTAAATATAGAAGAGAATGGGGATACAGTCAATCTTAATGATGACCAGCTAGAGCTTATCTTCGGTCCAAAGATTGAAGGAAAATATCAAGAGGGACCTGTTCCTCCATTTTATGTGAGTTTGAATGTTCATGACAAAATTTTGCACAATGCTATGCATGATTCCGGGGCTTCTCATAATTTACTGAAAGATGTGATGGAGAGCCTTGGTTTGGAAATTACCAGACCGTATAAAGACCTGTATTCCTTTGATTCCAGCAGAGTAAGGTGTCTAGGATTAATCAAATACCTCTATGTTAACTTAGCCTAGATTCCAGCCAAATGCCTAGTTATGGATATTGTTGTGGCTGATGTCCCCCCCAAGTATGGAATGTTATTATCAAGGTCTTGGGGGGCTAAGTTACAGGGGACTATGCAAATGAACATGACCTATGCGACTATTCCTGTTTTCAATCAGAATAGAAGACTTTACAGGGAGTCTCATATGCAATACACGGTTACAAGTCAAGACAGTCCACAAAACTACCCTTTATACTCTATAGATACTGGCCTTGATTCATTTATCCTTTTTAACTAAGAAACATTAGATGAACAAGTAACTTTAACAGAGTTAATGGCCGATAGAGAGGAGGAGGAAAATACCACAAAATGGACAAAACAACTTGCTGCGTTGGAAGACGTTAGCAAACTGAACAAAAGTCTTGAACTACAGGTCATACGTCCTTCATTTTTGAACCTAGACACTAAAGAAAATGAACCTCAAATGAGCACAAATCCTGGGGAATCAAAACAAGTATGACTAAGTGCTGACATTCCACAACTGTCGAGCACGTTAGTTGAAGAGGACAGTAACCAGAATGAAACCGAGAATAGTCCTCTATGGAGTATGTTTTTTTATGGATCCTGCACTAAAACTAACGCAGGCGCATGTATTTGGATTACTAACACTCAAAAAAATCATGTAGAAAACATTTCCTGCAAACTAAACTTCCAATGTTCCAATAACATAGCGGAATATGAGTCCCTTCTCCTAGGTTTACGTTTGTTGAAAAAGATAGGAGCCAAAAGAATTAAAGTTCACGGGGATTCAGAGTTAGTCATTAGGTAGGTCAATGGGGAATATAATGCTCATCATCCCAGACTTCGGGCCTAACGAAATGATGTCGTGGACCTTTTGGAAACTTTTGAAGAAACCCAATTGATTTTTGTCCCAAGAAAGAAAAACATTGCGGCCCACAGCCTAGCCTACGCAACGAGAACATGCTTGATGCCGTATAACACCAAAGACTGTACAACTCAGGTAAAATTCAGACCAACTGTGCCAGATAATGAGAATTATTGGCAGGTGTTTGACAATGACAAACAAATAGAAGACTTCATACAATTTAGAAATGAATTCGAAATAAACAGTTCGGACTCAGACTATGAAACACATTGCAAGGAAGAAAATTTTCTTGATGAAGAAGAACCATTTCCTGAACTTGCTAATATAAATCTGTTGTCAAGCAAACTTAAAAGAGAAACATAAATGAATGCAGAATCCGAAACAGAGGAGTTAGAAACTCTGCATTCTAAAGATGAAAGTTTTCCTAAGGGTCTGACTCCTTTAGAAGAGTTGTTCTATTTTAATGATGTGGCAAATAAACAAAAACTGGAACCTATAGAGACCGAAGTGGAAGAGTGTAATATTGGCAGCAAACTTAAACAAAAAATGATTAAACTATCCAAAAATTTACCGACTCATATTAAACTTAAATATATTGAGATTTTTAAAGATTTCTCTGATGTTTTTGCATGGAGTTATGAAGATCTTAAATCCTATGACACTAAAGTAATACAACACAAAATTCCCCTCAAAGAGAACCAAAAACCATTCAAACAGAAGCTGCCCAGAATAAACCTTGTTCAGTTACCATTGGTTCAGAAGGAGATCATGAAGATGTACGATGCTGGTATTATTGTCCCTGTTAGATATTCTGAATGGGTATCTAATCTGGTGTCTGTTAGGAAGAAACATGGAGAGATCAGGCTTTCTATAGACTTCAGAAACTTAAACAAATCTTCATTAAAGGACAACTACCCTTTGCCCAAGATGGATCATATTTTGCAAAGGGTGGTAGGGTCTAAAAGAATTTCTTTGCTGGATGGCTATTCAGGGTACAATCAGATCTTAGTTCACCCTATTGATCAATTAAAGTCAGCCTTTACTACACCATGGGGCACTTTCATGTATGTGAAAATTCCTTTTGGTCTAATGAATGCTGGAGCAACTTTTCAAAGAGCCATGGACATATTTTAAGAATTGGGCTACTTTATCATTATCTACCTCGATGATGTTATCAGAAAGCTAAAAATGTGATGAAGAACACTTGTAATAGTCAGAAACTCTTTCATTAATGTGAAAGTTTGGGAGCATCCCAACCCTGAAGAGCAGTTATTACTATCAGTCCCAAGAATGTGCTTCTTGGGCACATTATTTCTGAAGAGGGTATAAAGATAGATCCAAAGAGGATTGAGGCCATATTGCAAATCTCTCATCCTCGAAACATCAAAGAGCTGCAGTCTTTAATTGGAAAGATCAACTTTTTGAGAAGGTTCATCTCCAACTTGGCTGAGCTCCTTAGGAATATCACCAACATGTTAAAGAAGGAGCAAGGGTTAAAATGGACCTTGGAAGCAAAGAAGTCCTTTGAACTGGTGAAACAAGCGTTAACCAAAACATCGGTTCTCATAAGTCCTGATTTCTCAAAATATTTTTATATATTTTCATTTGCATCAGAACATACCATAGCTGTTGTCCTTTTACAGAAAAATCCACAAGGACAAGAGCAGCCTATTGCATTCTTTAGCAAGGCATTGAGGGATTCCCCTTTGAAGTATAACATTATGGAAAAGCAAGATTTTTCTTTGGTTAAAGCATTGAAAGACTTCAAAGTATACATCCTTTACTCACACATCATTTCCTTTGTCCCAAATTCGGTCGTTAAAGACATTTTAACACAGGACCCAGATGGTAAGAGAGGTACGTGGATTGCTATTATTCTTGAATATGATCTAGAGATAAAACCCACTAAACTCATCAAAGGACAAGGTATAGCTAGATTAATGGCTGAATCCAATTTTGAAGTTCTGGATATTAATATGATTAATGTTTTGGATGACCAAGAAGAAATCTCAACTCCTATTGCTGAAAACCATTTTATGAATTCTCCTTGGTATGCTGATATTATTTATGTTTTGCTTAATTTGAATACACCTCCTGGTTTGACAAAGACAAAGGCAAGATTCCTTAAATTGAAAGTTGTAAACTATTGCATTATTGATCAATGCCTTTATTAGAAAAATGCAAGTGTTCTATTGCTTAAATGTTTGCCTGAGTCTAATGCAGAGAAGGTTAAGCACGAGTTCCATGAAGGAGAGTGTGGAGGTCATTTATACTGGAAGACAACAGCCAACAAAATTTTGAGGGCTGGTTTCTATTGGCCTACTCTTTTTCCTGATATCCACAAGATGATCATAGCCTGTCATAAATGTCAAATTTTTGAAGGAAAAAGAAAACTCCTGCCCCTGCCTCTGCATCCAATCACTGTTGAAGCCCCATTTCAATAGTGGGGACTTGACTTCATAGGAGAAATCCATCCCCCATCTTCTGCCCAGCATAGATGGATTCTCACTGCCACATACTATTTCACTAAGTGGATAGAAGCCATACCTTGTAGACAGGCCAATGATTCAGTTATTATAAAATTCATGGAGACTAACATTCTCTCCAGATTTGGCTGTCCTACCAAGATCATCAATGATAATGCAGCAGCATTTGGATCAAAGAATATGGTTGAGTTCTGTCATAGATATCAGATAACATTGGGGCATTCCACGGCCTATTACCCTCAGGGTAATGGACTTGCCGAATCTTCAAACAAAAGCTTAGTAAATATAATCAAGAAATTGTTGGAGGATAACAAAAAGTCTTGGCACACAAAGCTGGTTCATGCACTTTGGGTTGATCGATTAACTTTGAAGAAATCTATTGGCATGTCACCTTTTCAGCTTGTGTATGGTACTGATGCAATTTTTCCAAATAGCCTTGTTTTACCAGTAATGAAGTTGATTCAAGAATTACGAACTGAAGATAATGACATGATCGGAAGAATAAATTAGACCATTCACCTTCAACAAAACAGAGAGGAAGTTTATAACAAAGCATTGCAGAAACATGACAGCATTAAAAAGCTTTTTGATAGAAGAACAAAGGCCAGCAATTTCAAGATTTGGGAAAAAGTTTTAAAATGGGATTCAATGAGGGAAGACAAGGGCAAGCATGGAAAATTTGATAACTTGTGGCTTGGCCCTTACTCTATTCATTCAACCGCTGGTAACAATGCATTTTTCTTGCAAGAGTTTAATGGAGCATAATTGTTTGGAGGTCCTGTCAATGGCAGGATGCTTAAACATTACTTCTCTTGATCCTTAACATGTTTTGAAGCCTTTTTTTATCTTTTTTTCATTATGAATATCTCATCCACCATTGCATTCAAAGTTAGAAGAATAAAAAATACAAAAACAATGAAAGAAAGAAAAGAGGGTAGATTGTCAAAACAAGAAAGGTTTAAGCCCCATACCAAAAAAGAGAAACAAATCTGAAAGTGTGCAAGCTTAAATGCCACTCCTGAAAAACACACTTCTAGTTAGTCAAATAGCTTAATCTTGACTAATTAGTTTTAAATTTTCTGCTGATAGGATAGTTAATTCGATTCGCCAAACTGTTTAATCTTGGCTTATCAGTAGATAGTTTAGTATAGAAATCAGAGGTTCAAACAAACTCAAAATCTGAACCTAATTTCCAAGCAAGAATTGACTCAAGTCTGTTTTATTTTCTGAGTCAAAAAAGATGTAAATCTGGTTCTAAAAAGCTCAAAATCTGAACCAGATGACAAAGGAGAAACGACTCAAATAAAGTCAAAACAGAGCTGTAAAAAGATGAAGAAAGTACTTTGAATTTTTAGATCTTAAGCCTTCATCATTTTGTTTTAATTTTCTGCAAATAATAATCTATGTGCAGCTTGTTTTTATGCCATAGATCAGCATCAAGTTAGACTGTTCAATCCTAAGTTGTATGCTTTTTAATTTCTGCTTTAGAAATTAGAGAATAAAAATCTGTTGGACAGTTTAATCCCAACAGATAGTAGTTTAGGTAGAGAATTTTATGGACTCAACTGTTTAATCTGAGTCCGTGGAGAAATAAGGAGTAGAAATAGATTAAATTTCCCGTTTTCAAAAGAATAAAATGTTGTAAAGAGTTTGTCAATCCAAATGCACTCTAATGAAGAAAAACTGTTAGATCTGTAGGATTGGGTAAGTAGAAAGCTTGTAGATGAAAGTCCATTGTTATTATAGCTGCTAATATGTTTTCAGAGCAATATTATCCTAGCAAAGGAAGAGTAGCCCAATGGATCAAGCACAGGTCAGCCTCCCAGAGGAAGCAAGTCTGAAGTTCTTAATGCCTTCAAGAAGGCACCATCCCCAAGTGGAGCCACTGTTAGCCACCTATAATATTTGTTATAGTAAAAGGTGGCTAAGACTTTTTGAGCCTCCAAGGAACAAATTTTATTACTAAAAATTGTTGGCTCTTGAAGACTCCTTGAAGGCCTCATGCCTCTGTCCAATATCTTCATTTACTATTTCCATTTTTACTCAAAAAAATCTGTTGATTCCAAGTGAAAGACTGTTGAAAGACCTTCATTTTCCCCCTTCTCAAAACCTTCATTTTCTCCCCTTTTTCTCCATAAAAACTCCCTTGTTTTCATGATTTCCCTTCTTCCATTCACGAAAATCACTCTTACAAGGTTAAAAAATCATTTTTTAACTATTTCCGAACCCATCAAATTCCATTGAAAATTTTGAAAAAATTCATAAAAAACAAAGTTTTATTACTATAGACCTAAGCCCCTTGGGCTAAGTCCTAACCACTTCCCCCCACATGCCCATACGTAAAAACCAAGCGCCAAACCCATATAGCGCTAAATTGCATCGGAAACTTTCAATGGTGCACAAGTCTTATGTTCCTTTTAAAACCCCAATGCGATCAACTCTTTTATATAAACCCTCCCAATCGCATCGCAAAAACTCAGCGCACCAGTTTGTTTTGACGTCTTTTGAAATTTCCATCGCGATTATGCCCTATCCCCCGATAGCATCATTTTTTTATATATTTCCTATGGGCCCACCTTCGACGCTTAAAACCTTCTATTTTTCTTCCCCGATCACCTTTTTCTTTTGTAAAGTTGAAAAACCCATTTATCCAAACTTTTGTTATAAAAGCCAAAGTCACGTGTTTTAATATGAAAATGGGTAGATTAAAAAGACCCGATCGCGCAATCGCAATCGAAGAATTAACAATGGGTTGATCGGAGAGACCCGCATCCAAAGTTCTGATGCGATTGGGTCTTATGTATTATAAATCCGTCCCATCACTGTTTCATGTGACTTTCCCCAGGACCCAGTGTTAAAGACCCCAAGCGCTAAATTGCATCGTAAGATTTCAAATGGGTAGATTGAAAAAACCAGGCCCACAACTCCGATTGCGATTGGCTTTTGATTTATTAAGCCCCGGGCCCTTTGTGTTTCATATATCCAAAGGCCCCATGGGCGGGCTCCTATCCTTTATGTATATTTTATTTTCACCCCGGTCCATTAAACCTTTGTATTAAAAACTTTGGGTTTTCGTGTATTATAAGGGTTTCTGCCTTTCATTCTAAAAAGAAATCCCTGCCGTTGATCTTGTGCTTAGATCAATGGCCATCGCTCTGTTTCATCTGCGATTTCAATCGCATCGCAATGTTTAAATCACACGCCTTTTGTTTGTCCCTCCGATCGGTCAGTTCCCCGATTCATTCTTTACCGTTGATCTCGTCCTTTGATCAACGACCATCGCCTAATCGCTTCTACCCTCCCGATCGCGCAATCGCATCACAACTTTCACATCGCATCCACATTTTGTTCCGCCGATTGGCTTCTCCCCCGATTTGTCCTCCACCATCGATCTAATATGTAGATCAGCAGCCTCCGCTTCATCGCATCGCATGTTTTGATCGGCCCATATGCTTGCCACCCCCGATTGCGATCTGCCGATTGAATCCGGACCGTCCACGTGTCTGGATCGGATGGCCCAAAATCACTCTGCTTTATTTTTCTCCCTCTCTTCTTTTTGCCTATTCCGAGCAGATCTCCACCGTTGGATGCTTTCATCCAATGGCCACGCTTCTCCCCAATGCCTTAAAGCAGTTTAACCTAAAAAGCACAGGATTTCATAATGTTTTATTATTTTGCAGGTTCCGAAGGTTTTTTCCCCATATTACAGAGGAAAAGAAAGCCAAATATATCGATCCTTCGGCCTTTGATTATCAAAGGGAAATAGATTAAAAGGGCTCCATTTTACATGTTATCAATGCTCCATGGGCATTGATGCCTATAAAGGCCCCGCACGGCCCTGCACATCGACAAGACACTGTGTTTAAAACACATTTAAAAAGAGTATCAGTTTTCTGAAGACAGAGCGCGGCAGAATGAAGATTGAAGACAGATTTGGGGATTATGGCTAAGATTGAATATCAAAAGCCTAATCCCCCAAATTAAAACAGAATTAGAAGAAAATAATAAGTGTCTGAACAGACAGAAAGGACCTCTACTGCTGTATTTGAGGAAAATTGATTCCTCAGCTACCATAGGTCCACTTGTTGCCTCAAACCTTTAAAAACAGAGGCCGAAGTTATTGATTAAAGAAATATCTGCCTCCAGCACTGCCAAGAAGTTAATTCTACCAAAGGAGTTTAATGGAAAATATCTGCAGAGTTACGCCGAACAAAACACAGAGCCTCAAAGTCAAATAAAGCTCCCACCGAGCTTTGATATTTATTGTAAAACAATTAATACAGTAGTCCACCTGTAAACTTCTCCATCGAGCCCCTCAAAAGGCCGAAAAGTCTTGAATCTATATTTATTGTCTTATGAGATCTTTTATCAGTCTCACCTCCTCATTCTTCTATAAATACCTCTGTAGAAGATGAAAAAATTTTGGTTGCAGAACTTTGAAATACATTTGAGCTTAAATTTCTGTTGAAAATGCAGCAAGATGATGGATCTTAGTGAAATGAAGTCGCCTTCACTAAGTGGGCCCGCAGGCGAATTCTGGCGCAAAGTCTATTTTTAGACATATGGAGCATGGTCCGTTGAGAAGGTGAATTTATTCTTCGAGGCTGGTCAGAAGAATAAAAATAGATGGACCTCTATTTTTGGACCTATAGGTCGAAGTCTATTTTTAGACTGCCTATCCTAAAAATAGGGAAGTCAAATATTATTTACCCTTAATAATATTTGGACTCTAAACTTCAGTTTACTCTCTTGGAGCACTTCAGTTCGAGCTACAGAAGTGGCTCATGCATCCGACAGAGGAATTACGCTATTCCTAAGGGTTTGGTGAGCTCATGCATGGTTGACTTCAGTTAGGACTTCAGTGGCAGAAGTTTGGTGGAGTTGATGAGACAGTTGGTGGAGTTGTGTTCGGTTTAACTTAGTTTAACTAGTTGAGATTAGTTTAACTAGCTAATCAACTAGTAATGAGTGGAGTGAATTAAATATTATTTAATTCATTAATTAGTAACTCATTATTCAACTCAAGAACACATCATTTCACTACAATGCATGATCAGTTCAGTGGAGACCAGTGAAAGAGGTAGATGAAAGGGTGGAGTTAGCTATCAGTGGCGACATCAGTTGTGCATGAGATTTGCACCACACTTCGAGGAATTTCCCATGATGATTACGCTGTCAAGAAAAGGAGATTCGAACCTTGGATCTCTATATAGATAGGCCTGGATTGCGCAATAGAGGCAAGGAAATTGGCGGTGAGTTTTGAACCAATAACCTGTTCAAAACTGAGCTAGATTGTGTGTAACTTCATGAGAAAGTACTGAGTACTTGTGAGGAGTATTGTACTAAATTTGTTACATGATTTCTCCATTATAATATACACAATAGCTGCGGGGTTTTCAGCTATAAGCTTTCCCCATACATACTGTGTTAATGTGTATGATGATTTGATGTGTTATCGCTTGATTTTATTTCCGCATGTTTGATGATCTGAGTGGAAGAGATTATGTGTTGCATATAAATTCGAATTGTATGTGATTAGGATAGTCTCGGTGAATAATTGATCATTATTCAGCAAATTTCTACATGGTATCGGAGCTATTGAAGTTCAGATTGATCATCACAGTGATTACAAGCTTATTTCGGTAGACAGAGTCTGCATGCGGGCCAGGTAGCCTCCGGATTCATCTTTCTTCGGAAAGTGAAAGGTCTGGTAAATGCCCCTTGCAGTCAATCTCTGTGCTAGAAATAATTTGTTCTCACAGATCTAGAGCGGCTGAGCTTTGAGGTGGAATTTGAAATTTTGCAGCAGTTTTGTTTTCTTGGTGCCAATGTTGAAAATGTCTTTCAACGGTTTGCGACTCGAATATGCTCTTGAAGGCAGTTCGAATTATGTTGCATGGAAGGATCGCATGGAGGTAGTATTAGAAGATAATGGTCTGAAGGAGTTCGTAGATACGGATGTCCAAAAGCCCACTGATCCTGCTGAAGTCGATGCATGGCAAAAGAAGATGGTGAAGTGTCGAAGGATCCTGTTGGAGGGCGTCAAGGATCATATTGTATCCAGCCTGCATGGAAAGGCTACTCCATATTTAATGTGGAAAGATTTGACGGATCTATTCCAGAGTAAGAGCGACCAAAGGAAGCTGGCACTCAAAGATAAGCTCAGAACATCAAGATGGAGAAAGGCGACAGTATCGCCAAATACCTCACGAAGTTCACTCAGTCCAGAGATGAGCTGGGAAGTGTGGGGGTGACTGTCGAAGACGAGGACATGGTCGACCTGGCTCTCCTTGGTCTTTCGAAGGCTTGGCACTCATATCAAGATAATGTCAATGGTCGGGAGAAGCTGCCGGGATGGGAGCGCCTTTGGGCGGATCTCATGCAGGAGGAGATAAGGAGGACTACTCGAGATGGATCTTCATCAAAGGGAGATGATGAAGAAAACTGTGCTTTGGTTGCCAAAGCAAAGAAGGGGAAGGGTAAGAAAACCTCTCATTCTGGTGCAAAGGGCAAGAAGAAGGATATGGCGAAAGTGAAGTGTTTTCACTGCCATGATCACGGACATTATGCTACCAATTGTCCAAAGAAGAAGAAGAACAAGCAAGCGGGAAGATCTGCAGATGGAGAGCTTTGGCTTCACAGTTCGAGCTTGACTTTTCACTGATTTCATGCTTGGTTTCAAGTGTGCTGGGATCGGTATGGTTCTTGGACAGCGGTGCGTCATTTCATATGACGGGAGATCGGGAGTTGTTCTCAGATCTGGAGGACAAAGATTTGGGTGTGCACATCGAGATGGGCGATGATGGCAGATACAGTGCGACTGGTATCGGTACCATATCCTTTCAGAGGGAGTCTGGTAAACCCTTTGTATTGAAGGATGTCATGCATGTACCTGGATTGAAGAAGAACTTGATCTCCGTGGCGATGTTGGAGGATAAGGGGTATGATGTGGTCTTCAGCGAAGGAAAAGCCTTCTTGCGCAGTAAGACTACTGGAGAGACCCGGAAGATAGGGGTTCGGACCAAGAACCTTTATCAGTTGCAGGTAGATGGCTGCGCAGCTATGGCATGCAAGGCGAGAGAAGTGGTGAGCCGGGATGATGAGGGCGAACTGTGGCACAGGAGATTGGGCCACCTTCACCATGGAGCTTTGAAGATTCTGCAGCAGATTTCTACTGGGCTTCCTAAGGGCACCCTTGCACAGTCAGATTAGTGCAAGGGGTGTACTTTAGGGAAGTATGTGAAAGCCACCTTTCACGAGAAGGATAGTCACGCCACGACGATCCTTGAGAGAGTTCACACAGACGTGTGTGGTCCTTTCTCAGTTGCTTCGATAGCAAAGCACAAGTATTATGTGATATTTGTCGATGATTTCTCTCGAAAGTGCTGGATCTTCTTCATGCAGAAGAAGAGCGATACATTCGTGAAGTTCTGTGAGTTTAAAGCACTGGTCGAGAAGGAGTCGGGGAAGAAGGTGATTGCTCTAAGGAGTGATAACGGTGGTGAATTCATCTCGGCTGAATTCAAGGAGTTCTGCAGCGCAGAAGGGATTCGGAGAGAGCCCATCGCACCCCATAACCCACAGCAGAACGGGGTGGCTGAGCGGAAGAACAGAACGATCGTGGGTGCTGCACGGGCGATGTTGCATGATCAGGGCCTACCCCTTCACTTGTGGGCCGAGGCATGCAATACAACAGTGTATGTGCAGAACCGTTGTCCTCACAAGGTTCTTGGCATGAGTACACCGAAGGAGGCTTATTCTGGCAAGAGGCCTGATATTTCCCATTTGTGGATTTTTGGTTCTCCTGTCTACATGCATGTGACAAAGGATGCGAGAAGGAAGCTGGATCCAACTGCTGAGGTTGGAATATTTGTGGGGTACACTGATACACCTCACAACTATCGGGTGTATTTGTCAGACAGTCGCAAGACTGTTGTGCGACGGGATATAAAATTTCAGGAGGAGAAAGCCATGCATTGTTCGCTTGAGAGGGAGCTACACTTGCATGCAGATGAGGAGCTGTTAGTTCCTAAGGAGGAGCTTCCGGATGTGGATCAGCCACAAGAGGAGGTTCAGGAGGTGGAAGAAACCACCCAGGCAGCGCCAACCATCAGAGGGCGCATGCGCACTACAGAAGCTGAGCGACTGGCTCGGGATGCAGAGAAGGTTGTAGGACCACCCACAGCACAGCGCAGACAGAGACAGTCACCGGATCGGTACACTGGATACATGGCTCTTGTGAGTCAATGTGTTGTGACGGAGCCATCCTCTTTTGAGGAAGCTGTGGAGGAACCCGCATGGGTTGATTCCATGATCGAAGAATATGATTCGATCGTCAGGAACAGTGCATGGGAGATTGTCCGAAGACAGGTGGGGAAATCAGTGGTGGGTTCGCGATGGATCTACAAAGTGAAGCAGGCGGCTGACAGGAGTGTGGAGAAGTACAAGGCGAGATTTTTTGCCCGTGGCTTTTCACAGATCGAGGGGATTGACTATGAGGAGACCTTTGCACCTGTCGCAAGGTACTCTTCCATACGGACGATCCTTGCTCTCTCAGCGCATATGGGGTGGCACATTCATCAGATGGATGTGAAGACTACGTTCCTCAATGGAGTTATTGAGGAGGAGGTGTACATAGAGCAGCCTGAAGGTTTTGAGATCTTCAGCAGTGAGTCGCATGTGTGCCAACTCAAGAGAGCACTGTACGGGCTGAAGCAAGCACCTCGTGCTTGGTACACTCGGATAGACAGCTACTTCACCGGGCTTGGATTCTCCAAGAGTGAGGGGGATCCAAACCTGTACCAGATTGTGGTGGAGGGGAAGCTGTTGATCATCGTACTGTATGTAGATGATCTGATTTTGACTGGCGATGAGCAGTTGATACTTTCATGCAAGGAGGATCTTGCACGAGAGTTCGAGATGAAGGACTTTGGCATCCTTCATTATTTCCTGGGATTGGAGATTTGGCAGCGCAGCGGAGGACTGTTTGTTTCTCAGGGCAAGTATGCCCGGGAGATTCTGGAGAGATTCAACATGCAAGGCTGCAAGCCTATTGACACTCCTCTTCCTGGTGGTTGGAGGAAGGAGGATGCTACTTCAGCAGAGGTAGTGGATGCCACTGTCTATTGACAGTTGGTGGGGTCGCTTATGTATCTGGTCAATACACGACCCGATATATGCTATGCAGTTAACCAGCTTTCGCAAGCTATGGTTAAGCCTACCAAGCTCTTTTGGAAGGCGGGCAAGCATGTATTGTGCTATATCAGAGGCACATCGGGATATGGTCTATGGTACAGACAGGAGGATGGAGTGAAGCTTTCTGGTTTCACTGATGCAGATTGGGCAGGGAGTCCAACGGACCGAAAGAGCACTTCTGGAGGAGTTTTCAGCATTGGTTCGACAGCATTTTCCTGGTACAGCAGGAAGCAGAGATCCGTGGCACTCATTTTAGCAGAGGCCGAGTACATGGCAGCAAGTTTGGCTGCATGCGAGGCTATTTGGATGAGGAAGATCCTCGCAGGTTTGTTCAAGTTGCATTTGGAGCCTACAGTGATCTACTGTGATAACCAGAGTTGCATTAAACTCTCGGCTAATCCAGTATTTCATGATAGGTCCAAACACATCGACATCAAGTACCATCATATCAGAGATTGTGTTCAGCGGAGAATCATGATGCTTTCATATGTTCCCACGGAGGATCAAGATGCCGACATCTTGACGAAGGCGCTCACCAGGAGCAAGTTCGAATTCCACAGAGGCAGGATAGGGGTTGCAGATAATCCATATCTTGCTGAGAGGGAGTGTTGAGAATGCAGCAAGATGATGGAGCTTAGTGAAATGAAGCCGCCTTCACTAAGTGGGCCCGCAGGCAAATTCTGGCGCAAAGTCTATTTTTAGACTATGTCTATTTTTAGACATATGGAGCATGGTCTGGGGATTGCAGTATGTTATTCTTGGAGTATTGGTCATGTTGGTAAAAAATAGATGGACCTCTATTTTTAGACATTTAGGTCGAAGTCTATTTTTAGACTGCCTTCCTAAAAATAGGGAAGTCAAATATTATTTACCCTTAATAATATTTGGACTCTAAACTTCAGTTTACTCTCTTGGAGCACTTCAGTTCGAGCTACAGAAGTGGCTCATGCATCTGACAGAGGAATTACGCTATTCCCAAGGGTTTGATGGTATCATGCATGGTTGACTTCAGTTGGACTTCAGTGGCAGAAGTTTGGAGGAGTTAATGAGACAGATAGTGGAGTTGTGTTCTGTTTATTTTAGTTGAACTAGTTGAGATTAGTTTAACTAGCTAATCAATTAGTTATGAGTGGAATGAATTAAATATTATTTAATTCATTAATTAGTAACTCATTATTCAACTCAAGAACACATCAGTTCACTACAGTGCATGATCAGTTCAGTGGAGACCAGTGAAAGAGGTAGATGAAAGGGTGGAGTTAGCTATCAGTGGCGACATCAGTTGTGCATGAGATTTGCACCACACTTGGAGGAATTTCCCATGATGATTGTGCTGTCAAGCCAAGGATATTCGAACCTTGGATCTCTATATAGACAGGCCTGGATTGCGCAATAGAGGCAAGGCAATTGGCGGTGAGTTTTGAACCAGTAACCTGTTCAAAACTGAGCTAGATTGTGTGTAACTTCATGAGAAAGTACCGAGTACTTGTGAGGAGTATTGTACTGAGTTTGTTACATGATTTCTCCATTATAATATACACAATAGCTGCGGGGTTTTCAACTATAATCTTTCCCCATACATACTGTGTTAATGTGTATGATGATTTGATGTGTTATTGCTTGATTTTATTTCCGCATGTTTGATGATCTGAGTGGAAGATATTATGTGTTGCATATAAATTCGAATTATATGTGATCAGGATAGTCTCGGTGAATAATTGATCATTATTCAGCAAATTTCTACAATTTATGATTGTAAATAGTGTTCACTGGCCCTTGGAGATTTGTTTATGATAGATTAGTTAGGCTGAATAGTGAAGATGATTGTTGAACTAAAACATTGGACTTAAAGACTGTAACTGGTTTGACATCAATAACAAGTTGTTTCTTGGGATCCTGGTCTATATTACTAGTGAAGTGCCCTTTCTTTGTCATTTTTTTCCTTCTATGTATGCCATATTGTTCATAATTCTCTTATAAAGAACAACATTTACAGAGTTAGGACCTACTGTTTATCAGTTCCCTTCTCTAACTGAAAAATCTTTATCTCAATGTTTTCCTCCGAATGGTTTATTTAAGAATGATTCAATACAGTTTAAGCAGTTAGGAATGTTGGAGTTCCTTCATCCTACTGTTTGCTTTAAACATTGTTCTTGAAATTTATTTTCCTTATTTTCTTATTAAAGTTAGACTAGAAAGTGATGGTTTGCCTTGTTTCTAGCTTCTATTCTCCAAAGGCAGAGTCTGAAAATTTCCCTTGGTGTTGGCTGAAAGCAGACTAGGTTTAAAAGTACTTTATCTGATCTTAAGTTACACTTTGTTTCTTCTTATATGTTTTCATACTTTCTGAAGGTAATTATGTGGATTACTGGATTGTTTGTCAATTAAGCTGCTTTGACACAAACTTACTCAAGAAGTCAATGGTTAGCCCTACACTTGGTTGGTTTTAAATAGTTACTTAAGAGGCTTTTTCTTGTTTGGACTGACTATAAATCCCCTGTGAAATTATTATCAGTTTCCACCCCTCCAACACTTTATTGTCCCCATTCCATCATTTAAATCTCAATAATCTTGTGGTGTAGATGACTTTCCCCTTGGATCATTCTTGATGTTGTTGTTCAATTAAATCCCTGTTATGACTCCATAGCCCAATAGATTAAAAAATAGCATTATATCTATCTTTTAGCCAAAGCTGTTCTATTTTCTTGCAACTTCTCACCTTTGAAATTATCTGCACTTAGAACTTTTCCCTAAAAAATAATCAGGCTCAACCATCCAAAAACAAACAAAACCCTTGGCCATCATAACTAGCCTAATCTTATTACCCCAAACTTCAAAGACAAATCCATATTTTCACTTATTGGAGAGATCCCTCTCCGGATTCAGGAGGGATAGATCCTAGAATCCCAAAGTTGGTTGAAACGGTGTTGTTTCTGTAATCGAACTTTGCCAATCTTGTTGATTACAGAAGCCTAACACTAAAAATGTGTTTTAATGGATTTAAATCATGCCAATCTACTAGGAATGACTATTCCTGAGCCAAAATTTGTCGAACATTGACCAAGATAGGCCTCATTAAAGTTTCCCCTATATTTTGCCTCTAAATTTGGAAAACTTCCATTTAGCTCTGACAAGTCTGGAAATGGTGTCGGATTTGGAGATTCTGCCAAAATTCCCACCATCTTAACTACATATTAATTTGTGGATAAGCATGCTTAACTGGTGGATTAACTGCACAAATCCGTAATTAACTCGGGCATTGGCTTGAGGTCTTATGGTAGGGTCACATGGAGGAGGGTTGGCCCCCTCTACTCTGCCATCGGATTCTGCAACAACATTTAAATATAATTCTTGCGCATAACTTTTCAATGGAAAAAGTGGTGGGTTAATGGTAAAAGGTGGTAGTGTCATGGGGTCGAGGCCCGACCTCGCCCCTCCAAATACGTTTTTTCCAATATATAAACACATGCCCGAAAACTATGTTTAACGTTTGCCATATAAATCTGCACCAAACCTTTGATAATACATAACCCAAGGTTTAAACAAATATTTCACCACTGTATTAATACATATATGCATAACCCATAAGGACTATGGTTAACATTAAAATATATGCCACCATTGAAGTGTATGAAACCTCCACCATATGGTTGGACAACGCAGAATTGAACCTGGCAGAAGGAAAATATCTAGGGGCTCATATATATATATATATATATATATATATATATATATATATATATATATATATATAATTTCTAGATATTTTTTAAATAACCCAAAGTTCGAATTTAAACCTTACGTTGGCATGTTTATAAATCCCCTATATTATATATATATATATATATATATATATATATATATATATATATATATATATATATATATATATATATATATATATATATTATATATATATATATATATATAATTTCTAGATATTTTAAATAACCCAAAGTTCGAATTTAAACCTTACGTTGGCATGCTTATAAATCCCCTATATATATATATATATATATATATATATATTCCAGCCTTAATAATAATAAAAACACATCATAAAAATCATGAACCCACATTCAACCTTGGAGGACATTGGGCAATTTTTACCTTCACAAACCAAACTGGCGAATCTCGCAGTGACACTTGTCACGGTTCCATTGGACAAAAACTGAAGAAGATTTTGTGCATGCTGACTGGACTGCCATATCATCAGCTGTACCTATTTTGCAATATTTTTTTATTTTAATTTTCATGTTCTGAACAATGATCAATAGACCATAACTCCATCCAAACTCAATTTTCGACGAAATGAGTTGCATTGGATTCTTGTCGATGGGCCAATCATTATCGTTCTAGTTTGGTGCAATTTCAAACACTTTGAATTTTGAGCTAATTGTTTCCCCTTATCCATATTCTGGTCAGTTGCAGGACTTAACATTTGAAAGGAAGCTCCCACCTTTGAAGAACTATGGAATGCATGTAGTCAAGAAGAATTAAGAATCTCATTAACTACCAATTCTAAAGGAGTATCAAATGCATACATTTCTCAATATAAAAAATAAAAATAAAAAAATAAAAACAGAAAGGACCAAGAAAGAAATTTGACATGTCTAAGGTAGAATGTTATAAATTCCATAATATGGGTCACTATAGGAGTGAATGTCCTGAAAATATGAAAAACAATAAGAGAGAAAGAGATCAAGCCAACATTTTTGAACAGGAAGATTCAAATAAATTCAATCCCAAAGAATGTGACATTAGTACTACAAGAAAAAAGGACATTGGTGAGGGGCGAAAAATGTCACCATAACTTCATTAGTGAGGGCCAAAAGAGTCTTCGTCACCAAAGGTGGTGTCGCCAAAAGTATAGGTGTTGTGGTGACATTCAAGGTCTGTCACCATAAATGATTTATAATGATGGATAGTGACCATCACCATTTCATATGAGCAATGGTGATGGGAAATAGCCTCTGTCACCAAAAAACTGACCGTCAGCAAAGGTGATGTCGCCAAAAGTATGTGTTGTGGTGACATTCAAGTTCCATCGCGAATAGTGATTATAATGACGGATAGTGACCGTCACTATTTCATATGAACAAAAATGATTTTTTGTGATGGACCTTTCATGGCTGTCAATATTGGTGCATATATATGGTGACGTTCGTTGACCGTCACCATTTCATATTTGGTGAGGGTCAAAAAATTTCATGATAAGCTCATTGGTGACATCAAGGTCCTTCATGAATAATGACTATAATGACAAATAGTAACCCTCACCATTTCATATCAAAAAAAAAATATTTATGGTGACAGACCTTTCATGGTCATCACTATTGAAATGTGTATATGGTGGTGTTTGTTAACCGTCACCATTTCATATTTTGGTGAGGGTTAGAAAATGTCACCATGAGCCCATTGGTGATGGTCAAAAGAGCATCTGTCACCAAAAACTAATTTTTTCCATTCCCTATGAATATCATGGCATGATGGAATCGAACCACCAACCTATTTCTTGTAAATCATGTGTTCTTCCATTGAGCTAGCACCCTTTAAAGAATTAGACTTTAAACAAGCAATTTCCCCTAAAGGTGCAAAGATACACCAAAGGAATAGAAGATCTAGGAAGATCTAAAGTTGCTAGAAATAATAGTTTCAATATACATAATAAGAAGACAATAAGAATAAATATGATATTCATTATACATAATAAAAAGACAATAAGAATAAATATGATATCCATTATACATAATAAAAATACAATAACTCAATTAATTAATTTCCTCTATGATACCAAATATTTACCAAAACTATTCATGATTAAATACTTAATATTTACTAAAACTACTAATGATTAAATATGTTTATAATTTCAAGAAGGAACATGATTTTCCTATTACAATTTTGTTGTCCTATCATGTCATGATTTAATACAAAGAATAGTGAAATACATACTGATTGGGATTTAATACAAGGAGTGTTTATTGTGAGTATCTCATTGAAACTATGAAGGTATTGTTCTAAATTTAATCCAAGGAGTTTTTATTGTGATTATCATATTGCAACTATGAAGATATGGTTCTAAATTTTAAAAATTATAGTAATAAAATCCATATTCAACATGACTTAACATTTTATATCATATTAGACAAATTTTGAGTCAAGGAACAAGTAAAAGGTCCAGAGTTAAAATATTTGTGTCAAGGACACAGAGATATCATATACAACTTTTTGATTTGAGGTTATCACTAGAGAACATAGTCTTGAGTCTTAAATCATTACTTAATGAGGGACTTCTAGAAATAAATGGGTACAAAATGTGAATTCATCCCTCATGAGTCATGTCAACCCACAGAAAACTCCTGAGGATTTACAACCACTACAGGTGCACCTATTACACTACATTTTTAGGTTGAATTTTCCACACCTAAGGCTTTTACAGTTGCAACCACTACAGCTGCACCCATCACACCACTTTTTTAGGTTGAATTTTCCACTTGTCCTAATTCATAGAAGATGTAGTTTAATAGTCTGTTGTGCTGAATTGCACAACTTTTTCCCACAAATAACCATAATTCCTTGCATGTGATGAGTGCACCAGACATGTATCATTGGAGCCACAAAACCTGCAAACAAAACTATCCATGAAGTCCAAAACTAGGAGGATGTAACTGGCAAGAACAAAGCTAGGAAAAAGGCTCCCTTGCAATGAAATTCCAGATGTGACTCCTAATGAAAAGAGATCCATTATTATCAAAATATTATAAGAGAAACATGGTTTAAAGCTAAATGGATACAATTCATTAACCGCCCTACCATTCTATCATGTCATATCACCTTGAGCACCCCCCAACATAGTGACTCCCTTGGTAGACAAGGCCAAACAACTAAATAAGTTTTCTCAAAAATGTAAAAACAACATCTAGATATGGGAAAAATACACCAATGCCCAACAGGATTCAGACTAGCACTTAGTAGCAATGAGTTTCACAGCTTTGGTCAAGATTCCATTCTCACAAGCTTCACCCATGGGGGATATGAAGGGATTGAACTTATGGAATTAGGATGTGATGAACCATCTACATATATTGGAAACCCAAACCTACCCTCATTCTCCTTAAGGCAAACACAGTTGACAAAGTTCCATTCACATAGCTTTTACCCAGCATGTGGGGGTATTCATTGAACTTACGCCACCATGAAGTGATTACACTTGTGTACATGTTATGGACCCAGGGCCACCTCGTGCTCTCCTTAAGGCCTGACAAAATAGCAGTTTGTGAGAACGTGGTAAATCAAATGTGCTATCATTAAGGAGACTCAAGTGTAATCTCCCCTCAATAACTTGATTTCATGATTTAATGATGTCAATTTGATGAAATAAATACACCTTGGTCATGGAATTTAGGCTAGAGGTAGGCCCACTTTGTTAACAAAGGATTATTTACTAACAATAATATAGGGATGAATATGTCAAGGAATAAATGTATAGGAGTAGGGATAATAACATACGAATAAGGTTCAAATTTGATACATATTGCAAAGTATATTTTTTAGGCTTGAAATCATGCAATTCATGCACAAAATGACATACCAATTAAAGCATTGGAATAGAATGCACATCAAACCTAGGCAAGTGCAGAATCCTTCATGTTCTACTATAATCAAGAGAGTCCACATCTTAAAGAGTTCCCCATTTATTAGTGAGATAACATTATTCTAATGGGAGTGGATGTGAAGAAACTGCCTTGAAAAGCATTCGAATGAGAAGACATACATGTGGCACAACAAACCCTAGAATTTGGTCAAATGAGCACATTTCATGGGAAAATTTTGGCTAGGAGGATGACAAAAGGCATCACACATAATCTCTCTCCATCGTAAAGGCATCGATGGATTAATGGGAAATTCCCCAGTGAGCCTAGTTGAAGATCTACTGGAGAAACAAAGTTCAAGGATTTTTGACATGTTGAAACAGAAATATCATGCCATCCATATTCACAATTTCAAACCCTCTGAAGGTTTCTACTTACTCCATTTTCCCTAATTGGATAGGCACTAATCCACACTAATCCCAGTCTTCCATCACAATTTATTTCTAAATCTATCTCATATTTTAATAAATTGAACTCATCTTGTTCCATGCGATAAATAGTCAAAAGCAAGAGAGTATAATATTGTGGTGACAACAAAGAAACCCTCTTAGTTCCGCTAAATATTTTACATGTGTTTTAAGGCTTTACCACTTAAATTGTAGGTTTTTGAAGTAACAATAATCATCAGTGTATCTTAGCATTTTTATAAATGTCAATGTTGGGCATTGACCTAGTTAGAAACAAGAAACAAGCAGTCTTTATGTTAGATGGAAAAACAACTTAGGATAGTAGTTTTGGATTCACCCCTTCAATCTTTTAAAATATTAGAGTTTGTGATTTATTTTTGGTTTACAGTTTCATCATTACCATAGGTCCATTTTAAAAATCTATGATACCAGGTCTTTAATGGGGTAAATTCAAAGAAAACAGATGACCACACTACATGGATGTGATCTTTTAAATCATATGACATCATATTGAAAAGAAGAGGAAAAATAAGGATGGGTATGAGAAATGCCTTCTTTGTAATATAATGGGTGAGACAGAATGATAGCCCACAAAAGTAAAAAAAATAAAACTATTGCAGGATGCTCTGCTTACACTCAAGGAGATACACATTTTCCTTGAGAGGGATCTCTACAATGTGGTCCTTAAAGGGGAAATGACAATTTGTAAGGAAAGGGACTTTACAAGGGGTGCCACGGTGCATTCTCGACTATAGTGGATTTTTGAAGAGGATGAGGGATCCAAACTCCAAAGTCTACTTCGACAACTTGAAAAGAAAAGTGACAGTTACAAGATTCTTGGTTTGCATCAACGGGATGGATCTCTTGCAGAGGATCAAACAAACGTCAAAGGCACATTCCAATTGCATTTTCAAAATATTTTCTCTTAATGCCATTATGTATCATGTGGTGGATGTCAGGAATACTCATTGTAGAGTCATTCCATGCAAGATTTATATCTATTGGTCTAGTGATTTAGTCAAATTGGATAGTGACTTCTTGAAAGAGATGGGTTTTTTTAGCTCTTAGTTCTATGAAGAATAGAAATTCATCGGGAATGGATGGCATTTTTTGTGATTTTTTCATCGGGAATAAATGGCCTTCATTTTGATTTCTACAAGACCATTTTGAACACAATACAAGATTATTTCTATTGTTTGACAGCTAAAAATTTTCCCTTTTAAAAGGTTATCTAAATCTCTCAATCAAGGTCTTATTAAACACATTACCAAGAATGTAGCTAGGGGCACCATTGGATGTTGGAGCCTCATTACTTTCCTCGGTGTCTAATACAAGATCATGGCTAAAGAAATGGCTCTCAATTTCATAGAAGGTAGTTCAACAAGAGTAGATAGGTTTTGTACAGGGTCCAATTATTCTAGACACGTAATTTAGACTTGAGAGGCCTTGGAATGGGCTTGAGACAATGGCTAGCAGCCTTGTTTTCTGCGGATTGGAGCTTCATCATAGAAATGTTAGTTTTTATTGTACTTTGGACCACAATGTGTGGACATCATGAACACACTACTCTATAATGCATAAACATTTCTCCTTATTAGTAACTCATTATCCCCTTAAATTTTTCTAAATCAATCTATTTGTCAAGGGCGCCCCTTTGCCCTAGATTTGTATATTTGAAAATGGATGCATTGGCTCACCTATTTGAAGTTGCTGGCATTCAAGGGCAAGTGAAGGATATCTTACGTCCTAATGGGTCGGACATTGTCAACAATCATTTTGCTAATGGATCCTTTATTTCTATGAGTGTTAAGCAGATCTTGGTTGATGGTGCTCATACTTGTTTGCACATCTTTGGCTCTACATTAGATGTTGTGGTTAGTGACCACGAGACAATTTTTTAGTTGTTAGATTTAGACTCTCAGCCTACGAGATTCCCACAACTCTGACTTATGTTCGGCCCCAGGTAATTGTGAGGTATCTAGGAATTATGTTTGAAATTTTGAAGTGGGGCTTTCACCAACAGCTATCCAAGATTGGTGTACAATGTCTTCAATAATTTTAGAGTAAGACTTGATTTTTGCATCATAAGGACCTCTCATTAGATGGGAAGTTGACAAGTGGGTTGGAAAGATCCTCTATGCCTCACATATTTATTATGTATCTTTTTGGTTGCCTAGTAAGACTCAATTTCAACATCTAGAGCAGATCATGATATCATACCTGTGGTCAAAGTATGGTGGGAAGAACAATATTCCACAAGGATGGGGGGGTTGATCCTGTTAGTCATCAGTATTTTTCACTATCTTTAGATGACTATAGGATGGTCCTAGATTTATGAAAACAACATTCCTTGAAAATTGTGAGTTTCAGAAATCTCACTTCCTTCATTATCCTTATAGAAACTTTTTCACTATTCTATCAGTTTTTCATTTCATGGTCACCTTGTCACTCCTACAAACTCATTATAGGCTTTCACCTCTCATTCTCATCCTTCTTGCCTTCATAAAACCTTTTTCCTATGTTCCCCAGGTCCCTCAAGAATTGATGGCCACAAAATTATCTTTGTAGACTCTTCAGATAAATCAAGTACATTGGATTTTGGATCTTCAATACAACACTGTTGACCATAATCTATTTTCACTTGAAGATCTCCAAGCCAAATTTCAATCAAGATCAGGTCAAAAGACCCTCCCACTAGGTCATTAGGGTTTTTACATGTCTAAGGTCATCCATGAATGTTTCAGGTACTACTTTTCCTTTGCTAGAAACTGGCTCAGATATAATAGAATGTCAAAACATGGTTATTCAAGAAGGACCTAAAATATTTCCAAAGAAGACTACCCTTTTAGTTCAGAGTCTGCACATGATGAAAATTGACAAAATTTGGCACTTCTGCAGGAGTGTTGAAAGTTATATCAGCAGAAAGTACTGATAAGGTAGGTGTTCTACTCTTGAATGAAAACAACTTACAGCAAAGGAGATAATAAACACTTGGTCTTGTAGGTAACTAGGGTTATGAACTTGATGGTCTAGTTGAGTGCCAAAAACAGTGATCACTTGTAGAAATGACATAGAGGAAGCACACAAAGCCAAACATGAAGAAATTCTATCAGAGACTATTGATGAGATTTGGAAAAGGTGAGGTGAACTAGATAGAAGTGAATGAACTTGAAAGGGTTATAGAGAACTTATAAGACAACACTAATTATTGCTATAAAAGAGCTGCATACACCTAGGGTTTTGAAGAAAATGATCAGAGAAGATGAAAAGCATGAGTTGAGCTCCAAGGTAGGAACAAAAGAGGTTTTTGAAGATGTTGTTATATGATCAAATCCTAAAGTTTTCAAAATCAGCCTGACATGGCTAAATGAACAAAAGAAAAGCCACCTCAATGTTTGTAGTCACCTGCAAATAAAAAGTGTTAAATTACATCAGTAAGAAAAGGAAAAAGGCTTTTAAACTTTAGAAAGTGGGTTTTCAAAAGATTAAATCAAAACTTAACTTGGCTATAAAATCCCATCAAACACTTCAAGGGAGTCATTTTTGCCTTCAAGAGATCAAGAGCATTCAAGGAGAGGAAAATTTGTGAGTTTTCAAGCCAAACTTGGGAAAGTTTTCCTGGTGCTACATGCCTCGGATCGAGCACTGCGCCCTTGGAAAATTTCCCCCACACATTTTACACTGGTGTTGCGTGCCTGGAAGTGAGCATTACACCCTTGGCAGAGCATTACGCTCTTGCCTGACATAGTAAGTGAAGTTTTCCATTGGCGCTGCGTGCTCAGTACTGGCATTATGCCCTCATCACTGGCATTGCACGCTTGCATAGGAACGGTTTCTAAACCCTAAAACCACTCAAATCAATCCAAAGGGCTTCCAAAATCTTGATGAAGGTCCTCCAAACATATCGAGGGGTAAGTATAGGTCATCAACCCATATCCAGGCATTTTTTGTCATCATTTAATTGAAAGAAGTGAAACCCTAAGAGGAAACCCTAAGGCTTAAAATTGAAATCACTGTATACCATTACTTCATTTTCCTGTATAGAAAATCAATGATAGACAGAGGAATTACACTGTTTGGAGGTTTTTCATTCATCTAATATTTTCCCTACATCCATTTCCTTCATAACACTCTTTCACTTCACTTGCAAAAAATGCTATCCACTACCCTCTTTTTCATCTCAATTTTCACATCAATCCTAGGGTTGGGAAAATAGAGTTTTCAAAATGTCAGAAGAGGGAGACAGTGGCAGTGGTGGAGAGGCCCAAATGCCAAGGAGGCATGAGAAAAAAGGACGAAATATAAATAGATTTGAACCCCTCAGCACAAGAGAACTCATGGCATCCCCCCTTACTATTTCTTGTTTCAAACATGTAGGATGCTATGAATTTTGTGAAAAGGTGAAACAGGTGCAAAACCACCCTGAGATAACTAGATTATTTATCATTAACTTGCATGACAAGCAAGTTAACCTTGCAGGGTCACCTTTGAGTTATCTACAGATGCTATTGCCAAAGCTACTGGGATACCAAGTGCGGGTGAGAAATGGTTGAAGCAGGAAAACCTAGACATGAGCTACTTTGATTCATATCTAAAACCTAGGTATAAAGACCACCACAAGTCCATCTTTCCTTTTTCACATCTGCTTGATAGATGTGATATTCCCAAATGGGAAAACTCAGCAACATATGCATAAATAACGCATTTTCAGAAATATATGCTATAAAAATCAAAATCAGCCCTTAGATCCATTAGATCTGACAATATAACACCTAAATCCAAGAGGAGATCATAAAAAAATCCTATTAGGTGAGGTGAACAAGCCTCCCACTCCTAGTATAGCTACAAAACAATGAAACCCAAAAACTACTGCAACACAGAATTACTACATAAAGAGAAAACACAGTATAATGAGGGTTTATACTCAGAAATTAGAGAGACAAATAGATCTGCTCATATATTAAACAATATTTCTGAAACTCTGAGATCTAGTCTCCTTTATACAAATCCAAGAAAACTCAGGAAGGGTTTCTAGGAATACACCCAATACAAATGGTGATCTCTAGCCCAAGGACTAAACAATAACTGAAACTAGCACATGAATATAGAAGGCTAATCTAATATAGATCTGATGCAGATCCACTCCAAGGTCCCCTCCAATGAAAGGTTGGTCCCTTCAATCACAAGAAAACCCTCAAACAGAGCCACTAGATCGCTCACTGAAGTTTCCCTCCAAAATAACGCAATTCTAGAATAAAATTATGTTGTAGGTGATGGAAATAGATTGGTATACTACCAAAGATCTGAAATGAGCTCAAGAACTCTCCAAACTGATCTCCCAAGAGAAGAAATCCTTCCTCCTCCAAAAAACTAGCTCAGAAAGTGTGTTTCTCAACCCTCCACTGCAACACCCTGCAACACAACACAATATTCTATAGAAACTACATTATAGCTAAATACTGGAGCTTGGCCATAATTTCGGATGTATGGAATGATAGATCAGGACTCTCCCAAGAGGACTCTCAATGAAAGAGATGGAATTCCTAAACAGGAAACCCTTGTGCTAAACAACACTAGCAATCTTAGCTAAATAGCCGAAGAGAGCAAAATTCTAAACAGACATATCAAAATATGATTCATAAGCTAACCCCATATGGCTTCCATCCTCTTCCTTATAAAAAATGTGAGCCTTCCCACCTTGGTTCCCACCCATTAGGGTTTCCACCATCACACAATAAATCTCCCTCCAAAACTGCATTGTACCTTCATAAATGTCACTCCTCCATAACAACGTTGTTTGATTTGGTCAAGGTTGACCTCTTCAACCTGCTCCAGCCCTTTTCACACCTAAGGGTATTCAATCCAGATCTTAGATAGCTGTCTAAACTAATCCTCATTCATATTGAGCTACCTTTATTGATGATCCACTCCTCCCACATTAGTGTTGTTGACTTGGTCAAACTTGACTTTGTCCACATGCATTGACCCTTGTTCACACATGAGGGTTCTATATCAAGTTATTTTCATGATCCATTTTCACATCAAGAGGTATTATATTCATATTGAAGATAGGTATGGGCCTCCTTGCCCATTTATTCATCTAACTAGGTACTAAGAACAAAATTAATATTCCTATTAGCTACATGCTAATTTAGGAATATTACAGTCCTCCCCTCCCAAATGTTTCTTTTCCTCATGCAACTTCAAGGATAGAATTGAAGAGCCTCCTCTCCTCTTCTTGTAGCATCCTCATATGATAAATTCCTCCAAGGAACAAGATGTTGTCTCATCAATACATCTCCAAGTTGCCCCTCCCAAGTATGCAAGCTAGGTTTTGGTGAGCATCCCAAGTAGCTATCATCATGAAAAAGTAAAATGCCCATGGAGGCAACAATGTGCTGTCTAGAGGCCTTCTTGAGGCATGATATATTATATATATTGGGATCTATCATCCCCATGTGAATCTCCCAACCCCAGGCTATCATCTATACAAAATGAGCCACCCTCCAAAATGGTAACTCATGAAAATTCTCCTCCACCTTTGGCTCCTGCAATGTAGGTGGGCTAAATAACTAATCATGGTAGAAAAAATAGCCTACCCCATGCTGCCCCTCTCCCCACTTATGATAAGTGTAGAGTAGCTTCTAATCTTGGGCTGCAATAATGTTGCCCTCAAGTGGCAAGAAGAAGACTGGATCTCCAAATATCCTCTCTTCAATGTCATGAATCATGTTGGCCCAAACCATCCCATACAAAATGAATGGCACATCATCACCATGTGGCATCCAAATCAGAAAATTTTTGAAGGTTATGTCAAGTTTGGATGACACCAATGGTCTCTCAAGTGTATATAGCGCAATCTTTTCAACTTCTATTTTAAAACATCATATGGCAAGTGGTCCTCCAACAAGATAACAGCTGTGCATGTTTTCTCATCTACCATGAGGTAGTAAATAGCATTATATATCAGCTGAGTACAATAAGAATGACAACACACTTTTCCAAAGTCATGTAGAGAAGGGTTATCTCCATCATAAATTTTGGTCCTAGAATGACCATGAAACCCATAAATAACCTTGCCCTCTTGTGGAGAAATGTACTATACATAGATGGCGAGAAGATGAAAATACTCAATGAAATAATCAATAAGTACATAAATACATTTCCTACCATGCATAGTGAGTAGGCTGAAAGTGAGGTCCATGGATGAGTCCTCCCATGAGAATCTCCTCATAAAATTCTGCAAAATGAAGGGATGCATACTCCCTTTGGAACACTCCATCAATAGAAACATACTCCCAAGTGACAATGCTATTGGCCTTAGTGATAAGGCTTTTGTCACTCCATGACTTCCTTATTTGACATGCCATATGCCAAATTCACCCACCATCATGTTGCTATGTGTGGAAATCTCCTTCCTATGTGGAAGTACCTCCTTATCCTCCAATGTTGAAGGGTAGCCTCTTTGCACTTTGATTGTGCCATCCCTTTCTCCGAAAATATCATGCAAAGTATGGGAAAAATTATGCCCATACTCCCCCAAGAGTAGCCACAGAAAAAAATAACTCTTGTTGCTCCCTCACACCTCCATCATGCCAACCATGAGGGGAAGATATGATGATTTACATGAAGAATGTCACATCAAGATAATGCACCCAACCTCCTTGTTTCCAAAAGATGAAAGTGTCCTGCCAAGTTTCCTCCACCATCATACCCTTAGGAGAAGGATATGTCATTGATGGCCAAACTCTTTTAAGAGTAGCCAATGCAGCCATGCCTCCTGCTGCCCGATGTCATAAATATGCAAGTGGCTCACCAACCTCTTGCTCACCATCCACACCCATTCATCCACATGTGGGTGTCTCCCACCATGCTTCATCTTGGTACTCCTCCAATGGAGAATACCATCCTCCCAAATCAGATTTCTACCTTTGCATTTCATGGAATGTTGAAATGCAACCTCTTGGAGATCTCCCAAAGAAGATCCCACACCAATGACCCTATTTAATCCATAAAGATCCAAGTATGTTGAAGGAAAATCCTCCTCATATGCCTGTACAATTCTCATCTTAATAGATCCATCACAATGATGAAAGACAAAGTGTCTCTCCTTGATCATTTGCTCATCCAATGTCATACAAGTGTAATGGTAATCAGAATGCTCTAATGATAGCTGGGCCCTATTGGGGTTCCCATGTTTTGGCCAGATTGGCAAGACCAAAAGATGATAAAACATCACAACCACTTTTGAATCCTAGGATCTAGCCCTCCTGGATCCGAAGAGGGATCTCTCCAATAAAGGCAAAGAATGGTATATATTTGAAGGCTCAAATGAGATATTAGGCTAGGTATGAAGCACAGAAGGGGGGTTTAAATGTTTTGGTTGGTTGTTGGGTTGGTCATGAGATCATTAGCTGAGAAGGTTATGGGATGAAAGGAACAGAGTAGTAGGATGTTTCGGCAAGAAGGATAGGTTAACACTGTGCCATCCATTGGGCTATGGAGTCATGAAAGAAAATTACTTGCAAGCAACTAAGCAAGGCTTCCATAGGGCATGTCATCTATAATAAAGGATCTTTAAGTGATGGTGGAGTGGAAACAATAAGGAGTGAAGGAGGGACACAAAGGGAAGCTTGAGATCAGACCAGTGTTCATCTAACTCCATATCTGCTTCGGCATACTCTAAAGGGAAAACAATAATATTTAAACACAGAACCAAGCCTGAGATCATAAAAGGACTTTTAACCTCCAGTGCTTCGACACCATCTCACGGGATCTTAGAAAGGTAAATCTGTTGGACAAGGACCCCAGTGGATAGGGTTTACAATGAATCCGTGGTATCCCAAATCCTCTAGCTTGAACCCAAACAAGAACAACTAAGAAGCAACCCTGAATTCACACGTCAGCTAGCAGTGAATAATAGCTACTACACTGGTTAAATTACATAACTTTGATCTTAGATTCACTATCAACAGAAAACATCAAAGGTATCGAGAGCAGAAACATAGGGTGCCATGCGAGGGAAAATCCTATGTTATATTTATGATGTGTACCAGAAGACCAATGAATAGCATGAAAAATGTAATAAAACAAAGTAATGAGAAAACATCACCCGTATTAATAGACCAGGATCCTGAGAAATTTGCTTGATTAATTGATGCAAAAATAGTCACATATACTGAGCTCAATGGCTGATTATAGTCCAACTTTCTCCTCCCAGCCTACTACATTACAAACTACTCTGCTACTCTCTTCTTAAAACTGTTCTAACAGTAAAAAGTGAATCCCTACAACTACAACAGCAACAATGCCAACCCTTTACAAAGTGTTCTCCAGGAGTTCTTATAGGAGATTGAATAACTGGAGTAGATGATGTACATTAAATCGATTCATTAAGACAGAGTGGGGTAAAGGATCAAGCTCATTCTTCTTAGAAGCAATATCCATTGTTGTTTGTACTCTGCGGTATGGCTGGGAAGTCTTTGTCAGGTCGATAATTGACCTCAGATATTTCTTGTAGGTCCTTTTTGGCTATAAGGCACTTTGTTCTGTCTTCTGAAGCAAGTACGGTGACTGAAGGTCTTTTCTGGGTGTCCATGCTTCCATTACTGCTGTCTTGATAGTCCTTGGAAGCTTTCTGTCAGTGAAATGACCTTTGGGAGCTTAGGGTGGCATAGAGACTTTTGTATGTAGGTGTACTCTCTGATAGAATGTACTTCTGATGACAAAGCATGGATATGGCTTGTTTCATGTGCATTTTAGTCTTCAAACTATGCCTTAATTATTTGATTACGAGATTAGGCACTAAATATGCAATTAACAGACCCGAGACCCTCTAATATATCTCTGCTGTTACACTGATCGCTGCTGTAATGGCCCCTCTGTATTTCCGAATCACAGTAACTACGATTATGAGAAACAGAGTGAAATACCACTGTGGTGGAAACCCTGCACAATAAAACAAACCAATTATAAAACCCAAGGCAGTGGTGGAAGAATGTTGTGGAGGCCTAGAGGAATGGTGGCGCAACTGTGGCAACAATGGTTGTGGAGAAAGCAGGTGGAAAAATGTAGTAAAATGGATGTTTGGTGGAGAAATGCACGAGGACTATCCAATCAAGACAGGGGGCGATGAGAGGGCCAGAACTCCGATGGGTGATGGTGCGATTGGCTTAGGGCCGTCAGATCGATTTCAAATCAACAACTATGATTGGATCGGAACTCGCCAATTGGGTAGGGTCAACAGCAGTGCGATTGGCGTGATCAGTAGCGATCGATTTTGTGATAGTCGTCGGATCGAAGAACAGATCGACAGTCGGCATGCAATCGGGGGTGATAGGAGAGAGGAGGTGGAGGTGCATCAGGGAATATCAAATGTGACTAGAAATGTGCGCTCCGGTGATTCTTCCGATTGCGATTAGCACCCAGACCTTAAGCGCTTGGTATCAGGTGCAAGGCATATGGGGAAATGGTTAAGGGGGCTGGTTGAAAAGGGGTTAGGCCTATCATAAAGTAAAAAAGGGGATTTAAAGCCAAAACAGAGGGTTTTTACGGTTGAAAAGGGATTCGGTAAAGGGAGAAAGGCACTCTTAAACCAAACAAAGGGTATTTGAAGGGTTTAAAAGGGGATTTAGGATGATTATGAGGGTTAATGAGGAATTTAAAGGGGAGAAAAGGTGATGAAAATAGAGTTTTAATGGGTAGGAAATAAGGGAAATGGAGGCCTTTTGGGCATTTTCTTCACAGCAGATAGGCTTTTCTCATGTAAATAGTAGTGTGGATTTATCGAAGGACGAAAAGCACAGGGATGCTTCAAGGATGATTTTTTTTCAGAGGAAATGCATTCCTTGAAGGCTCAAAAAACATTTTAGCTCCCTATTTTCTTGTCAAAAAATACATAGGGGGCTAACAGTGGCTCCACATGGAGATGGCTTCTTCTTGAAGGAATCAAGAATTCATAAAATAAATATTTGGTGTAGGCTAGATGGATGATCCTTGAACAATATTTCTTCTTGGATTAGCTGCCACAAATCATGAAGACAACATATCAGAAAAAATTCTCTCAAACAACTACCTACCCAGACTAAAGTCCTAACATTTTTTCCTCTGGGTGCATTTGGACTAGCAGACCCTTTACATCATCAATTTTTTACCAATAGGAAAATAAACCTATTCTACTTCTACCCTTATTACTCCATAAGACTAGATTAGATTGTTGACCTCATAGTTTCTCTACCTAAACTACTATCTGCTAGGATTAAACTGTCTAGCATACTTCTTCTCTACATTCTAAGACATAAATTTAAAAACAGTCAAGCCAGGATTATACTATCTAGCTTGCTAGACTTTGCAGAAATGAAAACAACTAATTAAATGCTCACAGACTGAGATTTATTGAATCTTCCTACCTACCCTACTCTACTTGGAAATCTCTGATGCTCTAGGTGATACAATAATGCCAATGCAGCCAGTCAAGCAGTAGCAAAAAAGGGTAGAAAAATTGACTGCTCATCAAAGACAACTATAGGGTGCTCTGCATGTGGTTCTTCAAAACTGAGGTCACCATTAGTGGTGACCACTTCTAATGTATCTGGCTCTTGCAAAGGATTAATGCTTGAGGGGCTGAGCCAATCAGGGCCTCCATGTACTCTGCCACAGGATCAATCAGAACATGATATAAAATTTCTTGTTTAAGGCCTTCCATGGCTGGTAGGTTATCTGTATCCTGGGCAGCTTCAATCACTACATCTGCAGTGTGGCCTCTGTAATCACACTCCTCTTTATCCTGGTTAAGAATATTTGGCAGGTAAGTGTCAGCCAGGAATACCTCTTCTTCCACTGGATCAAGACAAAGATGTCTGTGGAAAACAAGGTCTCCCTCTTCTTCACTATAGCTTGAACTGGAAGGCTCGTCATGTATGGCAGGGTTGTCTTCTTCTGAACCTGGCAGGTTCTGCTGGAGTGAACTGAACTCAGTGAAAAGATTAAAATATTCTTGAGCAGGGGTTTCTTTGATTACCTCAACCCTTTCAGGAGAAGGCTTAGGATATTCATCTTGCTCAAGATTCTCTTCATTTATTTCTTCCTTATCCTCTGCGCTGAAGAGCTGCTGGCTTCCATCTTCTTGGAAATTATTATTGATGGTCTGATATATAATAGAATGAATACTCAATGAATATTCTTCTGCTATCGTGCTTTCAACACTTTCTTCATCAGTATCATAGATGGCCTGCATCGGCTCATCAATTTCTTGCAGTTGATGGTTGCGATCTTCCTCCAATGAATCTAATAATGATGGCCCTATGAGCTCAGCTTCCCTTTTGGAAAAATCATCATCAGACAGATCATCATTAGATAATTCATAATTATAACCAACATTATCCATCAAACCTTTTGGAAACTCAGCAAGTCTTTCTTCATAATAACCTGCAAGTTCATTTTCTGATTCAAACTCTTGTTCATCATACATGCTTTGCATGTAACTCATGTCTTGCAATGGTCTAGTTTATTCTTCCTGAGGACAAGGCGTAGGTCACTTCCAATCACCATTCTTGGTTTCAACCTCAAGTTCTTCCTCTTCTATGTTCAATAGAGTGTTGGCTGTCTCTATCAATCTTTCCAGCTTGTTCTCTGAAGAGATCTGCGCTATTTTCTCTGCTCGGTCTTTCTTTGTTGCTTTTAATCTTTCCTCCCTGCACTTTATGTTGTATTCGACAGTAATTTCTATTCTTTGCATTTCCTTCAGGCTCAAAGGCTCTCTTTCTCTTATATGGAATTCCACCTCAGGATCAAAAGAACTAGGATAGTGCAATAGAGCCCATCCCAAGGGTGGTTTTATATCAGAAGGTATTGCATTATATACCTTATTGAACCTGGCTGAAAATTCTTGTACTGTCTCTCCTGGCTGCCTTTTCAAATTTTGATACTCTTCTAGGATGAGGAAAACATTCCTCGAGGCTGCCCATTTATCAAGGAAAACTTGAGAAAATTGATGAACGCTGAAATGCTTACAGCTGGAAGGCTTTTAAACCAACTCTTAACATTTCCTCGTAATGACAAGGCAAACATTCTAATATGAAAATCATATTCTTCTATTTCATACAAGTCAAGTAAATCCTCGATATTTTGAACATGTTCCTCAATAGTGGCCCCTTTATTTTCCCCACCAAAAAGAGGCAGTTGGTTCATAAGCTCTGCAGGAAGGGATTGGAAGATAAGAGGCAAAACCAGAGGCTTATACCTTTCTATGACCTTTGTGGGTGTGGGTAGTTCAGCAGGTGGCTCATGTTCCACCAGGTTTTTCACGGGAGTATAGGTCTGCTCATGGTTTGAAGATTGAGGTCTGAGATCTTTCCCATACTCAATGTGGGTTTCATCTTTATACACTTGATCAGGCTTGAAGTAGGACAGAACATAGTAATATATAAAAACAATGAATTCTTTAAACCAAATCCAACCCAAATGTTCTACCCTTCTATGAGGCCTGGCCATATATTAGGTTCTTCCTCCAGTGGAGTCTTTTGAGAGTTATGGAGTGTGGAGTCGCCAGGTGGATGAGTGTGACTTGTTTAAAAATACTGATTTCCACCATTAGCAATGAAATACCAATATAACCAGAGAATGTGGTTCCTTTGAGCGCCTAAGGGTGTCTAAGATAATATTCACTCAAGTCCCCAGCGAAGTCGCCATTATGTTGGGGTTCCCATGTTTTGGCCAGATTAGCAAGACCAAAAGATGAGACAACATCACAAACACTTTTGAATCCTAGGATCTAGCCCTCCTGGATCCGGAGAGGGATCTCTCCAATAAAGGCAAAGAATGGTATATATTTGAAGGCTCAAATGAGATATTAGGCTAGGTATGAAGCACAGAAGGGGGGTTTAAATGTTTTGGTTGGTTGTTGGGTTGGTCATGATATCATTAGCTAAGAAGGTTATGGGATGAAAGGAACAGAGCAGTAGGATGTTTCGGCAAGAAGGATAGGTTAACACTATGCCATCCATTGGGCTATGGAGTCATGAAAGGAAATTACTTGCAAGCAACTAAGGCTTTCATAGGGCATGTCATCTATACTAAATGATATTAAAGATAGATGGTGGAGTGGAAACAATAAGGGGTTAAGGAGGGACACAAAGGGAAACTTGAGATCATACCAAAGGTCATCTAACTCCAGATCTGCTTCGGCATACTCTAAAGGGAAAAAAATAAGATTTAAACACAGAACCAGGCCTGAGATCATAAAAGGACTTTTAACCTCCAATGCTTCGACACCATCTCACGGGATCTTAGAAAGGTCAATATTTTGGACAAGGACCCTAGTGGACATGGCTTACACTGAATCCCTGGTATCCAAAATCCTCTAGCTTGAACCCAAACAAGAACAACTAAGCAGCAACCCCAAATTCACACATCAGCTAGCAGTGAATAATAGCTGCTACACTGGTTAAATTACATGACTTTGCTCTTAGATTCACTATCAACAGAAAACATCGAAGGTAGGGAGAGCAGAAACATAGGGTTCCATGCAAGGGCAAATCCTATGTTATATTTTTGATGCATACCAGAAGACCAATGAAGAGCATGAAAAATGTAATAAAACAAAGTGATGAGAAAACATCACCCATAGTAATAGACCAGGATCCTATGAAATTTGCTTGATTAATTGATGCAAAACCAGTCACATATACTGAGCTCAATTGCTGATTATAGTCCAACTTTCTCCTCCCATCCTACTACATTAAAAAATACTCTACTACTCTCTTCCCAAAACTATTCTAACAATAAAAAATGAATCCCTACAACTACAACGGCAACAACACCAACCCTTTACAAAGTGTTCTCCGGGAGTTCTTATAGGAGATTGAATAACTGGAGTAGATGATGTACATTAAATCGATTCATTAAGAAAGAGTGGGGCAAAGGATCAAGCCCATTCTTCTTAGAAGAAATCTACATCACTATTTGTACTCTGTGGTATGGCTGGGAAGTCTTTGTCAGGTCGATAATTGACCTCAGATATTTCTTGTAGGTCATTTCTGGCTGTAAGGCACTCTATTCTGTCTTCTAAAGCAAGTAAGGTGACTAAAGGTATTTTCTGGGTGTCCATGCTTCCATTACTACTGTCCTAACAGTCCTTGGAAGATTTTTGTCAGTGAAATGGCCTTTGGGAGCTTGGGGAGGCATGGAGACTTCTGCATGTAGGTGTACTCTTTGATAGAATGTACTGCTGATGACAAAGCACGGATATGGCTTGTTTCATATGCATTTTAGTCTTCAAACTACGCCTTAATTCTTTGATTATGGGATTAAGCACTAAATATGCAATTAACAGGCCCAAGACCCTCTAATCCATCTCTGCTGTTACACTGACCACTGCTGTAATGGCCCCTCTGTATTTCCAAATAACAGTAATTGTGATTATGAGAAACAGAGTGAAATACCACTCTGGTGAAAACCCTACACAATAAAACAAACCAATTATAAAACCTAGGGTGGTGGTGGAAGAATGTTGTGGAGGCCTAGAGGAATGGTGGTGCAACTGTGGCAACAGTGGCTGTGGAGAAAGCAGGTGGAAAAATGTAGTAAAATGGAGGTTTGGTGGAGAAATGCACGAGGACCGTCCGATCAAGACAGGGGGCGATGAGAGGACCAGAGATATGATGGGTGATGGTGCAATTGGCTTAGGGCCGTCAAATCAGTTTTAGATCAATGACTATGATAGGATCGAAACTCGCCAATTGGGGAGGGTCAACAGCAGTGTGATTGGCGCGATCGGTGGCGAGCGATTGCGCGATAGCCATCGGATTGGAGAACAGATCGATGGTCAGCATTCAATCAAGGGTGATAGGAGAGAGGAGGCGGGGGTGCATCAGATTTAGTGCTGACCATCGGATCTTTTAAATATCGACGGTGTAGAACACACCTGCGGTTTGATAGTGTAAAGACCTCGCATCGGGGAATATCAAATGTGACAAGAAATGCATGCTCTAGTGATTCTTTCGATTGTGATTAGCGCCTAGACCTTAAGCGTTTGGTCTCGGGTGCAGGGCATATGGGGAATTGGTTAAGGGGATTGGTCGAAAAGGGGCTAGGCCTGTCATAAAGTAAAAAAGGGGATTTCAAGCCAAAACAGAGGGTTTTTACGGCTGACAAGGGATTCGGTAAAGGGAGAAAGGGACTCTTAAACCAGACAAAGGGTATTTGAAGAGTTTAAAAGGGGATTTAGGATGATTATGAGGGTTAATGAGGAATTTGAAGGGGGAGAAAAGGCGATGAAAATAAAGGTTTAATGGGAAGGAAATAAGGAAAATGGAGGCCTTTTGGGCATTTTCTTCACAGCAGAGAGGCTTTTCTCATGTAAATAGTAGTGTGGATTTATCGAAGGAATAAAAGCACGGGGATGATTCAAGGATGATGTGTTTTCAGAGGAAATGCATTCCTTGAAGGCTCAAAAAACATTTTAGCCCCCTATTTTCTTGTCAAAAAATTCATAGGGATCTAACAGGCCCCCAACTCCTCACTAATGTTTAATGACAACGTTGCTAATCTCCTCAATGGTGTATTTGTTGTCTCATGCTCCAACTCAATGTTGATCATAGAATTCTGCATTGGATTGTTTAGGACAAAGCTCATCTTATCCTCCACAAGTCCACACCCCAACCCCAAGTGTTGTGTGCAACTCAATAATGATACATGAGGATGATTGCTTATCCCTCCCTTGAACAACACAAGTTTGCACAGCGCAGTGCAAGTATGTTGCTCCAAATCAACAGTATGTGTTGACCCTTGGTCATGCAAAGGCATATTTCCACAACCCTCCATAAGATATGCTAAAATAAAAAAAAGTGGGAATTCATGCATACCTTGTTGAAGCTTCGAAACATATTGTATGGCTACAAGGGTTCCTCCTCCAAATGTGTTGGCTCCCCCAACTGATGAGGATGATGGCTTCTCCTCCATAGTTGTGTTAGTGTTGGTACAAATATCCTCTAGTGGTGGTGAAGGCTCCTCCCCCTCTTATTTCTTCCTGTCAAATATTTTGATCACCCTTTGAGTGAAACCTGAAAAAGTAGTCACTCTTGCATGACTCAAATGACTAAACCACCAGGTGCTCTTTTTACCCTCAAGGTGCAACGCTACAATATCAATAGCCATTCTTTCTACCACTAGATGTAGTAGGAAGAATGCATCTAACTTCATCACCCAAGCCTTTTCTGTACATGTGGATGATCCATCAAAAGTAGACAATAGAAATATATTTCCCCTCATTATCCTATTTTTGTAGGGCCTCCTTTCTTCTTCAAGCTAAATAAAATGAGGAAGAGCTAGAGTCTCCTTGAAAGCTCTAGGTTGAGACTTGTATTTTTGCAAGGTACCCACTCAAGATATCATGTTCCAAGTGCCCTTAATTTCCATGCCTCTTTTCTTCTTTCTCAAAAGGAAAGGGAAAGGTGTAATGCTTTGGAGCTTACTACAACATGGGTTCTTTCTTTTGAGAATAGGAAGTACATGGTCCTTCCTCTTCTTGAAACCCTCTAAAAGTTTCATTGCATCTCTTCCATTTCATCTGCTTAACCTCCTTGGAGAGGTTCTTCATAGATCTAAAAATTGATGAGACGAAGCTCATTCCTTCCACCATTCTAGATCTCTTCTCCTTCTGTTCCTCTTCTTATAGCATAATGGTTGTAGCACATAGGCTGAGCCAAGATTAATGCTTCGATACCACTGTAATATTCCCAAATGGGAAAAATCAACAACACATGCATAAATAACGCATTTTCAGAAATATATGCTATAAAAATCAACAAAAACCCTTAGATCCATTAGATCTGACAATATAACACCTAAATCCAAGAGGAGATCATAAACAAATCCTATTAGGTGAGGTGAACAAGCCTCCCAAACACTGAAACCCAAAAACTACTGCAACACATAATTACAGCATAAAGAGACAACGTAGTATAATGAGGGTGTATACTTATAAATTAGAGAAATGAATAGATATGCTCATATATTAAACAATATTTCTCAAAAACTGAGATCTAGTCTCCTTTATACAAATCCAAGAAAATCCGGGAAGGGTTTCTAAGAATACACCCAATACAAATGGTGATCTACAGCCTAAGGATTGAATAATCACTGAAACTGAAGCACATGAAGATAGAAGGCTGATATAATATATATTTGATGCAGATCCACTCCAAGGTCTCCTCCAATGAAAGGCTAATCCCTTTAGTCACAGGAAAACCCTCAAACAGAGCCATAAGATCCCTCAATGAAGCTTCCCTCCAAAATAACGTAATTCCAGACTGAAATTACGCTATAGGTGATGGAAATATATTGGCTTACTTCCAAAGATCTGAAATGAACTCAAGAACTCTCAAAAATAATCTCCCAAGAGAAGGAATCCTTCCTCCTCCAAAAAAAATAGCTCAGAAAGTGGGTTTCTCAACCCTCCACTGCAACACCCTGCAACACAACACAATATTCTGCAAAAACTACGATATAGCTAAATACTAGAGCTTGGCCAGAATGCCAGATGTCTGAAATGATAGATCAAGACTCTCCCAAGAGGAATCTCAAGGAAATATATGGAATTCCTAAACAGGAAACCCATGTGCTAAATAGCACCAGCAATCTTAGCTAAACAGTTGAAGAGAGAAAAAGTCTAAATAGACATATCAAAACATGATTCATAAGCTAACCCCATATAGTTTCCATCCTCTTCCTTATAAACAATGTGAGCCTTCCCACCTTGGGTCCCACTCATTATGGTTTACACCATCACACAATCAATCTCCCTCCAAAACTGTGATGTACCTTTATAAATGCCACTCCTCCATAACAACGTTGTTTGATTTGGTAAAGGTTGACCTCTTCAACCTGCTCCAGCCCTTTTAACACCTAAGGGTCTTCCATCCATCTCTTAGGTAGATGTCTAAACTAATCCTCATTCATATTGAGCTGTCTTTATTGATGAACCACTCCTTCCACATTAGTGTTGTTGACTTGGTCAAACTTGACTTTGTCCACATGCATTGACCCTTGTTCACACATGAGGGTGCTAGATCAAGTTATTTTCGTGATCCCTTTTCACATCAAGAGGGATTTTATGTATATTGAAGATAGGTATTGGCCTCCTTACCATTTATTCATCCAACTAAGTGCTAAGAACAAAATTAATATTCCTATTAGCTACATGCTAATTTAGGAGTATTACAATAGATATGCACCCATGATGAGGATCATAATGAAATATTTCACATGTGAGGGAAGATTATCTCGCCTTTACTCATATCACATTAGGTTGCTTATGCATTTTACTAGAGTGAGGATGTTGCACATTCCCTATGAACTTTACTGAAGCATTGATAAAATGGCATACATAGTGCAAAAGAGAAACTACCCTCAGCAGATGCAAAGCCTCTTTCATCACTCACGGATAAAAATGATTGTTATGCACCAAATACAATAGAAAGGAATTTCATGGGAGACCTTCATTTCCAATGAGGTATTTACTGCTCCACAAACCCATCATCAGAAAAATACACCTTCATCATCTCATCCTCCCATTCATATTTCTCTATCACTTCCTATTGTTCCTACATCTCCACACACTCAAATTTCTTCAACCCATGATGATCCTCCTTCATCACCTTCCCACAGCCCTTCACCCTCATCTCATGACACCACAACATCAAACAATGATGAAGAAAGTGAGATAAATGACACTGAGATGGTTGTCATAGAACCTTTTCCTTTGACCTATCAAAGAGGTAATAGGCAGGTGTTTTCTCCACAGATTGTGGAAGGGGCCCTGCCTTCATCATCAACAAAACAGCTTAACAAAGGTAAGGAAAAGGTCATTATTGAAGAGGAGGAAGATGAGCATGAAATTGAAAAATATTTTCAACTAATTCACCTTGAAAGTGATGATGAGAATGAGGAGAGGATCACAAACATGTTGCTCAAGAGAAAGGATGCCCAGATTAGAGAGCTACAAGCCAATCTTGGTAGGGCCAAAAATGTGATCCACTTCCTTGAGGTGGAAAAAAAGCAGTTAGAGATAGAGAATACCATCAATGAAGTCAGAGTTATCAGATCTTGGAAAGAGGTCGAAAAGGCCAGGTAAAAGCTATATGAAACCTTGGGCACTCTAGATGACATTGAGGATGAGGAATAACAACTTCCTAGGAAGAGGCCAGGGACAATTAGGTTGAAGAAGGCCTTAGCTCGGGAGAGAGAGCAAGAGATAGCATTGGCAGAACAACTCACTCCAAGTAAGCTGCTTGCCATGGAAATCAACTATGACAAATAATCTTGGCTAGAGAGAGCCAATGTGCACTTAGAGTATCATTTTGATAAGACAAAAAGAAACATTGACCTTCAGAAGAAGATTGCAAGGCATTATGCCTTAAGAAACAAGATTGCAAGGGCCAAGCTCAAAAGAGCCCTTGCAAAGATTCAAGCCCTAAATGAAGCAAAGGAGAAGGAGAAAATTGACATCCTTGCCAATGTGTCCCTACAAGCATCCCAAACATAATCAGCAAGTTAAACTCCAAATTTTGGCACTTAGTGCACAATTTTGATTTTTGACTGTTTGGCTAGCAGAAAAAAGGTCAAACATGAAGTGCAACTAGCACTGCGCCCTTTTTTGGTGAACTAAATTAAGGAAAAATTTACATTTTCATGATCCTTAGACCATGACCATCACCCTTAGAAATTTTCAAGTCATTTGGAGCAGAATTGGCCCCTCAAAAGGGCCAACAAAAGAAAAAAATCACCTTTCTGCTCCCTTTTTAGCAATGGTGCTATGCCCTGAGTAGTCTTGGGAGAATGGATTTTGAGCATAAAAATGGACACCATTCTAGAAACCAAATGCATATTTGGAAACTAGATAGTACAATCTTTCCAATAAGCTATCATGGAGCTCATTTGGACACAAGGAAGGCCTCCAAATCTTAGCTGCAAAACAAGTGATTTTTCCAGATTTGGCATTGTGCCCTTGGCCTGGTGCTGCACCCTTGAACCTTGGCACTACACCCTTTCCACAAAGTCAAAAAAAGATACTTGGACTTATTTTGAAAGTTATTGAGAGGGATTAAAGGTCAAATTATTCCCAAATTAGCTCAGAGGTTAGCTTAGAATTGATTTTTGCATTTATGAGTTTAGGATATTTGTGCCTTGGGCCTTGCATGGTCTCATAAGACAAAATCACTTAAATGTGTAATAAATGAAATTTTGGAACCCTATTTAGGGTTTTGCTACTCATTTTCAAGTTAAATACTTCATGGAGGCTTCATGTTTATTGTTTGTTGTTTATTGAGATGAATACATAGACTTGGAGTTGTGAAAAAATTGGCTTTGGAGTTGTGTAATTGTTTTTGGACTAAGCATCAATGGAGCAAGCATCTTCATAGGATTCATGAACCTATTTAATGGTGATTTTTCTATACTCTAGTTATTGTTTCCTTATGTTCTCATATTGTTCCATCTTTTCTCTTGCATTAGAGCACAAATTTTAGGCTAAGATATGTTGTTATAGGCACCTTAGGTTTGTCTGCTTCAATTGCTGAAATGTTTTCCTCTGCTAGGTCTGATTGAAGAATTCTTCATTGCTATTTAATTCCACTTAGCTTGATTTTCTTCAAAATGATGAAATATATTCAAGCCAAATAATTTTATGGTATGCACTATCCTTTGGTGTAGCTTGAATCATTGTTTTCTAAGCTTTTCTTTGAAGTTTGCTTATTAGGGTTTCGGCTAAAGAAGTTTATGGTATGCCCTGTCCTTTAGTCTATCTTGAAATGGTTACTTTGAAGGTATTTAGAGTTTTATTAAGGAATATAGGAGTTCCATTCTCTTTAATCATTACTTATGTGTTATCTTGAATATTTTCTTTCTTTGAAGGTAGATAGCTAGAGAAGTTAGGAGTTCCATGCTCTCTAGGGTTTGTTGGATAATTGTTTTAAAGTTTACTTGATAGAGATAGGTCAAAGAAGTTTATGGTGTGCCCTATCCTTTGATTCTTTCTTGATACATAGTACTCTTATAGACTCTTCTTTTTATAGTTTATGTTAAAGGATTCTTAACTTCCCTTTAAACCTACTACATTCACAACTTAATGTTCATTTCACACTCACTAAATCTATTTAAATCCATTTGGCTTTGTTAACTTGCCCTATGAAACACCCTTGACCTATTGTTTTACATTTTAATACCTTTTGTAGAGTCCATATCCCAATGTTTTAAGTTTCTCTTACTCTATCTTTTCTTCTTGACAACCAACCTAACCAAACAAAACAAAACAAAAAAACCCTATCAATTTACCTAGCCTAAAATCAACACCCTAAAACAAACAAGTTACATCTTTTACACAGATATAGAGAGAGCCCTCTCTGAGTCCAGGAAGGTTAGGTCCTAGGACTCCAAAGTTGGTTTGATGTTACCCTTGTACATTTGGTCTTGCCAATCTGACAAATTACAGGGACCTAACATAATGGTGACTCCACTGGAGACTCGAAGTAAGTAACGGCCCAAATATTCCTTAAGAATGCACAAATCCCCTGTCAAACTTAGATAAATCAAGTGTTAGCCAAGAAAAGTATCTGATTGATTCACCATACTAACAAAATGGTGACCATACTAGATAACACTTACCGAAAAGCTTAGTGTTACATAAAGAACTCAGAAAACCCAAAAATATCTTTAGATTGGTATTTAGTTGTCGATGATGGACAAAAATTACATCCTTAAAAAAGTAAGCATCATCCACTTGGTGACTCCACTGGTCTTTAGTAGCCCTGTTGACCCCACTATTTCTCACAAAATCCCTTGGGAATGTATCAATCAGTCATAATAGTGTAAATCCCAATTACATACTTTGTAAACTTAGTACCCTTACAGATAGGTCTGTTTTCAAAACTCTCAAAAACTTTCAACCTTTCTGTGTTGTGCGTCTAAAATCTGGCTTCACAAAGAATTAGCACCAGATCTCACCTTGACCCAAACCCTCCTACCATAGTTGATAACCCATAAAGTATCCTATGGAAAACTTCTAGGACTAAAGATTCAACTATCGTTAGACCAATTCATAAAGCAAGTTTTGTCCCTGAAAATATCACATCCTTGCAAGATACCCAATTTAACTTACACCATAGAAGAAACCTATTCAAAACTAAGTCTCAAAGTGGGATAGAAGAGGCAATCCTTGAGCCTACTAGCATACAACAAATTCCTAGTAGAGAAGCCTCTCCTTCCACTCCTCCTGATTTTTAGCTTCTCCAACACTTTGACTCATTTTGATCCAAATATTCTCAATTTCAACAAACTGGTCCTAGTACATATGCCACACCCACTCATACATCCACTGTGAAAACCACTCCATTTCATCCTCCACATCCTCTCATAAAATGTAATATTCCCAAAATTTAGACCTCATCTAAATGGAATATTATAGTTAATTTTATCTTTAGATAAATGAATAAATGGGTACGGAGGCCCATTGACAGGAAGAATAACATTCCTCATGTGAAAAGTGGAAGAATAAGCAACTAAAAGGAGCACATTTAGGTGTGAACAGGGAGGATATCATGTTGATTCAGTCATCTTTGACCAAATCAACATATGTTGCCTAGATACATTGCATCTCCTTGATGAACAACACAGATTTGGTGGAGGACAACTTGCATGAGTTTGGAGGCAAATGTGGATGGGACCCAATGAGGAGAGGTTCACTTGCTATATATGGAGAGGGTGGAAGCCTTTTTTATTCATGTTATTATTTTTTCTGTTTATACTTTTGGCTTCTCTTGCTGTTTAGCAGGGTTGTAGTGCTGTTGAGCACTGGGTGTTCCTGAGCAAGAATCCAACCTCTTACCTTAAGAGACCTCTTGGGAGAGTATTGTACTGATTTTTTCCACATCTAGGCTTGAGGCCAAGAAAAAATATTTAGCCACATCATTATTTCTGTAGCAGTGTAATTCTGTGTTGCAGGGTGTTGCGGTGGAAGATTGATCATTCCACTTCGAGGTTTGTTTCTCAGTAGAAGGTGCCTTCCTTCTCTTGAGAGATCAACAAAGGAGATTTCTGAGCTCATTTCACATATTGGTAGCAGGAAAAATCACCTCTGCAATCCTACAGTGTATTTCCTTGTAGGAACTATGTCATTTTCTAGAGAACTATTGCAGTAGGGTTTTTACCCTTGTTTTAGAGCTAGTTTCCTAGGGAAAGGGCCAACCCTTCTCCCAGAAAGCTAGAAGAAGGGATATTTATCCCTATTTGTATTATTCAGCCATATTAATCTCATGTTGTAGTGATACTGTGTTATTTCTGAGCTGAATAAATCTGATCTGCTCTTTTTGTACATGTGTCTCAAGAAACCCTTGCCGGGTTATCTCTATAATGCAATAAGGAGGCCAGATCTCTGTTTTCTTAGAATATTGTACCATTAATCTCCAGATCTATGTTTTTCTATTGTAATTTTTTAGAAACCCTCAAGGATTAACGTTGTACATGCTTCAATATTTTCTACATAATCAAATGTCATGGGATTTGGGTGTTTCTAAGACATTGTAAGGCCGGGAGACATGTTTAACATATCAAAAGGGATTTCTTTCTAATCCCCTTTTGTATGTAAGGTCCTTAGTCTATATGCTAAGGGATCAAACTATTATTTCTCCTGGTTATAAAGTAGTTACCTAGGAATATCATTTTTAGGGTCCATTTTGCTGCTTTTCCCCACTAGGAGATAGTGTATAAAAGAATAATTTTGCTAATATGTCCATAATCTGATGGAGTGTGTCTAAGACACATTTTATGAGATAATTTTCTGCAGTAATTCATTTGTGCTCGTGTATTTTTGTAGCTCCAACTCTAGAATATCTTAAGATATTCTTATTGTTGTAGATTTTCCCTATTTTGGGATATTTTATAAACCCCCCTCTTATAAACCCTCCTTGGGTTCCTTTACCTCAAATCATTGCAACATGGTTTGCCCCATTGGTACTACCCCAACCTTTACTACCTATGTCGCAATAATACCAATCCAAAATCCCTCACTTTAATGGAACTAACCCTACAACTGCCCAACAACATGTAGACTAGATGAATGATTCTTTGACTACCAAGAAATAGAAGAGGAGGCCATAAAAATGAGAATTCTTTCCCAAATTTTATTTGGGGGGGGGGGGGGAATCAAAGAAATGGTTCAAATAATTAACTCCTAACAACATACATGATCTCCCTTCCCTTCATCAAACATTCACAAACAAGTGGGAGACTAAGAAAAATCCTCTTCAAATCCTATCTGAGTATGATAACCTTAAGAGAAATGTTAGAGAGAGTGTCTAAGACTACTGCACTAGGTTCAATACTATTTACAATTCACTCTCACCTCACATGAAACCCCCACAGGGCCTAGCCTTAGTAAATTTTCCAGATGGATTTGATCCCGAAATGGCCTACCAATTAAGAGAAAGAGATCATGTTACCCTAAAAGACATGCAAAGGGGATTTTTAAGTGTAGAAGCCAATCTAATTGCTAAGAGGGCTAGGATGAGAATAGAAAAGAGGGTTACATACAAAGAATAAATTGTGGCCTCCACATCTAATGCTAAAATTGACAATCTAGTTAGGACAATGGAAAGGATGATGAAGAGAATCAACTTGAATGAAAGAGCACCCCCTAGGGAAAACTAAGAAAATCCTCAAAACATAAATAGAAACCAAAACTTCAGAAGATATCCTCCTCAAATCAGACAAAGAGACAATGACCAGAAAATCAAGCCTCCTTTCCAAGAAAACTATGTAAATGAAGAGGAAAGAGAGACTGAAGAGCCAGAAGAAAACCATGTGAATTTAATAAGCTCTGATAGTGAAGATGTTGTTTTTCACCCAGAAATTTCTGCTAAGAATAACACTGAAAACACTCCTAAAAAGACAACATAAAATGCCAACATAATGGCTAAGAACCCCGATCAAAGCAAAAACAAAATCAACCAACATGATGGTGACCAAAGTTTCCGTAGTACATCAACTAGTGGCCCTGAAAAAACCACTTTAACTGAAATTCCTAATAAAAATCAGCAAACCAAAGTTGTTGAAAAGACCATGTATGATAAAAATGATGTAAATATACCAAGAACACAAATGCCATTCAATACTGAGGGTGAGATTTCCAAGATCAAAATAGCCATACCTCTTACTGAACTAGTAACTCAAGATGTATATAGGTCTCAAGTTTTGAAGGCTTTGAACATAGGAAATGACACCGACACTCTAAATTTGACTGATGACAAGACAAAATTTCTGTTTGGACCTGAGGTAGAGGGAAAGTTCCAAGAGGGAGATGTGCCTCCATTCTATGTCAGTTTGAACATTCATGAAAAAATCTTACACAATGTTATGCTAGACTCGGTGCTTCACACAACCTCATGCCAAAGGTAGTGATGGAGAGATTAGGCCTCGAAATAACCAAACCATACAAAGACTTATACTCTTTTGATTCAAGTAGAGTTAAATGTATGGGTTTAATCAAAGATCTATGTGTCAATCTGGCACAAATACCAACCAAGAGCCTAGTCATGGACATTGTAGTGGCTTACATTCCCCCGAAATATGGCATGATTTTATCTAGATCATGGGGAGCCAAACTCCAAGGAACTACTCCAAGGAACTCTCCAAATGGACATGTTCTATGCTACCATCTCAGTCTTCAGCCAAACAAAAAATATTTTACAGAGAATCTCACATGAAATACATGGTAAGCAGCCAAGATAAACCAAACAACACCCCTCTCTATTCTATCCATTTAGACCTTGACTCATTTATCTTGTATAATGAAGATGACATTAATGAACAAGTAAATGAAAAAGAGGAAGAGCTAGACCCATCAGAACATTCAAACCAAACATCAAATGAAGAATATAATAGTCAAAACCCTTGCAACCATGAACAACAACATAATGGTGAATTTGAACTTGAAACGCTTTGGAACATGAGCTTTGATGGCTCTTGTGGCAAAGCTGGTTTGGGAGAATGTGTTTGGATACACAACACCAATGAAGGTCACTCCTACAAAATATATTTTCAATGTACAAACAATATTGCAGAATACGAAGCTCTTCTCCTACGTCTACACTTGTTGAAAAAAATAGGAGCTAAGAATATTTCTGTTCAAGGAGATTACGAGCTAATCATTAGGTAAATCAAAGGAGAATATTCAGCCAAAAATCCTAGGCTAAGAGAATATAGGAATGCTTCCTTAGAACTCCTAAATACATTTGATAAATATGAACTTACCTCCATCCCAAGAGCTCAAAACAGCCTTGCCAATGAACTAGCCTTTGTTACCAACACTTGCCAATTACCTCATGCCAATGAACAATACACGAAAAAAGTAAAAAGTAGACCTACAATACCTGATAACATAGATTACTGGTAAGTGTTTGAAGGGGACAAACTTATTGAAGACTTCCTAGAATCCAAGAATGAAATTTAAATACCAAAACTAAGCTTAGATCATGAAGAAGATTTCTCTAATGAAGAACAAACACACAAAACAGAGCCATTTTCTCCTACTGATATAAATCTGCTAGAACACCTTCATGAGGCAGAATTTTGTAGGGATTCAGTTCAAAAAGACCTTGAGGTATTGCAATGCAAAGATAATCTATTTCCAAAAGGTCTTGTCCCCTTAGAAGAGTTGTTTGATTTCAGTGATGTTGCTAGGAAACCAAAAATGGAATCCACCAAAACTGATGTAGAAGAATGCAACATAGGCAGTGTAGAAGAACCCAAAATAATAAATCTGTCCAAAACTCTACTACCTCACATAAAATAGAAATACATTGAGCTACTCAAATAATTTAAAGATGTGTTTGCATGGGGATATGAGGACTTGAAGTCCTATGATGCAAACATCGTTCAGCATAAGATCCCTCTCAAGGAAAACCAGAAACCTTTCAAGCAGAAATTGAGAAGGATAAACCCTGTCCTAATGCCTCTGGTTGAGAAGGAAATAAAGAAGATGTATGATGCTAGAATCATTTCCCACTCAGGTACTCAGAATGGGTTTCAAATCTTGTGTCAGTAAGAAAGAAACAAGGGGAGATTAGGCTATGCATAGACTTTAGAAATTTAAACAAATCCTCTCTGAAAGACAACTACCATTTACCTAAGATGGATCATATACTGCAAAGGGTGGTAGGCTCTAAAATAATATCATTTCTTGATGGATTTTTAGGATATAATTAGGTGCTAGTACACCCATATGATCAACAAAAAACTGCTTTCACTACACCTTGGGGCACCTTCATGTATGTGAAAATTCCTTTTGGTTTAATGAATGCAGGGGCTACTTTTAAAAGAGCCATGGAAATTGATTTTTTTGAAGACATAAGTTACTTCATTGTGATATACCTGGATGACATCACTTTTTATTCTAAAATTGATGAAGAACACCTAGTTCACTTAAGAAAGGTCTTTGAAAAGTGTAGAAATTATGGTCTATCTTTAAATCCTAAGAAAACTCTGTTTGGTCTTCAAGAAGGAAAACTCTTAGGCCACATCATATCTAAAGAAGGGATTAAGATAGACCCCAAAAGGATTGAGGGTATACTGCAGATCAGCCACCCTAGGAACATTAAAGAGTTGCAATCTTTCATTGGAAATATCAACTTCCTAAGAAGGTTCATACCAAACCTTGCAGAACTCCTAAGAAACATTACAAACATGCTGAAAAGAGAAATAGGAGTCAAGTGGACCACAGAAGCCAAAAAATCATTTGAACTGGTAAAACAAACACTTACCCAAACACCAGTTCTAATCAGCCCTGACTTTACCAAGGATTTCTTCATATTCTCATTTGCATCGGAACACACAATTTCTACAAAATAACATAATGGGACAAGAACAACCCATAGCTTTCTTCAGTAAGGCACTTAGAGATGCCCCTCTGAAATATAACATTATGGAGAAACAATCCTTTGCCTCAATCAAAGCATTAAAAGATTTGAGAGTTTACATCTTACATTCACATGTCATTGCTTTTGTTCCACATACAGTTTTCAAGGACATACTGAATCAAGATCATAATGGTAAAAGGGGTAAGTGGATTGCTATCATCTTAGAATATGATCTAGAAATCAGACCCACTAAACTGATCAAAGTACAAGTACTTGCCAAACTCAGGGCTGAAGAAAACTTTCAAGCACTAGACCTAAACATGGTACGTTCCTTGGATGAACAAGAGGAACTGGTGACTCCACCCATTGAAGAAGAATTTCTGAACTCAATATGGTATGTTGATATATTACATGTGCTTTTTAATCTAAATAATCCTCCTGGTTTTTCCAAAACAAAGGCTAGATTCTTGAAACTAAAGGCTGTAAATTTTTGCATTCTAGATAAAGTTTTGTATTGGAAAAATTCTGTTGGTATCTTGCTCAAATGTTTTCTTGAAGATGATGTATATAGAATCATGCATGAGTTTCATGAAGGAGAATGTGGAGGTCATATATATTGGAAAACCACTACCATAAAATTCCTTAGATCTGGTTTTTATTGGCCTACTCTTTTCCCTAATATCCACAAGCTAGTAATGACTTCCCATAAATGCTAAATCTTTGATGGAAACAAAAAACTACTGCCTTTGCCTTTGCACCCTATCAGTGTTTAAACTCCATTTGAACAATTGGGTTTAGATTTCATTGGAGAAATAAACCCTGCCTCCTCTGCCCAACACAAATGGATCCTCACTACAATTGACTATTTCACCAAATGGATAGAAGCCATCCCTTCAAGGAATGCCACTGACACAGTAATCATCAAATTCCTTGAAACCAATATCATGTCTAGATTTGGCTGTCCAAGAAAAATCATCACCGATAATGCTGTTGCATTTAAGTCCAATAAAATGGTGGACTTTTTCTAGAAATATCACATTACAATAGGGAATTCTACAGCTTATTACCCTCAAGGTAATGGGATGGTTGAGTCCTCTAACAAAATTTTGGTAAACATCATCAAGAAGCTATTGGAAGAGAACAAAAATTCATGGCATAGAAAATTGGTGCATGCACTGTGGGCTGACAGATTAACAAGAAAAAAATCAATTAACATGTCTCCCTATCAACTAGTGTATGGCATGGATGCAGTTTTCCCAACATCCTTGGGAGTCCCAGTGATGAAGCTTATCCAAGAGGTACAATCAAATGAGAATGATATACAAAGGAGGTTGAACCAAACCATTCAATTGCAGCAATCAAGGGAAGAAGTATACAATAGAATACAAGTAGTGCAAGACATCATCAAGAAGATTTTTTATAAGAGGACCAAGGCAAATGATTTCCATATCGGAGACAAGGTGCTGAAGTGGGATTCAAGAAGAGAGGACAAAGGCAAGCATGGAAAATTTGAAAATCTATGGAAGGGTCCATACATCATTCATTCAGTTAGAGGTAACAATGCATTCTTCCTACAAGAATTGGATCGAACAGAGCTATTTGGAGGTCTTGTCAATGGAAGGATGCTCAAGAACTATTTTTGTTAAAAGTTCCTAGTTTGAAGTTTTATTAATTGTACATAACATTGCTTGATGAAAGATGAGAAAAATGAAACACAGAAATAAATAAAAGAAGAAAAAGAGGGAAGGTTTAAAGAAAAGGTACAACCCCATACCAAAAAAGAATATGTCTGAAAGTGTGTCAATTCAAATGCCACTACTTTTGAAGAAAATAAAACCTTGTTCAATCATACAGCCTAATCATGATTGATTTTAAATTTCTGTTGATAGGTTAATGAAAGAAGATTTTCCAAGCCATGTAAACTTGGCTTGTCAGTAGATTAGATTAGGAAAATATTTTTGGTTCCCAAATCTCAAATCTGAACCAAAAGAGAAAGAGAGGGATGCATAAAAAATTCCAAATCCTAGCCCTCATTTTTTTCATTTGTACCTTTTTTACAAAATAAATTTGTGTGCAGCTTGTCCAAAATGCCACAGCTCTTGGCCAATCAAATTTCTTAACCTTGATTTGGTCATGTTTTGAATTTCATGTTAGTAGATTAGAGAATGAAGATCTGTCAAATTGCTTAACCTTGATAGATAAGTAGAGTAAATAGAGAATAAAGAGTTCATTAGCCTAATCTGAGCTCTTGGAAGTTATAAGGGTATACATAGATAGTTTTTATGCTTTCAAAAGAAAATGATGTCAAGGGTTTGGCAATCCAAGTGCACCCAGAAGAAGAAAAAATGTTAGGCAAAGTATGATGGGTAGGTAGAAGTGATATTGAAGCAATCATGTTTTTTTTTTAGATTTTGAGATTGCAGCTTCAAAAGAAAATCATCGAGTGAAGAAAGAGGGATCTACCAAGTACAAGTAAGGTATTGATCTTCAAAACTCAGATATATGAACTTTGAGGTTCTGGACACCTCCCAAAAGGAGTTTCCATCCCCAAGTGGAGCCACTATTAGTCATTAGTATTTTTCACTATATTTAGATGAATATAGGATGGTCCTAGATTTCTGAAAACAACATTCCTTGAAAATTGTGATTTTCAGAAATCTCACTGCCTTCATTATCCTTATAGAAACTTTTTCACTATTCGATCAGTTTGTCATTTCATGGTCACCCTGTCACTCCTACAAAATCATTATAGGATTACACCTCTCATTCTCATCCTTCTTGCCTTCATAAAACCTTTTTCCCATGTTCCCCGGGTCCCTCTAGCATTGATGGCCACAAAACTCTCTCTGTAGGCTCTTCAGATAAATCAAGTACATTGGATTTTGGATCTTCAATACAACATTGTTGACCATACTATTTTTTCACTTGAAGGTCTCCAAACAAAATTTCAATCAAGATTAGGTCAAAAGACCCTCCCACTAGATCATTAGGTTTTTTACATGTCTAAGGTCATCCATGGATGTTTCAGGTATTGCTTTTCCTTTGCTAGAAACTGGCTCACAATAATTGAATGTCAAAACATGGTTGTTCAAGAAGAACCTAAAATATTTCCTAAGAATACTATCCCTTCAGTTCAGAGTCTGCACATGAGGAAAATGGACAAACTTTGGCACTTCTGCAGGAGTGTTGAAAGTTCTATCAATAGAAAGTATTGATAAGGTAGGTGGTCTACTCCTGAATGAAAAAAACTTACAAAGGAGAGAAGAAACACTTGGTCTTGTAGGTAACTCGGGTTATGAACTTGATGGTCCATTTGAGTGCATAAAATAGTGATCACTTGTAGAAATGACATAGAGGAAGCACACAAAGCCAAACATGAAGAAATTTTATCAGAGACTATTGATGAGATTTGGAAAAGGTGAGGTGAACTGGACATAAGTGAATGAACTGGACTGTAGAGAACTTAGAGGACAACACTGATGATTTCTATAAAAGAGGTGCATACACCTAGGGTTTTGAAGAAAATGATCAGAGAAGGTGAAAATCATGAGTTGAGCTCCAAGGTAGGAACGAAAGAGGTTTTTGAAGATGTTTCTATATGACCAAATCCTAAAGTTTTCAAAATCAACCTAACATGCCTAAATGAACAAAAGAAAATCCACTTCAATTTTTGCAGTCACCTGCAAAGAGAAAGTGTTAAATGACATCAGTAAGAAGAGGAAAAAGGCTTTTAAACTTTAGAAATTGGGTTTTCAAAATATTAAATTAAAACTTCACTTGGCTATAAAAGCCCATCAAAAACTTCAAGGGAGTCATTTTTCCCTTCAAGAGATCAAGAGCATTCAAGGAGAGGAAAATTTGTGAGTTTTCAAGCCAAACTTGGGCAAATTTTCCTGGAGATGCGCCCTTGGAAAATTCCCCCCACACATTTTACACTAGCACTGCATGCATGGAAGTGAGCATTGCACCCTTGGAAGAGCATTGTCCTCTTTCCCGACAGACTCAGTGAAGTTTTCCATTGGCGCTGCACACTCAAGTCTGGCATTGTGCCCTCAACCTCGGCGCTGCGCCCTCAGCACTGGCGTTGCACACTTGGATAGGAAGGGTTTCGAAACCCTAAAACCACTCAAATCACTCCAAAGGGCTTCCAAACTCTTTCTGAAGGTCCTCCAAACATATTGAGGGGTAAGTACAGGTCATCAACCCATCTCCAAGCATTTTTTTCATCATTTAATTGAAAGAAGTGAAACCCTAAGGCTTAAACTTGAAATCATTGTTTACCATTACTTCATCTGCTTGTAAAGAGAATCAGTGATAGACATAGGAATTACACTGTTTGGAGGTTGGTCATTCATCTAAGCTTGTCCCTACATCCATATCCTTCATAACACTCTGTCCCTTCACTTGCAAAAACTGCCATTCCATTACCCTCTTTTTCATCTCAATTTTCACATCAATCCTAGGGTTGGAAAACAGAGTTTTCAAAATGTCAGAAGAGGGAGACAGTGGAAGTGGTGGAGAGGCCCAAATGTCAAGGAGGCATGAGCACAAAGGAGGAAATATAAATATTTATTAACCCCTCAGCACAAGAGAGCTCATGGCATCCCCCTTTACTATTTCTTGTTTCAAACATGTAGGATGCTATGAATTTTGTGAAAAGGTGCAGTATGTGCAAAACCACCCTAAGCTAACTAGATTATTTATCATTAACTTGCATGAAAAACAATTTAACCTTGCAGGGGTCACCTTTGATTTATCCATAAATTCTATTGCTAAAGTTACTGGGATACCAAGTGTGGGTGAGAAATGGTCGAAGTAGGAAAACCTAGACATGAGCTACTTTGAGCCATATCTAAAACCTAGGTATAAAGACCACCACAATTCCATATTTCCTTTTTCACATCTACTTGATAGATATGCACCCATGATGAGGATCATAATGAAATATTTCACATGTGAGGGAAGATTCTCCCACCTTTAATCATATCACATCAAGCTGGTTATGCATTTACTAGAGTGAGGATGTTGCACATACCCTATTACCTTTACCAAAGCATTGATAAAATGGCATACATAGTGAAAAAGAGAAACTGCCCTCAGCAGATGCAAAGCTTCTATCATCACTCACTGATCAAAATGGTTTTTATGCACCAACTACAGCAGAAAGGCATTCCATGGGAGACCTTCATTGCCAATGAGGTATTTACTGCTCCACAAGCCCATCATCAGAAAATACACCTTAATAATATCAGCCTCCTATTCCTACTTCTCCATCACTTCCTGTTGTTCCTAAATCTCTACTCACTCACATTTATTCACCCCATGATAATCCTCCTTCATCACCTTCCCATAGCCCTTCACCCTCATCTCATGACACCACAACATCAAACAATGATGAGGATAGTGAGACAGATGACATTGAGATGGTTGTCATAGAGCCTTTTCATTTGACCTATCAAAGAGGTCATGGGAATATTTTTTCTCCATAGATTGTGGAAGGGGCCCTGCCTTCATCATCAACAAAATAGCTTGAAAAAGGTAAGGAAAAGGTCATTTTTGAAGAGGAGGAAGATGAGCATGAAACTGAACAAGAGTTTCAACTAATTCACCTTGACAATGATGATGAGAATGAGCAGAGGATCACAAACATGTTTCTCCAGAGCAAGGATGCCCATATTAGAGAGCTACAAGCCAATATTGGTAGGGCCAAAAATGTGATCCACTTCCTTGAGGTAGAAAACAAGCAGTTAGATACAGAGAAGACCATCAATGAGGTCAGAGTTATCAAAGCTCGGAAAGAGGCTGGAAAGGCCAAGGAAAAGCTATATTAAACCTTGGGCACTCTAGATGACATTGAGGATGAGGAATAACAACTTCTTAGGAAGAGGCCAAGGACAATTGGGTTGAAGAAGGCCTTAGCCTGAGAGAGAGAGCAAGAGATAGCATTGGCATAGCAGCTCACTCCAAGTGAGTGGCTTGCCATGGAAATCAACTATGACAGAGAACCTTGGCTAGAGAGAGCCAATGTGCACTTAGAGGATCAACTTGATAAGGAAAAAATAAACATTGACCTTTAGAAGAATATGGCAAGGTATTATGCCTTAAGAAACATGATTGCAAGGGCCAAAATCAAAAGAGCCCTTGCAAAGATTCAAGCCATAAATGAAGCAAAGGAGAAGGATAAACTTGACATCCTTTCTAATGTATCCCTACATGCATCCCAAACATAATCAGCAAGGTAAATTCCAAATTTTGGCACTTGGTGAACAATTTTTATTTTTGATTATTTGGCTAGCAGAAAAAAGGGCCAAACGCGCAGCGCCACTGGTGTTGTGCTCATTTTTGGGGCACTCAATTGAGGAAAAATTTACATTTTCATGATCCTTAGGCCAAGTACATCACCCTCAAAAACTTTCAAGCCATTTGGAGCAGAAATGGTCCCTCAAAAGGGCCAAAAACAAGAAAATAATCACCTTTCTGCCCTCTTTTCAGCAGTGGCGTTGTGCCTAGAGCAGTCTTGGGATAATGAATTTTTGAGTAGGAAAATGGACACCATTCTATAAAAAAAAGGCATATTTGGAAACTAGATAGGACAAGATTTCCAATGAGCTATCATGGAGCTCATTTTGACACAGGGATGGCCTCCAAATATTAGCTTCAAAATAGGTGATGTTTCCATATTTGGCATTGCGCCCTTGCGAGAAATTCAACAAAAGAGACTTGGAGTTATTTTGAAAGTTATTGAGAGGCCTTAAAGGTCAAATGATTCCCAAATTAGCTCAGAGGTTAGCTTAGAAGTTATTTTTTCATTTATTATTTTTGGATATTTGTGCCTTGGGCCTTGCATGGTCTCATACGACAAAATGACTTTATGTATAATAAATGACATTTTGGAACCCTAGCTATGTTTTTGCTCCTCATTTGCAAGTCAAATACTTTATGGAGGCTTCATGTTTATTATTGGTTGTTTATTGAGATGAATACATAGACTTCGAGTTGTGAATAAATTGGCTTTGGAGTTGTGTGATTTTTTTTGGACTAAGCATCAATGGAGAAAGCACCTTCATAGGATTCATGAACCTGGTTAATGGTGATGTTGCTCTAAAATAGTTATTGTTTCCTTATGTTCTCATATTGTTCCATGTTTTCTCTTGCATTAGAATAGAAATTTTAGGCAAAGATATGTTGTTAGAGGTGTTGGGGTTCCCATGTTTTGGCAGATTTGGCAATACCAAAAGATGAGACAACATCAAACCACTTTGGGGCCCTAGGATCTAGCCCTCCTAGACCCGGAGAGGGATCTCTCCAAATAGATCAAAGAATGATGTCTCTTTGAAGCTCAAAATGAGGTGTTAGGCTAGGTATGAAGCACAGAGGGGTTTTAAATGATTTGGTTGAAGGGTTGCTGGGTTGGTCAGGAGATCATAGACTGGGAAAGTAATGAGAGAAAGGAAACAAAACAGCAGGAGGCTTTAGCAAAGAGGATAGGCCAAGACAGTGCCATCCATTGGGCTATGGAGTCATGAAAGGGAATTACTTGCAACAACTAGCCAAGGTTTCCAAATGGCAAGTCATCTACACTAAAGGATCTTTTAGATAGATGATGGGATGGAACATTAAGGAGGAAAGTGAAAGAAGGAAAGCAACCAATTTTCTGTCTATAGATCAGGTCAGAGGTCATTTAACTCCAGACCTGCTTGGACATACTCAAAGGCAGCTCTCAAAGAGACAAAGGGGCTGCTTATAGATCAGACCAGAGGTCATTTAACTCCAGGTCTGCTTTAGAAACTCCAAGGGAAAAACAGAGATAAGATTACAAAGAAACATCTAAGAAGCAAACCCCCAAGTTCATACATCAGCCAGCAGGCAATAACATCCGCCGCACTGGTTAAACCCGTGAACCTACTCTTAGACAGCACATAGGGCGGAAAACATAAAAGTAGGAAGAGCAGATAGCATAGGGCACCTGACAAGGGTGAATCCTATACCATTATTATGATGCCTACCAGAAGAACATGAAACAATATGGAAATGTAAATAACAGAGTTAAGAAAAACATCACCAATAGTAATAGACCAGGATCCTGTGAAATGTGCTTTGATTAATTGATGCAAAACTAGTCATGTACAATATGGCTCAATGGCTAATACAGTCCCAACTTCTCCTCCCAGCCTATTACATACAAACTACTCTGCAACTTCCTCCCAAGGCTGTTCTAACAGTCAAACTGAATCCCTCTAACAGCAGATGCCCAGCAAGGCAACAACAACCTTTACAATGTGTTCTCGGAGATTTTTATAGGAGAAGAGGAAGAGACAGAAGTAGATAAACGAATAAATGAGACTCATTAAGACAGTAAGGCAGAAGTGTCCACGCCCATGCTGCTTAATGGCTTTCTGCAGCGCTGTGTGTACTCTGTAGACTGTTTTGGAGACTCTGTCAGGCCGGAAATCGACCTCGGATGTTACTTTGGGATCCTTCGGCTATCTGGAACTCCGTGCTGCCATTCTGAATAAATGAACTGGATGGAAGTCTGCAAGGCCCTCCATGCTTCTTTAATGTTGCTTGACAGTCTCTTGAGACGTTCTGTCAGTGCAATTTACTTCTTATGGGCTCGACGAAGCATAGAGATTGTTGTAGGAAGGTGTACGTCTGAAGAGAGAGACTCTGCTGTTAGGTAGCGCAGTTATGGCGTTGCTGGTGTGCTCTTAATATTCAAACAGTGCCTTAATTCTTTGATCACGGGATTAGCACTTCAAATATTCAATTACAGGCTCAAATCCCTTCTAATCCGGTCTTTGCTGCTTTGCTGGCCGCTGAATCGGCCTCTCTGTACTGTCAGCACACTGAAATAACTCTGTTTAAAACCCGGGCAGTGGCGGCGGAGAAATTCTGCAGAGGCGGAGGAATGATTAACAATGTAACAAAACCCAAAGGTTATTGCTTGGGTGAATTACACAAGGAAACATGGAAAAACAATGGAGTGAAGCCGTGGATGTGGGACCCAGCGGAGGCGGAGGGAGATTAACCAAAACCATTAGATCTTAACACAATGGACGGACAGGATGAACCTGGGCCAATCGCAATCGGAGGACGGAGCGGGGAGCAATTGCAATGCACAACATGAATGTTCCGATCGCGATTGGGGAGACGCTGCGATTAAACACCAACTGTCGGATCTGGGATTAGATCGACGGTCCACATCTAATCGGAGGGAGATGGAGAGGGGCAACGGAGCAGCGGCCGGAAGGGGAAGCGATTGAGCGTTGGCCGTCGATCTGGCGGGGAGATCAACGGTGGAGAACACAATCGGAAGAGATGCAATCGGAAGAGCGCAAAAATGAGACACTCACAAACTTTCGATTGCGATCGACAGGGGATAGCGATAGCCGTTGGATCATCAGGGTAGATCAACGGTGCGGAACGCACCGCGGGACTTATCGAAATAAAACAATCACATCGGATTTTTAGAGTATTACAAAGGAAATGCACCCGCCGGTTGTTTCGATTATGATTGGCCCCCAAGGCCTAAGCGCTTGGTCTTGGGTGACGGGCATATGTGGGGGGCAAGGAAGGGGCTAGGCTCAGGCTCAAGCTTTTAAGCTTTGTGCCCACTTTAATGTAAATTTGAGGCTGTAGCGTAACGATAGAGGAATAGAAGGGAAAAAAGGGAAAACAAGGGGTAGGGGAGGAATTTAAAGGGGATCTTGGGGGGATTCGAGGGGTAAATGGGGAAATAGAAGGGGAGAAAAAGGGGAAGAAAAAGAGGTTAAATGAGGAAAAATAAAGGGGAAAGGAGGCCTTTGGGCATTTCTTCACATGACAGAGAGGCTTTAAAAGGGGAATCAACAGAAGAACTTGTCAAAGGATAAAAGACACGAAGAGGCTTCAAGGAGACTGTGTTTTCAGAGGAAATGCATTCCTTGAAGACTCAAGAATGATTTAGCCCCCTATTTTCTTGTCAAAAATTTCATAGGGGGGCTAACAGTGGCTCCACATGGGGATGGCTTCTTCTTGAAGGAGCCAAGAAACCAGAAATTGATCTCTTGGTGTAGGCCAGATGCCTGCTGCTTGAACCATCCATTTCTTTCTTTGATCAGCTGCCACAATCTGTGAAGACAACATATCAGTAGAAACAATTCTGCCAAACAACTACCTACCCACACTACAGTCCTAACATTTTTTCTTCTGGGTGCATTTGGACTTGCAGACCCTTTTACATCATTAATTTTTTTTTTTTTTAAACAGGAAAAAATAAACCTATTCTACTTCTACCCTTATTACTCCATGAGACCAGATTAGACTGTTGGTCTCATATGTTTCTCTACCTACACTACTACCTGCTAGGATTAGACTGTCTAGCAGGTTTCTTCTCTACATTCTAAGACAAAAATTTGAACAACTAACTACATGCTCATAGGCTGAGCTTTATTGAGCTTCCTACCTACCCTACCCTAACTAGAAATCTCTGATGCTCTAGGTGATATGATAAAGCCAATACAGCCAGTTAAGTAGTAGTGAAAAAGGATATAAGCACTGGCTGCCTGTCAGAGATAACCACAGGGTGCTCTGCTTGTGGTTCTTCAAAACTGTGGTCACCATCAGTAGTGACCATTCCTGATGAATCTGGCCCTTGCTAAGGATCAACGCTGGAGTATTTGAGCAAATCAGGGCCTCCATGTACTCTGCCACAGGATCAACGAACACTTGATGTATGCTTTCTTCTTTTTGGCCTGCCATGATTGGTAGGTTGTCTCCATCCTGGGAAGCTTCAATTGTTTCTCCTTCTTCCACTGCGTCTTCAAGGTGGCTTTGGGGAGCCGGATCTTCTTCTTCTTGCACTTCGAACAGCAGTGGAATTTCTGTATTTTTAGGGGGTGGGAGACTTTCCAAAAAGGCTCTTGGGTCTCTGAACTCATATGATTTCTCTTGTGAGCTCAAAATTTTGAGCTCAGCTTCATATCTGTCAACCACCAAATCAAGAAACATCTTCTTAAGCGCAGGTAGATGATTGAGTGCTGAGCCAATAGGGACAACCTTTGGAAGGTCCTCCCATTCAATTTCTGCCAGTACACTCGTTACTCCACTCTAAAACTCTGTTATGAGGCTTGGATCTATTTCTGCACATTGTTCAGAGTCCTCTATTAGCGAAGTGACTGGATCCTCGGCATGGATGATGTTGTACTGCGACATGGTCTCCCAGTGGAGTCTTATGTGAAACCACAAATAATCAGTGGCCAGCTGATTACCAGTGGAGTCTTTTTATCATTCAAGAATTGTGGAGTCGCCAGATGGATGATTCACAACTTACTGTCCACCACAGTGGTTTACCAAATCAAAGCTGACTGATCTGAGTCCCCAGTGGAGTCGCCATTATGTTGGGGACGACAATGAGAAATAGAACAACTATCAGCGGTTCTTGACTCTCATATTCTTCCCCAGTGGAGTCGCCATTATGTTTGGGACTGGTCTCCCAGTGGAGTCTGATGTGAAACCGAGATAATCAGCAGGCCTATTGATCACCAGTGGAGTCTTTAACGTTTAGGAACAATGAAGTCGCCAGGTGGAGGGTTTAGGATGATTCTAGGGTACACTGTCCACCACAGTGCTCAGGCACTATCACATTTCATGAATCTCCTCTAAAGCAACAAGCTCCAACCAGAGATTGACTGGGAGGGCATTTACCAGATATGTCACCCCTAAAGAGAGGATGAGATCTGGAGGCTACCTGGCCCTATCCAGGCTCTGTCTAAGAGTATGGTGGATATTCGATAATGGAGGCTGATTCAAGAAAGGTGTGACTTACCGTCAACCTAGCCAGAGTTCTAAGTTTCTGAGGTTTAAAGGGTGTTAAGACGAAATGTACTCAGAATTCCCAGCGGAGTCGCCATTATGTTGGGGTTCCCATGTTTTGGTAGATTTGGAAATACCAAAATATGAGACAACATCAAACCACTTTGGGGCCCTAGGATCTAGCCCTCCTGGACCCGGAGAGGGATCTCTCCAAATAGATCAAAGAATGATGTCTCTTTGAAGCTCAAAATGAGGTGTTAGGCTAGGTATCAAGCACAGAGGGGTTTTAAATAATTTGGTTGAAGGGTTGCTGGGTTGGTGACGAGATCATGGACTGAGAAAACAGTAGGAGGAAAGGAACAAAACAGCAGGAGGTTTCAGCAGAGAGGATAGGCCAAGACCGTGCCATCCATTGGGCTATGGAGTCATGAGAGGGAATTACTTGCATCCACTAGCCAAGGCTTTCAGAGGGCATGTCATCTATACTAAAGGATCTTTTAGATAGATGATGGGATGGAACATTAAGGAGGAAAGTGAAAGAAGGAAAGCAACTGAATTTCTGTCTATAGATCAGGTCAGAGGTCATTTAACTCCAGACCTGCTTGGACGTACTCAAAGGCTGCTCTCAAAGAGACAACGGGGCAGCTTATAGATCAGACCAGAGGTCATTTAACTCCAGGTCTGCTTTAGCAACTCCAAGGGAAAAACATAGATAAGATTATAAAGAAACATCTAAGAAGCAAACCCCCAAGTTCATACATCAGCCAGCAGGCAATAACATCCACCGCACTGGTTAAACCCGTGAACCTACTCTTAGGCAGCACATAGGGCGGAAAACATAAAAGTAGGGAGAGCAGATAGCATAGGGCACCTGACAAGGGTGAATCCTATACCATTATTCTGATGCCTACCAGAAGAACATGAAACAATATGGAAATGTAAATAACATAGTTAAGAAAAACATCACCAATAGTAATAGACCAGGATCCTGTGAAATGTGCTTTGATTAATTGATGCAAAACCAGTCATTTACAATATGGCTCAATGGCTAACACAGTCCCAACTTCTCCTCCCAGCCTATTACATACAAACTACTCTGCAACTTCCTCCCAAGGCTATTCTAACAGTCAAACTGAATCCCTCTAACAGCAGATGCCCAGCAAGGCAACAACAACCTTTACAATGTGTTCTCGGGGATTTTTATAGGAGAAGAGGAAGAGACAGAAGTAGATAAACGAATAAATGAGACTCATTAAGACAGTAAGGTGGAAGTGTCCACGCCCATGCTACTTAATGGCTTTCTGCAGCGCTGTGTGTACTCTGTAGACTGTTTTGGAGACTCTATCAGGCCGGAAATCAACCTCGGATGTTACTTTGGGATCCTTCGGCTATCTGGAACTCCGTGCTGCCATTCTGAATAAATGAACTGGATGGAAGTCCGCAAGGCCCTCCATGCTTCTTTAATGCTGCTTGACAGTCTCTTGAGACGTTCTGTCAGTGCAATTTACTGCTTATGGGCTCGAGGAAGCATAGAGATTGCTGTAGGAAGGTGTACGTCTGAAGAGAGAGATTTTGCTGTTAGGTAGCGCAGTTATGGCGTTGCTGGTGCGCTCTTAATCTTCAAACAGTGCCTTAATTCTTTGATCACGGGATTAGCACTTCAAATATTCAATTACAAGCTCAAATCCCTTCTAATCCAGTCTCTGCTGCTTTGCTGGCCGCTGAATCGGCCTCTCTGTACTATCAGCACACTGAAATAACTCTGTTTAAAACCCGGGCAGTGGCGGCGGAGAAATGCTGCAGAGGCAGAGGAATGATTAACAATGTAACAAAACCCAAAGGTTATTGCTTGGGTGAATTACACAGGGAAACATGGAAAAACAATGGAGTGAAGCCGTGGATGTGGGACCCAGTGGAGGCGAAGGGAGATTAACCAAAACCGTTAGATCTTAACACAATGGACGGACAGGATGAACCTGGGCCAATCACAATCAGAGGACGGAGCGGGGAGAAATTGCAATGCACAATATGAATGTTCCGATCGCGATTGGGGAGACGCTGCGATTAAACACCAACCGTCAGATCTGGGATCAGATCGACGGTCCACGTCTAATCAGAGGGAGATGGCGAGGGGCAGCGGAGCAGCCGGCGGAAGGGGAAGCGATTGAGCACTGGCCATCGATCTGGCGGGGAGATCAATGGTGGAGAACACAATCGGAAGAGATGCAATCAGAAGAGATGCAATCGGAAGAGCGCAAAAATGAGACACTCACAAACTTTCGATTGCGATCGACAGGGGATAGCGATAGCCGTTGGATCATCAGGGTAGATCAACGGTGCGGAACGCACCGCGGGACTTATCGAAATAAAACAATCGCATCGGGTTTTTAGAGTATTACAAAGGAAATGCACCCCAAGTTGTTTCGATTACGATTGGCCCCCAAGGCCTAAGCGCTTGGTCTTGGGTGACGGGCATATGTGGGGAAGTGGTTAGAAGGGGCTAGGCCTTATAATAAGGTTGGAAGTGGGTTTTTAGCCCATTTTAATGTAATTTGAGGGCCGGGGAAAGGTAACGATAGAGGAATAGAAGGGAAAAAAGGGAAAACAAGGGGTAGGGGAGGAATTTAAAGGGGATCTTGGGGGGATTTGAGGGGATTTGAGGGGTAAATGGGGAAATAGAAGGGGAGAAAAAGGGGAAGAAAAAGAGGTTAAATGAGGAAAAATAAAGGGGAAAGGAGGCCTTTGGGCATTTCTTCACATGACAGAGAGGCTTTAAAAGAGGAATCAGCAGAGGGGACTTGTCAAAGGATAAAAGACACGAAGAGGCTTCAAGGAGACTGTGTTTTCAGAGGAAATGCATTCCTTGAAGACTCAAGAATGATTTAGCCCCGTATTTGCTTGTCAAAAATTTCATAGGGGGGCTAACAAGAGGCACCTTAGGTCTATCTACTTCTATTGCTCAAATGTTTTCCTCTGCTAGGTCTAATTGAATAATTCTTCATTGCTATTTAATTCTAGTTAGCTTGTTTGTCTTCAAAATGATTAAATGGAATCAAGCCAAATAATTTTATGGTATGCCTTGTAGAAATTATATAACTTATGTGTTATATGTCCAAGATTCTCCTGATCTCACACTATTTTAGCTTCATGCAAAATACAGAATCTATTCCACCATTGATCATTTGTGGAAATTAAATCAAGATTGCAATACACACATGAAACAATAAAAATTCACACACATTAACATAGTTGTTTAACGGGAAAGCCTGAAGCTGAAAACCCAAACTATATGTATATAATATATGTCATAGAGATCATGTAACAATCCTCATACAAAGATGATCATATCAAGCTCTCAGTACAATACAATCACTAGACACTAATCAGGCCCGATCTTGCAAATCCATGCACCAATCTTTGCCACCTGCTAGCCTGCCTCTATTACGCAATCCCTACTAAATAATGGCTCTGAATGAACTCGAATTTCCCCAGCCTTGCTCACACAATCCTCATTGGCATCTCCACTGAGTGTTGGATGCAATCACTACATCACTATGGTCACAACTGATAGTCACACTTGCTCTTTCACCTACCTCTCCACTATCCCCACTGAAACTGCCATGCACTGTAGTTAACTAATGTATTCTTCAGTTGATTAATGAGTTATTATTTAATGAATTAATTAACTAATTAATTCACACCACTCTCACTAGTGTGTCAATCAATTATACTAGATACAACTAGCTCAACTGAGTCTAACTGAGTTAAACTGAACACAACTCCACCAACTACTTCTACAACTCCACCAAACTCTGTCACATGAGTTCTAACTGAAGTCCTCCATGCATTAGCTCCAGTAAACCCTCAGGAATAGTGTAATTCCTTCTGTCAGTTGCTGTGCCACATCTTTTCACTTAACTGAAGTGCTCCAAGATAATAAGATAATGTTTAGAGTCCAAATATTATTAAGAGCTAATAATATTCGACATATATATTTTTAGACTGGCAATCTAAAAATAGATTCCGCCCAATATGTCTAAAAATAGACTTTGCGCCAAAAATAGCTTGTAGGCCCACTTACTGAAGGCGACTCTTTTCACTAAGCTCATCATCTTGTTGAATCTCAACACTCCCTCTCAACAAGATAGGGATTATCTGCCACCCCGATCCTGTCTCTATGGTATTTGAATTTTCTCTTGGTGAGTGCCTTCGTTAGAATATCTACATCCTAATCCTCTGTAGGAATGTAAGAAAGCAACATGATCTTCCACTACACACAATCTCTGATATGATGGTACCGAATGTCAATATGTTTAGATCTATCATGAAATACTATATTAACCGAGAGTTTAATGCAACTCTGATTATCACAATATATCATAGTGGGATCCAAATGAGAACCAAACAAACCAACCAGGATTTTCCTCATCCATATAGCCTCGCATGCAGCCAAACTTGCTGCCATGTACTCTGGCTCCACTGAATTGAGTGCCATGGATATTTGTTCCCTGCTGTACCAAGAAACTGATGTAGATCTGATACTGAAAATCCCTCCATATGTTCTCTTTCTTTCTATTGGGCTTCCTACCCAATCTGCATCCTTGAAGCCATGCAGCTTCACCTCATCCGACTGTCTGTACCACATTCCATATCCATATGTGCCCCTGAGATACCTCAGGACATGCTTGCCTACCTTCCAAAAGAGCTTGGTAGGCTTAACCATAGCTTGTGAAATCTAGTTCACAGCATAGCATATGTCTGGTCATGTATTGACTAAATACATGAGCAAACCAACCAAATGTCGATAAACAGTGGCATCCACTACCTCTGCCAATGTAGCATCCTCTTTCCTCCAAACACCAGAAGAGGAGTGTCGATAGGCTTGCAGCCTTGCATCTGAAACTTCTCCAATATCTCCCGGGCATACTTGCCTTGAGACACAAATAGTCCACCCTTCCACTGCCAAATTTCAAATCCTAGGAAATAATGAAGGAGGCCCAAGTCCTTCATCTCGAACTCCTTTGCAAGATATGCCTTGCATGAGTGTATCAACAATTCATCACCTGTTAGTATTAAATCATCTAAATAAAGTAAAATGATCAAAAGCTTACCCTCCACCACAATCTGGTATAGGTTAGGATCTGCCTCACTCTTGGCGAAACCAAGTCCAGTGAAATAACTATCTATCCATGTGTACCAAGCACGAGGTGCTTATTTCAGCCCATACAGCGCTCTTTTGAGCCTGCACACATGCAACTCACTGCTGAAGATTTTGAATCCTTCAGGCTACTCAATGTACACCTCCTCCTCAATGAATCCATTGAGGAACGCAATCTTCACATCCATCTCATGAATGTGCCAACCCATCTGCACTGAGAGAGCAAGGATGGTCCATATGGAAGAATACCTTGCGACAGGTGCAGAGGTTACTTCATAGTCGATCCCCTCAATCTGTGAGAAGCCCTGGGAAACAAATCTTGCCTTATACTTCTCAATGTTGCCGTCAGTAGCTTTCTTCACTTTGTAGATCCATCTTGAACCTACCACTGATTTCCCTTCCAGCCTTGGAACAATCTCCCATGCAATGTTTCTGACAATCGAATCATACTCTTCCACCATGGCATCTACCCATGCAGGATCCTCCACAGCTTCGTCAAAAGAGGATGGTTCCGTCACAATACACTTGCTCATCAGAGCCATGTATCCAGTAAATTGGTCAGGTGACTGTCTCTGTCTGCGCTGTGATGTAGGGGCTCCTACATTCTGCATTGCATCAAGATTTAGTCGCTCAGCTCATGTAGTGCGCTTCCGGCCTCTGATGTTTGGCGATGCATGAGTGGTTTCTTGCACTCCATGAACCTCCTCTTGTGGCTGATCCACATCCTAAGGCTCATCTTTAGGAACAAGTAGCTCCTCATCTGCATGCAAGTGTAGCTCCCTCTCAAGCAACAACTTCATGGCTTTCTCCTCATGAAATTTGATATCCCATCGCACAATAGTCATCTGATTGTCTGGAAAATACACACGATAATTGTGGGGTGTTTCTGGGTACCCCACAAATATCCCAACCTCTACGGTCAGCTCCAGCTTCTTCCTGGCATCCTTCGTCACATGAATGTAAACAAGTGAGCCAAAAATCTTCAAATGAGAAATATCAGGCTTCTTACCAAAAAACGCCTCTTCGGGTGTACTCATGCCAAGTACTCTATGAGGACAACGGTTTTGCACATAAACCGTAGTGTTGCATGCCTCAGCCCACAAGTGTATGGGAAGGCCCTGATCATGCAACATTGTCCGTGCAACACCGATGATTTTTCTGTTCTTTCTCTCCGCGACCCCATTTTGCTGTGGGCTATGAGGCGCTATGAGTTCTCTTTGAATTCCTTCTTTTCTTCACAATCCTTTGAATTCGCCAGAGATGTATTCACCACCATTATCGCTCCTTAGAGCTTTCACTTGCTTCCTTGACTCTTTCTCAACCAGCACCTTGAAGTCACAAAACTTTGAGTATGTATCGCTCTTCTTTTGCATGAAGAAGATCCAACACTTACAAGAAAATTCATCAACAAATATCACATAATACCTGTGCTTTGCTGTTGAATAAACCGAGAAAGGTCCACACACGTCTGTGTGAATTCTCTCAAGGATTGTCATGGCACAACTATCCTTCTCATGAAAGGTGGTCTTCACCAATTTTCCCAAAGTACATCCCTTGCACTGATCTGACTGTGCAAGTGTACCTTTGGGAAGCCCAGTATAAATCTACTGCAAAATTTTCAAAGTCCCATGGTGAAGATGGCCTAATCTCTTGTGCCACAATTCACCCTCATCCTGGCTCACCACTCCTTCTGCTTTGCCTGCCATTGCTGCACAGCCATCTACCTGCAATTGATAAAGATTCTTAACTCGAATCCATATCCTCCTGGTTTGACAAGTTGTTTTACTGCGCAGGAAGGCTTTTCCCTCGCTAAAAACAACATCATAACCCTTGTCTTCCAACATTGCCACAGAGATCAGATTCTTCTTCAATCCTGGAACATGCATGACATCCTTCAAGATGAAAGGTTTTCCAGACTCCCTCTCAAAGGAAATGGTCCCGATACCAGTCACATTGTATCTACCATCATCGCCCATCTCGATGTGCACTCCAAGATCCTTTTCATCCAGATCAATAAACAAATCTTTGTCTCTGGTCATATGGAAAGACGCACCACTATCAAGAAACCACACTGATCCCATCACACTTGAAACCAAGCATGTGATCAAAGAAAAATCCAGCTCAAAATATGAGGCTAAGGCCTCTCCAGCTGCAGATCCAACAACATGCTTATTCTTCTTATTTTGTGGACAGTTAGTGGCAAAATTCCCGTGCTGGTGACAGTGAAAACACTTCACCTTGGACAAGTCCTGCTTCTTGCCTTTAGCTTCGGATTTGGAAGATTTCTTCCATTTTCTTTTCTGAGATTTGGCAGCCAAAGCGTAATTTTCTTCATCTTCACTCTTCGATGAAGATCCATCCCTGGTACCCCGCCTTACTTCCTCCTACACAATATTCGACCAAAGTCGCTCCCATCCTCGCAGTTTCTCCCGTCCATTGACAGAGTCTTCATAACTATGCCAACTCTTTGGAAGCTTAAGGAGAGCCAAGCTCACCAAGTCTTCTTCATCAACAGTAACCCCTACACTTTCCAGCTCATCCTTACAGTGGAAAAACTTTGTGAGTTATTTTGGTATATTGTCGCCTTTCTCCCATTTTATTTTCCTGAGTTTGTCTTTATGTGCCAACTTGCTCTGGTCACTTTTGATTTGGAACAAGTCTGTCAAAGCCTTAAAAATTAAGAATGGAGTGGATTTACCATGAATTCTGGACAGAATTTGGTCCTTCACACCTTCCAAAAAAATCCTTCGACACTTCACTACCTTCTTTTTCCATGCGTCAGGCGTGGCAACATCGCTAGATCCCGGCTTAGGAACATCGCGATCAGTGAACTCCTTCAGCCCATTATCCTCCAACACCACCTCCATCCTGTCCTTCCATGCTATGTAATTCGAGCTGCCATCAAGGGCATACTCCAATCGCAATCCGTTGAAATACATTTCAATGAATGCTCAACTTCGACACCAAGAAAACACTGCAGCAAATTTGAATTCCACCAGCACAAAACTCAACCGCTTCAATTTTTGCAATCTCCTCCAATGATCAACTGCTCTAATACCATGTAAAAATTATATAAATTATGTATTATACTTCCAATATTCTCCTGATCTCACACTATTTTAGCTTCATGCAAAATACAGAATCTATTCCACCATTGATCATTTGCGGAAATTAAATCAAGATTGCAATGCATACATGAAACAATAAAAATTCACACACATTAACATAGTTTTTTAACGGGAAAGCGTGAAGCTGAAAACCCCAACTATCTGTATATAATATATGTCATAGAGATCATGTAAAAATCCTCATACAAAGCTAATCATATCAAGCTCTTAGTACAATACAATCGCTACACACTAATCAAGCTGGATCTTGCAAATCCATGCACCGATCTTTGCCACTTTCTAGCCTGCCTCTACTGCGCAATCCCTGCTGAAGAATGGCTTTGAATGAACTCGAATTTCCCCAGCCTTGCTCATGCAATCCTCATTGGCATCTCCACTGAGTGTTGGATGCAATCACTACATCACTATGGTCACAACTAATAGTCACACTTGCTCTTTCACCTACCTCTCCACTGGTCTCCACTGAAACTACCATGCACTGTAGTTAACTGATGTATTCTTCAGTTGATTAATGAGTTATTATTTATTGAATTAATTAACTAATTAATTCACACCACTTTCACTAGTGTATCAATCAGTTAGAATAGATACAACTAGCTCAACTGAGTCTAACTGAGTTAAACTGAACATAACTCCACCAAACTATGTCACATGAGTTCTAATTGAATTCCTCCATGCATTAGTTCCAATAAAACCTCAAGAATAGCGTAATTCCTTCTGTCAGCTGTTGTGCCACATATTTTCACTTAACTAAAGTGCTCCAAGAGAATAAGATAATGTTTAGAGTCCAAATATTATTAAGAGCTAATAATATTCGACATATCTATTTTTAGACTGGCAATCTAAAAATAGATTCCGCCCAATATGTCTAAAAATAGAAGTCCATCTATTTTTCCAACTTGACCAACCATCCACAAATAGCATCCTGCAACTGATAGAATATGATCGGCATGTCTAAAAATAGACTTTGCGCCAAAAATAGCCTGCGAGCCCACTTAGTTAAGGTGACTCTTTTCACTAAGCTCATCATCTTATTGAATCTCAACATGCCCTGTCCTTTGGTGTAGCTTGAATCATTGTTTTCTAGGCTTTTCTCTGAAGTTTTCTTATTAGGGTTTAGGCTAAAGAAGTTTATGGTATGCCCTATCCTTTAGTCTATCTTGAAATGGTTACTTTGAAGGTATTAACAGTGTGATTAAGGAATTTAAGAGTTCCCTACTCTTTAATCATTATTTATGTGCTATCTTGAATTTTTTATTTCTCTGAAGGTAGATAGCTAGAGAATTTAGGAGTTTCCTGCTCTCTAGGGTTTGCTGGATAGTTGTTTTAGAGTTTACTTGATAGAGATAGGTCAAAGAAATTTATGGTGCACCCTCTCCTTTGATTCTTTGTTGATGCATAGTACTCTTATAGACTCTTATTGTTATATTTTATGTTAAAGGATTCTTAAATTCCCTTTAAACCTACTACATTCACAACTTAATGTTCATTTCACACTCACTAAACCTATTTAGATCCATTTGGCTTTGTTAACTTGTTGTATGAAACACCCTTGACCTATTGTTGTACTTTTAAGGACCTTTTTGCAGATTCCATATCCCAATGTTTTAATTTTATCTTACTCTATCTGTTCTTCTTAACAACCAACCCAACCAAAAAAAAAAAAAACCCTATCAATTTAACTAGCCTAAAATCAACATCCTAAAACAAACAAGTTACGCCTTTTACACAAATATAGAGAGAGCCCTCTCTGAGTCCAGGAAGGCTAGGTCCTAGGACTCCAAATTTGGTTTGATGTTACCCTTGTACATTTGGTCTTTCCAATATGACAAATTACAGGGGCCTAACAGATCCATCGCCCAACGTGTTGAAAATTAACATTGCGACATCGAGGCTATTTTGCAGAATGCGGGGTGGATATTTGGTCAGTCCTTGCAGTATTATCAACCAGAAAGGCTTTAACCTTTGTTTCTTTAGCATAGTCTATTAACTCCAACTCTCAATTCAAGGTGGGGTGTCGGTTGATCTAGAAAACAGGTGAGTACACAAATTACACCATTTATAATCTATTTGGAAAGATAATTAGGACCAGTATTTAGTTTTCCTTCAATGTCGGACTCACTAGTGTGTTGCCTTGTCTGGAAATTGTAGCTATCTGTTCCACTCTTCCTTCACTAGGATTTGGCAGTGATTGAGTGTCTCTACTTTTTTTTCCTTAGGAATATTAAGTGTAATTTTTTTTTTGAGCAAAAATTTAGTTATCTGTCTACTTTTTGTTCCATTTGTTTGTCTACTTTTTGTTCCATGTGGTGTAATGAGGTACATGACTAGCTATTAACTATGCTCAATATTTATATTCGGTAACCTATATAAACTTTATTTATGATAAAATCTTCAAACTTGTAATGTGTGGGATTTTTAATGTTGCAAAACATAATCGACTGAAAAAAGCTCTTGGGGCCAAGATGATTCAGAGGCTGGTAACTAGTAAATTTTCCCTTTGGAAATTATCATCCTAGAAAATTATTGCCTAAGGAAATGGCCTAAAAGCATCATGTTATCTTCAGTGAATCACACCCCTCGGTCTAATTTCTATAAAAAAATTAAATATATTCACCCACTAATAAAAGATCATACTTCATGCTTCATATGGATGGAAATAAAGCAATATTATGGTTCCATTACATCATAGGTCACCCCCTCTCTGGCCCAATTCAAAATTTTAAATAAGACAAAATATTGGTTTAGTTGTATGAACTTCACAAACATCAACCTTTAGAAATTTGACACAACTAAAAATGGTTAACACTCCTACATAGCCCAATTGGTTTTTGCTAATTTTTGGAGCATTTGGTTAGGCCTCTGCCAGATTGGTTGAGTTGTAGGAACTTCAAAAACGTTAGACTTTAGAAAATTCAACATACCATTGTTAATTGTAGAGTCCAACATCTCCCCAGACTAAAGCCTTAAGCCATAATTTTCAACGAGTTTGGATGGATCTGATCAATCGGTCATTTCCCTTTGTAATATGTCTACAACTTCTAGATTTCCATCTGTTGATATGTTGCTTGTAAGCCCAGGTGAACCAGAGTCATTCACCACGTGAAAACCTGGACCATATGAAGAGCTCACTCCTGATTGTTTTTTTGGTTTATATTTGGGAGACTATTCAGTGTCAATAGGTTTTCGAAACAAAAGAAAGGGTGCACTCTTTGTGGTTGAGCTAGTAGACCTCCCCTTGTCAGCCAACTCTCATAGAGATTTTAGGAAGGGAAAATAACACATTTCAAGGTTCATGGTCTACATGTGTGAATAGTAAAATAATTTGTTGCATTTTTCCATGAATGAAATGTATGGGTAATCTGGGCTAGAAAATGTATTTCCTAAGCACTTGACATCATCGACAAGATTTTGTGCAAAAAAGGTTAGGTTAAAAAAAAATTCATCTTTTTCAGAGAATAAATGCTCAATTTCTAAATGCAAAAGTGCGGAATCCATATTTATAATAAACCCCCTATTTTAGGAGTTGGGGCATAAAACCATAGATTCATAATTACTAGAGAAATTTTTTAAATAGGGATAAGCAGAACATATATCATAAATGTAGGCAATGGTATAAATATTTCAGGTAAATTCATACAGACTACAATTTCTATATAGGGAAACCCTTTCTATGGTTGGTTGAACCTTCAAGATGAAATTGACTCTAAATGTGACAAGAATAAGAAACCATAGCAACCCATCCATGAATAAATCATTTCATTGGAAACACTGCCGAAGATAAACTCTGCTTTACATATGTTTCTCATACTCTAAATTAGGTAAGCAAGCTCTTAATGGCTTATTCTTAGCATAAAAATATATACATTTATGATGCAGAAAAATCATTTATACTCTGATCGCATACATAAAACAAAGTGAAAATAAAATAAATTTTCCCTTTAGATTAATCCTATGTGATCAGTCAATCAAAAAATATGGTTGTTTTTTGTTTGCATATGATACTCAAATCCTAGAAGACCTAATCATCCTCACACACTCAAATGTAATTGGGCCTTGAGAATATATATTGCGAGTGTTGGAACAACATTCTGCAAGAGTTGGCGATGCCCCTAGTTAGCCGAAGAAAATACACCAAGGTAAGGGTAGAGAGTCTAGTGCTTGCTTGCATCGTCATCTATAGGGAAAGGATGCCCTAATTTTGGCCACTAAGCACCATCGTCCCACATGAGCATTTGAGTCTTGGGATTCTTGGTAGTTCAGCTAACAGTACTGAGTATCAGCTAGGTCAGGTAGCCCCAACTGATACCGCATGCACTGCACTTAAGCCTAACCCCCTCTGAATCGGGTCTTTGCGGCACTTGGGTTTTCTTTTCCATGGGCTGATAAATGGATTTGAAAGCTCCCTAAAAAGTCAGCTTCTATGTTTCAAGATGAAGAGTGATCAAGGCGGCTTATTGGATGCCTACCCCCTTGATCCTAACTTAGATTATAAATTCTTTTGTGGCCCCTGTGGGGAGAATTTAGTGAGTTTTGTTAAGTTAGTTTTAGGTGTCTTTGCTTTGCTTAGTGTGTGGATGTGTGTGATAAAAATGTGAACAGGCACATAGTTTTAACGTGTGGATATGCGATGATCCTTTTCAAAATCCCTTATTTAAACTACGTTCTATTGTTCCTTGCTCAAAAGAAAAACATGCGCAGATATGGACTGCTTTCAAATTTTCCTATTTAATCTATGGGATCAACTATAGGGATATGGTGATTTTTGAATAGAGAGTTTTCATATGCTTTCATAGGATAACCAGAGGGTGCAAAGGCAGTAGAGATTACTTTCTCTTCTATCGACAATTCAATCCTGGTCCCGAAATCCTAGTGCAAAAATTGAACTAAACTAATGAATTTTACACTAGACAAGGAACTAGCTAAGCATGCATGGACTTGGGCCACTTACTTTGTCTAATTATCTAGGTGTTTTGGTACCTAAATTTTCAAAAAATAAATTTCTTTCGGAATTCAAGTTAATTTTCCCCCCTACTTAAACAATGTGTGAACTTTGCAAAAATCAACTTGAAATAAAACTAACACCAAGCCTATGAAAATTAGCTAAGAGTGAGCTTTAGCAAGCTGTGGGGTGCCTCAACCATTGCTGGTAGATTTATTATGAGCTTCCATGCACTTTTACAAGCAAGAAAAGATGGAAATATTGGAGAAATTTCTCATTCTTTTTTTTGTGCGCAATAGGCTAAAACAGGCACGTTGTTTGCGCGCAGGTTAGCTCTGAACGTGCGCCTTGGGCACGCCTCTCTATGGGAAATGCACGTAAATTCCCATAATGTAATTTTTTGGAGCTCTTCTACTTCATTTGGTCACTGGGGATGAATCATACAATGAAGGAGAGGAAGGGGGCAATTCCATCCCAACTCCACAACACAGACAGAGGTCTCTACAAAAAAGCACAACCATATAAACTTGGAAATAAAAGTTAGTGGAGTCGCCAATCCTGTGTTAGTGTGTTTGGTGCACGTATGTAAGAAATCACACCAACTTAAGGGGTGTGTTTTTCCCTCTTAATTTATTGGTCACAAACAGAAAATACATGGAGTCAAGCAAGTTGGTGGAACATGCTAGAATATAATGTAATATTCCAAAATTTGCATACTCATCTCCTAGGTGACATTGGCAAAATTTAATATTCCAAAATTTGCATGCAACAAATTGGAATATTAAATTTTGCCAATGTCACCTAGGAGATGAGTAAATGGGTAAGGAGGCCCATAAATTTCATAAATAAGGATAAAATCCCTCATAGTGTGAAAGGGGATCATAATGCCAGCTGGATTTTACACTCTCATGTGTGAACAGGGACATTTTGCATGTGGACAAAGTCAAGTTTGACCAAGTCAACAACATAAATGTAGGAGGAGTGGATAAAAAAATAAAATAGCTCAATGTGAATGAGGTTTAGCCTAGATAGCTATATGTGAGCTAGATTGAAGACCCTTAGGTGTGAAAAGGGCTGAAGCAAGTTGAAGAGGTCAACCTTGACCAAATCAAACAGTGCAGTTTAGAGGAGTGGTTCTAATGAAGGAACAATGCAGTTTTGGAGGGAGATTGTTTGTGTAATGGTGGGAACCCTATTGAGTGGGACCCAAGGTGAGAAGGCCTAGTTATTTTATAAGGAAGAGGATGGCATCCATTTGGGGTTAGCTTATGAATTGTATTTTGATGTTTGCTTAGACTTTCCTCTCTTTAGCTATTTAGCTAAGATTGCCAGTGTTGTCTAGCACTAAGGTATTCCTATTCAGGAATTCCTTCTCTTCCATTCCAGTAGATCTTGGGAGAGACCTGATCTATCATTCCACATATCCGACATTGGTTCCAAGCTTCAGTCTTCAGTTTCAGCAAAGTTTTTGCAGGAGGTTGTGTTGAGTTGCAGGCTGTGCAATGGAGGGTTGAGAAACTCACTTTCCGAGTTGGTTTTGCATAGGAGGGAGGTTTCCTTCTACTAGAGGATCATTTTGGAGGGTTATTGTGCTGATATCAAATATTTTGTAGTATTCCAACACATTTTCACCACCTACAGCGTTATTCCATTCAGGAATTGCGTTATTTTTGGAGGGCAGTTTCAGCAGTGTCTTTTGTGGCTCTTTCGGGGATTTTTCCTGTCATTGGAGGGTTGATTCTTCCATGGGGGAATACCTTTGATCATATATGCATCAGATATATATTCTTACAGCCTTATATACTCCTGTGCTTTAGTTTTCAGTGATTATTCAGTCATATTGCTGAATATCACCATTTGTATTCAGGGTGTATTACTAGAAACCCTTCTTGGGTTCTCTAGTTTTTGTATAAAGGAGACTAGATCTCATGTTCCTGATCATATTGTTTAATATAATATCAGATCTATTTGTCTCTTCCATTTATGTGTATAGACCCTCATTATACTGCGTAGTCACTTTTATGTAGAAATTCCTGTGTTGTAGTGTTTTGGTTTTAGTTTTTTTTAGCAATCCTGAGTGTGGGAGATCTATTTAACCCACCTAGTTTGATTTATTTCAGCTATATTCTTGGATTTAGGTTGTATATTATCTGATATAAAGGATCCTAGGGTTTATTTCATTATTTATATCATACATTTCTAAAAATGTGTTTTTTATGCATGCATGGTTGAGCAGTCCCTATTTGGGGATATTACAGTGGTATCAAAGCAAGATCTTTGGCTCAGCCTGTGGACTTCAAGCCAAAATGATATAATAAGAAGAGAAGATCAGAATAATGAATAAAATGAGCTTGGTCTCATCATTTTTCAGATCCATGAAGGGCCTCTCCAAGGAGGTTAAACAAGAAGAAGAGAAAATGAGCAATGAAAATTCTAGAGAGTTTCAAGAGGAGGAAGAGCCATGCACTTCCTACGATCATAAGAGGAGACCAGTGTTGCAGAAAGCTCCAAAGCATTGGCACATATCCTTTCCTTTTGAGGAGGAGGACAAATTGCATGAATATGGAGGACACTTGGATCACAAGATTCTAAGTGAATACCTTGTTCAGTACAATCTCAACCTAGAGCCTTCAAGGAGACTCTAGCTTTCCCTCAGTTCATTCATTTGGAGTAAATAAGACCTTGTGGCTAAGGAAGGATCAAGGGAAATAGGTTTCTATTGTCTACTTTTGATGGGTCATCTACAGCAAGGGCTTGGGAAAGGAAACTAGATGCATCCTTCCTACTACTTCCTGTGGTAGAAAGGGAGGCTGTAGAGATTGTAGCGCTGCACCTAGAGGGTGAAGCAAATATTTGGTGGTTCAGCCATTTGAGCCATGCAAGAGTGATCAATTTTGCTGATTTTACTCAAATATTGACTGGGAAATTTGGTGAACAAAAATCAGATGAGGAGAAGCCCTCACCACCATTAGAGAAGACTTGTACCAGCGCTGTCATAACCATAAGGGAGCAGCCCTCAACATCTTCAGTTGGAGGAGCCAACACATGGGAGGAAGAAGCCCTTACAGCCATACAATATGCTTCCAAATTTCACCAAGTTATGCCTTAATTTTCATCTCCTATTGTTTTAGCAAATCATATGGATGATTCTATACCATTGCATACTTCTCATTTGGAACAACATAATTGCACTACCATGTGCAACCCTGATTTGATCAAGGGAGGGATGAAACATCATCCTAATGGGCCACTATTGGGCTGCACACCACATGTGAGGTTGGGTTGTGAATTATTGGAGGATGGGATGAACTTTGTCCCAAAAAATTCTATGCAAAACGATATGTTCATCCTTGAGTTGGGACATGAGACAGCCAAAACACCATGGAGGAGATTTACAGCGCCAACATAGATGGATTCTCACTGCCATAGACTATTTCACTAAGTGGATAGAAGCCATACCTTGTAGATAGGCCAATGATTCAGTTATTATAAAATTCATGGAGACTAACGTTCTCTCCAGATTTAGCTGTCCTACCAAGATCATCACTGATAATGCAGCAGCATTTGGATCAAAGAAGATGGTTGAGTTCTGTCATAGATATCAGATAACATTGGGGCATTCCATGGCCTATTACCCTCAGGGTAATGGACTTGCCGAATCTTCAAACAAAAGCTTAGTAAATATAATCAAGAAATTGTTGGAGGATAACAAAAAGTCTTGGCACACAAAGCTGGTTCATGCACTTTGGGTTGATCGATTAACTTTGAAGAAATCTATTGGCATGTCACCTTTTCAGCTTGTGTATGGTACTGATGCAATTTTTCCAAATAGCCTTGTTTTACCAGTAATGAAGTTGATTCAAGAATTACGAACTGAAGATAATGACATGATCGGAAGAATAAATTAGACCATTCACCTTCAACAAAACAGAGAGGAAGTTTATAACAAAGCATTGCAGAAACATGACAGCATTAAAAAGCTTTTTGATAGAAGAACAAAGGCCAGCAATTTCAAGATTTGGGAAAAAGTTTTAAAATGGGATTCAATGAGGGAAGACAAGGGCAAGCATGGAAAATTTGATAACTTGTGGCTTGGCCCTTACTCTATTCATTCAACCGCTGGTAACAATGCATTTTTCTTGCAAGAGTTTAATGGAGCATAATTGTTTGGAGGTCCTGTCAATGGCAGGATGCTTAAACATTACTTCTCTTGATCCTTAACATGTTTTGAAGCCTTTTTTTATCTTTTTTTCATTATGAATATCTCATCCACCATTGCATTCAAAGTTAGAAGAATAAAAAATACAAAAACAATGAAAGAAAGAAAAGAGGGTAGATTGTCAAAACAAGAAAGGTTTAAGCCCCATACCAAAAAAGAGAAACAAATCTGAAAGTGTGCAAGCTTAAATGCCACTCCTGAAAAACACACTTCTAGTTAGTCAAATAGCTTAATCTTGACTAATTAGTTTTAAATTTTCTGCTGATAGGATAGTTAATTCGATTCGCCAAACTGTTTAATCTTGGCTTATCAGTAGATAGTTTAGTATAGAAATCAGAGGTTCAAACAAACTCAAAATCTGAACCTAATTTCCAAGCAAGAATTGACTCAAGTCTGTTTTATTTTCTGAGTCAAAAAAGATGTAAATCTGGTTCTAAAAAGCTCAAAATCTGAACCAGATGACAAAGGAGAAACGACTCAAATAAAGTCAAAACAGAGCTGTAAAAAGATGAAGAAAGTACTTTGAATTTTTAGATCTTAAGCCTTCATCATTTTGTTTTAATTTTCTGCAAATAATAATCTATGTGCAGCTTGTTTTTATGCCATAGATCAGCATCAAGTTAGACTGTTCAATCCTAAGTTGTATGCTTTTTAATTTCTGCTTTAGAAATTAGAGAATAAAAATCTGTTGGACAGTTTAATCCCAACAGATAGTAGTTTAGGTAGAGAATTTTATGGACTCAACTGTTTAATCTGAGTCCGTGGAGAAATAAGGAGTAGAAATAGATTAAATTTCCCGTTTTCAAAAGAATAAAATGTTGTAAAGAGTTTGTCAATCCAAATGCACTCTAATGAAGAAAAACTGTTAGATCTGTAGGATTGGGTAAGTAGAAAGCTTGTAGATGAAAGTCCATTGTTATTATAGCTGCTAATATGTTTTCAGAGCAATATTATCCTAGCAAAGGAAGAGTAGCCCAATGGATCAAGCACAGGTCAGCCTCCCAGAGGAAGCAAGTCTGAAGTTCTTAATGCCTTCAAGAAGGCACCATCCCCAAGTGGAGCCACTGTTAGCCACCTATAATATTTGTTATAGTAAAAGGTGGCTAAGACTTTTTGAGCCTCCAAGGAACAAATTTTATTACTAAAAATTGTTGGCTCTTGAAGACTCCTTGAAGGCCTCATGCCTCTGTCCAATATCTTCATTTACTATTTCCATTTTTACTCAAAAAAATCTGTTGATTCCAAGTGAAAGACTGTTGAAAGACCTTCATTTTCCCCCTTCTCAAAACCTTCATTTTCTCCCCTTTTTCTCCATAAAAAATCCCTTGTTTTCATGATTTCCCTTCTTCCATTCACGAAAATCACTCTTACAAGGTTAAAAAATCATTTTTTAACTATTTCCGAACCCATCAAATTCCATTGAAAATTTTGAAAAAATTCATAAAAAACAAAGTTTTATTACTATAGACCTAAGCCCCTTGGGCTAAGTCCTAACCACTTCCCCCCACATGCCCATACGTAAAAACCAAGCGCCAAACCCATATAGCGCTAAATTGCATCAGAAACTTTCAATGGTGCACAAGTCTTATGTTCCTTTTAAAACCCCAATGCGATCAACTCTTTTATATAAACCCTCCCAATCGCATCGCAAAAACTCAGCGCACCAGTTTGTTTTGACGTCTTTTGAAATTTCCATCGCGATTATGCCCTATCCCCCGATAGCATCATTTTTTTATATATTTCCTATGGGCCCACCTTCGACGCTTAAAACCTTCTATTTTTCTTCCCCGATCACCTTTTTCTTTTGTAAAGTTGAAAAACCCATTTATCCAAACTTTTGTTATAAAAGCCAAAGTCACGTGTTTTAATATGAAAATGGGTAGATTAAAAAGACCCGATCGCGCAATCGCAATCGAAGAATTAACAATGGGTTGATCGGAGAGACCCGCATCCAAAGTTCTGATGCGATTGGGTCTTATGTATTATAAATCCGTCCCATCACTGTTTCATGTGACTTTCCCCAGGACCCAGTGTTAAAGACCCCAAGCGCTAAATTGCATCGTAAGATTTCAAATGGGTAGATTGAAAAAACCAGGCCCACAACTCCGATTGCGATTGGCTTTTGATTTATTAAGCCCCGGGCCCTTTGTGTTTCATATATCCAAAGGCCCCATGGGCGGGCTCCTATCCTTTATGTATATTTTATTTTCACCCCGGTCCATTAAACCTTTGTATTAAAAACTTTGGGTTTTCGTGTATTATAAGGGTTTCTGCCTTTCATTCTAAAAAGAAATCCCTGCCGTTGATCTTGTGCTTAGATCAATGGCCATCGCTCTGTTTCATCTGCGATTTCAATCGCATCGCAATGTTTAAATCACACGCCTTTTGTTTGTCCCTCCGATCGGTCAGTTCCCCGATTCATTCTTTACCGTTGATCTCGTCCTTTGATCAACGACCATCGCCTAATCGCTTCTACCCTCCCGATCGCGCAATCGCATCACAACTTTCACATCGCATCCACATTTTGTTCCGCCGATTGGCTTCTCCCCCGATTTGTCCTCCACCATCGATCTAATATGTAGATCAGCAGCCTCCGCTTCATCGCATCGCATGTTTTGATCGGCCCATATGCTTGCCACCCCCGATTGCGATCTGCCGATTGAATCCGGACCGTCCACGTGTCTGGATCGGATGGCCCAAAATCACTCTGCTTTATTTTTCTCCCTCTCTTCTTTTTGCCTATTCCGAGCAGATCTCCACCGTTGGATGCTTTCATCCAATGGCCACGCTTCTCCCCAATGCCTTAAAGCAGTTTAACCTAAAAAGCACAGGATTTCATAATGTTTTATTATTTTGCAGGTTCCGAAGGTTTTTTCCCCATATTACAGAGGAAAAGAAAGCCAAATATATCGATCCTTCGGCCTTTGATTATCAAAGGGAAATAGATTAAAAGGGCTCCATTTTACATGTTATCAATGCTCCATGGGCATTGATGCCTATAAAGGCCCCGCACGGCCCTGCACATCGACAAGACACTGTGTTTAAAACACATTTAAAAAGAGTATCAGTTTTCTGAAGACAGAGCGCGGCAGAATGAAGATTGAAGACAGATTTGGGGATTATGGCTAAGATTGAATATCAAAAGCCTAATCCCCCAAATTAAAACAGAATTAGAAGAAAATAATAAGTGTCTGAACAGACAGAAAGGACCTCTACTGCTGTATTTGAGGAAAATTGATTCCTCAGCTACCATAGGTCCACTTGTTGCCTCAAACCTTTAAAAACAGAGGCCGAAGTTATTGATTAAAGAAATATCTGCCTCCAGCACTGCCAAGAAGTTAATTCTACCAAAGGAGTTTAATGGAAAATATCTGCAGAGTTACGCCGAACAAAACACAGAGCCTCAAAGTCAAATAAAGCTCCCACCGAGCTTTGATATTTATTGTAAAACAATTAATACAGTAGTCCACCTGTAAACTTCTCCATCGAGCCCCTCAAAAGGCCGAAAAGTCTTGAATCTATATTTATTGTCTTATGAGATCTTTTATCAGTCTCACCTCCTCATTCTTCTATAAATACCTCTGTAGAAGATGAAAAAATTTTGGTTGCAGAACTTTGAAATACATTTGAGCTTAAATTTCTGTTGAAAATGCAGCAAGATGATGGATCTTAGTGAAATGAAGTCGCCTTCACTAAGTGGGCCCGCAGGCGAATTCTGGCGCAAAGTCTATTTTTAGACATATGGAGCATGGTCCGTTGAGAAGGTGAATTTATTCTTCGAGGCTGGTCAGAAGAATAAAAATAGATGGACCTCTATTTTTGGACCTATAGGTCGAAGTCTATTTTTAGACTGCCTATCCTAAAAATAGGGAAGTCAAATATTATTTACCCTTAATAATATTTGGACTCTAAACTTCAGTTTACTCTCTTGGAGCACTTCAGTTCGAGCTACAGAAGTGGCTCATGCATCCGACAGAGGAATTACGCTATTCCTAAGGTTTTGGTGAGCTCATGCATGGTTGAATTCAGTTAGGACTTCAGTGGCAGAAGTTTGGTGGAGTTGATGAGACAGTTGGTGGAGTTGTGTTCGGTTTAACTTAGTTTAACTAGTTGAGATTAGTTTAACTAGCTAATCAACTAGTAATGAGTGGAGTGAATTAAATATTATTTAATTCATTAATTAGTAACTCATTATTCAACTCAAGAACACATCATTTCACTACAATGCATGATCAGTTCAGTGGAGACCAGTGAAAGAGGTAGATGAAAGGGTGGAGTTAGCTATCAGTGGCGACATCAGTTGTGCATGAGATTTGCACCACACTTCGAGGAATTTCCCATGATGATTACGCTGTCAAGAAAAGGAGATTCGAACCTTGGATCTCTATATAGATAGGCCTGGATTGCGCAATAGAGGCAAGGAAATTGGCGGTGAGTTTTGAACCAATAACCTGTTCAAAACTGAGCTAGATTGTGTGTAACTTCATGAGAAAGTACTGAGTACTTGTGAGGAGTATTGTACTAAATTTGTTACATGATTTCTCCATTATAATATACACAATAGCTGCGGGGTTTTCAGCTATAAGCTTTCCCCATACATACTGTGTTAATGTGTATGATGATTTGATGTGTTATCGCTTGATTTTATTTCCGCATGTTTGATGATCTGAGTGGAAGAGATTATGTGTTGCATATAAATTCGAATTGTATGTGATTAGGATAGTCTCGGTGAATAATTGATCATTATTCAGCAAATTTCTACATGGTATCGGAGCTATTGAAGTTCAGATTGATCATCACAGTGATTACAAGCTTATTTCGGTAGACAGAGTCTGCATGCGGGCCAGGTAGCCTCCGGATTCATCTTTCTTCGGGAAAGTGAAAGGTCTGGTAAATGCCCCTTGCAGTCAATCTCTGTGCTAGAAATAATTTGTTCTCACAGATCTAGAGCGGCTGAGCTTTGAGGTGGAATTTGAAATTTTGCAGCAGTTTTGTTTTCTTGGTGCCAATGTTGAAAATGTCTTTCAACGGTTTGCGACTCGAATATGCTCTTGAAGGCAGTTCGAATTATGTTGCATGGAAGGATCGCATGGAGGTAGTATTAGAAGATAATGGTCTGAAGGAGTTCGTAGATACGGATGTCCAAAAGCCCACTGATCCTGCTGAAGTCGATGCATGGCAAAAGAAGATGGTGAAGTGTCGAAGGATCCTGTTGGAGGGCGTCAAGGATCATATTGTATCCAGCCTGCATGGAAAGGCTACTCCATATTTAATGTGGAAAGATTTGACGGATCTATTCCAGAGTAAGAGCGACCAAAGGAAGCTGGCACTCAAAGATAAGCTCAGAACATCAAGATGGAGAAAGGCGACAGTATCGCCAAATACCTCACGAAGTTCACTCAGTCCAGAGATGAGCTGGGAAGTGTGGGGGTGACTGTCGAAGACGAGGACATGGTCGACCTGGCTCTCCTTGGTCTTTCGAAGGCTTGGCACTCATATCAAGATAATGTCAATGGTCGGGAGAAGCTGCCGGGATGGGAGCGCCTTTGGGCGGATCTCATGCAGGAGGAGATAAGGAGGACTACTCGAGATGGATCTTCATCAAAGGGAGATGATGAAGAAAACTGTGCTTTGGTTGCCAAAGCAAAGAAGGGGAAGGGTAAGAAAACCTCTCATTCTGGTGCAAAGGGCAAGAAGAAGGATATGGCGAAAGTGAAGTGTTTTCACTGCCATGATCACGGACATTATGCTACCAATTGTCCAAAGAAGAAGAAGAACAAGCAAGCGGGAAGATCTGCAGATGGAGAGCTTTGGCTTCACAGTTCGAGCTTGACTTTTCACTGATTTCATGCTTGGTTTCAAGTGTGCTGGGATCGGTATGGTTCTTGGACAGCGGTGCGTCATTTCATATGACGGGAGATCGGGAGTTGTTCTCAGATCTGGAGGACAAAGATTTGGGTGTGCACATCGAGATGGGCGATGATGGCAGATACAGTGCGACTGGTATCGGTACCATATCCTTTCAGAGGGAGTCTGGTAAACCCTTTGTATTGAAGGATGTCATGCATGTACCTGGATTGAAGAAGAACTTGATCTCCGTGGCGATGTTGGAGGATAAGGGGTATGATGTGGTCTTCAGCGAAGGAAAAGCCTTCTTGCGCAGTAAGACTACTGGAGAGACCCGGAAGATAGGGGTTCGGACCAAGAACCTTTATCAGTTGCAGGTAGATGGCTGCGCAGCTATGGCATGCAAGGCGAGAGAAGTGGTGAGCCGGGATGATGAGGGCGAACTGTGGCACAGGAGATTGGGCCACCTTCACCATGGAGCTTTGAAGATTCTGCAGCAGATTTCTACTGGGCTTCCTAAGGGCACCCTTGCACAGTCAGATTAGTGCAAGGGGTGTACTTTAGGGAAGTATGTGAAAGCCACCTTTCACGAGAAGGATAGTCACGCCACGACGATCCTTGAGAGAGTTCACACAGACGTGTGTGGTCCTTTCTCAGTTGCTTCGATAGCAAAGCACAAGTATTATGTGATATTTGTCGATGATTTCTCTCGAAAGTGCTGGATCTTCTTCATGCAGAAGAAGAGCGATACATTCGTGAAGTTCTGTGAGTTTAAAGCACTGGTCGAGAAGGAGTCGGGGAAGAAGGTGATTGCTCTAAGGAGTGATAACGGTGGTGAATTCATCTCGGCTGAATTCAAGGAGTTCTGCAGCGCAGAAGGGATTCGGAGAGAGCCCATCGCACCCCATAACCCACAGCAGAACGGGGTGGCTGAGCGGAAGAACAGAACGATCGTGGGTGCTGCACGGGCGATGTTGCATGATCAGGGCCTACCCCTTCACTTGTGGGCCGAGGCATGCAATACAACAGTGTATGTGCAGAACCGTTGTCCTCACAAGGTTCTTGGCATGAGTACACCGAAGGAGGCTTATTCTGGCAAGAGGCCTGATATTTCCCATTTGTGGATTTTTGGTTCTCCTGTCTACATGCATGTGACAAAGGATGCGAGAAGGAAGCTGGATCCAACTGCTGAGGTTGGAATATTTGTGGGGTACACTGATACACCTCACAACTATCGGGTGTATTTGTCAGACAGTCGCAAGACTGTTGTGCGACGGGATATAAAATTTCAGGAGGAGAAAGCCATGCATTGTTCGCTTGAGAGGGAGCTACACTTGCATGCAGATGAGGAGCTGTTAGTTCCTAAGGAGGAGCTTCCGGATGTGGATCAGCCACAAGAGGAGGTTCAGGAGGTGGAAGAAACCACCCAGGCAGCGCCAACCATCAGAGGGCGCATGCGCACTACAGAAGCTGAGCGACTGGCTCGGGATGCAGAGAAGGTTGTAGGACCACCCACAGCACAGCGCAGACAGAGACAGTCACCGGATCGGTACACTGGATACATGGCTCTTGTGAGTCAATGTGTTGTGACGGAGCCATCCTCTTTTGAGGAAGCTGTGGAGGAACCCGCATGGGTTGATTCCATGATCGAAGAATATGATTCGATCGTCAGGAACAGTGCATGGGAGATTGTCCGAAGACAGGTGGGGAAATCAGTGGTGGGTTCGCGATGGATCTACAAAGTGAAGCAGGCGGCTGACAGGAGTGTGGAGAAGTACAAGGCGAGATTTTTTGCCCGTGGCTTTTCACAGATCGAGGGGATTGACTATGAGGAGACCTTTGCACCTGTCGCAAGGTACTCTTCCATACGGACGATCCTTGCTCTCTCAGCGCATATGGGGTGGCACATTCATCAGATGGATGTGAAGACTACGTTCCTCAATGGAGTTATTGAGGAGGAGGTGTACATAGAGCAGCCTGAAGGTTTTGAGATCTTCAGCAGTGAGTCGCATGTGTGCCAACTCAAGAGAGCACTGTACGGGCTGAAGCAAGCACCTCGTGCTTGGTACACTCGGATAGACAGCTACTTCACCGGGCTTGGATTCTCCAAGAGTGAGGGGGATCCAAACCTGTACCAGATTGTGGTGGAGGGGAAGCTGTTGATCATCGTACTGTATGTAGATGATCTGATTTTGACTGGCGATGAGCAGTTGATACTTTCATGCAAGGAGGATCTTGCACGAGAGTTCGAGATGAAGGACTTTGGCATCCTTCATTATTTCCTGGGATTGGAGATTTGGCAGCGCAGCGGAGGACTGTTTGTTTCTCAGGGCAAGTATGCCCGGGAGATTCTGGAGAGATTCAACATGCAAGGCTGCAAGCCTATTGACACTCCTCTTCCCGGTGGTTGGAGGAAGGAGGATGCTACTTCAACAGAGGTAGTGGATGCCACTGTCTATTGACAGTTGGTGGGGTCGCTTATGTATCTGGTCAATACACGACCCGATATATGCTATGCAGTTAACCAGCTTTCGCAAGCTATGGTTAAGCCTACCAAGCTCTTTTGGAAGGCGGGCAAGCATGTATTGTGCTATATCAGAGGCACATCGGGATATGGTCTATGGTACAGACAGGAGGATGGAGTGAAGCTTTCTGGTTTCACTGATGCAGATTGGGCAGGGAGTCCAACGGACCGAAAGAGCACTTCTGGAGGAGTTTTCAGCATTGGTTCGACAGCATTTTCCTGGTACAGCAGGAAGCAGAGATCCGTGGCACTCATTTTAGCAGAGGCCGAGTACATGGCAGCAAGTTTGGCTGCATGCGAGGCTATTTGGATGAGGAAGATCCTCGCAGGTTTGTTCAAGTTGCATTTGGAGCCTACAGTGATCTACTGTGATAACCAGAGTTGCATTAAACTCTCGGCTAATCCAGTATTTCATGATAGGTCCAAACACATCGACATCAAGTACCATCATATCAGAGATTGTGTTCAGCGGAGAATCATGATGCTTTCATATGTTCCCACGGAGGATCAAGATGCCGACATCTTGACGAAGGCGCTCACCAGGAGCAAGTTCGAATTCCACAGAGGCAGGATAGGGGTTGCAGATAATCCATATCTTGCTGAGAGGGAGTGTTGAGAATGCAGCAAGATGATGGAGCTTAGTGAAATGAAGCCGCCTTCACTAAGTGGGCCCGCAGGCAAATTCTGGCGCAAAGTCTATTTTTAGACTATGTCTATTTTTAGACATATGGAGCATGGTCTGGGGATTGCAGTATGTTATTCTTGGAGTATTGGTCATGTTGGTAAAAAATAGATGGACCTCTATTTTTAGACATTTAGGTCGAAGTCTATTTTTAGACTGCCTTCCTAAAAATAGGGAAGTCAAATATTATTTACCCTTAATAATATTTGGACTCTAAACTTCAGTTTACTCTCTTGGAGCACTTCAGTTCGAGCTACAGAAGTGGCTCATGCATCTGACAGAGGAATTACGCTATTCCCAAGGGTTTGATGGTATCATGCATGGTTGACTTCAGTTGGACTTCAGTGGCAGAAGTTTGGAGGAGTTAATGAGACAGATAGTGGAGTTGTGTTCTGTTTATTTTAGTTGAACTAGTTGAGATTAGTTTAACTAGCTAATCAATTAGTTATGAGTGGAATGAATTAAATATTATTTAATTCATTAATTAGTAACTCATTATTCAACTCAAGAACACATCAGTTCACTACAGTGCATGATCAGTTCAGTGGAGACCAGTGAAAGAGGTAGATGAAAGGGTGGAGTTAGCTATCAGTGGCGACATCAGTTGTGCATGAGATTTGCACCACACTTGGAGGAATTTCCCATGATGATTGTGCTGTCAAGCCAAGGATATTCGAACCTTGGATCTCTATATAGACAGGCCTGGATTGCGCAATAGAGGCAAGGCAATTGGCGGTGAGTTTTGAACCAGTAACCTGTTCAAAACTGAGCTAGATTGTGTGTAACTTCATGAGAAAGTACTGAGTACTTGTGAGGAGTATTGTACTGAGTTTGTTACATGATTTCTCCATTATAATATACAAAATAGCTGCGGGGTTTTCAACTATAATCTTTCCCCATACATACTGTGTTAATGTGTATGATGATTTGATGTGTTATTGCTTGATTTTATTTCCGCATGTTTGATGATCTGAGTGGAAGATATTATGTGTTGCATATAAATTCGAATTATATGTGATCAGGATAGTCTCGGTGAATAATTGATCATTATTCAGCAAATTTCTACAATTTATGATTGTAAATAGTGTTCACTGGCCCTTGGAGATTTGTTTATGATAGATTAGTTAGGCTGAATAGTGAAGATGATTGTTGAACTAAAACATTGGACTTAAAGACTGTAACTGGTTTGACATCAATAACAAGTTGTTTCTTGGGATCCTGGTCTATATTACTAGTGAAGTGCCCTTTCTTTGTCATTGTTTTCCTTCTATGTATGCCATATTGTTCATAATTCTCTTATAAAGAACAACATTTACAGAGTTAGGACCTACTGTTTATCAGTTCCCTTCTCTAACTGAAAAATCTTTATCTCAATGTTTTCCTCCGAATGGTTTATTTAAGAATGATTCAATACAGTTTAAGCAGTTAGGAATGTTGGAGTTCCTTCATCCTACTGTTTGCTTTAAACATTGTTCTTGAAATTTATTTTCCTTATTTTCTTATTAAAGTTAGACTAGAAAGTGATGGTTTGCCTTGTTTCTAGCTTCTATTCTCCAAAGGCAGAGTCTGAAAATTTCCCTTGGTGTTGGCTGAAAGCAGACTAGGTTTAAAAGTACTTTATCTGATCTTAAGTTACACTTTGTTTCTTCTTATATGTTTTCATACTTTCTGAAGGTAATTATGTGGATTACTGGATTGTTTGTCAATTAAGCTGCTTTGACACAAACTTACTCAAGAAGTCAATGGTTAGCCCTACACTTGGTTGGTTTTAAATAGTTACTTAAGAGGCTTTTTCTTGTTTGGACTGACTATAAATCCCCTGTGAAATTATTATCAGTTTCCACCCCTCCAACACTTTATTGTCCCCATTCCATCATTTAAATCTCAATAATCTTGTGGTGTAGATGACTTTCCCCTTGGATCATTCTTGATGTTGTTGTTCAATTAAATCCCTGTTATGACTCCATAGCCCAATAGATTAAAAAATAGCATTATATCTATCTTTTAGCCAAAGCTGTTCTATTTTCTTGCAACTTCTCACCTTTGAAATTATCTGCACTTAGAACTTTTCCCTAAAAAATAATCAGGCTCAACCATCCAAAAACAAACAAAACCCTTGGCCATCATAACTAGCCTAATCTTATTACCCCAAACTTCAAAGACAAATCCATATTTTCACTTATTGGAGAGATCCCTCTCCGGATTCAGGAGGGATAGATCCTAGAATCCCAAAGTTGGTTGAAACGGTGTTGTTTCTGTAATCGAACTTTGCCAATCTTGTTGATTACAGAAGCCTAACACTAAAAATGTGTTTTAATGGATTTAAATCATGCCAATCTACTAGGAATGACTATTCCTGAGCCAAAATTTGTCGAACATTGACCAAGATAGGCCTCATTAAAGTTTCCCCTATATTTTGCCTCTAAATTTGGAAAACTTCCATTTAGCTCTGACAAGTCTGGAAATGGTGTCGGATTTGGAGATTCTGCCAAAATTCCCACCATCTTAACTACATATTAATTTGTGGATAAGCATGCTTAACTGGTGGATTAACTGCACAAATCCGTAATTAACTCGGGCATTGGCTTGAGGTCTTATGGTAGGGTCACATGGAGGAGGGTTGGCCCCCTCTACTCTGCCATCGGATTCTGCAACAACATTTAAATATAATTCTTGCGCATAACTTTTCAATGGAAAAAGTGGTGGGTTAATGGTAAAAGGTGGTAGTGTCATGGGGTCGAGGCCCGACCTCGCCCCTCCAAATACGTTTTTTCCAATATATAAACACATGCCCGAAAACTATGTTTAACGTTTGCCATATAAATCTGCACCAAACCTTTGATAATACATAACCCAAGGTTTAAACAAATATTTCACCACTGTATTAATACATATATGCATAACCCATAAGGACTATGGTTAACATTAAAATATATGCCACCATTGAAGTGTATGAAACCTCCACCATATGGTTGGACAACGCAGAATTGAACCTGGCAGAAGGAAAATATCTAGGGGCTCATATATATATATATATATATATATATATATATATATATATATATATATATATATAATTTCTAGATATTTTAAATAACCCAAAGTTCGAATTTAAACCTTACGTTGGCATGCTTATAAATCCCCTATATTATATATATATATATATATATATATATATATATATATATATATATATATATATATATATATATATATATATATATATATATATATATATATATATATATAATTTCTAGATATTTTAAATACCCCAAAGTTCGAATTTAAACCTTACGTTGGCATGCTTATAAATCCCCTATATATATATATATATATATATATATATATTCCAGCCTTAATAATAATAAAAACACATCATAAAAATCATGAACCCACATTCAACCTTGGAGGACATTGGGCAATTTTTACCTTCACAAACCAAACTGGCGAATCTCGCAGTGACACTTGTCACGGTTCCATTGGACAAAAACTGAAGAAGATTTTGTGCATGCTGACTGGACTGCCATATCATCAGCTGTACCTATTTTGCAATATTTTTTTATTTTAATTTTCATGTTCTGAACAATGATCAATAGACCATAACTCCATCCAAACTCAATTTTCGACGAAATGAGTTGCATTGGATTCTTGTCGATGGGCCAATCATTATCGTTCTAGTTTGGTGCAATTTCAAACACTTTGAATTTTGAGCTAATTGTTTCCCCTTATCCATATTCTGGTCAGTTGCAGGACTTAACATTTGAAAGGAAGCTCCCACCTTTGAAGAACTATGGAATGCATGTAGTCAAGAAGAATTAAGAATCTCATTAACTACCAATTCTAAAGGAGTATCAAATGCATACATTTCTCAATATAAAAAATAAAAATAAAAAAATAAAAACAGAAAGGACCAAGAAAGAAATTTGACATGTCTAAGGTAGAATGTTATAAATTCCATAATATGGGTCACTATAGGAGTGAATGTCCTGAAAATATGAAAAACAATAAGAGAGAAAGAGATCAAGCCAACATTTTTGAACAGGAAGATTCAAATAAATTCAATCCCAAAGAATGTGACATTAGTACTACAAGAAAAAAGGACATTGGTGAGGGGCGAAAAATGTCACCATAACTTCATTAGTGAGGGCCAAAAGAGTCTTCGTCACCAAAGGTGGTGTCGCCAAAAGTATAGGTGTTGTGGTGACATTCAAGGTCTGTCACCATAAATGATTTATAATGATGGATAGTGACCATCACCATTTCATATGAGCAATGGTGATGGGAAATAGCCTCTGTCACCAAAAAACTGACCGTCAGCAAAGGTGATGTCGCCAAAAGTATGTGTTGTGGTGACATTCAAGTTCCATCGCGAATAGTGATTATAATGACGGATAGTGACCGTCACTATTTCATATGAACAAAAATGATTTTTTGTGATGGACCTTTCATGGCTGTCAATATTGGTGCATATATATGGTGACGTTCGTTGACCGTCACCATTTCATATTTGGTGAGGGTCAAAAAATTTCATGATAAGCTCATTGGTGACATCAAGGTCCTTCATGAATAATGACTATAATGACAAATAGTAACCCTCACCATTTCATATCAAAAAAAAAATATTTATGGTGACAGACCTTTCATGGTCATCACTATTGAAATGTGTATATGGTGGTGTTTGTTAACCGTCACCATTTCATATTTTGGTGAGGGTTAGAAAATGTCACCATGAGCCCATTGGTGATGGTCAAAAGAGCATCTGTCACCAAAAACTAATTTTTTCCATTCCCTATGAATATCATGGCATGATGGAATCGAACCACCAACCTATTTCTTGTAAATCATGTGTTCTTCCATTGAGCTAGCACCCTTTAAAGAATTAGACTTTAAACAAGCAATTGCCCCTAAAGGTGCAAAGATACACCAAAGGAATAGAAGATCTAGGAAGATCTAAAGTTGCTAGAAATAATAGTTTCAATATACATAATAAGAAGACAATAAGAATAAATATGATATTCATTATACATAATAAAAAGACAATAAGAATAAATATGATATCCATTATACATAATAAAAATACAATAACTCAATTAATTAATTTCCTCTATGATACCAAATATTTACCAAAACTATTCATGATTAAATACTTAATATTTACTAAAACTACTAATGATTAAATATGTTTATAATTTCAAGAAGGAACATGATTTTCCTATTACAATTTTGTTGTCCTATCATGTCATGATTTAATACAAAGAATAGTGAAATACATACTGATTGGGATTTAATACAAGGAGTGTTTATTGTGAGTATCTCATTGAAACTATGAAGGTATTGTTCTAAATTTAATCCAAGGAGTTTTTATTGTGATTATCATATTGCAACTATGAAGATATGGTTCTAAATTTTAAAAATTATAGTAATAAAATCCATATTCAACATGACTTAACATTTTATATCATATTAGACAAATTTTGAGTCAAGGAACAAGTAAAAGGTCCAGAGTTAAAATATTTGTGTCAAGGACACAGAGATATCATATACAACTTTTTGATTTGAGGTTATCACTAGAGAACATAGTCTTGAGTCTTAAATCATTACTTAATGAGGGACTTCTAGAAATAAATGGGTACAAAATGTGAATTCATCCCTCATGAGTCATGTCAACCCACAGAAAACTCCTGAGGATTTACAACCACTACAGGTGCACCTATTACACTACATTTTTAGGTTGAATTTTCCACACCTAAGGCTTTTACAGTTGCAACCACTACAGCTGCACCCATCACACCACTTTTTTAGGTTGAATTTTCCACTTGTCCTAATTCATAGAAGATGTAGTTTAATAGTCTGTTGTGCTGAATTGCACAACTTTTTCCCACAAATAACCATAATTCCTTGCATGTGATGAGTGCACCAGACATGTATCATTGGAGCCACAAAACCTGCAAACAAAACTATCCATGAAGTCCAAAACTAGGAGGATGTAACTGGCAAGAACAAAGCTAGGAAAAAGGCTCCCTTGCAATGAAATTCCAGATGTGACTCCTAATGAAAAGAGATCCATTATTATCAAAATATTATAAGAGAAACATGGTTTAAAGCTAAATGGATACAATTCATTAACCGCCCTACCATTCTATCATGTCATATCACCTTGAGCACCCCCCAACATAGTGACTCCCTTGGTAGACAAGGCCAAACAACTAAATAAGTTTTCTCAAAAATGTAAAAACAACATCTAGATATGGGAAAAATACACCAATGCCCAACAGGATTCAGACTAGCACTTAGTAGCAATGAGTTTCACAGCTTTGGTCAAGATTCCATTCTCACAAGCTTCACCCATGGGGGATATGAAGGGATTGAACTTATGGAATTAGGATGTGATGAACCATCTACATATATTGGAAACCCAAACCTACCCTCATTCTCCTTAAGGCAAACACAGTTGACAAAGTTCCATTCACATAGCTTTTACCCAGCATGTGGGGGTATTCATTGAACTTACGCCACCATGAAGTGATTACACTTGTGTACATGTTATGGACCCAGGGCCACCTCGTGCTCTCCTTAAGGCCTGACAAAATAGCAGTTTGTGAGAACGTGGTAAATCAAATGTGCTATCATTAAGGAGACTCAAGTGTAATCTCCCCTCAATAACTTGATTTCATGATTTAATGATGTCAATTTGATGAAATAAATACACCTTGGTCATGGAATTTAGGCTAGAGGTAGGCCCACTTTGTTAACAAAGGATTATTTACTAACAATAATATAGGGATGAATATGTCAAGGAATAAATGTATAGGAGTAGGGATAATAACATACGAATAAGGTTCAAATTTGATACATATTGCAAAGTATATTTTTTAGGCTTGAAATCATGCAATTCATGCACAAAATGACATACCAATTAAAGCATTGGAATAGAATGCACATCAAACCTAGGCAAGTGCAGAATCCTTCATGTTCTACTATAATCAAGAGAGTCCACATCTTAAAGAGTTCCCCATTTATTAGTGAGATAACATTATTCTAATGGGAGTGGATGTGAAGAAACTGCCTTGAAAAGCATTCGAATGAGAAGACATACATGTGGCACAACAAACCCTAGAATTTGGTCAAATGAGCACATTTCATGGGAAAATTTTGGCTAGGAGGATGACAAAAGGCATCACACATAATCTCTCTCCATCGTAAAGGCATCGATGGATTAATGGGAAATTCCCCAGTGAGCCTAGTTGAAGATCTACTGGAGAAACAAAGTTCAAGGATTTTTGACATGTTGAAACAGAAATATCATGCCATCCATATTCACAATTTCAAACCCTCTGAAGGTTTCTACTTACTCCATTTTCCCTAATTGGATAGGCACTAATCCACACTAATCCCAGTCTTCCATCACAATTTATTTCTAAATCTATCTCATATTTTAATAAATTGAACTCATCTTGTTCCATGCGATAAATAGTCAAAAGCAAGAGAGTATAATATTGTGGTGACAACAAAGAAACCCTCTTAGTTCCGCTAAATATTTTACATGTGTTTTAAGGCTTTACCACTTAAATTGTAGGTTTTTGAAGTAACAATAATCATCAGTGTATCTTAGCATTTTTATAAATGTCAATGTTGGGCATTGACCTAGTTAGAAACAAGAAACAAGCAGTCTTTATGTTAGATGGAAAAACAACTTAGGATAGTAGTTTTGGATTCACCCCTTCAATCTTTTAAAATATTAGAGTTTGTGATTTATTTTTGGTTTACAGTTTCATCATTACCATAGGTCCATTTTAAAAATCTATGATACCAGGTCTTTAATGGGGTAAATTCAAAGAAAACAGATGACCACACTACATGGATGTGATCTTTTAAATCATATGACATCATATTGAAAAGAAGAGGAAAAATAAGGATGGGTATGAGAAATGCCTTCTTTGTAATATAATGGGTGAGACAGAATGATAGCCCACAAAAGTAAAAAAAATAAAACTATTGCAGGATGCTCTGCTTACACTCAAGGAGATACACATTTTCCTTGAGAGGGATCTCTACAATGTGGTCCTTAAAGGGGAAATGACAATTTGTAAGGAAAGGGACTTTACAAGGGGTGCCACGGTGCATTCTCGACTATAGTGGATTTTTGAAGAGGATGAGGGATCCAAACTCCAAAGTCTACTTCGACAACTTGAAAAGAAAAGTGACAGTTACAAGATTCTTGGTTTGCATCAACGGGATGGATCTCTTGCAGAGGATCAAACAAACGTCAAAGGCACATTCCAATTGCATTTTCAAAATATTTTCTCTTAATGCCATTATGTATCATGTGGTGGATGTCAGGAATACTCATTGTAGAGTCATTCCATGCAAGATTTATATCTATTGGTCTAGTGATTTAGTCAAATTGGATAGTGACTTCTTGAAAGAGATGGGTTTTTTTAGCTCTTAGTTCTATGAAGAATAGAAATTCATCGGGAATGGATGGCATTTTTTGTGATTTTTTCATCGGGAATAAATGGCCTTCATTTTGATTTCTACAAGACCATTTTGAACACAATACAAGATTATTTCTATTGTTTGACAGCTAAAAATTTTCCCTTTTAAAAGGTTATCTAAATCTCTCAATCAAGGTCTTATTAAACACATTACCAAGAATGTAGCTAGGGGCACCATTGGATGTTGGAGCCTCATTACTTTCCTCGGTGTCTAATACAAGATCATGGCTAAAGAAATGGCTCTCAATTTCATAGAAGGTAGTTCAACAAGAGTAGATAGGTTTTGTACAGGGTCCAATTATTCTAGACACGTAATTTAGACTTGAGAGGCCTTGGAATGGGCTTGAGACAATGGCTAGCAGCCTTGTTTTCTGCGGATTGGAGCTTCATCATAGAAATGTTAGTTTTTATTGTACTTTGGACCACAATGTGTGGACATCATGAACACACTACTCTATAATGCATAAACATTTCTCCTTATTAGTAACTCATTATCCCCTTAAATTTTTCTAAATCAATCTATTTGTCAAGGGCGCCCCTTTGCCCTAGATTTGTATATTTGAAAATGGATGCATTGGCTCACCTATTTGAAGTTGCTGGCATTCAAGGGCAAGTGAAGGATATCTTACGTCCTAATGGGTCGGACATTGTCAACAATCATTTTGCTAATGGATCCTTTATTTCTATGAGTGTTAAGCAGATCTTGGTTGATGGTGCTCATACTTGTTTGCACATCTTTGGCTCTACATTAGATGTTGTGGTTAGTGACCACGAGACAATTTTTTAGTTGTTAGATTTAGACTCTCAGCCTACGAGATTCCCACAACTCTGACTTATGTTCGGCCCCAGGTAATTGTGAGGTATCTAGGAATTATGTTTGAAATTTTGAAGTGGGGCTTTCACCAACAGCTATCCAAGATTGGTGTACAATGTCTTCAATAATTTTAGAGTAAGACTTGATTTTTGCATCATAAGGACCTCTCATTAGATGGGAAGTTGACAAGTGGGTTGGAAAGATCCTCTATGCCTCACATATTTATTATGTATCTTTTTGGTTGCCTAGTAAGACTCAATTTCAACATCTAGAGCAGATCATGATATCATACCTGTGGTCAAAGTATGGTGGGAAGAACAATATTCCACAAGGATGGGGGGGTTGATCCTGTTAGTCATCAGTATTTTTCACTATCTTTAGATGACTATAGGATGGTCCTAGATTTATGAAAACAACATTCCTTGAAAATTGTGAGTTTCAGAAATCTCACTTCCTTCATTATCCTTATAGAAACTTTTTCACTATTCTATCAGTTTTTCATTTCATGGTCACCTTGTCACTCCTACAAACTCATTATAGGCTTTCACCTCTCATTCTCATCCTTCTTGCCTTCATAAAACCTTTTTCCTATGTTCCCCAGGTCCCTCAAGAATTGATGGCCACAAAATTATCTTTGTAGACTCTTCAGATAAATCAAGTACATTGGATTTTGGATCTTCAATACAACACTGTTGACCATAATCTATTTTCACTTGAAGATCTCCAAGCCAAATTTCAATCAAGATCAGGTCAAAAGACCCTCCCACTAGGTCATTAGGGTTTTTACATGTCTAAGGTCATCCATGAATGTTTCAGGTACTACTTTTCCTTTGCTAGAAACTGGCTCAGATATAATAGAATGTCAAAACATGGTTATTCAAGAAGGACCTAAAATATTTCCAAAGAAGACTACCCTTTTAGTTCAGAGTCTGCACATGATGAAAATTGACAAAATTTGGCACTTCTGCAGGAGTGTTGAAAGTTATATCAGCAGAAAGTACTGATAAGGTAGGTGTTCTACTCTTGAATGAAAACAACTTACAGCAAAGGAGATAATAAACACTTGGTCTTGTAGGTAACTAGGGTTATGAACTTGATGGTCTAGTTGAGTGCCAAAAACAGTGATCACTTGTAGAAATGACATAGAGGAAGCACACAAAGCCAAACATGAAGAAATTCTATCAGAGACTATTGATGAGATTTGGAAAAGGTGAGGTGAACTAGATAGAAGTGAATGAACTTGAAAGGGTTATAGAGAACTTATAAGACAACACTAATTATTGCTATAAAAGAGCTGCATACACCTAGGGTTTTGAAGAAAATGATCAGAGAAGATGAAAAGCATGAGTTGAGCTCCAAGGTAGGAACAAAAGAGGTTTTTGAAGATGTTTTTATATGATCAAATCCTAAAGTTTTCAAAATCAGCCTGACATGGCTAAATGAACAAAATAAAAGCCACCTCAATGTTTGTAGTCACCTGCAAATAAAAAGTGTTAAATTACATCAGTAAGAAAAGGAAAAAGGCTTTTAAACTTTAGAAAGTGGGTTTTCAAAAGATTAAATCAAAACTTAACTTGGCTATAAAATCCCATCAAACACTTCAAGGGAGTCATTTTTGCCTTCAAGAGATCAAGAGCATTCAAGGAGAGGAAAATTTGTGAGTTTTCAAGCCAAACTTGGGAAAGTTTTCCTGGTGCTACATGCCTCGGATCGAGCACTGCGCCCTTGGAAAATTTCCCCCACACATTTTACACTGGTGTTGCGTGCCTGGAAGTGAGCATTACACCCTTGGCAGAGCATTACGCTCTTGCCTGACATAGTAAGTGAAGTTTTCCATTGGCGCTGCGTGCTCAGTACTGGCATTATGCCCTCATCACTGGCATTGCACGCTTGCATAGGAACGGTTTCTAAACCCTAAAACCACTCAAATCAATCCAAAGGGCTTCCAAAATCTTGATGAAGGTCCTCCAAACATATCGAGGGGTAAGTATAGGTCATCAACCCATATCCAGGCATTTTTTGTCATCATTTAATTGAAAGAAGTGAAACCCTAAGAGGAAACCCTAAGGCTTAAAATTGAAATCACTGTATACCATTACTTCATTTTCCTGTATAGAAAATCAATGATAGACAGAGGAATTACACTGTTTGGAGGTTTTTCATTCATCTAATATTTTCCCTACATCCATTTCCTTCATAACACTCTTTCACTTCACTTGCAAAAAATGCTATCCACTACCCTCTTTTTCATCTCAATTTTCACATCAATCCTAGGGTTGGGAAAATAGAGTTTTCAAAATGTCAGAAGAGGGAGACAGTGGCAGTGGTGGAGAGGCCCAAATGCCAAGGAGGCATGAGAAAAAAGGACGAAATATAAATAGATTTGAACCCCTCAGCACAAGAGAACTCATGGCATCCCCCCTTACTATTTCTTGTTTCAAACATGTAGGATGCTATGAATTTTGTGAAAAGGTGAAACAGGTGCAAAACCACCCTGAGATAACTAGATTATTTATCATTAACTTGCATGACAAGCAAGTTAACCTTGCAGGGTCACCTTTGAGTTATCTACAGATGCTATTGCCAAAGCTACTGGGATACCAAGTGCGGGTGAGAAATGGTTGAAGCAGGAAAACCTAGACATGAGCTACTTTGATTCATATCTAAAACCTAGGTATAAAGACCACCACAAGTCCATCTTTCCTTTTTCACATCTGCTTGATAGATGTGATATTCCCAAATGGGAAAACTCAGCAACATATGCATAAATAACGCATTTTCAGAAATATATGCTATAAAAATCAAAATCAGCCCTTAGATCCATTAGATCTGACAATATAACACCTAAATCCAAGAGGAGATCATAAAAAAATCCTATTAGGTGAGGTGAACAAGCCTCCCACTCCTAGTATAGCTACAAAACAATGAAACCCAAAAACTACTGCAACACAGAATTACTACATAAAGAGAAAACACAGTATAATGAGGGTTTATACTCAGAAATTAGAGAGACAAATAGATCTGCTCATATATTAAACAATATTTCTGAAACTCTGAGATCTAGTCTCCTTTATACAAATCCAAGAAAACTCAGGAAGGGTTTCTAGGAATACACCCAATACAAATGGTGATCTCTAGCCCAAGGACTAAACAATAACTGAAACTAGCACATGAATATAGAAGGCTAATCTAATATAGATCTGATGCAGATCCACTCCAAGGTCCCCTCCAATGAAAGGTTGGTCCCTTCAATCACAAGAAAACCCTCAAACAGAGCCACTAGATCGCTCACTGAAGTTTCCCTCCAAAATAACGCAATTCTAGAATAAAATTATGTTGTAGGTGATGGAAATAGATTGGTATACTACCAAAGATCTGAAATGAGCTCAAGAACTCTCCAAACTGATCTCCCAAGAGAAGAAATCCTTCCTCCTCCAAAAAACTAGCTCAGAAAGTGTGTTTCTCAACCCTCCACTGCAACACCCTGCAACACAACACAATATTCTATAGAAACTACATTATAGCTAAATACTGGAGCTTGGCCATAATTTCGGATGTATGGAATGATAGATCAGGACTCTCCCAAGAGGACTCTCAATGAAAGAGATGGAATTCCTAAACAGGAAACCCTTGTGCTAAACAACACTAGCAATCTTAGCTAAATAGCCGAAGAGAGCAAAATTCTAAACAGACATATCAAAATATGATTCATAAGCTAACCCCATATGGCTTCCATCCTCTTCCTTATAAAAAATGTGAGCCTTCCCACCTTGGTTCCCACCCATTAGGGTTTCCACCATCACACAATAAATCTCCCTCCAAAACTGCATTGTACCTTCATAAATGTCACTCCTCCATAACAACGTTGTTTGATTTGGTCAAGGTTGACCTCTTCAACCTGCTCCAGCCCTTTTCACACCTAAGGGTATTCAATCCAGATCTTAGATAGCTGTCTAAACTAATCCTCATTCATATTGAGCTACCTTTATTGATGATCCACTCCTCCCACATTAGTGTTGTTGACTTGGTCAAACTTGACTTTGTCCACATGCATTGACCCTTGTTCACACATGAGGGTTCTATATCAAGTTATTTTCATGATCCATTTTCACATCAAGAGGTATTATATTCATATTGAAGATAGGTATGGGCCTCCTTGCCCATTTATTCATCTAACTAGGTACTAAGAACAAAATTAATATTCCTATTAGCTACATGCTAATTTAGGAATATTACAGTCCTCCCCTCCCAAATGTTTCTTTTCCTCATGCAACTTCAAGGATAGAATTGAAGAGCCTCCTCTCCTCTTCTTGTAGCATCCTCATATGATAAATTCCTCCAAGGAACAAGATGTTGTCTCATCAATACATCTCCAAGTTGCCCCTCCCAAGTATGCAAGCTAGGTTTTGGTGAGCATCCCAAGTAGCTATCATCATGAAAAAGTAAAATGCCCATGGAGGCAACAATGTGCTGTCTAGAGGCCTTCTTGAGGCATGATATATTATATATATTGGGATCTATCATCCCCATGTGAATCTTCCAACCCCAGGCTATCATCTATACAAAATGAGCCACCCTCCAAAATGGTAACTCATGAAAATTCTCCTCCACCTTTGGCTCCTGCAATGTAGGTGGGCTAAATAACTAATCATGGTAGAAAAAATAGCCTACCCCATGCTGCCCCTCTCCCCACTTATGATAAGTGTAGAGTAGCTTCTAATCTTGGGCTGCAATAATGTTGCCCTCAAGTGGCAAGAAGAAGACTGGATCTCCAAATATCCTCTCTTCAATGTCATGAATCATGTTGGCCCAAACCATCCCATACAAAATGAATGGCACATCATCACCATGTGGCATCCAAATCAGAAAATTTTTGAAGGTTATGTCAAGTTTGGATGACACCAATGGTCTCTCAAGTGTATATAGCGCAATCTTTTCAACTTCTATTTTAAAACATCATATGGCAAGTGGTCCTCCAACAAGATAACAGCTGTGCATGTTTTCTCATCTACCATGAGGTAGTAAATAGCATTATATATCAGCTGAGTACAATAAGAATGACAACACACTTTTCCAAAGTCATGTAGAGAAGGGTTATCTCCATCATAAATTTTGGTCCTAGAATGACCATGAAACCCATAAATAACCTTGCCCTCTTGTGGAGAAATGTACTATACATAGATGGCGAGAAGATGAAAATACTCAATGAAATAATCAATAAGTACATAAATACATTTCCTACCATGCATAGTGAGTAGGCTGAAAGTGAGGTCCATGGATGAGTCCTCCCATGAGAATCTCCTCATAAAATTCTGCAAAATGAAGGGATGCATACTCCCTTTGGAACACTCCATCAATAGAAACATACTCCCAAGTGACAATGCTATTGGCCTTAGTGATAAGGCTTTTGTCACTCCATGACTTCCTTATTTGACATGCCATATGCCAAATTCACCCACCATCATGTTGCTATGTGTGGAAATCTCCTTCCTATGTGGAAGTACCTCCTTATCCTCCAATGTTGAAGGGTAGCCTCTTTGCACTTTGATTGTGCCATCCCTTTCTCCGAAAATATCATGCAAAGTATGGGAAAAATTATGCCCATACTCCCCCAAGAGTAGCCACAGAAAAAAATAACTCTTGTTGCTCCCTCACACCTCCATCATGCCAACCATGAGGGGAAGATATGATGATTTACATGAAGAATGTCACATCAAGATAATGCACCCAACCTCCTTGTTTCCAAAAGATGAAAGTGTCCTGCCAAGTTTCCTCCACCATCATACCCTTAGGAGAAGGATATGTCATTGATGGCCAAACTCTTTTAAGAGTAGCCAATGCAGCCATGCCTCCTGCTGCCCGATGTCATAAATATGCAAGTGGCTCACCAACCTCTTGCTCACCATCCACACCCATTCATCCACATGTGGGTGTCTCCCACCATGCTTCATCTTGGTACTCCTCCAATGGAGAATACCATCCTCCCAAATCAGATTTCTACCTTTGCATTTCATGGAATGTTGAAATGCAACCTCTTGGAGATCTCCCAAAGAAGATCCCACACCAATGACCCTATTTAATCCATAAAGATCCAAGTATGTTGAAGGAAAATCCTCCTCATATGCCTGTACAATTCTCATCTTAATAGATCCATCACAATGATGAAAGACAAAGTGTCTCTCCTTGATCATTTGCTCATCCAATGTCATACAAGTGTAATGGTAATCAGAATGCTCTAATGATAGCTGGGCCCTATTGGGGTTCCCATGTTTTGGCCAGATTGGCAAGACCAAAAGATGATAAAACATCACAACCACTTTTGAATCCTAGGATCTAGCCCTCCTGGATCCGAAGAGGGATCTCTCCAATAAAGGCAAAGAATGGTATATATTTGAAGGCTCAAATGAGATATTAGGCTAGGTATGAAGCACAGAAGGGGGGTTTAAATGTTTTGGTTGGTTGTTGGGTTGGTCATGAGATCATTAGCTGAGAAGGTTATGGGATGAAAGGAACAGAGTAGTAGGATGTTTCGGCAAGAAGGATAGGTTAACACTGTGCCATCCATTGGGCTATGGAGTCATGAAAGAAAATTACTTGCAAGCAACTAAGCAAGGCTTCCATAGGGCATGTCATCTATAATAAAGGATCTTTAAGTGATGGTGGAGTGGAAACAATAAGGAGTGAAGGAGGGACACAAAGGGAAGCTTGAGATCAGACCAGTGTTCATCTAACTCCATATCTGCTTCGGCATACTCTAAAGGGAAAACAATAATATTTAAACACAGAACCAAGCCTGAGATCATAAAAGGACTTTTAACCTCCAGTGCTTCGACACCATCTCACGGGATCTTAGAAAGGTAAATCTGTTGGACAAGGACCCCAGTGGATAGGGTTTACAATGAATCCGTGGTATCCCAAATCCTCTAGCTTGAACCCAAACAAGAACAACTAAGAAGCAACCCTGAATTCACACGTCAGCTAGCAGTGAATAATAGCTACTACACTGGTTAAATTACATAACTTTGATCTTAGATTCACTATCAACAGAAAACATCAAAGGTATCGAGAGCAGAAACATAGGGTGCCATGCGAGGGAAAATCCTATGTTATATTTATGATGTGTACCAGAAGACCAATGAATAGCATGAAAAATGTAATAAAACAAAGTAATGAGAAAACATCACCCGTATTAATAGACCAGGATCCTGAGAAATTTGCTTGATTAATTGATGCAAAAATAGTCACATATACTGAGCTCAATGGCTGATTATAGTCCAACTTTCTCCTCCCAGCCTACTACATTACAAACTACTCTGCTACTCTCTTCTTAAAACTGTTCTAACAGTAAAAAGTGAATCCCTACAACTACAACAGCAACAATGCCAACCCTTTACAAAGTGTTCTCCAGGAGTTCTTATAGGAGATTGAATAACTGGAGTAGATGATGTACATTAAATCGATTCATTAAGACAGAGTGGGGTAAAGGATCAAGCTCATTCTTCTTAGAAGCAATATCCATTGTTGTTTGTACTCTGCGGTATGGCTGGGAAGTCTTTGTCAGGTCGATAATTGACCTCAGATATTTCTTGTAGGTCCTTTTTGGCTATAAGGCACTTTGTTCTGTCTTCTGAAGCAAGTACGGTGACTGAAGGTCTTTTCTGGGTGTCCATGCTTCCATTACTGCTGTCTTGATAGTCCTTGGAAGCTTTCTGTCAGTGAAATGACCTTTGGGAGCTTAGGGTGGCATAGAGACTTTTGTATGTAGGTGTACTCTCTGATAGAATGTACTTCTGATGACAAAGCATGGATATGGCTTGTTTCATGTGCATTTTAGTCTTCAAACTATGCCTTAATTATTTGATTACGAGATTAGGCACTAAATATGCAATTAACAGACCCGAGACCCTCTAATATATCTCTGCTGTTACACTGATCGCTGCTGTAATGGCCCCTCTGTATTTCCGAATCACAGTAACTACGATTATGAGAAACAGAGTGAAATACCACTGTGGTGGAAACCCTGCACAATAAAACAAACCAATTATAAAACCCAAGGCAGTGGTGGAAGAATGTTGTGGAGGCCTAGAGGAATGGTGGCGCAACTGTGGCAACAATGGTTGTGGAGAAAGCAGGTGGAAAAATGTAGTAAAATGGATGTTTGGTGGAGAAATGCACGAGGACTATCCAATCAAGACAGGGGGCGATGAGAGGGCCAGAACTCCGATGGGTGATGGTGCGATTGGCTTAGGGCCGTCAGATCGATTTCAAATCAACAACTATGATTGGATCGGAACTCGCCAATTGGGTAGGGTCAACAGCAGTGCGATTGGCGTGATCAGTAGCGATCGATTTTGTGATAGTCGTCGGATCGAAGAACAGATCGACAGTCGGCATGCAATCGGGGGTGATAGGAGAGAGGAGGTGGAGGTGCATCAGGGAATATCAAATGTGACTAGAAATGTGCGCTCCGGTGATTCTTCCGATTGCGATTAGCACCCAGACCTTAAGCGCTTGGTATCAGGTGCAAGGCATATGGGGAAATGGTTAAGGGGGCTGGTTGAAAAGGGGTTAGGCCTATCATAAAGTAAAAAAGGGGATTTAAAGCCAAAACAGAGGGTTTTTACGGTTGAAAAGGGATTCGGTAAAGGGAGAAAGGCACTCTTAAACCAAACAAAGGGTATTTGAAGGGTTTAAAAGGGGATTTAGGATGATTATGAGGGTTAATGAGGAATTTAAAGGGGAGAAAAGGTGATGAAAATAGAGTTTTAATGGGTAGGAAATAAGGGAAATGGAGGCCTTTTGGGCATTTTCTTCACAGCAGATAGGCTTTTCTCATGTAAATAGTAGTGTGGATTTATCGAAGGACGAAAAGCACAGGGATGCTTCAAGGATGATTTTTTTTCAGAGGAAATGCATTCCTTGAAGGCTCAAAAAACATTTTAGCTCCCTATTTTCTTGTCAAAAAATACATAGGGGGCTAACAGTGGCTCCACATGGAGATGGCTTCTTCTTGAAGGAATCAAGAATTCATAAAATAAATATTTGGTGTAGGCTAGATGGATGATCCTTGAACAATATTTCTTCTTGGATTAGCTGCCACAAATCATGAAGACAACATATCAGAAAAAATTCTCTCAAACAACTACCTACCCAGACTAAAGTCCTAACATTTTTTCCTCTGGGTGCATTTGGACTAGCAGACCCTTTACATCATCAATTTTTTACCAATAGGAAAATAAACCTATTCTACTTCTACCCTTATTACTCCATAAGACTAGATTAGATTGTTGACCTCATAGTTTCTCTACCTAAACTACTATCTGCTAGGATTAAACTGTCTAGCATACTTCTTCTCTACATTCTAAGACATAAATTTAAAAACAGTCAAGCCAGGATTATACTATCTAGCTTGCTAGACTTTGCAGAAATGAAAACAACTAATTAAATGCTCACAGACTGAGATTTATTGAATCTTCCTACCTACCCTACTCTACTTGGAAATCTCTGATGCTCTAGGTGATACAATAATGCCAATGCAGCCAGTCAAGCAGTAGCAAAAAAGGGTAGAAAAATTGACTGCTCATCAAAGACAACTATAGGGTGCTCTGCATGTGGTTCTTCAAAACTGAGGTCACCATTAGTGGTGACCACTTCTAATGTATCTGGCTCTTGCAAAGGATTAATGCTTGAGGGGCTGAGCCAATCAGGGCCTCCATGTACTCTGCCACAGGATCAATCAGAACATGATATAAAATTTCTTGTTTAAGGCCTTCCATGGCTGGTAGGTTATCTGTATCCTGGGCAGCTTCAATCACTACATCTGCAGTGTGGCCTCTGTAATCACACTCCTCTTTATCCTGGTTAAGAATATTTGGCAGGTAAGTGTCAGCCAGGAATACCTCTTCTTCCACTGGATCAAGACAAAGATGTCTGTGGAAAACAAGGTCTCCCTCTTCTTCACTATAGCTTGAACTGGAAGGCTCGTCATGTATGGCAGGGTTGTCTTCTTCTGAACCTGGCAGGTTCTGCTGGAGTGAACTGAACTCAGTGAAAAGATTAAAATATTCTTGAGCAGGGGTTTCTTTGATTACCTCAACCCTTTCAGGAGAAGGCTTAGGATATTCATCTTGCTCAAGATTCTCTTCATTTATTTCTTCCTTATCCTCTGCGCTGAAGAGCTGCTGGCTTCCATCTTCTTGGAAATTATTATTGATGGTCTGATATATAATAGAATGAATACTCAATGAATATTCTTCTGCTATCGTGCTTTCAACACTTTCTTCATCAGTATCATAGATGGCCTGCATCGGCTCATCAATTTCTTGCAGTTGATGGTTGCGATCTTCCTCCAATGAATCTACTAATGATGGCCCTATGAGCTCAGCTTCCCTTTTGGAAAAATCATCATCAGACAGATCATCATTATATAATTCATAATTATAACCAACATTATCCATCAAACCTTTTGGAAACTCAGCAAGTCTTTCTTCATAATAACCTGCAAGTTCATTTTCTGATTCAAACTCTTGTTCATCATACATGCTTTGCATGTAACTCATGTCTTGCAATGGTCTAGTTTATTCTTCCTGAGGACAAGGCGTAGGTCACTTCCAATCACCATTCTTGGTTTCAACCTCAAGTTCTTCCTCTTCTATGTTCAATAGAGTGTTGGCTGTCTCTATCAATCTTTCCAGCTTGTTCTCTGAAGAGATCTGCGCTATTTTCTCTGCTCGGTCTTTCTTTGTTGCTTTTAATCTTTCCTCCCTGCACTTTATGTTGTATTCGACAGTAATTTCTATTCTTTGCATTTCCTTTAGGCTCAAAGGCTCTCTTTCTCTTATATGGAATTCCACCTCAGGATCAAAAGAACTAGGATAGTGCAATAGAGCCCATCCCAAGGGTGGTTTTATATCAGAAGGTATTGCATTATATACCTTATTGAACCTGGCTGAAAATTCTTGTACTGTCTCTCCTGGCTGCCTTTTCAAATTTTGATACTCTTCTAGGATGAGGAAAACATTCCTCGAGGCTGCCCATTTATCAAGGAAAACTTGAGAAAATTGATGAACGCTGAAATGCTTACAGCTGGAAGGCTTTTAAACCAACTCTTAACATTTCCTCGTAATGACAAGGCAAACATTCTAATATGAAAATCATATTCTTCTATTTCATACAAGTCAAGTAAATCCTCGATATTTTGAACATGTTCCTCAATAGTGGCCCCTTTATTTTCCCCACCAAAAAGAGGCAGTTGGTTCATAAGCTCTGCAGGAAGGGATTGGAAGATAAGAGGCAAAACCAGAGGCTTATACCTTTCTATGACCTTTGTGGGTGTGGGTAGTTCAGCAGGTGGCTCATGTTCCACCAGGTTTTTCACGGGAGTATAGGTCTGCTCATGGTTTGAAGATTGAGGTCTGAGATCTTTCCCATACTCAATGTGGGTTTCATCTTTATACACTTGATCAGGCTTGAAGTAGGACAGAACATAGTAATATATAAAAACAATGAATTCTTTAAACCAAATCCAACCCAAATGTTCTACCCTTCTATGAGGCCTGGCCATATATTAGGTTCTTCCTCCAGTGGAGTCTTTTGAGAGTTATGGAGTGTGGAGTCGCCAGGTGGATGAGTGTGACTTGTTTAAAAATACTGATTTCCACCATTAGCAATGAAATACCAATATAACCAGAGAATGTGGTTCCTTTGAGCGCCTAAGGGTGTCTAAGATAATATTCACTCAAGTCCCCAGCGAAGTCGCCATTATGTTGGGGTTCCCATGTTTTGGCCAGATTAGCAAGACCAAAAGATGAGACAACATCACAAACACTTTTGAATCCTAGGATCTAGCCCTCCTGGATCCGGAGAGGGATCTCTCCAATAAAGGCAAAGAATGGTATATATTTGAAGGCTCAAATGAGATATTAGGCTAGGTATGAAGCACAGAAGGGGGGTTTAAATGTTTTGGTTGGTTGTTGGGTTGGTCATGATATCATTAGCTAAGAAGGTTATGGGATGAAAGGAACAGAGCAGTAGGATGTTTCGGCAAGAAGGATAGGTTAACACTATGCCATCCATTGGGCTATGGAGTCATGAAAGGAAATTACTTGCAAGCAACTAAGGCTTTCATAGGGCATGTCATCTATACTAAAGGATATTAAAGATAGATGGTGGAGTGGAAACAATAAGGGGTTAAGGAGGGACACAAAGGGCAACTTGAGATCAGACCAAAGGTCATCTAACTCCAGATCTGCTTCGGCATACTCTAAAGGGAAAAAAATAAGATTTAAACACAGAACCAGGCCTGAGATCATAAAAGGACTTTTAACCTCCAATGCTTCGACACCATCTCACGGGATCTTAGAAAGGTCAATATTTTGGACAAGGACCCTAGTGGACATGGCTTACACTGAATCCCTGGTATCCAAAATCCTCTAGCTTGAACCCAAACAAGAACAACTAAGCAGCAACCCCAAATTCACACATCAGCTAGCAGTGAATAATAGCTGCTACACTGGTTAAATTACATGACTTTGCTCTTAGATTCACTATCAACAGAAAACATCGAAGGTAGGGAGAGCAGAAACATAGGGTTCCATGCAAGGGCAAATCCTATGTTATATTTTTGATGCATACCAGAAGACCAATGAAGAGCATGAAAAATGTAATAAAACAAAGTGATGAGAAAACATCACCCATAGTAATAGACCAGGATCCTATGAAATTTGCTTGATTAATTGATGCAAAACCAGTCACATATACTGAGCTCAATTGCTGATTATAGTCCAACTTTCTCCTCCCATCCTACTACATTAAAAAATACTCTACTACTCTCTTCCCAAAACTATTCTAACAATAAAAAATGAATCCCTACAACTACAACGGCAACAACACCAACCCTTTACAAAGTGTTCTCCGGGAGTTCTTATAGGAGATTGAATAACTGGAGTAGATGATGTACATTAAATCGATTCATTAAGAAAGAGTGGGGCAAAGGATCAAGCCCATTCTTCTTAGAAGAAATCTACATCACTATTTGTACTCTGTGGTATGGCTGGGAAGTCTTTGTCAGGTCGATAATTGACCTCAGATATTTCTTGTAGGTCATTTCTGGCTGTAAGGCACTCTATTCTGTCTTCTAAAGCAAGTAAGGTGACTAAAGGTATTTTCTGGGTGTCCATGCTTCCATTACTACTGTCCTAACAGTCCTTGGAAGATTTTTGTCAGTGAAATGGCCTTTGGGAGCTTGGGGAGGCATGGAGACTTCTGCATGTAGGTGTACTCTTTGATAGAATGTACTGCTGATGACAAAGCACGGATATGGCTTGTTTCATATGCATTTTAGTCTTCAAACTACGCCTTAATTCTTTGATTATGGGATTAAGCACTAAATATGCAATTAACAGGCCCAAGACCCTCTAATCCATCTCTGCTGTTACACTGACCACTGCTGTAATGGCCCCTCTGTATTTCCAAATAACAGTAATTGTGATTATGAGAAACAGAGTGAAATACCACTCTGGTGAAAACCCTACACAATAAAACAAACCAATTATAAAACCTAGGGTGGTGGTGGAAGAATGTTGTGGAGGCCTAGAGGAATGGTGGTGCAACTGTGGCAACAGTGGCTGTGGAGAAAGCAGGTGGAAAAATGTAGTAAAATGGAGGTTTGGTGGAGAAATGCACGAGGACCGTCCGATCAAGACAGGGGGCGATGAGAGGACCAGAGATATGATGGGTGATGGTGCAATTGGCTTAGGGCCGTCAAATCAGTTTTAGATCAATGACTATGATAGGATCGAAACTCGCCAATTGGGGAGGGTCAACAGCAGTGTGATTGGCGCGATCGGTGGCGAGCGATTGCGCGATAGCCATCGGATTGGAGAACAGATCGATGGTCAGCATTCAATCAAGGGTGATAGGAGAGAGGAGGCGGGGGTGCATCAGATTTAGTGCTGACCATCGGATCTTTTAAATATCGACGGTGTAGAACACACCTGCGGTTTGATAGTGTAAAGACCTCGCATCGGGGAATATCAAATGTGACAAGAAATGCATGCTCTAGTGATTCTTTCGATTGTGATTAGCGCCTAGACCTTAAGCGTTTGGTCTCGGGTGCAGGGCATATGGGGAATTGGTTAAGGGGATTGGTCGAAAAGGGGCTAGGCCTGTCATAAAGTAAAAAAGGGGATTTCAAGCCAAAACAGAGGGTTTTTACGGCTGACAAGGGATTCGGTAAAGGGAGAAAGGGACTCTTAAACCAGACAAAGGGTATTTGAAGAGTTTAAAAGGGGATTTAGGATGATTATGAGGGTTAATGAGGAATTTGAAGGGGGAGAAAAGGCGATGAAAATAAAGGTTTAATGGGAAGGAAATAAGGAAAATGGAGGCCTTTTGGGCATTTTCTTCACAGCAGAGAGGCTTTTCTCATGTAAATAGTAGTGTGGATTTATCGAAGGAATAAAAGCACGGGGATGATTCAAGGATGATGTGTTTTCAGAGGAAATGCATTCCTTGAAGGCTCAAAAAACATTTTAGCCCCCTATTTTCTTGTCAAAAAATTCATAGGGATCTAACAGGCCCCCAACTCCTCACTAATGTTTAATGACAACGTTGCTAATCTCCTCAATGGTGTATTTGTTGTCTCATGCTCCAACTCAATGTTGATCATAGAATTCTGCATTGGATTGTTTAGGACAAAGCTCATCTTATCCTCCACAAGTCCACACCCCAACCCCAAGTGTTGTGTGCAACTCAATAATGATACATGAGGATGATTGCTTATCCCTCCCTTGAACAACACAAGTTTGCACAGCGCAGTGCAAGTATGTTGCTCCAAATCAACAGTATGTGTTGACCCTTGGTCATGCAAAGGCATATTTCCACAACCCTCCATAAGATATGCTAAAATAAAAAAAAGTGGGAATTCATGCATACCTTGTTGAAGCTTCGAAACATATTGTATGGCTACAAGGGTTCCTCCTCCAAATGTGTTGGCTCCCCCAACTGATGAGGATGATGGCTTCTCCTCCATAGTTGTGTTAGTGTTGGTACAAATATCCTCTAGTGGTGGTGAAGGCTCCTCCCCCTCTTATTTCTTCCTGTCAAATATTTTGATCACCCTTTGAGTGAAACCTGAAAAAGTAGTCACTCTTGCATGACTCAAATGACTAAACCACCAGGTGCTCTTTTTACCCTCAAGGTGCAACGCTACAATATCAATAGCCATTCTTTCTACCACTAGATGTAGTAGGAAGAATGCATCTAACTTCATCACCCAAGCCTTTTCTGTACATGTGGATGATCCATCAAAAGTAGACAATAGAAATATATTTCCCCTCATTATCCTATTTTTGTAGGGCCTCCTTTCTTCTTCAAGCTAAATAAAATGAGGAAGAGCTAGAGTCTCCTTGAAAGCTCTAGGTTGAGACTTGTATTTTTGCAAGGTACCCACTCAAGATATCATGTTCCAAGTGCCCTTAATTTCCATGCCTCTTTTCTTCTTTCTCAAAAGGAAAGGGAAAGGTGTAATGCTTTGGAGCTTACTACAACATGGGTTCTTTCTTTTGAGAATAGGAAGTACATGGTCCTTCCTCTTCTTGAAACCCTCTAAAAGTTTCATTGCATCTCTTCCATTTCATCTGCTTAACCTCCTTGGAGAGGTTCTTCATAGATCTAAAAATTGATGAGACGAAGCTCATTCCTTCCACCATTCTAGATCTCTTCTCCTTCTGTTCCTCTTCTTATAGCATAATGGTTGTAGCACATAGGCTGAGCCAAGATTAATGCTTCGATACCACTGTAATATTCCCAAATGGGAAAAATCAACAACACATGCATAAATAACGCATTTTCAGAAATATATGCTATAAAAATCAACAAAAACCCTTAGATCCATTAGATCTGACAATATAACACCTAAATCCAAGAGGAGATCATAAACAAATCCTATTAGGTGAGGTGAACAAGCCTCCCAAACACTGAAACCCAAAAACTACTGCAACACATAATTACAGCATAAAGAGACAACGTAGTATAATGAGGGTGTATACTTATAAATTAGAGAAATGAATAGATATGCTCATATATTAAACAATATTTCTCAAAAACTGAGATCTAGTCTCCTTTATACAAATCCAAGAAAATCCGGGAAGGGTTTCTAAGAATACACCCAATACAAATGGTGATCTACAGCCTAAGGATTGAATAATCACTGAAACTGAAGCACATGAAGATAGAAGGCTGATATAATATATATTTGATGCAGATCCACTCCAAGGTCTCCTCCAATGAAAGGCTAATCCCTTTAGTCACAGGAAAACCCTCAAACAGAGCCATAAGATCCCTCAATGAAGCTTCCCTCCAAAATAACGTAATTCCAGACTGAAATTACGCTATAGGTGATGGAAATATATTGGCTTACTTCCAAAGATCTGAAATGAACTCAAGAACTCTCAAAAATAATCTCCCAAGAGAAGGAATCCTTCCTCCTCCAAAAAAAATAGCTCAGAAAGTGGGTTTCTCAACCCTCCACTGCAACACCCTGCAACACAACACAATATTCTGCAAAAACTACGATATAGCTAAATACTAGAGCTTGGCCAGAATGCCAGATGTCTGAAATGATAGATCAAGACTCTCCCAAGAGGAATCTCAAGGAAATATATGGAATTCCTAAACAGGAAACCCATGTGCTAAATAGCACCAGCAATCTTAGCTAAACAGTTGAAGAGAGAAAAAGTCTAAATAGACATATCAAAACATGATTCATAAGCTAACCCCATATAGTTTCCATCCTCTTCCTTATAAACAATGTGAGCCTTCCCACCTTGGGTCCCACTCATTAGGGTTTACACCATCACACAATCAATCTCCCTCCAAAACTGTGATGTACCTTCATAAGTGCCACTCCTCCATAACAACGTTGTTTGATTTGGTAAAGGTTGACCTCTTCAACCTGCTCCAGCCCTTTTAACACCTAAGGGTCTTCCATCCATCTCTTAGGTAGCTGTCTAAACTAATCCTCACTCATATTGAGTTGTCTTTATTGATGAACCACTCCTTCCACATTAGTGTTGTTGACTTGGTCAAACTTGACTTTGTCCACATGCATTGACCCTTGTTCACACATGAGGGTGCTAGATCAAGTTATTTTCGTGATCCCTTTTCACATCAAGAGGGATTTTATGTATATTGAAGATAGGTATTGGCCTCCTTACCATTTATTCATCCAACTAAGTGCTAAGAACAAAATTAATATTCCTATTAGCTACATGCTAATTTAGGAGTATTACAATAGATATGCACCCATGATGAGGATCATAATGAAATATTTCACATGTGAGGGAAGATTATCTCGCCTTTACTCATATCACATTAGGTTGCTTATGCATTTTACTAGAGTGAGGATGTTGCACATTCCCTATGAACTTTACTGAAGCATTGATAAAATGGCATACATAGTGCAAAAGAGAAACTACCCTCAGCAGATGCAAAGCCTCTTTCATCACTCACGGATAAAAATGATTGTTATGCACCAAATACAATAGAAAGGAATTTCATGGGAGACCTTCATTTCCAATGAGGTATTTACTGCTCCACAAACCCATCATCAGAAAAATACACCTTCATCATCTCATCCTCCCATTCATATTTCTCTATCACTTCCTATTGTTCCTACATCTCCACACACTCAAATTTCTTCAACCCATGATGATCCTCCTTCATCACCTTCCCACAGCCCTTCACCCTCATCTCATGACACCACAACATCAAACAATGATGAAGAAAGTGAGATAAATGACACTGAGATGGTTGTCATAGAACCTTTTCCTTTGACCTATCAAAGAGGTAATAGGCAGGTGTTTTCTCCACAGATTGTGGAAGGGGCCCTGCCTTCATCATCAACAAAACAGCTTAACAAAGGTAAGGAAAAGGTCATTATTGAAGAGGAGGAAGATGAGCATGAAATTGAAAAATATTTTCAACTAATTCACCTTGAAAGTGATGATGAGAATGAGGAGAGGATCACAAACATGTTGCTCAAGAGAAAGGATGCCCAGATTAGAGAGCTACAAGCCAATCTTGGTAGGGCCAAAAATGTGATCCACTTCCTTGAGGTGGAAAAAAAGCAGTTAGAGATAGAGAATACCATCAATGAAGTCAGAGTTATCAGATCTTGGAAAGAGGTCGAAAAGGCCAGGTAAAAGCTATATGAAACCTTGGGCACTCTAGATGACATTGAGGATGAGGAATAACAACTTCCTAGGAAGAGGCCAGGGACAATTAGGTTGAAGAAGGCCTTAGCTCGGGAGAGAGAGCAAGAGATAGCATTGGCAGAACAACTCACTCCAAGTAAGCTGCTTGCCATGGAAATCAACTATGACAAATAATCTTGGCTAGAGAGAGCCAATGTGCACTTAGAGTATCATTTTGATAAGACAAAAAGAAACATTGACCTTCAGAAGAAGATTGCAAGGCATTATGCCTTAAGAAACAAGATTGCAAGGGCCAAGCTCAAAAGAGCCCTTGCAAAGATTCAAGCCCTAAATGAAGCAAAGGAGAAGGAGAAAATTGACATCCTTGCCAATGTGTCCCTACAAGCATCCCAAACATAATCAGCAAGTTAAACTCCAAATTTTGGCACTTAGTGCACAATTTTGATTTTTGACTGTTTGGCTAGCAGAAAAAAGGTCAAACATGAAGTGCAACTAGCACTGCGCCCTTTTTTGGTGAACTAAATTAAGGAAAAATTTACATTTTCATGATCCTTAGACCATGACCATCACCCTTAGAAATTTTCAAGTCATTTGGAGCAGAATTGGCCCCTCAAAAGGGCCAACAAAAGAAAAAAATCACCTTTCTGCTCCCTTTTTAGCAATGGTGCTATGCCCTGAGTAGTCTTGGGAGAATGGATTTTGAGCATAAAAATGGACACCATTCTAGAAACCAAATGCATATTTGGAAACTAGATAGTACAATCTTTCCAATAAGCTATCATGGAGCTCATTTGGACACAAGGAAGGCCTCCAAATCTTAGCTGCAAAACAAGTGATTTTTCCAGATTTGGCATTGTGCCCTTGGCCTGGTGCTGCACCCTTGAACCTTGGCACTACACCCTTTCCACAAAGTCAAAAAAAGATACTTGGACTTATTTTGAAAGTTATTGAGAGGGATTAAAGGTCAAATTATTCCCAAATTAGCTCAGAGGTTAGCTTAGAATTGATTTTTGCATTTATGAGTTTAGGATATTTGTGCCTTGGGCCTTGCATGGTCTCATAAGACAAAATCACTTAAATGTGTAATAAATGAAATTTTGGAACCCTATTTAGGGTTTTGCTACTCATTTTCAAGTTAAATACTTCATGGAGGCTTCATGTTTATTGTTTGTTGTTTATTGAGATGAATACATAGACTTGGAGTTGTGAAAAAATTGGCTTTGGAGTTGTGTAATTGTTTTTGGACTAAGCATCAATGGAGCAAGCATCTTCATAGGATTCATGAACCTATTTAATGGTGATTTTTCTATACTCTAGTTATTGTTTCCTTATGTTCTCATATTGTTCCATCTTTTCTCTTGCATTAGAGCACAAATTTTAGGCTAAGATATGTTGTTATAGGCACCTTAGGTTTGTCTGCTTCAATTGCTGAAATGTTTTCCTCTGCTAGGTCTGATTGAAGAATTCTTCATTGCTATTTAATTCCACTTAGCTTGATTTTCTTCAAAATGATGAAATATATTCAAGCCAAATAATTTTATGGTATGCACTATCCTTTGGTGTAGCTTGAATCATTGTTTTCTAAGCTTTTCTTTGAAGTTTGCTTATTAGGGTTTCGGCTAAAGAAGTTTATGGTATGCCCTGTCCTTTAGTCTATCTTGAAATGGTTACTTTGAAGGTATTTAGAGTTTTATTAAGGAATATAGGAGTTCCATTCTCTTTAATCATTACTTATGTGTTATCTTGAATATTTTCTTTCTTTGAAGGTAGATAGCTAGAGAAGTTAGGAGTTCCATGCTCTCTAGGGTTTGTTGGATAATTGTTTTAAAGTTTACTTGATAGAGATAGGTCAAAGAAGTTTATGGTGTGCCCTATCCTTTGATTCTTTCTTGATACATAGTACTCTTATAGACTCTTCTTTTTATAGTTTATGTTAAAGGATTCTTAACTTCCCTTTAAACCTACTACATTCACAACTTAATGTTCATTTCACACTCACTAAATCTATTTAAATCCATTTGGCTTTGTTAACTTGCCCTATGAAACACCCTTGACCTATTGTTTTACATTTTAATACCTTTTGTAGAGTCCATATCCCAATGTTTTAAGTTTCTCTTACTCTATCTTTTCTTCTTGACAACCAACCTAACCAAACAAAACAAAACAAAAAAACCCTATCAATTTACCTAGCCTAAAATCAACACCCTAAAACAAACAAGTTACATCTTTTACACAGATATAGAGAGAGCCCTCTCTGAGTCCAGGAAGGTTAGGTCCTAGGACTCCAAAGTTGGTTTGATGTTACCCTTGTACATTTGGTCTTGCCAATCTGACAAATTACAGGGACCTAACATAATGGTGACTCCACTGGAGACTCGAAGTAAGTAACGGCCCAAATATTCCTTAAGAATGCACAAATCCCCTGTCAAACTTAGATAAATCAAGTGTTAGCCAAGAAAAGTATCTGATTGATTCACCATACTAACAAAATGGTGACCATACTAGATAACACTTACCGAAAAGCTTAGTGTTACATAAAGAACTCAGAAAACCCAAAAATATCTTTAGATTGGTATTTAGTTGTCGATGATGGACAAAAATTACATCCTTAAAAAAGTAAGCATCATCCACTTGGTGACTCCACTGGTCTTTAGTAGCCCTGTTGACCCCACTATTTCTCACAAAATCCCTTGGGAATGTATCAATCAGTCATAATAGTGTAAATCCCAATTACATACTTTGTAAACTTAGTACCCTTACAGATAGGTCTGTTTTCAAAACTCTCAAAAACTTTCAACCTTTCTGTGTTGTGCGTCTAAAATCTGGCTTCACAAAGAATTAGCACCAGATCTCACCTTGACCCAAACCCTCCTACCATAGTTGATAACCCATAAAGTATCCTATGGAAAACTTCTAGGACTAAAGATTCAACTATCGTTAGACCAATTCATAAAGCAAGTTTTGTCCCTGAAAATATCACATCCTTGCAAGATACCCAATTTAACTTACACCATAGAAGAAACCTATTCAAAACTAAGTCTCAAAGTGGGATAGAAGAGGCAATCCTTGAGCCTACTAGCATACAACAAATTCCTAGTAGAGAAGCCTCTCCTTCCACTCCTCCTGATTTTTAGCTTCTCCAACACTTTGACTCATTTTGATCCAAATATTCTCAATTTCAACAAACTGGTCCTAGTACATATGCCACACCCACTCATACATCCACTGTGAAAACCACTCCATTTCATCCTCCACATCCTCTCATAAAATGTAATATTCCCAAAATTTAGACCTCATCTAAATGGAATATTATAGTTAATTTTATCTTTAGATAAATGAATAAATGGGTACAGAGGCCCATTGACAGGAAGAATAACATTCCTCATGTGAAAAGTGGAATAATAAGCAGCTAAAAGGAGCACATTTAGGTGTGAACAGGGAGGATATCATGTTGATTCAGTCATCTTTGACCAAATCAACATATGTTGCCTAGATACATTGCATCTCCTTGATGAACAACGCAGATTTGGTGGAGGACAACTTGCATGAGTTTGGAGGCAAATGTGGATGGGACCCAATGAGGAGAGGTTCACTTGATATATATGGAGAGGGTGGAAGCCTTTTTTATTCATGTTATTATTTTTTCTGTTTATACTTTTGGCTTCTCTTGCTGTTTAGCAGGGTTGTAGTGCTGTTGAGCACTGGGTGTTCCTGAGCAAGAATCCAACCTCTTACCTTAAGAGACCTCTTGGGAGAGTATTGTACTGATTTTTTCCACATCTAGGCTTGAGGCCAAGAAAAAATATTTAGCCACATCATTATTTCTGTAGCAGTGTAATTCTGTGTTGCAGGGTGTTGCGGTGGAAGATTGATCATTCCACTTCGAGGTTTGTTTCTCAGTAGAAGGTGCCTTCCTTCTCTTGAGAGATCAACAAAGGAGATTTCTGAGCTCATTTCACATATTGGTAGCAGGAAAAATCACCTCTGCAATCCTACAGTGTATTTCCTTGTAGGAACTATGTCATTTTCTAGAGAACTATTGCAGTAGGGTTTTTACCCTTGTTTTAGAGCTAGTTTCCTAGGGAAAGGGCCAACCCTTCTCCCAGAAAGCTAGAAGAAGGGATATTTATCCCTATTTGTATTATTCAGCCATATTAATCTCATGTTGTAGTGATACTGTGTTATTTCTGAGCTGAATAAATCTGATCTGCTCTTTTTGTACATGTGTCTCAAGAAACCCTTGCCGGGTTATCTCTATAATGCAATAAGGAGGCCAGATCTCTGTTTTCTTAGAATATTGTACCATTAATCTCCAGATCTATGTTTTTCTATTGTAATTTTTTAGAAACCCTCAAGGATTAACGTTGTACATGCTTCAATATTTTCTACATAATCAAATGTCATGGGATTTGGGTGTTTCTAAGACATTGTAAGGCCGGGAGACATGTTTAACATATCAAAAGGGATTTCTTTCTAATCCCCTTTTGTATGTAAGGTCCTTAGTCTATATGCTAAGGGATCAAACTATTATTTCTCCTGGTTATAAAGTAGTTACCTAGGAATATCATTTTTAGGGTCCATTTTGCTGCTTTTCCCCACTAGGAGATAGTGTATAAAAGAATAATTTTGCTAATATGTCCATAATCTGATGGAGTGTGTCTAAGACACATTTTATGAGATAATTTTCTGCAGTAATTCATTTGTGCTCGTGTATTTTTGTAGCTCCAACTCTAGAATATCTTAAGATATTCTTATTGTTGTAGATTTTCCCTATTTTGGGATATTTTATAAACCCCCCTCTTATAAACCCTCCTTGGGTTCCTTTACCTCAAATCATTGCAACATGGTTTGCCCCATTGGTACTACCCCAACCTTTACTACCTATGTCGCAATAATACCAATCCAAAATCCCTCACTTTAATGGAACTAACCCTACAACTGCCCAACAACATGTAGACTAGATGAATGATTCTTTGACTACCAAGAAATAGAAGAGGAGGCCATAAAAATGAGAATTCTTTCCCAAATTTTATTTGGGGGGGGGGGGGGAATCAAAGAAATGGTTCAAATAATTAACTCCTAACAACATACATGATCTCCCTTCCCTTCATCAAACATTCACAAACAAGTGGGAGACTAAGAAAAATCCTCTTCAAATCCTATCTGAGTATGATAACCTTAAGAGAAATGTTAGAGAGAGTGTCTAAGACTACTACACTAGGTTCAATACTATTTACAATTCACTCTCACCTCACATGAAACCCCCACAGGGCCTAGCCTTAGTAAATTTTCCAGATGGATTTGATCCCGAAATGGCCTACCAATTAAGAGAAAGGGATCATGTTACCCTAAAAGACATGCAAAGGGGATTTGTAAGTGTAGAAGCCAATCTAATTGCTAAGAGGGCTAGGATGAGAATAGAAAAGAGGGTTACATACAAAGAATAAATTGTGGCCTCCACATCTAATGCTAAAATTGACAATCTAGTTAGGACAATGGAAAGGATGATGAAGAGAATCAACTTGAATGAAAGAGCACCCCCTAGGGAAAACTAAGAAAATCCTCAAAACATAAATAGAAACCAAAACTTCAGAAGATATCCTCCTCAAATCAGACAAAGAGACAATGACCAGAAAATCAAGCCTCCTTTCCAAGAAAACTATGTAAATGAAGAGGAAAGAGAGACTGAAGAGCCAGAAGAAAACCATGTGAATTTAATAAGCTCTGATAGTGAAGATGTTGTTTTTCACCCAGAAATTTCTGCTAAGAATAACACTGAAAACACTCCTAAAAAGACAACATAAAATGCCAACATAATGGCTAAGAACCCCGATCAAAGCAAAAACAAAATCAACCAACATGATGGTGACCAAAGTTTCCGTAGTACATCAACTAGTGGCCCTGAAAAAACCACTTTAACTGAAATTCCTAATAAAAATCAGCAAACCAAAGTTGTTGAAAAGACCATGTATGATAAAAATGATGTAAATATACCAAGAACACAAATGCCATTCAATACTGAGGGTGAGATTTCCAAGATCAAAATAGCCATACCTCTTACTGAACTAGTAACTCAAGATGTATATAGGTCTCAAGTTTTGAAGGCTTTGAACATAGGAAATGACACCGACACTCTAAATTTGACTGATGACAAGACAAAATTTCTGTTTGGACCTGAGGTAGAGGGAAAGTTCCAAGAGGGAGATGTGCCTCCATTCTATGTCAGTTTGAACATTCATGAAAAAATCTTACACAATGTTATGCTAGACTCGGTGCTTCACACAACCTCATGCCAAAGGTAGTGATGGAGAGATTAGGCCTCGAAATAACCAAACCATACAAAGACTTATACTCTTTTGATTCAAGTAGAGTTAAATGTATGGGTTTAATCAAAGATCTATGTGTCAATCTGGCACAAATACCAACCAAGAGCCTAGTCATGGACATTGTAGTGGCTTACATTCCCCCGAAATATGGCATGATTTTATCTAGATCATGGGGAGCCAAACTCCAAGGAACTACTCCAAGGAACTCTCCAAATGGACATGTTCTATGCTACCATCTCAGTCTTCAGCCAAACAAAAAATATTTTACAGAGAATCTCACATGAAATACATGGTAAGCAGCCAAGATAAACCAAACAACACCCCTCTCTATTCTATCCATTTAGACCTTGACTCATTTATCTTGTATAATGAAGATGACATTAATGAACAAGTAAATGAAAAAGAGGAAGAGCTAGACCCATCAGAACATTCAAACCAAACATCAAATGAAGAATATAATAGTCAAAACCCTTGCAACCATGAACAACAACATAATGGTGAATTTGAACTTGAAACGCTTTGGAACATGAGCTTTGATGGCTCTTGTGGCAAAGCTGGTTTGGGAGAATGTGTTTGGATACACAACACCAATGAAGGTCACTCCTACAAAATATATTTTCAATGTACAAACAATATTGCAGAATACGAAGCTCTTCTCCTACGTCTACACTTGTTGAAAAAAATAGGAGCTAAGAATATTTCTGTTCAAGGAGATTACGAGCTAATCATTAGGTAAATCAAAGGAGAATATTCAGCCAAAAATCCTAGGCTAAGAGAATATAGGAATGCTTCCTTAGAACTCCTAAATACATTTGATAAATATGAACTTACCTCCATCCCAAGAGCTCAAAACAGCCTTGCCAATGAACTAGCCTTTGTTACCAACACTTGCCAATTACCTCATGCCAATGAACAATACACGAAAAAAGTAAAAAGTAGACCTACAATACCTGATAACATAGATTACTGGTAAGTGTTTGAAGGGGACAAACTTATTGAAGACTTCCTAGAATCCAAGAATGAAATTTAAATACCAAAACTAAGCTTAGATCATGAAGAAGATTTCTCTAATGAAGAACAAACACACAAAACAGAGCCATTTTCTCCTACTGATATAAATCTGCTAGAACACCTTCATGAGGCAGAATTTTGTAGGGATTCAGTTCAAAAAGACCTTGAGGTATTGCAATGCAAAGATAATCTATTTCCAAAAGGTCTTGTCCCCTTAGAAGAGTTGTTTGATTTCAGTGATGTTGCTAGGAAACCAAAAATGGAATCCACCAAAACTGATGTAGAAGAATGCAACATAGGCAGTGTAGAAGAACCCAAAATAATAAATCTGTCCAAAACTCTACTACCTCACATAAAATAGAAATACATTGAGCTACTCAAATAATTTAAAGATGTGTTTGCATGGGGATATGAGGACTTGAAGTCCTATGATGCAAACATCGTTCAGCATAAGATCCCTCTCAAGGAAAACCAGAAACCTTTCAAGCAGAAATTGAGAAGGATAAACCCTGTCCTAATGCCTCTGGTTGAGAAGGAAATAAAGAAGATGTATGATGCTAGAATCATTTCCCACTCAGGTACTCAGAATGGGTTTCAAATCTTGTGTCAGTAAGAAAGAAACAAGGGGAGATTAGGCTATGCATAGACTTTAGAAATTTAAACAAATCCTCTCTGAAAGACAACTACCATTTACCTAAGATGGATCATATACTGCAAAGGGTGGTAGGCTCTAAAATAATATCATTTCTTGATGGATTTTTAGGATATAATTAGGTGCTAGTACACCCATATGATCAACAAAAAACTGCTTTCACTACACCTTGGGGCACCTTCATGTATGTGAAAATTCCTTTTGGTTTAATGAATGCAGGGGCTACTTTTAAAAGAGCCATGGAAATTGATTTTTTTGAAGACATAAGTTACTTCATTGTGATATACCTGGATGACATCACTTTTTATTCTAAAATTGATGAAGAACACCTAGTTCACTTAAGAAAGGTCTTTGAAAAGTGTAGAAATTATGGTCTATCTTTAAATCCTAAGAAAACTCTGTTTGGTCTTCAAGAAGGAAAACTCTTAGGCCACATCATATCTAAAGAAGGGATTAAGATAGACCCCAAAAGGATTGAGGGTATACTGCAGATCAGCCACCCTAGGAACATTAAAGAGTTGCAATCTTTCATTGGAAATATCAACTTCCTAAGAAGGTTCATACCAAACCTTGCAGAACTCCTAAGAAACATTACAAACATGCTGAAAAGAGAAATAGGAGTCAAGTGGACCACAGAAGCCAAAAAATCATTTGAACTGGTAAAACAAACACTTACCCAAACACCAGTTCTAATCAGCCCTGACTTTACCAAGGATTTCTTCATATTCTCATTTGCATCGGAACACACAATTTCTACAAAATAACATAATGGGACAAGAACAACACATAGCTTTCTTCAGTAAGGCACTTAGAGATGCCCCTCTGAAATATAACATTATGGAGAAACAATCCTTTGCCTCAATCAAAGCATTAAAAGATTTGAGAGTTTACATCTTACATTCACATGTCATTGCTTTTGTTCCACATACAGTTTTCAAGGACATACTGAATCAAGATCATAATGGTAAAAGGGGTAAGTGGATTGCTATCATCTTAGAATATGATCTAGAAATCAGACCCACTAAACTGATCAAAGTACAAGTACTTGCCAAACTCAGGGCTGAAGAAAACTTTCAAGCACTAGACCTAAACATGGTACGTTCCTTGGATGAACAAGAGGAACTGGTGACTCCACCCATTGAAGAAGAATTTCTGAACTCAATATGGTATGTTGATATATTACATGTGCTTTTTAATCTAAATAATCCTCCTGGTTTTTCCAAAACAAAGGCTAGATTCTTGAAACTAAAGGCTGTAAATTTTTGCATTCTAGATAAAGTTTTGTATTGGAAAAATTCTGTTGGTATCTTGCTCAAATGTTTTCTTGAAGATGATGTATATAGAATCATGCATGAGTTTCATGAAGGAGAATGTGGAGGTCATATATATTGGAAAACCACTACCATAAAATTCCTTAGATCTGGTTTTTATTGGCCTACTCTTTTCCCTAATATCCACAAGCTAGTAATGACTTCCCATAAATGCTAAATCTTTGATGGAAACAAAAAACTACTGCCTTTGCCTTTGCACCCTATCAGTGTTTAAACTCCATTTGAACAATTGGGTTTAGATTTCATTGGAGAAATAAACCCTGCCTCCTCTGCCCAACACAAATGGATCCTCACTACAATTGACTATTTCACCAAATGGATAGAAGCCATCCCTTCAAGGAATGCCACTGACACAGTAATCATCAAATTCCTTGAAACCAATATCATGTCTAGATTTGGCTGTCCAAGAAAAATCATCACCGATAATGCTGTTGCATTTAAGTCCAATAAAATGGTGGACTTTTTCTAGAAATATCACATTACAATAGGGAATTCTACAGCTTATTACCCTCAAGGTAATGGGATGGTTGAGTCCTCTAACAAAATTTTGGTAAACATCATCAAGAAGCTATTGGAAGAGAACAAAAATTCATGGCATAGAAAATTGGTGCATGCACTGTGGGCTGACAGATTAACAAGAAAAAAATCAATTAACATGTCTCCCTATCAACTAGTGTATGGCATGGATGCAGTTTTCCCAACATCCTTGGGAGTCCCAGTGATGAAGCTTATCCAAGAGGTACAATCAAATGAGAATGATATACAAAGGAGGTTGAACCAAACCATTCAATTGCAGCAATCAAGGGAAGAAGTATACAATAGAATACAAGTAGTGCAAGACATCATCAAGAAGATTTTTTATAAGAGGACCAAGGCAAATGATTTCCAGATCGGAGACAAGGTGCTGAAGTGGGATTCAAGAAGAGAGGACAAAGGCAAGCATGGAAAATTTGAAAATCTATGGAAGGGTCCATACATCATCCATTCAGTTAGAGGTAACAATGCATTCTTCCTACAAGAATTGGATCGAACAGAGCTATTTGGAGGTCTTGTCAATGGAAGGATGCTCAAGAACTATTTTTGTTAAAAGTTCCTAGTTTGAAGTTTTATTAATTGTACATAACATTGCTTGATGAAAGATGAGAAAAATGAAACACAGAAATAAATAAAAGAAGAAAAAGAGGGAAGGTTTAAAGAAAAGGTACAACCCCATACCAAAAAAGAATATGTCTGAAAGTGTGTCAATTCAAATGCCACTACTTTTGAAGAAAATAAAACCTTGTTCAATCATACAGCCTAATCATGATTGATTTTAAATTTCTGTTGATAGGTTAATGAAAGAAGATTTTCCAAGCCATGTAAACTTGGCTTGTCAGTAGATTAGATTAGGAAAATATTTTTGGTTCCCAAATCTCAAATCTGAACCAAAAGAGAAAGAGAGGGATGCATAAAAAATTCCAAATCCTAGCCCTCATTTTTTTCATTTGTACCTTTTTTACAAAATAAATTTGTGTGCAGCTTGTCCAAAATGCCACAGCTCTTGGCCAATCAAATTTCTTAACCTTGATTTGGTCATGTTTTGAATTTCATGTTAGTAGATTAGAGAATGAAGATCTGTCAAATTGCTTAACCTTGATAGATAAGTAGAGTAAATAGAGAATAAAGAGTTCATTAGCCTAATCTGAGCTCTTGGAAGTTATAAGGGTATACATAGATAGTTTTTATGCTTTCAAAAGAAAATGATGTCAAGGGTTTGGCAATCCAAGTGCACCCAGAAGAAGAAAAAATGTTAGGCAAAGTATGATGGGTAGGTAGAAGTGATATTGAAGCAATCATGTTTTTTTTTTAGATTTTGAGATTGCAGCTTCAAAAGAAAATCATCGAGTGAAGAAAGAGGGATCTACCAAGTACAAGTAAGGTATTGATCTTCAAAACTCAGATATATGAACTTTGAGGTTCTGGACACCTCCCAAAAGGAGTTTCCATCCCCAAGTGGAGCCACTATTAGTCATTAGTATTTTTCACTATATTTAGATGAATATAGGATGGTCCTAGATTTCTGAAAACAACATTCCTTGAAAATTGTGATTTTCAGAAATCTCACTGCCTTCATTATCCTTATAGAAACTTTTTCACTATTCGATCAGTTTGTCATTTCATGGTCACCCTGTCACTCCTACAAAATCATTATAGGATTACACCTCTCATTCTCATCCTTCTTGCCTTCATAAAACCTTTTTCCCATGTTCCCCGGGTCCCTCTAGCATTGATGGCCACAAAACTCTCTCTGTAGGCTCTTCAGATAAATCAAGTACATTGGATTTTGGATCTTCAATACAACATTGTTGACCATACTATTTTTTCACTTGAAGGTCTCCAAACAAAATTTCAATCAAGATTAGGTCAAAAGACCCTCCCACTAGATCATTAGGTTTTTTACATGTCTAAGGTCATCCATGGATGTTTCAGGTATTGCTTTTCCTTTGCTAGAAACTGGCTCACAATAATTGAATGTCAAAACATGGTTGTTCAAGAAGAACCTAAAATATTTCCAAAGAATACTATCCCTTCAGTTCAGAGTCTGCACATGAGGAAAATGGACAAACTTTGGCACTTCTGCAGGAGTGTTGAAAGTTCTATCAATAGAAAGTATTGATAAGGTAGGTGGTCTACTCCTGAATGAAAAAAACTTACAAAGGAGAGAAGAAACACTTGGTCTTGTAGGTAACTCGGGTTATGAACTTGATGGTCCATTTGAGTGCATAAAATAGTGATCACTTGTAGAAATGACATAGAGGAAGCACACAAAGCCAAACATGAAGAAATTTTATCAGAGACTATTGATGAGATTTGGAAAAGGTGAGGTGAACTGGACATAAGTGAATGAACTGGACTGTAGAGAACTTAGAGGACAACACTGATGATTTCTATAAAAGAGGTGCATACACCTAGGGTTTTGAAGAAAATGATCAGAGAAGGTGAAAATCATGAGTTGAGCTCCAAGGTAGGAACGAAAGAGGTTTTTGAAGATGTTTCTATATGACCAAATCCTAAAGTTTTCAAAATCAACCTAACATGCCTAAATGAACAAAAGAAAATCCACTTCAATTTTTGCAGTCACCTGCAAAGAGAAAGTGTTAAATGACATCAGTAAGAAGAGGAAAAAGGCTTTTAAACTTTAGAAATTGGGTTTTCAAAATATTAAATTAAAACTTCACTTGGCTATAAAAGCCCATCAAAAACTTCAAGGGAGTCATTTTTCCCTTCAAGAGATCAAGAGCATTCAAGGAGAGGAAAATTTGTGAGTTTTCAAGCCAAACTTGGGCAAATTTTCCTGGAGATGCGCCCTTGGAAAATTCCCCCCACACATTTTACACTAGCACTGCATGCATGGAAGTGAGCATTGCACCCTTGGAAGAGCATTGTCCTCTTTCCCGACAGACTCAGTGAAGTTTTCCATTGGCGCTGCACACTCAAGTCTGGCATTGTGCCCTCAACCTCGGCGCTGCGCCCTCAGCACTGGCGTTGCACACTTGGATAGGAAGGGTTTCGAAACCCTAAAACCACTCAAATCACTCCAAAGGGCTTCCAAACTCTTTCTGAAGGTCCTCCAAACATATTGAGGGGTAAGTACAGGTCATCAACCCATCTCCAAGCATTTTTTTCATCATTTAATTGAAAGAAGTGAAACCCTAAGGCTTAAACTTGAAATCATTGTTTACCATTACTTCATCTGCTTGTAAAGAGAATCAGTGATAGACATAGGAATTACACTGTTTGGAGGTTGGTCATTCATCTAAGCTTGTCCCTACATCCATATCCTTCATAACACTCTGTCCCTTCACTTGCAAAAACTGCCATTCCATTACCCTCTTTTTCATCTCAATTTTCACATCAATCCTAGGGTTGGAAAACAGAGTTTTCAAAATGTCAGAAGAGGGAGACAGTGGAAGTGGTGGAGAGGCCCAAATGTCAAGGAGGCATGAGCACAAAGGAGGAAATATAAATATTTATTAACCCCTCAGCACAAGAGAGCTCATGGCATCCCCCTTTACTATTTCTTGTTTCAAACATGTAGGATGCTATGAATTTTGTGAAAAGGTGCAGTATGTGCAAAACCACCCTAAGCTAACTAGATTATTTATCATTAACTTGCATGAAAAACAATTTAACCTTGCAGGGGTCACCTTTGATTTATCCATAAATTCTATTGCTAAAGTTACTGGGATACCAAGTGTGGGTGAGAAATGGTCGAAGTAGGAAAACCTAGACATGAGCTACTTTGAGCCATATCTAAAACCTAGGTATAAAGACCACCACAATTCCATATTTCCTTTTTCACATCTACTTGATAGATATGCACCCATGATGAGGATCATAATGAAATATTTCACATGTGAGGGAAGATTCTCCCACCTTTAATCATATCACATCAAGCTGGTTATGCATTTACTAGAGTGAGGATGTTGCACATACCCTATTACCTTTACCAAAGCATTGATAAAATGGCATACATAGTGAAAAAGAGAAACTGCCCTCAGCAGATGCAAAGCTTCTATCATCACTCACTGATCAAAATGGTTTTTATGCACCAACTACAGCAGAAAGGCATTCCATGGGAGACCTTCATTGCCAATGAGGTATTTACTGCTCCACAAGCCCATCATCAGAAAATACACCTTAATAATATCAGCCTCCTATTCCTACTTCTCCATCACTTCCTGTTGTTCCTAAATCTCTACTCACTCACATTTATTCACCCCATGATAATCCTCCTTCATCACCTTCCCATAGCCCTTCACCCTCATCTCATGACACCACAACATCAAACAATGATGAGGATAGTGAGACAGATGACATTGAGATGGTTGTCATAGAGCCTTTTCATTTGACCTATCAAAGAGGTCATGGGAATATTTTTTCTCCATAGATTGTGGAAGGGGCCCTGCCTTCATCATCAACAAAATAGCTTGAAAAAGGTAAGGAAAAGGTCATTTTTGAAGAGGAGGAAGATGAGCATGAAACTGAACAAGAGTTTCAACTAATTCACCTTGACAATGATGATGAGAATGAGCAGAGGATCACAAACATGTTTCTCCAGAGCAAGGATGCCCATATTAGAGAGCTACAAGCCAATATTGGTAGGGCCAAAAATGTGATCCACTTCCTTGAGGTAGAAAACAAGCAGTTAGATACAGAGAAGACCATCAATGAGGTCAGAGTTATCAAAGCTCGGAAAGAGGCTGGAAAGGCCAAGGAAAAGCTATATTAAACCTTGGGCACTCTAGATGACATTGAGGATGAGGAATAACAACTTCTTAGGAAGAGGCCAAGGACAATTGGGTTGAAGAAGGCCTTAGCCTGAGAGAGAGAGCAAGAGATAGCATTGGCATAGCAGCTCACTCCAAGTGAGTGGCTTGCCATGGAAATCAACTATGACAGAGAACCTTGGCTAGAGAGAGCCAATGTGCACTTAGAGGATCAACTTGATAAGGAAAAAATAAACATTGACCTTTAGAAGAATATGGCAAGGTATTATGCCTTAAGAAACATGATTGCAAGGGCCAAAATCAAAAGAGCCCTTGCAAAGATTCAAGCCATAAATGAAGCAAAGGAGAAGGATAAACTTGACATCCTTTCTAATGTATCCCTACAAGCATCCCAAACATAATCAGCAAGGTAAATTCCAAATTTTGGCACTTGGTGAACAATTTTTATTTTTGATTATTTGGCTAGCAGAAAAAAGGGCCAAACGCGCAGCGCCACTGGTGTTGCGCTCATTTTTGGGGCACTCAATTGAGGAAAAATTTACATTTTCATGATCCTTAGGCCAAGTACATCACCCTCAAAAACTTTCAAGCCATTTGGAGCAGAAATGGTCCCTCAAAAGGGCCAAAAACAAGAAAATAATCACCTTTCTGCCCTCTTTTCAGCAGTGGCGTTGTGCCTAGAGCAGTCTTGGGATAATGAATTTTTGAGTAGGAAAATGGACACCATTCTATAAAAAAAAGGCATATTTGGAAACTAGATAGGACAAGATTTCCGATGAGCTATCATGGAGCTCATTTTGACACAGGGATGGCCTCCAAATATTAGCTTCAAAATAGGTGATGTTTCCATATTTGGCATTGCGCCCTTGCGAGAAATTCAACAAAAGAGACTTGGAGTTATTTTGAAAGTTATTGAGAGGCCTTAAAGGTCAAATGATTCCCAAATTAGCTCAGAGGTTAGCTTAGAAGTTATTTTTTCATTTATTATTTTTGGATATTTGTGCCTTGGGCCTTGCATGGTCTCATACGACAAAATGACTTTATGTATAATAAATGACATTTTGGAACCCTAGCTATGTTTTTGCTCCTCATTTGCAAGTCAAATACTTTATGGAGGCTTCATGTTTATTATTGGTTGTTTATTGAGATGAATACATAGACTTCGAGTTGTGAATAAATTGGCTTTGGAGTTGTGTGATTTTTTTTGGACTAAGCATCAATGGAGAAAGCACCTTCATAGGATTCATGAACCTGGTTAATGGTGATGTTGCTCTAAAATAGTTATTGTTTCCTTATGTTCTCATATTGTTCCATGTTTTCTCTTGCATTAGAATAGAAATTTTAGGCAAAGATATGTTGTTAGAGGTGTTGGGGTTCCCATGTTTTGGCAGATTTGGCAATACCAAAAGATGAGACAACATCAAACCACTTTGGGGCCCTAGGATCTAGCCCTCCTAGACCCGGAGAGGGATCTCTCCAAATAGATCAAAGAATGATGTCTCTTTGAAGCTCAAAATGAGGTGTTAGGCTAGGTATGAAGCACAGAGGGGTTTTAAATGATTTGGTTGAAGGGTTGCTGGGTTGGTCAGGAGATCATAGACTGGGAAAGTAATGAGAGAAAGGAAACAAAACAGCAGGAGGCTTTAGCAAAGAGGATAGGCCAAGACAGTGCCATCCATTGGGCTATGGAGTCATGAAAGGGAATTACTTGCAACAACTAGCCAAGGTTTCCAAATGGCAAGTCATCTACACTAAAGGATCTTTTAGATAGATGATGGGATGGAACATTAAGGAGGAAAGTGAAAGAAGGAAAGCAACCAATTTTCTGTCTATAGATCAGGTCAGAGGTCATTTAACTCCAGACCTGCTTGGACATACTCAAAGGCAGCTCTCAAAGAGACAAAGGGGCTGCTTATAGATCAGACCAGAGGTCATTTAACTCCAGGTCTGCTTTAGAAACTCCAAGGGAAAAACAGAGATAAGATTACAAAGAAACATCTAAGAAGCAAACCCCCAAGTTCATACATCAGCCAGCAGGCAATAACATCCGCCGCACTGGTTAAACCCGTGAACCTACTCTTAGACAGCACATAGGGCGGAAAACATAAAAGTAGGAAGAGCAGATAGCATAGGGCACCTGACAAGGGTGAATCCTATACCATTATTATGATGCCTACCAGAAGAACATGAAACAATATGGAAATGTAAATAACAGAGTTAAGAAAAACATCACCAATAGTAATAGACCAGGATCCTGTGAAATGTGCTTTGATTAATTGATGCAAAACTAGTCATGTACAATATGGCTCAATGGCTAATACAGTCCCAACTTCTCCTCCCAGCCTATTACATACAAACTACTCTGCAACTTCCTCCCAAGGCTGTTCTAACAGTCAAACTGAATCCCTCTAACAGCAGATGCCCAGCAAGGCAACAACAACCTTTACAATGTGTTCTCGGAGATTTTTATAGGAGAAGAGGAAGAGACAGAAGTAGATAAACGAATAAATGAGACTCATTAAGACAGTAAGGCAGAAGTGTCCACGCCCATGCTGCTTAATGGCTTTCTGCAGCGCTGTGTGTACTCTGTAGACTGTTTTGGAGACTCTGTCAGGCCGGAAATCGACCTCGGATGTTACTTTGGGATCCTTCGGCTATCTGGAACTCCGTGCTGCCATTCTGAATAAATGAACTGGATGGAAGTCTGCAAGGCCCTCCATGCTTCTTTAATGTTGCTTGACAGTCTCTTGAGACGTTCTGTCAGTGCAATTTACTTCTTATGGGCTCGACGAAGCATAGAGATTGTTGTAGGAAGGTGTACGTCTGAAGAGAGAGACTCTGCTGTTAGGTAGCGCAGTTATGGCGTTGCTGGTGTGCTCTTAATATTCAAACAGTGCCTTAATTCTTTGATCACGGGATTAGCACTTCAAATATTCAATTACAGGCTCAAATCCCTTCTAATCCGGTCTTTGCTGCTTTGCTGGCCGCTGAATCGGCCTCTCTGTACTGTCAGCACACTGAAATAACTCTGTTTAAAACCCGGGCAGTGGCGGCGGAGAAATTCTGCAGAGGCGGAGGAATGATTAACAATGTAACAAAACCCAAAGGTTATTGCTTGGGTGAATTACACAAGGAAACATGGAAAAACAATGGAGTGAAGCCGTGGATGTGGGACCCAGCGGAGGCGGAGGGAGATTAACCAAAACCATTAGATCTTAACACAATGGACGGACAGGATGAACCTGGGCCAATCGCAATCGGAGGACGGAGCGGGGAGCAATTGCAATGCACAACATGAATGTTCCGATCGCGATTGGGGAGACGCTGCGATTAAACACCAACTGTCGGATCTGGGATTAGATCGACGGTCCACATCTAATCGGAGGGAGATGGAGAGGGGCAACGGAGCAGCGGCCGGAAGGGGAAGCGATTGAGCGTTGGCCGTCGATCTGGCGGGGAGATCAACGGTGGAGAACACAATCGGAAGAGATGCAATCGGAAGAGCGCAAAAATGAGACACTCACAAACTTTCGATTGCGATCGACAGGGGATAGCGATAGCCGTTGGATCATCAGGGTAGATCAACGGTGCGGAACGCACCGCGGGACTTATCGAAATAAAACAATCACATCGGATTTTTAGAGTATTACAAAGGAAATGCACCCGCCGGTTGTTTCGATTATGATTGGCCCCCAAGGCCTAAGCGCTTGGTCTTGGGTGACGGGCATATGTGGGGGGCAAGGAAGGGGCTAGGCTCAGGCTCAAGCTTTTAAGCTTTGTGCCCACTTTAATGTAAATTTGAGGCTGTAGCGTAACGGATAGAGGAATAGAAGGGAAAAAAGGGAAAACAAGGGGTAGGGGAGGAATTTAAAGGGGATCTTGGGGGGATTTGAGGGGATTTGAGGGGTAAATGGGGAAATAGAAGGGGAGAAAAAGGGGAAGAAAAAGAGGTTAAATGAGGAAAAATAAAGGGGAAAGGAGGCCTTTGGCATTTCTTCACATGACAGAGAGGCTTTAAAAGGGGAATCAGCAGAGGGGACTTGCCAAAGGATAAAAGACACGAAGAGGCTTCAAGGAGACTGTGTTTTCAGAGGAAATGCATTCCTTGAAGACTCAAACATGATTTAGCCCCCTATTTGCTTGTCAAAAATTTCATAAGGGGGCTAACAGTGGCTCCACATGGGGATGGCTTCTTCTTGAAGGAGTCAAGAATTCAGAAATTGATCTCTTGGTGTAGGCCAGATGCCTTCTGCTTGAACCATCCATCCCTTTCTTTGATCTGCTGCCACAACCTATGAAGACAACATGTCAGCAGAAACAATTCTCCCAAACAACTACCTACCCACACTACAGTTCTAGCATTTTTCTTTTTGGGTGCATTTGGACTTGCAGACCCTTTTACATCATTAATCTTTACAAACAGGAAAAGATAAACCTATTCTACTTCTACCCTTATTACTCCATGAGACCAGATTATACTGTTGGTCTCATATGCTTCTCTACCTACACTACTACCTGCTAGGATTAGACTGTCTAACAGGTTTCTTCTCTATATTCTAAGACAGAAATTCAAACAAATGACTACATGATCATAGGCTGAGCTTTATTGAGCTTTCCTACCTACCCTACTCTAACTGGAAATCTCTGATGTTCTAGGTGATATGATAAAGCCAATACAGCTAGTCATGTAGTAGTGAAAAAGGATATGAGCACTGGCTGCCTGTCAGAGATAACCATAGGGTGCTCTGCTTGTGGTTCTTCAAAACTGTGGTCACCATCAGTAGTGACCATTCCTAATGAATCTGGCCCGTGCTGAGGATTAATGCTGGAGCGTTCGAGCATATCAGGGCCTCCATGTATTCTGCCACTGGATCAACGAACACTTGATGTATGCTCTCTTCCTTTTGGCCTGCCATGATTGGTAGGTTTTCTATGTCCTGGGTAGCATCGCTTATTGCATCTTCCACTGCATCTTCAGTGTGGCTCAAGAAACCCGGATCTACTTCTTCTTGTATTTTGAAGAGCAGTGGAATTTCTTCGCTTTCCACTGTGTTCTCAAAGCGGCTCCTGAGAACCGAATCTTCTTCTTCTTTCACGTCGAACAACAGCGGAACCTTTGTATTTTTAGGGGGCGGGAGACTTTCCAAGAATGCTCTTGGGTCTCTGAACTCATATGATTTCTCTTGTGAGCTCAAAAGTTGGAGCTCAGCTTCATATCTGTCAACCACCAAATCAAGAAACATCTTCTTAAGCGCAGGTAGATGATTGAGTGCTGAGCCAATAGGGACAACCTTTGGAAGGTCCTCCCATTCAATTTCTGCCAGTACACTCGCTACTCCACTCTGAAACTCTGCTATGAGGCTTGGATCTATTTCTGCACATTGTTCAGAGTCCTCTATTAGCGAAGTGACTGGATCTTCGGCGTGGATGATGTTGCACTGCGACATGGTCTCCCAGTGGAGTCTTATGTGAAACCACAAATACTCAGTGGCCAGCTGATTACCAGTGGAGTCTTTTTATCATTCAAGAATTGTGGAGTCGCCAGATGGATGATTCACAACTTACTGTCCACCACAGTGGTTTACCAAATCAAAGCTGACTGATCTGAGTCCCCAGTGGAGTCGCCATTATGTTGGGGACGACAATGAGAAATAGAACAACTATCAGCGGTTCTTGACTCTCATATTCTTCCCCAGTGGAGTCGCCATTATGTTTGGGACTGGTCTCCCAGTGGAGTCTATGTAAAACCAAGATAATCAGCAGGCCTACTGATCACCAGTGGAGTCTTTAACGTTTAGGAATAATGGAGTCGTCAGGTGGAGGGTTTAGGATGATTCTAGGGTACACTGTCCACCACAGTGCTCAGGCACTATCACCTTTCAGGAACCTCCTCTAAAGCAACAAGCTCCAACCAGAGATTGACTGGGAGGGCCTTTACCAGATATGTCACCCCTGAAGAGAGGATGAGATCTGGAGGTTACCTGGACCTGTCCAGGCTCTGTCTAAGAGTATGGTGGATATTCAATAATGGAGGCTGATTCAAGAAAGGTGTGACTTACCGTCAACCTAGCTTTAAAGAGTTCTAAGTTTCGAGGTTTAAAGGGTGTTAAGACGAAATTGTACTGCATCTCAATGAGTCGCCATTATGTTGGGGTTCCCATGTTTTGCAGATTTGGAAATACCAAAATATGAGACAACATCAAACCACTTTGGGGCCCTAGGGATCTAGCTCCTCTCAGACCGTGAGAGGATCTAAGCCCCCAACAGATCAAAGAAGGATGTCTCTTTGAAGCTCCAAAATGAGATGTTAGGCTAGTTATGAAGCACAGAAGGGGGTTTTAAATGATTTGGTTGAAGGGTTGCTGGGTTGGTTAAGAGATCATGGACTGGAAAAGCAATGGAAAGAAAGGAACAGAACATCAGGCTGTTTCAGCAAAGAGGATAGGCCGAGACTGTGCCATCCATTGGGCTATGGAGTCATGAGAGGGAAATTACTTGCATCCACTAGCCAAGGCTTCCAAAGGGCAAGTCATCTACACTAAAGGATCTTTTAGATAGATGATGGGATGGAACATTAAGGAGGAAAGTGAAAGAAGGAAAGCAACCGAATTTCTGTTTATAGATCAGGTCAGAGGTCATTTAACTCCAGACCTGCTTGGACGTACTCAAAGGCTGCTCTCAAAGAGACAATGGGGCAGCTTATAGATCAGACCAGAGGTCATTTAAATCCAGGTCTGCTTTAGCAACTCCAAGGGAAAAACATAGATAAGATTATAAAGAAACATCTAAGAAGCAAACCCCCAAGTTCATACATCAGCCAGCAGGCAATAACATCCACCGCACTGGTTAAACCCGTGAACCTACTCTTAGACAGCACATAGGGCGGAAAACATAAAAGTAGGGAGAGCAGATAGCATAGGGCACTTGACAAGGGTGAATCCTATACCATTATTCTGATGCCTACCAGAAGAACATGAAACAATATGGAAATGTAAATAACAGAGTTAAGAAAAACATCACCAATAGTAATAGACCAGGATCCTGTGAAATGTGCTTTGATTAATTGATGCAAAACCAGTCATTTACAATATGGCTCAATGGCTAACACAGTCCCAACTTCTCCTCCCAGCCTATTACATACAAACTACTCTGCAACTTCCTCCCAAGGCTATTCTAACAGTCAAACTGAATCCCTCTAATAGCAGATGCCCAGCAAGGCAACAACAACCTTTACAATGTGTTCTCGGGGATTTTTATAGGAGAAGAGGAAGAGACAGAAGTAGATAAACGAATAAATGAGACTCATTAAGACAGTAAGGTGGAAGTGTCCACGCCCATGCTACTTAATGGCTTTCTGCAGCGCTGTGTGTACTCTGTAGACTGTTTTGGAGACTCTATCAGGCCGGAAATCAACCTCGGATGTTACTTTGGGATCCTTCGGCTATCTGGAACTCCGTGCTGCCATTCTGAATAAATGAACTGGATGGAAGTCCGCAAGGCCCTCCATGCTTCTTTAATGCTGCTTGACAGTCTCTTGAGACGTTCTGTCAGTGCAATTTACTGCTTATGGGCTCGAGGAAGCATAGAGATTGCTGTAGGAAGGTGTACGTCTGAAGAGAGAGACTTTGCTGTTAGGTAGCGCAGTTATGGCGTTGCTGGTGCGCTCTTAATCTTCAAACAGTGCCTTAATTCTTTGATCACGGGATTAGCACTTCAAATATTCAATTACAGGCTCAAATCCCTTCTAATCCAGTCTCTGCTGCTTTGCTGGCCGCTGAATCGGCCTCTCTGTACTGTCAGCACACTGAAATAACTCTGTTTAAAACCCGGGCAGTGGCGGCGGAGAAATGCTGCAGAGGCAGAGGAATGATTAACAATGTAACAAAACCCAAAGGTTATTGCTTGGGTGAATTACACAGGGAAACATGGAAAAACAATGGAGTGAGGCCGTGGATGTGGGACCCAGTGGAGGCGGAGGGAGATTAACCAAAACCGTTAGATCTTAACACAATGGACGGACAGGATGAACCTGGGCCAATCACAATCAGAGGACGGAGCGGGGAGAAATTGCAATGCACAATATGAATGTTCCGATCGCGATTGGGGAGACGCTGCGATTAAACACCAACCGTCAGATCTGGGATCAGATCGACGGTCCACGTCTAATCAGAGGGAGATGGCGAGGGGCAGCGGAGCAGCCGGCGGAAGGGGAAGCGATTGAGCACTGGCCATCGATCTGGCGGGGAGATCAATGGTGGAGAACACAATCGGAAGAGATGCAATCAGAAGAGATGCAATCGGAAGAGCGCAAAAATGAGACACTCACAAACTTTCGATTGCGATCGACAGGGGATAGCGATAGCCGTTGGATCATCAGGGTAGATCAACGGTGCGGAACGCACCGCGGGACTTATCGAAATAAAACAATCGCATCGGGTTTTTAGAGTATTACAAAGGAAATGCACCCCAAGTTGTTTCGATTACGATTGGCCCCCAAGGCCTAAGCGCTTGGTCTTGGGTGACGGGCATATGTGGGGAAGTGGTTAGAAGGGGCTAGGCCTTATAATAAGGTTGGAAGTGGGTTTTTAGCCCATTTTAATGTAATTTGAGGGCCGGGGAAAGGTAACGATAGAGGAATAGAAGGGAAAAAAGGGAAAACAAGGGGTAGGGGAGGAATTTAAAGGGGATCTTGGGGGGATTTGAGGGGTAAATGGGGAAATAGAAGGGGAGAAAAAGGGGAAGAAAAAGAGGTTAAATGAGGAAAAATAAAGGGGAAAGGAGGCCTTTGGGCATTTCTTCACATGACAGAGAGGCTTTAAAAGGGGAATCAGCAGAGGGGACTTGTCAAAGGATAAAAGACACGAAGAGGCTTCAAGGAGACTGTGTTTTCAGAGGAAATGCATTCCTTGAAGACTCAAGAATGATTTAGCCCCGTATTTGCTTGTCAAAAATTTCATAGGGGGGCTAACAAGAGGCACCTTAGGTCTATCTACTTCTATTGCTCAAATGTTTTCCTCTGCTAGGTCTAATTGAATAATTCTTCATTGCTATTTAATTCTAGTTAGCTTGTTTGTCTTCAAAATGATTAAATGGAATCAAGCCAAAGAATTTTATGGTATGCCTTGTAGAAATTATATAACTTATGTGTTATATGTCCAATATTCTCCTGATCTCACACTATTTTAGCTTCATGCAAAATACAGAATCTATTCCACCATTGATCATTTGTGGAAATTAAATCAAGATTGCAATACACACATGAAACAATAAAAATTCACACACATTAACATAGTTGTTTAACGGGAAAGCCTGAAGCTGAAAACCCAAACTATATGTATATAATATATGTCATAGAGATCATGTAACAATCCTCATACAAAGATGATCATATCAAGCTCTCAGTACAATACAATCACTAGACACTAATCAGGCCCGATCTTGCAAATCCATGCACCAATCTTTGCCACCTGCTAGCCTGCCTCTATTACGCAATCCCTACTAAATAATGGCTCTGAATGAACTCGAATTTCCCCAGCCTTGCTCACACAATCCTCATTGGCATCTCCACTGAGTGTTGGATGCAATCACTACATCACTATGGTCACAACTGATAGTCACACTTGCTCTTTCACCTACCTCTCCACTATCCCCACTGAAACTGCCATGCACTGTAGTTAACTAATGTATTCTTCAGTTGATTAATGAGTTATTATTTAATGAATTAATTAACTAATTAATTCACACCACTCTCACTAGTGTGTCAATCAATTATACTAGATACAACTAGCTCAACTGAGTCTAACTGAGTTAAACTGAACACAACTCCACCAACTACTTCTACAACTCCACCAAACTCTGTCACATGAGTTCTAACTGAAGTCCTCCATGCATTAGCTCCAGTAAACCCTCAGGAATAGTGTAATTCCTTCTGTCAGTTGCTGTGCCACATCTTTTCACTTAACTGAAGTGCTCCAAGAGAATAAGATAATGTTTAGAGTCCAAAGTTAAGAGCTAATAATATTCGACATATATATTTTTAGACCGGCAATTCTAAAATAGATTCCGCCAATATGTCTAAAAATAGACTTTGCGCCAAAAATAGTCTGTGGGCCCACTTAGTGAAGGCGACTCTTTTCACTAAGCTCATCATCTTGTTGAATCTCAACACTCCCTCTCAACAAGATAGGGATTATCTGCCACCCCGATCCTGTCTCTATGGTATTTGAATTTTCTCTTGGTGAGTGCCTTCGTTAGAATATCTACATTCTAATCCTCTGTAGGAATGTAAGAAAGAAACATGATCTTCCACTACACACAATCTCTGATATGATGGTACCGAATGTCAATATGTTTAGATCTATCATGAAATACTATATTAACCGAGAGTTTAATGCAACTCTGATTATCACAATATATCATAGTGGGATCCAAATGAGAACCAAACAAACCAACCAGGATTTTCCTCATCCATATAGCCTCGCATGCAGCCAAACTTGCTGCCATGTACTCTGGCTCCACTGAATTGAGTGCCATGGATAATTGTTCCCTGCTGTACCAAGAAACTGATGTAGATCTGATACTGAAAATCCCTCCATATGTTCTCTTTCTTTCTATTGGGCTTCCTACCCAATCTGCATCCTTGAAGCCATGCAGCTTCACCTCATCCGACTGTCTGTACCACATTCCATATCCATATGTGCCCCTGAGATACCTCAGGACATGCTTGCCTACCTTCCAAAAGAGCTTGGTAGGCTTAACCATAGCTTGTGAAATCTAGTTCACAGCATAGCATATGTCTGGTCATGTATTGACTAAATACATGAGCAAACCAACCAAATGTCGATAAACAGTGGCATCCACTACCTCTGCCAATGTAGCATCCTCTTTCCTCCAAACACCAGAAGAGGAGTGTCGATAGGCTTGCAGCCTTGCATCTGAAACTTCTCCAATATCTCCCGGGCATACTTGCCTTGAGACACAAATAGTCCACCCTTCCACTGCCAAATTTCAAATCCTAGGAAATAATGAAGGAGGCCCAAGTCCTTCATCTCGAACTCCTTTGCAAGATATGCCTTGCATGAGTGTATCAACAATTCATCACCTGTTAGTATTAAATCATCTAAATAAAGTAAAATGATCAAAAGCTTACCCTCCACCACAATCTGGTATAGGTTAGGATCTGCCTCACTCTTGGCGAAACCAAGTCCAGTGAAATAACTATCTATCCATGTGTACCAAGCACGAGGTGCTTATTTCAGCCCATACAGCGCTCTTTTGAGCCTGCACACATGCAACTCACTGCTGAAGATTTTGAATCCTTCAGGCTACTCAATGTACACCTCCTCCTCAATGAATCCATTGAGGAACGCAATCTTCACATCCATCTCATGAATGTGCCAACCCATCTGCACTGAGAGAGCAAGGATGGTCCATATGGAAGAATACCTTGCGACAGGTGCAGAGGTTACTTCATAGTCGATCCCCTCAATCTGTGAGAAGCCCTGGGAAACAAATCTTGCCTTATACTTCTCAATGTTGCCGTCAGTAGCTTTCTTCACTTTGTAGATCCATCTTGAACCTACCACTGATTTCCCTTCCAGCCTTGGAACAATCTCCCATGCAATGTTTCTGACAATCGAATCATACTCTTCCACCATGGCATCTACCCATGCAGGATCCTCCACAGCTTCGTCAAAAGAGGATGGTTCCGTCACAATACACTTGCTCATCAGAGCCATGTATCCAGTAAATTGGTCAGGTGACTGTCTCTGTCTGCGCTGTGATGTAGGGGCTCCTACATTCTGCATTGCATCAAGATTTAGTCGCTCAGCTCATGTAGTGCGCTTCCGGCCTCTGATGTTTGGCGATGCATGAGTGGTTTCTTGCACTCCATGAACCTCCTCTTGTGGCTGATCCACATCCTGAGGCTCATCTTTAGGAACAAGTAGCTCCTCATCTGCATGCAAGTGTAGCTCCCTCTCAAGCAACAACTTCATGGCTTTCTCCTCATGAAATTTGATATCCCATCGCACAATAGTCATCCGATTGTCTGGAAAATACACACGATAATTGTGGGGTGTTTCTGGGTACCCCAAAAATATCCCAACCTCTACGGTCAGCTCCAGATTCTTCCTGGCATCCTTCGTCACATGAATGTAAACAAGTGAGCCAAAAATCTTCAAATGAGAAATATCAGGCTTCTTACCAAAAAATGCCTCTTCGGGTGTACTCATGCCAAGTACTCTATGAGGACAAAAGTTTTGCACATAAACCGTAGTGTTGCATGCCTCAGCCCACAAGTGTATGGGAAGGCCCTGATCATGCAACATTGTCCGTGCAACACCCATGATTTTTTTGTTCTTTCTCTCCGCGACCCCATTTTGCTGTGGGCTATGAGGCGCTATGAGTTCTCTTTGAATTCCTTCTTTTCTTCACAATCCTTTGAATTCGCCAGAGATGTATTCACCACCATTATCGCTCCTTAGAGCTTTCACTTTCTTCCTTGACTCTTTCTCAACCAGCACCTTGAAGTCACAAAAATTTGAGTATGTATCGCTCTTCTTTTGCATGAAGAAGATCCAACACTTACAAGAAAATTCATCAACAAATATCACATAATACCTGTGCTTTGTTGTTGAATAAACCGAGAAAGGTCCACACACGTCTGTGTGAATTCTCTCAAGGATTGTCATGGCACAACTATCCTTCTCATGAAAGGTGGTCTTCACCAATTTTCCCAAAGTACATCCCTTGCACTGATCTGACTGTGCAAGTGTACCTTTGGGAAGCCCAGTATAAATCTACTGCAAAATTTTCAAAGTCCCATGGTGAAGATGGCCCAATCTCTTATGCCACAATTCGCCCTCATCCTGGCTCACCACTCCTTCTGCTTTGCCTGCCATTGCTGCACAGCCATCTACCTGCAATTGATAAATATTCTTAACTCGAATCCATATCCTCCTGGTTTGACAAGTTGTTTTACTGCGCAGGAAGGCTTTTCCCTCGCTAAAAACAACATCATAACCCTTGTCTTCCAACATTGCCACAGAGATCAGATTCTTCTTCAATCCTGGAACATGCATGACATCCTTCAAGATGAAAGGTTTTCCAGACTCCCTCTCAAAGGAAATGGTCCTGATACCAGTCACATTGTATCTACCATCATCGCCCATCTCGATGTGCACTCCAAGATCCTTTTCATCCATATCACTAAACAAATCTTTGTCTCTGGTCATATGGAAAGACGCACCACTATCAAGAAACCACACTGATCCCATCACACTTAAAACCAAGCATGTGATCAAAGAAAAATCCAGCTCAAAATATGAGGCTAAGGCCTCTCCAGCTGCAGATCCAACAACATGCTTATTCTTCTTATTTTGTGGACAGTTAGTGGCAAAATTCCCGTGCTGGTGACAATGAAAACACTTCACCTTGGACAAGTCCTGCTTCTTGCCTTTAGCTTCGGATTTGGAAGATTTCTTCCATTTTCCTTTCTGAGCTTTGGCAGCCAAAGCGTAATTTTCTTCATCTTCACTCTTCGATGAAGATCCATCCCTGGTACCCCGCCTTACTTCCTCCTACACAATATTCGACCAAAGTCGCTCCCATCCTCGCAGTTTCTCCCGTCCATTGACAGAGTCTTCATAACTATGCCAACTCTTTGGAAGCGTAAGGAGAGCCAAGCTCACCAAGTCTTCTTCATCAACAGTAACCCCTACACTTTCCAGCTCATCCTTACAGTGGAAAAACTTTGTGAGTTATTTTGGTATATTGTCGCCTTTCTCCCATTTTATTTTCCTGAGTTTGTCTTTATGTGCCAACTTGCTCTGGTCACTTTTGATTTGGAACAAGTCTGTCAAAGCCTTAAAAATTAAGAATGGAGTGGATTTACCATGAATTCTGGACAGAATGTGGTCCTTCACACCTTCCAAAAAAATCCTTCGACACTTCACTACCTTCTTTTTCCATGCGTCAGGCGTGGCAACATCGCTAGATCCCGGCTTAGGAACATCACTATCGGTGAACTCCTTCAGCCCATTATCCTCCAACACCACCTCCATCCTATCCTTCCATGCTATGTAATTCGAGCTGCCATCAAGGGCATACTCCAATCGCAATCCGTTGAAATAAATTTCAATGAATGCTCAACTTCGACACCAAGAAAACACTGCAGCAAATTTGAATTCCACCAGCACAAAACTCAACCGCTTCAATTTTTGCAATATCCTCCAATGATCAACTGCTCTAATACCATGTAAAAAATATATAAATTATGTATTATACTTCCAATATTCTCCTGATCTCACACTATTTTAGCTTCATGCAAAATACAGAATCTATTCCACCATTGATCATTTGCGGAAATTAAATCAAGATTGCAATGCATACATGAAACAATAAAAATTCACACACATTAACATAGTTGTTTAATGGGAAAGCGTGAAGCTGAAAACCCCAACTATCTGTATATAATATATGTCATAGAGATCATGTAAAAATCCTCATACAAAGCTAATCATATCAAGCTCTTAGTACAATACAATCGCTACACACTAATCAAGCTGGATCTTGCAAATCCATGCACCGATCTTTGCCACTTTCTAGCCTGCCTCTACTGCGCAATCCCTGCTGAAGAATGGCTTTGAATGAACTCGAATTTCCCCAGCCTTGCTCATGCAATCCTCATTGGCATCTCCACTGAGTGTTGGATGCAATCACTACATCACTATGGTCACAACTAATAGTCACACTTGCTCTTTCACCTACCTCTCCACTGGTCTCCACTGAAACTACCATGCACTGTAGTTAACTGATGTATTCTTCAGTTGATTAATGAGTTATTATTTATTGAATTAATTAACTAATTAATTCACACCACTTTCACTAGTGTATCAATCAGTTAGACTAGATACAACTAGCTCAACTGAGTCTAACTGAGTTAAACTGAACATAACTCCACCAAACTATGTCACATGAGTTCTAACTGAATTCCTCCATGCATTAGTTCCAATAAAACCTCAAGAATAGCGTAATTCCTTCTGTCAGCTGCTGTGCCACATATTTTCACTTAACTAAAGTGCTCCAAGAGAATAAGATAATGTTTAGAGTCCAAATATTATTAAGAGCTAATAATATTCGACATATCTATTTTTAGACTGGCAATCTAAGAATAGATTCCGCCCAATATGTCTAAAAATAGAAGTCCATCTATTTTTCCAACTTGACCAACCATCCACAAATAGCATCCTGCAACTGATAGAATATGATCGGCATGTCTAAAAATAGACTTTGCGCCAAAAATAGCCTGCGAGCCCACTTAGTTAAGGTGACTCTTTTCACTAAGCTCATCATCTTATTGAATCTCAACATGCCCTGTCCTTTGGTGTAGCTTGAATCATTGTTTTCTAGGCTTTTCTCTGAAGTTTTCTTATTAGGGTTTAGGCTAAAGAAGTTTATGGTATGCCCTATCCTTTAGTCTATCTTGAAATGGTTACTTTGAAGGTATTAACAGTGTGATTAAGGAATTTAAGAGTTCCCTACTCTTTAATCATTATTTATGTGCTATCTTGAATTTTTTATTTCTCTGAAGGTAGATAGCTAGAGAATTTAGGAGTTTCCTGCTCTCTAGGGTTTGCTGGATAGTTGTTTTAGAGTTTACTTGATAGAGATAGGTCAAAGAAATTTATGGTGCACCCTCTCCTTTGATTCTTTGTTGATGCATAGTACTCTTATAGACTCTTATTGTTATATTTTATGTTAAAGGATTCTTAAATTCCCTTTAAACCTACTACATTCACAACTTAATGTTCATTTCACACTCACTAAACCTATTTAGATCCATTTGGCTTTGTTAACTTGTTGTATGAAACACCCTTGACCTATTGTTGTACTTTTAAAGACCTTTTTGCAGATTCCATATCCCAATGTTTTAATTTTATCTTACTCTATCTGTTCTTCTTAACAACCAACCCAACCAAAAAAAAAAAAAACCCTATCAATTTAACTAGCCTAAAATCAACATCCTAAAACAAACAAGTTACGCCTTTTACACAAATATAGAGAGAGCCCTCTCTGAGTCCAGGAAGGCTAGGTCCTAGGACTCCAAATTTGGTTTGATGTTACCCTTGTACATTTGGTCTTTCCAATCTGACAAATTACAGGGGCCTAACAGATCCATCGCCCAACGTGTTGAAAATTAACATTGCGACATCGAGGCTATTTTGCAGAATGCGGGGTGGATATTTGGTTAGTCCTTGCAGTATTATCAACCAGAAAGGCTTTAACCTTTGTTTCTTTAGCATAGTCTATTAACTCCAACTCTCAATTCAAGGTGGGGTGTCGGTTGATCTAGAAAACAGGTGAGTACACAAATTACACCATTTATAATCTATTTGGAAAGATAATTAGGACCAGTATTTAGTTTTCCTTCAATGTCGGACTCACTAGTGTGTTGCCTTGTCTGGAAATTGTAGCTATATGTTCCACTCTTCCTTCACTAGGATTTGGCAGTGATTGAGTGTCTCTACTTTTTTTTCCCTAGGAATATTAAGTGTAATTTTTTTTTTGAGCAAAAATTTAGTTATCTGTCTACTTTTTGTTCCATTTGTTTGTCTACTTTTTGTTCCATGTGGTGTAATGAGGTACATGACTAGCTATTAACTATGCTCAATATTTATATTCGGTAACCTATATAAACTTTATTTATGATAAAATCTTCAAACTTGTAATGTGTAGGATTTTTAATGTTGCAAAACATAATCGACTGAAAAAAGCTCTTGGGGCCAAGATGATTCAGAGGCTGGTAACTAGTAAATTTTCCCTTTGGAAATTATCATCCTAGAAAATTATTGCCTAAGGAAATGGCCTAAAAGCATCATGTTATCTTCAGTGAATCACACCCCTCGGTCTAATTTCTATAAAAAAAATAAATATATTCACCCACTAATAAAAGATCATACTTCATGCTTCATATGGATGGAAATAAAGCAATATTATGGTTCCATTACATCATAGGTCACCCCCTCTCTGGCCCAATTCAAAATTTTAAATAAGACAAAATATTGGTTTAGTTGTATGAACTTCACAAACATCAACCTTTAGAAATTTGACACAACTAAAAATGGTTAACACTCCTACATAGCCCAATTGGTTTTTGCTAATTTTTGGAGCATTTGGTTAGGCCTCTGCCAGATTGGTTGAGTTGTAGGAACTTCAAAAACGTTAGACTTTAGAAAATTCAACATACCATTGTTAATTGTAGAGTCCAACATCTCCCCAGACTAAAGCCTTAAGCCATAATTTTCAACGAGTTTGGATGGATCTGATCAATCGGTCATTTCCCTTTGTAATATGTCTACAACTTCTAGATTTCCATCTGTTGATATGTTGCTTGTAAGCCCAGGTGAACTAGAGTCATTCACCACGTGAAAACCTGGACCATATGAAGAGCTCACTCCTAATTGTTTTTTTGGTTTATATTTGGGAGACTATTCAGTGTCAATAGGTTTTCGAAACAAAAGAAAGGGTGCACTCTTTGTGGTTGAGCTAGTAGACCTCCCCTTGTCAGCCAACTCTCATAGAGATTTTAGGAAGGGAAAATAACACATTTCAAGGTTCATGGTCTGCATGTGTGAATATTAAAATAATTTGTTGCATTTTTCCATGAATGAAATGTATGGGTAATCTGGGCTAGAAAATGTATTTCCTAAGCACTTGACATCATCGACAAGATTTTGTGCAAAAAAGGTTAGGTTAAAAAAAAATTCATCTTTTTCAGAGAAGAAATGCTCAATTTCTAAATGCAAAAGTGCGGAATCCATATTTATAATAAACCCCCTATTTTAGGAGTTGGGGCATAAAACCATAGATTCATAATTACTAGAGAAATTTTTTAAATAGGGATAAGCAGAAAATATATCATAAATGTAGGCAATGGTATAAATATTTCAGGTAAATTCATACAGACTACAATTTCTATATAAGGAAACCCTTTCTATGGTTGGTTGAACCTTCAAGATGAAATTGACTCTAAATGTGACAAGAATAAGAAACCATAGCAACCCATCCATGAATAAATCATTTCATTGGAAACACTGCCGAAGATAAACTCTGCTTTACATATGTTTCTCATACTCTAAATTAGGTAAGCAAGCTCTTAATGGCTTATTCTTAGCATAAAAATATATAAATTTATGATGCAGAAAAATCATTTATACTCTGATCGCATACATAAAACAAAGTGAAAATAAAATAAATTTTCCCTTTAGATTAATCCTATGTGATCAGTCAATCAAAAAATATGGTTGTTGTTTGTTTGCATATGATACTCAAATCCTAGAAGACCTAATCATCCTCACACACTCAAATGTAACTGGGCCTTGAGAATATATCTTGCGAGTGTTGGAACAACATTCTGCAAGAGTTGGCGATGCCCCTAGTTAGCCGAAGAAAATACACCAAGGTAAGGGTAGAGAGTCTAGTGCTTGCTTGCACCGTCAGCTATAGGGAAAGGATGCCCTAATTTTGGCCACTAAGCACCATCGTCCCACATGAGCATTTGAGTCTTGGGATTCTTGGTAGTTCAGCTAACAGTACTGAGTATCAGCTAGGTCAAGTAGCCCCAACTGATACCGCATGCACTGCACTTAAGCCTAACCCCCTCTGAATCGGGTCTTTGCCGCACTTGGGTTTTCTTTTCCATGGGCTGATAGGTGGATTTGAAAGCTCCCTAAAAAGTCAGCTTCTATGTTTCAAGATGAAGAGTGATCAAGGTGGCTTATTGGATGCCTACCCCCTTGATCCTAACTTAGACTATAAATTCTTTTGTGGCCCCTGTGGGGAGAATTTAGTGAGTTTTGTTAAGTTAGTTTTAGGTGTCTTTGCTTTGCTTAGTGTGTGGATGTGTGTGATAAAAATGTGAACAGGCACATAGTTTTAACGTGTGGATATGCGATGATCCTTTTCAAAATCCCTTATTTAAACTACGTTCTATTGTTCCTTGCTCAAAAGAAAAACATGCGCAGATATGGACTGCTTTAAAATTTTCCTATTTAATCTATGGGATCAACTATAGGGATATGGTGATTTTTGAATAGAGAGTTTTCATATGCTTTCATAGGATAACCAGAGGGTGCAAAGGCAGTAGAGATTACTTTCTCTTCTATCGACAATTCAATCCTGGTCCCGAAATCCTAGTGCAAAAATTGAACTAAACTAATGAATTTTACACTAGACAAGGAACTAGCTAAGCATGCATGGACTTGGGCCACTTACTTTGTCTAATTATCTAGGTGTTTTGGTACCTAAATTTTCAAAAAATAAATTTCTTTCGGAATTCAAGTTAATTTTCCCCCCTACTTAAACAATGTGTGAACTTTGCAAAAATCAACTTGAAATAAAACTAACACCAAGCCTATGAAAATTAGCTAAGAGTGAGCTTTAGCAAGCTGTGGGGTGCCTCAACCATTGCTGGTAGATTTATTATGAGCTTCCATGCACTTTTACAAGCAAGAAAAGATGGAAATATTGGAGAAATTTCTCATTCTTTTTTTTGTGCGCAATAGGCTAAAACAGGCACGTTGTTTGCGCGCAGGTTAGCTCTGAACGTGCGCCTTGGGCACGCCTCTCTATGGGAAATGCACGTAAATTCCCATAATGTAATTTTTTGGAGCTCTTCTACTTCATTTGGTCACTGGGGATGAATCATACAATGAAGGAGAGGAAGGGGGCAATTCCATCCCAACTCCACAACACAGACAGAGGTCTCTACAAAAAATCACAACCATATAAACTTGGAAATAAAAGTTAGTGGAGTCGCCAATCCTGTGTTAGTGTGTTTGGTGCACGTATGTAAGAAATCACACCAACTTAAGGGGTGTGTTTTTCCCTCTTAATTTATTGGTCACAAACAGAAAATACATGGAGTCAAGCAAGTTGGTGGAACATGCTAGAATATAATGTAATATTCCAAAATTTGCATACTCATCTCCTAGGTGACATTGGCAAAATTTAATATTCCAAAATTTGCATGCAACAAATTGGAATATTAAATTTTGCCAATGTCACCTAGGAGATGAGTAAATGGGTAAGGAGGCCCATACATTTCATAAATAAGGATAAAATCCCTCATAGTGTGAAAGGGGATCATAATGCCAGCTGGATTTTACACTCTCATGTGTGAACAGGGACATTTTGCATGTGGACAAAGTCAAGTTTGACCAAGTCAACAACATAAATGTAGGAGGAGTGGATAAAAAAATAAAATAGCTCAATGTGAATGAGGTTTAGCCTAGATAGCTATATGTGAGCTAGATTGAAGACCCTTAGGTGTGAAAAGGGCTGAAGCAAGTTGAAGAGGTCAACCTTGACCAAATCAAACAGTGCAGTTTAGAGGAGTGGTTCTAATGAAGGAACAATGCAGTTTTGGAGGGAGATTGTTTGTGTAATGGTGGGAACCCTATTGAGTGGGACCCAAGGTGAGAAGGCCTAGTTATTTTATAAGGAAGAGGATGGCAGCCATTTGGGGTTAGCTTATGAATTGTATTTTGATGTTTGCTTAGACTTTCCTCTCTTTAGCTATTTAGCTAAGATTGCCAGTGTTGTCTAGCACTAAGGTATTCCTATTCAGGAATTCCTTCTCTTCCATTCCAGTAGATATTGGGAGAGACCTGATCTATCATTCCACATATCCGACATTGGTGCCAAGCTTCAGTCTTCAGTTTCAGCACAGTTTTTGCAGGAGGTTGTGTTGAGTTGCAGGCTGTGCAATGGAGGGTTGAGAAACTCACTTTCCGAGTTGGTTTTGCATAGGAGGGAGGTTTCCTTCTACTAGAGGATCATTTTGGAGGGTTCTTGTGCTGATATCAAATATTTTGTAGTAGTCCAACACATTTTCACCACCTACAGCGTTATTCCATTCAGGAATTGCGTTATTTTTGGAGGGCAGTTTCAGCAGTGTCTTTTGTGGCTCTTTCGGGGATTTTTCCTGTCATTGGAGGGTTGATTCTTCCATGGGGGAATAACTTTGATCATATCTGCATCAGATATATATTCTTACAGCCTTCTATACTCCTGTGCTTTAGTTTTCAGTGATTATTCAGTCATATTGCTGAATATCACCATTTGTATTCAGGGTGTATTACTAGAAACCCTTCTTGGGTTCTCTAGTTTTTGTATAAAGGAGACTAGATCTCATGTTCCTGATCATATTGTTTAATATAATATCAGATCTATTTGTCTCTTACATTTATGTGTATAGACCCTCATTATACTGCGTAGTCACTTTTATGTAGAAATTCCTGTGTTGTAGTGTTTTGGTTTTAGTTTTTTTTAGCAATCCTGAGTGTGGGAGATCTATTTAACCCACCTAGTTTGATTTATTTCAGCTATATTATTGGATTTAGGTTGTATATTATCTGATATAAAGGATCCAAGGGTTTATTTCATTATTTATATCATACATTTCTAAAAATGTGTTTTTTATGCATGCATGGTTGAGCAGTCCCTATTTGGGGATATTACAGTGGTATCAAAGCAAGATCTTTGGCTCAGCCTGTGGACTTCAAGCCAAAATGATATAATAAGAAGAGAAGATCAGAATAATGAATAAAATGAGCTTGGTCTCATCATTTTTCAGATCCATGAAGGGCCTCTCCAAGGAGGTTAAACAAGAAGAAGAGAAAATGAGCAATGAAAATTCTAGAGAGTTTCAAGAGGAGGAAGAGCCATGCACTTCCTACGATCATAAGAGGAGACCAGTGTTGCAGAAAGCTCCAAAGAATTGGCACATATCCTTTCCTTTTGAGGAGGAGGACAAATTGCATGAATATGGAGGACACTTGGATCACAAGATTCTAAGTGAATACCTTGTTCAGTACAAATCTCAACCTAGAGCCTTCAAGGAGACTCTAGCTTTCCCTCAGTTCATTCATTTGGAGTAAATAATACCTTGTGGCTAAGGAAGAATCAAGGGAAATAGGTTTCTATTGTCTACTTTTGATGGGTCATCTACAGCAAGGGCTTGGGAAAGGAAACTAGATGCATCCTTCCTACTACTTCCTGTGGTAGAAAGGGAGGCTGTAGAGATTGTAGCGCTGCACCTAGAGGGTGAAGCAAATATTTGGTGGTTCAGCTGTTGGAACACCTAATCCTACATGGGTAGGTGTGGAATGCGAAAAGTCACAATGGAGTCCAAGTGACCTTGGAATGAAAAACCAAGAGTCACACCATTGTACTATAAATGTACATCTTTGTATAATGGAAAATAAGAAAGCCTCACGCTTATCTTTCATTGTGTGTTGTTTCTCTTGTGTGTGCATTCTTCTTCCTCATACACCATGTGTGTGCTTCAACATGGTGTTTAACATGGTATCAGAGCGGGCGATTTCTGGCCCTGCTCCACTTTGAGTGAGCCATTTGTGTCTATGGCCTATGCATATCTGCAAAAATTGTTGGTTTTTTTTTTGCAGCACTCAATTGTTTGTAGCAGTCTTTTTGCCACATTCAGCAGTGGTTTTGAAGAAGGCAGCACTGTCCATCTGAAGGTTTTCACTCTAATGTTTTCCTGCAATTTCTGCATTTTAATTCTGCTTTTGAAGAGTTTCTGGAAAACACTGTTTAAAGAGGGTTTCTGAACTAGAAGTTTCTGGCTTTTTCATGGAAAAGAATTCTGAGTTTTTTTGCTACTGAGCTATTGGAAAAATTTCTGGGCTTATTTGCAATCTGCTGCCTGTATTTCAGAGCTTAGAAATCTGCTGTTGTTTCACAGTCTTGGTCTCATTCTCTGCTCTACTCTGCTGTTTTTAATATTAAAAAAAAAAAAAACCCTGCAATCTCACCCCATTCACCCTACGCATACACCACCTGCAACTGCTCCATCGGTTGCTCCTCTACATCAGCCGCTCCCTACATCATCTCACACTCCACATCTACTATTCCCTACGCATATCTCTTAATACCCATCCACTTACCTGCGCCCTCACTTCCACGGCCTTCCCTCACCCTCTGCAAACAAACACACTTAACAACACTCCTCTCCTCAACCCTCCAACGCTCTGCACATCCTAAGTCGACTCACCCAAGGCTTAACGCCCCCCTACACTCCCATTTTTCTCGGCCTTTCGGCCTCCCCCTTACCCCCGCCTGCCATACATCTCCCATGCTACACTCCCTACCCGCGGCACCCCGTTGCCTCCGTCCCTGCGCAGATCCTTCACTCTACTGCTCACACCGTCGGCCCCTCCCTGCAACTTCGACTCCATTTCAACGCTCGTTGCATAGCTCCTCACCCCCGCTCACAAACGCCTCCCTGTACGCCAACGTTTCCTCTCCCCGGCCCCTTACACAATCCTTCCACCGGCTCATCGCCCAACTTTCCCACGCGTTCGACCTTTCTGCTCGCTATATCTCTCACGCCATACGCCTAACGCAGACCTTTCACCAAGCTCCTATCCCCGCAATAAACTCCCACACTTCTTTCCATTCGGCCCTCGGCCTCCCTTCACGCAGGCCTTCCCAATACAATACCGCCTTTTTTGTTAAATTCGTTTTTCATATTTTTTAATACCGCCCATTTTTTATTTAACTCCCTCTCCCATTAATAAACCCCCCCCCCCCCCCCCCATATAATTTCATTTCCCTCCCTTTTAAATTTTTAAATTCCCTCCCATTTAAATTCGACCTTTTAAAATTTTTTACATTCTCCTTCGCATTTTTTATTTAATAAAACCTCATATAATATCCACCCCCCATTCCTTTTAATTAATCCCATTTCCTTTTATTTTTAAGTATTCCCATTTTTTTAATAAATTTTTTATTAATTAAAAAAAAAAAAATAGCAGAGAGAGAGAGGGAAGAGCAGATATGAACAGCAGAGAGGAAGAAAAAATGACATATCAGAAAATGAAGTGTACATATAGAAGAAGAAAGTGAAATTTGACATTGTGTGATTTTTGACATGAGAGTGATTTTTTGAAGATTTTTACATGAGAAGACAAGTTTGCCATCATTACAGCTATTTGAAGAAGATATTTCAGCTGCTTTAAAGGCCCCTTTGCACTAGTGTTTTCAGCTGCACATATTTTGCAGAAATATTGTATTGAGTTGACATTGTATTGCTTCGTCATAGTTGCAATTAGTATTTGAGTTGTTGGATTGTTGATTGCCCTCCATCATTTGAGGAGCACACTTTGTACTTTGAGAATTTCTTGAGTCAATTGTATTTGTTGTTCAGTCACATTGTAAACGGGTGCATTTTCGGTTGAAACCGACACCCTTTCATTTTTTGAAGCCTAAATTGTTGAAATGGCTAAAATCAATGAGGCATTAGTGTTGTTGAATAACCTCATTCATTCCAATGTTGATAACATGATAAAAATGAGCAAGGATGCTCTTTGTAACATTCAAAGTTGTTTGCAAGATGCACAAGAAAAGATTGAGTTTTTGCAGTTGGAAACTCAACTCCAACAAGACGAACTTCAGCAAAAGAGTCACCATTCTGAACCTGTTTCTGTTCAGAAGATTGTGAAGGAATCTCATCAGAAGAAAGAAGATAAAGTTGCAGTTGATCCACATTCAGTTCCTTGTATGAGAGCATATGTACATGCAGATGCAGCAGCTCAGCCTGCACTTTTCAAGCCCATCATCAGACCTTGGGAAGAGCTTGTCCACAACAAGCACAAAACTGGTCTTGGATATGACAAGGATGTGTCCTTTCATATTCCAGACTACACCAAGCCCATCATATTTCAGAGTACTGGATTCCTGTATGACAGTTCACCTGCAGCTGTTCCAGATCCTGTTCCACTTCCACATCATATTGAGAAATGCCAACACTGTGATCGAGTTGGCCATATGAAAGATCACTGTTTTGATCTTCATCCATGCAAGCACTGTGGTCGGCACACCCATTCTTCAGACAGATGCTTCAGACACAAGCCTCCTGCAAGAACCAAGATTCATCTTGGATGGATCGCTTCTTGGCAATGGGCATCAGCAGCCAAGAAGATGTTTATGACACATGTTAGAACTTGTTCACGGATATTGAGAAAACTTGCAGTTGAGTTTTCGCCATCATCTCACCTTGTCCATGACAGGGGGGAAAATGGTGGTCATATACAAGCTTCGACGACAGATCAAGCGAGCCTGAGCCACAATCTCTCATTCCATGTTTAGAGTTGTAGCCAGCAGTGCAAGCGAGCCTGAGCCACAATTCGTCATTCCGGATTCAGATATGTAGCCAGAGACACGGATGCCCATGAGCATACCTTCGGTTGGTGGATAACCTAAAACCATCATTTTCGGTTGGTGGATAACCTAAAACCATCATTTTTGGTTGGTGGACAACCTAAAACCACCACAGGTCGTAGACCTCCCTTCTTTTAGGTCGAAGGTCTCCCTTTTTTATGAGGGACAATTCCTCTAGCAGAAGCCTTCAGCGTCTTGCCAGTTTTGGAAGAGTTCCGGGAACTGCAACAAGTTTTTCGTTCCAGTGTCTGTGGTCATCCTAAAACCACCTCTTTTTTCCAACATTTCAGAGAGTTGATTCAGCCCAAGTGCTGCCATGTATACTTTGCAGATTTGTATTACAACTCTTTTATTGGACTCACACATACCCCTTCGGATTAAGGGGGGATGTTGGAACACCTAATCCTACATGGGTAGGTGTGGAATGCGAAAAGTCACAATGGAGTCCAAGTGACCTTGGAATGAAAAACCAAGAGTCACACCATTGTACTATAAATGTACATCTTTGTATAATGGAAAATAAGAAAGCCTCACGCTTATCCTTCATTGTGTGTTGTTTCTCTTGTGTGTGCATTCTTCTTCTCTCATACACCATGTGTGTGCTTCAACATGGTGTTTAACACCATTTGAGCCATGCAAGAGTGATCACTTTTGCTGATTTTACTCAAATATTGACTGGGAAATTTGGTGAACAAAAATTAGATGAGGAGAAGCCCTCACCACCATTAGAGAAGACTTGTACCAGCGCTGTCATAACCATAAGGGAGCAGCCCTCAACATCTTCAGTTGGAGGAGCCAACACATGGGAGGAAGAAGCCCTTACAGCCATACAATATGCTTCCAAATTTCACCAAGTTATGCCTTAATTTTCATCTCCTATTGTTTTAGCAAATCATATGGATGATTCTATACCATTGCATACTTCTCATTTGGAACAACATAATTGCACTACGATGTGCAACCCTGATTTGATCAAGGGAGGGATGAAACATCATCCTAATGGGCCACTATTGGGCTGCACACCACATGTGAGGTTGGGTTGTGAATTATTGGAGGATGGGATGAACTTTGTCCCAAAAAATTCTATGCAAAACGATATGTTCATCCTTGAGTTGGGACATGAGACAGCCAAAACACCATGGAGGAGATTTACAGCGCTGTTGAGAGATAGCAATGAGGAGGCTTTGCCTTTAAACCACTTGGATCCTTATGGATTCAAGATGATCATTGGTGTGAGATATTTTCTAGGAGATCTCCAAGGAGTTTCATTTCAGCATCCCGTGGAATGCAAGAAGAAAAATTTGAAGGGTAGTCTTCATTGGAAGGGTACCAAGGTTGATCATGATGGGAGGCACTCACATTGGGAGGAATGTGAGTGGATGGAGAGTAAGAATCTCGTAAGCTACTTGCAAATATATGACACCAGGCAGCAGGAGGCTTGGCTACGTTGGCTGCTCTTGAAGGAGTTTGGCTGTCATGGGACATATCCTTTTTCCAAGGGTACGTGGGTGGAAGGAACTTCGAAGGACTTGCATCATGGGGTAGCAAGGAGTGTGGATGCATTATGAGTATATGATCATTATATTTTCACCACATGATTTGTATGATGGAGGTATGAGGAGGTAGCAAAAAAAAATTTCTCTTTGGAGGATTTTGAGAGAGCAAGGGTAGGTTTGCTCTCACACTTTTCCTGATGTTGCAGGAGTAGGAGATGGCACTATCATGGTGCAAGGGGCCTACTCCTTAGCCTTAGATGATCTGGAAGTACTTCCACTTTGGAAGAAACTTCTTGTATGTGGCAGCATTATGGGAGGATTCTTTGACATTGAGGATGTCAAAGAATGGAGTTATGAGTTGGCAGGAACCTATTTGCATAGGCCAACAATGCTGGCACTTTGAAGCATGGACTTATTGATGGAGTGTCTCTAGGATCACTTCACATTTGATGCACTTGGTGGACAAGGAAGAGGTGAGAATGATGGAGTATTGGATGGATTCATCTATTACTGTGGTATGTTCTTCTTGACTTGGATTTCCAAGCATAAGAAGGAGGATTTTCATGTAGCATGTGGTTCATTCCTCTTCATAGGATGCATTTCTCCACAAAGGGGCAAGCTTTCCTTTGGGCTCCATGGACCATTTTGGACCAGATATTATGATGGAGACAACCATCTATTATATGACCTTGGACAAGTGTTTGGTTACTTCTGTTATGCTCAATTGATACATTCAGCCATTTACTATTTTCTAGTAGATGTGATGACTTACACAACTAGCCATTTATCAAGAAACAACTTGCCATGCTATTGTCTAAAGCTGCAGTGGGGAAGACTGCATTGTGACCACTTGGGAGACTGTTGGTACTTTCTAGCACCACGTGAAACTTTCAATCTTTCTTTCATCTTGATGCTAATCATGATCCCATTTGTTGATGTTGTTCTTGCCTTTATGGGGAGCATGATTGGGGGAGAAACACACTGGGTGGATGTGTTCTTTGGGAAGGAGGATTCCCACACTTTCTGCATTACATGTTCTAAGGGGAGCATGGGATGAGATATGGCCACCACATAAAAATATTTGTTTATTTATGAGGAGGGCCATGAGATGGATGGGATTCCATATGGTGGTGATTTCTTATCCATCATGTATGAGATGGTTTGGGCCAGCTTGATTCACAACGTTGGGAAAGAGATCTTTGGAGATCTAGTTTCCTTCTTGCCATTTGAGGGCAACATTATTTCAGCCCAAGATCAGAAAATTCTCTGCACTTATCTTAAGTGGAGAGGAGGGAAGCGTGGAGTAGGCTAATTTGTCTACCATGTTCAGAATTTCAGCCCACCTACTTTGCAGGAGCTCAAGGTGGAGGAGGATTTTCAGAAGTTTCCATGTTGGGAGGTAAATCATTTTGTATGGATGATAGCTTGGGGATGGGAGATTCATATGGGGATGGTAGATCCCAATATATATTAGACCACATGCCTCAAGAAGGCATTTAGACCACCCATTGTTTCCTCCATTGATATTTAACTGTCACATGATGATAGCTATTTGGGGTGTTCACCAAAAGCTAGCTTGTTTACCTGGGAGGGGAAACTTGGAGATATGTTAATGAGACAACACCTTGATCCTTGGAGGATTTTATCTTATGAGGTTTCTACAGGGGGAGAATAGGATTCTCTTCAGTTCTATCCTACCAGTTTCTTGAGGAAAAGCAACATTTGGGAGGGGAGGACTGTAATATTCCAAAATTTGCATGCAACAAATTGGAATATTAAATTTTGCTAATGTCACCTAGGAGATGAGTAAATGGGTAAGGAGGCCCATACATTTCATAAATAAGGATAAAATCCCTCATAGTGTGAAAGGGGATCATAATGCTAGCTGGATTTTACACTCTCATGTGTGAACAAGGACATTTTGCATGTGGAAAAAGTCAAGTTTGACCAAGTCAACAACATAAATGTAGGAGGAGTGGATCAGCAAATAAAAGAGCTCAATGTGAATGAGGTTCAACCTAGATGGCTATATGTGAGCTGGATTGAAGCCCCTTAGGTGTGAAAAGGGCTGAAGCAGGTTGAAGAGGTCAACCTTGACCAAATCAAACAGCGCAGTTTAGAGGAGTGGCTCTAATGAAGGCACAACACAGTTTTGGAGGGAGATTGTTTGTGTGATGGTGGGAACCCTATTGAGTGGGACTCAAGGTGAGAAGGCCCACTTATTTTATAAGGAAGAGGATGGCAGCCAGTTGGGGTTAGCTTATGAATTTTATTTTGATGTCTTCTTAGACTTTCCTCTCTTTAGTTATTTAGCTAAGATTGTCGGTGTTGTTTAGCACTAAGGTATTCCTGTTCAGGAATTCCTTCTATTCCCTTTCAGTAGCTCTTGGGAGAGACCTAATATTTCATTCCACATATATGGCATTGGTTCCAAGCTTCAATCTTCAGTTTCAGCACAGTTTTTGCAGGAGGTTGTGTTGAGTTGGAGGGTGTTGCAGTGGAGGGTTGAGAAACCCATTTTCCGAGTTGGTTTTGTATAGGAGGGAGGTTTCCTTCTACTGCAAGATCAGTTTGGAGGGTTCTTGGGCTGATATCAAATCTTTGGAAGCAGGCCAACACATTTTCACCACCTACAGCATTATTCCATTAAGGAATTGCATTATTTTTGGAGGGCAGTTTCAGCAGTGCCTTTTGTGGCTCTTTCGGGGAGTTTTCCTGTGATTGGAGGGTTGATTCTTCCATGGGGGAAGACCTTTGATCAGATATGCATCAGATCTATATTCTTACAGCCTTATATGTTCCTGTGCTTTAGTTTGCAGTGATTATTTAGTCATATTGCTGAAGATCACCATTTGTATTCAGGGTGTATTCCTAGAAACCCTTCCTGGGTTCTCTAGTTTTTGTGTAAAGGAAACTAGATCTCATTTTCCTGAGCATATTGTTTAATATAATATTAGATCCATTTGTATCTCTACCATTTATGTGTACAGACCCTCATTATACTGTGCAGACACTTTTATGCAGAAATTCCTGTGTTGCAGTGTTTGGATTTTAGTTTTTTTTAGCAATCCTAGGTGTGGGAGATCTATTTAACCCACCTAGTTTGATTTGTTTTAGCTCTATTCTTGGATTTAGGTTGTATATTATCTGATCTAAAGGATACAAGAGTTGATTTCATTATTTATATCATACATTTCTGAAAATGCGTTTTATATGCATTCATGGTTAAGCAGTCCCTATTTGGGGATATTACATATAAACATACTAGATAGATAATAGCGGTGCATATTCAAATATAAAAATTAAAATAAAACTAAAAAAAATAACACAAAAGCTCTAAATAAAGTCAAACAACTTCAATAATCCAAATGGCGGTGCTTACGTCCCCTCTTATTGAGTGTTGGTAGGAAATGAGGATGAAAATTTAACCCCCTTGCCAAGGGGCCCTTAGAACTAGGTGTTCTAAGTCCCAATGCAAGGATGTATTTACTTCCAAGCTACCTTGGCACAAAGTATTCCTCCTTATACTATGGTGGACTGTAGTTTTTTGATGGCCAACAACTGAGTCCCCTCTATCTCTGCTTTGGATCACACACAACTGGTATCTCTTTGGGAAATTCTGGACAGCATAACAATGTGCTCTCCAGTTGTTCATCTCTTGGTGGCCTTTTATAGGAGAATTCAAATCCTCCTTCCCTCTCTTGGGACTTTGTGGATAGTGACCCAAGAGAGGATGGTGATTCCATTTCATGCCACATTTATTCCATTGTCTACTCCCTTGATGTCCTAAGGAGGCTTGGGTTGTTTTCCTTAGGTAGCTTCAAGTGTGGAATTAATGTCCTGGAGTGTGCCTTTTGGTCCCGGAAAGTGACTTCTACCACTCTCAATATTGCACAATTTTTAGGTCAAAAGGCATGCAAGGGCGCGTTTATTAAAGGATTTTGCATGAAAATGCACTTTTGACTAGTCCTTCTTGTCCACAATTTGATTTTTCCTTAGACCTTAGAGATTTTTAAATACTTTCAAATTCTCTAATGTCTCTCAGCCTTGTAAATCCTTCTTCCTGACATTAATTAATCTCACCTTTTCTTGTACTATTTTCCAGTGATAACACTGGTGTTTCTGCCACTGCCAAGTTCAATGGATCATACACAATTTGCATTACTAAATCCTCTAGGGATTTAATCTTTGTGTCTTTGGCCATGGAAGAGATCATTTACATCTTCAGTTGTGACTGTGCATTGGACAAAGTAACCTGCTACTTTGAGAGGCTCATAGTTGTACTGGTCAAGGTCGAAGAGACCATCTCTCTTGTTTGCTTATCCATCTCCATTTGGTCAATTGGATGAATTCTATTTGCATCAAACTCAAATGAGGTATTCTTGTAGTCTGTTGCACCTTTGGGCTAAAGAACTTGTGCTTCTAAGAATTCCATCTTCATTCTTCCCTTCTCGAAATCAAAAAATGATAGAAGTCTACTCTAGGAGTTGCTTGTTTGTTTCCAGAATTAATTGTATGTGCTGGCTTTAAGCATTGCATTCCTCCTTTTGATTTCTTTGAAAATATCATAGATGTCTTCCTCTTCTTTTCCTACAGTGGATGTAGGAGTCTGCACTTCCTGATGTTGGAAAGGCATAGTGGCAGAGGATGTTGAGAAAAATGTTTGGCCACCTAGTGAATCTTTGATTGTGATGACTTTTTTTTGGTCCTTCTCACTACCTTGTTCAAGGTTCATGCAAAATCTATCCCTTTCAAACTCTTTGGTAGAGGAATAAATTTCCATGTCAGTTTGGTCCTCCCTGGTCCGATTTCTTCCTATCTCCTTTTCAAGCTCTTTTCCTTTGTCATCTTGTACTCCTGCAGCCTTTCATTCTTGTGGAGTGGGTGCTTGAATTCATGAAGTAGAGATGACCTGCTCTTCTGCCTCCTAGAGTGTGTCTGTTGTTGAGCTCCAAGAATTTTCTTTCTTCCACCACATTCCACTCCATTTCTTTTTTCCATTGTTAATCTCAGGCTCAAATGATCAATAGAATTAGTTAAAACTGCTTTAAGAATGAATATCATGACTAACTTGCTGTGTTTTTATGATTTTGTCATTGTAGTACTGCTTGAACTAAATCTAGCTACAAAATGTAGACATTATGTAGCTAGTGGCCGATTCTGCAGCTATCTTTATGTATACGCAGGTTCCAGATGTCATATTGGAGAAAAAAACATATGGGTGTATTCCACATCATGCCCTCATTATTTTTTTCTCTCCACGAAGCTTGAACGGAATTCTGTAGGCGGTTATGTACGTGGGAACTCAAACTAGGAAAGAGACTCCTAATAGGACAAGGACAGTCCAGATGTCCTTAATTCTGTTACGTGACCATCATCAGAGTCCTAGTTTGGTTTTTATTAGGAAAGACAATTATTCCTATGTTATCTCAGATACGGTTATGTAATTTTGTTATAAATATGCTCGGGAAACCGAGGGACAAGGTTAGATTTTATGGTTGATTGCTAGATTTCAGAAGTACGAAAACACTCTGTTTTGAAGAAATTTCTCTTTTAATGCAAGAAGTATCATTCCCTTGAAAGCGTTGAGTCAATCTTGAAGTGGATTTCGTGCTACTCTGGTGGTAGAGGGCCCCTGCCTCTTGATCAGCCTTGTTTATATGGTTTAGATAATTATTTTAGTCTCGTTTTCATTTCTAGCTTAAGTAGATTTCTGAAGTTTATGTTCATAGTTTTTTACATTGATTATCATAGCTAAAATTACTCTAATAAACTCTTCCAAAATATCATTACGATGAATAAGGCATAGCTATGGTATTGTAGGTTTTAATTGCATTTCCTTTCGTTAATTATCACAGTTAAACTTACTCTAATAAACTCTTCCAAAATATCATCATGATGAATAAGGCATAGCTGTGGTATTGTAGGTTTTAGTTGCTTGTTTACACTAAGTGTCACAGCCGGTCTTACTCCTACAAAATCTTCCAAAACATCATTAACAATGAATAAGAAACAGCTGTGGTATCTTAGATTTTAATTGTATTTGCCTTCAATCTTATGTTTATGTTCAATTGCATTGAATGATACAGCCATACTTGTTTCACAAACTCTTCCAAAATATCATTCATATTGAACGAGATGGGATGTAGAATTCCTTAGGTTAGTTTCATGTTAATTTAGTTACAACACTCCGGAGGTAGAATGCAGTTAGTTCAGCTCTGTCACTACATTTCAGTTTGATAATGGCATTTTAGTTTAACACTGTTCACTGTACTCCAAGTATACTAGTAGCACTCTAGTTTAGTCTTAGCTCACTGTATTAACATTCCAGTTTAGTTGCTATCCATTGCATTTTAAATTGTATTAGTTGTTAAATTTAAATACCACGGTCTTCATTATTTACAAAAAAATTCTTTTGTTCCAACCTCATATTAATACATAATCATTTGGACAGAAGCTAGTATTAGTCTAAGGCCTGGAGTATTTTGCAACCTTTTTTTCCATTTCACAAACAAGCCTTTTCTCAAAGACTATTCTAAAAAGGACATCTATAACTTTTGAGTGAGGCCTAGTGGTGTTAAATTGAGTTGCAGAACAGAATTAGAAGCTAGTTTAGAGTAGAAATCTTATTGTGCTACAAATGTTCTTTTCCAAATATATTTCAATAAACCTTTAATCATGGATGAGATGTTGTAACATTGTAAGTTGATTGTTTGAAAGTTTAATTAGGAGAACTTCATTTATACTTAACTTGTCCATTTCTCAAGCTCTTCCAACACATCTTTAATGAATGAATTGGATAAGTTTGAGTTCATGTTGTGATTTATTTTCTTGCACTGAAGTCATTATCAAAATTTTCATTTGTTGTTTGCCATCCATAGTTTAGGCTGTGTTCTGTTTTAACACAACCAATAGCTTCTTTTCACTAGCGCTTAGTTCTTTCATTTTTCAACATAAAACCATAAAACCAAAAACATCATAAGACACTAAACACAACGTAGTGAGAAACAAATACCTAGGCACATATAGTGCACCACACTTCAGTAGTTTACTAGCCCTGGTTGAGAATTAATGAACTCACATTAGGAACACTAGGTTGAGCACAAACATCTGCCACCCATTTTTATTGGTTCATGTACTTCTCTATCTCCAATTTGTGGGTATGAATGTAGGGTGTGGACTTGTTTTCCACCCTCTTCTTGGAGATGATCCCCATTGGCTCATAGGACCAAGTGAAGCTATGTGTGAACTTCATCTCCTTCAACATTTTATCAGCCTCATCCCCTGCTACTCTATTGTTGCAAATAAATGAACCAATATGTGATTTGATCTTGAATTGTGACTTCTTCTTGGGAGAGATAGAATGCACCTAATCTACATTTATCATTTGTGTGATATATTCAAGTGCAAAGATTAACATAGTGAGGTACTTGGGCAGTTTGTATGGGGCCAAATCACTGCCATAAACCCTGATCTCTATGTATTTTTGGTAGAGGTACCAATCAGCTGTCCTAATCTGATCTGTCAACTGCATCACCTTATGGATTTCCTCATTGATCCTTGGCTCTGTGGTATTGTTGAGTGCACTAATTGCAGGATGAACAAATAGGTCTACAAAACTCTTGTAGGAATATCTTTTCTACTCCTTCATCAATAAATTTTTCCAGAAAATTATAGATTGGGATTGAGATTTAGCACTTTTCTTCATCATATCAAATTGGAACTTCTTGGATTGAAAACAAGAAAACATGTACACCATCACAGAGGTGTATTTGAATAGCTTTTCTGTTTGAAACTTCACAAAGTGATGATGGATTGCATTAGCAAGAAACTGAGCATAATTGAACATAAAAATGGGCTTAACATCTGAGGAGAGGATAGATAAGAAACCAATAATGGCTTCATCTACCCACTGATCATTGTGGTACCCCAATAAGTAAGATAAAATAGTGATGATGTGTTGGGTCCTATCAGGAAAAATGGATGATGGATACAGAGAATTCTTGGTAGGCTTTGGTGCATTAGTAGCCATGAATGATTCTAAGGTTTTGGCCCTTCTAGTGAAATCTAGATTTTGGTATAGCGTTACAAGGGCCTCATATGAAAAAGGGATAGGGTTCTAAACAATGGGGGCTTGGATCATCTCTTGAATGGATTGGGCATTGATGTAAAATAAGGCTTCTCCGGCAAGGTTCACTATGGCTCTCCGGTTAATGTCATAGCATGATTGAAATTTTCTAATGAACTAAGGGAAGCTATGGGTTCTAGGAAAAATGTAATATGAAAATTGGTTTTCCAAAGGCCTATATCATCTACTTCTTCGAGGAATTTATCCTCAAGGAAGAACTAGACATCGAACAAGTCAAATTTAGACCCTATCTCGTGGATCTTGTAATATCTATTAGCCAGGGGTATGTGGTCTAAATCTACCTAAGGGTAGATCATGGAGTTAAAGGGATCCTAGTATTTCTTGGGAGGAATCTCTTACATTCTATAAATCAGTGCTCAATCTGCAAAGAAGAATGGGATGACAGAAGGGGTAATAGAGAAAGGGAAATGGCCAAAGGACAGAATTTGGGGGGGAGGGGATTAAAAGGAAACATGGGGAAGAGTTACAACAGAACCTCAATTTAAACTATGGATAAATAATGATTTCTCCTTAATAGGTGCAACCCTTTATTCAACTGTGGCTCTATGTGCTTTACCTGCTAATTTGAAAATCTACCCCAATTTTGACAATAATCAGTAGAGTAAACTCTACTGTTATGCCGGATTTGAGCTTTATCACTGTAGTTTGGTGGCTGTGGAGTTTTATGTGGCACCGTTGGATAACGGCCCAACCATTTATGGCATAACGGGTTGCTAGCGAGAGGAGATCTGATGGAATGGAGGGAACTGGTGAGAGCGGAGGTGGCATTAATGGTAAGCTGGGAATTGAATGAGCGCGGTGGTTTTTGACAATTGTAAAAACCAATTGTCTAAGGGGGGGAGGGGCAGTGAGTGGTAATGGAGTGGCAGGATACGAAATGTTTCAGAGGTGATGCAAGGAGGAGATGGTGGTAATGGATACCACTTATTTCGGACCCCACCCCCTTTGTTAACGTTTGACAACCAAGGGGGGGCTGAAAAAAATTGTGAGGCATTCGATGTGTGGGGGCGAGCGAAGATTGTGGATAAGGTGGATGTTATTTAATGTGGAGGGGATGGTGGGGCCCAAAAAATACCACAAGTCACGAATCCAGAGTTTTGTCATAAGGGACGGAAGTTAAAGGCTAAGACTCGTGGAGTGTGATGTGTGATGGGAATGGAAGGTGACGTGGCAAGGAAGGCGGGGTTGCCCACACATCACGAATCACAGGTTTTCCATATGGGGAGTGGGAGGTAAGTGTTAAGATTTGCATAGTGCGAAGTGTGATGGGGGAAAAGGGTGACGTGGCAAGGAGGCGGGCCCGCCCGCAACATCTTAGATCGTAGGTTTTACATATGAACAATAGAGTTAAGTGTTAATATTTGTGCAGTGTGAAGTGTGATGGGGCAAAACGGGTGACGAGGCAAGGAGGCGGGCTCGCCTAGAACATCGTGGATCACATGTTTTACACATGAATATCGGAATGTAAGTGTTGAGATTTGTGAAGTGTGATATGCGGTGGGCGGAGGTGATGGTGACAACGGGCCCTATTGATATCACATCACAACGTCCATAGTTTAACCTATGACAACTTATACATAAACATAGAAGTTTCCGATTGCAATGTGTGATGGGTGGGGGAAAAGGGTCCCACTTGATATCGCATCGGGGGATTCGCAAGATGGCAATGGATTAGCAAGGAATGCTTGCGATATTCTAATGTGAATTGCGATTTTGGGACTCAGCGGGACTTGCATATGACTTAGGATAAGTTTTAGGCATATGGTATGCCTCAAATTCTTTTTAAGTCCATAGCTCTTTAAAACATAACTCCCTTTCCACCTTCTAAGTGTAGACACCGCCTGCTTTGAATTTCTTCTTGCAACATGGGAAGATACAATTTCGATGTTGTACTTTGAAGAATGAATTTCATATCTTCCTTCTATTTTTCTCCTCAGCATATATACCTACCCAAACTAATCCTCTAACATTTTTTCTTGTTTTGTAGGGTGCCTTTATACTTGCAGACCCTTAAACACTTTTCTTTTTAAATTCTAACCTAACCCCTATCTCGTATTTCTCCTATTGGTTCAGAATAAGTTGTTGAACCAATCTCATTTTATACCTATCTACCGATAAGCCAAGATTAAACAGTTTGGAAAATCTTTATTTTCTAGACTATCAACAAAAATTGAAAACTGCCCAACCATGATTAAATTATATGATTGGACAAACCTATCTAATGAGTAGTGGCATTTGAACTTGCAACACTTTTAGTTTTATTTCTTTTTGGGGTTTTTCTTTCTTTTTTCCTTTTTCCTCTTTTTCCTTTTTATCTATTTTTATACGCTCTTTTCTTTCTTTTTCATATTTTTTATTTGAAATCATTTGAATTTTGAAAAGCCTTTCAATAACGAAAACTTTTCAAAAAGTATGAAGTATCCAGTCACCTTGTTATCCTATAATTTATAGGGTACTAATACTCTTGGAACCAGAACTGAGAATCCCTCAAAATCATTTGTGGGAATTCCTTTCCTCTGCACTAATTGGCTATCAATAAAATTGTGGGTAGCCCCACTGTCTATCATTAATGACACCTACTGCCCCTAAACAGTGCCTCGCACTCTCAATGTTAGAAACTTGGGAACTCCTTGAAAAGCTACAAGGGCTCCTCTAGTTGGACCAAATTCCCCATTTCCTTATCTCCTTCTCTTTGGAATGGAATCCACTGATGCATCCACAACATGTGACACTAGATATAGCGAATCCTAAATATCCTCGGATGCAGAGATGGGTAGAACTCATGGGTCGACATGCAGGCCAATAGACTGTTGTGTTCTCTACTGCACTCTTTGCCTGGTTCTGAGGAAAGATCGTCGCCATCAACGAATATGCATACGCAGACGTAGATTTTGGAGGAGATCCAGATTTAGAATTACCAGAAGGTTCTCAATGGGGTGCAATGGGTAAGAATTTTTTGATCGTGTTTTTTTAATTTTCCTAAGGTTTATACAATGTTTTTTTATTTTGATGTTTTCCCAAGACTAGACTAAATTTTTTATGTAATGCAGATATTGGTTGTGTTCAACCAGTAGAGGAACCAGAGCATGAAGCAGATGCACCAATAAAGAGGGCTGTCAGGAGAGCAGTCCTTCAGGACCTTGATCTGGCTGAAACTCTAACTGAGCTTCAGCAGCACATAGAGGGTTTAACCTTCAGAATTCTATATTTCCAGATCGAAGAGTTACCCATGCGACTGCAGTGACACACTATTGGTGTTCCTAACCACTGGATGTGGTTACTCTGTAGGATTGCTAGATCTATAGCATGTTACCATGAGCACCACTAATTTAATTGTGAAATTTTGCATACATTTTGAGGTCAGATGACCAATGTGTCTTGGGCACAAATTTTGTAAAAACCAATAACTATCTATCTATATGATTTCAGATTTTTTCCTATGTTTATTGTGCAATCCTATTCAATGATGTGAATGTTTTCTTTACATATGTTTCAAATGTCTTTCTAAAACTTGATTAGCTAATGAATCAGTCAATGTGTTCAAATTTTTGGAAATGTGTTGATATTGAATAAAATCAAAATGTCTTTCCAAAAGTCGAACTCTTAGGAACAATATAAGAAGTGTTGGATTTCTAACAGTATAAACACTAGTAAATTGTAACACCACAAGTTGTGAGTCTAACCTTATGATTATGCGGTTAATACCAAATGAAATGGCATCAGAGAGAAGTTTGATCAATGTGTTATACTCAGCGATATTGTTAATCGATCTACCAATACAAATCCCTTGAAAACTCACTAACTCGCTATTCGGAGTGAAAATGGCCCACACTGCAGAGGATAGATTCTGCGTACTATGACTAGCACCATCAGCATATCCAACAAATGGTTCCGAAGATTCAGACATCTACGATGAAATGTAAAGTAGATTACTAACGTCAAGAAAACTCTAAAAAACAAATTAGGATAGTGAATGCAAATCAACAACATATATACAATATAATACAAAAAATTACTATGCTCATGATTAAGCATAGTAACGTTTTAGATACAATGCATTTCTAGGTTGTTCCAATGGAATTCCATTGTAATCAACTAACTCATAGGCACCCTTACCAAGAACTCTTTTGAAAATGTAGGGGCCATGTCATAATTGCTCAAATTTACCTGTACCTATTACATCAGTTTCTTGATCGTAAATAAGGACTAAGTCACCCTCTGAGTAGATGCCAGGCTAGACATTTTTGTCGTATTGTGCCTTTTTATGTCTCTTATGCACTTCATTGGCCAATTGGGCTTCATGACGCGTTTCATCAAGATGGATGAGGTTAAGGAGACACACTTCTTCTTCTGAGGTGTCAGGTAACAAGTCTATTGTGACTTTTAATGATGATATTTTGCATTGGATTGGTAAGATAGCTTCTAGACCATACACCAATTGAAAAGGAGTAAATCTGGTTGCATTTCTCACCAAGGTTCGATATGCCCACAAGGCAGAGTACAAGATCAAATTCTAGTTTCTTTTACGAACTCCTATCATTCGTTGAAGCATTCATTTAAGAATTTTGTTAATAGCCTCAACTTTTCCATTTGATTGTGGATAATACAGAGTATAATTATCATGTGACAATCCTAACTTGGAAATCAATTTAGACATCATGTGGTTGTGAAAATGCTTCCCATGATCCGTAACTATAGCCTATGGAACCCCAAACCGTGCAATAACATAACTGACAAAAAAAAATGCAGTTGTTTGTCCTGTGTTGTTGAATGTAGGCATCGCTTCGGCCCATTTGGTAAAATATTTGACAGAAACAATAATTTAACCATGTCCCCCGGATGAAGGAGGGTTATAGGTTATGAATTCAATACCCCATTTCGTAAATGGTGCTGCAAAGACGACAGGATGCATTAGCACTGGCGGTGTACATATTTTATGATAAAAAATCTGGCACGCATGACAACTTCTGATCGCGAGGATGCAATCTCGAAAAATAGTAGGCCAAAAGTAACTAGCATGGAGTATCTTCTGCGTAGTAGTATATCCAGATAATTGTCCACCACAAGCCTGAGCATGACAATCATTTAACAATTTTTTGGCCTCCTTATGAGTGAGGCACCTCCTTAAAATGGTATCGACACCACGATAATAAATTGTATCGCCGATGATCAGATAATCTTTGGCTTGGTATCGAATACGTAGTTGTTCAGAGCGAGAGGTATTAGATCGAAAAGTTTGAGTTTGGAGATAAATGATGAAATCCCCATACCAACAATCAGATGATCCGATTAGAAACAGAGACTCATTAGGAATTGATGGTTCCGATGTAGTTGCAGTATTATCAGAGGGAACGTCACAGAGAAGCTCAACCAAAACTAAATACTTCTTTGACTTGGATTTGATGAATTCCAAATCAAATTCCTACAAAATGACAATCCATTTTGAATATTTTCCCCCAAGAATTTGACATGATAAGATATAATTCATGGGGTTGCAATCTGAAACTATTTTTGTTTTTCGGAGCAAGATATAATGGCGAAATATTTGGATAGCTTGAACAGCTACCAAGCCAATATTTTTTACGTACGAGTACTTAGCTTCCATATCATTGAGATTACAACTCAAATAATAGATCAGATGTTCGATTCCATCTTCAACTTGGACCAATATCATAGCATGGTCGTTTCAGCTGTGGCGATATATAGGAAATAATAATTTTGATGATTAGGAGGATACATTAACTACGCTCGGATAAGTGTGTCCTTGGCAGCATCAAAAGAAGCTTGTGCAACTTGTTCCCAATGGAAGGGAACCCCCTTTTTCAATAGTCGAGTAAATCCTTTAGCCATTTCGGTGTAGTTTGGAATTAACCTTCTCAGTGAGTTAGCATTTCCTTGAAGTTTATGTATCTGAGGTAAATTTGAGGGCACAGGTAAATCAAGAATAGACTGAACCTTCAATGGGTCTCTTTGAATTCCTTATTTTGAGACTGGCACTCACGACAACTTCTGACCGCAAGGATGAAATCTCGAAAAATAGTAGGCTAAAAGTAATCAGCGCGGAGTATCTTCTGTGCAGTAGCATATCCAAATAAATTTCCACCACAAGACCCAACATGACAATCATTTAACACTTTTTTGGCCTCCTCCTAAGTGAGGCACCTCTTTAAAATGGTATCGACACCATGACAATAAAGTGTGTTGCCGACAATCAGATAATCTTTGGCTTGGTATCGAACACGTCGTTGTTCAGAGCGAGAGGTATTAGGTTGAAAATCTTGAGTTTGGAGATAAATGATGAAATCCCCATACCAAGGATTAGATGATCCAATCAGAACAAAGACTCGTCAGGAATTGATCAGATCATAGATGGATCAAACGGCAATGAAATCCGTCCACAGAAATGACTGAAATCAATGACTGAATTTCGTGGGAAAAATCAGGTTCAGAGCTCCAAAATGCAAATGGTCTTACAACTGATGAACATATTAGTCGTGCAGATTTATTTCAAGAATGATTTGACCACAAAGCATACTTTTTCTCCTTATTTTTCGAGCTTTGTTAAAAACGAAAAAGGATTTGAAGCGCACTTTTATCTCTTTTTCGAGATTCGATAATAGTGAAAAAGTAACCCCTGGAGTCTTCTTTCAGCTCTTTTCAGACTCCGATAATGTCAAATCCCCAGTATGGTCGCCAATTTGTTGGCCCAGAATTGTGAATTATAGATAAAACACACATCCCTAGATAGGTGCCATTCTAGAACAACAAAATAAAGATTATACAACTATTTCTCTTAACTAAGAACAGACACACAGAAAGGATTAGAAGGTTACTTGTGGTCCAAGCGCTTGTAAATGGCTCCTTCTGTTGCTTCCGTTGTAGCTTCAAATTCAAGCAGTTTGTGCTAAATGCTTCCTACAAGAAATAACACTAAAACAACAGAATATGCAATAATATAGATGTCTATTCAAGTTATTTTTCTAAATTAGGAAAGCATAAACCATATACATCAACCAAGATCTTGCAATATTTAAAATCAAAGCCAATACAGATGCATATGATAGAAGGAGAGGTTACAACTAAGTGACTGATTTGAAGGAGAGGTTACAACTAAGTGACTGATTTGAAGTGACCCTTCCAGTAACATTCCTAAGCCTCATCACAGTATAAATCTCTCCTATAGTTGTTACACAAATCTTGATCTCAATTGAAAATCCTCCAACATTTCTCTACTCAAATTCTTCCCTACCAAGCACTCAAATCTGTCCTCAATTTATAGATGAACTGAAGGTTTTTTTGCAATCAATGACTTTCCAATAATAGGTAAGACATGTTTCCATCTTGTAGATGTAAAATGGACAATTAGATTCGAAGCTTGAGACATGTGAACTCTTCTAGAAGGCATTGGCCAAGTGGAGATTCCAGAACAATGAGAATTTCTCTCCCAATGTGACTAACACACCTGTGATTGTCGGGAAGTGCTTTGCAGAGAAGCCTTGCATGGGGCTACCTGCATATGCAACACACCTAGGCCCTTTAGAGCCTATGTTGGTGAGCTCTCATATGCTATATAATAAACTTCAAACCTTGGAAACCTTTTCTTGATGAAAGCCATGCTTGATTTGTCTTGTTCCTATCTTAGGGCATGTAGCAACTTGAAATGATAGGGAACGATAGACCCTTAGTCATTGGTCCTAGAGATGATGCCCAATTAACTAGATCATTGGGAATGATGCCCAAATTGACCTATAACAAATTTCCCCCTAAAGCATGAAGTCAAAATAATAATAATAACTTTTGATTGAGATGCTTTACACTGTGATGGGCTTGGAGATGAAGTGGAGTGGTCACCTGCATCAATATTACAATACATTGCATCATGATATATCCTCTTTGATCATAATTTTTGAGGGTAGGAATTCCCATATTCAACACATAAACAACCTAATAACATGTACATAATTCATAAAGTCATCTTCATTGGAATGTTTCCCAAATGTAGACATGCCTACAAATATAGGCCTATGTTTGGATGACAATCTGTATGTAAGGTCACCGTACAGATGATGTGTACAACAATCCTGAAATCACAGCCTGGATGGATGAAACTAGATACGGGGTCTTCTTATCTCATTCACTCGATCATTCGGGTATAAGTCTAGCCATGTGAATATATGATTTGTAGTCAAACATGGAAATACATCATTTGATTACCAGCCAATGATGTGAGTTGTTAAAAAATGCAACAGAACCACCATTAATGTCAATGGCCCTCAAGGTACTACAATACATTTTGTAAGGCATGAATAGATGATTTGATGTCGAATGCCAAACAAAATATTTTGGTCAAAGGTCCAGAAGCGAGGATCTTGTCGATGCTATAACAAGCCTCATGGTACTGGAATCTGATGTTTCTAAGTGAACTTCCTAGATATTAATTTGTTGTCGACGGGAAGTCACTTTATTGCAAAACATGAGTTACTAATTTCGGATACAAAGGTATGACTTGATATAGCAATTTTCAGGGATGATGGTCATGATAATGAAGGTTTATGAGTATTTCAGAAGGATGAAGTTTTCACTAGATGACTTCTCTTGAACATATTGGCGACACTGTGATGAGTTGGCAGCATTGACCCAAAACCAAAGTGAAGGTATGATGAACCATAGGTGTGAATGAACCATCAAGAAGATTACCCAACCCAAACAGTCACGGACATGGAGTGAAGGAAGTGTCATGTTCAAGAACGACTTGCTACCATAAAGAATTCTTGCTCATTTTCCCCAAATTTTCCTTTGTCATTTGTCGACCAGTACCTCTTTATTTTTTAACAAGCTTGAGGAGGATAACATTTTCTTGATCTATAATTCAACCCTTCGGGCAAATAAAGTATCTCTATTTAATAATTTAATGATTCTGGCGATGAATGAAACTCGATTCTTTCCATGATCGACAAGCCTATCACTATTTTATGTTTTAATGAGCTTAACGACGGTGATAGCTTGATCCTTTTTCATATTTAGATAGTTTGAAAAAGAGGATGAAAGAAAACTCCATAAGTAATTTTTCATAAATTTGTCACTCAGATATGAAAAGGTGTAAAATAATATCTGAGAGAACCTCTTTGGTCATGTTTAACCAAGGTATTCCTTTTTCGTAAATAATCTATTTTAGTCCGGAAAAGGGTTAAAATTATACTGAATAGATATCAATTCATTTACTTTTACGAGCTCGAAAAGACAAGTGCTCGACAATATTTTCACATTATTGGAGTCTGAAAAGAGTTGAAATAAGACTCCAGGGGTTCCTTTTTCACTGTTATCGAAGCTCAAAAAAGAGATAAAAGTGCGCTTCAAATCATTTTTCATTTTTAACAAAGCTCGAAAAATAAGGAGAAAAAGTATGCTTTGTGATCAAGTCATTCTTTGAATAACTCTGCATGACTAATATGTTCATTAGTTGTATTTCCTATTCAAAACAACATCAAATGGATCAAAAATACCTATTTCATGATAAAAACATAATAAAAGTATATTCATAGCAATAAATGTAATTTCAAAATAATTAAATGACTATTAAAAGTAGTTTCACTATTCATTTTACCATTCCATAGTTACCATTTTCATTTTGGAGCTCTGAACCTGATTTTGCCCCCAAACTTCAGTTGTTGATTGCGGTTGTTTCTGTGGACGAATTTCATCACCGTTTGATCTAGGTTAGTACCATGAACCTCCTCTTTCCTTTGGTATTCATTTCATTTCCAATTTTTGCAAATTTTTAGGGTTTTAAGGCCCCTAAGGTAAATTCTACCCAAATTGAGGTCAATGCACCCTTGAATGTCGAAACTTGTGTTGCATAGCAGGTACAATGAAGGGTACTTGCATGTGCAATGCACTGTCTCTTGTTAGGGAGTGCGTTGGGCGTAGTTCAAGTTTTTTATTTTCATGTCATGCCCAAAATTTTTCTAGTTTTTTGCAATGAATGGAATCTAATGGATCTTATGGTTGTATTTCAGGGTTCCATCGGATTACAACGGTGATTACATGGAGGGAAAGAGAACATGAAGAAAAAGATATGATTGCCTTAAATGATTCGGGTATTGTAAGAGCCCTAAGAGATTGTGGACTGCTTAAGTACTTCAAATTATCGGGAATGAGGAAACAAATAGAAATCTTGGAGTTCTTAATTCAAGCATGGGATCTAGATATAGAGGCATCTCACATTAGGAACCAAGTGGTTCCCATAACAGTTAAGGATGGGTATTTTCTCACAGGTTTATTGAGGAGAGGTTTTCCCATCTCTCTCACAGGGTCTACCATTAGAGGAGAGACATTGAGGGATTATATTCTGCAGTATTGCTATCCAAGAGCAGAACCTAGCAAATATGGAATAATAAACATCTGGGATTTCAGAGATTTGCCTTTGAGAACTATCCTTTTAACAATCGCTAAATTTGTTGGCACCTTTACACTACATGTAGCGAACAGATCGTATATGCAGTATGCACTAGAGTGCTTAGAGCCAATAGTCTTCAACTGATTTGAAGCTATTTTATCTCAGATAAAGGAAAAACTGAACAAAGCAGAGGGAGTAAGGAAGAAGAATTCCAGTTATGGTTCAATCCTTATCTCCTTCACTTTGGAATGGATTCCACTGATGTAGCCACAACATGTGACACTGGATATAGCTAATCCTAGAGATCCTTGGATGTAGAGATGGGTAGAACTCATGGGTTGTCATGCAGGCCAATCAACTGTTGTGCTTTCTACTGCATTCTTTGCCTAGTTCCGGTGACATATCATCACCATCGACGAATATGCATATGCAGGCGTAGATTTTCAAGGAGATCCATATTTAGCATTACCAGAAGGTGCTCAGTGGGGTGTAATGGGTAATAATGTTTTGACCATGTTTTTTTCATTTTCCTAAGGTTTATACAATGTTTTTGTATTTTGATGTTTTCCCAAGACCAGAATAAATGTTTGATGTAATGAAAATATCGTTCGTGTTCAACCAGTAGAGGAACCAGAGTGCGAAGCAGATGGGCCAGTAGAGAGGGTTTTCGAGAGAGCAGTCCTTCAGGACCTTGATATGGCTGAGACTCTCATTGAGCTTCAGCAACACATAGAGGGTTTGACCTTTGGAATTCCAGATTGCCGGATCAAAGAGTTACCCATGCGACTATAGTGACACACTATTGGTGTTCCTAACCATTGGATGTGGTTACTCTGTAGGATTGCTAGATCTATAGCATGTTACCATGAACACCACTAATTTACTTGTGACATTTTGCATATATTTTGAGGCCATATGACCAATGTGTCTTGGGCACAAATTTTCTAAAAACCTATAGCTATATCTATATGATTTCAAAGTTTTTCCTATGTTTATTGTGCAATCCTATTCAATGATGTGAATGTTTTCTTTACATATGTTGCAAATGTCTGTCTAAAACTTGATTAGCTAATGAATCAGTCAATGTGTTCAAATTTTTGGAAATGTGTTGATATTGAATAAAATCAAAATGTCTTTCCAAAATTTGAACTCTTAAGAACAATCTAAGAAGTGTTGGATTTCTAACAGTATAAACACTAGTAAGTTGTAACACTGCAAGTTGTGAGTCTAACCTTATGATTATGCGGTTAATACCAAATGAAATGGCATCAGAGAGAGTTCGATCAACATGTTATACTCAACGATATTTTTCTTCAATCTACCAATACAAATCCCTTGAAAACTCACTAACTCACCGTTCAGAGTGAAAATGGCCCATGCTGCAGAGGATAGATTATGCGTACTACAACTAGCACCATCAGCATATCCAACAAATGGTTCTGAAAATTTAGACATCTGCAATGAAATGTAAAGTGGATTACTAACGTCAAGAAAACTCTAAAAAAAAAATTAAGATAGTGAATGCAAATCAACAGCATATATACATTATAATACAAAAAATTAATACGCTCATGATTAAGCATAGTAATGTTTCAAATACAACCCATTTCTAGGTTGTGCCAATGGAATTCCATCGTAATCAACTAACTCATAGGCACCCTTAACAAGAACTCTTTTGAAAATATAGGGGCCATGCCATAATGGCTCAAATTTCCTTGTACCTATTACATCAGCTTCCTGATCATAAATAAGGACCAAATCGCCCTCTGAGTAGATGCGAGGCTGGACATTTTTGTCGTATTGTGCCTTTATACTTCTATTATACGCTTCGTTGGCCAATTGGGCTTCATGACGCGTTTCATCAAGATGGATGAAGTTAAGGAGACGTACTTCTTTTTCTGAGGTGTCAAGTAACAAGTATATTGCGAGTTTTAATGATGATATTTCGCATTGGATTATTAAGATAGCTTCCAGACCATACACCAACTAAAAAGGAATAAATACGGTTGCGTTTCTCACCAACTCAAGACCGCTTTCACCACTCCATGGGGCACTTTTATGTACGTAAAAATGCCTTTCGTATTGATGAACGTTGGTGCAACCTTCCAATGAGCAATGGGCATAGCGTTTTCAGATGAAATAGGGCACTTCATTGTCATCTATCTGGATGACATAACCTTCTATTCCAAGACTGATGAGAAGCACCTAAAACATCTGAGAAAGGTTTTTGAAAAATGTAGAAGGTTCGGTCTGTCGTTAAATCCCAAAAAGACTCTGTTCGGGCTGCAATAAGGTAATCTTCTTAGCCATATTATATCTAAGAAAGGGATTAGAATAGACCCATAGAGAGTTGAGGGAATACTACAGATCACACGCCCAAGAAACATTAAAGAGTTACAGTCCTTTATTGGGAAAATTAACTTCTTAAGGAGGTTTATTCCCAACTTAGTTGAACACCTCAGGAATATGACTAACATGCTAAAGAAATTTGTAGGGGTTAAGTGGACTGTTGAGGCTAAAAAGTCTTTTGAATCGGTTAAACTTGCACTCACCCGGGCTCCTATCCTAATCAACCCAGATTTCTCAAAAGATTTCCTGATATTTTCATTTGTCTCTGAGCATACAGTGGCTACAGTTCTGCTGTAGAAAAATCCAGAGGGAATAGAACAGCCCATTGCTTTCTTCAGCAAGGCTCTGAGGGATGCACCCTTGAAATATAACATAATGGAAAAATAGGCCTATGCCTTGATTAAGGCCTTGAAAGACTTTAGGGTGTACATATTGCATTCCCACACCATAGCCTATGTGCCAAACATTGTGGTGAAAGACATTCTGTCCCAAGACCTGGATGGGAAGAGGGGAAAATGGATTGCCATGATTTTAGAGTATGACCTGGAAATAAAACCCACAAAATTGATCAAAGGTCAGGGCTTAGCTCAATTAATGGCTGAATCAAATCAACAAGCCCTTGACATTGACATGGTAGATGCCTTGGATGAGCAGGAAGGACTGCCTGATCCCACAGTTGAGGAACAATTTCAAAACTCTCCTTGGTATTCTGATATCCTGTATGTGCTCACAAACCTCAATGCCCCTCCTGAACTATCAAAAACTAAGGCCAGATTCCTAAAGCTAAAAGCCAGAAACTATTGCATACTGAATGAATGTTTATACTGGAAAAATACAAATGGCCTATTGCTTAAATGTTTGCCTGAAACTGAAGCAGAGAGGATTAAACAGGAGTTCCATGCAGGAGAGTGCGGAGGGCACTTGAATTGGAAAGCCACTGCTAACAAAATACTCAGAGCTGGCTATTATTGGCCTACACTTTTCAATGACATCCATAAAATGATAATCGACTGCCATAAATGCTAGATTTTCGAGGGAAAAATAAAGCTCCTCCCATTAACATTACAACCCATTTCTATTGAGGGTCCCTTTTTGCAATGGGGCCTAGATTTCATTGGAGAAATACACCTTGCTTCTTCTGCACAACACAGGTGGATCCTTACAGCCACAGAATACTTCACAAAGTGGATAGAGGCCATACCTTTTTGGAATGCCATAGATTCTGTCATCATTAGGTTCCTAGAAGATCACATCCTCTCTCGGTTTGGCTACCCAAGAAAAATAATCACTGATAACGTTGTTGCTTTTGGATCCAAGAAAATGACTTATTTTTGTCACAGGTATCAGAAAGCACTCGGTCATTCAACTACTTGTTACCCATAAGGTAATGGGTTAGCTGAATCATCAAACAAGAGCTTGGTGACCATTATCAAGAAGCTACTTGAAGAAAACAAAAATTCATGGCATAACAAGCTAGTGCATGCTTTATGGGCTGACAGGCTTACAATGAAGAAATCCATTGGCATGTCACCATATCATCTTGTCTATGGAATAGAGACAGTGTTTCCTACCAGCCTTGGGGTACCAGTGATTAAACTTGTCCAACAGATTCAAACAGAAGAAGACAACATGGTAAGGAGGATAAATCAAACAATTCATCTCCAATAAACGAGAGAAGAGGTCTATAATAGAGCTCTGAAAGTTCAGGAAAATATAAAGAAGTTATTTGATAAAAGAAAAAAAGCTTGTAACTTAAAAATTGAAGATAAAGTTCTGAAATGGGACTCCAAGAGAGAAGACAAAGGAAAGCATGGCAAGTTTGACAGTTTGTGGCAGGGTCCTTACATCATCCAGGCTACTGTTGGTCCAAATGCCTTTTTTCTGCAAGAACTAGATGGTATGGAGCTGTTTGGGGGTCCTGTCAATGGCAGGTTGCTCAAACACTACTACTCCTGATTTTCAATTTCCAATTTTCATTCCCATTGTAAATACCATTGCTATGTTATATTTTCAAGAAAAAGAGAAAACGTTTCAAAAAATAGAAAGAAGGAAAGGTTCAAACATGCTCAAAAAATGAACCTCTGGAGTGCAAATATTGGCTCTAACACGATCAAAACCTGGACCAAAATAAGTGAAGACAGCTAGTTCCATCATGCCCAAAATCTGAACCAACAAAGAAGAAAGAAGAAGCAGCTCTAACAAGCCCAAAATCAGAGCTAAAATGAAGAAGAAAGTGACTCTAACAAGCTCAAAACTTGAGTCACAAAGAAAAGAAGGATGCTTCGAAGTTTCATATTTCAAGCCTTCAAGATTTTGTTTTCAAATTTCTGCAATTTCAATCCATGTGCAATTGTCTTTATGCCTTGGACCCATAGCAAACTAGACTATCTAATCCTAGTTTGACTGTTTTTAAATTTCTGTTGTAGAATGTAGAGAAGAAATATGCTGGACAATTTAATCCTAGCAAATATTAGATTAGGTAGAGAAACATGTGAGGCCAACAGTTTAATCTGGTCTCATGGAGTGATAAGGGTAGAATTAGATTAGTGTGTTTTTTGTTTTCAATAAAAATGATGAAGAAGGTCTGCCAATTCAAATGCACCTTGAAGAAAAAATGTTAGGACCGTAGGATGGGTAGGTAGATTGTTTGGGGAGTGTGTTTTGCTGATTAATGTCCATCATGTTTGTAACAGCTGAAATCAAAGAAGGGAAGATGGCTCAAGGATCAGGCATCTGGCCTACTCCAAAGATTTATTTTATGAATTCTTGACTCCTTGTAGAAGAAGCCATCCCCATGTGGAGCCACTCTTGGCCACCTATGAAATTTTTTTCAAGCAAACAAGGTGGCTAAATTGTTTTGAGCCTTCAAGAGATACATTTTCTATGAAAATATCTCATCCTCAAGCCTATGTGTGTCCATTTCCTTTAAAAATATCCTAACTGCTATTTCCATCCAATAAGCCTCACTGACTGTAAAAAATTGTGCTCAAAAGGGCCTTCATTTGCCCCTTGTATCCCTGCAGAATGTCCCATTTTAACCCTTTTTCACCTTTGTCAAAGTCTCCCTTTTTACCCCCAAATCCCTTCCTAAAACCCTCTAAATCATCTCCAATCCACTTTAAACCTTGCAAACACCCCTTGTTTGGCTTAATAACCCCTTTTCCTCTCCATTACCACTTTTTAGCCTTAAAATGCATTGAAAATAGACCAAAAACCCATTTTTTACTATACGCAGGGTAGCCCCCTGCGGCCCAACCCCGAAACCACTTCCCCACGTAACCCAGTGACAAGACCAGGCACAAAAGCATAAGGCGCTTATCCAATCGAATAAGCGGTCGAGAGCGCATTCCTATGTTAAAACAAAAACTCCGATGCGAAGATGCTTTGTTCTATGGGTCTCGGGAGTGTTTTCCGCCGTTGATCTTATTAAGATCTGACAGCCTGCACAAAATCCCTTGCGTGATCTACATCAGCCCTTTGTAAACCATCGATGATAATCTCCACCGTTGATTCCCAGTCAGATCTGACGGTCATCGCAACCTCGCTCCAATCGCAATCGCAATTTTCAAACAGTGCCACCCTCCACCCTTTGCGATTGTGATCCTCCGACTGTAATCTCTGCTGTCGATTTCTCTTAAAATCCAATGGTTATGGGCCAATCGCTCCATCACTCATCAGAGTTTGACCCTCCTATCACTCTCCCTCCAATTTGATCGTAACTGTCCATTTCGTTCGATCTAATGGCCCATATCTAATCGCCCTCCGCCCGTGGCCAGGTCCCCTCGTATCAACCCATTTCATATGTTTTCATCACATTTTCATCTGTTCCCTTTGTATTTCATTCAAAGGTCAAATTTTAATGTTTGCATTAAACTTTGTTTCATTCCGCCAAACTTTCACCAGACCATTTTCCCACTGTTTCGCTGCATTTTTCACCATTATCCTGCATTATTCCATCATTTTCCATTCGCATCCACCATTTTCACCATGCTGCACTACCATTCTCATAGTCCTCCACAGCATCTAACCCCATGCACAGATTTCCTAACATGTTTATGTATTTTCAGGGTTACAAGCGGTGGAAACCGCCATGGTTCATAGTCACTGTTATAGTGGCTCGGAGCACAAAGAAATGCTGGGTTCAAAGCCTGATATCACAGAGAAGAGCCTGAGAACGTGCTTAGAGCGTAATTTTCATTAAAGGACAGATTTCAACTCTGCAAAACCTTTCCAGCACCACTAAAGCTCACTTTTCACTGACAGAGACAGTCATGAAGCGGCAAAGAGTATCAGTACAGAGTTAAGGATTTATAACGCACATTATTAAAGATGTTAAGCCTTAATTCAGTGTGTTAAAGGAAAAATACCAGATTGAAGACCTCATGAATCACACAGAAGGCCTAATAAGGCCCAATGCACAAAAAACAATATATCAGTGTCACCATCAGCAGAATGTTCTTTCCTATGAAAGGATGAAGTGCCCATACTTCTTTCATTCTATACCATGTTCCTGAGAAGATCTCCACCCTGACAACAGTCCTAATGCTAGCCAGAAGAATTTGTTACAAAGTATGGCAGACCTGAAGTCATTACCTACCTTGTTTTTATTCACCAGAGTACTGCAGAGTACTACAGTCGAGAGTACATCAAAGACATAATTGGAGTAAAATTCAGCCTGTCGAAGACCACTCTTTCACCCAAAGAGTACTGAAGATTAATGCATAGACATTAAAGTAGAATGGGCCTCGAGCCCCTCTTCCTAATCTATTTTAATGTTTCATTTAGTGTTTCATCTACCTCCTCTACCTTTCTTTCAGATATAAAAGCTCATGAGAAACTCATTGAAAGGTTGTCAATCGGATATCTATGAACTGTAAGCTGTTTCTCTTGAGATTTAGTTCTCTGTGTAAAGTTGTAAGATAGGCTGAGGAAGATGTTTTCAGACTGAATATCAAGCTGTTGGCAATGCTGTACATGACTAGTGTTGCTCCTTAATATGACAAGCACATTTCTTTGGATCCTGATTTAAAGCAGCAGTGATGTTTTTCTATCTTTGTCTTTGTTTTCCTTCGTAGTTCATCACATTTCATTTCTTCTGGCATGCATCAGAAATCTGGCATAGGATTTAACCTTGCTTGGTACCCTATGTTTCTGCTCTCCCTACCTTCAATTTTTTCTACTGTATGTGTTATCTGAGGATTGATTCAAGCTAATTTAACCAGTGTAGTGGCTAATATTTACTGCTAGCTGATGTATGAATTAATGAATCTTTTCTTAGATGTTCTTGTCTGGCTTTAATTGAATGAATTGGGATACCGGGAGTTTAGAAATCTGTCTCTGTATCACTAGGTTCCTCTTCAATTAATTGAACCTTTCTAAGTTCCCTTAAGCTAGATGCTGAAGCATTGAGAGTTCAAATTCTTTCTCTGATCTCAGATTTTCACCTTTGCGTTTAAATCTTTAATGTTTCCTTGTCCGAAGAGTTAACCTTTTAGGTTATGGATCATAGGTTGTCCAATGGCATATCCTATCCCTGGATCTGATTCCTGAAGGCTCACCTTGGAGGTTTCCTTGCCTTTCACCTTCCTTCTTGCCATTTCATGCCACACTATCATCTTTAAGATCCAATGCTTTATATGACTAGCCCAACTGAAAGCCTACATATTGAATAGCAAGTAAACCCTTTCCTGACTCCATTTCCCAATGGTCTCGAGTGTTCTTTGAAATCATCCCTCCTTTTCCTAAAATCCTCCTTGCACATCCTTGCCTCACATTGAACCCTTCCTTTCTGATTCCCAACAACCAAACAAACAATCAATCAAACAAACTTGTGCCTATAACTAGCCTAATATCTTAACACAGAGCTTAAAGGATATAAAACCTTTTCCTATATAAAGAATACCTCTCTGGACCTAGGAGGGCTGGATCCTGAGGTCTGAAAGTGGTTATGATGTTGTCTTATCTTTTGGTATTGCCAAATCTACCAAAACATAGGAACCCCAATAGATTCCATCTTCAACTTGTACCAATACCATAGCAATGGTCGTTTCAGCCGCGGCGATATATAGGACATAATCATTTTGATAATTAGGAGGATACATTAATTATGCTTGGATAAATGTGTCCTTGACAGCATCAAAAGAAGCTTGTGCAACTTGGTCCCAATGGAAGGTAACCCCTGTTAGCCCCCTATGAATTTTTTGACAGGAAAATAGGGGGCTGAAATGTTTTTGAACCTTCAAGGAATGCATTCCCTCTGAAAACACATCATCCTTGAAGCCTCCTTATGCCTTTGTCCTTTGATAGATCCTCACTATTGTTCCCAGTAAAAAATCCTTTTTGTCCGTGAAGAAAATGCCCAAAAGGCCTCCATTTCCCCCATTTCATTCCCCCTTAAGCCTCTGTTTTCATCCCTTTTTCCCCTCTCAAAATCCCTCACTAACCCTCTAAATCATCCTAACTCCCCTATTAAACCTTGTGACTCATTCCATTTGGTTTAAAAACCCCTTATTCCTTCTACCAAAACCCCTTTTAAGGCTTTAAAAATCCTCTTTCGACCTTAAAAACACTTATTCTAACATATACAAGCTTAGCCCCTTTCGGCCAACCCCTAACCACTTCCCCTCCATAAACCTGAGTGCTAATACCAAGCGCTAAAGCATCTAGTGCTTATCAGAATCGTAAGTTTAACAGAGCGCACATTTCTTTTATAAACTGATTTCTTCCGATGTGATGGTGTATTTTCTCTATCTGCTTTTAGAGCATTACCAGCTATTGATCTGAAAAGATCTAATGGCCTGCACCCATTTCATCATGCCCAGTGACATTCCCTTTCTATCCCTCCGATGCAATATAAATCGTTGATTCACATTCAGATTCGACGATCATCACATCATCGGAGCTTCTCCATCATGCCAATCGCAAGTTCTTCATATTCCTGATTGTGATCCTCCGATGCGATCCTGGCCGTTGAATCCACAAGAACCAATGGCCAGGATTCTCTCTCACTCCGCCCTGTGTTCCCCGATTAGTCACTCCCGATCCAATCCCAGCCGTTGATCTACAGCCAATCCAACAATCTAGAGCCAATCGCTTCATCGCCCATCAGAGATTTGGCCCCTGCCTCCTCCGGTTCTGATTAGATCCTGACCATTCATCCTTCTTCATCTAATGGCTCATATTTCTCCTGCCCACTAACCATATCCTCCGCCTGTGTTTCTCCTCTATAGGTCTCAACCGTCCATCGATATGATCAGATGGTCCACGATGAAACCACCTTACGTTGGCCCCCACTCTACTGTCCGTGCACTTTCCTCGTATCGCCCCCCTCCATCACTGTCAGATCTAGCAGTCCTAGATCCAAAAGTCCATAAAAATATCCCGCGGGTTTTAGGTCCGAGGTTTAACATCTAGAATGAATGCGATATGGGTAGTTTCAGAATGCCACGTGTCAGCCGAAGACCTATATCGCGTTCAAAAAGAAAAAAATGCCTCACCCTCCTTTGGCCGCCCGATACTGGTGGATTTCCCATCCAAAACCCCATTTCCTCCCTTTGTCCCCACACCTCCATATTTGATCACAACCGTCCATCTAAGCCAAATCAACAGTCTATATCACATTTCATGTTCCATTCATTTTTGTTCATCGCGCGACCTTAACACTTCATCGCATCATCTTGACCGTCGATCTCCTCCTGAGATCTGACGGTCCAGGTTAAATTGCCCTCCTCCCATGACCAGGTCCCACATCATGGTCTCCATTTCATTCATTTCCCATGTTATTCTATGTATTCGCCCGAAACCTTAATACTTTTGGTTTTGCACTAAATCTCATTTCTCCGCCTAACTTCGTATTAAAATCTCCATTCGTCGATCTCGACCGTTGATTGTCATTCCCATACCTGATCGGACGGCCGATGACTCATCTTTACACCAAGCCTTCTTTAGCTCTGTTCGTCACCATTTCACAGATATTTTCTCCCATTTTCAACATCGCACCACCATTCCTCCAGGCCTCCACAGCATTGCTTCCGCCACCCACTGGATTTTATAAGTAGTTTATTTTATTGTGCAGGGTTCACAAAGAGGAAATTTATCTTTGCCATCATAGCCACTATGATTCAGAATATAGAGATGCCATTACAGTAGCGGCGAAGTTTATTAGCAGTAGGGATTAAGGGTGTTAAAGCCTGTAATCGAATATGTGTTGTTTTAATCCTTATTCAAAGGATAAAGGCGCAGTTTGAAAACTAAGCACATGAAACAGCCTTATCTGTGTTTTTACATCAACAGAACATATTTTTTCTATAAAGGACACCTCTCGATAGCGTTCTCCATGCCTCCTCGAGCTTTGAAGGGTTATTCCACTGACAAAAGTTTCTAAAGCTTCCAGTACAATAGTTATGGTAGTATGGGAACACCTGAAGACCTTCAGTCACCTTACTTGCTTCAGAAGACATTACAGAGTACCAGACAGCCAAAAAGGACTTCAAAGAAACATCTGAGGTCAAATATCAACCTGACAAAGACCTCTTGGCCATACTACAGATTACATACAACGTCGCAGAGCTATTAAGCAGAGTGGGCATGGAAACTTCCTCCACTTTGTCTTAATGAATCGATTTAATGTATATCATCTACTCCTGCTATCCATTCTCCTATAATAATCCTCAAAGAACACATTGTTGTGGTTGTTGTTGTTAGTTGTAGGGATTCTTTTAGCTGTTAGAACAGTTTTGGAGGAAAGATAGCTGAGTATTTTGTAATTTAGTAGGCTAGGAGGAGAAAGTTTGGAATGTATCGGCCATTGAGCTCAGTGTATGTGACTGGTTTTTCACATCAATTAATCAAGCAATTTCGCAGGATCCTGCTCTATATTATGGGCGATGTTTCTCATTTTGCATTGTCTATTTATATTATTCATGTTGTCCATTTATCCTCTAATAAGAATCAATAAATCAGGCTTAAGATATACCCCTACATGGTACCTTAATGCCCACTTCTCTTCTTGTCTTTTATGTTTTCTGCTTAATGTGAATCTAAGAGCAAATTCTCATAATTTAACCAACCTAAGTTGTGGGTTTGACTACACTTGTTGATGTATGAGTTTTGGGGTTTGTTGCTTAGTTTTTCTTGCTGGGTTTTAAGCTAAAAGGATTGAGATACCGGGGATTTAGTGTAATCTCTGTCCACTGGGGTTCTTTTCCAATAGATTGGCTCTTCTAAGATCTCTTGAGCTCATGTCAAAGCATTGAAGGTTAAAAGCCCTTTTCTGATCTCAGGCCTAGTTTTGTGTTAAATCTTATCTCTGTTTTTCTCTTGGAATATGTCAAAGCAGGCCTGGAGTTAAATGACCTCTGACCTAATGTTAAGCTACCCTTTGTGCCTTCATTGAGAGTTGCCTTTGAGTATGTCAAAGCAGGTCTGGATTTAAATGACATCTGACCTGATCTCCATACTGAAATTGGGTTTCTTTCCTTCTTTCACCTTCATTCCTTAATGTTCCATTCCACCATCTATCTAAAAGATCCTTTAGTATAGATAACTTGCCCTATGAAAGCCTAGGTTAGTTGTTTTGCAAGTAATTACCTTTCATGACTCCATAGCCCAATGGATGCCACATTCTTAACCTATCCTCCTTTGCCGAAACATCCTACTACTTTGGTCCTTTCATTCCATAACCTTCTCAGTTAAGGATCTCTGACCAACCCAACAACCAACCAGATCATTTTAAACCCCCATTTGTGCTTCATACCTAGCCTAATGCCTCATTTTAGCTTTCAAAGATATATCATTCTTTGTTATTATTGGAGAGATCCCTCTCCGGGTCCAAGAGAGCTAGATCCTAGGGCCCCAAAGTGGTTGTGATGTTGTCTCATATTTTAGTCTTTCCAATATGGCCAAAACATGGGAACCCCAACATAATGGCGACTCCACTGGGGAATTGAGTGCATTTTATCTAAACATCCCTAGGCACTCAAAGGACCCAAAATCTCTGGATAGATTGGTATCTAATGCTGATGGTGGACAACAGTCTGTTTCAAACATCCAAATTCATCCACCTGGTGACTCCACACCCTACAATTCCTGAAAAGACCAAATGACTCCACTGGTAGAAGACTCTGAACTGGTTGAGAAGATGCAGTGACCTTCTTTATAGAAACATGGATCCAGACATGGACCAAGAAGTAAAGCTAGATGCTTTGGAGGATAAAGTGATAAATCTGGTGAAGTGTTGGAAATGTATATGGCTAATTTAAATGCAAATGTCGATTATTTAGAACATCCCATGCATTTTCCAGAGCAAGGGCCAACTCCAGACATAGACAATGAGGAAGACATGTATGATGATCTGGGTCTGGAGTTTGCTCTTGCTCTGGAAAATGCTCAAGAAGAGACTCAAGAAAATATCCAGCCTCCGGATCAGTTCATACAAGAAGCAGAGGACTATTGTTCTTTTGTCTGTGTTAAAAAAGAAACTCCTCTGCTAACAAAAGAAGAGATGGGCTGAATATTAAACACACAGTCCACCTCTGAAATATTTTATAGAACTAATACACCTACTCATTCATCCAATGAGCTTGATCATGCGGATCTAGAAAACCCCTCTACGGATCAAAATGAAGAAAGACCTACTGAGAATCCGACAAGTTTGATTGGTGACATTGCTTACAAATATGATTTTCCTAGTTATGATATGTTTGATGATGACTGTTTTCAAAGGGAAGAAGAGCTTGCAGGACCATCATCAGTAGACCCATGGGAGGAAAACCAAGTCATCCTATCTATGACTCTGATGAAGAAAGCCACGAAAGCCTGGTAATAGATGAAGATTCATGGAATTTTCACTTTGTTACACCTCAGATCATCAGTAATGATTTTCAAGTGATTGGAGACCAGCAGTCTTCCTTTTCAGAGAATGACGAAGAAAGCAAAGAAGAGATTTTTGAGCATGATGAAAGCAAGGAGCCTTCTCTTGAAAAAGAGGAAGCAGTAGAACAAACCCCTGCTCAAGAATACACAGATCTTTTCACAGAGCTCGTCGCATCAGAGCAAAATATATCAGAGCTCCGAGAGGACACAGCTACAATATATGACGAGTCCTCCAGTTTAGAAAGTGAAGAAGATGAAGGAGATTATCTTTCTTAAGCGAGTCTTGTCCTTGATCCAGTGGAAGAAGGAGAAATCCTGGTTGAAGTTTGCCTGCCAAATATTCACAACTAGGTATCATTTCATGATCCTTATGTTTATTTCGTGCAAACATTTGAAGAAGGATCAAGGGTCTTTTTAAGTAGCATGTTGCAGACCACAAGATATTTTTTTAAAGATGTTGTTCAAGAAAAAAAAGAATGGGAGTGGCCCTACCTATCCAGCCTGCTGAAGGAGATGAGCGAGAAAGACCAGTCATGGGATCACTTGATGGACTGGTTGTATTGGATAAGAAGGTTTATAAGCTAGACTTGTAAATATGTCCAGTTAGAGTAGGGTAGGTAGGAAAAGCTCAATAAAGCTCAGTCCATGAGCATATAGTTAGTAGTTTTGAATTTCTGCAAAGTTTTCAGTCCATGAGCAGTTTTGTCTTTATGCCATGGCCCATAGCAAGCTAGACAGTCTAATCCTGGCTTGACTATTTTTCAATTTTTGTCTTAGAATGTAGAGAAGAATTCTGCTAGACAGTTTAATCCTAGCAGACATTAGTTTAGGTAGAGAAACTATGAGGCTAACAGTTTAATCTAGTCTCATGGAGTAATAAGGGTAGAAGTAGAATAGGTTTATTTTTCTGTTTGTAAAAATTGATGATGTAAAGGGTCTGCAAGTCCAAATGCACCCAAAAGAAAAAATGTTAGGACTTTAGTCTGGGTAGGTAGTTGTTTGAAAGAATATTTCTGCTGATGTAATGTCTTCATGAATTGCGGCAGCTGAATCAAATAATAAAATGGATGTGTCAAGTACCAAGCATCTGGCCTACTCCAGAGATCATTATCTGAATTCTTGACACCTTCAAGAAGATGCCATCCCCATGTGGAGCCACTGTTAGCCCCCCATGAATTTTTTTATAGGCAAACAGGGAGCTAAAATGTTTTTCAGCCTTCAAGGAATGTATTCCCTCTGAAAAACACATCATTCTTAAAGCCTCCTTGTGCCTTTGTCCTTTGATAGACCCTCACTGCTATTCCCAGTAAAAAAGCCTCTCTGTCCGTGAAGAAAATGCCCAAAAGGCCTCCATTTCCCCCATTTCATTCCCCATTAAGCCTCTATTTTCATCCCTTTTTCCCCTCTCAAAATCCCTCGCTAACCCTCTAAATCATCCTAACTTCCTTATTAAACCTTGTGACTCACTCCATTTGGTTTAAAAACCCCTTATTCCTTCTACCGAAACCCCTTTTAAGGCTTTAAAAATCCTCTTTCGGCCTTAAAAACACTTATTCTAACATATACAGGCTTAGCTCCTTTCGTCCAACCCCTAACCACTTCCCCTCCATAAACCCGAGCACTAAGACCAAGCACTAAAGCATTTGGCACTTATCAAAATCGAAAGTTGAACAAAGCGCACATTTCTTTTATAAACTGATTTCTTCCGATGCAATGGTGTATTTGCTCTGTCGGATTTTGGAGCATTACCAGCCATTGATCTAAAAAGATCTAACAGCCCGCGACCATTTCATCGTGCCTAATGACATTCCCTTGTTATCCCTCTGATGCAATATCAACCATCGATTCATGTTCAAATCCGACGATCATCGCATCATCGGAACTTTTCCATCGTGCCAATCGCAAGTTCTTCATATTCTCGATTGCGATCCTCCAATGCGATCCTGGTTGTTGAATCCATAGGAACCAACGGCCAAGATTCTCTCTCACTCTGCCCTGTGTTCCCCGATTAGTCACTCCCGATCCAATCCCAGTCGTTGATCTGTAGCCGATCCAACGGTCCTGAGCCAATCGCTTCATCGCCCATCAGAGATTCGGCCCCCACCTCCTCCAGTTCCGATTAGATCCTGACTGTTCATCCTTCTTGAATTGACAGCTCATATTTCTCCCACCCACTAACCATATCCTTCACCTATGTTTCTCCTCTGCAAGTCTCAGTCGTCCATCGATATGATCGGACGGTCCACGATGAAACCACCTTACGTTGGCCCCCACTCTATTGTCCGTGCACTTTCCTCATATCGCGCCCCTCCATCACCATCGGATCTCACAGTCCCAGATCCAATGGTCCACAACAATATCGCGCGGGTTTTGGGTCTGAGGTTTAACCAAAATGAACGTGATATGGGCAGTTTCAGAATGCCACGTGTCAACCGGAGACCTATATCACATTCAAAAAGCAAAAACTGCCTCAGCCTCCTTTGGTCGCGCAATACCAGTGGTTTTCCCATCCAAAACCACCTTCCTCCCTTTGTCCCCATGCCTCCATATTTGATCATAGCAATCTATCTAAGCCAGATCAACAGTCTATATCGCATTTCGCATTCCATTTGTTTTTGTTCATCGCGCGACCTTAACACTTCATCGCATAATCTCGACCATCGATCTCCTCCTGAGATTTGACAATCCAGGTTAAATCGCCCTCCGCCCATGACTGGGTCCCACATCACGGCCTCCATTTCATTCATTTCCCATGTTATTCTGTGTCTTCGCCCAAAACCTTAAGACTTTGGTTTTTTCACTAAATCTCATTTCTTCGCCTAACTTTGTATTAAAATCTCCATTCGTCGATCTCGGTCGTTGATTGTCATTCCCATACCTGATCGGACAGCCCATGACTCATCTTTACACCAAGCCTTCATCAGCTCTGTTCTTCACCATTTCACAAATATTTTCTCCTATTTTCAACATCGCACCACCATTCCTCCAGGCCTCCACAGCATTGCTTCTGCCACCCCCTGGATTTTATAATTAGTTTATTTTATTGTGCAGGGTTCACAGAGAGGAAATTTATCTTTTCCATTATAGCCACTGTGATTCAGAATACACAGATGCCATTATAGTAGCAGTGAAGTGTATCAGCAGCAGGGATTAAGGGTGTTAAAGCCCATAATCAAATATGTGCTGTTTTAATCCTTATTCAAAGGATAAAGGCACATTTTGAAAACTAAGCACATGAAACAGCCTTATCTATGTTTTTACATCAACAGAACATATTTTTTCCAGAAAGGACACCTCTCGACAGCGTTCTCCATGCCTCCTCGAGCTCTTAAGGGTTATTCCACTGACAGAAGTTTCTAAAGCTGCTAGTACAACAATTATGGTAGTATGGGAATGCCTGAAGACATTTAGTCACCTTACTTGCTTCATAATACATTACAAAGTACCAGACAACAAAAAAGGACTTCAAAGAAACATCTGAGGTCAAATATCAACCTGACAGAGACCTCTCAGCCATACTACAGAGCACATACAGCGTCGCAGAGCTATTAAGCATAGTGGGCATGGACACTTCCTCCACTCTGTCTTAATGAATCGATTTAATGTATATCATATACTCCTGCTATCCATTCTCCTATAAGAATCCTCAAAGAACACATTGTTTTGGTTGTTGTTGTTAGTTGTAGGGATTCTTTTAGCTGTTAGAACAGTTTTGGAGGAAAGATAGCTAAGTAGTTTGTAATTTAGTAGGTTGGGAGGAGAAAGTTTGGAATGTATCGGCTATTGAGCTCAGTGTATGTGACTGGTTTTTCACATCAATTAATCAAGCAATTTCACAGGATCCTGGTCTATATTATAGGTGATGTTTCTCTTTTTGCATTGTCTATTTACATTATTCATGTTGTCCATTTATCCTCTGATAAGAATCAGTAAATCAGGCTTAAGATATACCCCCACATGGTACCTTAATGCCCACTTCTCTTCTTGTCTTTTATGTTTTCTGCTTAATGTGAATCTAAGAGAAAATTCTCATAATTTAACCAGCCTAAGTTGTGGGTTTGACTACACTTGTTGATGTATGAGTTTTGGGGTTTGTTGCTTAGTTGTTCTTGTTGGGTTTTAAGCTGAAAGGATTGAGATACCAAGGATTTAGTGTAAGCCCTGTCCACTGGGGTCCTTTTCCAACAGATTGGCTCTTCTAAGATCTCTTGAGCTCATGTCAAAGCATTGAAGGTTAAAATCACTTTTTTGATCTCAGGCCTAGTTCTGTGTTAAATCTTATCTCTATTTTTCTCTTGGAATATGCTGAAGCAGACCTAGAGTTAAATGACCTCTAACCTGATCTTAAGCTGCCCTTTGTACCTTCATTGAGAGTTGCCTTTGAGTATATCGAAGCAGGTCTAGATTTAAATGAAATCTAACCTAATCTCCAGACTGAAATTGGGTTTCTTTCCTTCTTTCACCTTCATTCCTTAATGTTCCATTCCACCATCTATCTAAAAGATCCTTTAGTATAGATGAATTTACCTATGAAAGCCTTGGTTAGTTTTTTTGAAATTAATTCTCCTTCATGACTCCATAGCCCAATGGATGGCACATTCTTAACCTATCCTCCTTTGCTAAAACATCCTACTACTTTGCTCCTTTCATTCCATAACCTTCTCATTTAAGGATTTCTAACCAACCAAATCATTTTAAATCCCCCTTTGTGCTTCATACCTATCCTAATACCTCATTTGAGCTTTCAAAGATATATCATTCTTTGCTTTTATTGGAAAGATCCCTCTCCGGGTCCAGGACGGCTAGATCCTAGGGCCCCAAAGTGGTTGTGATGTTGTCTCATCTTTTGGTCTTGCCAATCTGGCCAAAACATGGGAACCCCAAAAACCCCCTTTTTCAATAGTCAAGTAAATCCTTTAGCCATTTCGGCGTAGTTTGGAATAAACCTTCTCTGGAAGTTAGCCTTTCCTTGAAGTTTTTATATCTGAAGTAAATTTGAGGGCACAAGTAAATCAAGAATAGCCTGAACCTTCAATGGGTCTATTCCTTCTTTTGAGACTGCCATGCATGACAACTTCTGACCACGAGGATGCAATCTCAAAAAATAATAGGCAAAAAGTAACCAACGCGGAGTATCTTCTGCACGGTAGCATATCCAGATAAATTTCCACCACAAGCCCCAGCATGAAAATCATTTAACACTTTTTTGGCCTCCTCATGAGTGAGGCACCTCCTTAAAATGGAATCGACACCATGATGATAAAGTGTATTGCCGACGATCAGATAATCTTTGGCTTGGTATCGAATACGTTGTTGTTCAAAGAGAGAGGTATTAGGTTGAAGAGTTTGAGTTTGGAGTTAAATGATGAAATCCCCATAACAAGGATTAGATGATCCAATCAAAAATAGAGACTCGTCAGGCATTGATCGGATCATAACTGGATTAAACGGTGATGAAATCCGTCCATAGAAACAACCGCAATCAATGACTAAAGTTCTGGGGAAAAATCAGGTTCAAAGCTCCAAAATGAAAATGGTATTATAACTGACAAAAATATTAGTCGTGCAGATTTATTTCATGAATGATTTGACAACAAAGCATACTTTTTCTCTTTATTTTTTGAGCTTTGTTAAAATAAGAAAAATAATTTGAATCGCACTTTTATCTCTTTTTCGAGCTTCGATAACAGCGAAAAAGGAACCCCTGGAGTCTTCTTTCATGTCTTTTTAGACTCTGATAATGTCAAATCCCTCGTATGGTCATCAATTTTTTGGGCCAGAATTGTGAATTACAAAATAAAACATGCAGCCCTAGACAGGTGCTAATCTAGAACAAAAGATTAAAGACTAGATGACTATTTCTCCTAACCAAGAATAGACACACATAAAGGATTAGAAGGTTACTTGTGATCCAAGCACTTCTAAATGGCTCCTTCTGTTGCTTCCTATTAGTCATCCATTATTTTTATCCTATCCAAAGATGACTAAGTTGACAATCCTAGATTTCTAGAAACAATATTTGAAGAAACACTATGAGTTCTAGAAATCTCACTGCCTTGATTATCCTAAGTCCATCAGTTCACTGAAATATTCATCTATGTCTCCTAAAAGATTATCCTGCTAATTCAAAGGATGCTTATTTTAGGCTATTTCCACCATTTTCACCTCCATTTCATTTCCCCATTTTTCCATGTTTTACCCCTATTTTTATTAATCCTTTTTTCCCTCTAAAAAAGGCTCATTTTCCCTTCTTATAACCTCCATTTTCCCTTCTTATATCCTCCATTCTCCCAAAAAATCCTTTTAAAAACCATAAAAACCCTTTTTATTTGGTTTAAACACCCTTTTAACCCTACCAGAACCTCAAAAAAGGCTTAAAAAACTCTCTTTTAGCCTATTATCCACCCTTCTAAAAATTCATACCTTAAGCCCTTTAGGCTTAAGCCCTCTGCTCCTTTCCTCCATATAACCCAGGGGCCCTAAACCATCCGCTAAAGCCTAAGACCCTTTCATCTTAAACCCCGGTCCCATTTTACTCCTCACAAGACCATACCCCCGGCACTTTATATTTAACCCCCTTCGTCCATATTTTGTCTCATGCCATTGCTTTTTCCCTAAGGCAATCCACACCGTTGATTTTTCGGATCTAACGGTGATCTCGCACTCGCACATCACCTGTTCGCCCAATCATTCCCTCATCCACATCTTCCTCGGGAAAAATCTCCATCGTAGATCTTCCAGATATAACGGTCTTCGTGCTTCCTCATCTTTTCGACCCCGCCAATAGCTTTCCACTACATGACGAAATAGCCCACGTCGCCTGTTGGACCCCACCGTCCATCCGCCGAGGGCTTTTGACCAATTGCGCACATTGTTAGCTGTCGATCTAGCTCCTCTAGATCGAAATGCCTATACTCCTCTTCACACCTGATCAGCCCAAAGCCTTCTGTCGTGCATCTTTCGCGCGAAATAGGTGATTTTAGAGGGACACACGTCAACCTCTAAACCGTATCACGTTCCCCTGGGGCAAAACCACAAACCATCCATCAGCAGTGTGAAAATCGATGATGGTTTTCCAAAACCACTTTTTCCCAGTTTCACACCAAAACTGTTTTAAACCCTATTTTTGTGTTTTTCCACCCATAAACCCTTCCTTCTGCACATCTCCTCTCCTCTATGCATCGCTCCATCACCTCCCCGAGCCCCTGAAGCAGTTTGTAGCCAAACGCATGGGTTTTATTAAAAAAATTTGTTTATTGTGTAGGTTTAATGGCGGCCCCTAAGTCAAAGAGCCATCCCACAGTTAATTTTTCAGTAATAGGCCTTGGATGACGATCCAAAAAGGCTTATAAACGAAGAAAAAAGGGAATCAAGGGTTTAATATGAAGGTTGGGATGATGAATCATGATCATCCATTCAATCAATAAGCCCTCCAGCGCAGCAAAAGGAGCCTCTGCACCTAGCAAACATGGACAGAGAAAATTAATGAAGTTTGGGAACCAAAAGAGGCAAATAGAAGATTAAAAGCTTAATTGGTAGATTAAAGAAGAAAACACAGTTAAAGACAAATGAATCAAAGGTTTGAAGAAGTCCGAAAGTGTTAAAAGACAGCATAATGAATTATGAAGGCCAAAAGCATAATTAAGCCTTAAAGCACAGTTTAAATGATTAAGTTAAGGAAAATTAGACCAAAGGCAGCCTCGAATAAATCAACACAAAGCAGTTATTCAATCAGAAATATCAACTGGCACCTTTTACTTGCTCTTTATCTATAAAGGCAACAAACAGTTATTTCACAAAAGAATATATTTTAAACTGTCAGAATAGTTAATGTAAAGATGAAGATAAAGCCTTAAAGTTAATATTTTCACCTATTGTATCCTTAGAAAGTTAAGACAAAGTTATTAAACATAGAAGTAGTTGCATACATGTTCCTAACTTAGGCCTTGCATGGTTTTCAAGGCTAGGAACGTATTTACTCTATCATTAATAACATTTTGAAGCCTATAAGAGTTCCACCTCCTCATTTGCAGCATAAATAATGCATTGGAACTCATTGTATGTGGGCATTTTATGACTCTTTGAAGTAATACATAGTTCTGCTGAAGTTGAAAGAAAATTGATGTTCTAGAAATGGTGGATGTTTTGACCTATTTGTTGATGGAGAAAGCTCTGTCATTGGATTGCTGAGCTTGGTTCTTGGTGAAGTATTCTAATCTATTAATGTTTTTCCTATTTTTCATTCTATTTCATCATTTCTTACTACAGTAGAGTAAAAATTTTAGGCTAAGAAATGTCTCCGAGAAGCACTTTAGACCTGTTTACTCTCCACTGTTTTATGTTTTCCTCTGCTGAGGCATTCTAGAGAATTATTAATTGCTCTCTTGAACCCTTATTCTTGTTTACTAATTAAATATTTCAATACAATTGGTCTCAAGAATGATTTATGGTTTTCCTTGCTTACTTGGTGCCACTTAAAAACTATTTCTGAAGTCTCCCTTCAAAGTACCATTGTCCAAAGTCTTCCAAAGAGGTTTTGTTCCAATCATACCCTTTTTACTTGCTCAAATAATTGTTTTTAAGGTCTTTATAGTTGTAATCAAAGATGTCTAGGAGTTCCCTCTTCTATGAATGCAGTTATTTATGAATCTTTTATGTTTTCTAAATTCCTTGAAAGTGAAATCTTTGGATGAAATAGAGTGTTCCTCGACTCCTAGATTTCATTTGAAAAGTTTGTATTGAAATTGTTATTTGATGAAGTGTGGTTTCTAGAATTTATGGTTAGCCCTGTCTATGGAATGCCTCTTCATGTTCAAATGATGTTTTAAGTCCCTTTGTTGAGAAGTACATATAATTAAGGATTCTTAATTGCCCTTAGTTCAACTTTTCATTCTAAACCTTTGATGTCCATTTCATTTCACCTGAAACACCTTGTAGATCCACTGACCAAGTTAAATTTTCCCTTTGATATCCCTAATTCATCTACAAACTTATTACAGCTCCCACTCAACTCCTTTGCCCAATGACTTAGAGATTCCCCTTTTCTATCTATGCTGCCTAGATCATCATGTCCCACCAAACATATCAAACAAATCCATGCTTCATAAGTAGCCTAAAATCAACCCCTAAAAGCAAACAAGCTCACATATTTGAAAACAATTGAGAGATCCCTCTCTGAGACTAGGAAGGCTAGGTCCTAGAGCTCTAAAGACTGTTTTTGATGTTTCCTTGTCACTTCGTATGCCAATCTACCAAATCATAGGACCCCAACATAATGGCGATCACGGTGGGACTTCTGAGTACACAACTACATAAATACAACTTAAAAACTCATTATACCCTCAGTAAATCAAAGAATATCCAGTGAATCTGCCACCTCATCGCCACTACAACATAATGGCGATCACGGTGGGACTCCTGAGTTCATAGTTGCCTAGCAAGCTATTATAGGCTCTTTAGTCCTTCAGTTACTACAAAAGATTAGTTGATAAGCCATAGAGTAGACTCTGTTTGTTTCATCACCTTAGCTAACTGTTGAATCAGGTATATGCCACTCTCACTGTTAGCTACCTATAAAATTTGTTATAGCAAAAGGTGGCTAAAGCTTTTTGAGCCTTCAAGGAACAAATTTTATTGCTAAAAAGTGTTGGCTCTTGAAGACTCTTGAAGGCCTCATGCCTTTGTCCATAATCTTCACTGCTGTGTTTATTTTATACTAAGAAATCCTGTTGATTCCCAAGAAATAATACTGCTACAAGCACCATTTTCCTGTTTTTCCCTTCTTCCAAAACTGACCTCATTTTAACCCCTTCATCCTCCATGAAAAACCCTCACTTTCACATTCCTCCCTTTCCCCTTATTCAAAATCCATTGATAAGGTTTAAAGAATTCTTCTTTGCCTTATTGGAACCCCTCTAAACCTTTGAAAACCATTTAAAATCCATGAAAACCCACATTTGGACACATATGGGTCTTAGCCCCCTTCGGCCAGCTCCCTCGACCTTTTCCCCACGTGACCCGGGCATAGAAACCAAGCGCTAGCCCAAAAAGTGCTTAGCGTGTTTGGTTATCGAGAGCATTCCTCACTTTTGATTTCCCCATAGATACGACAGTCTTCGCAATCCCATCACGCCCATGGTCCCCGCCACGGCTACTGTGTAGAAACCGGTGGTATCCATCACACTGCCTTCAAGTGCAGGGCGGTTTTCTCCCGATCAGCAGCGATTCCACTCACCGATTGACGCATGGTTTAGGCACTGTTCACCAAACCACCGTCCATCACGCGTTAAACATCGGATGTAGACCCCGCACGATATTGACATGCACCGTCCGATCTGAGGTCTTTCATCGAACGGTGGTCGCTCGCTGGAGATGCGCACGCGACAACGTAGGGTCCGGCATAGCGGTAACAACATCTCCGCCGTCGATCTGATCTATAGATCGACAACCCAAAATTCATCACCCATTTTCTCCATTTTGACTTTCCACCTGTGCTCCCGACCATCGATCTCTGCGCGATCGACGGCTCTAATTTAAATTATTCTTCCACCTTCCTTTTGTTTTCCCTCAATCAATCTCGACCATTGGATGATTCCGTCCAACATCCCTGCTCTTTCCACGTGCTTTCTAAAGCAGCAAACCTATATATGCAGGATTTTATAATGTTTTTTGTATTTTGCATGGTTTTCAATGGTTTTTCCACCATGACCGAAGAAAATTCAGAAGCAGAGGGTGACAATCCTCCCGCCTCTGATCCATCAAAGAAAATAATTTGCAGTTTTCAAATTCACGTATCATCGGTGGTTCATGAGGCATTGATGCCATATCACACCTACGTAGCCCTGCACACTAGAAAAACACATCAAGTCAATCACAAATCAAAGAGTATCAGTGTCGAAGACAAAAATGTACCAGGATAGAATATCGAAGACAGATTTGTGGGGATCACGGCTAAGACTAATTATCAAAAGCCTAATCCCCAATTAAACACAGTTTAAAGAAAATCTTAAGTGTTTTATCAACAGAAAGTCTCCACCGCCACATCTAAGGCAAATTGATTCCTCCCAGCTACCGAAATGCCACCTGTTCCTCAAAGTATTCAATCAGAGGCCAAAGTTATTGATCAAATAAAGATATTCACCTCAGCGTAGCCAGAGATTTACTTCTGTAGGGAAAATTAATGAAAACAATATCTGCGGAGTAACCCTGACATCACACAGAACCTCCAAGGTCAAAAAAAGCTCCCACCGAGCTTAAACCTTTATGTAAATCATTTAATATAGAAGACACCTATTGTAAGTTTCTTAATTGAGCCCACCAAAGGCCAAGAAGCCATTAAATCTGTATTAATTGTAATTGGAGATCTTTTATTAGATCTCACCTCCTCATTTTTCTATATATACTTCTGCAGAAGATGAGAGAGGGGTTGGTTGATTAGGTTGCTGAACATCATAATGTAATTGAGCTTAAGCTTCTAATTGTACATAGTGTTCACTAGCCCTTGAAGCTTTGTTTGCGTTAGACTTGTTAGGCTGGATAGTGAAGATGATTGCTGAACTGAAACATTGGACCTGAGTACTGTAATTGGTTTGACATCAATAAAAAGTTGTTTCTTGGGATCCTGGTCTAGATCACTGGTGACGTGCCTCTTTCTTTGTTATTTTTTTCCTTCTATGTATGTCATATTGTTCACTATTCTCTGATAAAGAACAACATTTATAGAGTTAGGACGTACTGTATATCAGTAACCTTCTCTGACTGAAAAGCTTTATCTCAATGTTTTCCTCCAATTTGTTTATTTAAGAATGATTTAATACAGTTTAAACAGTTAGGAATGCTGGAGTTCCCTCGTCCTACTGTTTGCTTTAAACATTGTTCTTGAAAGTTATTTTCCTTATTTTCTTATTAAAGTTAGACTAGAAAAGTTATGGTTTGCCCTGTTTCTAGCTTCTATTCTCCAAAGGCAGATTCTGAAAGTTTCCCTTGGTGTCGACTGAAAGCAGACTAGGTTTGAAAGTACTTTATCTGATCTTAAGTTACACTTTGTCTTCTCTTATGTGTTTTCATACTTTCTGAAGGTAATTATGTGGATTACTAGATTGTTTGTCAATTAAGCTGCTTTAATACAAACCTGCCCAAGAAGTCAATGGTTAGCCCTGTCCTTGGTTGGTTTTAAACAGTTACTTAAGAGGCTTTTCTTGTTTCGACTGACTATAAATCCTTTGTGAAATTATTATCAGTTTCCACCTCTCCAACACTTTATTGTTTCCATTCCATCATTTTAATCTCAATAATCTTGTGATGTAGATGAATTTCCCCTTGGATCACTCTTGATGTTGTTGCTCAATTAAAGCCCTGTTATGACTCCATAGCCCAATGGACTAAAAACTAGCGTCATATCTATATTTTCAGCCTAGCTATTCTATTCACTTGCAACTTCTCACCTTTGAAACTCTTTGCACCTAGGACTTTCTATCTCAAATAGTATTCATGCTCAACCATCCAAAAAACAAATAAAACCCTTGGCCTTCATAACTAGCCTAATATTATTACCCCAAAGCTTCAAAGACAAATCCATCTTTGCACTTATTGGAGAGATCCCTCTCCGAATTCAGGAGGGCTAGATCCTAGAATCCCAAAGTGGTTGAAACGATGCTGTTTCTGTGATTGGACTTGCCAATCTTGCTAATTACAGATTCCTAACATTTCTGGCGACTCCACTGGGGATTTGAGTTATTATCTTGTTGAATACTTTAGACATCTTAGAAATCCCTTGATTTAATGAAATCTGTTCAGTTAGCTGGTTGAACCACTAGGCATAACATCTCTGGCCAATAAACATTGTTTAGTAAGTAAAAAGCAGACTTTTCAAGCACTATCAAATAATGGTAATCATGGATGAAACTTGTTTGAATTAGTGAAAAACTAGGTAAACCCTAGGATTCTCATAAGACTTTATCTAACCTTGAAAAATCAACTGGCTTAGCCATAAGAGTGGACTGTCTTTGTCTCATAACCTTAGCTAAGTTTTGAAACAAAGTTAGGACATCCTTAGAAACCATACAACTGAAAAATAACTTAGAAAACCTAAAAATATTTCATATTGGTATCCAATAAACATGGTGGTGGACCATAAAACCTTTTACCTCTGAAAAGAGCTAAAAAATTCCACTTGGAAACTCCACAATCTTTGGCAGACCTTAAGACTCCACTGGGAAGAACCCTCATCATTGTAACATTAGTCAAACTCAGTTAGAGGATTGAAGGATTGAAATTTCAGTAAACATATTATTTAACCTCTCAAAGATTATCATACCTGGTTGAACTTTTCGTGTTTATTTGGGTCTGAAAAACACAGCATAGTGGCTCCTAGAAATATTCACACTAGAGCCTATCCCGACCCTGATCCACCTGAGTTTGTTGATAACCAAAAAAGTATCCTTAGGAAGTCTCCTAGGATTAAATTATCAACTATTTTCAGATCACCCTTGAGAGCTAAGTCAGTTACTGAAAATCTTTCAGCTCTGCAACAATCACAAGTTGACTTAGTGAATCCTTTTAGAACTAGGTCTCTTGGTGATTTAGATCAGTTAGATTCTGAGTCTTCACTTTCTTCTCCTAAAACAAGTGAACATCTTGGCAGCAGAGAAACAACACCTCCTGATTTACATTTCCTTCACAACCTAGGTGTCTCTCATCCAAGATCAGCTCAGGGAAAGGGATTTTGCAACTCTTGAAGAGATGCAAAAGGGTGCTCTTTCTGTGGAAGTCAACTTGATGGAGAAGAGAGCAAGAATGAAAACTGAGAAGAGAGTATCTTTTAGAGAAGAATCCACACCTTCTACTTCCAACTCAAAAATGGAGAAAATGATGGAGGAGATGATGAAAGAGATGAGCATAATTAAGAGAGCAAAAGCAAGCCAAAATCAAACTACTCCTCAAAATAGAAACCAGAACCAAAACCATAATTTTAGACGGAATCAACCTCCAAACAGACCTAGGGAAGATGATCAATGGATCACTCCTCCCTTTCATCAAAACTGTGTAAGTGAGGTTGAGGAAATGAGTGAAATAAAAGAGGAAGATGATATCAACATGCTGGGGGTAGATAATGATGACTTTGAGATTCATTATGATAGAAAACAAGGTCTGTACACACCTTATGATGACAGAAGAGATGATGATGAAAATTATTATGAAGACATGGAAAATGTCATCATAAAATCTCAAAGAGAATATGACCTTAGAAGCAAAACCAGTCAGCAAACTCCCAACAATAAAACCTCTGAAAAATCTTCACAAAACAACACTGCAACCAAGCCTAAAGTTACCAAACAAAAGGATAAAACAGTGGTTGTAAATTCTGATAATGGTAAAGAGAAAGGCACTCAAAACAATGAAAAACAGAATGCAAACATTAGTAGTACTAACACTTCAGCTAGTACTCCTGTGAAAACAACTTTGTCAAGTGTAAATAGAACAAATCAACAAACCCATGTTGCTGATAGAATGACAGCTAATAAGGCTGAAACAAGTACTTCAAAGAACCAAATCCCTTTCAGCCTAGAGCAGGAAATTTCAAAGATCAAAATCTTTGTTCCCTTAACTGAGTTAGCTGCCCAACATGTATATAAGACCCAAATTTTGAAGGCTTTAAAAATAGAAGAAAATGAGGATACAGTCAATCTTAATGATGACCAGCCAAGGTTTATTTTTGGTCCTAAGATTGAAGGAAGATATCAAGAAGGACATGTTCCTCCTTTTTATGTAAGTTTGAACGTTCATGACAAGATTTTTCACAACGCTATGCATGATTCCGGGGCTTCTCATAATTTAATGCCAAAAGTTGCAATGGAGAGCTTGGGTTTAGAAATCACCAGACCTTACAAATACCTTTACTCCTTTGATTCCAATAGAGTAAAATGTTTAGGATTAATCAAAGACCTCTGTGTGAACTTAGCCCAAATTCCAGCCAAATGTTTAGTCATGGATATTGTTGTGGCCGATGTGCCCCCAAAGTATGGAATGTTATTATCAAGATCTTGGGGGCCTAAGTTACAATGGACTATGAAAATGGACATGACCTATGTGACTATCCCTGTTTTCAATCAGGATAGAAGACTTTACAGGGAGTCCCATATGAAATTCACAGTTACAAGTCAAGACAGACCACAAAACTCTCCCCTGTATTCTGTAAATAAAGGCCTTGATTCTTTTATTATGATTAATGATGAAACACTTGGTGAACAAGTCAATTTAATAGGATTAATGGCCGATGGGGAGAAAGAGGAACACAACGCAGAAGTGTCAAAATAGTTTGCTGCATTTGAAGACATTAGCAAACCAAACAAAGGTCTTGAGCTATAGGGCAGGTGTCCATTGATTTTAAACATTCACATTCAAGAAAACAACCCTCAAATAAACTAAAATCTTGGGGAATCAAAACAAATACGAATAAGTGTTGAGATTCCACAACAACCCTTGAGCACGTTAGTTAAAGAGGACACTAACCAAGGAGAAACCGAAAATAGTCCTCTGTGCAGTGTGTATTTTGATGGGTCATGCACTAAGAACGATGCTGGTGTAGGTATCTGGATTACCAACACTAAAAACAACCACACAGAAATCATTTCCTGTAAACTAAACTTTCAGTGTTCCAATAGCATAGTAGAATATGAATCCCTTCTCTTAGGCTTATGTTTGTTGAAGAAGTTAGGAGCCAAAAGAATCAATGTGTATGGGGATTCAGAGTTAGTCATTAGGCAGGTCAATGGGGAGTATAATGCAAATCATCCCAGACTTAGGGCCTACCGAAACGATGTCATGGACCTTTTAAAAACATTTGAGGAGTCCAAGCTAATTTTTGTCCCAAGAAAAAGAAATATTGCGGCCCACAATTTAGCCTTTGCAGCTAGAACATGCTTAACGCCATATAACACCAAAGAATGAACAACTCAGATAAAATTTAGACCAGTCGTGCCTGATAATGAAAAGTATTGGCAGGTATTTGACAGGGACAAACAAATAGAAGACTTCATGCAATTCAGAAATGAGTTCGAACCACACAGTTCAGACTCAGATTATGAGACAGACTGCAGTGAAGAAAATTTCCTTGGTGAAGAAGAACCATCTCCTGAACTTGCTAATATAAACCTGTTATCTAGCAAACTTGAAAATGAAATAGAAATGAATGTAGAGTTTGAAACAAAGGAGTGAGAAAGTCTACACTCTAAAGATGAAAGTTTGCCTAAGGGTATGGTCCCTTTAGAAGAGTTGTTCGATTTTAACAATGTGGCAAATAAACCAAAACTAGAACCTATAGAGACTGAAGTGGAAGAGTGCAATATAGGCAGTGAACTTAAACCTATGATGATTAAACTATCTAAGACTTTACCAGCTCACATTAAACTCAAATACATAGAGCTGTTTAGAGAATTCTCTGATGTTTTTCATGGAGTTACGAAGATCTTAAATCCTATGACACTAAAATAATACAGCACAAAATTCCCCTCAAAGAAAACCAAAAACCATTCAAACAGAAACTGTGCAGAATAAATCCTGTTCAGTTGCCTTTGGTTCAGAAGGAGATCATGAAAATGTACGATGCTGGTATTATTGTCCCTATTAGATATTCTGAGTGGGTGTCTAATCTAGTGTCAGTTAGGAAGAAAACTGGAGAGATCAGGCTTTTTATAGACTTTAGAGACTTAAACAAAGCTTCATTAAAAGACAACTACCCTTTACCCAAGATGGATCACATATTACAAAGGGTAGTTGGTTCAAAAAGAATTTCTTTGCTGGATGGCTATTCAGGGTACAATCAGATCTTAGTTCACCCTGCTGATCAATTAAAGACATCCTTTACTACACCATGGGGCACCTTCATGTACGTGAAAATGCCCTTTGGTCTAATGAATGCTGGAGCAACCTTTCAGAGAGCCATGGACATAGCATTCTCAGACAAACTGGGCTACTTCATCATTATATACCTTGATGATGTCACTGTGTTTTCAAAAACAGATGAAGAGCATTTAAAACAATTAAGAAAAGTTTTCGAGAAATGCAGAAAGTATGGGATATCTTTAAACCCTAGGAAAACACTATTTGGTCTCCAAGAAGATAAACTTCTTGGGAACATTATTTCAAAAGAGGGTATTAAGATAAATCCAAAGAGGATTGAGGCCATATTGCAAATCTCCCATCCTCAAAACATCAGAGTTGCAATCTTTCATTGGAAAGATTAAATTTTTGAGAAGGTTCATCCCCAACTTAGCTGAGCTTATTAAGAATATCAAAAATATGTTTAAGAAGGAGCAAGGGGTAAAATGGACCGTGGAAGCAAAGAAGTCCTTTGAGCTAGTGAAACAAGCGTTAACCAAAACACCAGTTCTAATAAGTCCTGATTTTTCAAAAGAATTTTATATTTTTTCATTTGCATCAAAACATTCCATAGCTGCTGTCCTTTTACAGAAAAATCCACAAGGACAAGAGCAGCCCATTGCATTCTTTAGCAAGGCATTGAGGGATGCCCCTCTGAAGTATAACATTATGGAGAAGCAAGCTTTTGCTTTGGTTAAAGCTTTGAAATACTACAGAGTGTACATCCTTCACTCACACATCATTGCCTTTGTCCCAAACTCAGTTTTTAAAGACATTCTAACACAGGACCCAGATGGTAAGAGAGGTAAGTGGATTGTTGTTATCCTTGAATACGATTTAGAGATAAAACCCACTAAACTCATCAAAGGCCAAGGTCTAGCTAGATTAATGGCTGAATCCAATTTTGAAATTCTTGATATTAATATGATTGATGCTTTAGATGACCAAGAAGGATTCTCAACTCCTATTGTTGAAGACCATTTTATGAATTCTCCTTGGTATGATGATATTATTTATGTTTTTCTTAATTTGAATACACCTCCTGGTTTGACAAAGACAAAGGCAAGATTCCTAAATTTAAAAGCTGTAAACTATTGCATTATAGATAAAGGTCTTTATTGGAAAAATGCAAGTGGTCTATTGCTTAAATGTTTTCCTAAGTTTGATGCAGAGAAGGTCAAGCACGAGTTCCATGAAGGAGAGTGTGGAAGTCATTTATACTGGAAGACAACAGCCAACAAAATTTTGAGGGCTGGCTTCTATTGGCCCACTCTTTTTCCTGATATACACAAGATGATCATTGCCTGTCATAAATGTCAACTTTTTGAAGGAAAAATAAAGCTACTACCTCTGCCTCTGCATCCAATCACTGTTGAAGCCCCATTTCAACAGTGGGGACTTGACTTCATAGGAGAAATCCATCCACCATCTTCTGCCCAGCATAGATGGATTCTACTGCCACAGACTATTTCACTAAGTGGATAGAAGCTATACCTTGTAGCCAGGCCAATGATTCAGTTATCATAAAATTTATGGAGACTAGTATTATTTCCATATTTGGCTGTCCTACCAAGATTATCACTGATAATGCAGCAACATTTAGATCAAATAAAATGGTTGAGTTCTGTCACAGATATCAGATAAAATTGGGGCATTCCACGGCCTATTACCCTCAAGGTAATGGACTTGCAGAATCCTCAAACAAGAGTTTAGTGAACATAATCAAGAAAATGTTGGAGGGTAACAAGAAGTCTTGGCACACAAAGCTTGTTCATGCACTTTGGGCTGACAGATTGACACTGAAGAAATATATTGGCATGTCACCTTTCCAGCTTGTGTATGGTACTGATGCAATTTTTCCAAACAACCTTCGTATACTAGTTATGAAGTTGATTCAAGAGTTTCAGACTGAAGAAAATGACATGAACAGAAGAATAAATCAAACCATTCATCTTCAGCAGACCAGAGAGGAGGTTTATAACAAGACATTGTAGAAGCATATCAGCATCAAAAAGCTTTTTGACAAAAGAACAAAGGCCAACAATTTCAAAATTGGGGACAAAGTTTTAAAGTGGGACTCAAGGAGAGAAGAAAAGGGCAAGCATGGAAAATTTGACAACTTATGGCTTGGCCCTTACTCTATTCATTCAGCTGCTGGTAACAATGCATTTTTCTTGTAGGAGTTGAATGGAGCAGAATTGTTTGGTGGTCCTATCAATGGCAGGATGTTTAAGCATTACTTCTCTTGATCCATGTTATGCTCCAAAAGCCTTTTTATCTTGTTTCCATTATAAATATTTCATCCACCATTGCATTCAAAGTTATAAAAAATAAAAAATACTAAAACAAAAGAAAGAAAGAAAAGAGGGCAGATTATGAAAACAAGAAAGGTATAGCCCCATACCAAAAAAGAGAAACAAATTCTGAAAGTGTGCAAGCTCAAATGCCACTCCTGAATAACACACTTCTAGTTAGTCAAACTGTCTAATCTTGACTAATTAGCTTTAAATTTTCTACTGATAGGATAGTGAATTCGATTTGCCAAAATGTTTAATCTTGGCTTATCAGTAGATAGTTTAGGATAGAAATTAAAGGTTCAAACAAGATCAAAATCTGAACCTAAGGTTTCAAAAATAAAATGACTCAAATCTACTTCAAATTCTAAGTCAAGAGATGTAAAAATCTGGTTCCAATCAACTCAAAATCCGAACTAGTTGATAAAGACAAAAACAGATCAAACAAATTCAAACTAGAGTTGTAAAGAAAAGAGAAGGCCATGATGAGAAACTTTCAGATCTTAAGCCTTCCATTTTTTATTTAATTTTCTGCAAAATAATATCTATGTGCAGCTTGTTTTTATGCCATAGACCAGCATCAAGTCAGACTGTATAATCCTAACTTGTATGCTTTTAAATTTCTGTTGTAGAATATAGAGAATAAAAATCTATTAGACTTTTTAATCCTAACAGATTAGTAAATTAGGTAGAGAATCATATGGGATCAACTGTTTAATCTGATTCCATGGAGAAATAAGGAGTAGAATTAGATTAGTTTTATGCTTTCAAAAGAATAAAATTTTGTGAAAAGAGTTTTCCAATCCAAGTGCACTCTAATGAAGAAAAAATGCTAGATCTGTAGGATTGGGCAGGTAGAAAGCTTGTTGATGAAAGATCCATTGTTTTTATGGTTGCTAATATGTTTTCAGAGAAAAATCATCCCAGCAAAGGAAGGGCAGCCTAATGGATGAGGCACAGGCCAGCCTCCCAGAGAATGTAAGTCTAAAGTTCTTGATGCCTTCAAGAAGGCACCACCCCAAGTGGAGACACTGTTAGCCACCTATAAAATTTGTGATAGCAAAAGGTGGCTAAAGCTTTTTGAGCCTTCAAGGAACAAATTTTATTACTAAAAAGTGTTGGCTCTTGAAGACTCTTGAAGGCCTCATGCCTCTGTCCATAATCTTCACTGTTGTGTTTATTTATACTCAGAAATCCTGCTGATTCCCAAGAAAGAATACTGCTGCAAGCACCATTTTCCTTTTTTTCCCTTCTTCCAAAACTGAACTCATTTTAACCCCTTCATCCTCCATGAAAAACCCTCACTTTCACGTTCCTCCCTTTTCCCTTATTCAAAATCCATTGATAAGGTTTAAAGAGTTCTTCTTTGCCTTATCGAAACCCCTCTAAACCTTTGAAAACCATTGAAAATCCATGAAAAACCCACATTTGGACACATATGGGTCTTAGCCCCCTTCGGCCAGCGCCCTCAACCTTTTCCCCACGTGACCCGGGCGCCAAAACCAGGCGCTAGCCCAAAAAGCACTTAGCGCATTTGGTTACTGGGAGCATTCATCACCGTTGATTTCCTTGCAAATCCGACAGTCTTCGCAATCCCATCGTGCCCGTGGTCCCCGCCATGGCTACTGTGCAGAAACCGGCAGTATCCATCGCACCGCCTTCGAGCGCAGGGTAGTTTTCTCTAGATTGGCGGCGATTCCACTCACCGATTGACCCGTGGCCTGGGCACTATTCACCAAACCGCTGTCCATCGTGCGTTAAACATCGGACGTAGACCCCGGGCGATATTAACGTGCACCGTCAGTTCTGAGGCCGCTCATCGAACGGTGGTCGCTCGCTGGAGATGTGCATGTGACAACGCAGGGTCTGGTGCAGTGGTAACAGCATCTCCACCGTCGATCTGATCTATAGATCGACGGCCCAAAATTCATCGCCCGTTTTCTCCATTTTGACTTTCCACCTGCGCTCCTGACCATCGATATCTGCGCGATCGACGGCTCTGATTTAAATTATTCTTCCGCCTTCCTTTTTTTCCCCCGATCAATCTCGACCATTGGATGATTCCATCCAACAACCCTGCTCTTTCCATGTGTTTTCTAAAGAAGCAGAGCTATATATGCAGGATTTTATAATGTTTTTTGTATTTTGCAGGGTTTTCAATGGTTTTTCCGCCATGACCGAAGAAAATTCAGAAGCAGAGGGTGACGATCCTCCCGCCTCTGATCCATCAAATAAAATCATTTGCAGGTTTCAAATTCACATATCATCGGTGGTTCATGAGACATTGATGCCATATCGCCCCTGCACAGCCCTGCACACTAGAAAAACACAGCAAGTCAATCAAAAATCAAAGAGTATCAGTGTCGAAGACAAAAATGTACCAGGACAGAAGATTGAAGACAGATTTGTGGGGATCATGGCTAAGACTGATCATCAAAAGCCTAATCCCCAATTAAACACAGTTTAAAGAAAATATTAAGTGTTTTATCAACAGAAAGCCTCCACCGCCACATCTAAGGCAAATTGATTCCTCCCAGCTACCGAAATTCCACCTATGCCTCAAAGTATTCAATCAGAGACCAAAGTTATTGATCAAATAAATATATTCGCCTCAGCGTAGCGAGAGAGTTACTTCTGTAGGGAAAATTAATGCAAATAATATCTGCGAATTAACCCCGACATCACACAGAACCTCCAAGGTCAACAAAAGCTCCCACCGAGCTTAAAACATTATGTAAATCATTTAATACAGAAGACACCTATTGTGAGTTTCTTCATTGAGCCCCCCAAAGGCCAAGAAGCCATTAAATCTGTATTAATTGTAATTGGAAATATTTTATCAGATCTCACCTCCTCATTCTTCTATATATACTTCTGCAGAATATGAGAAAGGGGTTGGTTGATTAGGTTGCTGAACATCGTAATGTAATTGAGCTTAAGCTTCTGATTGTAGATAGTGTTCACTGGCCCTTGAAGCTATGTTTGTGTTAGACTTGTTAGGCTGGATAGTGAAGATGATTACTGAACTAAAACATTGGACCTGAGTACTGTAACTAGTTTGACATCAATAACAAGCTGTTTCTTGGTATCCTGGTCTATATCACTGGTGAAGTGCCTCTTTCTTTGTTATAGTTTTCTTTCTATGTATGTCATATTGTTCACTATTCTCTGATAAAGAATAGCATTTATAGAGTTAGGACGTACTGTATATCAGTAACCTTCTCTGACTAAAAAGCTTTATCTCAATGTTTTCCTCCAATTTGTTTATTTAAGAATGATTTAATACAGTTTAAGCAGTTAGGAATGTTGGAGTTCCCTCTTCCTACTGTTTGCTTTAAACATTGTTCTTGAAAGTTATTTTCCTTATTTTCTTATTAAAGTTAGACTAGAAAAGTTATGGTTTGCCCTGTTTCTAGCTTCTATTCTCCAAAGGCAGATTCTGAAAGTTTCCCTTGGTGTCGACTGAAAGAAGACTAGGTTTGAAAGTACTTTATCTGATCTTAAGTTACACTTTGCCTTCTCTTATGTGTTTTCATACTTTCTGAAGGTAATTATGTGGATTACTGGATTGTTTGTCAATTAAGCTGCTTTAATACAAACCTGCTCAAGAAGTCAATGGTTAGCCCTATCCTTGGTTGGATTTAAACAGTTACTTAAGAGGCTTTTCTTGTTTAGACTGACTATAAATCCTTTGTGAAATTATTATCAGTTTCCACCTCTCCAACACTTTATTGTTTCCATTCCATCATTTTAATCTCAATAATCTTGTGATGTAGATGACTTTCCCATTGGATCACTCTTGATGTTGTTGCTCAATTAAAGCCCTGTTATGACTCCATAGCCCAATGGACTAAAAACTAGCGTCATATCTATCTTTTCAGCCTATTTGTTCTATTCACTTGCAACTTCTCACCTTTGAAACTCTTTGCACCTAGGAATTTCTACCTTAAACAGTATTCATGCTCAACCATCCAAAAAACAAAAAAAAATCTTGGCCTTCATAACTAGCCTAATATTATTACCCCAAAGCTTCAGAGACAAATCCATCTTTGCACTTATTGGAGATATCCCTCTCCGGATTCAGGAGGGCTACATCCTAGAATCCCAAAGTGGTTGAAACGATGTTGCTTCTGTGATTGGACTTTTCCAATCTTGCTAATTACAGATTCCTAACACTCACAACCATAGAACTACAAAAACTCATAAAACCCAAAACATTTCATATTGGTTTTTAAATAAATCATTGGTGGTGGACCATAAAAATTTTTACCTTCAAGAAAGCTAAAAATTTCCACCTAGAGAGTCCACTAGCCCCAGTAGGCATATTACTTCTCTAGATCTCCATATTTCCTTAGAACTATGTTAACTAGCGCTAAGAAAGTTTAGAAACCTAGTCCCCTATTATAGAAAACACTTTGAGAGGAAAAAATCTTGAAAAAAAGTCCTAAAAAGCTCAGCCTCTCTAAATTTTGGAAACCAAAATATGGCTTCACATAGGGTTAATACTAGATCTCATCCAGATCCTAACCCTCCTACCATAGTTGACAATCCAGAGAGGATTTTGTGGCAAACCTCTAGATCTGGAAAACCAACTACGATAGGACTGTCCCAAGAACAAGATCTGTCCCTAAAAACTCACAGTCTTGAAAGATCCTCACTTTGACTTACCTCATACAAAGAACCTACAAAGAACCTATTTAGAAATAACTCTCAAAGTGATTTAAACCAAGCTAATTTTTAAACCATAGATTTTCAACAGAGATTTAGCAAAGAAGCTTCACCTTCTACACCACCTGACTCTCAGTTTCTTCATCATTCCAACTCCTTCCATAACAAATCTTATCATCAACAGCTTGCTGGTCCAAGTGTTTCTTCCACTCTTGTCCACACATACACTATTCAAATCACTCCAACTCAGCCCAATTTCCTTCTTGTAAATCCCCCATTATTTCCTATCATGGTAGCATGGTATGCTCCACTAGTGTTACCACAACCTCTGGTTCCCTTACCCAATGATTACCAAACCAAAATTCCCCATTTCACTAGAAAAAAAACCTACTACTGCCCAACAGCATGTAGATAAGATGAATGATGCCTTTGATTACATGGAAATAGAAGAAGAGACCATTAAGATGAGAATATTTGCCAAAAGTTTAAGAGGAGAAGCCAAAAAATGGTTTAAAAGCTTAACTCCTAATAGCATAAATGATCTCCCTTCTTTATATCAAAAATTCATAAACAAATGGGAAATTAGGAGGAACCCTCTCCAAATCCTTTCATAATATACCAACCTCAAAAGAAACATTGGGGAAAGTGTCCAAGAATATTGCACTAGATTCAATATTGTTTATAATGCACTTCCCCCAGACATGAAACCTCCATTAGGCTTAGCCTTTGCTAAATTTCCAGAGGGCTTTGATCCTGAAATGGCCTACCAGCTAAGAGAAAGGGACCCATTGACTTTAGAAGATATGTAGAGGGGAGCCTTAAGTGTGGAAGAAAATATGATTGAGAAAAGAGCTAGGTTAAGAGCAGAAAAAAGAGTTACATACAAGGATGATACAATGGCATCAACCTCATCATCAGATACTAAAATTAATAACTTAGTGAAGGCAATGGAGAGGATGCTTGAAAATATAAATCTGAATGATAGAGTGTCTCCTAGAGAAAACCAAAAAAACCTCCAAAACAGAAATAGAAACCCAAATTTCAGAAGAGACCCTAATCAAGATAGACAAAGAGACAATGACCAATAGATTAGGCATCCCTTTCAACAAAACTATGTTGATCAAGAAGAAGAAAAGGAAGTTGAAAGGTTGGAAGAAAATCATGTAAACTTGAGAGGATCTAACAGTGAGACAGATGTTTTTCTCACTGAAGAAGAACAATGATTCTTCTCCTTAGAACAAATCGAAAACAACCATGACGATACTGAAGATTACAGATTGGGGTTTGAAAATGCAATCATGGAGGTACACAAACAATATAATCTTAGAAGCAAAGGGAACCCAGAAATTCCAAATGACAAAAACACTAGTACTGCTATTAGGAAAACTTCAGAAAATCAGCCTAAGAAGACAGCAAGTAACATCAACACTATGGCCAAGAAATTTGATCTAAATAAAGACAAAAACAGTCAGAAAAGTGTTGAACAAAGCTGCCCTAGTACTTCTGCTAGTGGCCCTAACAAATATGTCCCAAATAGAATTTCAAATAAAGTTCAACAAATTAGAATTGCTAAAAGAGTTGTACATGACAAAACAGATGTAAATATGTCAAGAACAATAGTTCCTTTTAGCATTGAAGGGGAAATTTCCAAGATCAAAATCACCATACCATTAGCTAAACTAGTAACTCAAGATGTATATAAAAACCAAGTTTTGAAAGCTTTGAATATAGGCAGTGACACTGATACTTTAAACTTGACAAATGACAAACCGAAATTATTGTTTGGTCCTGAAGTTGAAGGAAAATACCAAGAAGGGGTTGTCCCTCCCTTCTATGTTAGCTTGAATATACATAACAAAATCTTGCACAATGCCATGCTAGACTCAGGAGCTTCACACAATCTTATGCCAAAAGTATTAATGGAAAGCTTAGGCTTAGAAATTACTAAACCATACAAAGACCTGTAATCCTTTGATTCAAGTGGGGTCAAATGCTTGGCCCTAATCAAAGATTTATGTATCAACATGGCACAGACTCCTACTAAAAGTCTAGTTATGGACATAGTAGTAGCTTACATTCCCCCTAAGTATGGCTTGCTTCTATCTAGATCATGGGGAGCCAAACTACAGGGGAGCCTTCAAATGGGCATGTCTTATGCAACCATACTAGTGTTTAACCAAACTAGAAGACTATACTAGGTGTCTCATATGAAATACATGGTGAGAAATATAGATAGACCCAACAATACTCTTGTTTATTCTATTCATTCAGACTTAGATTCCTTTATCTTGTATAATGAAGATGAAATCGGCCAACAAGAAAAGGAAAACAAGAAAGAATTCAGCCCACCAGAAGAGTCAAATCTTCCATCAACTTAAGAACAGAACAGTTCAGACTTTAGCAGCCTTGAACAGCAGAAAGAAAATGAAAATGAGATAGAAATACCTTGGAAAATAAACTTTAATGGCTCTTGTAGCAAATTAAGTTCAGGGGCTGGTGTATGGATACATAACACAAACAAAGGATTTTCCTATAAACTGGATTTTCCATGCACAAATAACATTGATGAATATGAAGCCCTCCTTATTGGCCTACACTTACTCAAAGATTTAGGAGCTAAGAAAATATCAGTCCAACGGGATTCTGAGTTAATCATTAGACATATTAAAGGGGATTATTCACCCAAGAACCCAAAACTCAGAGAATATACAAATGTTGCCCTTGATCTCCTAAAAACCTTTGAAAAATATGAACTCATTTTCATCCCAAGAGCTCAAAATCATCTAGCAAATGAACATGCCTTTCCTACTAGTAATTGCCAAATACCACAGACAAATGAACAATTCAATATAAAGGTAAAAAGCATGCCTGCAATACCTGACAATGAAGATTATTGGCAAATGTTTGAAGGAGACAAACACATAGATGATTTTCTGCAATCAAAGAATGACTTTGCCATACCAACATCTACTTCAAGCCATGAGGAAAACCGTTTAAATGAAGAACAAATCCCTGAAATAGAGCTTTCCTTTTCTGCTGATATAAACCATTTTGAACATCATTTTAGAGCAAAAATAGTTGATAATATAGACCAAAAAGACCTGGAAGTTTTACAATGTAAAAATGATACAATTCCAGGAGGTCTTACACCATTAGAGAAACTTTTTTATTTTAATGATGTAGCCAAAGAACCAAGAATGGAGCCTATAGAAACAAACTTAGAAGAACATAACATAGGCAGCCTATTAGAACCCAAAATGATCAGGCTATCCAGCACTCTCCTAGCTCATATTAAAAAACAATACATAGAACTTTTTAGACAATTTAGAGATGTGTTTGCATGGGGATACAAGGATCTAAAATCATATGATACTAGCATCATTCAACACAAGATTCCTCTTAAGGAAAATCAGAAACCTTTCAAAAAAAAACTTAGAAGGATAAACCCTGTTTTATTGCCTTTAGTTGAGAAAGAAATCAGGAAAATGTATGATGTTGGGATCATAGTTCCCCTCAAATATTCAGAATGGGTTTCTAACTTAGTATCTGTCAGGAAAAAGACTGGGGAAATCAAGTTATGCATTGATTTTAGAAACCTAAATAGAGCCTCCCTTAAAGATAACTATCCCTTGCCAAAAATGGATCATATAATTCAAAGGGTGGTTGGGTCTAAAAGAATTTCACTGTTGGATGGGTTCTCAGGTTACAATCAGGTGTTAGTACTCCCATGTGATCAACATAAAACTTCTTTTACTACACCTTGGGGTACATTCATGTATGTCAAAATGCCATTTGGTTTGATGAATGCAGGGGCCACCTTCCAAAGGTCCATGGATATAGCCCTTTCAGAAGACATGGGCTATTTTATAATCATTTACCTTGATGACATTACAGTTTTCTCCAAAACTGATGAAGAACATGATTCATTTAAGAAATTTTTTTGGGAAATGTAGCAAATATGGCTTATCTTTGAATCCCAAAAAGACACTCTTTTGTCTCCAAGAAGGAAAACTTCTTCGCCACAAAATTTCTGAAAAGGGAATCAAAGTAGACCCTAAAAGGATTGGTGGCATATTGAAAATCAACCATCCTAGAAACCTCAAAGAATTACAATATTTCATTGGGAAGAATTTTTTTTTGAGGAGGTTCATCCCAAACCTTACTGAGCTATTAAGAAATATTACAAACATGATTAAGAAAGAGATAGGTGTTAAATGGACAATACAAGAAAAACAGTCATTTGAACTAGTGAAACAAGCTCTCACTCAAACACCAGTTCTTATCAGTCCTGATTTCACTAAAGATTTCTATATCTTTTCTTTTGCATCAGAACATACAATAGTTGTAGTATTACAACAAAATAATAACATGGGGCATGAACAACCTATATCCCTTTTTAGTAGGGCCTTAAGAGATGCTCCACTCAAGTATATCATCATGGAGAAATAAGACTTAGCCTTGGTCAAAGCATTAAAAGACTTCAGAGTCTACATTTTACATTCTCACACCATTGATTTTGTCCCACATATTGTTGTCAAGGATATTCTAAGTCAAGACCCTGATGGTAAAAGGGAAAAATGGATTGCTATTATTATAGAATATGACTTAGAAATCAGGCCCACCAAACTAATCAAAGGGCAGGGATTAGCAAAACTCATGGCTGAGTCAAACTTCCAAGCACTAGATATGAATATGGTTGATATTTTAAAAGAAACAAAAGAATTCATAGCTCCATTTATTGAAGAAACTTTTGTGAATTCACCTTGGCATGCTAATATCATATATGTGTTGCTTTATCTGAATACCCCTGCCTCTATGTCTAAAACTAAAGCTAGGTTTTTGAAACAGAAAGCTTTAAATTATTTCATATTACAAGGGGTTTTATATTGGAAGAATATTGTTGGAATATTTCTTAAATGTTTGCTTGAGATTGATGCAAGAAAAATCATGCATGAGCTGCATGAGGGAGAATGTGGAGGACATCTTTACTGGAAGTCTACAGCAAATAAAATCCTCATATCTGGTTACTATTGGCCCACCCTTTTTCCATACATTTAGAAACTTGTCATGTCTTGCCATAAGTGTCAAATTTTTTATGGCAAAAGGAAGCTCCTACCTTTACCTTTACATCCCATCAGTGTTGAAGCTCCCTTTCAACAATGGGGCTTGGACTTCATTGGGGAAATTCACCCATCTTCTTCAGCTCAACATAAGTGGATCCTCACTGCCACTGATTATTTTGCCAAGTGGATAGAAGCCATACCTTCTAGGAATGCTACTGACTCTGTCATTATCAAGTTCCTTGAAACCAATATACTATCCAGATTTGGTTGTCCTAGAAAAATTATCACAAACAATGTTTTTGCCTTCAAGTCTAAAAGAATGGTTGAATTTTGCTATAAATATCATATCACATTGGGTCATTCTACTGCCTAATATCCCCAAGGAAATGGATTAGATGAATCCTCCAACAAAAGCCTTATCAATATTATCAAAAAACTGTTGGAGCAGAATAAAAAATCATGGCATAGTAAGCTTAAACATGCTTTATGGGCCAATAGATTAACCACCAAAAAGTAAATAAATGTGTCTCCCTATTAGCTAGTTTATGGTATGGATGCAGTCTTCCCAACATCCTTAGGAGTTCCAGTCATGAAACTCCTTCAAGAAGTACAAACTAAAAAAAATGATATGCAGTGAAGGATAAATTAGACCATTCATTTTCAACAGTCTAAAGAGGAAGTGTACAAAAGAACACAAATATTCCAACAAGGTATCAAGCATTTATTTGACAAAAGGACTAAAGCAAATGATTTCCAAGTTGGAAATATAGTTCTAAAATGGGATTATAGGAGGGAGGAAAGGGGAAGACATGGTAAATTTGAGAATCTGTGGAAAGGGCCCTACATTATTCATTCTATAAGGGGTCATAATGCATTTTTTCTGCAAGACCCGAATGGAGGAGATCTATTTGGAGGTCCTGTCAATGGCAGGATGCTCAAGCATTACTTCTGTCAAGAATCTTAGCTTCAAATTTTTCATTCATTGTACATAATCCACTTGAAAAGAGATCACAGGAAAATACAAAAACAATAAAATAAAATAAAAGAGGGAAAATTCAAAAGAGGTACATCCCCATACCAAAAAGAATAAAAATTTGAAAGTGTGCAAGCCTAAATGCTACTACTAAAAGAAAACACTATTATTTAGTCATACAGCCTAATCATGACTAAGTAAATTTCAATTTTGTGCTAATAGGTTAGTGAAAACATATCTACCAATAGTGTAATCCTGGCTTATCAGTAGAATAGATTAGGATAGAGAAATAATGGTTCTAACAAGCTTAAAATCTGAACCAAGAAAATAAAAGAGAAATGGCTCCAAAAATATCAAACTTGAGCCAAAGAAAGAAAGAATGATGTTCTTAATTTTCAAATCTTAAGCCTTCACAATTTTGTTTTAATTTTTTACAAATAAAGTCTATGTGCAACTTGTACATATAGCCATAGACACCACAGCAAATCAGACAATCTAATCCTGATTTGACTGTGTTTAAATTTCCTGTCTTAGAAATAGAGAATAAAATATGTCAAACAGCCTAATCTTTATAGATAGATAGTTAGGTAGAGAAATAAAGAGTTCAACAGTTTAACCTGGACTCCTAGAAGAAATAAGGATAGGATTAGATAGTTTATTTCTGTTTTCAAAATAAAATTTCAAAGATTCTTCTAGTTCAAATGCACTCAAAGAAGAGAAAATGCTAGGACAAGTAGGATTGGGTAGGAAGAGGTGTTCTTTGAAGAAATTACATGTTGCAGATTGATAAAAGTTGTCTTTTTCAAAGAAATATAGGTAAGAAAAGGGAGGAATTTGCCCAAAGGATAAGGCACTGGTCTGCTAAAACTCAAAGATTTATTTTCTAAGGTTCTAGACACCTTTAAAGAATAGCTGTCCTCCCCAAGTGGAGCCACTGTTAGTCATCCTTAATTTTGATCCTATCCAAAGATGACTAAGTTGACAATCCTAGATTTCTAGAAACAATATTTGAAGAAACATTGTGAGTTCTAGAAATCTCACTGCCTTCATTATCCTAAGTCCATCAGTTCACTGAAATCTTCATCTATGTCTCCTAAAAGGTTATCCTGCTGATTCAAAGGAGGCTTATTTTAGGCTATTTCCACCATTTTCACCTCCATTTCATTTCCCCATTTTTCCATGTTTTACCCCTATTTTTATCAGTCCTTTTTTCCCTATAAAAAGGCTCATTTTCCCTTCTTATATCCTCCATTCTCCCAAAAACACCTTTTAAAAACCCTTTTTATTTCGTTTAAACACCCTTTTCACCCTACCGGAACCTCAAAAAAGGCTTTAAAAACTCTCTTTTAGCCTATTATTCACCCTTTTAAAAATCAGGCCTTAAGCCCTTTGGGCTTAATCCCTCTGCTCCTTTCCTCCATATAACCCAGGGGCCCTAAACCATACACTAAAGCCTAAGGCCCTTTCATCTTAAACCCTGGTCCAATTTTACTCCTCATAGGACTATACCCCTGGCACTTTATTTTTAACCCCCTTCGTCCATATTTTGTCTCGCGCCATTGCTTTTTCTCTAAAGCAATCCACACCATTGATCTGTCGGATCTAATAGTGATCTCACACCCACACATCACCGATTCATCCAATCATTCCCTCATCCAGTTCTACCTTGGGAAAAATCTCCACCGTAGATCTTCCAAATCTAACAGTCTTCATGCTTCCTCATCTTTTCAACCCTGCCAATAACTTTCCGCTACACGAATAAATAGCCCACGTCACCTGCTAGACCCCACCATCCATCCATCGAGTGCTTTCGACCAATCACGTGTGTTGTTAGCCGTCGATCTGGCTCCTCCAGATCAGACGGCCTATACTCCTCTTCGTGCTCGATCAGCCCGAAGCCTTCCGTCGTGCATCTTCCACGTGAAATAGGCAATTTTAGAGGGACACACGTCAACCTCTAAACCGTATCACGTTCCCCTGGGGAAAAACCACAAACCACCCATCGGCAATGCGAAAACTGTCGGTGGTTTTCCAAAACCATTTTAACCTAGTTTCGTGCCAAAATTGTTTTAAACCCTGTTTGTGTGTTTTTCCACCCATAAACCCTTCCTTTTTCACATCTCCTCTCCTCTATGCATCGCTCCATCGCCTCCCTGAGCCCCTGAAGCAGTTTGTAGCCAAACACGTGGGTTTTATTAAAAAAAATTGTTTATTGTGCAGGTTTAATGGCAGCCCCTAAGTCAAAGGGCCATCCCACAGTTAAGTTTTCAATAATAGGCCTTGGATGATGATCCAAAAAGGCCTATAAATGAAGAAAAAATGGAATCAAGGATTTAATATGAAGGTTGGGATGATGAATCATGATCATCCATTCAATCAATAAGCCCTCCAGTGTAGAAAAAGGAGCCCCTGCACCTAGAAAACATGGACAGAGAAAATTAATGAAGTTTGTGAACCAAAAGAGGCAGACAGAAGACTAAAAGCTTGATTTTGAGATTAAAGAAGAAAACACAGTTAAAGACAGATGAATCAAAGATTTGAAGAAATCTAAAAGTGTTAAAAGACAGCATAATGAATTATGAAGGCCAAGAGTATAATTATGCCTTAAAGTGCAATTTAAATGATTAAGTTAAGGAAAATTAGACCAAAGGAAGCCTCGAATAAATCAACACAGAGCAGTTATTCAATCAGAAATATCAACTGACACATTTTACCTACTCTTTATCTGTAAAGGCAACAAACAGTTATTTCACAAAAGAATATATTTTAAATTGTCAGAACAGTTAATGTAAAGATGAGGATAAAGCCTTAAAGTCAATATTTTCACCTATTTTATCCTTAGAAAGTTAAGACAGTTATTAAACAGAGAAGTAGCTTCATACATGTTCCTACCTTAAGACTTGCATGGTTTTCAAGGCTAGGAACATATTTACTCTATCATTAATAACATTTTGAACCCTAGAAGAGTTGCACCTCCTCATTTGTAGCATAAATATTGCATTCGAACTCACTGTATGTGGTAATTTTATGACTCTTTGAAGTAATACATAGTTCTGCTGAAGTTGAAAGAAAAATAATGTTCTGGAAATGGTGGATGTTTTGACCTATTTATTGATGGAGAAAGCTCTGTCATTGGATCCCTGAGCTTGGCTGTTGGTGAAGTATTCTAATCTGTTAATGTTTTTCCTGTTTTCCATTATTTTTCATCATTTCTTACTACAGTAGAGTGAAAAGTTTAGGCTAAGAAATGTCTCCTAGAAGTACCTTAGACCTATTTACTCTCCATTGTTTTATGTTTTCCTCTGCTGAGGCATTCTATAGAATTATTAATTTCTCTCTTGAACCCTTATGCTTGTTTACTTCTTAAATAGTTCAATACAGTTGGTCTCAAAAATGACTTATGGTTTTCCCTGCTTACTTGATGCCACTTAAAAATTGTTTCTGAAGTCTCCCTTCAAAGTACCATTGTCCAAAGTCTGCCAAAGAGGTTTTGTTCCGATCATACCCTTTGTACTTGCTCAAATAATTGTTTTGAAGGTCTTTACAGCTGTAAAAAGATGTCTAGGGGTTCCCTCTTCTATGAATGTAGTTATTTGTGAAACTTTTATGTTTTCTAAAATCCTTGAAAGTGAAATCTTTGGATGAAATAGAGCGTTCCTTGACTCCTAGATTTCATTTGAAAAGTTTGTCTTGAAATTGTTATTTTATTAAGAGTGGTTTCCGTGATTTATGGTTAGCCCTGTCTATGGAATGCCTCTTCATGTTCAAATGATGTTTTAAGTCCCTTTGTTGAGAAGTACATATAATTAAGGATTCTTAATTTCCCTTAGTTCTAATTTTCATTCTAATCCTTTGATTTCCACTTCATTTCACCTGAAAGACCTTGTAGATCCACTAACAAAGTTATATTTTCCCTTTGATATCCCTAATTCATCTACAAACTTATTACAGCTCCCACTTGACTCCTTTGCCCAATGACTTAGAGATTCCCCTTTTCTATCTATGCTACCTAGATCATCATGTCCCACCAAACAAATCAAACAAATCCATGCTTCATAACTAGCCTAAAATCAACCCTTAAAATCAAACAAGCTCACATATTTGCAAACAATTGAGAGATCCCTCCGTGAGACTAGGAAGGCTAGATCCTAGAGCTCTAAAGACTGGTTTTGATGTTGCCTTGTCACTTGGTATGCCAATCTGCCAAATCATAGGACCCCAACATAATGGCAATCACGGTGGGACTTCTGAGTACATAACTACATAAATACCCCTTAAAAACTCATTAGACCCTAAGTAAATCAAAGAATATCCAATGAATATGCCACCTCATCGCCACTACAACATAATGGCGATCACGGTTGGACTCCTGAGTTCATAGTTGCCTAGCAAGCTATTATAGGCTCTTTAGTCCTTCAGTTACTACAAAAGATTAGCTGATAAGCCATAGAGTAGACTCTGTTTGTTTCATCACCTTAGCTAAGTGTTGAATCAGGTATAGGCCACTCTCAAAACCATAGAACTACAAAACTCAGAAAACCCACAACATTTCAAATCGGTTTTTAAATAAATCATTGGTGGTGGACCATAAAACATTTTACCTTCAGAAAAGCTAAAACTATCCACCTGGTGACTCCACTAGTGTAATGTTCCAAAATTTTAGCCTCCAAGGTAAATGGAACATTAGAGTTAGCAGCAGCTGTAGCCGGTTAATAAATGTGTAGAAAAGCCCATAAGTCTCCTAAGGAGGAAAAATATACTCCAATTTTGAAAGGGGACACTCTTTCAAGCCTAATAAAACACCTCCATGTATGAGGTTAAAATGAAGCTGCTTTGACTAAGTCAACAACGCAGTTTTAGTGGAGGAGGAATCCAAGGATGAATAACGCAATTTTGGAGGGAGATGTAACTTGGGTTAGAAGTAACCTAAGTGAGTGGGGCCAAGGGCAAGAAAACTCATTTATTATATAAGGAAGAGGATGGCAGCATTATTCATCATGTTGTAGATTATTATTCTTGGCTGCCAAGAATTGTTGCTGCTTTGCTTAGCAAAGCTGCAGTGCTGTTTAGCACTGGGTGTTCCCAGGTGGGAATCCCACCTCTTTCCTTTGAGGAGCTCATTGGGAGAGTTTTTATTCATCATTCCACATCAAGTTTTCAGGCCAAGCTTCATCCATCTTCATCAACACAACTTTGCCGCAGATTATGTAGTGTTGCTGGGTGCAGCAGTGGAAGGGATTGGAATCTCGGCTTCTAAGCTAGTTTCTCAATGGAGGAAACTTTCCTTCACTTGAGAGATCTGTTTTGAGAGCTTTAGAGCTCATTTCATATATGTGGTATCAGAACACACATTTCCCATACATTCCCAGCATTGTTTCTGCTAGGGAATGCGTTATTTTGGAGGTAGTGTTTATTGCATGGTTTGGTGGCTCCATTGCTGAGTTTCCTTGTGATTTAGAGGTTCAAAATTTCATGGGAGGAATCCCTTGAGGGATATACATTATATCAGACATCCTTCAGCCTTGTATACTCTTATGCTTCAGTGTTGCAATGATTATTTAGTTATTTTCTGAAGATCACATTTGTATGTAGATTATTTGACAAGAAACCCTTGCCGGGTTCTCTTGTATTTTGTATGAGGAGATTAGATCTTTGTACTTCAGAATTATTCACTAATATATGAGTAGATCTATTTTTCTCCCATTTTTTTATGTTAAAACCCTCTTTAGACTGCGCAGTCCATTGATGCAGCAACTCCGGTAAAATGCAGTTTGGGGTTTTTAGTCATTTTCAACTACACTAGTGTGGGAGGTCTGTTTAACCCACCCATTTCTTTTTGATATATTCTTGTATTTACATGCTACATAGATGTATCCATGGGATCCAAGTGATTATTTCACTATTTTATTGCATATGTTGCTAGAAATGCATTTTTCATGCATGATTTATGAGTAGTTCTGAAAAAAGGAACATTACAATGGTATCAGAGCATGATCTCTGGTCCAGCCAACGTATCTCAGCCATCATGCTATCAAGGACAGAGAACATGATGACTCCATTATATGGAGAAAAGAGGAAATAAGAGCTTACAAAGCTTCTTCCAAAATCTGTATAGAGCATTCATGAAGAATTTGAGGAGATAATGAGGGAGATTTGTACAGGATCTCCAAGAGGGTTTGAAACTGATACAAAATCTAGTTTTTCTTATAGAGAGTGTGATCATGTAGCTACACCCTATAAGGTACAGTTCAGTCACATGGCCAGCATTTCCATGGGAGGAAAAGAAAAAGGAGGAATATCGAAGAAAGGAACTCTTAGAGGTTTCTTACATGAGTATGACTCTCAAACTCAGAAGTTTAGAGATCATATTACTTTTATGGAGTTTTGCAAGATCATGGTGAGGAGGAGAAAGCAGCATGATGAGGATATATTTCTTCTATCTATCATTGATGGTTCCCCTACTTGTTCAGCCAGGGCTTGGATAGAAGAGCTAGACACCTTTCTGTAGCAGCATCCGATTCCCAAAAATGAAGCCATCAGAGTAGTAGCGCTGCACTTGGGAGGTAAGGTCTATGCATGGTGGTTATTTGAGTCATTTACTTTGAAAAATTTAAATACCTCTTCCTATGCAATATTCATTAGAAATTTGATGAAGAGATTTGGTAATTCTGAAACACATGTGAATGAAACAAACACATTCAAACAAACAAAACCCTTGCATGTGATGGAGGAAACCATAGACTCATAAACATTTCAGAGAACCATGAAGGAGGCTGATATAATGCATGATGCTTTATTGGAGGCAAGATCTTCATTTTTGGCACAAAGAGGTAAAGAGATCTCTTTTTCAAAAGAGGATATAATCATTGGAGGGTTGCCCACTCATATTGAGGAGGCTGAGGGCAACAACGTTGTCATTTCTAGAGTTGATCTAGTACCTCATGTGGAGGAAGGATGATCTCTTGCTCCAACTAGAGGGATTCTTGCAGCTTTGCAAGGAAGTCCCTAGGATCTCATACATGGAGGTCCAAGTACAATCAATGAGCAGCATGATTGTGCAGCACTGTAGCTGGAAGAAGGAGGAAGGGAGGAAGAGAAGCATCTTGTGATGAGAAGAACACACCCTTCTCTATTTCAAGGAGCCAGTGCAAAGAGGAGGGAGACTGTATTGCACTGTGAGAGCCAGGGAAAGGTTGCCCAAACATATGTGAAGTCCACTCTTGACATTGATGTCTCACTGCATAGAGGTATTCCACTAGGGAGGCCACCTGATCTATCATTGATGAGAGACATTTTGCCTTTGGATTCACCACTCTAGTATTTTGGAGAGGTGAAGATTTTGGAGGATAAATTTGGCATGGGGGATGTCAAAGTAGCAGATAGTAGCATGAGGAGAGCTACACATGCCAGATCACCAGCGCTGTCTCTTAGGAGGATTTATCCTTATTGGAGATCTCAACTTTTAGTAGAGTACTCCAAGGATCTTGGTGCATGCATGATTATAGATGACCCAGATAGAGGTGATGAGTATATGGTGGATGATGTGGTCATCTATTCCTATGGCAAGATCTTCTTGACTAGATCTTCTAGTCTCAAGGAGAAGTTGCTACATGCAGCACATGAAGACTTCTCTTCTATGCACTTTGATGCACATTTCCATTTGATGGAGGAGTTCACTTGGGAGGGCATCGAGCATGACATATATCAGCATATGGAGAGATGCATAGCCCGGATGGTGATAGAGAGGATGTCACAGCCACCTTCCTACTCATTGGGAGTAAGGGAGAATTTCTAGTTGAGCCATTTCAGCTCAAGACCTCAAGTACATAATGGAGGAGCTATCATTTCATGTTTTGTATTGTACTTATTTCCCTTATTTTAGCAACCTGATGTAACAAGAAGAATCATATCTTCTTGTATATTATATGATGATGTACTTGCAGCTACTTGTAGCCTTGATTTTGGCTATCTCTTTGACGAGATATGGGGGAAGCCATATGTCTCTTGGTGTGCACCAATGACACCATATTGTAACTTCATGTTTTCATCTTATGAGATGACTATGGCAGCAAACAAGTGGCTGGAAAATCACTTGTTATTTCTTATTTTGATGCAGGCCAAGGATGCACTGCACTGGTTCCATGAGAGGGACCATGATTCACTCTCCGGTTGTCATTTCGCAACTTGTTTTTATTATATCTTGCTTCCATGTATTTCTGATGTTTTTTTGTTCAAGGGAAGCTTTGTATGGAGAGAAAAACCAATTGGATGGCATGGCACCCATATGATAGAGCAGTAGATTTTTTTTTGTTATGGGGCATCATACAAGTTGACCTTCATGATCTTACTTTATGGCTTGTATGAGGGAGAAATGAGGCAACAGAAAAAGTTGTTGTTGCTATGGTTTCACTTGGGAGAGTATGGGAAAAATTCTTCCCATACTTTTCATGATATTTCTGAAGAGAAGAAAGGCACATTCATGGTGCAAGGATGCTACCCTTCAGTATTGAATGATCATGAGAGACTTCCATGTCAGAAGATGATCTTCTCACATAGCAACATGATGTGGATGGCTTTGGCATGTGGGATCTCAAAGGGAGAAGTCATGGAGCCTTATTACAAAGGCCTACAACATTGTCACATAGGAACATGTTCTTATGGATGAGATATTCCAAGGGGAGGAGGTATCCCTTCTTCTTGCAGATTTTTATGAGTAGATTCTCATGGGAGGACTTATTGGAGGATCTCACTTTCATCCCACTCACTATGTATGGTATAGAATGCATTTCTGTACTTGTTGATTACTCTATTGAGTATTTGTACTTTCTCACCATGTTTGCATAGTGCATTGCTCCTCAAAGGAGCAAGAGTATTTTTGGGTTTCATGGTCACTTTAGGGAAAAAGTTTATGATGATAGTAGCCCATCTATACATGAATTTGGGCAAGCGTATTGTTATTCTATCTATGTGTAGCTGATAGACTTTGATGCTTACTTTCCTATGTTGGGAGAACATACATATCTAGCTTGTAACTTGTTGCAGGAACACTTTCCACATGACATTCTCAAGCAGCAGTTGGGGAGACTACGTGATATCCACTTGGAGAACCTTTGGTACCATCCAAATTTGCACCTAAATTTTAGCAATTTTCTGATTTGGAGGCCAAATGGTGATGAAGTGCCATTCATCTTGAATGGAATGGTTTGGGCTAGCATGTTTCATGATCGTGGAGGAAGATTCCTTGGAGGCTCAATCTTTTTCTTTCCATTGGAGGGAAATCATGCTGCAACCCTAGATCAGCATGCCCTCTACACTTATCATGAGTGTAGAGGAGGACAGTGTGGGATAGGCCCTCTTTCCTATCATGTTCACTTATTCAGCCCACCTACATTTCAGGAGCACAAGGTGGAGGAGACTTTTCATGAGTTACCATGATGATGGGTGACTCACTTCATTTGGATGATAGCATGGGTGAGAGAGGTACTCATTCACCTTTTTGGTCATCACTCCTACTCTATGGAGGCCATGAGATAGCTAGCATGTTTCCATTCACACTTTCTACCTTTGATTGATGCAGACACTTTGGTTTTGCACACTTGGGAGAAAGCATTGGATGACAACTTATTTGTAGATTCTCTTGATGTAGTGATGGAGGCTATTGATGGAGGCCACATGAGGAGAGGGGAGAGATTTTTTTCTCCTTATGCATTTTCTTTAGGACAAGCAAAGATTTTGGAGGGGAGGACTGTAATGTTCCAAAATTTTACCCTCTAAGCTAAATGGAACATTATAGTTAGCAGCAGCTGTAGCTGGTAAATAAATGGGTAGAAAAGCCCATAAGTCTCCTAAGGAGGAATAAGATACTCCAATTGTGAAAGGGGACACTCTTTCAAGCCTAATAAAACACCTCCATGTATGAACAGGGTTAAAATGAAGCTGCTTTGACTAAGTCAATAACGCAGTTTTAGTGGAGGAGGAATCCAAGGATGAATAACACAATTTTGGAGGGAGATGTAACTTGGGTTAGAAGTAACCTAAGTGAGTGGGGCCAAGGGAAAGAAAACTCATTTCTTATATAAGGAAGAGGATGGCAGAATTATTCATCATGTTGTAGATTATTATTCTTAGCTTCCAAGAATTGTTGCTGCTTTTCTTAGCAAAGCTGCAGTGCTGTTTAGCACTGGGTGTTCCCGGGCGGGAATCCCAGATATTTCCTTTGAGGAGCTCATTGGGAGAGTCTGTATTCACCATTCCACATTAGGTTTTTAGGCCAAGCTTCATCCATCTTCATCAGCACAACTTTGCCGAAAATTGTGTAGTGTTGTTGGGTGCAGTAGTGGAAGGGATTGGAATCCCGGCTTCTGAGCTAGTTTCTCATTGGAGGAAACTTTCCTTCACTTGAGAGATCTATTTGGAGAGCTTCAGAGCTCATTTCAGATCTGTGGTATCAGACCACACATTTCCCATGCATTTCCATCATTGTTACTGCTAGGGAATGTGTTATTTTGGAGGCAATGTTTATTGCATGGTTTGGTGGCTCCATTGCTGAGTTTCCTTTTGATTGAGAGGTTAAACCTTTCATGGGATGAATCCCTTGAGGGATATACATCATATCAGACCTCCTTCAGCTTTGTATACTCTTATTCTTCATTTTTGCAGTGATTATTCAGTTATTTTCTGAAGATCACATTTGTATGCAGAGTATTTGACAAGAAACCCTTACTGGGTTCTCTTGTATTTTGTATGAGGAGACTAGATATTTGTAATTCAGAATTATTCACTAATATATGAGTAGATCCATTTTTATCCCATGTTTTTATGTTAAAACCCTCTTTATACTTCGCAGTCCATTAATGCAGCAACTCTGATAAAATTCAGTTTGGGGTTTTTAGTCATTTTCAGCTACACTAGTGTGGGAGGTCTGTTTAACCCACCTTGTTCCATTTCTTTTTTATCTCTTCTTGTATTTACATGCTACATAGATGTATCCATGGGATCCAGGTGATGATTTCACTGTTTGATTACATATGTTGCTAGAAATTTGTTTTTCGTGCATGATTTATGAGTAGTTCTGAAAAGGAAAATTACAACTAGCCCCAGTAGGCCTATTACTTCTCTAGATCTCCATATTTCCTTAGGACTGTGTTAACTAGCCCTGATAAATTTTAGAAACCTAGTCCCCTATTATAGAAATCACTTTGAGAGGAAAAAATCTTGAAAAACAATCCTAAAAACCTCAGCCTCCCTAAATTTTGGAAACTAAAATATGGCTTCACATAGGTTTAATACTAGATCTCATCCAGATTCTAACCCTCCTACCATAGTTGACAATCCAGAGAGGATTTTTTGGAAAACCTCTAGATCTAGAAAACCAACTACTGATAGGACCGTCCCAAGAACAAGATCTGTCCCTGAAAAACTCATAGTCTTGAAAGATCCTCACTTTGACTTACCTCATACAAAGAACCTATTTAGAAATAAGTGTCAAAGTGATTTAAACCAAGCTGATTTTGAAACGACAGATTTGCAACAGAGCTTTAGTAGAGAAGCTTCACCTTCTACTCCACGTGACTCTCAGCTTCTTCATCATTTCAGCTCCTTCCATAACAAATCTGCTCATCAATAGCTTGCTAGTCTAAGTGTTTCTTCCACTCCTGTCCACACATACACTGTTCAAAGCACTTCAACTCATCCCACTTTCCCTCTTGTAAATCCCCCATTATTTCCTATCATGGAAGCATGGTATGCTCCACTAGTGTTACCACAACCTTTGGTTCCCTTACTCAATGATTACAAATCCAAAATTCCCCATTTCACTGGAAATGAACCTACGACTACCCAACAGCATGTAGATAAGATGAATGATGATTTTGATTACATGGAAATAGAAGGAGAGACCATTAAGATGAGAATATTTGCCCAAATTTTGGGAGGAGAAGCCAAAAAATGGTTTAAAAGCTTAACCCCTAATAGCATAAATGATCTCCCTTCTTTATATCAAGCGTTCTTAAACAAATGGGAAATTAGGAAGAACCCTCTCCAAATCCTTTGAAAATATACCAACCTCAAAAGAAACATTGGGGAAAGTGTCCAAGAATATTGCACTAGATTCAATAGTGTTTATAATGCACTTCCCCCAGACATGAAACCTCTATTAGGCTTAGCCTTGGCTAAATTTCCAGAGGGCTTTGATCCTAAAATGGCCTACCAGCTAAGAGAAAGATACCCCTTGAATTTAGAAGATATGCAGAGGGGAGCCTTAAGTGTGGAAGCAAATCTGATTGAGAAAAGAGCTAGGTTAAGAGAAGAGAAAAGAGTTACATACAAGGATGATACAATGGCATCAACCTCATCATTAGATACTAAAATTAATAACTTAGTGAAGGTAATGGAGAGGATTCTTGAAAAGATAAATATGAATGATAGAGTGCCTCCAATAGAAAACCAAAACAACCCCCAAAATAGAAATAGAAACCCAAATTTTAGAAGAAACCCTAATTAAGATACGCAAAGAGACAATGACCAAAAAATTAGGCCTCCCTTTCAACAAAACTATGTTGATCAAGAAGAAGAAAGGGAAGTTGAAAGGTGGAAGAAAATCATGTAAACTTGATAGGATCTGACAGTGAGATAGATGTTTTTCTTAGTGAAGAAGAACAAGGATTCTCCTCCTCGGAACAAATTGAAAACAACCATGAATATTCTGAAGTTTACAGATTGGGGTTTCAAAATGCAATCATGGAGGTACACAAACAATATAATCTTAGAAGAAAAGGGAACCCGGAAATTCCAAATGACAAAAACACTAGTACTGTTGTTAGGAAAACTTCAAAAAATCACCCTAAGAAGACAGCAAGTAACATCAACACTATGGCCAAGAAAACTGATCTAAATAAAGACAAAAACAGTCAGCACAGTGTTGAACAAATCTGCCCTAGTACTTCTGCTAGTGGCCCTAACAAATCTGTCCCAAATAGCAGTCCAAATAAAGTTCAACAAATCAGAATTGCTAAAAGAGTTGTAAATGAAAAAATAGATGTAAATATGTCAAGAACAATATTCCTTTCAGCCTTGAAGGGGAAATTTCCAAGATCAAAATCACTATACCCTTAGCTGAGCTAGTAACTTAGGATGTATATAAAAACCAAGTTTTAAAAGCTTGGAATATAGGCAGTGACACTGATACTTTAAACTTGACAGATGAGAAACCGAAATTATTGTTTGGTCTTGAAGTTGAAGGAAAATACTAAGAAGGGGTTGTCCCTCCCTTCTATGTTAACTTGAATATACATAACAAAATCTTGCACAATGCCATGCTAGACTCAGGTGCTTCACACAATCTTATGCCCAAAGTAGTAATGGAAATCCTAGGCTTATAAATTACTAAACCATACAAAGACCTGTATTCCTTTGATTCAAGCAGGGTCAAATGCTTGGGCCTAATCAAAGATTTATGTATCAATTTGGCACAAATTTCTGCTAAAAGTCTAGTTATGGACATAGTAGTAGTTGAAATTCCCCCTAAGTATGGCATGCTTCTATCTAGATCATGGGGAGCCAAACTACAGGGGAGCCTTCAAATGGACATGTCTTATGCCACCATACCAGTGTTTAACCAAACTAGAAGACTATACTGGGAGTCTCATATGAAATACATGGTGAGAAATATAGATATATCCAACAATACTCCTGTTTATTCTATTCATTCAGACTTATATTCCTTTATCTTGTATAATGAAGATGAAATCAACCAACAAGAAAAGGAAAACAACAAAGAATTTAGCCCACCAGAACAGTCAAATATGCTATCAACTCAAGAACAAAATAGTTCAAACTTTAGCAGCCTTGAGCAGCAAAAATAAAATGAAAATGAGATTGAAATACCTTGGAAAATAAACTTTGATGACTCTTGTAGCAAATTAAGTTCAGGGGCTGTTTTATGGATACAGAACACAAACAAAGGATTTTCCTATAAACTGGATTTTCCATGCACAAATAACATTGTTGAATATGAAGCTCTCCTTATTGGCCTACACTTGCTCAAGAATTTAGGAGCTAAGAAAATATCAGTCCAAGGGAATTCTAAGTTAATCATTAGATAGATTAAAGGGGAGTATTCAGCCAAGAACCCAAAACTCAGAGAATATACAAATGCTGCCCTTGATCTCCTAAAAACCTTTGAAAAATATGAACTCATTTTCATCCCAAGAGCTCAAAATCATCTAGCAAATCAACTTTCCTTTGCTGCTAGTAATTGCCAAATACCACAGACAAATGAACAATTCAATATAAAGGTAAAAAGCAGGTCTGCAATACCTGAAAATGAAGATTATTGGCAAGTGGTTGAAGGAGACAAACACATAGATGATTTTCTAGAATCAAAGAATGACTTTGCCATACCAACACCTACTTCAAGCCATGAGGAAAACTGTTTAAATGAAGAACAAATCCTTGAAACAGAACTATCCTTTTCTGTTGATATAAACCATTTTGAACATCCTTTTAGAGTAGAAATAGTTGATAATACAGACCAAAGAGACCTAGAAGTTTTACAATGTAAAAATGATACAATTCCAAGAGGCCTTATACCACTGGAGCAGCTTTTTTATTTTAATGATGTAGCCAAAAAACCAAGAATGGAGCCTATAGAAACAAACATAGAAGAACATAACATAGGGAACCTAGCAGAACCCAAAATGATCAGGCTATCTAGCACTCCCCCAGCTCATACTAAATAGCAATACATAGAACTTTTCAAAGAATTTAGAGATGTGTTTTCATGGGGATACAAGGATCTAAAATCATATGATACCAGCATCATTCAACACAAGATTCCTCTTAAGGATAATCAGAAACCTTTCAAACAAAAACTTAGAAGGATAAACCTTGTTTTATTACATTTAGTTGAGAAAGAAATTAGGAAAATGTACGATGTTGGGATCATAGTTCCCCTCAGATATTCAGAATGGGTTTGTAACTTAGTATCTGTCAAGAAAAAGACTGGGGAAATCAAGCTATGCATTGATTTTAGAAACCTAAACAGCGCCTCCCTTAAAGATAACTATCCCTTGCCAAAAATGGATCATATACTTCAAAGGGTGGTTGGGTCTAAAAGAATTTCATTGTTGGATGGGTTCTCAGGCTACAATAAGGTGTTAGTACTCCCAAGTGATCAACATAAAACTGTTTTTACTACACCTTAGGGTACATTCATGTATGTCAAAATGCCATTTGGTTTGATGAATGAAGGGGCCACCTTCCAAATGGCCATGGATATAGCCTTTTTGAAAGACATAGGCTATTTTATAATCATTTACCTTGATGACATTATTGTTTTCTCCAAAACTGATGAAGAACACTTGATTCATTTAAGAAAAGTTTTTGATAAATGTAGGAAATATGGCTTATCTTTGAATCCCAAAAAGACACTCTTTGGTCTCCAAGAAGGAAAACTTCTTGGCCACATAATTTTTGAAGAGGGAATCAAATTAGACCCTAAAAGGATTGGTGGTATATTGAAAATCAGCCATCCTAGAAACCTCAAAGAATTACAATCTTTCGTTGGGAAGATAAATTTTTTGAGGAGGTTCATCCCAAACCTTGTTGAGTTATTAAGAAATATTACAAACATGCTTAAGAAAGAGATAGGTGTTAAATGGAAAATACAAGCCAAACAGTCATTTGAACCAGTGAAACAAGCTCTCACTCAAACACCAGTTCTTATCAGTCTTGATTTCACCAAAGATTTCTATATCTTTTCTTTTTCATCAGAACATACAATAGCTGCAGTATTACTGCAAAAGAATAACATGGGGCATGAACAACCTATATCCTTTTTTAGTAGGGCCTTAAGAGATGCTCCACTCAAGTATAACATCATGGAGAAACAAGCCTTAGCCTTGGTCAAAGTATTGAAAGACTTCAGAGTCTACATTTTACATTCTCACATCATTTCTTTTGTCCCACATACTGTTGTCAAGGATATTCTAAGTCAAGACCCTGATGGTTAAAGGGGAAAATGGATTGCTATTATTCTAGAATACGACTTAGAAATCAAGCCCACCAAACTAATCAAAGGGCAAGGATTAGAGAAACTCATGGCTGAGTCAAACTTCCAAGCACTAGATATGAATATGTTTGATATTTTAGAAGAAATAGAAAAATTCACAGATCCATTTATTGAAGAAAATTTTGTGAATTCACCTTGGTATGCTGACATCATATATGTGTTGCTTTATCTGAATACCCCTCCCTCTCTGTCTAAAACTAAAGCTATATTTTTGAAACAGAAAGCTTTAAATTATTGCATATTATATGGGGTTTTATATTGGAAGAATGTTGTTGGAATATTGCTTAAATGTTTGCTTGAGATTGATGCAGGAAAAATAATCCATGAGCTGCATGAGGGAGAATGTGGAGGAAATCCTTACTGGAAGTCTACAGCAAATAAAATCCTCAGATCTGGTTACTATTGGCCCACCCTTTTCCCAGACACTCAAAAACTTGTCATGTCTTGCCATAAGTGTCAATTTTTTTATGGCAAGAGGAAGCTCCTACCTTTACCTTTACATCCCATTTGTGTTGAAGCTCCCTTTCAACAATGGGGCTTGGACTTCATTGGGGAAATTCACCCATTGTCTTTAGCTCAACATAAGTGGATCCTCACTTCCACTGATTATTTTACCAAGTGGATAGAATCCATACCTTCTAGGAATGCTATTGACTCTGTCATTATCAAGTTCCTTGAAACCAATATACTATCCAGATTTGGTTGTCTTAAAAAAATTATCACAGACAATGTTGCTGCCTTCAAGTCTAAAATAATGGTTGAATTTTGCTATAAATATCATATCACATTGGGTCATTCTACTGCCTACTATGCCCAAGGAAATGGATTAGCTGAATCCTTCAACAAAAGCCTTGTCAATATTATCAAAAAACTATTGGAGCAAAATTAGAAATCATGGCATAGTAAGCTTATTCATGCTTTATGGGTTGATAGATTAACCACCAAAAAGTCAATAAATATGTCTCCCTATCAGCTGGTTTATGGTATGAATGTATTCTTCCCAACATCCTTAGGAGTTCCAGTCATGAAACTCCTTCAAGAAGTACAAACTGAAGAAAATGATATGTAGAGAATGATAAATCAGACCATTCATTTACAGCAGTCCAGAGAGGAAGTGTACAAAGGAGCATAAATATTCCAAGAAGGTATCAAGAAGTTATTTGACAAAAGGACTAAAACAAATGATTTCCAAGCTGGAAATATAGTTCTAAAATGGGATTCTAGGAGGGAGGAAAAGGGAAGAAATGGTAAATTTGAAAATATGTGGAAAGAGCCCTACATTATTCATTCTATAAGGGGTCATAATGCATTCTTTCTGCAAGATCTGAATGGATAAGATCTATTTGGGGGTCCTGTCAATGGCAGGATGCTCAAGAATTATCTGTGTCAAGAATCTTAGCTTCAAAGTTTTCATTCATTGTACATAATCCACTTGAAAAGAGATCATAGGAAAATAAAAAATAAATAAAAGGAAAGAAAAGAAAAAGAGGGTAGATTCAAAAGAGGTACAACCCCATACCAAAAAGAAGAAAAATCTGAAAGTGTGCAAGCCTAAATTCCACTACTAAAAGAAAACACTATTATTTAGTCATATAGCCTAATCATGACTAAGTAAATTTCAATTTTGTGTTGATAGGTTAGTGAAAACAGATCTGCCAAACAGTGTAATCCTGGCTTATTAGTAGAATAGATTAGGATAGAGAAAGAATGGTTCTAACAAGCTTAAAAACTGAACCAAGAAAAGAAAAGAGAAATGGCTCCAAAAGGATCAAACTTGAGCCAAAGAAAGAAAGAAGGATGTTCTTAATTTTCAGATCTTAAGCCTTCACAATTTTGTTTTAATTTTCTGCAAATAAAGTCTATGTGCAGCTTGTACATACAACCATAAACACCATAGCAAATCAGACAGTCTAATCCTGATTTGACTGTGTTTAAATTTCCTGTCTTAGAAATAGAGAATAAAATCTGTCAAACAGCCTAATATTGACATATAGATAGTTAGGTAGAGAAATAAAGAGTTCAACAGTTTAATCTGGACTCTTGGAAGAAATAAGGATAGGATTAGATAGTTTATTTCTATTTTCAAAATAAAATGTCAAAGAGTTTTCTAGTTCAAATGCACTCAAATAAGAGAAAATGCTAGGACAAGTAGGATTTGGTAGGAAGAGGTGTTGTTTGAAGAAATTACATGTTGCAGATTGATAAAAGTTGTCTTTTTCAAAGAAAGATCAGCAAGAAAAAGGAGGAATCTGCCCAATGGATAAGGCACTGGTGTGGTGAAACTCAAAGATTTATTTTCTAAGGTTCTGGACACCTTGAAAGAATAGGTGTCCTCCCCAAGTGGAGCCACTGTTAGTCATCCATAATTTTGATCCTATCCAAAGATGACTAAGTTGACAATCCTAGATTTCTAGAAACAAAATTCGAAGAAACATTGTGAGTTCTAGAAATCTCACTGCCTTCATTATCCTAAGTCCATCAGTTGACTGAAATCTTCATCTATGTCTCCTAAAAGGTTATCCTGCTGATTCAAAGGAGGCTTATTTCAGGATATTTCCACCATTTTCACCTCCATTTCATTTCCCTATTTTTCCATGTTTTACCCCTATTTTTATCAGTCCTTTTTTCCCTCTAAAAAAGGCTCACTTTCCCTTCTTATATTCTCCATTCTCCCAAAAAATCCTTTTAAAAACCATAAAAACCATTTTTATTTGGTTTAAACACCCTTTTCACCCTATCGGAACCTCAAAAAAGGCTTTAAAAGCTCTCTTTTAGCCTATTATCCGCCCTTTTAAAAATCAGGCCTTAAGCCCTTTGGGCTTAAGCCCTCTGCTCCTTTCCTCGATATAACCCAGGGGCCCTAAATCGTCCGCTAAAGCCTAAGACCCTTTCATCTTAAACCCTGGTCCCATTTTACTCCTCACATGACCACACCCCCGGCGCTTTATCTTTAACCCCCTTCATCCTTATTTTGTCTCACGCCATTGCTTTTTCTCTAAAGCAATCCACACCGTTGATCTGTCGGATCTAACGGTGATCTCACACCCACACATCACCGGTTCTCCCAATTATTCCCTCATCCACTTCTTCCTCGGGAAAAATCTCCACCGTAGATCTTCCAAATCTAACGGTCTTTGTGCTTCCTCATCTTTTCGACCCTGCCAATAACTTTCCGCTACACAACGAAATAGCCCACGTCAACTGCTGGACCCCACCATCCATTTGTCGAGAAATTTTGACCAATCGCACACGTTGTTAGCCGTCGATCTGGCTCCTCCAAATCGGATGGCCTATACTCCTCTTCACGCCCGATCAGCCCAAAGCCTTCCGTCATGCATCTTCCACACAAAATAGGCGGTTTTAGAGGGACATGCGTCAACCTCTAAGCCGCATTGCGTTCCCCCGAGGCAAAACCACAAACCACCCATCAGCAGCGCGAAAATTGTCGGTGGTTTTCCAAAACTACTTTCGCCAGTTTCTCGCCAAAAATATTTTAAACCTCGTATGTGCATTTTTCTTCCCATAAACCCTTCCTTTTGCACATCTCCTCTCCTCTATGCATTGCTCCATTGCCTCCCCGAGCCCCTGAAGTATTTTGTAGCCAAACACGTGGGTTTTATTAAAAAAATTTGTTTATTGTGCAGGTTTAATGGCGGCCCCTAAGTCAATGGGCCATCCCATAGTTAAGTTTTTAGTAATAGGCCTTGGATGACGATCCAAAAAGGCCTATAAATGAAGAAAAAAGGGAATCAAGGGTATAATTTGAAGGTTGGGATGATGAATCATGATCATCCATTCAATCAATAAGCCCTCCAGCGCAGCAAAAGGAGCCCCTGCACTTAGCAAACATGGACAGAGAAAATTAATGAAGTTTGGGAACCAAAAGAGGCAGACAGAAGATTAAAAGCTTAATTGGAAAATTAAAGAAGAAAACACAGTTAAAGACAGATGAATCAAAGGTTTTAAGAAGTCTGAAAGTGTTAAAAGACAGCATAATGAATTATGAAGGCCAAAAGCATAATTAAGCCTTAAAGCACAGTTTAAACGATTAAGTTAAGGAAAATTAGACCAAAGTCAGCCTCGAATAAATCAACACAGAGCAGTTATTCAATCAGAAATATCAACTGACACCTTTTACCTACTCTTTATCTGTAAAGGCAACAAACAGTTATTTCACAAAATAATACATTTTAAACTGTCAGAACAGTTAATGTAAAGATGAGGATAAAGCCTTAAAGTCAATATTTTCACCTATTTTATCCTTAGAAAGTTAAGACAAAGTTATTAAACAGAGAAGTAGTTGCATACGTGTTCCTACCTTAGGCCTTGCATGGTTTTCAAGGCTAGGAACATATTTACTCTGTCATTAATAACATTTTGAACCCTAGAAGAGTTCCACCTCCTCATTTGCAACATAAATACTGCATTCGAACTCATTTTATGTGGGCATTTTATGACTCTTTGAAGTAATACATAGTTCTGCTGAAGTTGAAAGAAAATTGATGTTATGGAAATGATGGATGTTTTGACCTGTTTGTTGATAGAGAAAGCTCTGTCATTGAATCCTTGAGCTTGGTTTTTGGTGAAGTATTCTAATTTGTTAATTTTTTTCCTATTTTCCATTCTGTTTCATCATTTCTTACTACAGTGGAGTAAAAAGTTTAGGCTAAGAAATGTCTCCTAGAAGCACATTAGACTTGTTTACTCTCCACTGTTTTATGTTTTCCTCTGCTGAGGCATTCTAGAGAATTCTTAATTGCTCTCTTGAACCCTTATGCTTGTTTACTTCTTAAATAGTTCAATACAGTTGATCTCAAGAATGATTTATGGTTTTCCCTGCTTACTTGCTGCCACTTAAAAACTATTTCTGAAGTCTCCCTTCAAAGTACCATTGTCCAAAGTCTGCCAAAGAGGTTTTGTTCCGATCATACCCTGTGTACTTGCTCAAATAATTGTTTTGAAGTTCTTTATAGCTGTAATCAAAGATGTCTAGGAGTTCCCTCTTCTATGAATGCAATTATCTGTGAATCTTTTATGTTTTCTAAATTCCTTGAAAGTGAAATATTTGGATGAAATAGAACGTTCCTCGACTCCTAGATTTCATTTGAAAAGTTTGTCTTGAAATTGTTATTTGTTGAAGTGTGGTTTCTAGAATTTATGGTTAGCCCTGTCTATGGAATGCATCTTCATGTTCAAATGATGTTTTAAGTCCCTTTGTTGAGAAGTACATATAATTAAGGATTCTTAATTGCCCTTAGTTCTACTTTTCATTATAAACCTTTGATTTCCATTTCATTTCACCTGAAAGACCTTGTAGATCCACTAGAAAAGTTAAATTTGCCCTTTGATATCCTTGATTCATCTACAAACTTATTATAGCTCCCACTCAACTCCATTGCCCAATGACTTAGAGATTCCCCTTTTCTATATATGCTATCTAGATCATCATGTCCCACCAAAAAAATCAAACAAATCCATGCTTCATAACTAGCCTTAAATCAACCCTTAAAATCAAACAAGCTCACATATTTGCAAACAATTGAGAGATCCCTCTCTAAGACTAGGAAGGCTAAGTCCTAGAGCTCTAAAGACTGGTTTTGATGTTGCCTTGTCACTTGGTATGCCAATCTGCCAAATCACGGGACCCTAACACTTCCATTGTAGCTTCAAATTCAAGCGGTTTGTGAGAAATGCTTCCTGCAAGAAAGAACACTAAAACAACAGAAGATTCAATAATATAGATTTCTGTTCAAGTTATTTTACTAAATCAGCAAAGCATAAACCAAATACATCAACCAAGATCTTGCAATATGGAAAATCAAAGCCAATACAAATGCATATAGGGAAAAATAAGTTGTATTCTTTATTATTGATAGAAGGAGAGGTTACAACCAAGTGACTGATTTGATGTGACCCTTCCGGCAACATTCATAAGCCTCATCACATTATAAATCTCTCTAGCAGCTGTTACACAAATCTTGATCTCAATTGAAAATCCTCCAGCATTTCTCTACTCAAATTCTTCCCTACCAAGCACTCAGATCTGTGCTCAATTTATAGATGAATTGAAGGTTGTTTTTCAATCAATGACTTTCCAATAATATGCAAGACATGTTTCAAATCTTGTAGATGTCAAATGGACACTTGGATTCAAAGCTTGACACATGTGCACACTTCTAGAAGGCACTGGCCAAGTGGAGATTCCGGAAAAAATGAGAATTTCGCTCCCAATGTGACCAATGCACTTGTGAATGTCGGGAAGTGCTTTGAAGAGCAACCTTGCATGGGGCTACCTGCATATGCAACACACTCAGGCCCTTTAGATCCTGCGTTGGTGAGCTCTCATATGCTATATAATAAACGTCAAACCTTGGAAACCTTTGCTTGATGAAAGTCATGCTTGTTTTGTCTTGTTCCTATCTTAGGGCATGTAGCAACTTGAAATGATAGGGAATGATAGACCCTTAGTCATTGGTCCCGGAGATGATGCCCAAATTGACCTATAGCAAGTAGTTTATGCCCTAAAACTGCATTGTCTTAGCTTAGGGAATTTGTATGGCATCTATTTCTCATGTGATGGCATATTTTGATTGTAGAGGCTTATTTTGTATTGTTTGAGTGACTTGATCCTCAAGCATAGAAAATTTTAGGGGCTAATATTCGCAGGTGGGCTAATTTTATATGGTTTTTCCAAAAAAAAAATTCACCAATTTCCATTTTTTTATAGAAGTGATTCGCCCAAATTTTACAATATAAAATTATTTACCTTAAAAATCGTCAACATTATATAGACAATATATATAATATCATTATAAATTTGAATAATTTTACAAATACATCAATAAATATTTTATATTTTTCACATTAGGGACTAGTGAGATTCGCCAATTTTTTAAACTTCAAAATAATTTTCCATCCTTTAAATTTTCCCTATCCTCAAGATCTTGTGCCTATTATTTGTTGATATGTTTAATAAGATGGTTGTACATTTTGTTGATCAGCGGCTGTCATTGATGTCAACCCAAGCAGCACCAAGGGATACCAAAATATTGCATGGAAATTTTGACCCACCAAATTAATATATTATGGGTCAAGAATGATTTTTTATGGTTTCTACTTGTCGATATGTTTCGGTTGATATATGGCACGCCACGTAATTCTTCACTGTTTGAGAGATATTCATGCTTGAAGTTTTTACCCCCAGTTAGTGGGCTAAAACCCCATGGGGTTGTGGCATGGGTCATTGAAAAGTCATAATTAATATTTTTAAGCTCCTAAAATCCCTCTCACGTTCACTTGTTGGATCCCCTCTCAACCTACGCATTCATATAAATTTTGATCCTCATATCCTCCTTATGTAGGGATTTCGCTATCTGAAACAGGTCATCATGGAATTTTCTCTCTAACTTTTTTTCTACGAAGGTTCAGAAGTGGAAATGTTTATGAGCCAAATGTGAAATCCTGAGGAAGCTCCCATGAAAATTTCAGATCAAGGTGCATAATATTTTCAGAGATATGATTTGTGGAAGTCGGTGTTTTTGCAGTCTCTTTAAATTCATCGAAAATAAGTCACCTTGGGAAAATCATCATAAATCTCTCTCTGAGTATCGGATTGGAATTATATAGAAAGTGGAAGATAGTGCACATAATTTTGTTTTTTCTCTATCAATTTCAAAGCTGAATGAAGAAACAATGACACGTGGAACATTGTACAAGTTTGATCTACTAAAACAATCCATAATTAGGGCATTGTGAGAGATTGGGCATAACTCTCCCTTGAAGAATCCAAATTGGGGTAGACCTGTGGCATTGGAAAGACAACTCAATTTACTACTACAAAACCGAAAATCACATATTGGGATATAAAATAACAGAGATACACCAGATTCAATATTGAGCTCCTAGAAGGCAAGAAAAAGCTAGATCATGTGTTGTCAAGGGCTGCAAAGGACCAGACTTTCTAGGGCAGCAAAGCAAAGCAAGGTGCAGCAGAGGGTAGCATGACAAGAGCAGAGGGTAAATTTCCTACACATATGGAAAGTCCTTGGTTGATTTCTCTTTCATTTTGAAACCAAGGTGTATATTGCAGTTCACGGTTATTTGGTACACCCTTTGCCTAGTATTCCTGAGTAGTCATTTGATCTTTTCTGACTCTTTAAATTTGAAAGGATCACCAAGTGCTTGTCCTTTCATGCTTGCGTCAAATATGAAAGAGATAGAGTCACCTTTTTAACCATTTCTTGACTCTTAAAATATGAAATGGTGAAGTTTCCTTTTTTTCAATGTGGTAAAAATTAATCACCCACGATCACACGCCCTTTTAGAATTTTCTTGTTGGCCGTTTGATTGTGTGCCTTGGTTTTTAGCCTGTGTGTGGTTTTGAGTTGTTGATGGAAACTTTTCCAGAGTTCACCAACTAAGGAATCCCTTCCGAAGGGAATCCTGGTCCTTTTCCTCCTTTTGGAAATGTTGGTGCTCCTTATATGGCAACGTTGTCCCTTCTTGGGTTAACTGTTGGGTTGCCTGTTTGGTTGTTTTCAACCTCTGTGGTCCTGAATGTATCAACTACTGTTCAATCACTTCCTCTGCCTGAACAACGTCATGTTGATTCTAAGGTGGACCTCTCCCCTTCTTCGCCTGTTTCCGCGTCCTCCTCTTCTACTTCACCTGGTGAAAGTCTGGATTCAAGAAACCAGGTGGCTAAGAAGAAGAAGACAAAGAAGAAGAAGTCTGATAAATGAGAGGCTAGCTCTGCAGCTATTGCACCTAAGAATTCTCCTCTTGATAAACCTCCCAACCCTCCATGGAAAGTCAAGTTCCCTTGCATGTTGTGCACGGGAGACCATCTTCTTCGAGATTCCCCTGGCATTCCCAAGGTGCTTGAAGCATGGTCCAACGGTTGCCTGCCTTTGCCTTTGGCTTCCGAGAGTCAGGTTGGGGGCACGCCTTCAGCTAGTGCTGGTAAAACTCTTAAGAAACAGGGTAAGATTACCAATCCCTGCAAGTTGTGTGAAGGGCACCATGCCATTCATCTTTGTCCATATATGGATGAAGCCAAGCGAGTTTTGGACAATTCGGCTGTTTCTACGTCGTGCCTCCCAGTTGGTTATAAATGGCTTTCTTTAAGTTCTCCACCTGCTGATGCCACGATTGGTCAAGAGTCATCCTTGGTTGATCTCGCTCCCTCGGAAATTCATATTCAAGAATCCATCCCCGACCAATCATTGGTCGTGGGATCAGTTGAGCTGGTCCCTTCTATGGTGCACCAGGTCTTTTCCGTCGAGAGTGGATCTCACACCCCCCATGTCCTTCTGGTTTCTTCAGATTCTTTGAACTTGGAAAAAGATTCTCCTGTCCCTGTACCTCAAGAAGCTGCTCCTCCGCCTCCCATGATGGAGGTCCCGGAGGATACCCCTCCCACCTTCGAGATGGAGGTCGTAGAGGATACTCCTTCTTTCGTAACCCTAGGGGAAGACCATCTTGGTTCGATGGTAGCCCCTCCAAGTAGTTTGGTTGCTTCCTTTGATTGGAATTGATTTGCGGGATACCGCCTTCCGTCTTATGTGCCTTTTGAGATAACAGTACAGGCTTTTGGTCTGGTCGTACCCAACACCATTATAGATGAAGGCGCGTCTGTTAGTGTTCTATCCTCAACTACCTGGCAAGCTTTCGGTTCACCGCCGCTTGCACCTGTTATGCAGAACCTGTTGGCATTTAACAGAAGAACGAGTCAACCGTTAGGGATCTTTCCAAGGTTACTGGTTACTTTGGGAGGTAAAATCGTTCATATGGACGTGATGGTTGTTCCAGGCCCCTTGGATTTCAATCTGCTTTTGGGGCACGATTACACCTATGCCATGGGAGCGCTTGTCTCCTCCCTTTTTCGTGTGGTCTGATTTCCACATGAAGGACAGATCGTGACCATTGATAAACTTTCATTCTTTGGTCCTGATATGGCAGCTGCCCCGCCATCATCCCTTCCTGGTTTTTATCCACCCATTGTATCTGCCCCACCGCAGGTCAACTATATGGCTACCTACCTCGTGCCTGTGCTCAGTGATGATGTTGTTGTGCATCAGGTGATGGGGGCATTGGGTCCTGACTTCTAGGATGTTTTCCTTCCATCGAGAGTGGAACTCTTGGAAGCGATGACTTCTTGTTCATTATGATGAAGTCGGTGGGAGCAGTGTTCCTTGTCTTGTGTCAAGCTCCTTAAAAAATGAAACAAGGTTGTTGGAGCACAGTTCCTTGTCTTGTGCCAAGCTCCTTAAACCATGAAACAAGGTGTCCTGAGGATAGTTCTTTTAATGTGTCAACCTCGTTAAAATAATGAAACGTGTTCCCGTTCAATTCGAGTCTTTGATAAGTTCTCATAAAATCCCAGTCGATTTTGTCTCTAGATCTCGTAATTTAAACCTTCACTCCATCTGCCTTTCATATGGACTGAAGCTTGGGGGGCATGTACCTCGAATTGAGTCACTATGCTGGGGGGCATGCTTATTTTTTCAAGCATAGTTTGTTTCCGTTTCAAGCTTGTGTAAAAATGAAACCGGTTTCAAGCATAGTTTATCTTTGTTTCAAGCTTGTGTAAAAATGAAACCAACTTCAAGGAGAGTTTCCTGATTTCAAGATTGTGTAAAAATGAAACCATTCCCATTTTACCTTTTTTGATTGCCATTTTATCAGCCTTTTTTGCCAGATGAGCCTTGTTTTTCTCATTCCATCGTCACTATCTGCTTGGCCGATCATATGCCTTCACTTGGTTGTTTTACCCGTTCCTGAGGAACCGCTGCGATGAGTGGTATTGTTAGCCAGCCTCTTGACTTTTACATGTTTTGAGCAATTCCACCATTACTGGAACCAGTTGCTTCCCTTTATACCACTCGTTCCTCCAGGAGGAGTCCTCTTTCAAATCTTTTCTGACTCCCTAAATATGAAAATATTGCCGAGTCGCTTATCGTTTTGTTCTCGTTAAATTGGTTATGAAATTACATCTACCCAGTACACGTTTACCCCTTTTTTGGGCTGGGATAGATTATTTACGAAAAAGGAATACCCTAGCCTATCGCAACTAGGAGGTTTTCTTAGATATTGTTTTCTACCTTTTCGGGTCTGAGGAACTATTTACGAAAAGGGGACCTCTAGAGTTTACTTTTCCGCTGTCTTTTCAAACTCTCTAAACATGAAAAGACGTCGAGTTCTTCCTTTGTCAGACTCGTTAAACCCTGATGACATCAGATTCAGTCACAATGACACTATTCGAGTCGTTCCTTCCCAGGGCTCGTTACATGTACTAGGATGGATTCGTCCGAAGGACGGACTTATATCACAAGCATATGCTATCCCCTTCAAGCTTGTTATAAAAAATAATTGGGGTACTCGCCAGAAATGGCGGGGAAAAAATGGAACCAACATCATTGTCGTGTTGGTAGTATGTCACTCTTGAACATGGCACTTGTCCGCATTTGTGTCGGGTTGGGGACATCTCATCTCATTTCCCACTTGCCTCCGTGGGTTTGGATAATCCCTTTTGACCTCTCTTCTGCTCTTTGCCTCGTCACTATGACCTCTGATCTTTTGATTTCAAATACTGCCAAGTCCACTGTCATTCCGTTCATATGTTCAAGAGAAGTTGACCTCTGCAAATATCAACCTCCCTCTGATTCTCATCTGATCGTGATTCACAAAGACATTATGTTCCTCTATCTCACGTCGATGATGTGGCAAACACTATGGCCCACCTTCGATCAAGGTCACTTCCTGTCGACTTCAGCTCATTATCCAGGAAGCTGATCTAGAGACTACTTCTGGTGCCTTGGAGCCTGCATGTCTCAATGGCAGGTTCTTCGCATTCGACGCGAGGTTTTTATCATTGGCCTCCGATCGAGTGATTCTACGGGTGTTCGACGCCAGCTCATTGATTCACATGCCGTAGATTGTACCTGTAGTACCTTGAGCACCATTGTCATTAATGGTGGTACCTCTCGCGTCTGTTAACAACTTTCATGATTGGCTGGTAATCAGATGATGTTCTTGCATGTTCGACTTCAGTTCATCTATTCGCATGCTTGAACTTGTACTTTGTTCGGGTCGAGATGGAGCGCAAGACCCTGGATTGTGTCTGTTGTAATCCAGGCTACGATTTTGTGGATTATTGTGATTGGTTACATGACTCACTTACTGGATGGCTGCGACCATACCTGAGTCTTTTTTTCGATCCTCACTGGATGGCTGCGTCCATGCCTTGGATCTGGATTATTGTGTACTCTGTTATGGATGGTTGTGCCCATACCACATATATATCATGTATCTGAGATATCAGTTGTATTTCTCCATGCAGGTTTTCCGATGGCGAAGTTTTTAGTTGGACACGTTCTCATAAAGCATTTCACCCCTCTCTCTCTCTCTCTCGGGCCTCATGCTTTAGGGGGCATCTGTTACATAGTAATTTGTCACCATCCCTGCAATCCCCGTCCCGCACATTGGAGGGCTCATTTCGTGACCTATGAGAATTGACATGGCTTGAAACCACTTTCATGACATCCCTCTAAACAAGAGCTTTCATTGCCCTGAAGACACCTCCTTGTGAAAAACCCTAAAAATGGCCCTTTTTGCATTAGCGCGGGCAGCCAGTTCAGTACCCGTGCCAATGGAGAAATCCTTCAAAGAGGTCGTGCCAATTGGCGCTCTGTCGCAGAGTCGCACTCGCACCAGCCAATTTAAGGAGTTTTTTTTTTAAATAAATGGCGAAAGTTTCGTCCTAACTGATCCAGGAACTGATATATATCTTGAGTTGGGAGGTTTGGCTACGGATTTCCATAGAGGAAGTGGTTTTCCACCTCTCATGGAAGCTTCCTTGATGATAGGGCCAATCCCATAATTATAGGGATCCCAACTCCCCTTCCTCCATCTATAAAAGCTTGCTCATCTCCATTGCAAGCTAGTCTTCAACTTCCCAAATTCCCAAGAGCCTTATGCTGCAAGAGCCTCCACAATTCCCTTAAGGCCAAATTCAAGCAAGGAGACTATTGTCAAGAGCCGAAGAGAGAGGTTTGTCCCATCCTTGACAGGCTTTTCGAGATGTGTTCTACTGGCGACCCTCCGAAGGAGAATTCAGCGTCAGAACTTGGTTGTAATTTTCCTTTGATTGATTATTAATGAACAACTATTGGTTATGGTTCCACTCTTGTCGTTGTTTATAATGATGAGTTATTTCCTTTCTGACTGACATATAGTTGCATCCACTAGATTTTACACTTGCGTTTGTTTTGTTCTCGCATGTGCAGGTGTCCTATCATGGAGATCGTGGGGATCGTGATCTGCGAGAGCTGAGGAACGGGAGCGCTACCTCTTCTACAAGCAACGACGTTGGATTCCAGGTAAGGCTTCATCGCTAGTTGGTTTATTTGCAATTAGGAACCTGCACTATAGCGTGAATGATTGTTGCTAGACCCGGTCTGGGCTAGTAGGGATCGCCTCTGTCCGCAGAGGGGATTTACCTCCACAACAAATTGGCGACTCCACTGGGAATCGTTAGCTTGTTGTTGTTCATTTTATAAGCTATAGACGGAGCCTGAAGTTGGCCAGATATCCTTCGAAACACTTTTGCTCTGCAATTGCGAAGTAGATCAAAGTTGCTTCAATCAATCTCCGGTTTAGTTTGTAAACTAAACACTTGGAGCATTGTCTTGCCTTTTCGGTCGATTCTTGATTCTCCTTGCTTGATCAGCTCTTTTGGGCTGGTTTTTTTTGTGAATTTGGGTCTTTGATAGCCTGATCATCACTGGACTGCTTGTTGGATTGCGTTTTTTTTTTTTTTTTTACTGGGAAACTCGATTGGCACACTTTTCAGCGTGATGGTCACGCCCATTGGTGCAAGTTGCTTGTGTATTACCCACGCCAATTTCTTTCTGGCTCTAGTTACAGCCTCATAGTCGCGCCAATCCTGTGAGGCACTAGGGTTTTCTCATTTTGGAGCTTCCTGAGCCTGATCAGTGTGTTTCATCTTGGTTTTTCCACTGTTTGAGTGTTTAGGAGTCCTGTTTGACTGGCTTTAACCTTCATCCTTTGGTTGTTTTCCCGTTTCCATCGATTTCACGTTTTAGCCCTAGGGCATCTAGTGGCTTTGTGTGTCGAGCCTTCCTTGGGAGTTTTCGGTTTTTCATTGGTTCAGTCAACCTTTTGATTGCTCCTCTACGTTCGTTTAGTGGCGTTTCATTATTTTGTTACGATTTTTTGGGTGATTGTTCTCTTCTTCATTCAAATTATGTTTTTCTCTTGCTTTGGGCCTAGATCACACGGTCCATTGGAGTCTTTGGGATTTTCTTGGTTTTGAAGGACTGCTTTGTCAATTTGGAGATCTGATTGTGTGTTTGCATTTAGTGAAATTGGTTTGTTTTTCTCTTTCAATATCATTTCTCAAATTGTTCTTCTCATTATTTTTCACTTGTTTAGTGCATTGTGTTATTAAACATTGAAAATACAAAAAACAATCTCTTTTGCTTTTCGTTAGTTAATGTGAATTAGATATTTTCTGTGTTATTAGTGATTGGTAACCTTGAACGAAAAGCTTTTTAGTTTTCATTAGCTGCATTAGAGACATCATTGGTTGTTTTCTGTTCATTTCGTTATTGTGTGAAAATCTCTCAACTCTCTCATAAATAGCTTTCATCGAATGAAATGATATACTGTGGCATATAGAGTGCATTTAGGAGATTTTGAGACATTACATTCGCTAGGGCTTGAAAACTGAAACGTAATTGAAGATAAACTTTAAAATTTACTCAATTTACACTAAGGCAACATTGAAATCTAACGAAACACATTTAGAGGTCTAGGCTAGAGACGTGTTCCGGCGTCTTAAAACCTAGTAGCTGTCGTTCGCCTCTCGGCTTTAGACAACACTAGTACGGACTTGTGCTCCCCGTACCATCGAGTATATAAAGGGAGACCTCACTAGGTTTCTATCCTTTATCCATAGGAAGCCGAGTCTGCCGCCCTATATTCGTGATACACCGGACACAACATTCGGGGAGATTGCCTGCACGTACATTAAGTCCTTGGTTGATTTCTCTTTCATTTTGAAACCAAGGTGTATATTGCAGTTCACGGTTATTTGGTACACCCTTTGCCTAGTATTCCTGAGTAGTCATTTGATCTTTTCTGACTCTTTAAATTTGAAAGGATCACCAAGCGCTTGTCCTTTCATGCTTGCGTCAAATCTGAAAGAGATAGAGTCACCTTTTTAACCATTTCTCGACTCTTAAAATATGAAACGGTGAATTTTCCTATTTTTTAATGTGGTAAAAATTAATCACCCGCGATCACACGCCCTTTTAGAATTTTCTTGTTGGTTGTTTGATTGTGTGCCTTGGTTTTTAGCCTGCGTGCAGTTTTGAGTTGTTGATGGCAACTTTTCCGGAACCAAGGAATCCCTTCCAAAGGGAATCCTGGTCCTTTTCCTCCTTTTGGAAATGTTGGTGCTCCTTATATGGAAAAGTTGTCCCTTCTTCGGTTAACTGTTGGGTTGCCTGTTTCGTTGTTTTCAACCTCTGTGGTCCCGAATGTCTCAACTACTGTTCAATCAGTTCCTCCGCCTGAACAACGTCATGTTGATTCTAAGGTGGACCTCTCCCCTTATTCGCCTGTTTCCGCGTCCTCCTCTTCTACTTCGCCTTGTGAAAGTCTGGATTCAAGTAACCAGGTGGCTAAGAAGAAGAATAAGACAAAGAAGAAGAAGTCTGATAAAGGAGAGGCTAGCTCTGCAGCTATTGCATCTAAGAAGTCTCCTCTTGATAAACCTCCCAACCCTCCACGGAAAGTCAAGTTCCCTTGCATGTTGTGCACGGGAGACCATCTTATTCAAGATTGCCCTGGCATTCCCAAGGTGCTTGAAGCATGGTCCAACGGTCGCCCGCCATTGCCTTTTGCTTCCGGGAGTCAGGTTGGGGGCACGTCTTCAGCTAGTGCTGGTAAAACTCTTAAGAAACAGGGTAAGATTACCAATCCCTGCAAGTTGTGTGAAGGGCACCATGCCATTCATCTTTGTTCATATATGGATGAAGCCAAGCGAGTTTTGGACAATTCGGTTGTTTCTACACCGTGCCTCCCGGTTGGTTATAAACAGCTTTCTTTGAGTTCTCCACCTGTTGATGCCACGATTGGTCAAGAGTCATCCTTGGTCGATCTCGCTCCCTCAGAAATTCATATTCAAGAATCCATCCCCAACCAATCATTGGTCGTGGGATCGGTTGAGCTGGTCCCTTCTATGGTGCACCAGGTCTTTTCCGTCGAGAGTGGATCTCACACCCCCCATGTCCTTCTGGTTTCTTCAGATTCTTCGAACTTGGAGAAATATTCTCATGTCCCTATACCTCAAGAAGTTGCTCCTCCGCCTCCCATGATGGAGGTCGCGGAGGATACCCCTCTCACCTTTGAGATGGAGGTCGTAGAGGATACTGCTTCTTCTTCCGTAACCCCAGGGGAAGACCATCTTGGTTCGATGGTAGCCCCTCCGAGTAGTTTGGTTGCTTCCTTTGATTGGAATCGATTGCGGGATACCGCCTTTCGTCTTATGTGCCTTTTGAGATAACGGTACAGGCTTTTGGTCTGGTAGTACCCAACACCATTATAGATGAAGGCGCGTCTATTAGTGTTCTATCCTCAACTACCTGGCAAGCTTTTGGTTCACCACCGCTTGCGCCTGTTACGCAGAATCTGTTGGCATTTAACAGAAGAACGAGTCAACCGTTAGGGATTCTTCCAAGGTAACTGGTTACTTTGGGAGGTAAAATCATCCATATGGACATGATGGTTTTTCCAAGCCCCTTGGATTTCAATCTGATTTTGGGGCACGATTACACCTATGCCATGGGAGCACTTGTCTCCTTCGTTTTTCATGTGGTCTGTTTTCCGCATGAAGGACGGATCATGACCATTGATCAGCTTTCATTCTTTGGTCCTGAAATGGCAGCTAGCCCACCATCATCCCTTCCTGGTTTTTATCCACCCATTTTATCTGCCCCACCGCAGGTCAACTATGTGGCTACCTACCCCGTGCCTGTGCTTAGTGATGATGCCGTCGTGCATCAGGTGCTGGGGGCATTGGGTCCCGACTTCCAGGATGTTTTCCTTCCATCGGGAGTGGAACTCTTGGAAGCGATGACTTCTTGTTCATTATGATGAAGTCGGTGGGAGTAGAATTCCTTGCCTTGTGTCAAGCTCCTTAAAAAATGAAACAAGGTTGTTGGAGCACAGTTCCTTGTCTTGTGCCAAGCTCCTTAAACCATGAAACAAGGTGTCCTGAGGATAGTTCTTTTAATGTGTCAACCTCGTTAAAATAATGAAACACGTTCCCGTTCAATTCGATTCTTTGATAAGTTCTCATAAAATCCTAGTCGAGTCTGTCTCTGGATCTCGTAATTTGAACCTTCACTCCATCTGCCTTTCATATGGACTGAAGCTTGGGGGGCATGTACCTCAAATTGAGTCACCATGCTAGGGGGAATGCTTATTTTTTCAAGCATAGTTTGTTTCCGTTTCAAGCTTGTGTAAAAATGAAACTGGTTTCAAGCATATTTTATCTTTGTTTCAAGCTTGTGTAAAAATGAAACCAACTTCAAGGAGAGTTTCCTGATTCTAAGATTGTGTAAAAATGAAACCATTCCCATTTTACCTTTTGTGATTGCCATTTTATCAGCCTTTTTTGCCATATGAGCCTTGTTTTTCTCATTCCATCGTCACTATCTGCTTGGCCGATCATATGCCTTCACTTGGTTGTTTTACCCATTCCTGAGGAACCACTGCGATGAGTGGTCTTGTTAGCCAGCCTCTTGACTTTTACATGTTTTGAGCAGTTCCACCATTACTGAAACCAGTTGCTTCCCTTTATACCACTCGTTCCTCCAGGAGGAGTCCTATTTCAGCTCTTTTCTGACTCCCTAAATATGAAAACATTGCCGAGTCGCTTGTCATTTTGATCTTGTTAAATTGGTTATGAAACGACATCTACCCAGTATACGTTTACCCCTTTTTTGGGCTGGGATAGATTATTTACAAAAAATTAATACCCTAGCCTATCGCAACTAGGAGGTTTTCTCAGATATTGTTTTCCACCTTTTCGGGTCTGAGGAAATATTTACGAAAAGGGGACCTCTGGAGTTTACTTTTCTACTGTCTTTTCAAACTCTCTAAACATGAAAAGACACCGAGTTCTTCCTTTTTTAGACTCGTTAAACCCTGATGACATCAGATTCAGTCACAATGACGCTATTCGAGTCACTCCTTCCTAGGGCTTATTACATGTACTAGGATAGATTCGTCTAAAGGACGGAATTATATCACAAGCATATGCTATCCCCTTCAAGCTTGTTATCAAAAATAATTGGGGTACTCGCCAGAAATGGTGGGGAAAAAATGGAACCAGCATCATTGTCGTGTTGGCAGTATGTTTCTCTTGAACATGGCACTTTTCCGCATTTGTGTCAGGTTGGGGACAACTCATCTCGTTTTCCACTTGCCTTCGTGGGTTTGGATAATCCCTTTTGACCTCTCTTCTGCTCTTTTCCTCTTCACTATGACCTCTGATCTTTTGATGTCAAATACTGCCAAGTCCACTGTCGTGTCGTTCATATGTTCAAGAGAAGTTGACCTCTGCAAATATCAACCTCCCTCTGATTCTCATCTGATCGTGATTCATAAAGACATTATGTTCCTCTGTCTCGCGTCGATGATGTGGGAAACACTATGGCCCACCTTTGATCAAGGTCACTTCCTGTCGACTTCAACTCATTATCCAGGAAGCTGATCTAGAGACTACCTTCTGGTGCCTTGGAGCCTGCATGCCTCAATGGCAGGTTCTTTGCATTTGACGCGAGGTTTTTATCATTGGCCTCCGATCGAGTGATTCTACGGGTGTTCGATGCCAGCTCATTGATTCACATGCCGTAGATTGTACCTGTAGTACCTTGAGGACCATTGTCATTAATGGTGGTACCTCTCGTGTCTGTTAATAGCTTTCATCATTGGCTGGTAATCAGACGATGTTCTTGCATGTTCGGCTTCAGTTCATCTATTCGCATGCTTGAACTTGTACTTTGTTTGGGTCAAGATGGAGCGCAAGACACTGGATTGTGTTTGTTGTAATCCAGGCTGCGATTTTCTGGATTATTGTGATTGGTTACATGACTCACTTACTGGATGGCTGCGACCATACCTGAGTCTATTTATCGATCCTCACTGGATGGCTGCGTCCATGCCTTGGATCTAGATTATTGTATACTCTGTTATGGATGGCTGCACCCATATCGCATATATATCATGTATCTGAGATATCAGTTGTATTTCTCCACACAAGTTTTCTGACGACGGAGATTTCAGTTGGACACGTTCTCGTAAAGCATTTCACCCCTCTCTCTCTCTCGGGCCTCATGCTTTAGGGGCATCTGTTACACAGTAATTTGTCACCATCCCTGCAATCCCCGTCCCACACATTGGAGGGCTCATTTCGTGACCTGTGAGCAATGACATGGCTTGAAACCACTTTCATGACATCCCTCTTAACAAGAGTTTTCATTGCCCTGAAGACACCTCCTTGTGAAAAACCCTAAAAATGGCCCTTTTTGCATTGGCGCGGGCAGCCAATTCAGTACCCGCACCAATGGGGAAAATCCTTCAAAGAGGTCGCACCAATTGGCGCTCTGTCGCAGAGTCGCACTCGCGCCAGACAATTTAAGGAGTGTTTTTTAAAAATAAATGGTGGAAGTTTCATCCTCACTGATCCAGGAACTGATATCTATCTTGAGTTGGGAGGTTTGGCTACGGATTTCCATAGAGAGGAAGTGGTTTGACACCTCTCATGGAAGCTTCCTTGATGATAGGGCCAATCCCATAATTATAGGGATCCCAACTCCCCTTCCACCATCTATAAAATCTTGCTCATCTCCATTGCAAGCTAGTCTTCAACTTCCCAAATTCCCAAGAGCCTTATGCTGCAAGAGCCTCCATAATTCCCTTAAGGCCAAATTCAAGCAAGGAGACTATTGTCAAGAGCCAAAGAGAGAGGTTTGTCCCATCCTTGACAGGCTTTTCGAGACGTGTTCTGCTGGCAACCCTCCAAAGGAGAATTCAGGGTCAGAACTTGGTTGTAATTTTCCTTTGATTGATTATTAATGAACGACTATTGGTTATGGTTCCACTCTTGTCATTGTTTATAATGATGAGTTATGTCCTTTCTAACTGAAATATAGTTGCATCTACTGGATTTTATGCTTGCGTTTGTTTTTTTCTCGCATGTGTAGGTGTCCTATCATGGAGATCGTGGGGATCGTGATCTTCCAGAGCTGAGGAACGGGAGCGCTACCTCTTCTACAAGCAACAATGTTGGATTCTAGGTAAGCCTTCATCGCTAGTTGGTTTATTTGCAATTAGGAACCTGCACTATAGCATGAATGATTTTTTCTAGACCCAGTCTAGGCTAGTAGGGATCGCCTCTGTCCATAGAGGGGATTTACCTCCACAACATGAATCTACTTATCATAAGGTGTTGGGTTGTAAAACCGCCAAAAATGTATGGGACATGCTTGAGAATATATATGCAGGTGACTTAAATGTCAAAGAAGAAAAGCTTCAAATCTATAGAGCAAAATTTGAGCAACTCAAAATGAAAGAAGATTTCAGCATTGCCACATACTTCCAATACGTTGATGAAATAACCAATACTCTAGAAGGATTGGGAGAGACAGTTGACGAGAAGACTATTATACGAAAAATTCTTAGAATGTTACCAGGGAGATTCAACCCAAAGGTATCGGTCTTAGAATACAGTGCAAATCTAGACAAACTCAGCAAAGAGGAATTACATGGAGTTATCATATCATATGAAATCAGACTTGATGAAGAAGAGGGTACTTCGCATCTAGAAACTGTGTTCGTTACATCTAAGAAAACTGATAAGGAAAAAAACCTTCAATTGAAAATACATGCACTTGCAAGTGTGAAGAAAAGCGAGATGATGGAGAAGGTCTTTCAGATGAAGAATATGCTTACTTTATGAGAAAAATAAAAATTGGTAAGGGAAAATTCAAAGGTAAACTTCCATTGATATGTTTCGGCTATGGTGAGGTTGGGTATTTTGCAACAAAATGTCCAAACAGAAGTGATGACAACTCAAATGGAAAGAAAGGCTTTAAGAAATTCAACAAGCAAGGATCCAAAATGAACTTTCTCTCTAAAGAAGATAGCTCATCATCCGATGAAGACAATGACAGTGAAGAAGAAGCCAATGAGAGAGTATTTTTTATGTCCAAGCACAATAAACAAGAGGTGTCAAACAACGAAGAAGAAGGATTGACCATAGAAGAATTTTATAAGGAAGCAATCAAGCTTATAAAAGAGCTCAAGGCAGAGAAGATTCATTCCAATACTCTTGAAGAACAACTTCAAGGTCTCAAAATTCAAGTTGAAGAACAAAAATGCATTGAAGAGTCACTTCAAAAGAAGTTGGAAGAAAGCAACCAAGAAAGGGAAGAATTGGAAGCCAAAGTAGTCTCGCTGCATAAGGAAGTGAAGAAAGGAAAAACTATCCAAAACTATGGCAATGGCTCAAGGGCATTGGAAGAACTCATCAACAATCAATGATCTTACAATGACAGAGCTGGCATCAGATACAAAGAAGAAGAAGTAGGACCTTCTACAAAAAAATACAATGAACCTATGAGATCTGACATGCATGTAGACTTCATTGGACAAGATTCGCAAGAACAGCCTTGGAACACAATTCCTCGATGAAGATTTCCATCCAGGTACCAACATATATTTTATGGCTACTGTTATTCATGTGGAAAATTTGGCCATAAGGCTATAAAATGTCACACGTACCCTAGGAATGAATACAATTCCAGGAGATCTATCAAATATGAACCTCCCAAGGCTCAGCGAAACATCAATAGATTTGAACATTTAAGATATAATATTGAATGTTAAAAATGTTGAAACTTTAGACACATAGCCAAAGACTGCAAACTTGAAAATCCTCCAGAAGAATCTTCGAAGCCATAGAACAAACAAACATGGAGGAAGAAGAAGGTTGATAATTGTGCTCTCGCTCTCAAGGCTCAAAACAACAAAGATGTGTGGTATGTTGATAGCGGTTGCTCAACGCATATGACTGGAGATAGAAATAAATTTGTATCTCTGAAAGAGAAGAAGGATGGAAACGTGTCATTTGGAAAAGATGGATCTTCAAATGTTATAGGAATAGGTACAATCACTCTCAGAAGAAAATATGCTCTAGCCAAGAATGTTCTATTGGTTGAAAACATGAATCACAATCTACTCAGTGTTGGAAAAATGTGTGACCAAGGACACAAAATACTATTCAACTCCACAAAATGTGAAATCATGAAAGGCAGGTATGGTGAAATTGTAGCTACAGCAATTCGAGCTTCAAGCGACATATATGTTCTGGATGAAGCAACTAAAGCACGTCTAATAGCTAAAGAGGATGATATAATATTTGGTAGAAATGATGATCAACTAAGAAAGAAGTTTTCTACAAAGATGCAAAGTGATTTTGAGATGTCTTTACTTGGTGAGCTAACATACTTCTTAGGGCTTCAAATATCTCAGCAAGAGAAAGGAATATTTATATGTCAAGCTAAGTATATCAAGGAAATGCTCAAGAAATTCAAAATGGAAAATTGCAAACCCATCCTTACTCTGATGGTAATAGTTTGCAAATTGAGCATAGATGACTCATCTAAGGATGTGGATCAAAGGTTGTACAGATCTATGATTGGTAGTCTTCTATATGTAACAGCCTCCCGACAGATATTATGCAAACAGTTGGAGAAGTAGCAAGATTCCAAGAAGCACCAAAAGAATCACATATTATTGCCATCAAAAGAATTCTTCGATATCTAAAGGGAACAACAGAATATGGCTTGTGGTATCCCAAGGGTAACAATTTCATTGTTCATGCCTTTATAGATGCAGATTGGGCAGAAAGTGTTGATTATCATGAGAGTACTCGTGAAGCATTGGAATATCTTTGCCAGAAGCTTTGGAATCTCCCAAGTTCTCATTAGATTTTCGTTATTCATAATATAAAAGGGGAGTGGAAGTGTGTACAGGTCTGCAGGATGGTTGTGTGTTAGGGGGAGTTACCCTTTGCCATTGATGTCAAAGGGGGAGAGATTGTTGTAGGAATAGGTGTCATGATCATAGGGGGAGTAATTTTGTTGCCATCAATTCCAAAGGGGAGATTGTTGATCAGCGGTTGTCATTGATGTCAACCCAAGCAGCACCAAGGGCTACTAGAATATTTCATGGGAATTTTGACCTGCCAAATTAATATATTTTGGGTCAAGAATGCTTTTTATGTTTTTTCTTGTTGAGATGTTTCCGTTGATATATGGCACACCACATAATTCTTCACGGTTTGAGAGATATTCATGTTTGAAGTTTGTACCCCCAGTTAGTGGGCTAAAACCCCATGGGGTTGTGGCATGGGTCATTGAAAATTCGTAATTAATATTTTTTAAGCTCCTAAAATCCCTACCACATTCACTTGTTGAAGCCGCTCTCAAACTAAGCATTCATATAAATTGTCATTGTCATTGTGGAATTTTCTCTCTAACTTTTTTTCTACGAAGGTTCAAAAGCTGAAATATTTATGAGGCAAAGCTGAAATCCTAAGGAAGATCCTATGAAAATTTCAAATCAAGGTACGCAATATTTTTGGAGATATGATCTATGGAATTCAGTGTTTTTGAAGGCTCCTGAAATTCATCGAAAAGAAGTGACCTTGGGAAAATTTTCATAAATCTCTCTCTAAGTATCAGATTGGAATTCTGTAAAAATTGGAAAATATTACATGGACTGTTTTTTTTTCTCTATCAATTTCAGAGATGAATGAAGAAAAATGACACGTGGCACGTCATACAAGTTCAATCTACTAAAACAATCCATAATTAGGGCATTGTTAGAGAATGGGCATAACTCTCCCTTGAAGAATCCAAATTGGGTCAGACCTATGGCATTGGAAAGATGACTCAGAGGAATACTACAGAACTAAAAAATCACATATTGGGGATCTAAAATAATAGAGATACACCAAATTCAATATCAAGCTCCTAGAATGAAAGAAAAAGCTAGATCATGTGTTGTCAAGGGCTGCAAAGGACCAGAATTTCTAGGGCAACAAAGCAAAGCAAGGTGCAGCAGAGGGTAGCATGACAAGAGCAAAAACCAAGGTGTAGAAAAGAAGCAAGAATTTCATCACATGAAAGTCTTCAAGCGGGCAGCACTGCATACAGTCACTTAAAAGTATCATTGTACTAAGTCATTGTAAATACATTATTGTAAACATTGTACTAGTGTCTATCTGCCAAGAGTTGAAGAGGTAGTGTCAATAGGTCTAGGATCATCATTAGGTGGTTGTTTCATAGTTGGGGTTGTGGTCTAATGTGTATTCTTCTTCTACATCATTCTATATCATTTTAAAGTGGACAATTTTCCCTGGTAAGGGAGTCCATTCTTCTTTTACTCTTCTATAGGGTGGTGCGGTGGTGCTAGGGTGAGTTGTAGCTCATTGGGTGTTGGGGCATCCATTCAGTTGACTACTAAATAATCTCAGGCATTGGATCGTCCATCTAGTGGGATCTGGAGAAGAATTATTTTCTAGATTCTAGGAAGTTGGAGCTTTATTTTCAATTGGAGTTGAATATTTCAGAATTATTAGAAAAGCATTGGGTGGTTTTTGTCCCAAAGTGGGTTTCCACCTTAAAAATTGTGTGCATTTGTGTTCCTTTTTTTCACTGCTATCACTGTACAAACACTGATAATAATTTAAGGTTAACTAATGCTCTAATTGAAAGGATTATTGATTCACCCCGCCCACCCCCCCCCCCCCCAGTATTTCCAACACATTTGTCCCATATCATGGTGTGTTTATTTATTCACTATTCTTTCCATTATTGTATTCATATATTTTTGCTTCCCCATTTGGGAATATTACAGTGGTATCAGAGCATAATCTTGGCTCAGCTTGTGGATCTCAGCCATTATGTTATCAGAAGAATAAGGAGAATGAGAAAGAGATAAAAATGATGGAAATAATGAGTTTCATCTCATCTCTTTTCAGATCTAAGAAGGACCTCAACAAGGAGGTCAAGAAAATAAAATGGAGAAAATAAGTGAAAGCACATTAGGGTTTCATGATGAGGAAGGTCCATGTACTTCCTATCAGCAAAAAGAAGATTTGGTATTACATAGAGCTCCAAAGAAACATGCTATGCCTTTTTATTTTTAAGACAAGAGGTGTGAATATGGAGGAAACTTAGATCATGGGATTCTAAGTAAGTATCTTGCAGAATATAAGTCTCAACCTAGAGCTTTCAAGGAGAATTTAACTCTCCCATAGTTCATTCAGCTCAAAAAATAAAGGAGACCTTGCAGCAATAAAATAAAAGAGGGCAACCGATTTCTATTATCTACCTTTGATGGGTCATCCACATGCACAGCAAGGCCTTAGGGAGTGAAGTTGGATGCATTTTCCCTGCTACATCCAGTAGTAGAGAAAGAAGTTGTTTATATTTCAGCGTTTCACCTTGAGGGTGAAGAAAACATTTTGTGGTTCAACCATTTGATTCATGCAAAAGTGATTGCATATGCATATTTTACTCAAAGGTTGATCAAGAAGTTTGACAAGAAGAAATCAGAGGGGAAGTGGCCTTTACCACCACTTTCTGTAGGAGCACTTGCATCAGGAGAAATAACCGTTGCATATTTTCAAAGTGGTCTTGATCTCTTGACAATTAGAGTACCATGCACTATTCTGGAGATGCATGAGGAGGAGGAGACTTGTACCAGCGCTGATGAAACCATAGAAGGGAAACCATCATCATTAGTAGTTAGGGAAGACATCAAACTGGAAGGACGAACCCTTGTAGCAATTCAAGATGTTCCCAAGATTTACCAAGGTATTCACATTTTTCCATTTTCTGTTACTAAGGTATGAGCATTGTCCTAAACAACCCAATGCAGAACTATATGTTCAACATTAGGCATGAGCATGAGACAACAAAAACACCATTATGGAGATCAGCAACACTGTCATTGAGCAGCAGTGATGAGTTGGGGGGCCATCTATTATTAGAGCATTCTAATGACCATTACACTTGCGTGACATTGCATGAGAAAATGATTGATGTGAGGCATCTTATCTTTTAGCATTATGATGGATCTTTCCTTATGAGCATTGTACAGCTCTATGAGAAGACTTTGCCTTCAACATACTTGGATACTTATGGATTCAATATGGTCATTGGTGAGTGGTATTCACTCGAATATCTTCAAGAGGTTGCATTTCAACATCCCATGAAATGCGAAGATGGAAATCTGATTTGGGAGGATGATGTTCTCCATTGGAGTACCAAGATGGAGCATGGTAGGAGACACCCATGTTTGGATGAAGGGGTGTGGATGGTAAGCAAGAGGTCGGTGTGTCACCTTCATATCTATGACACAGGGCAGCAGGATGCGTGGCTGCGTTGGCTACTCTTGAAATAGTTTGGCCATCATGTGACATATCCTTATTCTCAAGGTGTGTTGGGGGGTGTAACTTGGCTTGGCATTTGCATCATATGGCAAAAAGAAGTTTGGGTGCATTGTGTTAATATGACATTCTTCATGTCAATCATCATATTTCCACTTCATAATTTGCATGATGGACGTGTGAGGGGGTAGCAAGAGCTATTGTTTCTTTGGCTACTCTTAGGAGAGTGTGGGCAGAACTTCTCCCATACTTTGCATGATATTTCAGAAGAAAGGATGGCACAATCAAAATGAAAAGAGGCTACCCTTTAATATTGGAGGATCGGGAGGTACTTCCACATAGGAAGAAATATCCCACACATAACAACATGATGGTGGATGAATTTGGCATATGGCATGTCAAAGAATGGAGTGATGGAGTGGCAAGAGCCTTATCACTAAGGCCAACAGCACTGTCACTTGGGAGTATGTATCTATTGATGGAGTGTTCAAAGGGGAGTATGCATCCCTTCCTTTTGCAGACTTTTATGAGAAGATTATCATGGGAGGGCTCATCTATGGACCTCACTTTCAGCCTACTCACTATGCATGGTAAGAAATGTATTTATGTACTTATTGATCAGTTCATAAAGTATTTGCATCTTCTCACCATCTATGTACAGTGCATTACTCCACAAGAGGGCAAGATTATCTTTGGGTTTCATGGTCATTCTAGGACCAACATTTGTGATGGAGATAACCCTTATTTGCATGACCTTGGGAAAGTATGGTGTTATTCTTATTATACTCAGCTGAAATATAATTTCATTTACTACCTCATAGTAGTTGAGCAAACATGCACAGCTAGCAACTTGTTGGGAGACAACTTGCCACATGATGTTCTAAAACAGTAGTTGGTAAAACTGTGATGTATCCACTAGAGAAACCATTGGTATCATCCAAACTTGCACATAACCTTCAACACTTTTCTGATTTGGATATCATATGGTGATGATGTACCGTTCACTTTGCATGGGATGGTTTGGGCCAGCATGATTCATGCCTCTAGAGGGAGGATCTTTGAAGATCTAGTGTTCTTCTTGCCTCTGGAGGGAAAACTTATTGCATCCCGAAATCAGGGGCTACTCTACACTTATCATGAGTGGAGAGAGATACACCTTGGGGTAGGCCATTTTTTCTACCATGTTCAGTTATGTAGCCCACCTACACTGCAGGAGCCAAAGGTGGAGGAGACTTTATATGAGTTACCATTTTGGAGGGTGGCTCATTTTGTATGGATGATAGCTTGGGGATGGGGCGTTCACCTGGGAATTATAGTTCCCAACATATTTCAGATTCCATGCCTCAAAAATGCCTCTAGACAACACATTGTTGCCTCCATGGGTGTTTTACTTCTACATGATGATAGTTATTTGGGTTGGTTACCAAAATCTAACTTACGTACTTGGGAGGGGCAACTTGGAGATTTATTGATAAGACAACATCTTTTTCCTTGGAGGATTTTACCATATGAGTATGCTATAAGAGGAGGAGAGCAGGCTCTTCAGTTCTATCTTTGCAGTTTCTTCAGGACAAGCAACATTTGGGAGGGGAGGACTATAATATTCCTAAATTAGCATGCAGCTAATTGGAATATTAAATTTTCTCTTGAAATTTAGTTAAATGAATAAATGGGTAGGGAGACCCATAAATCTCTTAAGTAGGCATAAAATCCCTCTTAATGAGAAAAGGTATCATATTCATAGTTGGATAAAGCACCCTCATGTGTGCATAGGGGCTAATGCATGTGGACAAGGTCAATTTTGACCAAGTCAACAACACTAGTATGAGAGGAGTGGATCATCAATAGAGACAGCGTAGTGCGAATGGGAGGAATATTCCATGATGGTGGAAACCCTAATGAGTGGAAACCAAGGTGAGAAGGCTCACATTTTTTATAAGGAGGGCAAGGCAGCCATAGTGAGGCATGTTATTGATTATTGATTTTATGGTCTGCATGACTATTTGCATTCTTCAGTTGTTTAGTTGAGATTTTTGTGTCGTTTAGTACCGGGTGTTCCCAAGTGGGAATCCCATCTCCTTCCTTGAGAGGCCTTTTGGGGGAGAATTGTACAATAATTTTGACTACCAGGCTTAAGGCCAAGCTTTAGTCTCTAGATACAACATATTTTATGTTCAGATTTGTGTTGTGTTGCAGGGTGTTGCAGTGGAGGGTTGAGAAACCCACTTTCTGAGCTAGTTTTTCATAGGAGGAAAGATTCCTTCTCTTGGGAGATCAGCAAGGAGGGTTCTTGGGAACATTTCAGATCTTTGGCACCAGGCCAACCTATCCCCATCATTCAAAACACAATTTCAGCTGGGAATTGCATTATTTTGGAGGGCAGCCTCAGAGGAGGATCTATTGGTTCTTTTAGAGAGTTTTCCTGTAGGTGAAGGGTTCAACGATTCATTGGAGGAAACCCTATGAGGATATCTACATCAGATCCATACTATTTTAGCCTTATATTTCATGAGCTTCAGTTTGCAGTGACTCTTCAGTCCTAGGGCTGTAAATCACCATTAGTATTTAGGTGTATTTCTGGAAACCCTTCCCGGGTTCTCTTGGAAAGGTGTCTAGGAGGCTAGATCTTCACTCCTAACATAATTTGAGATATATAACAATAGATCTACATTGATCTATCTTTATGCAGTATTTTATGCCCTAAAATTGTGTTTTCTTAGGTAAAGGCATTTCTATGGCAACTATTTCTCATGTGATGGTATATTTTGCTTATAGAGGCTTGTTTTGTATTGCTTGAGTGACTTGATCCTCAAGATCTTGTGCCTCTTATTTGCTGATATGTTTAATAAGATGGTTCTACGTTTGTCCCATATCATGGTGTGTTTCTTTATTCACTGTTATTTCCATTATTGTATTCATATATTGTTGCTTCTGTTAGACTCCTATACCAATAGGTTTCATCTTTCATGATTGTCTTGATTGAATTATGGAATATGTTCAAACCTTATTTCTTGAGCAAAGGTGTTCCATATTCTTGAAAAACCAAAAAATCAAAAAATTTAAAAAATGTAAAGAGGGTATACCCTAAAAGAAAGATCAAAGGGTAAAAAGAATAAAATGGTCAAAAAAGTAAAAGAAATGAACCCCAAGCAAAAAATAGACCAAGGAAAGTGTGCAAATCCAAATGCCACTACTATTTCATTTTTGTAAATAAGAGATTGTGTGCAGCTTGTTAAACTTTGCCACAATTCATGAATAAGTCAAAATGTTTAAACTTGACTTACTCATATTCCAATTTCATGTTATAGATTAGAGAATAAATATCTGACCAATCAGTTTAATCTTGGCAGATGAGTAGATAGGTAGAGTGAATAAAAGGTGCTCAACAGTTTAATCTGAGCCCTTGGATGTAATAAGGATAGAAATAGATAGATTTATCATGTAAAAAGAAAAGGTTGAAAAGGGTTTGAAAGTCTAAATGCACCCTAATAAAGAAGAGAAAATGGTAGTGTTAAGTAGATAGGGTAGGTAGATGGTGCTGCAAAGTGTTATCTGATGAATGATGTTGCTACATGTTTTTGATCCTTTACTTCATCATAAGTACTAAAGCAGGAAATACACTGGAAAATCACAGCAAGCAAAGTCAAACTCATTAACTTCCCTCATCACTTTCCCCTCAAAAGTTTTACTAATTTCCCCCAGAGCACTAAGGTATGTGGAGATCAAAGGGGCTCAAGGCATTTCCTTGACTTCTGGAGGGACCGGACCCTCGGCCTAATGATCAAAAAAGACCTAAGCACTTGAGATAATCCATCATTATAATCATCCATCTTTAACCTTGTCCTAAGTAAAATCCCCTTTTACTTAGGAACATCATGCAAAATTCCATAAAAATCCCTCATCATACTTGCTACTCTAAGTTTAAGTGTTGAAGATAAGATATTGCAATTTACTTCAAAAGTTTTCACTTTCTTAGATGTGAAAAAATATTTTGAGTTTCCTTGTCCTTTGCCATATTGATGTTTAACTCTATTTTACTAAATCCCTAATGAAATACCCTATCCTAAGTATATAACTCCTTTTTATAAATACCCCAAAAAACCCCTCTATTATATAGTTTAACCAAAGTAATTATTTTCCCAAATATTCATTAAAAAACCCCGCTTCACAAGCCCTTTGGTTAAATATATCTTTATATTATAATCCCGCCCTTATGGAAATTAGATAATGTTATTTGTTACCATATAATAAAAACATATATACAAAAACTTTAAACATGCGATATGTATGTTTAATACAAAAATATGAATAAAACTAAAGTTTTAAGTCCAAATAAAACTTCGGAAAAGCTTCGTGCCACCATGGCATATCCACCTGGCATTCCACTTAACCAAACCCCGCCGCAACCCCTTTTTTTTACGTATACGGGATTAATTAGTCATCAGGACTAATTAATAACCTTTTTTCCGCTTATTAGATATCCCCTGGAATGATTAAATAACGTTAAAACGTGTTTAAAAGCCCGACGGGCCCACTCTTTAACCCTGCGCGATCTCCCCATCATTTCAGCCGTTTGATCACGCCTCCGCAGATCAACGATCCCTGTCAATTCCACTACCCATCCCTTGTCAACCTTTTAACCAGCGGGGGATGGGTGGTATTTGAATAGTCCACCATCCAAGTGGCAAACGTTTTGTGGAATCGCTGCCCTCCCGATTTAAACCACCCTCATTCAAAAGCGGTGCGGGGTTACCGCTTACCACTTACCGCCCGACCTTCGCTCACGTCAGCCCGTACGTCGATGACGTCATTCCTCGGAAAAATAAAAACCCTTTTAACATGTAAATAAAGTCAATTTTCGTTTTTTTCCTATTATTTTCGCTGTCAAACGCAATAGTGCCTTCTGCTGAGATTTTCGAATTTCCACTGAAATTCACTGTGTTATCTGTTCTTGCTCCAAGATTCCGTTGCACCTGTGTTCGAGTACAGTCCCGCCATCGCCTGATACCTGTTAAAAGTCAGTTGCTTCCAAAAAACAGGTATTTATCCTTTTCCGCCCCGAGCTGCAAGTAAAAATCAGTTTTCGTTGTTTTTCGCTGAATTAGTGATTAAAGTCATCACTGAGTTCCTCCCCTGAGGTTTTAAAACTATGTAATTGCTCCCTGAACCTAAAAATTGTGCCAATTTCCTTCATTTTAGAAATCCCGCCCGGCCTGTGAGGAAAACCAAAAACCTCCATTTTGAATCCACAAGAACCAAAATGGAGGCCCCGGCAGCTCTGAATATCACTCCACTGAATGCTCCTCACCGTGAATTGGAATATTTACCTTTGATAGATGAAGATTTCCAAATTAAATACTTGCATTTTAATGAAAGTCCCCTATTGAGTTATTGTCGCTGCAGAGACGAATACTCAAAGGGGCAAGATCTTATAGGGTTATGGGAATCCAATCTCCCAAGGTATCTCATCCCTTCAGTCATTTATTTCCCAGAAATCATCCATTATTGCCATTCGAACTATGATCCCACACGGAGGGCTGTAATAGCTCCTGATCAAAGTATTATGTTTCCCATCACTCCCCAGGCTATCAATGCCATGTTACACTTTGAACCAGACCAAGAATTAGCACCATTGTCCATGGAAGGATTGATTGAGAAAACCAGGCAATTAACCCCAGAAAAGCTAAAATCTATGTGTCAGAATTTCATGTTACCTGAGCATCAGCCAAAAGGGTCTCCTCCCTATGGTTTTTACTATTTCAATACATTGGGAAGGCTCATTGTAAATATTATATCTTTTGTCTTGGGATTCAACACCAGTGAATATGTGGATGAGATAACCTTGGCTTTGCTATCCATTTTTACTCCTGGGCAACCTCCTGAGATTAAATATGATTTTGCTTCCTTCATAGCCAACAAGATCCATGATCAATTCATAAGGCTAGATATTGAAAAAAAATTTAAATACTCCTCAGTCATCTATCATCTCATTATCTACTATCAGTCAGAAAGGTTCCCTTTCCCTGTTCAAAAACTTGATGCCAAGGGAAACCCCAGGTCAGTCATATTTTGGTCCCCCATAATTCATTCTTCCTCTGATTCTCCCTATTCCTACACTGAATTCATTGATCAGTTTGTATATCCTGCAACAACTTTGTTAACAGGAATTCCTCCCCCAAGACTCAATAATGAAATTAGAAAGACCTTGCAACTGTCAAAGAATTATAAAGTTGGGGATTGGTATTTGTATCAAAACCATACAGTCATCAGAATTTATGGATGTGAATTACATCCATTCAGGTTACCCAGATATGTGCCCATGAGGATTTTTGCCTTGGAATACTTCAGGCAAATGAAAAATTTAGATGTGATCCATTTTTGTAATGTAAATAAGAAAGCTCAATTAAGGATCAAAAGTCAATTAGGTCCTTTCATCTGCAACTCTAGGGAGGCCGAGAGAGAGGCAGAAAATATATTACAGAGAAAGTTCCAAACATCTTTCCGTTGGGTTCCTTATGACCCAGTTGGTTTTATTTGTGAAAAGAGATTAAAAAATAAATCATCCCCTTATATACACCACAAGATTCCTGATCTAGAACAGTATGCAAATCAAGATGAATGGATTGAAGGAACACTTGTTGAAGAAGAAAGTGAAGCTGACAAAATGAATAAAATTATGAAAGATGTTGAGAATAACTTTGACCTAGAATCTTATGGTCAAGTGCAGGTACCCTACATTGGCACTTCTTCAGCAGCAACTCTACAGCAAGCACTACAGGAAAGCAGTTCATCAGTTGCAGTAGAATCAAAGGGAAAAGGAAAAGAACCTGCAATCCAGGTTATTGAAACTTTGGTCATGGCAGAGAAACCACAAACTTCCAAAGCACTTGAACAATCACAGGTTTCTCCCACTCAGGTACAACATCCACAGGTTCCAGAGTTACAGACTCCATCAAATGTGGAAATAGGAAAGAAAAGGCTGGTTTCAGACACCACTCCTCCAAAAGAAACCTCACAGGTACATCAGGTCAAAAAACAGAAACCAAATCCACCTCCAGATGTGGAAATTATAGATGAAGTATTTGATGATGGAAGGGAAGATAGTCAGCAAACTGGCACAGCAAGTGAAACAAACATAAGCCAGAAAGGGAAAGCTTTACAAAAGCAATTAAGTACTGAAGTATCCTCTTTCAAGCCACCCAAAATAGATACAAGGGATATTAAAAGAACTTTCATCAACATAAAGGCAAAAAATGATCCCTTAAGAATGAAATTTTATGATCAATATATGAAGATGGCTCCACATAACAAGGAAAGGCTAATGTCAGCATTTGACATTTCACAAGGCAAAATGTTAATGAGTCACTTCAAATCAAAAGTGCCAAAGCCCATGTCAGCAGCAGATTACATTAGAACAAATTTTGAGGTCCTGGCAAAGGACATTCATCCTTTAGACCAAATAGAGCTACACAGACAAACTGGGGAAATGGTCTATTCCACTCTCACCAACAAGGCCATGGCAGCTATAACGCTGCAGGATTCTTTGAATAACACTATTGCACAATTGCAAATTGAGAAGGCCTCTTCACAGGCCAAAGATAATAGAATAAAGTCTTTAGAAGAAATAATCATTGGTTTGGGTCACAATCCCAAAGACATTAAAAGTATTGAGGCATTAATAAAGAAGAAAGATGATGACATAGCTGCACTCAGAAAGCAACTAAAATTACCAGCCTCAAGGCACCCTCAGACCCAAGAAGTTCTAAAAGGGAATTCACAGGAAGAAATAATGGAGTTGCTCCTAAATATGACTGAGCGACTAAGTGAAACGGAGAAGGAATTGGAAAAAGCTTTGCAAGAACAGGAAACTATCAGGCAGACATCAACAACAGGGCAGTAGATACAGCCATCCCAGGTAAACACTTCTGGTTTGAATTCTGATGAATTAATAAAGCAGATGGAAAGTCTACAACTAAGGGTCACAGAACTCCAAGAAACAAAATTGCAATTAGTAAAATTGGAGGAAAAATATGATACATCTAAAAAGACAGCTGCTGATAACACCAGGGAGATAAAAAGGTTGGAAAAATTAGTTCAGGCTTTGGAAAAAGATCTTTCATTGGAGAAGCCTTTAAACGAAATAAATGACATTCTTTGGGGTAACATCATTGAATTAATAAAGGGTATTTGGCCCTCTATTCAAGCTATTTTTGAACAAAATGAGTTGGTTAAAATAGCCCAAGAAGAAATAAACAGAACCAGAAATGAATTAAGAGGCAGGCCTGAGCAGGCCAATCATCTCATTCAATTTTTGAACACCAGGACAAAGCAACAGCTTGCAGTGTTAGGGATTGATGATAGGACAGGCACAGTTTTGGAAATAAAGAGAGTTTTCATCAAGAGAACTTTCATGCAGAATTTAGAAAGGAAGTGCACAGATATTTTGGTTGATATCAACATTTTCAGAGAGAAATTTCAAGCTTTGTTGGATAGTGGGTTACCAAGTCCTATGCTCACAGAGGATCAAATAATGGACTTAGAAACCTATATAAAGAAAATAAATGCTCATGCTCAAAATACAGTTGCTTGTTCTCCTAGTTTACCACAATCAACATTACCAACAGGGAGAAATATCTATGATAGAGTGAGGAATTTATTTCATCTGGAACATGAAATAAGGTATCTGTTTCCTAATGAGCCCACCTTCTACAAACTCACAGAAGCAGATGAAACATTGAGAAAACTCAAAAGGACCATGATACCAGATAATCAATGGTGGAAGGAAATGTTGGAAATTCTATAAAAGTTATTTTCAGGATGAGAATTTATCTTTACTATCAAGTAAATGGTAAAAATAAGTACAGATGAAAGAGCATCAGTTACACAGGTTAAAGAGTATCCGTAAAGACAAAGAGTATCAAGCAAGCAAAGAAATTACTCCAAAAGACAGCAACGAACCCTTTTTCAGCACTTACCTCTAGCACATCCACAAAGAAAGGGAACAGCACATCAGCAGTTACTTATTATGCCATCTACGAGACCATTTGTCTCCTGTTTACTTGTAAATTAATCCTTAGTCACCCCAAAATATGGGCTAGGATAGTGTGAGATATTTTCAATTATTTAGTGTATAAATAAACCCTCAAAGAGAGTGTTGAGGGTGGATTCTATCACTTTGCTGTAACATTGAGATTTTCGGAATAAAAGCATTTTGGAGAAATTTTTCATGGCTTACTGGATGACGATTTAAAGCACTGGACTTGTTGCAGGATTCATGTGTTGGACTACAGTTCAATAAGTTTTTCTACCCTTTGTCTGAAATTTTATATTAGTCTATAATACCATCATATCCATTTTTGAATAATTTACATAAAAGATTGAAACAGAATTTGCTTAATTGTACTCTGTTTTCAAATGTTATTATTCTTGATGTTTTCTTCTAAATTAGTTATAAGCATGAATTCTTAAATGCTCTTGCTTTACTAATTTAAACACTGTTGATTACTATAATAAAGAATTCTTCATTGCTCTTTGTTAGCAGTCATCTCATTTCTTTCTTTTGGACATGGTGAAAGATTCTTAGCTGCCTTTCATCCCTTCAAAATCATCCCATCCACTTTAAATTGTAAGGATTGTTCTCTGTCTAGCTATCTTGCCCTGTAATACCATCTTGTGCTTAGAATAGAAATCCAGTAAAGCCATCCTTTGACTCCATAGCCCAATGGACTGAAAACCCTCAACCTTGCCCTTAGTTTGTGGATTCCACCATTTTCCCAAAACAAATTTTGAATCTATAACTAGCCTAAAACCATTTAAAAACAAAGATAAATCATAAAGAGAGAGCCCTCTCTGGATGCAGATTGGCTAGATTCTGCATCTAAAAGGTTGGTTTGTGGTTACCTCGGGTATACTTTCCTTTTACACAACTTCTAGGAAAACCTGAGTGATAACAGCTTCCCCATTTGGAAATATTACACACCTCCTGGTGGTGGTGGATCTCCTCCTGGTGCTACAACACTGGTATCTCCTTCTAAATATTCATCTTCGTCCTCTTCACTATTTGATAAAACCTCAATATAATGTGCCTTTCCGGTAGCACACCGATGCCCTGGTGCCCACGGTTCTTCTCAACTGAAGCAAAGCTTCCTCCTCAAATATTTTTGGACATCATCACTAAGAGACCCTTTGCCTTGGTTCCCCTTTGAGGGAGGAACCTTCATATCCTTCCCCTTTGACTGAAAGGAGGGATTTTGCTGAAGCGGAGCTCTTTCCCTTGGAAAATCATCTTATAAGTCTCTAGCCCTTTCAATGGCATCTTGGAGCGTAGTTGATCTAGTTGATTTCACCAACCCATGCAAAGGTTCTGCTAGCCCATCAATAAAAATATATACTCTTCTATCTGTAGATAGGTCTAGCACCATGATTGAAAGTTTCAGAAATTTAGAGATACAAGTCTCCAGATTTCTTGACTGCTTGAGCTTAGCTAGCTCAACAAAGTATGCCTATGGATCTCTTTGGTAAAATCTTTCTACCAACCTTCTGGTGAATTCTACATATGTAGCCATACCTGAATGTCCCAAAGTATCATTAGGGGAATTTTGAGGTCTAAAATGGACCTCCTAAGGAAAATGTACAATCAAAATTCACTTTATGAGAACCAATAACATTTTAGGGGGTGTTATCATCCTTAATGGTTGAGGTGGCATTGCTTGAGTTAAAGGTACTTACTTGTCACATTCTCAATGGTGGATAAAAACTCATGGTTAACCATGATAATGCTCTAAGTACTTCTAAAGTCAAAGTAAAGTACTCATAATAAATGTCATTTCACACTTTTTGAATAAAAATATATTATTTTCATTTCATATTTCTTGAAAGAAACAATGCATATCCCTATACATTTATTATATTATATTATTTTTATATAGTATATTAATTGCATGTTATTATACAATTTAAATAATAACATATAATAGCATATAATATAACTAAGAATTTATAAATTTATATTTATAATTTATTTTAAGTTATTTAAGTACAAAGGAAAAGTGCATTAGTTGTTCAATAATATTGACTTTTTCTTGAAAAGCTCATTCTTATTTATAGTCACATCAATACAATTTTTTTATTAATTTTATTTTGGTACAACTTTTGAATTGAATTTAACTAAGGTTACATGGATTGTGGTGCAAAAAGTGAATTGAAAATTCATAAATATTATTTTATTGGTTTAGCTATTATTTTATTATTTCCTTAGGAGGGCCATTTTAAACCTCAAAATTCCCCTAATGATAGACCGTGAAACCACCATTCATGTGCTTCACCTTAAAGGTGCAACACTGCTATCTTAATAGCTTCAATCTTTATAACTTGGTTCAGCTAGAAATAGATGTCTAATATATCTACCCAAGCCTTGGTTGTGCACTTGGGTGACCTATCAAAAGAAGGTAGAAATAATCTACCCATAGTACGTTGCATATCATTGTTCTTCATGTACACTCCACTTCTATTGTTATTACGGGGTATTTTATTATCATTGGTCTGACAGAACTCTTAGAAGTTCATATGCTCTTGAAACCTTTGAGATTGAGATTCATATTCCAAGAAGTAATCACCAAGAGCCTCCTTCTCTTGGGGTCCTCCAGCCCCATTTCCCATTGCTAAGAATGTAGGTGTTGAGCCTCAAAATTGTGCTTCCTTTCATCTTACTTTACCTCATTTTCCTTTGTCCATTGATATCCTAGACCCAATTGATCAATGAATTTAATTAAAATTACTTTTAGAATGATTTACATGACTGACTTGCTAAGTTTTGTGATTTTTGCCATTGTAAAGCATTTTGACCAGAACTAGCTGCAGAATGCAGACATTCCGTAGCTAACCGGCAATTCTGCAGCTGTCTTCACGTTTGGGTATGTTCCAGGTGGCCTCTCAAGAAAAACCGCATATGGGCATAATCCACGTCATGTCTATATTGTTCGTTTCTCACCATGAAGGAAGAAACGGATTCTGGATATGGTTTTGATACGTGGGAACACATTTAGGAAGGCAGACTTCTATTAGGACTGTCTCAGTCCAGATGTCCTTTTCATTTTTACGTTGCCACTTCAAGAGTCCTAATGTGATTTTGATAAGGAAATACAATGCTCCTGGAATTTTTGCAAGTCTTGTTATGTATATTTGTTATATAAACACTTGGGAAACCAAGAGCTAGGCTAGATTTTGTTCTAGATTTTGCTTAGATTCTGTGCTACATTTCTGAAGACTCAGATTGCTCTGTTCAAGTTATTCCTCTTTTAATGAAGCAGGCAGTGTTGTTTTGAAAGCGTTGATTTGATTTGGAGTTAGATTCCGTCAGGTGGTAGAGGGCCCCTGCCTCTTGCATGGATTTATTTGCATAATATAGATAAGTATCCTAGCTGCCTTTACGTTTTTCTGAAGTTGAATTCGTAGTTGTTTTCATTAGTTACTATAGTTATAACTCGTTCTAAAAACTCTTCCAAAAGAAGAAGCTCTTCCAAAAGATTATCAAAATGAATGGGAAATGGCTATAGTATTGTAGGATTTAATTGTAATCTTTTTTTTTCAACATCACAGTTATACTTATGCTAAATACTCTTCCACAAGAAGAAACTCTTCCAAGAAATCTTTATAATGTTTTAAGCATGATTGTGATCCCGAACGCTTCATTTGTGTGTTTGCACTAAGTACCATAGCTGTCCTTGCTCTTAAACGCTTGTCCAACATATCATAATGATGAGTGGGAGATAGCCATGATATCTTAGTTTTTTTTTAATTGCTTTCAGTCTTTCTGTTTGCATAGAATAAGTTAGGATACTTCGGAGTTTAATTGCACTTAACTCATGTTCAGTTGTTTTTCTTTAAGTTTGATAATGACTTGTAGTTTAACATTATTTTAGACTAGTGACATCTTAAGCACAGTTTTTAGCTTCACTCATTGCATTGGCACTCCACATTCAGTTGTCATTCACTACATATTAAATTACTTCAGTTGTTAAACTTAACAAAACAGCCTTCATTATTCACAAACCTCTTCTTGTTCTAAAACCCACAATTGATTCATAACCATATGAACAGAAGACAATATCATTTTAAGGCCTGAAGTACTTCTGCAACTTCCTGATCATCTTACAAACAAACATTTCCTCAAAAGACTATTTCAAAAATCCATAACCTTTGAGTGAAATGTAGTGTCATTAAACTAAGTTGCAGAATAGAGTTAGGAACTAGTCTTAGAGTAGAAGATCTTATGATGGTATCAATGTTTTACTCCAAACATACTTCAACAAATCTCTAATCAAGGACAAAATGTTGCATCATTATAAGTTAGTTGTTTAAACTGTTTAGTTAGGAAGACTTGCATACTTAGTTGACCATGTCTCAAGCTCTCTCTCAAATGCCTTTGATGAAAGCATTTGACAAGTTGAATTTATGTTTTGAATCATTTGTTTAAAATTCATTATCAAGCTTTGCTTTTGCTTAGTCATAGTTTAGATTTGATTCTGTTTTTAATATTTCATTTTCATTTACCATTTGACATCAACCAATTAGGTTTCACTCTGTTTTTAATCATTAGCTTCCTTCCATTAGCTTTCTAGTCATCTTTCTTGTGAACATAAAACCACCAAAAGATCAAAAACATCATAAATCATCACAAAAGACCAAAAACATCACAAAACACTACACACAACGCATTAAGGAACAAACACCTAGGTACATACAGTACACTTCACTTCAGCAGTTTACCAACCCTGGTTGACAATTAAATGAGCTCAATTTAGGAGACTAGATTGAGACCAAAAAATTTGGCGCCGTTGCCGGGGAAGTGAAAACTAGGTAACCTTTGTTTCTTAGCATCCAAAAACAATTTTATGCATAGGGAGAGAGATTCAAGGGGAATATTTATAAGCAGCAGAGGCAGAAGTTTGATATCTAGAACACCACTTGTTTCATCTAGATCCAGAGCTAGTACACCTTCAACTCAAACCCATCTTCCATCCTTTACTGATCCTGGACTTCTAGAAGACCTGAAATCAGATATCCCATTAGAGAAACCTTCCACTTCATCCACTGAACTTGCCATAGAAAAATATCTAAAGACTCCTTCTAGGGACATAAATCTTTCCACTTCCACAGGAGAGTCAACCATGGCAGAAGAAGGAGGAGGAGGAGTTTTTAATGGAGAACACACACTATTTGGAGGTAGAGGAGAAGGAGGTAGAGGAGAAGGAGGCAGAGGTGCAGATGGAGGAAGAGGTAGAATAGGAAGCTCTTTTGGGTTCCCTATAATTGATGAAGAAACCAATACAACCATGAAAAATATTTCACCCTCTGTCCTTCCAAACTTCTATGGACTCAAAACTGAAGATCCTGAAACCTTCTTATTTGAATTTGAAGTGCTTTGTAGAACTTATGACTACTTACAAGATGCTCAAAAATTGAAATTATTTCCTTCAACTTTGAAGGGAGCAACATTGAAGTGGTTTATGAGTCTGATCAGCAGTTCTATTAGAACATGGGAAGACATGAAACAAGCATTTCTAGAGAGATATTTGGATTATTGTATGTTGGTTAATCATAAGGAAGAAGTGTTCAATATGTTACAAAAAGAAGATGAAAATTTGGAAGATTTGTTGGAGAGATTTAATTACAATATCAAAAGAGCAAAAATGGAAAACCTAGATCAAGACACCTTAAAAGATCTTTTGTTGAAAACAATTAGGGATGAATGGTTGGATATCCTTAACATGATGGGAAAAGGGGATATATCACAACTCACATTACCTGAAATATCTGAGTTATGTATCAACCTTTCAAGAGGGAAATCTAAAACTGTCAAAGGTCCAAGAGATCCCGCTCTTGCAAGGGCAAGTAAGTCTGCTTCTGGGATAGTAAGTAGATCAGAAATAGGTCACATGCTTGATGATTTTAAATCTGACATCTTAGGGAGTCTTAGTGAACAAATAGACACCCTCAAGATACAAAACAAGCAAAAGGCTGAATCTGATGCCTTGGCAATATTTTGTCCCAAATGTAGAAAGAAACATGCCTTGATAGAGTGTCCTTTGGATGTAAAAGTTGTAGAAACCTGTGTTATTTGTTCCGAAAAACATGAGACCAAGAATTGTCCTTCTCTTCCGGGTCTCAAAGATGTCTTTCAGGAGGAAACTCCTACAGATTCCACAGAGTCTCTCAATTTTGTATCTAGAAGGCCTTGGCAGGGACCTCAAACACAAGGATTCCATGATCAAATGTATAATCAACCTCCACCTTGGAATTCTTGGCAACAACCTTGGCCCCAATTTCAAAATCAATCTCAACCCTGGGCACAAAGAACACAAAGTCCCTATGGAAGATACTCTCCATACTATCAGTATCCACTATCCTATCCACCATACCCACATTTTTATCCTCAAAATCCTCAACAAAATTTTCCTCAAAATCTTCAACAAAATTTTCAACAAAATCCTCAACAACATCATCAAAACCAACCACATCAAAATCAACCACTTTCATTACCATTCCCTCAAAAATCAAATCAATTTCCTGCTCAACCCATACAAAACCCCAATAATAAGAACCCTCAGAATACATACATGATAGAAGGCCAACAATTTCCAACTTATTTAATTACTCCTTTAGACCTTAGTGATGTTCAACTGAGGTCTGGAAGAATACTTGAAAATAGGAAACCTTCTGTGATCATACAAGAACAAGATAATTCTGAGGAAGACTCCCTACGGGTGAATAAAAGTCTTGAGGAAGACACATCCTTTCAAGACCCAAACACTGAAAAACTAAAACAAAAAGATCCGATAAATCCAACTCCTGTATTAGAGCAACCATCTACATCTACTTCTATACCTCCTTTTATAGAAAGATTACAAATTGATAGAGGTGTAGAAAAACAAATCATGGTGCCTCATTATGATTTCTTAGATGAGCTGAGAAATGTTTGCATTAAAATTCCATTATTACAAGCCATCAAAGAAATCCCAATTTTAGCCAAAACAATAAAGGAGTTTAGTATGAAGACAACAAGAAAAAGAATAAGAGAAACAAAGAAAATTCAACTGGTAGGACAAATAACATACATTATGATGGGCAAGATTCCTATTCCAAAGTATCTTGACCCAGGAAATCCAGTTGTCAAAATTCACATCAATGGAATTGAAATTCAAAACACACTCATTGATTTAGGAGCAGCAATAAATATCATGAGTAGACAAATCATGGACAAACCGAAACTTCCTAATCTTCTCTTTACACCCACACTATTACAATTAGCAGATAGATCTGTGATCAGACCAGATGGGGTAATAGAAGACATTCCAGTGTCCCTAGACTCTTGGGAGTACCCTGTGGATTTCATGATCCTAACTCCCAAGAATAATCTAGGAGGCCATCCTGTTATACTAGGAAGACCTTGGTTGGCTACAGCTGATGCTTTTATTAGTTGTAGGTCCGGTGATATGTATATTTCCGATGGTAGTTCAACAAAGAAATTCACTTTATATCCTCCAGCTAGGACAATTACAGATCTAGATGACACTCAATGGATAGAGGATGAAGAATATTTACAACCACTCTTCACAATTTCAGAAATTAGTGAAGATAATCAAATTCTGAATACTCTAGAAAACTTTGAATCCTCTCCAAAACACAAACATGAATCATTTCAGGAGGGATCCAATATTGAATTTTTGTCATCTAGGCAGATGTCTCTTCATTCTATGGATAAATTTGGCAGCTCTACAAGTGAGATTTTTCCAGGAAAAACTTTGAACATAAACAAGAACTTAGAAAAATATCAACAAGAAGAGTTAATCAAAGTATTACAGAGACATTCTTCTGCATATGCATGGGAATACACTGACATGAAAGGGATAAGCCCCAAGACTTGTACTCATCACATCTATATAGAGGCAAATTGCAACCCAATCAGACAACCTCAAAGACGGATGAATCCAAATCTTAGGGAAATTGTTAAAGAGGAATTGCAAAAATTGTTAAATGTTAATTTCATCTATCCTATTTTAGATAGTCAGTGGGTTTCTCCTTTGGTAATTGTGCCAAAGAAAAATGGAAAATGGAGGGTGTGTGTTGACTACCGAGAACTAAATAAAGCTACTCTTAAAGACCATTTTCCCTTACCTTTCATAGATCAAGTATTAGATACATTAGCTGGCAAAAGGTACTTCTCATTCCTAGATGGGTTTAGTGGTTACAATTAAATCCAAGTAGCACTTGAAGACCAAGACAAAACCACATTCACCTGTCCTTGGGGTACCTATTCTTACCGAGTATTGCTATTTGGATTATGCAATGCACCTGCAACATTCCAAAGGGCAGTATTAGGAATTTTTTCGGATCTAATACATGACTGTGTAGAGGTGTACATGGATGATTTCACAGTTTACAGGAACACATTTGAAGAGGCTTTAGAAAACTTGGAAAATGTCTTAAAAAGATGTCAAGAAACAAACCTTTCACTTAGTCATGAAAAATGTTTTATGATGTTTACTGAAGGTATTGTTTTAGGGCACCATATTTCAGGGGATGGGATTAGAGTTGATGAGTCAAAAGTTGAATTCATCTCTAACCTATCTATTCCAAGTTGTCAAAGAGATGTTAGAAGTTTTCTAGGATTTACAGGGTATTATCGGAGATTTATAGAAAACTTCACCAAGATAGCATCTTCACTCTTCAAATTACTTACCAAAGATTGTGAATTCAAGTGGACTTCTGATTGCCAGTTAGCTTTTGAAACCCTGAAAACCAAAATTTCGGAAGCACCTATATTAAGGGGACCTAACTGGAAGTTACCTTTTCATATCTCGACAGATGCTTCCGATACAGCTCTAGGAGCAGTATTGGGACAAAAATATTTAATTCCCTATGCCATCTATTATACCAGTAAAAATTTGACTCCTGCAGAGTTAAACTATACTGTAACTAAAAAAGAGTTTTTAGCTGTTGTTCATGCCATAAACAAATTTAGACACTATATAACAGGCTATGAAACTTTTATTCACACTGATCATTCTGCAATTAGATACCTAATGAACAAATCAATTACTAATGGCAGAGTTATAAGATGGTTGTTACTCTTACAAGAATTCAACATTACTATTCTAGATAGGCCCGGAAAACAAAACACAGTAGCTGATTTCCTATCTAGACTCCAAAATATCAAAGATGACACTCCGGTTGAAGATCAATTTCCTGATGAATATCTTTTTGCAATCTCTACTCAAACTCCATGGTTTGCTGATATTGCTAATTATTTAGTTTCAGAAAAATTTCCTTCAATTATGAATGCAAGGGATAAAAGAAAAATCATTTGTGATAGTGCAAAATATTCATGGGTTGCTAATGAGTTGTACAAGACAGGTCCAGATTTGATCATTAGAAGGTGTGTTCGTGAAGATGAGATGCTTGAGATTCTCAAGGCATGTCATGATGAACCTTGTGGCAGACACTTTGCAGATAAGAGGACAGCCTATAAGATCCTTAATTTAGGATATTATTGGCCATCCTTGTTTAAATATGCTAAAGAGTATGTCAAAAGGTGTGACAGTTGCCAAAGGGTAGGGAAACCTTCTCCTTCAGGTGAGATGCCATTACAACCTTAGGTACACATTGAACCTTTTGAAAAATGGGCTTTGGATTTTGTAGGACCTATTAGTCCTCCATCAAGACAAAAGAAATATATATTAGTTTGCACCGATTATGTTACTAAATGGGTAGAAGCTAAACCATTACTTGTTGCTAATGAATCATCTGTAGTTACTTTTCTTTTTGAGGATATTTTCACTCGTTTTGGTGTCCCAAGGGAAATTGTTACAGATCAAGGAGCTCAATTTACATCAAGGCTAGTGGAGAAAATGATGGAGAAGTACAAAATCAGACATAGAAAATCTACTCCTTATCATCCACAAGCAAATGGTCAAGTGGAATCTACTAATAAGGTCATTGAAGGAATCCTAACAAAGACTGTCCATTTACATAGAAGAGATTGGGTAGATGGGCTTCCTGAAGCCTTGTGGGCCTATAGAACTACATGGAGAAACACAACAGGCCATACTCCTTATGAACTTGTTTATGGAAAGCAAGTTTTGTTTCCCATAGAGTTCCAGATTCAAACTTTCAAAATGGTAGTTCAGCTAGGACTTGATTTAACGGAGGCACAAAAGCATAGATTGGAGAAAATCAATGAATTGGATGAGATCAGACAAGATGCAGTTCAGAAAACAAGTCTAGTCCAACAACAAAGGGCTAGATGGCATGACAAGTACATCAAAGAGAAGAAATTCAAAGAAGGTGACTGGGCTCTCTTGTTTGATTCAAAATTCAAGGATTTCAAGGTAAATTTCAGACACATTGGCTTGGGCCATATGAAATTGTTGAAATTTTTGATAATGGGGCAGTAAAAATCAGAACTATAGATGAAGAAGAGGTCACTTTTCTTGTGAATGTTCATAGATTGAAGTTGTATCACAAACCACTCTCAAGAGAAGAATTTTTCAAGAAGTTCCAAGAATGCAGTGATGTGAAGTTAATGAAGAAGAATTTTTCTTCTTCATCAACTTGATTAAATTTTCTCAAGTATTTCTCTTTTGAAAAAAAATAAATAAATAAATAAAAAATAAAGGTATAAACATGAAAACCAATCATAGATTGGGATGTTTATACAGAAAAGATAGGGTGAAAATCAGAGTCTCTCTAACACTCTAACTTTTCCCATTTTTTTTTTGCAAGCAGCTGTTACAAAATCATAAGTTCAGATCCATAGTGCTTATGATCCATCTAATTTCATTTCACTTCATTCACTTATCCATCCATATTCCATTTCATTCATTCATGCTCTACTTCATTCCATATTTCATTCATCCCATTCCATACTCCATCCATCTCATTTTCATGTCAAAATTTAAAGTTTGATGTCTTGCTGTAAATGAATAAAACATGTCATGGATTGCAGGGCAGTTCTTATGTTCTTTCACTCCATTTCATAAATTGAATCCATTCCATTTCATCATCCACTTCATACATATCTTGTCTCATCATCCATCTTCATTCATACCATATAAAATTTCACCTATATTCCCAAACCACTCCATTCCATGATCAAAATGCTCTACAGGTACATTTTGCAGCTTAACAGACATTCTGCAGCTGATCAGCCTTTCCGCAGCTAGCCAGACATTCCGCAGCTACAAATCCTGAAGGCATTAGTCAGCAGACATTAGAATTGCAACAAAATGATCCAGTGTATCCATGAATAAGAAAAATCAAGAAGGACCATGAAGACTCTTCCAAAGGTGAACAAAGAAGACAAAGACTACAAAAAATTCAAATGAAAAGCAGAGGTAACAAGTTTAGATTATAATGGCATTTCATAAAGTTTAGCATAGTTTTAGTTATGAATTGTTCGAAAAGGTTGTTTTAATTATTTTTATTGATCATGACCAATAAACCCTCCACAAACTTTGGATTAAATCTCTCATTTCCAATTCCATACCCGACATCATTTAAGCGGTTCAAATGGTCGAAGTGTTTGAATTCTTCATGTCACCCAACAAAATCATTCAATGATGATTCTCTTTTCCGTTGTAAAAATCTCTGCCGTCTTTTCAATCATTAATTCACTTCCTCCACCTCACTCCATTACCTCATTTCGTAACTACCTCCATCACTCCATTCTGTAGCCGACACTTCATTCCGCAAACAAAGATATCCTTACCACCGAGAGCAGAGCAAAAGGGTAAACACAGAGGTATAGCAGCGTGAGAATTTGAAGCCATTTGTTACCGTGGGCAGACAAAGTATCACTGTGGGCAGAGATTGAGCATTATCACTGTAAACGCAGAGGTATAGCAGTGAAGAGTTTGAAACCATTTGTTACCAGCAGACAGAGGTATAGCAGTGAAGAGTTTGAAGCCATTTGTTACCAGGAGACAGAGGTATAGCAGCGTGATAATTTGAAGTCATTTACCAAGAGACAGAGGTATAGCAGTGTGGGAATTTGAAGCCATTTGTCACTGTCAACCAGAGTCATATCAATCCAAAGTTTCATTGTCAACCAGAGGCATATCAGCTCGAAATTTGAAGCCATTTTCATTGTCAACCAGAGGCATATCAGCTCGAAGTCTGAAGCTGTTGTCACTGTCAACCAAAGGTATATCATTCCGAAGTTTGAAGCTGTTTTCACTGTCAATCAGAGGTATATCATTCTGAAGTTTGAAGCCATTTTCATTAAGAACTTGAAGCCATTTCAATTCGAAGGTGAAAGTTATTGTTTATGTGGGCAGAAGAGTGTTAATCTGAACATTGAAGAAGCAATTATGGGTTTCATAGTAAGAACTGAACCAGTGGGTTCAAAATACCTAGAAGGCTACCCTCAATGTAAATAAATGTTGCAACAGATAGGATGGCTTCAATTTTTGGAGAAATTTAATGGCTTCCACAAAGAAGTCACTAAAACATTTGCAAGATCATTTCAAGGAACTGAAGTTGAAGTGGGAGATGTCAAATTCACTGTCACTGAAGTTTTCATTGCAGAAGCTACAAGGTTGCTTAGAAATGGAGAGAGATGGTTCAAAAATAGAGAATTCCACAATGAATCCTGGAAGCAAATTCTAAAATCACCAGGTATGGATGTCACTGTATTTAAGAAAGGAATTCCAAGTTCTGCATTGAAAAATAAATGGAGAAACATACTACTTCTTCTACAAAAATTTATTACATGTGAGGGTAGATATGGTACATTTTATGTCTACCACATTAGACTGATAATGCATTTTCTGTGGGAAGACTTAAACCTACCTTATTTCTTGCTTCAAAGCTTGAAAAAGATGGCTTCCTGTGTTCAAAGAAGGGTTCAATTTTTAGAGACAACTTTATATCATCATGGTTTGGTTAAAATTTTGATTGAACATCATTTAACCAAAACAAATGATACATGGGACAATTTCTTGATAAGAAATCATTTTGAAGAGCCAAAAGAACCCTCACCGTAACCAAAGCCTACAAGGAGAAGTAGAAAATGGAGAGCTTCAAAAGTTGAAATTGACAAAACAGTCCAAGAAAGTAGTGATGAAATCATCTCAGAGAAGTTGACTCAAATCAAGAGACAACTTAAGAAAGAAAAAGTAATCAGGAAATCTGCCATGGAGAAAGGAGTGGGATCTTCTCAGCCTAGAAGAAGCCACAGACTAAAGGGCAAACTAAGGAAAACTCAAATCAAACAAACAGGGGTGATTAATATAGAAGATGAGGAAACATCCATTGAAGAAGATGTTGAAGAGGATTTTAATGAAGGAACCCCTGAAATTGACCCTGCTCAACAAGAAATTTATGACTATGTGGAAACTTTGGAAAGGAGAGCTTTAGAAAGTAAGGAGAGAACCCCCAGTCCTCCACTTTCTGAAATAGATGTATTAAGAAGGGATAGGTATGAGTTGGAAATACTTAATCGAAGTGTTTGAATTCTTCACGTCACCCAACAAAATCATTCAATGATGATTCTCTTTTCCGTTGTAAAAATCTTCGTCGTCTTTTCAATCATTAATTCGCTTCCTCCACCCCACTCCATTACCTCATTTCGTAACTACCTCCATCACTCCATTCTGTAGCCGACACTTCATTCCGCAAACAGAGATATTCTTACCACCGAGAGCAGAGCAAAAAGGTAAACGCAGAGGTATAGCAGCGTGAGAATTTGAAGCCATTTGTTACCGTGGGCAGACATAGTATCACTGTGGGCAGAGATTGAGCATTATCACTGTAAACGCAGAGGTATAGCAGTGAAGATTTTGAAACCATTTGTTACCGGGAGACAGAGGTATAGCAGTGAAGAGTTTGAAGCCATTTCTTACCAAGAGACAAAGGTATAGCAGCGTGAGAATTTGAAGTCATTTACCAAGAGACAGAGGTATAGCAGTGTGGGAATTTGAAGCCATTTGTCACTGTCAACCAGAGGCATATCAATCCAAAGTTTCATTGTCAACCAGAGGCATATCAGCTCGAAATTTGAAGCCATTTTCATTGTCAACCAGAGGCATATCAGCTCGAAGTCTGAAGCTGTTGTCACTGTCAACCAGAGGTATATCATTCCGAAGTTTGAAGTTGTTGTCACTGTCAATCAGAGGTATATCATTCTGAAGTTTGAAGCCATTTTCATTAAGAACTTGAAGCCATTTCAATTCGAAGGTGAATGTTATTGTTTCTGTGGGCAGAAGAGTGTTAATCTGAACATTGAAGAAGCAATTATGGGTTTCATAGTAAGAACTGAACCAGTGGGTTCAAAATACCTAGAAGGCTACCCTCAATGTAAAGAAATGTTGCAACAGATAGGATGGCTTCAATTTTTTGAGAAATTTAATGGCTTCCACAAAGAAGTCACTAAAACATTTGCAAGATCATTTCAAGGAACTGAAGTTGAAGTGGGAGATGTCAAATTCACTGTCACTGAAGTTTTCATTGCAGAAGCTACAGGGTTGCTTATAAATGGAGAGAGATGGTTCAAAAACAGAGAATTCCACAATGAATCCTGGAAGCAAATTCTAAAATCACCAGGTATGGATGTCACTGTATTTAAGAAAGGAATTCCAAGTTTTGCATTGAAAAATAAATGGAGAAACATACTACTTCTTCTGCAAAAATTTATTACATGTGAGGGTAGATATGGTACATTTTATGTCTACCACATTAGACTGATAATGTATTTTCTGGGGGAAGACTTAAACCTACCCTATTTCTTGCTTCAAAGCTTGAAAAAGATGGCTTCCTGTGTTCAAAGAAGGGTTCAATTTTTAGAGACAACTTTATATCATCATGGGTTGGTTAAAATTTTGATTGAACATCATTTAACCAAAACAAATGATACATGGGACGATTTCTTGATAAGAAATCATTTTGAAGAGCCAAAAGAACCCTCACCAGAACCACAGCCTACAAGGAGAAGTAGGAAATGGAGGGCCTCAAAAGTTGAAATTGACAAAACAGTCCAAGAGAGCAGTGAGGAAATCATTTTAGAAAAGTTGACTCAAATCAAGAGACAACTTAAGGAAGAAAAGGTAATCAGGAAATCTTCCATGGAGAAAGGAGAGGGATCTTCTCAGCCTAGAAGAAGCCACAGACTAAAGGGGAAACTGAAGAAAACACTAATCAAACAAACAGGGGTGATTAATATAGAAGATGAGGAAACATCCATTGAAGAAGATGTTGAAGAGGATTTTAATGAAGGAACCCCTGAAATTGACCCCGCTCAACAAGAAATTTATGACTATGTGGAAACTTTGGAAAGGAGAGCTTTAGAAAGTAAGGAGAGAACCCCTAGTCCTCCATTGTCTGAAATAGATGTATTAAGAAGGGATAGGTATGAGTTGGAAATACTTAATCGGGTGTTTGAATTCTTCACGTCACTTAACCAAATCATTCAATGATGATTCTCTTTTCCGTTGTAAAAATCTTCGTCGTCTTTTCAATCATTAATTCGCTTCCTCCACCTCACTCCATTACCTCATTTCGTAACTACCTCCATCAATCCATTATGTAGTCGGCACTTCATTCCGCAAACAGAGATATCCTTACCACCGAGAGCAGAGCAAAAGGGTAAACGCAGATGTATAGCAGCGTGAGAATTTGAAGCCATTTGTTACCATGGGCAGACAAAGTATCACTATGGGTAGAGATTGAGCATTATCACTATAAACGCAGAGGTATAGCAGTGAAGAGTTTGAAGCCATTTGTTACCAAGAGACATAGGTATAGCAAACGCAGAGGTATAGCAGTGAAGAGTTTGAAGCCATTTGTTACCAAGAGACATAGGTATAGCAGCATGAGAATTTGAAGTCATTTACCACCAAGAGACAGAGGTGTAGCAGTGTGGGAATTTGAAGCCATTTTCATTGTCAACCAGAGGCATATCAATCCAAAGTTTCATTGTCAACTGCAGGGCATATCACCAAATTTGAAGCCATTTGTCACTGTCAAACAGAGGCATATTAGCTCGAATTTTTGAAGTTGTTGTCACTGTCAACTAGAGGTATATCATTCCGAAGTTTGAAGCTATTGCCACTGTCAATCAGAGGTATATCATTCAGAAGTTTGAAGCCATTTTCATTAAGAACTTGAAGCCATTTCAATTCGAAGGTGAAAGTTATTATTTCTGTGGGTAGAAGAGTGTTAATCTGAACATTATGGGTTTCATTGTAAGAACTGAGCCAGTGGGTTCAAAATACTTAGAAGGCTACCCTCAATGCAAAGAAATGTTGCAACAAATAGGATGGCTTCCATTTTTGGAGAAATTTAATGGCTTCCATAAAGAAGTCACTAAAACATTTGCAAGATCATTTCAAGGAACTGAAGTTGAAGTAGGAGATGTCAAATTTACTGTCACTGAAGTTTTCATTACAGAAGCTACAGGGTTGCTTAGAAATGGAGAGAGATGGTTCAAAAACAAAGAATTCCACAATGAAACCTGGAAGAAAATTCTAAAATCACCAGGAATGGATGTCACTGTATTTAAGAAAGGAATTCCAATTTCTGCATTGAAAAATAAATGGAGAAAAATACTACTTCTTCTGCAAAAAATTATTACATGCGAGGGTAGATATGGCACATTTTATGTCTACCACATTAGACTGATAATTCATTTTCTAGGGGAAGACTTAAACCTACCTTATTTCTTGCTTCAAAGCTTGAAAAAGATGGCTTCTTGTGTTCAAAGAAGGGTTCAATTTTTAGAGACAACTCTATATCATCATGGTTTGGTTAAAATTTTGATTGAACATCATTTAGCCAAAACCAATGATACATGGGACAATTTCTTGATAAGAAATCATTTTGAAGAGCCAAAAGAGCCCTCACCTGAACCACAGCCTACAAGGAGAAGTAGAAAATGGAGAGCCTCAAAAGTTGAAATTGACAAAACAGTCCAGGAAAGTAGTGAGGAAATCATCTCAGATAAGTTGACTCAAATCAAGAGACAACTTAAGAAAGAAAAGATAATCAGAAAATCTGCCACAGAGAAAGGAGAGGGATCTTCTCAGCCAAGAAGAAGCCACAGACTAAAGGGGAAACTAAGGAAAACTCAAATCAAACAAACAGGGGTGATTAATATAGAAGATGAGGAAACATCCATTGAAGAAGATGTTGAAGAGGATTTTAATGAAGGAACCCCTGAAATTGACCCTGCTCAACAAGAAGTTTATGATTATGTTGAAACTTTGGAAAGGAAAGCTTCAGAGAGTAGAGAGAGAACCCCTAGTCCTCCACTTTCTGAAATAGATGTGTTAAGAAGGGATAGGTATGAGCTGGAAATACTTAATCGAAAATATTTAAATTCTTCATCAACATAAAATCATTCAATGATGATTCTCTTTTTCGTTGTAAAAATCTTTTCCGTTGTAAAAATCTTTGTCGTCTTTTCAATCATTAATTCGCTTCCTCCACCTCACTCCATTACCTCATTTCGTAACTACCTCCATCACTCCATTCTCTAGCCGGCACTTCATTCCGCAAACAAAGATATCCTTACCACCGAGAGCAGAGCAAAAGGGTAAACGCAGAGGTATAGCAACGTGAGAATTTGAAGCCATTTGTTACCGTGGGCAGACAAAGTATCACTGTGGGCAGAGATTGAGCATTATCACTGTAAACGTAGAGGTATAGCAATGAAGAGTTTGAAACCATTTGTTACCGGGAGACAGAGGTATAGCAGTGAAGAGTTTGAAGCCATTTGTTACCAAGAGACAGAGGTATAGCAGCGTGAGAATTTGAAGTCATTTACCAAGAGACAGAGGTATAGCAGTGTGGGAATTTGAAGCCATTTGTCACTGTCAACCAGAGGCATATCAGCTCGAAATTTGAAGCCATTTTCATTGTCAACTAGAGGCATATCAGCTCGAAGTCTGAAGTTGTTGTCACTGTCAACCAGAGGTATATCATTCCGAAGTTTGAAGCTGTTGTCACTGTCAATCAGAGGTATATCATTCTGAAGTTTGAAGCCATTGTCATTAAGAACTTGAAGCCATTTCAATTCGAAGGTGAAAGTTATTGTTTCTGTGGGTAGAAGAGTGTTAATCTGAACATTGAAGAAGCAATCATGGGTTTCATTGTAAGAACTGAACCAGTGGGTTCAAAATATTCAGAAGGCTACCCTCAATGCAAAGAAATGTTGCAACAGATAGGATGGCTTCAATTTTTTGAGAAATTTAATGGCTTCCACAAGGAAGTCACTAAAACATTTGCAAGATCATTTCAAGGAACTGAAGTTGAAGTGGGAGATATCAAATTTACTGTCACTGAAGATTTCATTGCAGAAGCTACAGGGTTGCTTAGAAATGGAGAGAGATGGTTCAAAAACAGAGAATTCCACAATGAATCCTGGAAGCAAATTCTAAAATCACCAGGTATGGATGTCACTGTATTTAAGAAAAGGAATTCAAGTTACGAATTGAAAAATAAATGGAGAAACATACTACTTCTTCTACGAAAATTTATTACATGTGAGGGTAGATATGGAACATTTTATATACCACATTGGAAGTGATAATGCATTTTCTAGGGGAAGACTTAACCCTACTTATTTCTTGCTTCAAAGTTTGAAAAAGATGGCTTCTTGTGTTAAAGAAAGGGGTTCAATTTTAGGAACAACTCTATATCATCATGGTTTGATTAAATTTTGATTGAACATCTTCAACGAAACAAATGACACATGGGACAATTTCTTGATAAGAAATCATTTTGAAGAGCCAAAAGAACCCTCACCTGAACCACAGCGTACAAGGAGAAGTAGAAAATGGAGAGCCTCAAAAGTTGAAATTGACAAAACAGTCCAAGAAAGTCGTGAGGAAATCATCTCAGAGAAGTTGACTCAAATCAAGAGACAACTTAAGAAAGAAAAGGTAATCAGGAAATCTTCCATGGAGAAAGGAGAGGGATCTTCTCAGCCAAGAAGAAGCCATAGACTAAAGGGGAAACTGAAGAAAACACAAATCAAACAAACAGGGGTGATTAATATAGAAGATGAGGAAACCTCCATTGAAGAAGATGTTGAAGAGGATTTTAATGAAGGAACCCCTGAAATTGACCCTGCTCAACAAGAAATTTATGACTATGTGGAAAATTTGGAAAGGAGAGCTTTAGAAAGTAAGGAGAGAACCCCCAGTCCTCCACTTTCTGAAATAGATGTATTAAGAAGGGATAGGTATGAGTTGGAAATACTTAATCGAAGTGTTTGAATTCTTCACATCACCCAACAAAATCATTCAATGATGATTCTCTTTTCCGTTGTAAAAATATCCGCCGTCTTTTCAATCATTAATTCGCTTCCTCCACCTCACTCCATTACCTCATTTCGTAACTACCTCCATCACTCCATTCTGTAGCCGGTACTTCATTCCGCAAACAGAGATATCCTTACCACCGAGAGCAGAGCAAAAGGGTAAACGCATAGGTATAGCAGCGTGAGAATTTGAAGCCATTTGTTACCGTGGGCAGACAAAGTATCACTGTGGGCAGAAATTGAGCATTATCACTGTAAATGCAGAGGTATAGCAGTGAAGAGTTTGAAACCATTTGTTACCGGGAGACAGAGGTATAGCAGTGAAGAGTTTGAAGCCATTTGTTACCAAGAGACAGAGGTATAGCAGCGTGAGAATTTGAAGTCATTTACCAAGAGACAGAGGTATAGCAGTGTGGGAATTTGAAGCCATTTGTCACTGTCAACCAGAGGCATATCAATCCAAAGTTTCATTGTCAACCAGAGGCATATCAGCTCGAAATTTGAAGCCATTTTCATTGTTAACCAGAGGCATATCAGCTCGAAGTCTGAAGCTGTTGTCACTGTCAACCAGAGGTATATCATTCCGAAGTTTGAAGCTGTTGTCACTGTCAATCAGAGGTATATCATTCTGAAGTTTGAAGCCATTTTCATTAAGAACTTGAAGCCATTTCAATTCGAAGGTGAAAGTTATTGTTTCTGTGGGCAGAAGAGTGTTAATCTGAACATTGAAGAAGCAATTATGGGTTTCATAGTAAGAACTGAACCAGTGGGTTCAAAATACCTAGAAGGCTACCCTCAATGTAAATAAATGTTGCAACAGATAGGATGGCTTCAATTTTTGGAGAAATTTAATGGCTTCCACTGAAAGAAGTCACTAAAACATTTGCAAGATCATTTCAAAGGCCCAAAAGTTGAAGTAGAGGTATCAAATTCACTACATCCCGAGTTTTCATTGCGAAGCTACGGGGTTGCTTAGAAATGGAAGATGGTTCAAAAGCAGAGAATTCCACGATGAATCCTGGAAAAGCAAATTCTAAAATCACCGAGGGTATGGATGTCCATTGTGTTTAAGAAAAGGAATTCCAAGTTACGAATTGAAAAATAAATGGAGAAACATACTACTTCTTCTACAAAAATTTATTACATGTGAGGGTAGATATGGCACATTTTATGTCTACCACATTAGACTGATAATGCATTTTCTGGGGGAAGACTTAAACCTACCTTATTTCTTACTTCAAAGTTTGAAAAATATGGCTTCCTGTGTTCAAAGAAGGGTTCAATTTTTAGAGACAACTCCATATCATCATGGTTTGGTTAAAATTTTGATTGAACATCATTTAACCAAAACAAATGATACATGGGACAATTTCTTGATAAGAAATCATTTTGAAAAGCCAAAAGAACCCTCACCGGAACCACAGCCTATCAGGAGAAGTAGAAAATGGAGAGCCTCAAAAGTTGAAATCGACAAAACAGTCCAAGAAAGTAGTGAGGAAATCATCTCAGAGAAGTTGACTCAAATCAAGAGACAACTTAAGAAAGAAAAGGTAATCAAGAAATCTTCCATGGAGAAAGGAGAGGGATCTTCTCAGCCTAGAAGAAGCCACAGACTAAAGGGGAAACTGAGGAAAACTCAAATCAAACAAACAGGGGTGATTAATATAGAATATGAGGAAACATCCATTGAAGAAGATGTTGAAGAGGATTTTAATGAAGGAACCCCTGAAATTGACCCTGCTCAGCAAGAAATTTATGACTATGTGGAAACTTTGGAAAGGAGAGCTTTAGAAAGTAAGGAGAGAACCCCTAGTCCTCCACTGTCTGAAATAGATGTATTAAGAAGGGATAGGTATGAGTTGGAAATACTTAATAGAAATTGTTTGAATTCTTCACGTCACCCAACAAAATCATTCAATGATGATTTTCTTTTCCGTTGTAAAAATCTCCGCCGTCTTTTCAATCATTAATTCGCTTCCTCCACCTCACTCCATTACCTCATTTCGTAACTACCTCCATCACTCCATTCTGTAGCCGGCACTTCATTCCGCAAACAGAGATATCCTTACCACCGAGAGCAGAGCAAAAGGATAAACACAGAGGTATAGCAGCGTGAGAATTTGAAGCCATTTTTTACCGTGGGCAGACAAAGTATCACTGTGGGAAGAGATTGAGCATTATCACTGTAAACACAGAGGTATAGCAGTGAAGAGTTTGAATCCATTTGTTACCAAGAGACAGAGGTATAGCAGCGTGAGAATTTGAAGTCATTTACCACCAAGAGATAGAGGTATAGCAGTGTGGGAATTTGAAGCCATTTGTCACTGTCAACCAGAGGCATATCAATCCAAAGTTTCATTGTGAACTAGAGGCATATCAGCTCGAAATTTGAAGCCATTTTTCATTGTCAAGTAGAGGCATATCAGCTCGAAGTTTGAAGCTATTTTCATTGTCAATCAGAGGCATATCAGTCCGAAGTTTGAAGCTGTTGTCACTATCAATCAGAGGTATATCATTCCGAAGTTTTAAGCCATTGTCATTAAGAACTTGAAGCCATTTCAATTCAAAGGTGAAAGTTATTGTTTCAGAGGGTAGAAAAAGTATTAATCTGAACATTGAAGAAGCAACTATGGGTTTCATTGTAAGAACTGAACCAGTGGGTACAAAATACCTAGAAGGCTACCCTCAATGTAAAGAAATGTTGCAACAGATAGGATGGCTACAATTTTTGGAGAAATTTAATGGCTTCCACAAAGAATTCACTAAAACATTTGCAAGATCATTTCGAGGAGCTGAAGTTGAAGTGGGGGATGTTAAATTCATAGTCAATGAAGTTTTCATTGCAGAAGCTACGAGATTGCTTATAAATGGAGAGAGATGGTTCAAAAACAGAGAATTCCATCATGAATCGTGGAAGAAAATTCTAAAATCACCAGGTATTGATGTCACTGTGTTTAAGAAAGGAATTCCAAGTTATGCATTGAAAAATAAATGGAGAAACATACTACTTATTCTGCAAAAATTCATTACATGTGAGGGTAGATATGGCACATTTTATGTTTATCACATTAGACTGATAATGCATTTTCTGGGGCAAGACTTAAACCTACCCTACTTCTTGCTTCAAAGCTTGAAAAAGATGGCTTCCTGTGTTCAAAGAAGGGTTCAATTTTTAGAGACAACTTTATATCATCATGGTTTGATTAAAATTTTGGTTGAACATCATTTAGCCAAAACAAATGATACATGGGACAATTTCTTGATAAGAAATCATTTTGAAGAGCCAAAAGAACCCTCACCTGAACCACAGCCTACAAGGAGAAGTAGAAAATGGAGAGCCTCAAAAGTTGAAATTGACAAAACAGTCCAAGAAAGTAGTGAGGAAATCATCTGAGAGAAATTGACTCAAATCAAGAGACAACTTAAGAAAGAAAAGGTAATCAGGAAATCTTCCATGGAGAAAGGAGAGGGATCTTCTCAGCCAAGAAGAAGCCACAGACTAAAGGGGAAACTGAAGAAAACACAAATCAAACAAACAAGGGTGATTAATATAGAAGATGAGGAAACCTCCATTGAAGAAGATGTTGAAGAGGATTTTAATGAAGGAACCCCTGAAATTGACCCTGCTCAACAAGAAATCTATGACTATGTGGAAACTTTGGAAAGGAGAGCTTTAGAAACTAAGGAGAGAACCCCCAGTCCTCCACTGTCTGAAATAGATGTATTAAGAAGGGATAGGTATGAGTTGGAAATACTTAATAGACACATCAAAAATGAGAATGAAATTCTCAAGGATCAAGTCAAGATCAAAACTTATATGAACTCAACCTTATCCCTACATATAGACAAAGTGGAAAAGACCAATGAAAAGTTGAAGAAAAGGAACAAGAAGCTAATCAGGGCACTTACCAACCTAAGGTTCAAACTTGTCATCAGAAAACCCATAAGATCTTTAGCTTCCAGGCAAAGGAGAAGGAGAGGATTAGATGTTCTTGCAGAAGCCTCTGAGTTTATAGGATAATTTGCATGAGGACATGCAAGGAGACAGCAGTGGGGGTATGTTGAGCCTCAAAATTGTGCTTCCTTTCATCTTACTTTACCTCATTTTCCTTTTTCCATTGATATCCTAGACCCAATTGATCAATGAATTTAGTTAAAATTACTTTTAGAATGATTTACATGAGTGACTTGCTAAGTTTTGTGATTTTTTCCATTGTAAAGCATTTTGACCGAAACTAGCTGCAGAATGCAGACATTCCGTAGCTAACCGGAAATTCTGCAGCTGTCTTCACGTTTGGGTATGTTCCAGGTGGCCTCTCAAGAAAAACCACATATGGGCATAATCCACGTCATGTCTACATTGTTCGTTGCTCACCATGAAGGAAGAAATGGATTCTGGATATGGTTTTGATACGTGGGAACACATTTAGGAAGGCAGACTTCTATTAGGACTGTCTCAGTCCAGATGTCCTTTTCATTTTTACGTTGCCACTTCAAGAGTCCTAATGTGATTTCGATAAGGAAAGACAATGCTCTTGGAATTGTTGCAAGTCTTGTTATGTATATTTGTTATATAAACACTTGGGAAACCGAGAGCTAGGCTAGATTTTGTTCTAGATTTTGCTTAGATTCTGTGCTACATTTCTTAAGACTCAGATTGCTCTGTTCAAGTTATTCCTCTTTTAATGAAGCAGACAGTGTTGTTTTGAAAGCGCTGATTTGATTTGGAGTTAGATTCCGTCAGGTGGTAGAGGGCCCCTGCCTCTTGCACGAATTTATTTGCGTAATATAGATAAGTATCCTAGCTACCTTTATGTTTTTCTGAAGTTGAATTCGTAGTTGTTTTCATTAGTTACTATAGTTATAACTCGTTCTAAAAACTCTTCCAAAAGAAGAAGCTCTTCTAAAAGATTATGAAAATGAATGGGAAATGGCTATAGTATTGTAGGATTTAATTGTAATCTCTTTTGTTCAACATCACAGTTATACTTATGCTAAATACTCTTCCACAAGAAGAAACTCTTCCAAGAAATCTTTATAATGTTTTAAGCATGATTGTGATCCTGAACGCTTCATTTGTGTGTTTGCACTAAGTACCATAGCTGTCATTGCTCTTAAACGCTTGTCCAACATATCATAATGATGAGTGGGAGATAGCCATGATATCTTAGTTTTTTTTTAATTGCTTTCAGTCTTTCTGTTTGCATAGCATAAGTTAGGATACTCCGGAGTTTAATTTCACTTAACTCATGTTCAGTTGTTTTTCTTTAAGTTTGATAATGACTTTTAGTTTAACATTATTTTCGACTAGTGACATCTTAAGCACAGTTTTTAGCTTCACTCATTGCATTGGCACTCCACATTCAGTTGTCATTCACTGCATATTAAATTACTTCAGTTGTTAAACTTAACAAAACAGTCTTCATTATTCACAAAACTCTTCTTGTTCTAAAACCCATAATTGATTCATAACCATATGAACAGAAGACAATATCATTTTAAGGCCTGAAGTACTTCTGCAACTACCTGATCATCTTACAAACAAACATTTCCTCAAAAGACTATTTCAAAAATCCATAACCTTTGAGTGAAGTGTAGTGTCATTAAACTAAGCTGCAGAATAGAGTTAGGAACTAGTCTTAGAGTAGAAGATCTTATGATGGTATCAATGTTTTACTCATACTTCAACAAATCTCTAATCAAGGACAAAATGTTGCATCATTATAAGTTAGTTGTTTAAACTGTTTAGTTAGGAAGACTTGCATACTTAGTTGACCATGTCTCAAGCTCTCTCTCAAATTCCTTTGATGAAAGCATTTGACAAGTTGAATTTATGTTTTGAATCATTTGTTTAAAAGTCATTATCAAGCTTTGCTTTTGCTTAGTCATAGTTTAGATTTGATTCTGTTTTTAATATTGCATTTGCATTTACCATTTGACATCAACCAATTAGGTTTCACTCTGTTTTTAATCATTAGCTTCCTTCCATTAGCTTTCTAGTCATCTTTCTTGTGAACATAAAACCACCAAAAGATCAAAAACATCATAAATCATCACAAAAGACCAAAAACATCACAAAACACTACACACAACGCATTAAGGAACAAACACCTAGGTACATACAGTACACTTCACTTCAACAGTTTACCAACCCTGGTTGACAATTAAATGAGCTCAATTTAGGAGACTAGATTGAGACCAAACAGTAGGCATGGTGGAGCGTTGCAAAACTTGCTGCAATACTCGTTGATCGCACCAATGATGTGAGGTGTCGGAACTTTCTCCATGTTGAAACCCTCTCGGGGTTTCTTTCTGTCTTTCCACCCTCATATCTTTGATTTATTTGGAAATATCTTTCATATTTTGGAGAAGAATTTTTGGAAAATCTTTTTCATCCATTGCTCCAGATGTTATATATGTAGTGCCCCATAGGCTGAGCCAAGATTATGCTCTAATACCACTGTAATATTCCAAAATAGGAAGAATAGGGATATTAAACCTAAAACTGGAAAATGCAGCAAACATCAATACATAAAAAACATGAGCAGATCATTGATCCATTTTATTATACATGATAGCAGAAAATGAAGTACAAGATGTTGAGGAAAAGACAGTCAAGCTAGGCAAAACACGCCTGAAATGACCCTATACATCAAGACATAAGAAATTGCTGCTACATAAACTCATGAGAGGCTATGACTATGAAATCCTGCTAGAAATAATTGTTGTTGGAAACTAGGAAGGCACATATCTGTTGATAGGGTGCTCAGAAAATGTCGGGATCAGAGATATGGGCTTTTTAGCACAATTCCAAGATAACCCAGAAAGGGTTTCTAGAAATACACAAGATGAAAAATGCATCCCTAGAGATGAATTACACTCTGTAGCTGGGTAAATACTGGGAGGTGGCTGATATTATGAGAAAATAGTTGATACTCCTCCCCACTAAATTTTCAAATGAAGTTATGCTCCCCTCATAGGAAAATAAGCTCAAAAACTTGGGTTATCAACCCTCCACTGAAACTTCCTTCCTAGATTGCGCAATTCCTAAAGGAAACTGCGCTACTGAAGGTGGATGAATATTGGCTTGATGTCGGATGATGGAATATAGTTTTTGGAATGGGGTTCCCTAACAGCAATTTTGTCTAGCTTTGTAATCCTTTGTAATATTTAGTCTAGTGCAGGGGGTTTGGGGAGGGTCAAAACCCCCAACGAATTGTAATGGGTCAAAGGGTAGACCAAGGGTCCACAAACCACGGTTTGCTGACCATAGGATAACGCAAGCTATCATGCTATCAATAGATAGATAAATCAATTCTAAGGTAAGAAGTAGTAAGAACTAGAGCAGAATACGAACTTGTGATATGTTGTTAATTGTTTGGGTAAGGGCTCCTGCTAGCTGTGTGCGCAGAGACCCTAAGTCTTGCTGTGTGTAGACCTCATTGGCTGTGTGTGCGGGTTGATAAATATTCTATAAGTAAATTGAAGTACGAATGAATGGAAAGACTGTTTTGATATCTGAATATTCTATATCAGATCTTCTTGTTGAATATTGATGGTTTATTTATTCGCACATGGATGCAATGTTATATAAATAAATGAATGCATAGATCTGGTTGTGGTTTATCTTGTTACACCTGATTACTGAGTTGTTACGTCATATGACTGGGCTTTACTTGGGTTTCTCGCCAATATACTGTTAAGGGTTCTGGGTTAGGGCTTCTCCATCATAGGCTTGTTAGATCTGCAGGGACCCCCTTTAATTAACTTTCCCTCTCTCAAGGTGTGGAAACCTGGTTCCAGCACCCTTCCATACTACTTCAAGTGAGATTTCTGAAAGGGCTAGTAGTGTCGGGGTTTGTTGGCAAACCTTAAAACCGAACCTAACTCAATACCCGTAAAGCCAACAAATGGTTCTATTGCCGGGACCGGGAGAATTTTGAGAGAGGGATTGGGTAATGCAACGGGGTCATTGGCAACCATCAAAACTTGAGTTAGAAGACTGGTTCGAAAAACAGATTTAGGAATTTTCCCTAAAAGAGAATAGGAGTGAAAAGTTGTCTGTGTAAAAGTGGAAAAGTAGGTATATTTTTACGGAAGTGCACAAAATATTCTTTTTACCCTTCGCACGCGAGTTAAAAGAGTGGCTGGCATGGTTGGCATAATTCCAGACTTGCTGGAAATACAATCAGGTCACCAGAATTGATTCATCAATTGGAAAAGACTGATAATAAGATTACTAGAACTGTAGATCACTAGGTTGATAGTATATTGGGAGGATTCATGACAGAATTTTTTGTTGATCAATTTGTGTCATATTAAGAAGCAAAGAGAAGGTTCTTCAAGGGATTTAGAGGTAATTTCCTTAAAACCCTACCCCTATTGATTAAGATGCTATTGAGTGAAAAGGGTGTCTTGTGTGGCCACACCGAGTGAATGACCTCCAACCAGAGTGGGAGCGCAATAAGAAGCAGTAAATACTATCAAATTAACCAATAAGGAGACAGATCGGTATACAATCCTTCAAGGGAATCATCTGATGTTACCCGGGGAGGGGTTGTGCAAAGAGGAACCAACGCCCAGACTACACCTGCATTGAACCCACATAAGGGTAAGAATTCTCCTACACCTCCTCCGCCACCACCAGAGGACGATATGGCTATGCACATGAAGCTACCTACCTTTAAGGGCATAGGGGACAAGGACATGGATCGATTTTGGTTCGTAGAAGAGTCTATGTGGACTGTGCAGAACGTTAATAATCATGCTATAAAACAAGCGCATCTATCCATAACCTTCGAGGGAAGGGCCCTGGATTGGTTTATGGGATATATTGATCATCACTCGAACACATCAATATAAGATATTAAGAATGCCCTAAAGCAACAATTCTGGAAGCCTAAGTCATACTCTCAATGTGTAGTCGAACTAAAGGACTTTAAGTAGGGACCTACAGAATCCGTCTGGGAAGATGAAAAATGATTGAAAAAGGTTATCAAGGATGGGGGATTTTTCTATGAAGATAAGCAGCAGAAGGAATGGTTTATTGCTATGCTCTTACCACACTTACGTGGGCCCATGGGACAGCAAAAGATCAACTCCCAAGAGGAAGCTTTGGAGATTGCCATGAAATTAGAAGTTACACCAAGAGATGATACGCAATTTGTAGCCCTACAAATCTAGAGCCAGCTAGAGGCAATGCACTTAGAAATTCAGAGCTTGCAAAAGGATCGTGGTAAGGAAACTAGCCAAGATATCTGGTGCATATGTTGTAGGGCATCAGGTCACACTAAGGATCAATTCCCGCTGTTATCAGATTATATGCAGGCTGGGGGACTGAGCCTTCTATGACCTAAGGAAATGGCTAGCCCTAGAAGTCCTATGCTATGGTGTGCTAAATGTCAGGTAGAAAGAATACATGATACAAATCACTACCCATGGTTGGGTGTTTATGTTCCAGAATTAAAACAACAGTGGTGCATATTATGCTCGTCTGTGGATCATGACGAGAAAAACTTCCAAACACTCAACCTCATGGTTGATAGGAAAAATTTATACAAGGTGAAGGTGGACCCCTCATAACCATTATCTCCTTCTAGATGGGGGGGATCTCCCACAAGAGGAATGGGAGGAGGGAGAGGGGGGAGTGTCGGTTGAGGACGTGGACAACTGATTTGTTATAACTATGGCGATGTGCGAAATTTTGTACAATATTGCCTAAACCCAGCACGCTCGTCCTGTAGATATTGCAGGAAGTTCGATCACGTCATCAAAGATTTCCCAGTATTAATAAAAAAAATTCAAGATAAACAACAGACACCTATGCACAATGTGCAAAGAGTTAAGTCAGAACCACAAGATGATGGACCATGTATCAATGTGATCACTTGCAGCGGCATTACCACCAAGGGAGCTGAGGAAAAGGCTGAGACTGGATCATTAATCCAGAAGGTTGGGAATAAAATGGAAAGTTTAGACCTAAACAAGGAGAAATAAACCTTCATAGAAGTTCAGAGGAAGATGACCAAAGAAAAAGCACTCATTGCAAAAAGTATGGTAGACCCAAAAGCAGACGAAGAAGTTAAAACATTCCTCCAGGCATGTATAAAGTTGTTGCGCAACCAAAAGTTCGTAGAAAGCCTCCAAGCACTAATATATATTTGTGCAGAAAATATCACTTTACAGCCATAGGTTAAAACACTAAACAAGATATACAAAAACAAAAAAAGGTCGGGACAGGAAATGTGCATGACCGCGCAGATTGGAGACTACAAAATGGACCAAGTTATCCTTGATTTAGGATCAGATGAAAATTTCCTACCCAAGAAAACCTGGAAACAAATGGGATAAACTAAGCTAGAATGGTCAACTATTCAACTATGGATGGCTAATCAGTAGAAGATTATCCCATTGGGAAGACTGACGAAGGTGGTGGTAGATATTGCGGGTGTTAAAGTTTACATTGATTTTGAGGTAATTCAGATAGTGGATGACACGGACCCTTATCCTGGACTCTTGGGCCTGGATTGGGCTCTTGACATGGGAGGTATTATTAATTTAAAAATAAGGAGCATGATATTTGAAAATGAAGGCACAAGGGTGATAGTTCTGTTGGATCCAGCAGAAGGCAAGCGATACACTGAATCAATACGAGAGGAAGAGGATGTCGATCACATATACAAAATGACCACCTGGGATGATTACTGGATCAACCCCATGGATGATGGCATGTTATGCTAGGAAAAAGACAGTGAGTGCTTATCTGACTTAGACGGGGAGATAGAAAATTGGCATAACTGGTTGCATGACTTATCTGCACCAAGGTGTCTTAAGGTCATGGAAAGCTTCTGATGCATTTCCTCAAAGGTAAGAGAACTACCCTACTTTGATGGCTCTTGTTACACCATTTTTTGGTCATCCAACCTGCTACTATTAGATGGACCTAAGTACACCATGTAAGACCAATTTTACGTTAAAGTAAAATTGTTTTCACTATGAAAAATAACTTAGTAAACCATCTTTATTAAGTTGTTTATGGTCTAAACAGAAAACCCCATGAGGAAATATTAAATAAATATACATTATTTTTATTTTCCTCAAGGAATAATTAGTTAAACAACAGTTTAATTAATATTCCTGGTCATATTTAACCCAAAACGAGAAAATTAATTAGATAAATCACTATTTATCTTATTATTTTCTAGGAATAATTATTTAAACCTTATTTAAATAATATTCCTTGTTAAATTTGACTAAATCATTCATAAATAATTAAATCATTATTTATTTGATTATTACTCAACCACATCCTTAAAATAATAAATAAATCATTTATTTATTTATTATTTACAAATAAAGGGATTTGACCCAAGTCAAATTCTTTTTCCCTCCAACAAATATAATAAAATATTCCATAAAAGTTGGATCTTTATTTGGTTAACAATATTTTAATTATGCACCAATATCTAGACTAACTCAATATTTTGTTAAAAATAGAAGGGTTTTTCCATTCATTCACTACCTTTTGTTGCCTAAAGATCACTCTGGATCTATACTTTGGGTCTGACTTTAATCCACCGTCATTGTCATATTTTGCTACCATTTTTCTTGTGAGCTCCCTTTGAGTTCCATTTTTTGTCTAGGTTTTCTACACCATCAAGAGAGAGGGATTTTAGATCTGAAGTGCAGAGGACTTACACGAACCCAGCCCATTGAGGAGGACTGGTAACATCCTTCTGTGTTCTCCTCCCAGGTGCCATAAATACAAAATTCTTTAAACATATTCTTGTCTTGTCTATTGGATGCATGGAGAAAATCCTATTTTTATTTATTGCTTAATGTCTTTTAATGCACAGATCTAGATTTTGCAGCATTTATCTTAGTCATCTAATTGCAGATCTAAAGATATTGGCAGCCATCTTTGCTATTAGGTTTTTTTGTTATGCATGGCTAAAGTGAGCCTTTTTCATACACTTGCAATTAATAATCATACTAACAACTAGAGACTCCACATGGGTTTACGATTACGACCGATGTCATTTTTAAGATCCTTGCATATCTAGCTGCTCCAAACCCTAGGATTTATTTTCAAATTCTTGTTTTGATTTTCTTGATGTTGTTTTTAACCTATAAAACCCTAAAACATTAAAAATTCTAACTTTCATGTGTTTTCGGACCTATTGCGCAGGTGATCGGCATCAGCTGCAGCTGAGATGACACATTCTGCTGAAACTTGCTCCTGAGAGTGCTGAAAGTACAGGTCACACTTTTTCGGCCAAAACCTGTGACCTGAAACTCCAGGGCACAAAAACAGGCCAAAACATGCAACCTTTGTAGAAATCAGGTCGGAAACTGCGACCTGGAGCTTTTGCGGGGGTTTTTCTGAAAGTTTTTTAGGTTTGTCTAGGCCTCTGTTCAGGGTTGTCTGACCTTCGTCTTCACCCGTTTTGGACCTATACTTGTTCTGTTTTACTCATCTAAGTGGGAACCTATCCCTCTAGGGCTTTAGTACCCTCCACCTTTTGTGGAAGAGTTTTAGTTGTTGTAGGTTTTCTGAAATTTCAGTGTCTTCGGCCATTTTTAGATCTGATCCCTTACCTTCAGATCCACTTCAGATTGGCTATTTATCCATCCAAAACACCTCTTTTCAGTTTTTTTTGGGTTTTCCTCTAGGGTCCCCTCCGCTTCCCTCCAGGAGATAGCCTTTCACCACCTCATTTACAGCAAGTTTTCCTCTGATTTTTTGCTATTTTTCTGCACCTTTTTCCAGCAGATTTGACCTTTAGATCCCTGTCCCTCCCAACCTTAGATCTATTAGCTATTTTGGCGTGCTTTGACTAGATTTTTTCCCACCTACAAACTAGTTGTTCAGAGGCCCATCTCCTTGGGCTTAGATTAATGAATTATTAGTTGTTTATTTTCTATTATTTCAGTTTGATATACTATTATCTGTAGGTTTATTTATAGTTATACAGCACAGCTTTTGTTTTTCTCTACAAACGTCTGGGTTTAAAAATTAAAATTTTACACACTTAACACACACACCCTAAGTGAAGAAGATCTTGGTTAACACCGCCAATAAAAGACTTTAAAACATTGAAATCAATTGATCCTTCACCTCTCTGCCCTAGTTTCGACATTGTAATCAGTTGATCCTGCACCTCCTCACCCTTGTTGGTCTCTCTTCCCTTTGTGTCATGTTTGTGCCTTCATCATTGCACCTCCAAGGCATTTATCCTAGAGACTTATTGGCCTTCATCACCAGTTTCTGGTAGGAAGACTTACTCCTCTGCGTAGGATTCGAGTTAGTCCTCCACCAAGTTTGTACTCTGACTCCTCTTCTAGTTCCACCCCCAGTTCTCCTCCTGTCACCTTCACCATGTCTGGTTCAAGACCTAACGCTAGTGGTAGCTCTGGCCCTAATGTTGGGAATACCACTAGTGGGACCGCAACAGGAACTACCCTGGCTGCTCCCTTGCTCCCCTATATGGCAGCCTTAGTCTTCCCAATTTTAACCAGTTGATCAATGACCCTATACACTGTGATGCTAGTTGGCATGCTATGTCAACCGAGCTCCCTTACAACATCCCCAAGCTTGAAGGTCTTGCTGGAGAAGATCCTACAAATCATGTTCGATCTTTCCACACCTGGTGTTCATCTAACTCCATTATCGATGAATATGTCCGTCTTCGGTTGTTCCAATATACGCTTGCTAGCAAATCTTCTAAGTGGTATGTTGATCAGGCCTCATCCTCTCATACCACCTTTGCGACTCTTGCCCGGGCTTTTTTGTCTTATTTCTAGCTTCCCCTTCGTTCTGACACTGGTACCGAACTTTTGACTTCTTTCCGTCAATCTTGTGCGACCCACCTATCCAATCATGTCCAGGAATGGCGAAGAAGAAAGAGCCTATTTGGAGCCCCTACTTTCGAAGACCATGTCTACATGGATTGGTTCCTTAGATCTCTCTTGCCTGTTATCGGCAAGGATGTCGCATCACATTTCCTTCAAACTGAAGAAGCCGCTCTCCAAATTGTGTTAAAATATGACCTAATCTACACTCAGTCAGGTTATGTTTATACCGTTCTACCTGATCTTCCTAGACCCAGTGGTGCCAACGCACCTGGGGCATCTCATTCCACCGACGGTATCATTGGAGCTCTCTCTCATCAATATGCTCAACCTCCCATGGGATATGGTTTTCCTCAGGGGGTGCCAACACCTCCTGCACTTTTCCCCCTCCCGGTAGCATGTATCCAAGATATGGCATGCCTCCTCCTTTTTCCCAACCTCCTATTTACCACAATTTTATCCAACCTCCTTATTATCTGCATCCGCAGCCTAGTGCTCCAGCTCCTCTAGCATTAGCACCTTCGCCTCCCTTGCCTTCTCAAACCCCACAACAACATCCACCACCCCCTCAAGGGCAGGTGTATGCATAGAAGGGCGCAACTAATCCTCCTCCTTCCAAAAAGAAGAGGAAAGGCACTAAAAATCAATCTACCTTCGGTAATCCTGGACCTAATCCGCAAAATAATTCTCCTAACACTTGTAACCAACAACAGGGCACTCAGCCCAAGTAGGACAGGCCTGTTCACACGAATAAGCCTTATTCTTGTTGTGGTTTTTATGGTCATTACACTCACGACTATTCTCTTTTACCACAGATGAAGCAAATGTGGGAGTCTCAAGTAGCCTTGCGAGGATAGCAAGCCTCCCCTTCCATCCCTCCCAATCCTACACCTATTCAATCCACTATGTTTACTAATCCTTTCCCTCGGCAAGGATTTGTGGCTACCCAACCACCTGAAGGTCAAGTGGCCACTCAACCTCCTCTGTCTGGTACCTCCAATTACCATATTCTCCTGATGAAATATGACCAACCTATAATTGTATACCTCAACCTTCAGACTCGGTCCCGTCAGTACAACAAGCCTCTCATTACATCTGTCCCCGAGCCAACTTCTTCAGCTTATACATAGCCTCTTTCAAAAACTAATGGTCCTTTGCAGATCCCTCAGCCTAAGGTAGAGGTTCATACCAATACCCCTAAGGGACCACTACACCGGAATGCTTCTTCTAGCAAAGCTACTCATTCGTATAATATAGTAGATCATTTGGCACAATCTCCTGCTGCCATCTCAATATTGGAACTCCTCCAGTCATGCCCTTCAAAAAAAAAAGATCTATTATCTGCCATGGGCACTGTAGATCCTTTAAATGATCGCTTGATCGTCTTCGATGTTGACCGTTCAAAACATCCTCCTCTTCCTACTTCCGTCACCTTCCAAATCCCAGTCAAGATCTGGAACACCAATGTTTCTCGGTGTATCATTAATGAGGGGGAATCCACCTGTGTGATGTCTGCTTCAGTTTGGAAGCAACTCAGATCACCTGAGTTGGCTCCTTCCACGATCACTCTTCGAGCAGGGGATGGCCACGTCTCCCAGCCCATTGGCTTATTCCACAATTGTCCCATTACTCTTGTGGGCAAGATTTTGGCGTTGACGTATAAGTCAATGATGCCCCCTTAGATTACAAAATCCTATTGGGTCATAGCTACACCTATGTGATTTTTTTTTCCCATCTTCGGTTCATCGCAAGATGTCCTTCCCTCATAACAGAAAGATAGTCACCATTGACTAGTTGACATATTATGAACCGAAGTCTTAGACCTCCCTGAGTCCATCATCTCTTCGGTGGCCAATAAGAAAACCATTGATCCTTTGACCAGTGTCTCACCCGGAGTCTACAAAGACTCCTCTTTGCTTGGTACATTCCCTAGTCTTCCTCCTCCTATATATGATCCTATCTCATCGAATGTTTGCATGATGCAATCGTCTCGGGCTTCCCTCAAACGGCTCGCTTCAGCTATTCAACATCCTCGCCCTCTGCAGCCTACTCCTAACCCTTCGATTCAACCTTTTGGACCCCCTCCTACTGGCCCTTCACCTACACCTGGTATCCATGAGCCTCTCTACCCTCCTGGAACAGTTCCTCTAGGCCTTAACCATCTTGGAGCCATCCCGCCTGGCCATTACCCCTTCAGTTAGATATTGTTCCTAGCTCCCCCTCTTGGAGTGTACTCAATACTTGTCATGGATACCCTATCTCTTCCTAATCTGACCCTAGGGATTCCCATCTGGTACCTTGATCCCCCAACCGCTACCCCGCTTGGTCAACCCAAACCTTATCTTGCTTTGACCCCGGTTCAATCGGTCCCTACATGAATTTTGAGGTCTAAAATGGGCCTCCTAAGAAAAATGTACAACCAAAATTCACTTTATAAGAACTAATAACATTTTAGGGGATGACGTCATCCCTAATGGTTGAGGTGGAATTGTTTGAGTTAAAGGTACTTACTTGTCACATTCTCAACGATGGATACATACTCATGGTTAACCATGGTAGTGCTCTAAGTAATTTTAAAGTCAAAGTTAAAGTACTCATAATAAATGTCATTTCACACTTTTTGAATAAAAATATATTATTGTCATTTCATATTTCTTGAAAGAAACATTGCATATCTCTATACATTTATTATATTATATTATATTATATTATATTATTTTTATATAGTATATTAATTACATGTTAAAATGCAATTTAAACAATATAAATTTTAATTAATAGCATATAACATAATTAAGAATTTATAAATTTATATTTATATTTTATTTTAAGTTATTTAAGTACAAAGGACAAATGCATTAGTTGTTTAATGATAATGACTTTTTCTTGAAAAGCTCATTCTAATTTATAGTCACATCAATAAAAAAAAATTATTAATTTTATTTTGGTACAACTTTTGAATTGAATTTAACTATGGTTACATGGATTGTGGTCCAAAAAGTGAATTACAAATTCATAAATATTATTTTATTTGTTTAGCTATTATTTTATTATTTCCTTAGGAGGTCCATTTTAGACCTCAAAATTCTCCTAGTGTGACTTCTCCTGCTGCTACAGTGCCTCGGCCACCTCAACAAGAACCCTCTCCTTTTGCAACCACTTCGGGTAAGAAGGGAAAAGCTCGCAAGAGGGCATCAAAAGACAAGGCTTCCCCGACTGACCCTACTCCTCCTCCGCCTCCAAAGCCTTGCTCTTTGTGTGATGTCGTCGATCATGCAAACCATACCTATCCTAAGTTGCTCCATATATAGCCCATGGTTAATGTTGCGTTCCCTAAGTCTACAGTCCCTGAAGCCTCTATTTCTTCCTCGATTATAGCCAAGAACCCTAAGGCTATTCACACCAACCAACCTTGTGCTTTTTTTGATCTCCATGGCCACTATTCTCACCATTGTCCCTGCATGACATATTACCACGCCTCTTTGGAGGTAGTTCGGGAGTACGAGGTTGAACAGAACCAATCCTCCTCTCCAGTACTTGAGCAGTATGTTGTAGGCCAGCTTAAGGATTTACCCGCTCCCATTGACACTCCCCCTCCTGATTTCAAGATGACAGAGCTTATGCCCACCATCCTCTACCTGTCCTCATCCATGAGACCCTCAGTGGAAGCTTCCTCTGAATCTTCCCCTGTTGTTTCACTCAACCTCCCTTCAGCGATCACCCTAGGCTCAACATTGGTGGATCCCTTATCTGCTTCTTCTTCCATCATCCCCCGTGATGATGTGCATTTTAACCTCTCTTCCCATGATGATGAGTCAGGTAGCTTCGTCGTGTCATGTGGTCTCCCTTCCTCTAGTCACTCCATCTTCTACTCTGATGATGACATCATGGAAGCCTTATCCATCCCTGACCTCATCTTTCCTACCCATAAACAGGATGGCACCATCCATTTCTATGGTGACTTTCATAGCTCCCACACACCACCTTCTCGTCGGTGTGCGGGTAGTAGACATCCTACCCAGATCACTCCCTCTAGTATTTTTCGTTTGATTTCTACTATGTGCTCAGGTTGCTAGCATTGTTCATCATCCTCCCATTTATTGTCTTGTGGCACCTTTCAGATGGACCTCCCGTCCACACCTTATATCGGTTATGCCAATGGTGCAAGTCGCTACTCTTGGCATCTAGCCTCGGTAGGTTGGGCCATTTTGAACCCCTTGCATTCGCTCGCTCTCTCGAACGGTGTATGCATTGGTACTGCTACCAATAACCAGGCTGAATATGATGCAGTGTGAGGTTTATTAGCCAATGCCCTTTCCCATCGCATCCTCCACCTTCATGTTCGTTTAGATTCCTTGCTTCTTGTCATGCAATTGAATGGTGTCTATCGTGTGCATAATCCTATCATTTCTAGAAAATATTTACAAGTGAAGCTTTTGATGCGTAAATTTGAAATCATTACATTCATTCATGTACCTAGAGCACAAAATCACTATGTAAATAGGATTGCAAACAATATTCTAGATTGGCATTTAGCACATGCATTTAACACAAGACAATAACATAAAACCATCAAAATGAAGCATATCCATAATATACGTCGTATAAAATGTTTTAGAGTCCATTAGCTCTGATACATATGACATGCCCATAGCATTTTACAAAAACTCAAAACTGGGGGTTCCACCTGCCCCTACACACTAATCACTATCTGGAGGATCTCGAGCCAATGGCTCTGCTCCCGCAGCTCGTATATCACACATGCCTTCTCTGGCCATCACCATGCATCGCATGACCCCTTGTCACTATGAGGGTAGACCAATACATGGCTCTATGTACTGGTCCTTTAAGTCTTGCCAGTTGCGCTATGAAACACTGGTCAGAAGCCTCTCACATCTACGATGGATGTCCTCCAAGAGGGTTGCTGCATTCTCATTTTGTGGCACACTTGATCCACTAGGTCCTATAGCTCTTGATACTACAGGTCATCCCATATACCCGGCCAGTTTTATCGGTGTTGTATCTGCATGCCAAAAGTGAAAGAATCAGTACCATATAAAATATTCTGAAACTTTACAATGCACATAAAATATTAACAATTTTTCACTTACCATCGAGCCCCCATACTTGACCAGGAGGCAGTGGCAAGTCCGGGTCCCCACAATAACTCATCCCACTATATGGATAGTTGTCTATGTACAATGGCATCTAATCCCAATGAGCAAAGAACTCGAGTCGGAACACCCATAGTAGTCACCCCCACATCCTCCTCTACACAGTAGTCACCCCCACCGGTGCATCCTAGGCTCCCTCAGGCCCCCATCCTGGAGATATATGCAAGGTCGAAGTGTCAGGATCTTTTCAAAGAAGAGCAAGGACAACACTGTACCATATGCACAATCATGGTTCACTTTCCACTTGCATAGTGACAACTGTCATTTCAACGACGACAGCATCATCTAGGCCCACCCATAGTAGGTCTCACTCAACACACTCTCAACAAGCATCATCTGCCCTCTAGTGATGTGGTGGAGTGCCTGGTTTCCTAGGATCCGTAGCACCGCTGCAGCCACAACACGAGTCTCTAACCTCTCTAGATCCCCGATGGGTATCTATGTCCCTTTGACATGGAGACCTAGTCGACAATGGTGCTCTACAAACTCCATGATTTTCTGCCCTCACGGTAACATAAGCTAAGTATTCCCAACCATCCCAAGTGGAGGGAGACCAGTCATGAAATATATATCCTCGACCGTCAACTCAATCCAGTTCCCCTGCACTATAAAGACCTCATGGTATGGATCCCAATAGTTGACAATCCAGGCCAATAATGGCTCTCCATCCCTCATCAAAGGGTTCTCCACAAACTTCAAAACCCCAAACCTAGCCAATGCACTATGGACACCCTGATCCTCCTGGATCTTCGACCGTAATGTGCCCAGGTCTATCTCTCTCCAGTTGAACTGTAATTCTGCCATATCTGCACAAACCCATCATATTTGTCAGTGTATAGATAGGAAAGACTGTATCCAAACATAAAAACCCAGTTCTTAGCCAAAAAACAGCATAGAAAAACCCCTCCCTATCAAGTCGCACTTTTCAGGCCCATTCCTGGGACAGGTCGCAGATTTCTGCTAAAATCCTGCTACCTAGGTCACATTTTTTGCCCCACAAAGTGCGACTCGGCCATGAAGAGGAGCAAGGGTTTGTTCCTAAGGTCTGGGGACCTAAACTGAACTCTCAATCCACTAAAATGAAAGAGTATGGTTAGGCCTCTTACCTACAACTGATGGATCTCGATTCCAACAGTCGGTTTGTCTGGTACGATCGACGCAAGATTCAGGGCCTTCTCTCCTCTCTACATTCACCACAGCTCCACATGCAAATGAGTGAATTTGGAGGGAAAATTCCTTATTAAAATAGAAACCCCTGATTTTTCTTTCACCTGCTACGGCTAAACCATAGCTCAATTTGACAAATCTCTCATTGAGCCCTCAAATGGGTATCTATTAGTTTTTCGTGATTTGATACTTCACCAAGACACATTTTGTCCACGAAGCGTCACTTCACCACTCCTCAAAATTGAATTTCTTCACTTGCAACACTTGTACTTGGGGCACCACTTTGCCTCCATACTTTTCCATGCTCGTGTCAATTTTCATTGTGAGTAACCATCTTCTACACACATTTTTAAGGTCCCCATTGGACCTTTACTCTGTGGTAGAATCATCGAGTCACCCTTGTTTAGAGCATCCGAGTTGAGTCATAATCACATTCATGGAGTCTATCCTGAGTCCCTTTGTATCCCGCTATAGTCCTCTATCCTTCATTGCTTGGTTCCTCTCTCGTGTCGCACATTATGGCCTCCAATCCTACTGTCCCCTATCCCCCTTGATATTTTGTCAGTTGATGCCAGGTCATCCATGCCCTTTATGCTCTAACAAGGGAATTCATCCGTCCACTACTCAGTACCCCCAATTTCATCATCATCCCTGATGTCCGTCTGTCAGTCGCTCTACTATTTTCTCTTGTGCATTAGTTGAGGATCCCTTATTGCCTCACCTATGGTGGACCTCCTTCTGTTGACATCAGATCATTCATTCCAGAAGACAAGTCTAGAGGGCAGTGTATCTTAGTTCTAGCTTCCACTCTTGTTCGGCATCTCGGATCAGGAAAAGGGACTCCTTGTAGCCCTTTGACTTGATTGTTTCTCAACTCCAACTCCTTACAGCATGATCGAGATCCGTATACTTGATGGTTTAGTGATGCAGCAGATTAGACCAGTGATTCCCGAGTGTGTGTGAGATGTTTCAGCCCTCATGAGGGGGTGGCCCTACAGGTAGCCCCCCACATGCCCAGATGACATCTTCATTACAGCCTTTGATGCAGCTCCATATATTTGATGATGTCGGCCTCAGCCGCTTGCAGTGCCTTTTTTTTTTTCATGTATCCGTCATATTTTCAGAGCCCTTTCCTGTTTACAGGTGGATTTGGGTTGTATTTGTATCTCATGTACATAGATATTATTGTATAATTCTTGGTTTTTATCCCAAGCACAGTGTGTATTTGGGATTCATTATCATATTTTTATTTGGCTCATGTTTATGCCAACATGTACTATATTGTTCAGTCCCTTGTTCACTGGACACATTATTCTTTGTACTTTGTCTCGGCGGGCATAGGTATGCCTCCCCTGCCTCCTATAGCATAAGTACTCCCTCATAAAAGAGACTTGTCGTACCTATAAGTCTCACCTCCTCAAGGTCTAGTCCTCCAGCGCTTCGGTCTACCTTATATTTCTCTCTCTCTGACTTCCCCTTCGATATCTAGTGATTGAGTTCTTACAGTGTACTTCAGTCATACGATTAGCTCTTAACACTTGCATGCTAGGGGGCAATCTGTTACACCATTTTTTGGTCATCTAACCTGTTACTATTAGATGGACCTAAGTACACCATGTAAGACCAATTTTACCCTAATTAAAATTTCTTTCACTATGAAAAATATCTTAGTAAACCACCTTTATTAAGTTGTTTATGGTCTAAACAGGAAACCCCATGAGGAAATATTAAATAAATCTATATTTGTTTGATTTTCCTCATGGAATAATTAGTCAAAAAGTAGTTTAATTAATATTCCTGGTCATATTTAACCCAAAATAGGAAAATTAATTAGATAAATCACTATTTATCTTATTATTTTCTAAGAATAATTATTTATATCTTATTTAAATAATATTCCTTGTTAAAATTGACTAAATAATTCATAGATTAATTAAATCATTATTTATTTGATTATTACTCAACCACATCCTTAAAATAATAAATAAATCATTTATTTATTTATTATTTACAAATAAAAATATTTGACCCAAGTCAAATTATTTTTCCCTCCAACAAATATAATCAAATATTCCATAAAATTTGATCTTGATTTGGTTAACAATATTTTAATTATGCACCAATATCTAGACTAACTCAATATTTTGTTAAAAATAGAAGGGTTTTTCCATTCATTCACTACCTTTTGTTGCCTAAAGATCACTCTGGATCTATACTTTGGGTTTGACTTTGATCCACCATCATTGTCATATTTTGCTACCATTTTTCTTGTGAGATCCCTTTGAGTTCCATTTTTTGTCTGGGTTTTCTACACCATCAAGAGAGAGGGATTTTAGATCTGAAATGCTGAGGACTTACAAGAACCCATCCCAATGAGGAGGATTGGTAACATCCTTCTATGTTCTCCTCCCAAGTGCCATAAATACAAAATTCTTTAAACATATTCTTGTCTTGTCTACTGGATGCATGGAGCAACTCTTGTTTTTATTTACCGCGTAATGTCTTTTAATGCATAGATCTACATTTTGCAGCATTTATCATGGTCACCTAATTGCAGATCTAACGATATTGGTGGCCATCTTTTTTCTTAGGGTTTTTTTTAATGCACGGCTAAAGTGAGCCTTTTTCGTACACTTGCAATTAAGATTCATACTAACATCTCTGGTAATGTTGAAAATTTCCACAAAGAAATTGAAGCAAATGTCCCTAAAGAATGGAGATTTTGGGCCTTGACTTGGCCATGCATGCAACCCCTTCGCGCTGATGGGAAACTCATAAGGGAGCCTTTCAGGACTTGGGGGAATGCCGAAGATGATGATCTTATGATTTAATGTACCAGTAAAACCACCAAAAGAATTCTTCTCACGTCGAGGGGATCCATGCAAGCACTTAGCTCTCTTTCTAGGAGTATGGAATGAGGACACATGGAATGAATGGGTCCACAATTTTATTCACACATGACGAGATAGGTTGAAAATATGAATTGAAAAAGTAGTTTTTTATTTTTTCCCTCTAAAATTTGATGATGTAATCAAATTTTATTTTATTATTTCCACTATTATTTTATAATTTCCTTAGGAGGCCCATTTTAGACCTCAAAAGTCCCCTAATGAACATACCCAGCATTGGAGTACAATGGTTGAAGACTTTATAACGATGTTTGGACTAACAAGGGGTACGGAGCAACTTGATGAAGCCCTACAGGATATAGATGCTTTGGTCTTTAATGAGTCCCTCCCTAAGCAGGAACATACTACACCAGCCCGGGATGCGCAGATACAAGACATTGTAAACTGTAGGAATTTTCAATAGAAGCATGTGATGAGGATCCTCGGAATATCGCTATTGTAGAGTCGGAATGAGAACATGTTGTTGCAGGTCCATTGCTGCAAGCAATTGATGTCGCCAAACCTCTGATGACCAAGATTGGGGATTACTGGGATGATGGCATGGTAGGAAAGGTCACAAAGCTGCTAACTGAATATAAGGATCTATTCCCGACCAAGTTATATGAACTCAAGTGGATCGTAGGGGATATGGTATTCATGAGGATTACATTGAATCCAGATGCACAGTCTTTCAAAAAACAGCCCTATCGCTTGAACCCGAAATACAAAAAAAAAGTTAAGGATTAAATCAAGAAACCTGTGGCTGCAAGTATCATTGATCCAGTAGAATAGTCAGATTGGGTAAGCCCCATGGTGATCCAGGAAAAGAAGACTAAAGGAGAGATAAGGATCTGCGTCAATCTGCACAAGTTAAATGATTCCTTCATACATGATCTTTTCCCCACACCATTATCCAATGAGATCCTAGATAATGTGGGAGGTCAGGAAGCTTATTCATTTATGGGTGGGTTCTCAGGGTACCATCAGATCTGCATAGCACCTGAAGATCACAGTAAGACAACCTTCACAACAGAGTGGGGCTCATTCCAGTACACCATCATGCCATTTGGATTAAAGGATACCCCTGTCATATTTTCACGCATTGTTGTAGCCATGTTCAAAGAGTTCATTCACAAGTTCCTAGAAGTTTGCTTTGATGACTGGACGGTGTTTGGATTAATAAAGAACCATGTATCAAATTTGTGCATGATGCTGGATGCCTACAGGAAACACAAAAATTCACTAAACATCAAGAAATGCATATTATGTGTCCCATTTGGATTCTATTAGGACACATAGTATCTCAGCATGGATTGATGGTTGACCTAGCAAAGATCGCGATTATCATCATCTTAGCAGTTCCAACTACTGAAAAATAGTTGCACTCCATCCTCGGCAACACAGATTACTACAGAAAGTTCATTCAAGGGTATGATTTGATCACTGCTCCGATGGAAAAATTTCTAAAAGAGGATGTCTTGTTCTTTTGGGATGATGAATGCCAGAAAAGCTTTGAAATGTTAAAATAAAAAATGGTGAGTGCACCTATTCTGATATTCCCTGATTGGACAAAGATATTCCACGTCCATGTAGATGCATCAGGGATAGCATTGGGAGGTGTCTTGGCATAGCCTAGAGAAGGGGATATCGATCACTCGGTGGCCTTCGTTAGCAGGAAGCTATCAAATGTAGAACGTAACTATTCTACCATGGAGCATGAAGGGTTGGAGATGGTGTATGCCCTCCAAAAATACAGTCACTATTTGCTAGGTGGACACTTCAATATGTTCACAGATCATTCAGCTTTAAAATACCTAGTTAATAAGCTCGTGTTGGGCTGGGGGGGGGATCTATTGGTGGCTACTACTGTTTCAGGAATATGATTTTTAAATCATTGTGAAACCAGGGAGGTTGAATGTTGGACCAGATCACTTTTCCAGGATCGAAAATGGGGAAGAGCCGACTAACTTAGACGACGGATTTCCTAACGCGTAGCTGTTTCCTATCAAGGTAATTGAGGAGCGCTTTTCTAATATTATATAATTCGTGACCATATGAAAGGCCCCCGATGGCTATTCAGTATCATAGAAAAAGGATTTGGTCACCCGCGTAGGCAACTTTATTATAATTATGGGACAACTCTACAAGCTGGGAGCGGATGAGGTGCTACAAAGGTACGTACTTGAACACGAGAGATAATCTATCTTAGTTGAAGCCCACATAGGAATTGCAGTAGGACATTACGTGTGTAAAGCTACTGCACAGAAGGTATTAAGGGCCTAGCTATGGTGGCCCACACTACACGTTGATGCTCATGCGTACTGTCGGGCCTGCGAAATTTGGTGAAATTTGGGAACATCTTGTAAGGCTGCCATAGTTCCTTCCTCCAATATGTTGGCTCCCCCAACTACTAAGGATGATGGTTGCTCCTCCATAGTTGTATCAGCGCTGGTACATGCCTCCTTCAATGGTGGTGAGGGCTCCTCCTCCTCTGATTTCTCTTTGCCAAATTTTTTAATCAACCTTTGAGTAAATTCTACAAAAGTAGTCACTCTTGCATGACTCAAATGGTTGAACCACCAAATGTTTGCTTCACCCTCAAGGTGTAATGCTGCAATCTCTATAGCCTCTCTTTCTAACATTGGATGTAGCAGGAATAATGCATCTATTTTCCTTGCCCAATCCCTTGCTATAGATCACCCAGCAAAATTAGACAATAGAAACCTATTTCCCTTGATTCTCCCTTTGCTGCAAGGTCTCCTTTCTTCCTCCAGCTGAATGAACTGTGAGAAATCTAGAGTCTCCTTGAAGGCTCTAGGTTGAGATTTGGACTTAAAAATGTATTCACTTAGAATCTTGTGATCCAATTATCCTCCATATTTCTGCAATTTGTCTCCTTTTTCAAAAGGAAAGGGTATATTCCCACTGCTTCTTTCTCCTCTTCTTTGCTTGACCTCCTTGTTGAGGTCCTTTCTAGTTCTGAAAAGAGATGAGATAAATCTCATTCCCTCCATCATTATAATATTTCTCTTATTCTTCTTATTCTCCTGATATCATAATGGCTGAGATCCATAGGTTGAGCCAATATTATGCTTCGATACCACTGATACCAAGATTATCATTTGATATTGGTCTGTTTAGACTTTTTCTTCCTCTTGCTTTTTAGCAGGGTTGACGTGCTGTTTAGCACAAGGGTGTTCTTGATTGGGAATCCCTACCTCAATATCAAGGAAGGAGAGGTTATTTGAGCTTCATTTACTCATTTTGGCATTCTGGCCAAGCTACCTCCTTCAGCTACAACGCAGTTTCTGTTTAGAGCTGGGTTGTGTTGCAAGGTGCAGCAAAGGAGGATCACATAGAGCTATTTATGGGCTTGTTTTTCAGTGGAGAGGTAGCCTATCCATTGGAGGGTCAGCAAGGATGGCTCCTAGGCATATTTTCACATCTTTGGATTCAGACCAACCATCTACCATCCCTCACAGTGCAATCACAATTCTGAACTGCGTTATTTTTGGAGGCAATTGCTGGGAGGGTTCATTGAGTTCATCAGGAGGGTCTATTTCTGAGTAGAGGGATCAGCCTTATATTTAGAAATACTATTGGAGGAGGACATCATAATTTCAAATCCTTCATAGCCTCATTTTATTCAGATCCAGTTTTCAGTGACATCTCCACCCTAGGGTTATTTTTCACATTGTATATTTCTCGGTATTTCTAGCAATATTTTCTGGGTTGGCTAGAAATCATGTATTAGAGCCCACATATTATTTTCTGGGAATTTATTTTGTTTCTATCAGCCATATTCCATTTGTGTATGTTTACAATAGCAGCTACACTGATATAGACAGCATTTTCCCTGCTCTTTGGCATTCTATATAGTTCCAGTAACTCATGAACTGAATGTTCTGATCATTGGAGGCTTGTTCTTATTGCTTGAGTGGCTTGTCCCTCAAGATATTTTTGTATATTTATACTAATATCTTAATAAAATGATGGTTTCATATTGATCCCTCTCATTTCATGATCAGATTTTCTGTTTTTTACATTATAATGTCTTGTATTGCTGCTATTTCCAATTTGGAATATTAAGGTGGTATCAGAGCATCATCTTGGCACATTCTGTGCTTATTGAGAAGCCAATATGTCTTTTCAAGAAAATAAAATACCAAAGAATAAGATTGATTACACAGAATACAAGGAAGACAAGGGTAAAACCCCTTTGTCTGGAAGAAATGAAGAGGGAAAGACATGAAAGTCCCTCAAGAAGATCATTACATGAAGAAAGCCCCAGTTCTTCATCTTATGTGTGCAAGCACTCAGCTACACAATCAGATCTACAACGTTATTCTATGCCCATATTTATTGCAAGAGAGATGAAGGAAAAATATGCACCAAATGAGGAGACTTTGAGTGATTATCTTCAGGAGTATGAATCTCAATCTTGGAAAATCAAGGAGCACTTGAGCTTCCAAGAGTTCTGCCAGCTCAAGGAGGAGATCCAGCAAGCACAATAGAAGGAGAAGAGGTAGATTCTTTCTGCCAAATTTTGATGGATCCTCCACAAGCACAGTCAAAGAATGGATAGATCAACTAGACTCATATTTGGATCTACATCAAGTTTTAGAAAATGAAGCCGTTAAAGTAGCAGCACTGCATCTTAAAGGTAAAGCTTATGCTTGGTGGTTATTTGAATCCTTTTCATTAAAGCCTATGAAAATATATCCACTTATGCAAGATTCACTAAGAGAATAGTGAAGAGATTTGATGTAAAACAAACTAAAACATCTTTGATTGAGCTAGCAAAACATGAGCATGCAAAACCCTTGCATGATTTGGAAAGATCTTTTATGCCAATTCCACTTTATATTTCTGTTGAAGGGGATAAAAACTTGTGTGATACTTTGCCAAAGGCGAGATCCCCATTTCATGAAGGGATTTCTTGTTGGCTCGAGGGGTCCTGACATAGGTTCGTAGTTTAAGGTTTGCCAACAAACCCCTATACTATTGGCCCTTTTGGCAGTGACCTGCTTGCGCAAGTCAAAGTCTCAGTCGAAGTAGTATGGGTGGGTGCTAGAACTAGGTTTCCACACCCTAGGAAAGGATAGGTAAGGCAAGAAGAGCTACGTCCTACCTCGAGGTGTCCAAATCTCCCTGAGAAGGACTTATGGGCCTCTTTCCGCATCCACATGCGCAAGGTTAATTGTACGAAGGTGCTCAACAATCATATACTTCAAGACAGTAACTCAACATTGCATAAACAAAACAGAACAGATCTAGATGCAGTAAAACACTTACACAAAACTTTCACAGCGGAATACAAAATATGCATAAGACAATAATTACCAATGATTCGCATAAACAGTACACATAAATTCAGTTCCCAAATAGCCTTTTGTATTCATTAATTCATCAACTTCCTCTTACAATACCCATCCCAGCCTGCGCACACAGCAGCAGGGTCCACACAAAGCAGGACTCTCGATCTCCGCGCACACAGCTAGTAGGAGTCCTTCCCCAAAAACCCAAACAGACTTACTAAACCACAATTCGCATCAATAGCTCTTCCTTTCCTTACTTACAATTCAAAACGTTCCTCTATTTATAACCATCTAGCCTAATCTCTCCTACGATCCTCAAATCATGGTTTTCGGACCCCGGGTTTACCCTTTGACCCATTACAATGCTTTTGGGGCTTTGACCCACCCCAAACCCCTGCACTAGACTAAATATAATAAAAAATATACAAAATCAGACCAATTTCGTAGCTCGTAGGAGACCTTGTTCCAACAGTCCCCCAACACAATCTTGTGACTCGTCATGAGTCGCTGTGGCAACAAGACCACCAAGCACCCCCAGAGTGATTTGCTGACAAGCGTGCGTGTCCCACATGTGCATCAGCTCCCTATCCCAAGTGGGTCGATCTTGCCTGATCCAATTACTCCAGCCATATATTCATTTAGTCCTGTATGGTTTGAGCCGACTACCATTTACATAGCCTGGTATCATGTCACCACGCAGGGTAGCTAGTTGGACTGCTCCACCATTCGTGATTTCCTTAACAATGTAGGGGCCAAGCCAATGCTATCGAAATTTCCCTAGGTGCTTCACAAATTGGCTATCATATAAGAGGACCAGGTCTCCTGCTACGAATGTCTTTTGGAGAATATGGCAATCATGTCAGGCTTTATCGCAAGCCTCTGAACCTGCTGATGAAAGTTAGCAATAAATCGATCTTCCTCTAATGCTAGAAGCTGTGCAAGGCATTCCTCCATTATATCAGGTTTTTCCATATTTGTAAATGTTGCGATACGTAGGCTAGGAACAACATAATCTATTTGAATAATGGCCTACTTGTCGTAGACCATCCGGAAGGGGGTCCTTCCTGTTAGCTTCTTGCAGGTCGTCCAGTAAGCCCACAGCACATAGGGGATGCGTACATCCCAATCGCTACGATCGGCATTGCAGACCTTAGTTAATGCTTGCTCTATGATTTTGATTAAAGCCTCGACCATCCCATTTTCCTGTGGATGGTATGGTGTACTTTTCGCATGATGGATCCGAAATTCCTAATTCAGGGCTTGTATCGTTTCATTCACAAAGTGCGTTCCTCGGTCACTCATTAAGATCTTTGGGTAGCCAAACCTAGTTAGGATCTACTCAAAGATGAAATATGCAGCAGTATCCGTAGTACAATCCCTCACTGCCTATGCTTTAGCCCATCGAGTGACATAGTCAGTGGCAGTAATAATGTAGCGCACACCTATCCTCTTGCCTGGTGGATTGATGGGCCTGATAAAATCAATGGCCCATTTGTCAAAGGCCTGCAAAGCCATTTGAGGTTGCAATGGCATCTCATCCCTGCGTGATGGTCGTCCCGTCCACTGGCACGTATCGCATGATTGACAATGGGTGTGAGAATCCTGATGTAGGGTGGGCCACCATAACCCAAATCTCAAGACCTTTTGGGTCGTTTCTTTCCTTGCGTAGTGGCCTCCCGCGACACCTTCGTGTGCCTCCACCAAAACGGCCTACTGTTCATGTTCCAGGACGTAGCTGCGCAGTACCTCATCAATGCCCAGCTTGTATAATTGGATGGTGATGATAGTAAAGTCCACTGCCCGAGTAACCAACTCCTTCTTCTGCTGCACCGAATATTTTGTGGGAGCTACACCTGTAATTAGGAACTGGATGATATCAGTGAAGTGTATGTCAACAACCTTAATGGTGAATAGTTGTGCATCTGGTAATCCTTCCTCCAAGTTAGTGGGTTCTTCACCCGTCTCAATACGGGACAGATGATCCAGACACCCGTTCAGCCTCCCAGGCTTGATGATGATCTCAAAATTGTATTCCTGAAATAGCAACATCTAGCGGCAAATATTCCCCCCAACATAGGCTTGTTGACAAGGCATTTCAAAGCTGAATGATTGGTGAACATCTTAAAGTGTCTACCCAACAGATAGTGTCGATATTTTTGTAATGCATATACCATGGCCAATCCCTCTCGTTCAGTGGTAAAGTAGTTGCGCTCTGCGCTCGAGAGCTTCCGACTCGCAAAGGCAACTGGATGATCAATATCTCCCTCTCCAGGTTAGGTTAGGACAACACTCAAGGCGATGCCTGATGCATCCACATGTACATGAAATTCCTTTGACCAATCAGGAAATATTAGTATGGGTGCAGAGATCATCTTCTCCTTGAGTAGCTCAAAATTTTTCTGACATTCATCGTTCCAAAAAAAGGACACATCATTTTTAAGCAGTTTTTCCATGGGTGTTGTAATTAGAGCGAACCCCTGAATGAATTTCCTGTAATAGCCCATGTGGTCGAGAATAGAACGCAGTTGTTTCTTCGTTGTTGGGACTGTTAGATTTATAATCATGGCTACCTTTGCAGGATCAACCATCAGCCCTTGTCGGCAAACTATGTGCCTAAGCAGGATCCCGAAGGGCATGCAGAAGATACACTTCTTGATATTCAAGGAAATATGGTGCTTTCGGCATGCATCCAACATCAATCGTAGGTTAGAGACATGCTCCTTCACCAAGCTGAATATCGTCCAGTCATCGAAATAAACCTCCAAGAACTTATGGATAAACTCCTTGAAGACAGCAACTACTATCCTAGAGAAGATAGCGGGTGCGTTCTTGAGACCAAAGGGCATAACTGTATACTTAAAGGAACCCCATTCTGTTGTGAAGGTAGTCTTACTATGATCCTCAGGTGCAATTCAGATCTGATGGTACCCTAAGAACCCATCGGTAAATGAATAGGCTTCCTGCCCACCCACGCTATCAAGGATTTCATTGAATAAGGGTGTAGGGAAGGGTTTATGGACATAGGTGTCATTTAACTTGTGTAGGTCTATGCAGATGCGTATCTCCCCTTTTTTTATTCTCCTGGATAACCATCGGGCTTACCGAGTCCGACTGTTCCACCTGTTCAATGATACCTGTAGCAAGCATCTTGTCCAGTTCTTCTCTAACCTTTTTCTTATATTTAGGGTTCAAAAGGTAAGGCCACTGCTTTATGGGACACACCTCTGGTTTCAAAGTGATGTGCATAATGCCTAGGTTCCCCATGATTCCATTGAGCTCGGAAAATTTTGTCAGAAATAAGTCCTGATATTCCGTCAGTAGCTCTGCAATTTTGCCGATAGTTCCTTCGTCCCAATAGTCCCCGATCTTAGCCAACTTAGGATGTTCTTCCATCCTGATATTAACTTCAAGTAGCTAGAGAGGTTGAGTCACATCAATATTCTATAGCAGGGGTCCAATGATAGTGCATTCCCCCTCGGATTTTGGGATAGAGACGTTCCGAGGATTGTCTTCTTCTTCTGTCATTACCAAGCTACGGCAATTGAATATGTCTTGCATCTGCACGTCCTGTGTCAGGACCTCTGGTGCGGTGTAATGGTGTGAGCCATTAAAGATGAAATCATCAATGTCTTGCAGAGCTTCTTCGAGCACCTCCGTCCCTCCAATTATTCTGAATGTTCCTATAAAGTCATCTTTTAGTGTTTCCCAATGGTGGGTGCGTTGATGCAGCTCCACATATAAATACCAGGCAATGGGGATAGGGCCCAAAGCATGAATAAATAGATGAAACCATTCTTCTGTAGTCTGATCAAACCATTTGTCCATCCAGGTGAGCAAATGCGCTTGGGGATCCCCAGGTCCAAGGAACATTTTGGTGCGTATGTCAGCCGGAGGTGTGAACCGTAGGATCATCATATCCTGACATGTCTCCCAATCCTGAAATGTTGTCTTGTGGGTGTCCCACCATCACGTACGCATCCCACACATAGCCAGATTAAGGGCCCAGTGTTTTCGTTCTCCTAGAACCGTAGCTTCCAGTGTTCTCAGGAATTCTTGGGTGCTACTAGACTTATCAAAATAAGGAAAATCTCTTACCTCTGAAGAAATGAAGCAAAGGTTCCTTGAATCCTGCAACCAGTTTTGCCAATTTTCTGTCTCCTCGTCAAAGAATTACTCGTTGTCTGTTTCCCAGCAGAGTACCCCCTCCGTCGTGGGATTGAGCCAATCCTCATTCTACGCGGTCAACTCATATATGTGATCTACGTCTTGGTTACCATGTACTAGCTCTATGTAGCAGTCTCCCTCCGTAGGATCTAATAGTACTGTCACCCTTGTCCCGTTATTTTCAAATACCATCCTTCTTTGTCGAAGGTTGACGATACTACCCATATCTATGGCCCAGTCAAGTCCTAAGAGTGCAGGATATGGGTCTGCATCTCCTACAATCTGAATTACTTTGAAATCAGCCTGGGCCCTGACCCCAGTGATATCTACCATGAGCTTCGATAGTCTTCCTAGAGGTATAATCTTCTGTTGATTAGCCATATGCAGTTGGATATTGGACCACTCCAATTTGGGTTCTCCCATTCACTGCCAAGTTTGCTTAGATAGCACGTTGGCATCTGACCCCAAGTCTAAGACATCCTGATCCATTTCATAACTTTCAATCTAGGCAGTTAGTCTCATCTCCCTACTAGTACGTTTCCCATATATGCCTAGCTTGTGTATGTCCCACACTTCTAGAGATAGGGGGCTGCCCTGCACAACTGTATATTACTACTTAGAGGTTTTCTTTGGCCCTTGGGTTGCGTAATAGCTTGATACATGCCTACAAGAAGGGTCTCACCTCATCATCCGTTCCTAGGTGTGCAGGCGTCTACCTAGTCCGCAGAGTAGAGTTTCTTGTCTTAGCATTGCCCAATCCTCCTGGGTTTTCATATGCCTGTTGACTTGGAGGACCCCATGCATCCTCCATCGTGGCCTTCCCTCTGCGTGTTGTACTTGAATTTCCATCTCGTAGCTCATCCTTAACTCTTTGTACATTCTACGTCAGTGTTGGCTGTTTCTCTCGCATTTTTGTTGTCAAGATCGGGCAGTCCTCAATCTCGTGGTCTAGCTACCGGAAATATTTACAAGATTTCCTAGTAGGGTTTGGGAAATTCCTCGCAAAGTGTCCTGCCTCCCCATAATTATAACAGATTAGCTGCCCACGTCCCCATCCTGCACTTCCCCCCCAATCTCCCCTGCCCCCGGCTGGGGAGCCACCGAAGTTTGCGGGGGATCTAGGTGACACAGGGTCTGATTGTACTCTATACAAACTTCCTCGATCTATCACCAGCTCGTAAGTGTGACAATTCTTCTCATCGTGTCCTACTAACCAGCAAAATCTACAGCATTGTTGCTTTGGTTCGCCCATACTTAGCCGAGGGCACTGCGCCGTATCGTGTAGTCCTATGACACGACAGTCATCGCACCATAACGTAGACCCTCTTGAGCCTGGACTTGCCCATATATAATCTACTAATAGTTTAAATTGATCCTTCGTATGTTCAGACGTCTGACATTGTGGGCACCATAGGTCTGCACTAGCTCCCTTTCCTTGTTCCCTTCGCAGGTTCTGAATTTCCATGTACATAGCTCTGATTTTCTCTTGAATTTGTTGTACTCTTCCCAAATTATCTTCTCTGGGTGCAACTTCAAGTTTCATGGTGGCTTCCAAGGCTTTTTCCTGTGATTCAAAGGTCTGGTGGCCCATAGGTATACGCAAGTGATGTAGCAACATAGCGATGAACCATTCGGTATGCTGCCTGTCATCATACTTAAACCCTACTTCTCTAATTACTTTCTTCCATCGCTAATCAGCCTCCCAGACTGACTCAGATGCACCTTGCTTAAAATCCTTCACTTCCACCACCAACTGAGAGTAATATTTTGGCTTTCGGAATTTTTGCTTCAGAGCGTCCTTAATATCTTGAATAGTTGCACTCTCGTTCTGAGAGACGTAAAACATGTACCAGTCCAATTCTCTTTCTTCAAATTCCAGGGATAGCTATGCCCTTTTCACAGTATCACTCACCACCCCTTGCGCGGTCCATACCAAATCTGCCACGAACCAGAATCAGTCCATGTCCTCCTCGCCCGCACCTTTAAAGGTAGGTAATTTCAGGTGTGCTACCATGTCTCCCTCTGGGGGGATTTCGGGTGAGGTTTCATTCTCACGTGGTTCTAACATCGATGTAGCTATCTCTCTCAGTGAACTGTAGCCAAATTTATCCCCTCCTAGATGGGTTCTATAGTACTTACCACTCCGCGCCGTACTTTCGCCCAAAATGGAGCTCATTCACTCACACCTGCTCTTCTTCGTTGTTAGTACTCTCTTGTCATTACCCGATACCTTTCTTAAAATGCTCCAAGTCCTGGCAATGGAACCATTTGTTGGCTCGAGGGGTCCTGACCCAGGTTTGGAGTTCAAGGTTTGCCAACAAACCCCTATACTACTGGCCCTTTCGGCAGTGACCTACTTGCGCAGGTCAAAGTCTCACCTGAAGTAGTATTGGTGGGTATTGGAACCAAGTTTCCACACCCTGAGAAAGGATAGGTAAGGCAAGCAGAGCTGCGTCCTGCCTCGAGGTGTCCAGATCTCCGTGAGCAGGACTTATGGGCCTCTTTCCGCATCCATGTGCACAAGGTTAATTGTACTAAGGTGCTCAATAATCATATACTTCAAGATAGTAACTCAACATTTCATAAACTAAACATAACAGATCTAGATGCAGTAAAACACTTACACAAAACTTCCACAGCAGAATACAAAATACGCATAAGACAGTAATTACCAATGATTTGCATAAACAATAAACATAGATTCAGTTCCCAAATAGCCTTTCGTATTCATTAATTCATCAACTTCCTCTTACAATACCCATCCCAGCTTGCGCACACAGCATAAGGGTCTGCACATAGTAGGACTTTGGATCTCCATGCACACAGCCAGCAGGAGTCCTTCCCTAAAAACCCAAATAGACTTACTAAACCGTAATTTTCATCAATAGCTCTTCCTTTCCTTACTTTCAATTCAAAACATTCCTCTATTTATAACTATCTATCCTAATCTCTCCTATGATTCTCAAACAATGGTTTTCAGACCCCAGGTTTACCCTTTGACCCATTATAATGCTTTCGAGGCTTTGACCCACCCCAAAACCCCTACGCTAGACTACATATAATAAAAAATATACAAAATTGGACCAGTTTCGCAGCTCGTAGGAGACCCTGTTCCAACATTTCTTCTCAAAAGGATGTCATGGAGATTCCTCTTTCAAAGGAAGACCAAGATCTAAGGTCTCTCATTAATAATGAGGTCTTCTCAAATATTGATGAGGAGAAATAACAAGAGGGCAGTAATAGCACTGTCACTTCAAAAGAAGAATTGTCACCACATGGGGATGGACATGAAGTTATCGCTTCAAGGGAAGGAGTTTTTGCATACTTGCAAATGGTTCCCAAGGAGAATCATGTGACAGTAGTAATGGGCAATAACACATTTCTCAAAGAAGGAGGAGGAAGGATGGATCAACATCCAATGATGAGGAGCATGCACCCTTGTTTATTTCAAGGGGTTTCTATTCATGAGAAGGAGACTGAACTATGCAACAAAGGGAGGAAGACATCAGTCCACTCATTCATACAGTCTACTTCAAATTTTGATGTCTCTTTACATGGAGGCATTCCACTAGGGAGACCCCCTGATGGGAAGAAGAATAAAGTTTTCTCTCAACTTAATGCGTCAGTGACATACTTGACTAAGGAAGGAGCCTTGGGAGAAGCTAGCACAATGCTGAGAACCATTGATGGGTTCCAAGGAGAGATGATCAACTCTATGAGTTGGACAATGCCATGTCCCACTCAGTTATCTGTGCTGGAAAATGATTCAGAGATCTATGATGACATTAGCATGATGTAAAATGGCCACTCCATAGTCTTGGGGAAGTAAATGACATCTCCACACACAAGGAATATTTTTGAATATGACAAGAGGGTACCAACACTCTTGTATGCATGGGCTAAACTATGGAAGTTTTGGAAGAAGAAGACCTTTCAAAAGAAGGATGACTTCCATGAACTTCAATCTTGTCTTGAGCAAGATCGGTTGTAAGAGAGGCAGCAAAAGTGGAGTAACTTTAAACCAACATGTGACTTTGTCATTCAACATGTTAAAGAGGAGAACCATGATATGACAGAAGATTCAGTTCATATTTCTACAATGTTGTCATTGTTGGGGAGATTAGATCCATATTGGAAATCCCAACTGTTGGTAGAATATTTCAAGGATCTTCACACATGCATGATTCTTGATGACTTGCTACATGATCAAAGCTATTTAATCCAAGAAGGATTCATCTATGATCATGATAGGATCTTCTTATCTAGAGCCTCCAAGCTCAAGGAGAAGTTGCTACAAGGAGCCTATGAAGAGTTATGTTTCAGCCCAACATATTCCATGAAGCTCAACAACATCATCTTGAGGAGCTACTATTGGGAAGGCTTTGAAGGAGAACTATATCATCATTTTCAAAGATTCATGTACTATGTGGAGATGGAGTTGCAACACAACTCTATGGGAGAGTTAAATCAGCCCTCTCTTTCTCTTTTTGAGGAAGGGGATAGATCTATCCACCACTCCATTTGTTTGAGAAGGATTGTTGGTGAAGAGCATACTTATGTAAATCATGTTTTATTTTCTAATTGTATGCATTCTTTTACAATATATATGCAAGCCATGACTCCAAAGAGGATTTTTCTACCTTATAGACTTCATGGCCAACTTTGGGACGAGACTATGTCTGAAAATGGCCTCTCCCTTGATGGACAAAGGGAGATTTTGCAACATGATGTGTGCTTTCCTAAGGCACCAAATATATCTCACACTTTCAACCATGGTGAGATGATATGGGCATCAAGTTAGTGGGGGGGAACCACTTACCACACCTAGATCTGATGCAGGCAGGATATCTACTGCGTTGGTTCCACTTGTGGGACTATGATCCACCTCCATCATTACATTTAATTGTTTATGTATTGTTGGTTTTGATCGCACATGATGATGATGCTCTTATATTTGTTGGGAACATGATTTGAGGTATGACACATTTGTTGGATGTGTCCATTGGGAATGAAACTTCCCATATTTATTCATGCTTCAAGAGGAGGATGGGACATTATATGGCTACTACACTATATCTTTTGTTTCCTTATGCAAGGGGCCATATGTTTGACTTATTTATTTGGGAGAAGCCTCTCACATGGGAGGATTTTTGGAAAGACATGTGTTGCTTGAATCATATTCATCCAACACCTATTATCCTCTACCATTTTCAAGATTTTGAGAAGCTTATGGAAGCATGAATTTGGTTGGATGACCATTTATTGTATTATGTTTTGAGGTAGCAAGAAGAAGAACAACACTAGTCTCAATGGAGGGACTATTGTCACCATCCAATATATCATATGACACTTCGTCCATGTTTCTTTTGGAGCACATATGGTGATGATACTCTATTCACTAATATGCATGGAGGATTGGGCAAGGAGGCTCCCTAGAATCAATGAAGGAAATCATGAGGTGCCAAGTATCTTTTGGCTTCATGAGGACTATATCATTGCAGCCTACGATCAGCAGCTCCAAATCTATCATAAATGGAGGGATAGGCAACGTAAGTTGAACAATCTTATCTCTTATTTCCAACCATGAAGCCCCTATACATTGCATAAGGAGGGAATTGGTGATTGTTTCTATGAGCTACAAAGGACGGCTCACTTTATTGGATGATAGTATGGATATTGGAGTTTCTCATGGGGGTTGAAGCACCCAAAATTTATCATCTCGCATGCCTTAAGAAGGCCAATGGACAGCATATGATTCTTTCTATACATCTCCCACTTCTTCATGATGATAGCTATTTGGGTTATTTACCAAAGGAAAACTTGTATTCTGGGGAGGAGACAAATCCATTGGAGATTTTGCAAATTCCTTGTGAGTTGCTTCGGGACAAGCAACATTTTGGAGGGGAGGACTGTAATATTCCAAATTAGTCCTAAGCTAATTGGAATATCCACTTTTGTTTTTATTTCTTTGCTTAAAGAATAAAAGTTTAAAGGAGATTCATCAAACTCCTAATAAAGAATAAAGCAATGCCAAATGTGAAAAAGGCTAAATCATGGCTATGTAAGAAAGCATCCTTAGGTGTGAAAGGGGCTAGATATTTTGACCAGGTCAACCTTGACCAAATCTACAGCGCTATCTTGGAGGAGTGACCATCAATGAGGCACAACGCAGTTCTAGATGGAGATGGATTGTGTGAAAGAGAAGATTTCATTGAAGGTGGTTTAGGGTTTATAAGATATTAATCTATATAAGGAAGGGGATGGCAGCATGAAGAGGTTGTTGAAGATATGATATTTTGATATATTGTTTTTTTAGACTATATAGTTTTCTTTGGATGTTTAGCCTATATTGCACATGTTGTTTAGCATTGGGATTTACTGTTTAGGAATTCCACCTCTTCCCATTGAGTATCTCTTGGGAGAGTCTTGTATTGCATAGTTCATTATCTGACTTGAGGCCAAGCTTCTCCTTTCAACTACAACACAGATCCTGTTGAGGGTTTGGTTGTCTTTGCAAGCTACAGCAAGTGGAGGCTAGATCTATTTAGATCTAGGACATTTCAGTGCCCTTTTTTTAGTGGAGGAGTCTTCTACTCCAATTGGGGGAGTGTATTTGAATGATTGAGCATCATTTTATGATCTTGGCATGTCGCCAACTATCATCTATACCCTACACGTAGTTTCTCTTCTAGATCTGTGTTATTCTTGTAGGTGTTGTTGCAAGGAGTTTTGGTGCACCATTTGGAGAGCTAGTTTCTGAGTGTTAGGGATCTTCCCTTCACTTTGAGATCCATTGGAGGAGATCTATACATTGTATATTTTAGATTTGATCTACAATATTTATGAATACTTCTGAATCACTGAATATTTCTACAGATCTGCATTCTTAGATCTCATATCTACTGCTTATACTTGGTGTAATGCTCAAAACCCCAAGGGGATATGAAAGAGGAGCCTTTTGAGTGTATGGATATGTTATGGATCTGAATTTTCATACACAGATTTTCTCTAGATCTGACATGTAATCAATAGCAGTTTGCAGCCCAATAAAATAACAATGTCAAGGCAGTTTCAGTCTATACATGTGGTTTCAACACCTCTTTTGATGGATTTTCTTCTATTAATGTTTTGTATTTCTAGCTATGCATCTTATGGAACTCATTATACATCTATTTTTCTGCTGTAAATACTTATTAAGAACCTTTTTATTGGCCTTCTGCTTTACGTTAGATGTGTTATTTTAAATTCATAACTGTTCTATGTTGCTGCATTTCCCATTTGGGAATATTACAATGGTATCGAAGCATAATCTTGGCACAGCCTGTGCATTCAGCCATTATGGCACCATGAGGAGAAGCTCTTCACCAGAAGAGGATATGTATAGAAAAAATAAAAAGAAGACTCCATTATTTGGAGGACAAAAGGAGGAGGAGCTCTCAAAGCTTCTCTTTCAAACTATGCAAAATATCAAGGGAGATCTCAAGAAGATGAGAAGAGAGAGAAAATATCCAAAGGAGTTTGGATCTAAAGCAAACTCTAGATTTTCCCATGATAGGTGTGAGAATGTAGCCACACACTATGATTCACATCGTAGTCATATGCCTAGATCTACTATGAGGGGGATGGGAGAAGAAGAAATGCCTAGGAGGGAAGATCTTAGTGATTATCTGCAAGAATATGAGTCTCAAACTAAGAAGTTTAGAGATCATGTCACTTTTCAAGAGTTTTGCAAGATCAAGGTGGAGAGGAGCAAGCATCATGACATGGGTAGATTTTTCCTATCTACTTTTGATGGATCACCAACATGTTCAGTTAAAGCTTGGGTGAAGGAGATACACACCTATTTGTAGCAGCACCAAGTTTCTGAAGATGAAGCCATCAAAGTTGCAGCACTGCATTTTGAAGGTAAGGCCTATTCTTGGTGGATATTTGAGTCTTTTTCATTAAGAAATGAAAATAATTCTTCTTATGAAAATTTCACTAAGAGATTAGTGGAAAGGTTTGATGGAAAACATTCTGAAACATCAATGGTGGAACTAAACAAACCAAAAAAAACAAAACCTTTGCATATGTTGGAGGAACCTATAAACTCAACTGCACTTCTGAAAATTGTTGAAGAGGCTCACATCTTTCATAATACTTTGCTAGAGGCAAGATCTTTGTCCCATATTCTTGGACAAGAGGGCATGAAGATCCCTTTTTCAAAAGAGGATCATTTTATTAAGAATTTGACTCCCATTCATATTGAAGAAGAAGAGAAGGATGGGGACAACAACACTGTCATATCTAGAGCATACCTAGCACCTCATGCAGAGGTATATGGATCACTTGCTCCAACCAGAGGGATTATTGTATCACTGCAATGAATTTCCTAGGATCTCATATGTGGAGGTCAAGGCACAATCAATGAATAGCATGATTGTGAAACATTTCATATGGAAGGAGAAGGTAGGGAGGAAGGTCAACATCACATGATGAGGAACACACACCCCTATCTATTTCAAAAGGGTGATGCACAAAAGAGGAAGATTGATTTGCACAGTAAGGGAAGGAGCAAAGTTTTCCATCCATATGTACAATTTACTCTTGACATTGATGTCTCACTGCATTGGAGGCATTCAACCAGAGAGACCACCAAATCTGGATATTATGAGAGATGCTTCACGTGGGGTTGCACCACTCTTAGATCCCGGAGGGGTGGATACTTAAGATGGGTCTATTATAGCACAGAGAGTTTGGGATAGACTTAAAGAGGAGGGAGACATTCTCCCATTTTCAGCATTACCCACTCTCACTACATATACTACGCTGACAGAAGTTGCTGCAGTGATGGAGGATGGCACCTTCATGGTGCAAGAGAGCTGCTCCATAGATTTGGAGAAACATAGGGTACTTCCTTTGAGGAAGGAATCCTCCATACATTGGAGTATATGGAGGCCACTCATGCTTACATTGGCTAAGATCAGGAGATTATTTTTGGATGGGAGCTTCTCATGGGAGGCCAACTTCCAAAGGTCACCACTTCTATTTCATCATGAGCAGCCACATGATGGGCATAGAAACACCTTGGAGGATGAATTTGGCATGAGGGATGTCAAAGGAAAATACAGCAGCATGTGGGGAGCTTTACATTTTATATATTCAACGCTGTCTCTTAGGAGGATTGATCCATATTGGAGGTCTTAACTCTTGGTAGATTAGTCTAAGGATCTTGGTGCTTGCATTATTCTTGATGATCCAGAATGAGATGATAGATACATGGTGGATGATGAGGTCATCTATTCTTATGGCAGAGTCTTCTTGGCTAGAACTTCCGAGCTCAAGAAGAAGCTACTACATGCAGCACATGTGGATTTTCTTTCCATGCACTTTGATGCATATCATTCCTTGATGGAAGAGTTCACTTGGGAGGGCATCCAACATGATATATTTCAGCATATGGAGAGATGCCTATCCCAGATGCTGATGGAGAGGTTTGCATAGCCACTTCCCTACTCATTGAGAGTGAGGGAGAACTTTCAGATGATCCATTTCAACTCAATGACCAAAGTACATAATAGAGAAGGTACATTTTTGCATTATGATTTGCACTTATTTACTTTATATGATCAACATGTTCTATTAAGGAGGATCATTCCTTCTTATATATTATATTATGATGTACTTTAGGTGAAATGTAGAATTGATATTTTCTATCCTATTGGTGGTTTTTGGGGGAAGCCACATGATCCTTGGTGTGCACCATTGACACCACATTTTATCTTCATGATCCTATCTTATAGGATGATTGTGGCAACAAAGAAGTGGATGGAAAAGCACTTGTTATTCTTTGAATTGAGGCAGGAATGGGATGCACTGCGCTGGTTCCATGTGTTGAACTATGATCCACTTTCCGTTTGTCATATGGTAACTTTTTTTCATTGGTTTTTGCTTCCATATGTTGGAGATGTTTTTATGTTTACGTGAAGCTTTGTTTGGAGAGGGGCACAAAATTTGGAGGTGCCCATTGGGAGTATGATTCTCCCTATTTTATATGTTGCATATTTCAGGAGAAACAATGGGCAAACCATGATTGTGACACTATGTCTCTTGTCTTCATATGGGAGGAACCATTTGGAGAACTTGAGTTCTTGGAGGAGGCACTTCATGGCTGATTTGTTTGGAGGGGTAGCTTGGGCCATTCTTGGAGGCCATAAAATTTTAGCCAAATATCAGCAATAGCCCCATACATACCATAAATGGAGAGAGAAACAACTTGGGTGGAAGAATTTAATCTCTCCATGCAGCCCCAATACATTGCATGAACTAGGGGTTGAGGATCCTTTTGATGAGCTACCTAGAATGGCTCATTTCATTTGGATGATAGCATGGGTTTGGGAGTCTCTAATTGGGAATGAGGTTCCCCATGTTTTTCATCACTCCTACCTTGAGGAGGCCATTGGACAGCAAGAAGGTTTCCACTTACACCTTCCACCTTCCACCTTTTCATGATGTCAGCCATTTTGTTTTGCATACTTGGGAGGAAACATTAGAGGGCAGATTTATTGTAGATTTCTTTGAGCAGTGGTGGGGACTATTGATGAGGAGGCCGCAAGATGAGGAGGGGAGGAATTTTTCTCCCATTATACAATTTCTTGAGTAGAAGAAACATTTTGGAGGGGAGGACTGTAATATTCCAAAAATTTAGCCTTCAGCTAAATGGAATATTATAGTTTGTTTTATCACTAGGTAGGTGAATAAGTGGGTGGGGAGGCCCATAAAACTCTTCAACAACAATAAAAACACTTCAAGTGTGAAATAAAACCTTTGTAGAAGCTAACTAAAGCACCTCCAATTATGAATAGTGATTAAATCATGATGATTCACTGAACTTTGACCAAGTCAATAGTGCTACTATGGACGAGTGGAGATTAAATGAAGAATAACGCAGTTTTGGAGGGAGATTGATCTCATGGAGGAAATGAACTAATTGAGTGGGGCCATCGGCAAGTAAGCTCATAATATATATAAGGAATAGGATTGCATCCATATGAGGTTATGTTTGAGATTATTATTTTGTATATGGTCTGTTTAGACTTTGCATTCCTTTGTTGTTTAGCAGGGTTTCTATGTTGTTTAGCACCGGGTGTTCCCGAGCGAGAATCCCACCTCTTTCATTGATAGGCATCTTAGAAGAGTATTACATTCATTTCCACATTCATTTTTTTATGCCAAGCTATAGCTTTCTTCATCAACGCAGTTTCTACAGGGTGTTGTGTTGTGTTGCAGGGTGCAGCAATGGAGAATTAGATCGGGTGTCTTCAAAGCTAGTTTTTCAGTGGCGGAAGGTTTCCATCCATTGGGAGGCATATGAAGAAGCCCCTTGGGCTTAATTGATACATTTGGCATCAAGCCAAGGAGAATTTATCCCCTACAGTGCAGTTTCAGTCCAGATCTGCATTATTTTAGGGAGGAGTTGCAGTGGTTGTTTTGAGATGTGATTTCTTCAGTGGACGAGCCATTCTTTCATCTAGAGGATTTATTGGAGCATATATGTATTTTGCTACATCAGCTTCAGCCATATCTTCTCATTTCATTTTTTGCAACATATCTTCAGCCCTAGGGCTGCAGCTTACATTGTCACATTATGTGCATCTTTCGAAAACCCTCTTGGGTGGTCTTGGAAAGCTAATCTAGTGCCCAGATCTATATGTTTAGACTCTATTGGGGCCTATATCATTATTTTTACATAATTGTATCATCTCCACTTGTATTTATGCATAATATAATTTCGTTGTAGCAGCTCTCCGAAATTTTGTGTTTCAGCAACATCTCATTGTTGAGAGTGTTTATGTATTGGAGGCTTGTGTGATCACATTCTGTGTTTAGTGCCTCATTGTTTTGCACTTGTTTACTAAATATATAATAAATAACATGGATTTATATTGGTATCATGATTTTATGTGTTAAATACTTGCTGCTGCTTTCATTTATGAGCTATATTGCGGCTATTTCCAATTTGGAATATTACATAAACAGTGAAGCAAACCCAGCTAAACAGCTAAAGCATGCAAGAAGTCATAAGACCCAAACATAGACAATATTTTGAATGACTCTCATGGCTGCCATCCCTTTCCTTTTATTATTGGTGAGTCTTCTCATCCTTGGCCCCACTCATTCATGAGGATACTTCTTTGCAAAGAGTCATCCTCTAAAACTGTGTTGTTCACACTAGCTTTATCTTCTCTTTTGGCAGCATTGTTGATTTGGTCAACATGGATCTAGTCCACATGCATTGCCCCCTTTCACACCCAAGGTAACTTTATTTTTCCTACATAAACAGATCCATATTCACATTGGAAGTGTTTTATTCCTACTAAAGAGATTTAAGGGTCTCCCTACCCCATTTATTCTTCTAGACTGAAAAATAGAGCAATATATAATATTCCAACTAGCAATAAGCTAATTGGGAATATTACAGTCCTCCCCTCCCAAAATTTCTTTGTCCTCAAGCAAAAATAAAGTAGGATGCATCAAAATCTTCTCTCATTCCCAAGTAGAATCCTCATCAGGAAGATTCCTCCATCGAATCAGATACTCTTTGATCACCCTACTCCTTAGCTGCTGTAATATTACCAAATTTTCCACAAGATAATTAGAATATTAGAGTTCTTAATAAACTTAATTAATTAAGTAAATAAAAGGGTGGAGGGACCCATAATCCTCAAAGATAAATAAAATCCACTTTTGATGTGTGTATGTGGATATTATAGATTTAGATCTAAAATCATGGAGTAGTGGAGCAGCTCATTTAATGGAGATCATGTGTCATTTATGAGATAGATCATGGAGGATGAAACAGTCAAATAAGATCATGGATCTTAAATGTAAAATCATGAGGATATTGAAAAGGTCAACTAAAATCATAATGCATTCAAAGTAAGATCATAAAGCAATTATGATAAGTTAGTGGAGAAGGGTGCATCTAATGTGCACATGATGGAGGAAGTAGTGCATTTAATGCACACATGATGGAGAGGGTGATCATTACATTCACACATGATGGAGATCATGTAGAGACAACACAGTCAACATGGAGACCTATGTCCACATGTATAGCACAGTTATGAGGTGGGCCAAGGCTTGGGACGGTTCATAAAATATATAAAGGAGATGAAGGAAACATAGAAGATGTGCATTTGGATTATTTATTTGTGATCTGTTTAAATTTGGATTTGTCATTTGACATTCCATGTTTTCTTTGGTTGTTTAGCTAAGATTGCAAGTGTTGTTTAGCATTGGGTGTTCCTGGTCGGGAATCCCACCTCTTTCATTGAGTAGCTCTTGAAAGAGTATTGTCCTTCATTCATCATCAGACATTGGTGCCATATATTTTTTACTTTCTACAGAACATCCATATTAAAAAATTGCACATTTCTGAAGATCATTTTGAGAGGAGGCGGTTCTCTTCAGTATTTCAGCTGGAGAACCGGTGTAGGATTATTCCTATCACTTTGGACTTCAAGATCAGAAATCCCAAAGCCTCATTTCAGATCTGGCATTAGGCCAACATTTATTAACCTCCTACTAGCAGTAATTCCATCCAAAATTACGTAGTCCATCATTGTAGATCCAGAGGAGGAAGGAAGTTGCTAGCATTTCAGCTAGTAATCCAGTGGAGGAACATTCCTTCACATTGTATTAATTATTTCCATCAGCCTTGAGCTTCATAACCATATTTTTCAGTAGGCTAGAGAGCCTGCATCCTTGACAACATAGTTTATGCCAGCAGGGGTGTAGTGTTCCACCCAAAAAGGGCCGAAAATCCAAAGTTAAAATCTGGCCAAACCATTTCTGGGTTTTGTGAGTAGAATCTGTGGTTAAAAGCACAGATCATTCTAATCACCCTAACAGCCTTCCACACATGGTTATTCTCCTCAGTGTCAGTAGTTTCCAGCAGCAGCAGCAGAAATGGTAGCAGCACAACATTTCCAGTGATTGGTTTCTTTAGTGTATTTCAGTCATCTTGTGGCTTGAGTGCATTCCTTTTGGAGCACTGTGTACTTTCATTTGATGTTGATGTATAATGAAATGGCTCATCTATTCTTTCTATATCTGTGTTGATCATAATATTTATGTAAATTTTCTATGTTTCAAATATTATGTTTGTGTATCAATGCATTATTTCATTTTGGGATATTACAGTGGTATCAGAGCATGATATTTGGCTCAGCTTGTGGAAATTTGGACAACATAAGAAAAGCAGATAGTAGAGATCTACTATGGAGGGAATAATTTTTTCCTCATCTTCGTTTAGATTTGTGAAGGATCTCTCTAAGGAGATCAATGAAACAATCAGAGAAAGGCAAAGAGAAACCTCAAGAAGGTTTCAAGATGAAGAAGGTCCCAACACTTCTTTTCAGCAACAAAGAAGACTGGAGAAGCAAAGAGCTTCACATTATTCCACTAGATCCACTTTCTTTGAGAAAGAGGACTGGTCTGAATATGATGAAGGCTTGGGGCATGAGACCCTAAGTGAATATCTATCTGAATATAGTTCACAACCTAGATCATTGAAGGATAATCTCTCTCTCCAACAGTTTCTGCAACTCAAAGAAGAGAGGAGATCCAGAAGCAGCAATAGAAGAAAGAGGCATAGATTCTTCTTGCCTACATTTGATGGATCTTCCACAAGTAGCTTGAGGGCTTGGAGAGAATAATTATTCACATTCTTTCTTAAATATCTTATGTCAAAAAGAGAGGTTGTGGAGTTTTCAACGCTGCACCTAGAGGGTGAAGCAAGAAAATGGTGGTTCAGTCAATTGTCACACATGAAAGTTTCTGCTTATGCAGATTTTATTCAAATATTAGAGGAAATATATGGTAGAAAGAAACTAGAGACATATCACATAGTGACATCTCCCATCATCAAGGAGATAGTGCATGAAGATTCAAGAAATGATGATCTCATTATCACTCAAGAGGAGGAGCCTCTACCACCACCAGTTGCAGATGTGCTTACATCAAGAGGAGGATCACTTTCGTCTTTGCAAGATGGTCTTGATTTCTTGACATTTGGAGCCCCATGCATGATAGATGAGATGCATGAGAAGGAGGAGAAAAATACCAACGCTGGTACACTTGTATAAGTGCAGCCATCACTCTTACTAGCAGTTGGACAGACCTTTGCACTGGAAGAGGAAATTATTGTGTTCTTGCAAGATGTTTCTGAATCTCATTTGATCCAAGGTATGCATAAAATTTCATCTCATATTTTTTCAGTACCTCTTGTTGGAACTTATGGAGACATGCCATCAGGGCTATTTCATGACCAAGGGTTAGAACATCATGCTAATTTGGAGTAGCATTATATCACTGCACAAAGGATCATTGATCTAATCAAGGAAGAGATGAAGAACCATCCTAGTTTGTCATGGATGAACTACATTCAACCTCTTGAGTTGAAATGTGGAGTTTCATAAAATGGGATGAGTATGACCCTATGTACAATGGTTGGATATGAGTTCAGCATTGTGCCTTGCTTTGAGACAACGCATGTATCACCTTGCATATATATAGCGCTGTTAAAGAGAAGTAGTGAAAAGAAGAGGACCCATTCCTTATGGGAGCAATCATATGGCAGCTTCATTCATGAAGAAATGGAGAAAAAGATGATAGATGGTAGACATCTTGAGGTGAGAAATATTTTCTCCTTTCTAGACGACACTTTCTCAATGAGCATCTCACAACTCAAAGAAACTTATAACTACAGCAGATCTAGAGCCTTATTGGTTTTGGAGGGCCATTGATGAGAAGAGAATCTCATGGAGATATCTCATTAGAGGTGCACTTCAACATATCATGGAGTGAAAAGTTCTTCATCGAGTTGAGGAGGTTGGTGTCCTACAATGGGAGGATACCAAGTTTTTGCAGAATGAGATCCATCATCCACATTGTGATGAATGGTTGATAGTATGGATCAAGGGGTTTCCAAACCACTTGCAGATCTAGATACAAGCCAGTAAGAAGCATGGTTGCACTGGTTGCTCTTGGGTGAGTATGGCTACCACTCAATGAGTCATAATTTTCTTATTCATGCCTTACACATCACTGGAAGAATGCATAAGAAGAAGGCATGGTTACTTTGGTTGTTGATGAGAGAGTTTGGACATCACATGATATATCTTATGTCCATGTATTTACTCTTGTTTGGGATATGTCTCATGTATTTACATTTCTTTCTATTTGGGATGTATCTCATGTTCATGTATGTTCTTGGGTTTGGGAGAAAGTATAACTCTCACATGATGTGGCATAAGGGAGCTTGTTTGTATTATGTTGATGAGACATTTCACATGTCCATTACTATATTGTTTCTCCATGACTTTCACCATGATAATGGAAGGAGGCAGCAAGAATCCTTGTTTCTATGGTTACTATTGGGAGAGTATGGACTGAATTCTTCGCATACATTGCATGAAGTTTTTGGAGGATAGCAACAGGAGGCCTTACAACATTGGCTTATGTTGGGGGATTATGGTAATTATACATGGTATGATGATGATATGATGGGGCAGCAAGATGCCTTATTAATGTGGCTTCTCTTGAGAGAATATGGCCACTACATTTGGTACAACAATGATGTGGTATGGAAGCAAGAGGCATTCCTGTGGTGGCTTCTATTTAGAGAGTATGGCTCTCACATTTATATTGCTGCAGATTTGGCATGGAAATAAGAAGCATTGTTGTGGTGGCTTCTTTTGAGAGAGTATGGCTCTCTTTTTTGTTTTCATGATGATCTAGCATGACAGCAGAAGGCTTTTTTGTGTTGGTTTTTATTGCAATAATATGGTTTGACATTGTTCATATTCATCCATATGTCTCTACTTCTTGTTTTTCACTATGTTGATGTTATGTTTGATTCTTGTTGTGGTTCCTGTCATTTGGCATATTTGGCAATACCAAATGAAAAGACAACATCAAACCACTTTGGGATCTTAGGATCTAGCCCTCCTGGATCTAGAGAGGGATCTCTCTCTAAAGGGAAAGAAATGTATATCTTTGAAGTTCAATTTTAGGGTATTAGGCTAGTTATAGGGCACAAGGGTTTTTTAATTTGTTTGTTTTATTGGGAAACATGAAAGAATGGTTCAATGTAAGGTAAAGGAATTTGTAGAGAATGATTTTCAGCAATGGGGAGATAATTCAAAGAGAACACAAGTCCATTGGGAAATGGGGTCATAAAAGGGTTTACTTGCAATTAACATATCCAAGGCTTTCAAAGGGCTAGTCATCTATGTCAGAGGATCTCTTAAGATGATAGTATGGGATGAAACAATAAGGAAATGAATGAGAATGACAAGGAAAAAATTCCAAGGTGACCACTTCGGAGTAAGTCTAGGGACAAGGTATGCCTTAACCATCTATGGTCAAACTCCTAATGAGGCTAACTCTAAGGACAACAATCCAGTAGTCCTCCTGACTACTTTTAGACAATAGAAAACATTTAATTTTAAACACAAAGTGAAGTATAAGATCATAGAAAGAATTTTAACCTTCTCTGCTTTTGACATTCAACTCATATGGATCTTAGAAAGGCTAACTATTGGAAAGGGAACCTAGGGGATAGGGCTAACTCTAAATCTCCCAGTTTCCTAATTCTTTCAGTTGAAACCAAATAAGAACATCTAAGAAACAAACTCTAAATTAAAACATCAGTAAGCATGGACAAACCAACTTCTATGCTGGTTAAATTATATTGAATTTGTTCTTAAATACACAAATAGCAGAAAACATAAAGATAAGAAAGTGCAGGAAGCATTAGGGTACTTGCAGCAGTATATCCTAAGCTAAAATTACTGATTCTTATCAGAGAAGATGAAACATGATGGATAACAGAGGGAAAACAATAACAAAGATAGAACACATCACCACTGATTTAGATCAGGATCCAATGAACATGCTTGTCATATTAGAAGAGCAAAACCAGTCACATACATCCTTGTCCAATAGCTGATATCATCCAGAAATCATCTCCCAACCTATTTACAACTACTACTCATAGAACTCTAACTCAATGAAACAACTTACAATTGAATCCACCAGCCAACAAAATCAATGTATTTCTCATGAGTTCTTATAGGTGAAAGAGTGATAGCAGTGGTAGATAGAACCTTAAATGATTCATTAAAACAGAGGGAGAAGTGTTTTTTACACCCATTATGTTTTAATATCTTTACAAGAACGTACCCTCGTGAGGATGGAGGAGCAGCGATGGAAAATGGTGGATACAGCGGAAAATGTGATGAAAAACCATGGCGGAAGGTGAAAACAGGTCTGGTGGGAGTTTGGGTGCGAGGAGAGCTGTGGACCATTAGATCGAGATGATCTACGATGGAGATTTTCCGATGAGGTTGTTGCGAGATCAGATGAATGGTGGACGAAATGAAAATGCGATATAACATGGAACGTTCAATTAGAACAATCAACGCTCAAGATCTTTTGATGGAGTCATTCGGGAGGTTAGATGGTGGGCAAAAAAATGGGAGTGAAATTAAGTCAGGACCGTCCGATCTTAGAGATCGACGGTTGAGATTTAATCTGGAGTTACATTGCGGAGGGGGAGCGGTATAGCGGAAAACCATTAGTGGTCTTCGCCTGGCGTTCGACCGGTTTAAGATTTTGGCCAAAAAAACGTGATTCCATACATCACACGACACCTGTCCTTTCAAAACTGCCCATATCATGTAATTTTTTGGTGTTAACATTCAGGTGCAAAAATTACGTGATATGCAGTTTAAGCCTTTGGATGAGGGGCAACAAATCCAACTATGCGGAAGAAACGTGATGGGTTGAAAGCTGCAGGGTTAAAAGGTATGCAGCGTCCATTTTTAAGGTCAATGCGAGCCGTTGGATGAGGGAAATGGACGGTTGGGATTAAATCGCATAGCAGAAAAGGAAAGAAGCCAAAGCACCATGGTCTTTTAGTTTGCGATGTGTGATTAAGCGCTGGCCGTCGGATCAGACGAGAGATCAACGGTCAGGATTAAATCGACGGGTGTGATGTCAGAGGACTATGGGCAGAGCATGATGAGATCCTAGCTATTGGTTCTTGTGGATTCAACGATATAGATCAAATCAGCAAGCGCGGGTGATGGGCTCATAAGCAGAGTGCGATTAAGTCTCAACCATTGGTTCTTGTGGATTCGACGGCTGAGATTAAATCGGGGGACTGGCATTGAAGGAGGAAAAGGAAAGGATAAAGGGAAAATGCGATTGTCGATTTACGATGGAGCAAGGGCCGTTGATCTGAAAACTAGATTGATGGGGGAGATTTAATGATGAAGAAAAAGGAGGAAGGGCAGGTTTTGGAACGGGGAGCAATATGGGCCGTTGAATTTGGGTGTAACAAATCAAATCAACGGTGGAGAAATGATCGTGATATCACATTGGCAGGAGACAAATAATCATGAAAAACAAGTAAAATGTGTTTTATGATGCAATGAATTCTTGCGATGCAATAAACGCTTCGCACCCGGTCACTGCGCAGGTCATATGCGGAAAGGGGCTAGGGCTTAAGGCCAAAAGAGGCTTAAGGCCTTATAGAAAAATGAATGTTTTTAGGCCAAAATGAGGGTTTTTTAGAGGATTTTGAGGGTTCCGATAAGGGAGAAAAAGGGTTTTAAACCTTATCAAAGGGAATTTATGAAGGGAATGAAGGAAAATGAAGTCTGAATGAGGGAAAATGGGGAATATGGATGCCTTTGAAAACAATTTATTTCATAGACGGTAGGGTTCTTTAACGGGAACAACCGTGAAGATAATTCTGAAGGATAGAAAACACATGGAGGCTTCAAGAATGATAGATTTACAAAGGAAATGTTTCTCTTGAAGGCTCATAAACATATTTAGCCACCTATTTGCTTTGACAAATTATTATAGGTGGCTAATAGTGGCTCCACATGGGGATGGCATCTTCTTGAAGGTGTCAAGAATCTCAGAAATAATCTTTGGAAGTAGGCCAGAGACTGATCCTTGACCGTCTTTCTCTTCTTTAAGCAGCTGCTACAAACATGATGAACATTATATTAGCAAAAATACTTCCCCAAACAATATACCTACCCATCCTACTGTCCTAACATTTTTTCTTCAAGGTGCATTTAGACTTGCAGACCTTCTTCATCATTATTTTTTATTGAAAGCAGAAAAACTAATCTAATTCTACCCTTATTCCTCCATGAGACCAGATTAAAGAGTTGGACTCATAGCTTCTCTACCTAAACTAATATCTACCAAGATTAAACTATCTGGAAGATTTCATTCTCTACATTCTAAAATAGAAATTTAAATACAGACAAACCAAGATTAGACTGTCTGATTTGTTGTGGGTCCATTTCATAAAGACAGGCTACACATGGACTCAGATTTTGAGCTTTTTAGAGTCACCTTCTTTCTTCATTCCAGCTCTAGTTTTGATCTTGTTAGAGATGTTTCTTCTTCTTTTCTTTCTTGGTTCAAGTTTTGAGCATGTTAGAACCAGCCTTTCACTTTCCCTGGCTCAGGTTTTTATCTGATTTGAGCCATTCTTTTGGAACTTCATAGGTTCAAGATTTGAGCTTGTCTGAACCTTTCTTCTTCTTCTTCTTTTTTGTATTTTTATTTTTCCAAACAAAACAAAGCAATGGTATTTACAATGGAAGTGAAAACTTTAAACTGAACTTTAGCAGAAATAAGGCTTGAGCATCGTGCCATTGATAGGACCCCCAAACAGATCTGTACCATCCAATTCTTGCAAAAAAAATGCATTGGGACCAATGGTGGATTGAATGATGTAAGGGCCTTGCCATAAACTGTCAAATTTTCCATGCTTACCCTTGTCCTCTCTCCTAGAGTCCCATTTGAGAACCTTGTCCCCAATTTTGAAATCACAGGCCTTTGTCCTCTTATCAAAAAACCTTTTGATGTTCTCTTGCACTTTCTGAGCTTTGTTGTAGACTTCTTCCCTTGTCTGCTGAAGGTGTATGTTCTGATTGATCTTCCTTACCATGATGTCTTCTTTTGACTATATTTCTTGGAACAATTTTATCACTGGTACTCCCAAACTGGTAGGGAATACTGCATCTGCTCCATAAACTAGCTGATAGGGAGACATTCCAATGGATTTCTTTGTTGTCAACCTGTCTGCCCATAAAGCATGCACTAACTTATTATGCCATGATTTTTTATTATCTTCCAGCAGCTTCTTGATGATCGTCACCAAACTCCTATTTGATGATTCTGCTAGCCCATTACCCTGAGGATAATAAGCAGTAGAATGAACAAGTGCAATCTGATACCTGTGACAAAAATCAATCATCTTTTTGGAACCAAATGCAACAGCATTGTCAGTGATAATTTTCCTAGGGCAGCCAAATCTAGATAGGATGTGGTCTTCAAGGAATTTTATGATAACTGAGTCTGTGGCATTCCTAGAAGGGGTGGCCTCTATCCATTTGGTGAAATAGTCAATGGTTGTGAGTATCCACCTATGTTGGGCAGATGAAGCAGGATGGATTTCCCCTATGAATTCTAGGCCCCACTGTTGAAAAGGAGCTTCAATAGTGATTGGTTGTAAAGGTAAAGGAAGGAGTTTTCTTTTGCCCTCGAAGATTTGGCATTTATGGCAGGCAACTATCATCTTGTGGACATCTTGGAATAGGGTGGGCTAGTAATAGTGATCTCTAAGGATTTTATTGGCAGTGGTTTTCCAGTAGAGATGGCCTCCACATTCACCTTCATGAAACTTATGCTTGATACTCTCTGCATCAATTTCAGGCAAACATTTAAGAAATAAACCATTGGCATTTTTCCAATATAAACATTTATTTAAAATGCAATAATTTCTAGCTTTCAATTTTAAAAACCTTACCTTTGTCTTAGATAAATCAGGAGGAGCATTAAGATTTACAAGCACATACAAGATATCAGCATACCAAGGTGAGTTTTGGAACTGTTCTTTTACAATGGGAGTTGGTAATCCTTCCTGTTCATCCAAATAATCTACCATATTAATGTCAAGGGCTTGAAAATTAGATTCAGACATTAATTGTGCTAAGCCTTGACCCTTGATGAGTTTAGTGGGTTTGATTTCCAAATCATATTCTAGTATCACAGCAATCCACTTTCCTCTTTTCCCATCTGGATCTTGTGACAAAATGTCCTTCACCACTATATTAGGCACAAAGGCAATAATATGAGAATGTAAAATATACACTCTGAAATATTTCAACGCCTTTACCAAGGCATAGGCCTATTTTTCCATGATATTATATTTCAGAGGTGCATCTCTTAATGCCTTGCTAAAAAATGCAATTGGCTGCTCTTGTTCGTCTGGCTTTTTCTGCAATAGGACAACAGCCACAGTATGTTTTGATGCAAATGAGAATATAAGGAAATTTTTTGTAAAATCTAGGCTGATGAGAATTGGTGCTCGAGTGAGTGCAAGTTTTACCAGTTCAAAAGAATTTTTGGCTTCTAGAGTCCACTTAACTCCTACTTCTTTCTTGAGCATATTTTTCATGTTTCTAAGGAGTTCTGCTAATTTGGGTATAAACCTCCTCAAGAAGTTAATCATCCCTTAATATAAAGGACTGCAACTCTTTGATGTTTCTTGGGTGGCTAATCTGCAATATTCCCTCAACTCTTTTTGGGTCTATTTTAATCCCCTTTTCAGATATGATATGACCAAGAAGTTTACCTTCTTGGAGACCAAACACTATCTTCTTGGGATTTAAAGATAGCCCATACCTTCTGCATTTCTCAAAGAATTTTCTCAAATGTTTAAGGTGCTCTTCATCAGTTTTGGAATAAACGGTTATGTCATCAAGGTAAATTACAATGAAGTGACCTATTTCTTCTAAGAATGCAATATCCATGGCCCTTTGAAAGGTGGCCCCAGCATTCATCAATCAAAAAGGCATTTTCACATACATGAAAGTGCCCCAAGGAGTGGTGAAGGTTGTTTTAAGTTGATCTTTTGGGAGTACTAAGACCTGATTATACCCTGAAAAGCCATCTAATAGAGAAATCATCTTAGAACCAACTACCCTTTGTAGGATGTGTTCCATTTTGGGCAAGGGGTAATTGTCTTTTAAGGAGGCTCTGTTTAAGTTTCTAAAATCAATGCATAGCCTTATTTCTCCGGTCTTCTTCCTTATAGCCACAAGGTTAGATACCCAATTTGAAAACCTCACAGGCACTATGATTCCAACCTCACACATTTTCTTAATTTCTTTGTCTACCAGAGGTAACTATGCAGGGTTTATTCTACGCAGCTTTTGCCTAAAAGGTTTCTGGTTTTCTTTCAATGGAATCTTATGTTGGATGATCTCTGTGTCATAGGCTTTCAAATCTTCATAGCTCCAAGAAAAAACATCAACAAACTCTTTAAATAAATTAATGTATTTCTATTTGATATGTGTTGGTAAAGTTTTAGACAATTTGATCATTTTAGGCTTGTCTTTTCTGCCTATATTGCATTCTTCAACATTAGATTCAGTGGGTTCCATAGTGGGCTTCTTTGCCACATCATTAAAATCAAAGAGGTCCTCAAGGGGTGCTAGTCTATTGGGTATGCTTTGTCTTTGTACTGCAGTACCTCTATGTCTTCTTTATCTGCGTTCATGTATTCCTCTGTTTGGTTTTCAAATTCTTTGGTCAACATGTTTATTTCTGTAGTAGGGAATGTTTTTTTCTCCATCAGGGGGATTTTTATCCAGATACTTTTCATTGGACTTAGAGTCTGAATCAGGTAATTCGAACTCATTCCTGGAAAGTAGGAAATCCTCTATTTGTTTTTCACCCTCAAATACCTACTAATATTTTTCATTATCTGGTACTGCTGGTCTGTATTTTGTTTGAACAATTATCGGTTTGTCACTAAGTGGTCTCTGATATGAACTAGCAGCGCAGGCCAATCCATTTGCAAGTATGTTTTGACTTCTAGGGACAAACAAAAGCTCATATTCTGCAAATTTTTTCAATATATCCATGGCATCATTGCTATATGCCCTTAATCTAGGATGTTTGGTAGTGTACTCTCCATTTATTTGTTTGATGACTAGTTCTGAGTCTCCATGGACAAATATCCTCTTAGCTCCTAGTTTTTTAAATAGATGTAGTCCTAATAGGAGGGTTTCATACTCTACTATGTTGTTTGTGCATTTAAAGTTTAGCTTGAAGGCATGACTCTCAGCATAATTGTTTTCAGTATTGTGCAACCATACCCCCAGCTCCTGCATTCCTTTTAGTGCAAGACCCATCAAAGATCATGCTCCATAAGGGATTATTTTCAGTTTTGTTATTAGTTTCATCCCTAATGCTATGTTCACCATTATGTTGTATTCTGAGCTCAGCACCATGTTGTGTTATTTTTTGTCCCTCGGGATTTTCATGGAGTTCAGAGTGATGGGTAATCTGTTGTTTGCAGTCTTCAATTTGTTCACTCTGGTCTTTTAATTCAGCACATTGTTCAAATGTTTCTCTCTCATTTTCCTCTGTATCCAGAGCTGCCATTATGTTTAGATTTGTGGCCTCTACTCTGCTATTTAAATTTTTGTTCTCTATCTATTGCTCATCTGTAAACTCATAATTGTAAAGGATAAAAGAGTCTAGGTCTGTATGGACAAAGTAAATATGGGAATTTTCTGGTTTCTCTGGGTTGCTTACCATAAATTTCATGTGTGCTTCCATATATAGTCTTCTAGACTGGCTGAAAACATGTTAGTGGCATATGTCATGTCCATTTGCATTGTACCTTGTAGCTTGGCACCCCATGATCTTGACAACAACATGCCATACTTAGGAGGGATATCAGCCACTACAACATCCATTACTATGCACTTGGCTGGGATTTGGGTCAAATTTACACAGAGATCTTTGATCATGCCCAAACACTTCACTCTGCTAGAGTTAAAAGAATATAAATCCTTATATGGTCTTGTTATTTTTAGGCCTAGTTTTTCCATGATCACTTTTGGAATGAGGTTGTGTGAAGCCCCTGAATCATGCATATCAATATGTAGGATTTTTTCATGGATGTTTAAACTGACATAGAAAGGAGGCACTACTCCTTCCTGAAATTTCCCTTCAATTTTTGGGCCAAACAAGAGAGTTGGTTGGTCATCTTTTACGTTGACAGTGTCATTGTTTTCTCCTAAGTTTAAAGCTTTCAATATTTGACATTTATATACATCTTGGGTGGCCAAATCAGTGAGAGGGACACAAATTTTTATTTTGGAAATTTCACTCTCCAGATTGAAAGGAGGCTGAATCTTTGAAAGGTTCAATTCTGTCTTGTTGGTCACTGTTTTATTGGTAAGGTTAGCTTGCTGATTTTCACTATGTACATTGGTTGAAACTGTTTTTTCAGGAGCGTTAGCTGCAATGCTAGTGCTGCTAGTTTCTTGACTTGGTTTATCAATGGTTTGGATGTCTTTGTCCTTGTTTTTGCCAGAACTCTTAGCTTTTGTTTTTTTGTTTTCAGTAGTCCCTTTAGGAGTCTTTTCAAGTCTTTTCTTAATAGTGATTTCAGAGGTTTTTGGTTTGGGAGTATCTAAGTTTTTTTTGCTTCTAAGATCATATTTTTCTCGAACCTGCATGATGGCATTCTCAAATCCCAACTTATAGTCCTCAGATTCTAACCCTTCCTCATCCCAATGTGTGTATGAGGTCTGGCTATCTTCTATGGAAAAGGTGTGATCTTGGTTATCCACTTCCACCATGTTTATGGTAGTTCCCTCTGACTCTTCTATTATTCCCTCATCCTCATCAAGGAATTTTTCTTGGAATGGAGGTATGACTTTTTGGTCAGAGTCCCTTTGTATATTGGGAGGAGTTTTTCTCCTAAAGTTTTGGTTCTGGTTTTGGGACTGATTTCTATTCTGATTACTGGCTTGGACAACCATTTTCTCCATTATTCTTTCTAGCCTCTCCATGTTTTTGGCTATATTATCAAATTTGGAATCCGATGAAGAAGCTGTGGTGTCTTCCCTATAGGTTACCTTCTTTTCAACCCTCATCCTAGCTCTTTTTTCAATTAAGTTTTCTTCTACACTCATAGCTCCTTTCTGCATATCTTCTAGAGTTGTATAATCTCTCTCGCTTAGTTGATAGGCCATGTCAGCATCAAAACCCTCGGGATATTTCACTAAGGCCATTCCTTGGGGAGGTTTCATGTGGGGTGGAAGAGCGTTGTAGACACTGTTAAACCTGGTGGAATAGTCATGAACACTCTCTCCCTGATTTCTTTTAAGATTTTTATACTCTGCTAATATTTGGAGAGGGTTACTTTTGATTTCCCATTTGTTAATGAAGGCTTGATGTGAAGAGGGAAGGTCATTGATCCTATTAGAAGTTAATCCTTTAAACCACTTTTTTACTTCTCCTCCTAAACTTTGGGCAAAGATTCTCATCTTAATGGTCTCATCTTCTATTTCCATATAGTCAAAGGCATCTTCCATCCTATCTACATGTTGTTGAGCTGTGGTAGATTCTCTTCCAGTGAAATGGGGAATTTTAGACTGATAGTCATTGGGTAAAGGAGCCAGAGGTTGTGGAAACACTAGGGGAGCATACCATGATGCCATGATAGTGTTTTGTGGGGGGGAAGGAGTAGTTTGAGCAGTAGGTATGTGGATGGAAGAACTGCTTGGACCAGCAACAAATTGTTGAGCAGATTTAGGGTGAGAGAGACCCAAGTTATGAATGAAATATATATCAGGAGGTGTGGATGGAGGGGTCTCCCTGTCCCTAATATGTTGACCACTATGTGGTGGTGAACTTGGAGGCTCAAATTCTGTCTGATCTATACCACTGAATGATTTAGTTCTTGGTAAAGTTTTCGGTAAATCTAAATCAACTTGGGTATCTGATAGAGCAGCAAGGTTTTCAGGTGTTGAGTTCACTCTATGAATGGGTCTGACAATAGTTGGATCCCTAGATGTGAGAGACTTTGATGCAGGTTACCCCTGCAAACCCAGAATCTTTCCATCTCATGCATTTACAAAATGCAACTTCAAATAGTTGCCCCAAATAAAACTCGAAGTCTGGCAATTTCAACTTCTTCTACATGCGGAATCTCCTTCTTAACAATCATTTATCTTATGATTACAAAGTCATTGCATAAATAGAGAACCTATCTTTCCAATACGACATGAACCCATACCGATGAATAATATGACAACTCTATAAAAATTCTCTTTACATTTATAACATTCCAACAATCTCGTATGTCAACTTGATTAAAAATAAAAGTACCGATATCAATCGGTTTCTCCTTCCACTATCCCAATCTGCATGTAATTGGATTTCCATGAATATATATGTGCGCCCTTACTATGCAGCTCTGCAATTTCACAAACATAGGCTTTGATCAAATATCAACAACAATTGCACACACATTAACTTACCTTCTCCATCGCTCTTCAACGCTGTGATTTAATTCTTCATTTGCACAAGTCTGGTTCAATTCAGTTTCCATGATCCACCTTCCAAACCAATGCTACTTAATAATCTCTACGCTAAAGATTGAAATCACCTTCCAATTTAAATTATATTCCAAATGAGTTCCAGCTAGCCATCTCTTCCAGCACTATAGCTCAATGACCTCGCCAGACTTCACCACGCACTTCTGCAATCAAATGGCAGTTCCTCTGTGTTTAATTCTCTTCAACCCACGATGGCTTGACTTCACCAATCTTAAACCTCGTCCTATTGTTGGTTAATTTTTAAAAATACTCTCACACAAATTCCATTTCCAAACACAACTCAATTCATAATATCGAATTCGAAATTTATTTAACTAAATCGAACAATGCGTTCAAATGCTAATTAAGCTCTGTGTTCAAATGCTCTCCACGCACCAAAATTGACTCTCACGCTATTCAATTGAACTCCTTCACTGCTACAACAATTTAAAATTGTTTCTAATTGAATTCCAATAAAATAAACAGAGTTTTAGGAACACAGTCCTGCGCCCTCTTACCTTTGATTCACAAATTGAAACTTTTGAATTGCCAATTAAATTCTTGGCAATCGTTACACAGCATTTCATTAAAATCTCCCTTGAACCCAGTCTTCATACTGCTCAAATATTTAACACCTTTCGACACTGCAAATCGATTCCTAAAGCAGCTTCGTTCAGTAGATTCCTCTGCTCGATTGCAATCTTTCCTTATCTGCACCTTGAAATTCATTCCGGCATTTCATTTTGATGCTAGGATCGGATTTAAAATACAATTTCTTCAACAGTTTATGTATAGATTAATGCCAAAATGTTTATATTAAATTACTCCTCTTACTGATTGATCCCTGCATAAACGGCCTTTTGTGATTGATAAACCAGATTTGTCAAAATTTTCATCATATCCAAGTCAATATAACAAATACAAAACCATGAATTCAATTACAATTAGGAAACAAATATTCCTGCGGAGATTCAACGCTCGATTCACTGCTTTCCACATTCAACAATTTTTCATTGCGGGTTTCATAACAATATCGACATCGATTTTACAAATCGAACTGTCAGTCCTTTACAAAATTCAATTCCTTCAGTTTACAATTCAAATTCATAAACAACACGCTCATAACCATATAACGAAAATTAACTCAAAATCAAGTTCTTTCATTGTCATGCAAACCTTACATGAAATTCCTCCTTCTTGGCCCGATTTCCAAAATTATTGGCCCTTTACAAAAGCCCGTAGGCTTACAAACGTTTTCTCTATGCTGCACTCTAATCTCACCTCCCCATTTGCCTTTGAGGCCTATCAATTTATACAAATTAAAAATGCACTAATTTGAGTTCAATCCCTTCAATATCTCAACAAATCCCCAAATCTCTCAACACCCCTAAAAGATATATTTTTATCCCTAAAACCTTGCAACTAAATCTATCTTATGCTTCCTAATTATCTCTTAGATATCTCACATCTAATTTCTCTCATGTTTTCCAGTTGTTTGGAAACATTTACAAATTCTCACAAATAATTAATTAAAAATATAATTAATCATTCCAAACTAATATTAATATTTACATGAATTTAATAATTTCTCAAAAACATGAGACCCCTAGTTTAAATAAAAATACAAGGTATTTTCCCGAGCTAATGCTCCTGCATCAGACTTCCAAGGTTGAAAATTATCATGATCTCCAGATCATGCGTTTTAAGTCCTTGTCCTCCTGGATCCCACATTTTGTTTTGCAAGTTATCATCGACATCTGTTGTTTGTTGCTTTTCTCCAGGTCTCCATATCTTATGTTGTCTTGCTCCACTCGCTACACTTTCACAATCTCTTTCTGTCTTCATTTTGCTGCTTCTGCTTCTCTTCTTCGCTGATATCTTCCTCTGAGACACTTTCAACATGATTCTTCTGATGAATTCAATTTCTCGGTCCAATAAATCTCCAGGCTGCTGATTTCTTGCTGTCTGCTGAGCCCCTACTCGTTCAATTCTGACTGTCACTTGTTGACTTCTTGCTGCCTTCTGAGCTCTTACTTGTTCAATGCTTACTGCCGCCCAATCATCCATGCCCACTTGTTTTCTACAACTGAAGACTTCTTCTCTACCTTCTCCTATCAGCAACTTACTGTACTGGTACATTGTGTACTTATTTCTGCTATCTTCATCTCTCTGCATCTGCAATTCCCAATTCTGAAATTGAGATTCTTCCTGCACTGAATTTTGACTATTCAGCATCATCTCTAGCAACATAACATCTTCATTCCATGGATTAAATGTTTCCACAGAAGTCTTGTCTTCCTTCATTCGACTGCTTAACTGAGTCAAATGTTCTTCAGTACCTGCAACCATACCTGCATTCACAAAACACTTGTTAAAACAAAAATCATAAGGCATCAGTGCCTTGTCCTCCTTTGCCAGCACTTCAGTATGTTCTTCTGAATTCTTCTCCACTATCAGCACATCAGTATGTTGATTCTCTCTTCCCAAGGAATTCTCTGAAGAATTCTCAAGACTGTCAACCAGTCTTCCTCTTCAACCATCTGTCTCCATGATGTCTTTCTACTCTCGTTCACTGTACTGAACTCTGCCTTCTGTTGTAATATCCCTGTCATACTCTGAATTCTCCAACAAATATTCCAAAAATTTAATTTCTCTGTGGCATTTCTGAAGCATAACATCATCATGTATCATCCCTGCATTCACACACAAGATTTTAGTTTGAAAATCACAAAGTTCAACAATCTCAACTGTTGGTTCATATACCAGCTCTTCAAGCTGATCCTCTTCTTCATTCACATGAACTTCCTCTTGTACTATAACAGCTTCAAGTACAAACGCATCACTGCTTCCTTCTTCAGAGTACTTTTCCATACTTGTGATAGCTTCACAAGATTGCACATCCTCCTCAGTAAAACCTGTAATCACATCACAATTGTCAGCTACAAAAATACAAGAGTTCACATTATCCAGCTAATCTGGATCTGCCCAGTAACTCAAGAAATCATCAATGGAAACCTCCACTTTCAACTCAGCTGCTCTGAGTTCTTCACGTCTCAACTGTATACTCATCATCTGCTCGAGCTTCCTCAGCTCCTCTGTTAACTGCATGTTTATCTGTTGATCTTTTTTCTGCTGTAGCCTCTGCCACTTCACTCTCTTCCTCATCAGCCAACTATGTCTCTGGTCTTTCATATTTTCCTATAACAATTCCATCAATAACTCAAGACGAACTGCGATCTTAGCTTTTTCTTTCTCATACTCTTCATCAGTCCACTACTTCAATATGCCATTTGCCTTGGTATCTTTCTCCCTCATTCTACTGTGGCCTCTTTCTGAACCTCTGCTCTCTCCTTTATGACTTTCAGTAGTCATTTCCTTCGCCATGAGTTTTGCACTCATGAGTTGCATCAAGCCTCTGCAACAGTAAACTCTTCTGCTGCCACTTACCTCACCAATCCCTTCCTCCGGATCTAGTCTTTTGGTAATCACTGGTCCTCTGCTGGAACCTTTCGAGCATTTCTCCACTGCTCCTTCAGGCTTCACTCATCTGCCTCTTTCAAGAACACACTTGTTCTTTTCATTCAACCTCTGTTGAATCTTCAGGTTCTGTCACACTCACCTAGAATCCCTTGCTAGACTCCTTCATCACTGCTCTCCAGCTGTGATTTGCTTCTTCCCGCTGAGACTTTCTCAATATGCCTACAACCAAATTCTGCAAACAATCTTCAAACCAGAGTTAAATATCAACTACAAACTCACCTTTCAAGATCCTGTTGATCTCGCTTCCTTCCTCAACTGCACTGCATCCATGTGCTGCCATCTTCATCAGTTTCAGAATCTGACATTCATTCATCACATGCAATTAACTCAATTAAAAAAAAATGAATCCTCACACAGAGCCATTCTAGCTCTGATACCAATAATGATGCAGGTTACCCCTGCAAACCCAGAATCTTTCCATCTCATGCATATAAAAAATGCAACTTCAAATATTTGCCCCAAATAAAACTCGAAGTCTGGTAATCTCAACTTCTTCTACATGTGGAATCTCCTTCTTAACAATCAGTTCTCTTATGATTACAAAGTCATTGCATAAATAGAGAACCTATCTTTCCAATACGACATGAACCCATACCGATGAATAATATGACAACTCTATAAAAATTCTCCTTACATTTATAATATTCCAACAATCTCGTATGTCAACTTGATTAAAAATCAAAGTACCGATATCAATCGGTTTCTCCTTCCACTATCCCAATCTGAATGTAATTGGATTTCCATGAATATATATGTGCGCCCTTACTATGCAGCTCTGCAATTTCCCAAACACAGGCTTTGATCAAATATCAACAACAATTGCACACACATTAACTTACCTTCTCCATCGCTCTTCAACGCTGTGATTTAATTCTTCATTTGCACAAGTTTGGTTCAATTCAATTTCCATGATCCGCCTTCCAAACCAACGCTACTTAATAATCTCTGCGCTAAGGATTGAAATCACCTTCCAATTTCAATTATATTCCAAATGAGTTCCAGCTAGCCATCTCTTCCAGCGATATAGCTCAATGACCTCGCTAGACTTCACCACGCACTTCTGCAATCAAATGGCAGTTCCTCTGTGTTTAACGCTCTTCAACCCATGATGGCTTGACTTCACCAATCTTAAACCTCGTCCTGTCATTGGTTAATTTTAAAAACTGCTCTCACACAAATTTCATTTCCAAACACAACTCAATTCATCATATCGAATTCGAAATTGATTTAACTAAATCGAACAATGCGTTCAAATGCTAATTAAGCTCTGCATTCAAATGCTCTCCACGCACCAAAATTGACTCTCACGTTGTTCAATTGAACTCCTTCACTACTACAACAATTTAAAATTGTTTCTAATTGAATTCCAATAAAATAAACAGAGTTTCAGGAACATAGTCCTGTGCCCTCTTACCTTCGATTCAGAAATTGAGACTTTCGAATTTCCAATTAAATTCTTGGCAATCATTACATAGTGTTTCATTCAAATCGCCCTTGAACCCAGTCTTCATACTACTCAAATCTTTAACACCTTTCGACACTGCAAATCGATTCCTAAAGCTGCTTCGTTCAGTAGATTCCTCTGCTCGATTGCAATCTTTCCTTATCTGCACCTTGAAATTCATTCCGGCATTTCAGTTTGATGCTAGGATCGGATTTAAAATACAATTTCTTCATCGGTTTATGTATATATTAATGCCAGAATGTTTATATTAAATTACTCCTCTTACTGATTGATCCCTACATAAACGGACTTTTGTGATTGATATACCATATTTGTCAAAATTTTCATCATATCCAAGTCAATATAACAAATAAAAAAGTGTGAATTCAATTACAATTAGGAAACAAATATTCCTGCAGAGATTCAACGCCCGATTCACTGCTTTCTACATTCAATAATTTTGCATTGCGGGTTTTATAACAATATCGACATTGATTTTACAAATCGAACTGTTAGTCCTTTACAAAATTCAATTCCTTCAGTTTACAATTCGAATTCATAAACAACACGCTCATAACCATATAACGGAAATTAACTCAAAATCAAGTTCTTTCATTGTCATGCAAACCTTACATGAAAGTCCTCATTCTTGGCCCTATTTCCAAAATTATTGGCCCTTTACAAAAGCTCGTAGGCTTACAAACTATTTCTCTATGCTACACTCTAATCTCACCTCCCCATTTTCCTTTGAGGCCTATCAATTTATACAAATTAAAAATGCACTAATTTGAGTTCAATCCCTTCAATATCTCAACAAATCCCCAAATCTCTCAACGCCCATAAAAGATAGATTTTTATCCCTAAAACCTTGCAACTAAATCTATCTTAGGCTTCCTAATTATCTCTTAGATATCTCACATCTAATTTCTCTCATGTTTTCCAATTGTTTGGAAACATTTACAAATTCTCACAAATAATTAATTAAAAATATAATTAATCATTCAAAAATAATATTAATATTTACATGAATTTAATAATTTCTCAAAAATATGAGACCCCTAGTTTAAATAAAAATACAAGGTATTTTCCCGAGCTAATGCTCCTGCATCAGACTTCCAAGGTTGAAAATGATCATGATCTCCAGATCATGCGTTTTAAGTCCTTGTTCGCCTGGATCCCACATTTTGTTTTGCAAGTTATCATCGACATCTGTTGTTTGCTGCTTTTCTCCAGGTCTCCATATCTTATGCTGTCTTGCTCCACTCGCTAAACTTTCACAATCTCTTTCTGTCTTCATTTTACTACTTCTGCTTCTCTTCTTTGCTGATATCTTCCTCTAAGACACTTTCAACACGATTCTTCTGATGAATTCAATTTCTCGGTCCAATAAATCTGCAGGCTGTTGATTTCTTGCTGTCTGCTGAGCCCTTACTCGTTCAATTCTGACTATCACTTGTTGACTTCTTGCTACCTTTTGAGCTCTTACTTGTTCAGTGCTTACTGCCACCCAATCATCCATGCCCACTTGTTTTCTGCAACTGAAAACTTCTTCTCTGCCTTCTCCTATCAGCAACTTACTGGACTGGTACATTATGTACTTCTTTCTGCTATCTTCATCTCTCTGCATCTGCAATTCCCAATTCTGAAATTGAGATTCTTCCTACACTGAATTTTGACTATTTAGCATCATCTCTAGCAACATAAAATCTTCATTCCATGGATTAAATGTTTCCACAGAAGTCTCGTCTTCCTTCATTCGACTGCTTAACTGAGTCAAATGTTCTTCAGTACCTACAACCATACCTGCATTCACAAAACACTTGTTAAAACAAAAATCATAAGGCATCAGTGCCTTGTCCTCCTTTTCCAGCACTTCAGTATGTTGTTCTAAATTCTTCTCCACTATTAGCACATCAGTATGTTGATTCTCTCTTCCCAAGGAATTCTCTGAAGAATTCTCAAGACTGTCAATCAGTCTTCCTCTTTCACCATCTGTCTCCATGATGTCTTTCTGCTCTCGTTCACTGTACTAAACTCTGCCTTCTGCTGTAATCTCCCTGTCATACTCTGAATTATCCAACAAATATTCCAACAATGCAATTTCTCTGTGGCATTTCTGAAGCATAACATCATCATGTATCATCCCTGCATTCACACACAAGCTTTCAGTTTGAAAATCACAAAGTTCAACAATCTCAACTGTTGGTTCATATACCAGCTCTTCAAGCTGATCCTCTTCTTCATTCACATGAACTTCCTCTTGTACTATAACATCTTCAAGTACAAATGCATCATTTTTCCTTATTTAGAGTACTTTTCCATACTTGTGACAGCTTCACAAGATTGTGCATCCTCCTCAGTAAAACCTATAATCACATCACAATTGTCAGCTACAAAAATACAAGAGTTCACATTATCCATCTAATCTGGATCTGCCCAGTAACTCAAGAAATCATCAATGATCTCCTCTTCTGTTTCATCAATGGAAACCTCCACTTTCAACTAAGCTGCTCTGAGTTCTTCACGTCTCAACTGTATACTCATCATCTGCTCGAGCTTCCTCAGCTCCTCTGTTAACTGCATGTTTATCTGTTGATCTCTTTTCTGTTGTAGCCTCTACCACTTCACTCTCTTCCTCATCAGCCAACCATGTTTCTGGTCTTTCATATTTTCCTATAACAATTCCATCAATAACTCAAGACGAACTGCAATCTCAGCTTTTTCTTTCTCATACTCTTCATCAGTCCACTACTTCAATATGCCATTTTCCTTGGCATCTTTCTCCCTCATTCTACTGTAGCCTCTTTCTAAACCTCTGCTCTCTCCTTTATGACTTTCAGTAGTCATTTCCTTCGCCATGAGTTTCTCACTCATGAGTTGCATCAAGCCTCTGCAACAGCAAACTCTTCTGCTACCACTTACCTCACCAATCCATTCCTCCAGATCTAGTCTTTTGGTAAACACTGGTCCTCTGCTGGAACCTTTCGAGCATTTCTCCACTGCTCCTTCAAGCTTCACTCATCTGCCACTTTCAAGAACACACTTGTTCTTTTCATTCAACCTCTGTTGAATCTTCAGGTTCTGCCACACTCACCTAGAATCCCTTGCTGGACTCCTTCATCACTGCTCTCCAGCTGTGATCTGCTTCTTCCCGCTGAGACTTTCTCAATATGCCTGCAACCAAATTCTGCAAACAGTCTTCAAACCAGAGTTAAATATCAACTACAAACTCACCTTTCAAGATCCTGTTGATCTCACTTCCTTCCTCAACTGCACTACATCCCTGTGCTGCCATCTTCATCAGTTTCACAATCCGACATTCATTCATCACATGCAATTAACACTAATTAAAAAAAACTTGAATCCTCACACAGAGCCATTCCAGATCTGATACCAAAAATGATGCAGGTTACCCCTGCAAACCCAGAATCTTTCCATCTCATGCATATACAAAATGCAACTTCAAATAGTTTCCCCAAATAAAACTCGAAGTCTGGCAATCTCAACTTCTTCTACATGCGGAATCTCCTTCTTAACAATCATTTCTCTTATGATTACAAAGTCATTGCATAAATAGAGAACCTATCTTTCCAATACGACATGAACCCATACCGATGAATAATATGACAACTCTATAAAAATTCTCTTTACATTTATAACATTCCAACAATCTCGTATGTCAACTTGATTAAAAATCAAAGTATCGATATCAATCGGTTTCTCCTTCCACTATCCCAATCTGAATGTAATTGGATTTCCATGAATATATATGTGCGCCCTTAATATGTAGCTCTACAATTTCCCAAACACAGGCTTTGATCAAATATCAAAAAAAATTGCACACACATTAACTTACCTTCTCCATCGCTCTTCAACACTGTGATTTAATTCTTCATTTGCACAAGTCTAGTTCAATTAAGTTTCCATGATCCGCCTTCCAAACCAACGCTACTTAATAATCTCTGTGCTAAGGATTGAAATCACCTTCCAATTTCAATTATATTCCAAATTAGTTCCAGCTATCCATCTCTTCCAGCACTATAGCTCAATGACCTCGCCAGACTTCACCACGCACTTCTGTAATCAAATGGCAGTTCCTCTGTGTTTAACGCTCTTCAACCCATGATGGCTTGACTTCACCAATCTTAAACCTCGTCCTTCCATTGGTTAATTTTTAAAACTTCTCTCACACAAATTCCATTTCCAAACACAACTCAGTTCATCTTATCGAATTCGAAATTGATTTAACTAAATCAAACAATGTGTTCAAATGCTAATTAAGCTCTGCGTTCAAATGCTCTCCACGCACCAAAATTGACTCTCACACTGTGCAATTGAAATCCTTCACTGCTACAACAATTTAAAATTGTTTCTAATTGAATTCCAATAAAATAAACAGAGTTTCAGGAACACAGTCCTGCGCCCTCTTACCTTCGATTCACAAATTGAGACTTTCGAATTGCCAATTAAATTCTTGGAAATCGTTACACAGCATTTCATTCAAATCTCCCTTGAACCCAGTCTTCATACTACTCAAATCTTTAACACCTTTCGACACTGCAAATCGATTCCTAAAGCTGCTTCGTTCAGTAGATTCCTCTGCTCGATTGCAATCTTTCCTTATCTGCGCCTTGAAATTCATTCCGGCATTTCATTTTGATGCTAGGATCGGATTTAAAATACAATTTCTTCATCGTTTTATCTATAGATTAATTCCAGAATGTTTATATTAAATTACTCCTCTTACTGATTGATCCCTGCATAAACGGCCTTTAGTGACTGATATACCAGATTTGTCAAAATTTTCATCATATCCAAGTCAATATAACAAATACAAAAGCGTGAATTCAATTACAATTAGGAAACAAATATTCCTGTAGAGATTCAATGCCCGATTCACTTCTTTCTACATTCAACAATTTTACATTGCGGGTTTTATAACAATATCGACATTGATTTTACAAATCGAACTGTTAGTGCTTCACAAAATTCAATTCCTTCAGTTTACAATTTGTAGAAATTTGAATAATATATAACTTATTCACTGAGATTATCCTGATCACACACTATTTGAGCTTCATGCATAATACATAACCTCTTCTACTATTGATCATCAATTTGAGGAATTATAAACAATCGCATGCGCACATTAAAACCATAAACAACCACACATATAAACACAGTATTTATGGGAAAGATTAAAGTTGAAAACCCCAACTATATGTATATTATAATGATAGAGATCATGTAACAATGCATAGCACAAAGCCCCTCACAAGCTCTCAGCACTATCTCACATGCTACACACTACACAAGCTCAGATCAAGCAAGTCACATGCTCAAATCTCCTCCACCTATTAGCCAGCCTCTAGTGCGCAATCCAATATGGATAATCCCTTTGAAGGTTTGTCTCATTCTTTTCACAATTTTGCATCTTTTGTGTATGAGTGTTAATCGCCTTTGAGTGTTTTTTGATCTTTGGAGCTCTCACCCAATTTTCTTGACTTCCACTTGATTGGTTCTTAGATTACATTAGAATCATCTTGTGTTTGAGAATTCTCTTGCATAGATCACATTTGCATAATTAGAATTCTCATTTTCAGAATATGAATGAAAAATGTGCATAGATTACATTTGCATACTTTTCATATGAATTGTGCATAGATTACAACTGCATAGTTTAAATTCTGAAAAATCAATTGTAGATTTAGATTTTTTCTTTGATTTTAATTTAGATGTTTTTATGTTTGTTTTAAAAAAAAAAAAAATTGTTTTGGGATTGATTTGCATTAGTTTTTCTTGATAAAATTAGTGCATTAGAGAATTTGTTATATTTTCTCTTAGTGATCAATCTTTGCATTGTTGGAAGTGGATGGAAACTCTCTCCTTACTTTAGGTAGGATTCATCGAATGGAAAAGATTACATTATCATATTCGATTGCATTCAGTTTTGGTTCGGGTCATAACACCATTGGTTTCATATCCATTTACCCTTTTGAGTAATAACATCCTAAATAACACAGCGCTTAATTAAAATTCATCTAGTAATTTTTACATTTTTAGGGCTCTTTCCACCAACATAGCTTAGGCTAGTGTCTTGGAATAGGTTTTAGTTAACTCTCCAAGACAGCAAAAACAAACAAGTAGACGATCTTGCGGTAGGAAAAATTCCAATTGTTGCATGTATGCTCTGGGAAGCTCCTCCTAAAGGAGTCAAGCACGAGATCATATCTGAGCCAGTGAGGTAATCAATCCTTCCTCATTGGGAACGATAGAAGATATACACGTATTAACAACGGTAAACCTCGGATAGACCATTGTCGAGGAGCCTGGGGTCACTTGTCGGTAAACCTTGGATTATGTCAAGGAACCTTCAAGGGGATTGAGCTTTGTTACTCTGCCCTTGCGTGTGTGTCGGATCGTAGACTGTTCCCCCAGGTATATTTGTTTCTGTTGGTAACCTTAGTGGCCATAATCTATAGGGTTCTTTCCTAAGGTGACGGTGGAGGGAAGATCCCACTGTACCTGGAGTAGACGTCGACTAGACTCACTTGGACTTTCTGGGGGGTTCTATTCACACGAGATGGTTTTGTGAAGAAACTTGTGCCAGTCTGTTTCATTAAGCAGGTTGTCGGGGTAACTGTTCCAACCGCCCTTTCTGTATTAAATTCTACGATGTTGGATTTCATCACCAACTAGTGTTTTTAGTACAGGAAGTTACTATTTGTGTGTGGTTTGACTCCTAGATTTGATAGCGCGTGTTAATTTGTTTGTTTTTACTTTTAGAGACCATAGGTGTGAATTGTGAATTTTAATTGTTAGGTGTGAATTATGAATTGTTAATTTTAGTTTTTAATTTGTTAATAAAATTCACTGAAGTTGAATAGAATGGCAACTGTTCCGGAATTTACCAACCAAGGAACCCCTCTTAACGAGAATCCTAGTCCTTTTCCTTGCTTTGGAAATGTTGGTCGCTACATTGTCATTACTTGGATTACAATAGGTTTAACGATATGGTTACTTTCAACTTCGTTGGCCCTGAAACTCCAATTGTTCCACCTCAGCAAGATATTTCACCCCTGTGAGAGTTCACCATCTACAGCATCTGACCTTAGTTGTGTTGAGAAACTTCAACGAGCATGGAATTAGAATATATAGTGTGAGATAGTTCCTTGTCTTTATGTCAACCTCGTTAAAAAATGAAACATGTAGGTGAGGATAGTTCCTTTTCCTGTGCCAACCTCATTAAAAAATGAAACAGGTGTCTGGAGCAAAGTTCTTGTCTTGTGTCAAGCTCCTTAAAAAATGAAACATGTAGGTAGATTGTAGAGAGTAGATTGATAGATTAGAATAAATAGTTTCTGAGGACAGTTCTTTTCCTGTGTCAACCTCGTTAAAAAATGAATCGGGTTGCTGCCGAGGATGATTCCTTTCTTTGAGTCAACCTCATTAAAAAATGAATTAGGTACGAGGAGGAGTTTTTTTCTGTGTCAGCCTCGTTAAAAAAATGAATCGGTTGTCGAGGGTAGTTCACATTCTTGAGTCAACCTCATTAAAATGAATCGAGGTATGAGGATAGTTCTACTCTGTGTCAACCTTGTTAAAATGAATCGGTTGGTCATGAGGATAGTTCTTTTCTGTGTCAACCTCATTAAAATGAATCGATGAGTTATGTAGGTAGATTAGAAGTAAGTAGTTAGGCGAGGATAGTTCTGTTCTTTTTGTGTCAACCTCTTTAAAAAATGAAACATGTATGTGAGGAAGTTCATATGCGCTGTCAACCTCGTTAAAAATGAATCGGTAGTGTGAGAGGATTTCCTTTCTTTGGCATGTCCAACCTCGTTAAAAAATGAATCGGTGTAGATTGAGGATAGTTCCTTGTCTTGTGTCAACCTCGTTAAAAAATGAATCAGTGAGTCTGAGGATGGTTCCTTTTACTGTGTCAACCTCTTTAAAAAATGAATCAGTGGGAGTGAGGAGAGTTCCTTTTACTGTGTCAACCTCGTTAAAAAATGAATCAGTCGGTGATGAGGACAGTTCTTTTCCTGTGTCAACCTCATTAAAAAATGAATCAGTAGGTAGATTGTAGAGAGTAGATTAATAAATTAGAAAATAGTAGTTTGCGAGGCAGAGGTTCTTTTCTGTGTCAACCTTGTTAAAAAATGAATCAGTTGGTCATGAGGATGGTTCCTGTTACTAAGTCAACCTCGTTAACAAATGAATCAGGTATGAGGATAGTTCTTTTCCTGTGTCAACCTCGTTAAAAAATGAATCAGTTGGTCATGAGGACAGTTCTTTTCCTGTGTCAACCTCATTAAAAAATGAATCAGTAGGTTATGTAGGTAGATTAGAAATAAGTAGTTTAAGAGGATAGTTCCTTTTACTGTGTCAACCTCGTTAAAAAATGAAACACGTTGCCATGAGCATAGTTCTTTTTCTGTGTCAAGCTCGTTAAAAAATGAAACAAATCCTCCCCTAATTGAGTCGAGTCTTTGACTAGATCTCGTAAATGTTAAGTAGTATATTTAGGTTAGTTTTGCATAATTTTCTTATAGTTTTAGGTCGGGTCTTTCATATGATCTCGTAAATGAACCTTCATTCCATCCAGCTAATTACTAACAGTGTACTTAGTTGAATGAAATGAAGCTGGGGGGGCATGCACTCTAGCAGTTACGCTTAGGGGGCATCAAGCATAGTTTTCTCTCTGTTTCAAGCTTGTGTAAAAATGAAACCACTCTGAAGCACAGTTTACTATGTTTCAAGCTTTTGTAAAAATGAAACCTATCTTGAGTCAATTTTGGTTATTTTCAAGACTCGTTAAACTCATGAAAATCCCGAGATTATTTTGCTAGATTTCATTCTCGTAAAACACATGAAAATGCCGAGTTCTTTCCGTCTTTTCCTGCTCGTAAATTAAATTGAAAGTCGGCCATATGAGTACATTTTTATCCCTTTTTCGAACTCGTTAAAACTTACGAAAAAGTGAAAACCATGAGTACATTTTTATCCCTTTTTCGAACTATTTAAAACTTACGAAAAAGTGAAATTTTGAGTTCTCTTTTAAGCCCTTTTCAGACTCTTTAAAAATGAAAAGATTGCCGAGTACTTGACTATTCGAACTCGTTAAAGTAAATGAACGGTCGTCCCTTCAGTATAATTTTACCCCTTTTACGGACTGAAATGGACTATTTACGAAAAAGATATACGTTGACTAATTACGGTCAATAGAGTTCTCTCCCGCATTATTTTATCCTTTTTCGGGCTCGAGAGACTAAATTTACAAAAAAGTACACCCATGGAGTTTTCTTAAGTTTTCTTGACCTAAAGTAGAAAACACGAGTTTCTCTATAGATCGTTAGAAACTTAAATTGAGGATTTTCAATTTTAAGCAGGAACGAACCACTCCTTCTTAGGGTTCGAATTTTAAACTAAGTTGGACTCATCAGAAGGAAAGCCAGAGAAAACATAAACAAGCAAATGTTATCCTCCTCCAAGCTTGTCCAAAATAAGGGTACTTGCAGCAGAAATGGTGGGGGAAAAGAGAGAAAAACGAACACTGCTTTTGGTGTCTTGATTATTGACGCGTTAACCACTCTTGGACACGACACTTATATTCACCTGGGTTGGGAAATCCTTTGCCTAACAATTAATCAAACCACATTGAAAGTTTTCAGCCGGTTTCTGGGTATTAGCTTTGGGTCAATTGTCACCAAGCCATCTGCAGTGTCGTTATGTGTCCAAGAGAACAGTTCAAATAAAACCATTCATCTGCAAAATATCTGTCATCCATCTTTGACCATCCCTGAGTCAGTCCTTGCCAATATATTTTAAAAACTTGATCTATGATTTAGTGTTCGGCAAGCACTACTGACACGCAGAATTTTTCTATCGTAATGACATATAATCTGAAATTCCAATCACCGAAAATCTTGATACCTTGAAGTCTGCATACTGTTGTGAGTTTCTACTTATCGGCAGCAGGTTACATCATTAGCCTTGATGTTACAATTAATAACATGTTAAACTTAATCATTCAGTTCAAATTTAACAATTTGTCTGGGTACTTTTAACCATTGACATTACGGTGATTACTCTCACATATGTGGGTTCATCATTTAAAATTTAGTAATGGTGGTTTTCTATCAATAGAAGCAACACATTCATTCACATGGATAGAATCGTACTAGTTCGAGATGCGGAAATCAAGACCCTAGATCTAGTTTCTACCATCCAGGCTGCGAGGAATTTTGTTATCATTCATACAATAGACTATTTATAAACAGATGGTTGCGTCCATGCTGTGTCGACATATGTCTATACTGTGATGTATTCAAAATCATTCCTGTATCAGAACAATTTAGAGTTAGTTTCTAGTTAGTTTTGATCTGAGTATGGGAATGCCTACCTCAGTGATGATATGATTATATATATATATTTTGCATTGAATTTTTTTACAGGTTCCGACTGGGGTGTCCACAGGATGACCCTTGAAATGATAAAGTACTTCACTCTTCATATGTAGCGAGACTTTGTCTTCATCTGTTTCGATTTTCCTTTTAAAGAGCGATGTTTGTTAAATATCATAACCTTGGAGGAATGGTGTCGACTCATTGACATCGCCTGTCTGCCGTCTATAATAACATATATTCAACATGAAAATGGAGGAAAAAACCTAAAAAACTCAAAAAACCTTGGATAACGATTAATGACCTTCTTGCGTTTTAGCTAGGGTACGCGAGGTAATGTGAAGAAATTGCGGCTAGAACGCACTTTTCGAGTGTAATACTGCAGTACCTATTAAAAAATTAAAAAAGCGAATTAAAGCTGAAAAAAGTTGAATTTTAGTCGGTGCAGAAGGTTAAGGATGTATTTGGGGACAGAAACCCGCTGATAAGGTGCATGTATCCCACACCTTAAGGAACTAATCCCTTGATATGAGGAGCCTATCCCTTTGAAGGAGGATTCTATCTTTTTGAAGGAGGATTCTATCCCTTTGAAGGTGGAATCCTAACCTCCTCATCTGCTCTATAAAAGGAGGCATTGGGTAGCCTTTTGGGTTAAGTCAAGAAGTTTTGAGAAGTTAAATTAATGGAGGATTGAAGAAGAAGTTTTTTGGAGAATATTTTTGAGCTGAAGTGCTGTTGAGATTTAGACTTCCTTCTGCAGAGATTTTGAGAGGAAAGATTACATACCTCTTTATGCTTCTGGAGGAAGAGTGCAAGACTTATCAAAGTAGAGGAGATTCCTGCTTCGGACCCCGGGAAGGCCTTTCGAACATCAAGGCTAAGGTTGTAAGGTTCTTCTGTATATTTTAAGATTAATACAATCAAGTTCTGTTTTTCTCAATAAATTGTCATTTGATTGTTTATTTCAATAAGCTGTCGTTTGATCGTTTATTTCATAGATTCCTTGATCACTATGATAGGTATGTTTTATAATTATTTGTTATACAGGTGCTATTGATATTTTCTTGTTTGTGATTGCAGATCAACGAAAGATGATTCTTTCTTGTGACAAAAGGGCCCTTGTTGCGATGAAGGATTATTGATGCAAGGAAGCACTGCGACCGTAAATAAGCATTTGGATCTAAAGTAGGATCGACACCTTAATAACATTTATTTGTAAAACGAATATATCTAGAGAAAGACAAACTTAGTTGTTTGTTTGTTGCTAGATTGTCTTCTAACACTAGGGAGATCGGTCTTGTCCGCAAGAACGATTTATCCGTCCAACAAGTATAGTCACAACTGATAGTCAACCTGCTCTTTCACCTACCTCCATCACTGATCTCCACTGAAACTATCCATGCACTGAAATTAACTGATGTGTTCATTAGTTGATTTATGAGTTAATAATTAGTGAATTAATTAATAATTAATTCACACAACTCATCACTAGTGTATTAATCAATTAGACTAAGTACAACTAGTTCAACTAAGTCAAACTGAACATAACTCCATCAACTCCTTAATCAACTCCACCAAACTCACTCACATGAGTTCTAACTGAAGTCATCATGCAATATCTCCACTTAGACCCTAGGAATAGTGTAATTCCTTCTGTCAGCTGCATGTGCCACATCCAGGCATCAAACTGAAGTGCTCCAAGAGGATAAGATAATGTTTATAGTCCAAACATTATTAAGAGCTAATAATATTCGACATATCTATTTTTAGACTGGCAATCTAAAAATAGATTCCGCCCAGTATGTATAAAAATAGAAGTCCATCTATTTTTCCAACTTGACCATCCCTCCACAAATAGCATCCTACAACTCATAGAATCATGATTGACATGTCTAAAAATAGAATTTGCACCAAAAATAGCCTGCGGGCCCACTTAGTGAAGGAGACTTCTTTCCACTAAGCTTTGTCATCTTGTTGCATTCTCAACACAATTTGAATTCATAAACAACACACTCATAACCATATAACGGAAATTAACTCAAAATAAAGTTCTTTCATTGTCATGCAAACCTTACATGAAAGTCCTCCTTCTTGGCCCAATTTCCAAAATTATTGGCCCTTTACAAAAGCCCGTAGGCTTACAAACTTTTTCTCTATGCTACACTCTAATATCACCTCCCCATTTTCCTTTGAGGCCTATCAATTTATACAAATTAAAAATTCACTAATTTGAGTTCAATCCCTTCAATATCTCAACAAATCCCCAAATCTCTCAACACCCCTAAAAGATAGATTTTTATCTCTAAAACCTTGCAACTAAATCTATCTTAGGCTTCCTAATTATCTCTTAGATATCTCACATCTAATTTCTCTCATGTTTTCCATTTGTTTGGAAACATTTACAAATTCTCACAAATAATTAATTAAAAATATAATTAATCATTCCAAAATAATATTAATATTTACATGAATTTAATAATTTCTCAAAAACATGAGACCCCTAGTTTAAATAAAAATACAAGGTATTTTCCCGAGCTAATGCTCCTGCATCAGACTTCCTAAGAATTCTTTCCGGATTGTCAATTATTTCAGGGGGATTTGAATCGGGATAAGCTCTGGTATAGATTTTTCTTGAAGCCAGTATGTTAAGTCCTCATACTCAACAAATAAAGTTAGCCAGGTATGACAATATTTAAGAGGTACACTATCTTTAAACAAAGAAGCTTAATCCTATGTGTTTCTTTTGGTATGGATGATGTTGTAATGAAACTGGTCTCCCAGTGGAGTCTTGTGAAAACAGAGATAATCAGCAGGCCTACTGATCGCCAGTGGAGTCTTTTGGTCATTAAGGAACTGTGGAGTCGCCAGGTGGGGGGTTCAAAATGTTTTGAAGAAGGTTGTTGTCCAACATCAGCAATCTATACCAAACCAAGGCTAATTTGGTCTTCTTTGAGTTCTTAGAGATGTTTTAAGGAGTGTTTTACTCAAAGTCCCCAGTGGAGTCTCCATTATGTTTTGGTTCCTATGATTTGGCAGATTTGGCAATATCAAATGACAAGACAACATCAAACCACTTTGGGATCTCAGGATCTAGCCCTCCTGGATCCAGAGAGGGATCTCTCTATAAAGGCAAATAAATTTATATCTTTGAAGTTCAATTTTAGGTTATTAGGCTAGTTATAGGGCACAAGGGCTTTTTAATTTGTTTGTTTGGTTAGGAAACATGAAAGAAGGGTTCAATGTAAGGTAAAGGAATGAGTAGAGAAGGATTTTGGGCAATGGGTAGATAATTCAAAGAGAAAACAAGTCCATTGGGCAATGGGGTCATAAAAGCATTTACTTGCAATTCACATATCCAAGGCTTTCAAAGGGCTAGTAACCTATATCAGAGGATCTCTTAAGATGATAGTATGGGATGAAACAATAAGGAAATGAATGAGAATGACAAGGAAAACATTCCAAGGTGACCACTTCGAAGTAAGTCTAGGGACAAGGTATGCCTTAACCATCTATGGTCAAACTCCTAATGAGGCTAACTCCGAAGACAACAATCCAGCAGTCCTCCTAACTACTTTCAGACAATAGAAAACATTTAAGTTTAAACACAAAGTGAAGTCTATGATCAGAGAAAGACTTTTAACCTTCTTTGCTTTTGACATTCAACTCAAAGGAATCTTAGAAAGGCTAACTGTTGGAAAGGGAACCTAGGGGATGGAATGATACATAGAAAACTTTCGATGCGATTGGAGTAAATCCTTTGTAAAATCAAAAATCATCCGAATTTCCAATTTACAAAGGAAAGTCCTCAAATTATATGAAAAGGCAGTTAAGTGGTGGGGCCTGGCAGGTCTAATCGCAATCGAAGATCGGGAGCAGGAGGCAATCGCACTCGGGAGAAAGAACATTGCGATGCGATCAACCAGAAGGGTAGTGCGATCCGAGGATCGGAGGGAAAAGGTGCGATCGGGCCGATCAGATCGGAGTTGCTATGCGATGATCGGAGTGATGGACTTGCGATTGTGCAATCGGGCGGATTTGTGATCAGATCAATCGCATTGCAAATATTTGCGACGCGATCAATCGCATCGCAAATATTTGTGATGAACGATCGGAGCATTCAAAACAAAACATGCGATTGATTAGATTTTGTGATTGCGATTGTACTGCGGCAGGGTTATATATAATACAAAGCTTTATAATAAATTTTATGGGTATGGAAAGGGGAAGTGGTTACATAAATCGCATATTTTGTTTTAAATGATTTACAATGCGATTTTATAATCGGAAAGGGGTAGAAGGGGTTTTAAAGGGAATATTAAAACTTTAAACATAAATTTAAAAGGGAAACATGGGAACTAGGGGATATATGGGGATATAAGGGCTTTTACTTCACTTAGGCATAGAATTCAATCCAGAAGTCAGTTTTGAGAGTGTAGCATACCGTTGGAAAGCTCTTTTCAGGCACTTTCTGATGGATCTTCTTGGAGGATGATTTCACGCTGAACATGCTGCGGAAAAATTCTCTGAAGGCAAGGACTGACACTAACAGAAGGCACAAGGAGGCTTCAAGGATGATGTGTTTTCAGAGGAAATGCATTCCTTGAAGGCTCAGAAAATTTTAGCCCCCTGTTTGCTTGTCAAAAAATTCATAGGGGGCTAACAAAACCAACTTCTATACTTGTTAAATTATATTGAATTTGTTCCTAAATACACAAATAGTAGAAAACATAAAGATAAGAAAGTGCAGGAAGCATTAGGGTACTTGCAGCAGTATATCCTAAGCTAAAATTATTGATTCTTATCAGAGAATATGAAACATGATGGATAACAGAGGGAAAACAATAACAAAGATAGAACACATCACCACTGATTTAGATCAGAATCCAATGAACATGCTTGTCATATTAGAAGAGCAAAACCAGTCACATACATCCTTGTCCAATAGCTGATATCATCCAAAAATCATCTCCTAGCCTATTTACAACTACTACTCACAGAACTCTAACTCAGTGAAACATCTTATAATCGAATCCACCAGCCAACAAAATAAATGTATTTCTCATGAGTTCTTATAGGTGAAAGAGTGATAGCAGTGGTAGATAGAACTTTAAATGATTCATTAAAATATAGGGATAAGTGTTTTTTATGCCCATTCTGTTTTAATATCTTTACATTAACTTTTAGTACCCTTTAGATGAATTGAGGGTCTTCATCAGTTTGATAATAAATCCAAGGGTATGTTCTTGGAGTATTTTCCTGGCTGTAGCACTTTGTTTTATCTCCTTTGACAAGTAAGGTGAAGATTTTCCTTTCAAGTCTTCCATGCTTCATAACTAATGCACTGATAGTTTTTTAGGACTTTCTGTCAGAATAGTAACTGCTCTAGATTTTGATGAAAAATAGAGAATGGGTAGTAGAGATTTGGTCCTTTCTTCAATAAAAGGAACGTCCTGCTATTATATCCTCTACGCTGCTGTAATCAATTATTTTCATTTAATCTGTGTTGATTGTGGATCGAGCTTATTAAAATTCAATATTATTCCTTTAACCCTTCTCAGAGATTTCTTCCTCTGTGATCTTGGCTCTGTGATGGTTTTTCACCATGACTTTGACCGTGAAAATAGTGTGAATTCATTACCACTAAAACCTGCAAAAAATGAGAAAGATGTTATTAAAACTAGGGGGAGTGGGGTGACTGCTTCAGAGGCTCATCAAGATGGAGGAGCAGCAATGGAAAATGGTGGATGCAACAGAAAATGTGATGAAAAACCATGGCGGAAGGCGAAAACAGGTCTAGTGAGATTTTGGGTGCGAGGACTAGAGCTTTGGATCGTTAGATTGGGATAATCTACAACGGAAATTGTTCGATGAGGTCGTTAGGAGATCAAATGAATGGTGGAAAAAATGAAATTGTGATATAATGTGGACCGTTTGATTAGAACAATCATCAGTCAAGATCTTTTGATGGAGTCATTCGGGAGGTTAGATGGTGGGAAAGCAAATGGGAGTGAACTTAAGTCAGGACCGTCCGATCTCAGAGATCGATGGTTGAGATTTAATCTAGAGTTACATTGCAGAGGGGGAGCGGTATAGCAGAAACCCATTAGTGGTCTTCGCATGGCGTTCGAGTGGTTTAAGATTTTGGCCAAAAAAACACGATTCCATACATTTCACGACACCTGTCCTTTCAAAACCACCCATATTTCGTAATTTTTTGGTGTTAACGTTCAGGCACAAAAATTATGCAATATGCAGTTTAAGACGTCGGATGAGGGGCAACAGATCCAACGATGAGGAAGAAACGTGATGGGTTGAAAGTTACGGGGTTAAAAGGTATACAAGTTCCATTTTTGAGGTCAATGCAAGCCGTTGGATGAGGGGAATGGAGGGCTGGGATTAAATCGCATCGGAGAAAAAGAAAGAAGCCAAAGCACCGTGGTCTTTGAGTTTGCGATGTGCGATTAAGCGCTGGCCGTCGGATCAGATGAGAGATCAACGGTCGGGATTGAATCAGAGGGTGTGATGTCAGAGGACTATGGGCGGAGCACGATGAGATCCTGGCCATTGGTTCTTGTGGATTCAACGGTCTAGATCAAATCGGCGGGCGCAGGTGATGGTCTCATAAGCGGAGCACAATTGAGTCTCAACCCTCGGTTCTTGTGGATTTGACAGGTGAGATTAAATCAGGGGACCGACATCGGAGGAGGAAAAGGAAAGGATAAAGGGAAAATGCGATTTCCAATTTGCGATGGAGCGAGGGTCGTTGATCCGAAAACTAGATCGACAGGGGAGATTTAAAGAAGAAGAAAAAGGAGGAAGGGCGGGTTTTGGAATGGGGAGCAATATGGGCCGTTGGATCTGGGCGTAACAGATCAGATCAACGGTGGAGAAATGATCGTGATATTGCATCGGCGGGAGACAAATAATCATGAAAAACAAGTAAAATGTGTTTTGCAATGCGATGAATTCTTGCGATGCGATAAACGCTTCGCTCCCGGTCACAGCGTGGGTCATATGCAGAAGGGGGCTAGTGCTTAAGGCTGAAAGGGGCTTAAGGCCTTATAGAAAAATGAAGGTTTTTAGGCAAAAATGAGGGTTTTTCAGAGGATTTTGAGGGTTCCGATAAGAGAGAAAAAGGGTTTTAAACCTTATCAAAGGGAATTTATGAAGGGAATGAAGGAAAATGAAGTCTGAATGAGAGAAATTGGGGAATATGGAGGCCTTTGCAAACAGTTTCTTTCATAGACGGCAGGGTTCATTAACGGGAATAGCAGTGAAGATAATTCTGAAGGATAGAAAACACATGGAGGCTTCAAGAATGATAGATTTACAAAGGAAATGTTTCTCTTGAAGGCTCATAAAATTATTTAGCCACCTTTTTTCTTTGACAAATTATTATAGGTGGCTAACAATTCCTATATGGCCAACAGGGCTAATGATATGAGCATTGATGAATGCAATCTACTCTATGTATCATGGGTTGGAGAGGTAGTACATGAGTTGGGACTTTCTACTTTGGGAATGAACCACTTCATTTTATGTATCTCATGTGTAGAGGAGATCTTTGGTCATCATATGGTTTCCACTTGGATATTCATTGATGAGGATGGGTATCTAACTTTTCATTTGGATGCCATTCCAGAAATTCTAGAAAGGCAGCTTTGGATCTGGACATGCATGACACATTGTGACAGATGGGAATACCTTCCATATGAGGATGTCGTTTGGAAGGAGGATGTTTGTTGTAGCATCCACTTTTCCAGTTGCTTGAGGACAAGCAACATTTTGCCGGGGAGGACTGTAATATTCCCAATTTTTCCACAAGATAATTGGAATATTAGAGTTCTTAATAAACTTAATTAATTAATCAAATAAAAGGGTGGAGGGACCCATAATCCTCAAAGATAAATAAAATCCACTTTTGATGTGTGTATGTGGATATTCTAGATTTAGATCTAAAATCATGGAGTAGTGGAGCAACTCATTTAAGGGAGATCATGTGTCATTTATGAGATAGATCATGGAGGATGAAACAGTCAAATAAGATCATGGATCTTAAATGTAAAATCATGAGGATCTTGAAAAGGTCAACTAAAATCATAATGCATTCAAAGTAAGATCATAAAGAATTTATGATAAGTTAGTGGAGAAGGGTGCATATAATGGGCACATGATGGAGGAAGTAGTGCATTTAATGCACACATGATGGAGAGGGTGATCATTACATTCACACATGATGGAGATCATGTAGAGACAACACAGTCAACATGGAGACCTATGTCTTCATGTATAGCGCAGTTATGAGGTGGGCCAAGGCTTGGGAAGGCTCATAAACTATATAAAGGAGATGAAAGCAACAAAGAAGATATGCATTTGGATTATTTATTTGTGATATTTTAGATCTGGATTTTTCATTTGACATTCCATGCTTTCTTTGGTTTTTTAGCTAAGATTGCAAGTGTTGTTTAGCACTAGGTGTTCCTGGTCGGGAATCCCACCTCTTTCATTGAGTAGCTCTTGAAAGAGTATTGTCCTTCATTCATCATCAGGCATTGGAGCCATATAGTTCTTACTTTCTGCAGAACATCCATATTCAAAAATTGCACATTTCTAAAGATCATTTTGAGAGGATGTGGTTGTCTTTAGTATTTCAACTGGACAACTGGTGTAGGAATATTCCTATCACTTTGGACTTCTGCTAGAAAATTAAATATTACAGAGCAATGAAAAACATAAAATATGAAAAAAATACAAGCACACAAAACACATAAAACCAGAGAGACACAGATATACGAGGTTCACCCAGTTTGGGCTACATTCACCCCGAACAGCTAGTCCTTCCTTTCTATTATCCAGCAAAATGAAGAGACACAACCTACAGCAGATCCATTGTAATATCCTATGTTCTCTCTCACAGTCTCCATCTCTATTTCTCGCTCTGAAAAATACTCATACCATACACAGCCACAATAAAATACCCTCATACAATGTGATGGGTTGCCTTCTAGGGCAAAAAACCCTAAACTAAACATAACTTCTACCGTCAGATCATTAGCCTAATGAACGGCCCAGATTGAATAGAAATTACTATACTTTTACAAGGAAATTTTACATATGTTTTTAGCTTTGGGGGCACTACCCCCGAAACCCCCCACCAGGGGGGAGCTCCATAAAGTCGCAGCCGCCCCCCTGGACCCCCCAAGTAGTGTTTAATTATGGGCGGCTTTGCCGCCAAATTAAGGTACATGGGTCCAACGCTGTGATACAAAATAAACAATATAATCAAGCTCCACACCCAACAATCCCCCACTTGGAGACTGATTGTAGCAACTCTAATACTGCTTCATTTTCTGGAAAATGGCTCTTCTTTGGACCTGGTTTTTTCTCATCTTCATCGTCATCCTTGAATACCAATTGAAACTGAGCATAATCTCAGTTTCTCCCTGGTTACAACTGTTGGGCCAGAATTGTAATCTACGGATAAACTACGCTTCCCTATACCGGCATCTATTCTATAACATCAGGTGAAAGACTGCACTACCCTTTTTCCTAACTCAGAATAGATATATAGAGAGGATTGGATGCTTACTTGTTTCAGTCGCTTCCAAATGGCTCCTTTCTATCGCTTCCACTACAGCCTCAACTTCAAGCAGTTTCAAATAGTTGAATGCTTCCTGTAAGAAAGAGCACTGAAATAGTAGAAGATACAATAATCTAGATATCTATTCAAGTTAATTAGACAAATCAGTTAGGCATAAACTACATTCATCAACAAAGATTTTACAACATGGAAAATCAAAGTAAACATGGATGCATGTAGGGAAAAACAAGTAATATTTATTGATGATAGAAGGAGAGGTTACAGCCTAGTGACTGATTCATTGTGACCTTCCAGCAAAGTTCCTTAGTCTCATCAGAGCATAAGTCTCTCCACCACCAGCTCCACAAATCAAACTCTCTACTGAAAATTCTCCAGCATTTCTCTACTCAAATTCTTCCTCCTTGAACACTTAGCTTTGTGTTCAATTTATAGATGAACTGTAGGTTGTTTTGCAGTAAATAGCATTCCAAAAATAGGCAAGACATGTTTTACAGTCATGTAGATGTCAAATGGACACTTGGATCTGAATCATGACACATGTGAACCCTTCTAGAAGACACTAACCAAGTGAAGATTCCGGAACAATGAGAATTTCACTCCCAATGTGACCAACGCGCCTTTTAATGTCGGGAAGTGCTTTGCAGAGCAGCCCGGAATGGAGCTACCTGCATATGAAATGCACTTAGGCCCCTTAGAGCCTGCGTTGGTGAGCTCCCACATGTTTAATAATAAGCTTCAAACCATGGAAAAGCCTTGCTTTGATGAAAATCTTGTTTGATTCATGAATGTTTCCTATCTTAGAGCATATAGAAACTGAGATGATAGGGAATGATAGACCCTTTGATCATCAGTCCTGGAGATGCTGCCCAGTTAACCAGGTCATTGGGAATGGTGCCCAAATTGACCTATAACAATTTCCCCCTAAAGCATGAGATCCAAATAATAAGAACATTTGATTGAGATGCTTTACACTGTGATGAGACTGGAAACAAAGCAGAACAGCCAGCTGCATCAACCTTACAATACATTACATCATGATAAATCCTCTATTGATCATAATTGCTAAGGGTAGGCATTCCCATATTCAGCACATAAAACAATCTAATAGCATGTGCATAATTCAGAAAGTCGTCTACATTGGAATGTTGCCCAGATGCAGACATCGCCTACAGATATAGGCCCATGTTTGGATGAAAATCTGTATGTAAGGTCATCGTACAGATGATGAGTACAACAATCCTGAAATCACAACCAAGATGGCTGAAACTAGATCCAGGGTCTTCTTATCTCATTCACTCGATCATTCGGGTACAAGTCTATCCATGTGAATATATGATTTGTCGTCGAACATGGAAAGACATCGTTTGATTACCAGCCAATAATTAAAGTTGTTAACAAACGCGAGAGAACCACCATTAATGAAAATGGCCCTCAAGGTACTGCAATACATTTTGTAAGGCGTGAATAGATGATTCGATGTCGAATGCCAAACAAAATCTTTCGGTAAAAATTTCGAAAGTGAGGATCTTCTCGATGTTGTAACAAGCCTCATGGTACTGGAATCTGATGTTTCTATGTGAACTTCTGGGATGTTATTTGTAGTCAACAGGAAGTCACCTTATTGAAAAACTGGAGTTACTGATTTCAGAGACAAGGGTATGACTTGATATAGCAATTGTCAGGGATGACGATCATGAAAATGAAAGTTTATGAGTATTGCAAATGGATGAGTTCTAAATCACTGGATGACTTCTCTTGAACATATCGGCGACACTATGATGAGTTGGCAGCATTGACCCAAAACCGAAGTGAAGGTATGATGAACCATAGGTGTGAATGAACCGTCAAGATGATTACCCAACCCAAAAAGTCACGGACATGGAGTGAAAGAAGTGTCATGTTCAAGAGCGACTTGATACCAAAAAGAAACTTTACTTGCTTTTCCCAAATTTTCCCCGGTCATTTTGTCGACCAGTACCTCTTTATTTTTTAACAAGCTTGAGGAGGATAACATTTGCTTGATCTATAACTCAACCCTTCGGGCGAATAAAGAATGAAATATCGCTATTTAATAATTTAACTAGTCTAGCAATGAATGAAACTCGATTCTTGCCATGATTGACAAGCCCGTCGCTATTTTATCTTTCAACAAGCTTAATGACAGTGACATCCTAGTCCTTTTTCATGTTTAGAGAGTCTGAAAAAGAGGACGAAAGAGGACTCCAAAAGTACTTTTTCGTAAATTTGTCTCTCATATCCGAAAAAGTGTAAATTGATATCTAAAAGAACCTCTTTGGTCATGTTTAACCAAGGTATTCCTTTTTCGTAAATAATCCATCTCGGTCCAGAAAAGGGTTAAACTTATACTGAGTAGATATCAATTCATTTACTTTAACGAGCTCGAAATGACAAGTGTTCAACAATCTTTTCACATTATCAGAGTTTGAAAAGAGTTGAAAGAAGACTCCAAGGATTCCTTTTTCGCTGTTATCGAAGCTCGAAAAGAGATAAAAGTGTGCTTCAAATGATTTTTTGTTTTTATCAAAGCTCGAAAAATAAGGAGAAAAAGTATGCTTTGTGGTCAAGTCCTTCTTTGAAATAAATCTGCATGACTAATATGTTCGTCAGTTGTAATTCATGTTTAGAACAACAGCAAATGGATTAAAAATACATGTTTCATGATAAAAACATAACAAAACCATAGTAACAGCAATAAATTTATCTTGCAAGTAATTAAATGACTATATAAAGCAGTTTCACTATTCATTTTACCATTCCATAGTTACTATTTTCATTTTGGAGCTCTGAACCTGATTTTTCCCCTGAACTTCAGTCGTTGATTGCGATCATTTCTGTGGATATATTTCATCACCGTTTGATCCAGGTCAGTAGTAAAAACCTCCTCTTTCTTTTAGTAGTCATTTCATTTCCATTAATTACAAATTTTTAGGGTTTTGAGGCCCCTAGGGTAAATTTTTCCCAAAATGAGGGCAACGCACACTTGTACATCGAAACCTATGTTGTATAACAGGTACAGTGAAGGTTGCCTGCATATTCAACGCACTGTCTTCACCTAGGGAGTGCGTTGGGAGCAGTTCATGTTTTTTATTTTCAAGATGTGCTCAAAATTTTCCTAGTTTTCTGTAATGAATGGTATCTAATGGATCTTGTCGTTGATTTTCAGGTTTCCATTGGATAACAATGACGATTACATGGAGAGAAAGACTACATGAAGAATAAGATATGATTGCCTTGAATGATCCAGGTACTGTAAGAGCTTTAAGGGATTCCAGGCGGCTCAAGTACTTTAAACTGTTGGGAATGAGGCAATAGATAAAACTCTTAGAGTTCCTTATTCGAGCATGGGATCTAATGATAGAGGCATTTCACATAAAAAATCAAGTGTTGTCCATAACAGTTGAGGATGTGTATTTTCTCATAAGTTTGTCGAGGAGAGGTTTGCCCATTTCACTCACAGGATCTACTGTTGGAGGAGAAATAGTGAAGGATTATGTTATGCAGTATTGCTATCCAAGGTCAGAACCTAGAAAATATGGAAAAATAAACATCCATGATGTCAGGGATTTGCCTCTGAGAACCATGCTATTCACGATTTCTAAACTAGCTGGCACCGTTACACTCCATGTGGCAAACAGATCATATATGCAGTATGCATTGGAATGCTTAGAGCCAATAGTTTTCAACTGGTCTGAAGTTGTTCTATCTCAGATAAAGGATCAACTAAATAAAGAAAAGGGAGGAAGGAAGAAAAATTTCAGTTATGGTTCTATCCTTATCTCCTTCGCTTTGGAATGGATTCCACTAATGCAGCCACACACATGTAACATTAGATATATCTAGTCCTAGAGATCCTCGAATGCGGAAATGGATAGAACTCATGGGTCAACATTCAGGCCAATCGACCGTTGTGTTCTCGACTACATTCTTTGCCTGGTTCAGGCAACATATCGTCGCCATCAATGAGTATGCATATGCAGGCATCAACTTCCGAGGAGATCCAGATCTAGTTTTACCAGAAGGCGCTCAGTGGGGTGCAATAGGTAAGATTTATTTGACCATGTTTTTTTATTTTTATAAGGTTTATACAAATTTTGTGTGTTTTGATTTCTTTCCAAGACTAAACAAAGTGTTTTAATGTAATGCAGATATCGGTCGCGTTCAACTAGTAGAGGAACCAGAGCGCGAAGCGGATGCACTAGCAGAGAGGGTTGTCGGGAGAGCAACCCTTCAAGACCTTGATATGGCTGAGACTCTTGCTGAGCTCCAACAGCACATAGAGGGGTTGACCTTTGAGATTCTGGATTGCTAGATCGAAGAGCTTCCCATGCGACTGCAGCGACACACAATTGGGGTTCCTAACCGTTGGATGCGGTTGCTCTATAGGATTGCTAGATCTATAGCATGCTATCATGAGCACCACTAGTTTAATTATGACCTTTTTGCATACATTTTGAGGTCAGATGACCAACGTGTCTTGGGAACAAATTTTGTAAAAAACCTATAACTATCTATTTATATGTTTTCAGATTTTTTCCTATGTTTAATACGCAATCCTATTCAATGATGTGAATGTTTTCTTTACCTATGTCACAAATGTCAATCTAAAAATTGATTAGCTAGTGAATCATTTAGAGGGTTCAGATTTCTGGAAATGTGTTGATATTGAATGAAATCAAAATGTCTCTCCAAAAGTCGAACTCTTAGGATCAATCTAAGAAGTGTTGGATTTCTAACAGTATAAACACTAGTAAATTGTAGTACCACAAGTTGTGAGTCTAACCTGATGATTATGCGGTTAATACCAAATGAAATGGCATCAGAGAGAAGTTCAATCAACACGCTATACTCAGCGATATTATTCGTCGATCTACCGATACAAATCCCTTGAAAACTCACTAACTCGTCGTTCGGAGCAAAAATGGCCCACGCTGCAGAGGATAGATTTTGCGTACTACGACTAGCACCATCAGCATATCCAACAAATGGTTTCGAAGATTCAGAAATCTGCCATAAAATGTAAAGCAGATTACTAACATCAAGAAAACTCTAAAAAATAAATTAAGATAGTGAATGCAAATCAACAGCATATAAACAATATAATACGAAAAATTACTACTCTCATGATTAAGCATAGTAATGTTTAATATACAACCCATTTCTAGGTTGCACCAATGGAATCCCATCGTAATCAACTAACTCGTAGGCACCTTTAGCAAGAACTCTTTTGACAATGTAGGGGCCATGCCATAACGACTCGAATTTCCCTGTACCTAATTTATCAGCTTCCTGGTCGTAAAAAAGGACCAAGTCGCCCTCTGAATAGATGTGAGGTTGGACATTTTTGTCCTATTGTGCCTTTATACATCTCTTATGCACTTCGTTGGCCAATTGGGATTCATGACACGTTTCATCTAAATGGATGAGGTTAATGAGATGCGCTTCTTCTTCAGAGGTGTCAGGTAACAATTCTATCGTGAGTTTTAACGATGATATTCGCATTAGATTGGTAAGATAGCTTCCAAATCATACACCAATTGAAAAGGAGTAAATCCAGTAGCGTTTCTCACTAAGGTTCGATACACCCACAAGGCAGAGTACAGGATCAAGTGCCAATTCCTTCTACGGACTCCTATCATTCGCTAAAGCATTTGTTTAAGAATTTTGTTAATAGCCTCAACTTTTCCATTCGGATCCAAGTTTCCATTTGACATTTACATGACTAGAAAACATGTCTTGCCTATTTTTGGAATGCTATTTACTACAAAACAACCTACAGTTCATCTACAAATTGAACACAAAGCTAAGTTTTCAAGGGAGGAATAATTTGAGTAGAGAAATGCTGGAGAATTTTTAGTAGAGAGTTTGATTTGTGGAGTTGCTAGTGTAGAGACTTATGCTGTGATGAGACTAAGGAACTTTGCTAGAAGGTCACGATGAATCAGTCACTAGGTTGTAACCTCTCCTTCTATCATCAATAAAGATTAATTCTTGTTTTTCCCTACATGCATCCATGTTTACTTTGATTTTCCATGTTGTAAAATATTTGTTGATGAATGTATTTTATGCTTAAATGATTTGGCTAATTAACTTGAATAGATATCTATATTATTATATCTTCTACTGTTTTAGTGCTCTTTCTTGTAGGAAGCATTCATCTATTTGAAACTGCTTGAAGTTGAGGTTGTAGTGGAAGTGACATAAAGGAGCCATTTGGAAGCGACTGAAACAAGTAAGCATCCAATCCTCTGTGTATATCTGTTCTGAGTTAGGAAAAAGGGTAGTGTAGTCTTTCACCTGTTTGTTGGGCCAGAATTGTAATCTACGGATAAACTATGCTTCCCTAGACCAGTGTCTAGTCTAGAACAACATGTGAAAGACTACACTACCCTTTTTCCTAACTCGGAACAGATATACAAAGAGGATTGGATGCTTACTTGTTTTAGTCACTTCCAAATGGCTCCTTTCTATCACTTCCACTACAGCCTCAACTTCAAGCGGTTTCAAGTAGTTGAATTCTTTCTGCAAGAAAGAGCACTGAAACAGCAAAAGATACAATAATCTAGATATCTATTCAAGTTAATTAGCTAAATCAGTTAAGCATAAACTACATTCATCAACAAAGATTTTACAACATGGAAAATCAAAGTAAACATGGATGCATGTAGGGAAAAACAAGAAGTACTCTTTATTGATGATAGAACGAGAGGTTACAACCTAGTGACTGATTCACCATGACCTTCCAGCAAATTTCCTTAGTCTCATCACAAAATAAGTCTCTTCACCACCAACTCCACAAATCAAACTCTCTACTGAAAATTCTCCAGCATTTCTCTACAAATACTTCCTCCCTTGAACACTTAGCTTTGTGTTTAATTTATAGATGAACTGTAGGTTGTTTTGCAGTAAATAGCATTCCAAAAATAGGCAAGACATGTTTTCCAGTCATGTAGATGTCAAATGGACACTTGGATCTAAAGCATGACACATGTGAACCCTTCTAGAAGACACTAGCCAAGTGGAGATTCCAGAACAATGAGAATTTCGCTCCCAATGTGACCAACGCGCCTTTGAATTTTGGGAAGTGCTTTGCAGAGCAGCCCAAAATGGAGCTACCTTCATATGAAATGCACTTAGGCCCCTTAGATCCTGTGTTGGTGAGCTCCCACATGTTTAATAATAAGCTTTAAACCATGGAAAAGCCTTGCTTTGATGAAAATCTTGTTTGATTCATGAATTTTTCCTATCTTAGAGCATATAGAAACTGAGATGATAGGGAATGATAGACCCTTTGATCATCAGTCCTGGAGATGTTACCCAGTTAACTAGGTCATTGGGAATGGTGCCCAAATTGACCTATAGCAATTGCCCCCTAAAGCATGAGATCCAAATAATAAGAACATTTGATTGAGATGCTTTACACTGTGATGACACTAGAAACAAAGCGGAATGGTCACCTGCATCAATCTTAAAATACATTACATCATGATAAATCCTCTATTGATCATAATTGCTGAGGGTAGGCATTCCCATAGTCAGCACATAAAATAATCTAATAGCATGTACATAATTCAGAAAGTTGTCTACATTGGAATGCTGCCCAGATGCGGACATCTCCTAGAGATATAGGCCCATGTTTGGATGAAAATCTGTATGTCAGGTCACCGTACAGATGATGTGTACAACTTTCCTGAAATCACAGCCCGGATGGCTGAAACTAGATCTGGGGTCTTCTTATCTCATTCACTCAATCATTCAGGTACAAGTCTAGCCATGTGAATATATGATTTGTCATCGAACATGGAAAGACATCGTTTTATTACCAGCTAATAATGAAAGCTGTTAACAAACGCGAGAGAACCACCATTAATGAAAATGGCCCTCAAGGTACCGTAGTACATTTCGTAAGGTGTGAATAGATGATTTAATGTCGAATGCCAAACAAAATATTTCGGTCTAAAGTTGAGAAGTGAGAATCTTTTCGATGTTGTAACAAGCCTCATGGTACTGGAATCTAATGTTTCTAAGTGAACTTCCTGGATTTGATTTGTAGTCGACAGGAAGTCACCTTATTGCAAAACTGGATTTGCTGATTTTGGAGACAAGGGTATGACTTGATATAGAAATTGTCAGGGATGACAGTCATGAAAATGAAAGTTTATGAGTATTGCAGATGGATGAGTTCTAAATCACTGGATGACTTCTCTTGAACATATCGGCGACACTGTGATGAGTTGGCATCATTGACCCAAAACCGAAGTGAAGGTATGATGAAACATAGGTGTGAATGAACCGTTAAGATGATTACCCAACACAAACAGTCACGGACATGGAGTGAAAGAAGTGTCATGTTCAAGAGTGACTTGCTACCAAAAATAAACTTTACTTGCTTTTCCCAAATTTTCCCCGGTCATATGTCGACCAGTACCTCTTTATTTTTTAACAAGCTTGAGGAGGATAAAATTTGCTTGATCTATAATTCAACCCTTCGGGCGAATAAAGAATGAAGTATCGCTATTTAATAATTTAACGAGTCTAGCGATGAATGAAACTTGATTCTTGCCATGATTGACAAGCCCGTCGCTATTTTTTGTTTTAATGAGCTTAACGACAGTGACAGCCCGGTCCTTTTTCATTTTTAGAGAGTATGAAAAAGAGGACGAAAGAGGACTCCAAAAGTACTTTTCGTAAATTTGTCTCTCAGATCTGAAAAAGTGTAAAATGATATCTGAAAGAACCTCTTTGGTCATGTTTAACCAAGGTATTCCTTTTTCGTAAATAATCCATCTCAGTCCGGAAAAGGGTTAAACTTATACTGAGTAGATATCAATTCATTTACTTTAACAAGCTCGAAATGACAAGTGCTCGACAATCTTTTCACATTATCAAAGTCTGAAAAGTGCTGAAAGAAGACTCCAAGGGTTCCTTTTTCACTGTTATCGAAGCTCGAAAAAGAGATAAAAGTGCGCTTCAAATCCTTTTTCGTTTTTATCAAAGCTCGAAAAAGAAGGAGAAAAAGTATGCTTTGTGGTCAAGTCCTTCTTTGAAATAAATCTGCACAACTAATATGTTCGTCAGTTGTAATTCCTGTTCAGAACAACAGCAAATGGATTAAAAATACCTGTTTCATGATAAAAACATAACAAAACCATAGTCATAGCAATAAATTTCTTGCAAGTAATTAAATGACTATATAAAGCATTTTCACTATTCATTTTACCATTCCATATTTACTATTTGCATTTTGGAGCTCTGAACCTGATTTTGCCCCCGAACTTCAGTCATTGATTGCGGTCGTTTCTGTGGACGGATTTCATCGCAGTTTGATCTAGGTCAGTAGTAAAAACCTCCTCTTTCTTTCAGTAGTCATTTCATTTCCATTCTTTACAATTTTTTATGGTTTTGAGGCCCCTAGGGTAATTTTTCCCAAAATGAGGGCAACGCACCCTTGTACATCAAAACCTGCACTGCATAGCAGGTACAGTGAAGGGTACCTACATATGCAACGCACTGTCTTCACCTAGGGAGTGCATTGGGCGCAGTTCATGTTTTTTATTTTCAAGATTTTCTCAAAATTTGCCTAGTTTTCTGTAATGAATGGTATCTAATGGATCTTGTGTTTGATTTCAGGTTTCCATTGGATAATAATGACGATTACATGGAGAGAAAGAGAACATGAAGAACAATATATGATTTCCTTGAATGATCCGGGTACTGTAAAAGCTTTAAGAGATTGCGGGCTGCTTAAGTACTTTAAATTTTTGGGAATGAGGCAACAGATAGAACTCTTGGAGTTCCTTGTTCGAGCATAGGATCCAACGATAGAGGCATTTCACATAAAAAATCAAGTGTTTTCCATAACAGTTGAGGATGTGTATTTTCTCACAGGTTTATCGAGGAGAGGTTTGCCCATTTCACTCACAGGATCTACCGTTGGAGGAGAAACATTGAGGTATTATGTTATGTAGTATTGCTATCCGAGGTTAGAACCTAGAAAATATGGAAAAATAAACATCTATGATGTCAGGGATTTTCCTCTGAGAACCATCCTATTCACGATTTCTAAACAAGCTGGCACCGTTACACTCCATGTGGCAAACATATCATATATGCAGTATGCATTAGAATGCTTAGAGCCAATAGTTTTCAACTGGTCTGAAGTTGTTCTATCTCATATAAAGGATCAACTGAATAAAGCAAAGGGAGGAAGAAAGAAAATTTTCAGTTATGGTTCTATCCTTATCTCCTTCGCTTTGGAACGGATTCCACTAATGCAGCCACAACATGTAACATTGGATATATCTAGTCCTAGAGATCCTCGAATGTAGAAATGGGTAGAACTCATGGGTCAACATTCAGGCCAATCGACCATTGTGTTCTCAACTGCATTATTTTCCTAGTTCAGGTGATAGATCATCGCCATCAATGAGTATGCATATGCTGGCGTCGACTTCCGAGGAGATCCAGATCTAGTTTTACCAGAAGGCGCTCAATGGGGTGCAATAGGTAAGATTTATTTGACCATGTTTTTTTATTTTTATAAGGTTTATACAAATGTTTTTGTGTTTTGATTTCTTTCCAAACTAAACAAAATGTTTAATGTAATGCAGATATCGATCGCGTTTAACCAGTAGAGGAACCAGAGTGCGATGCGGATGCGACAGCAGAGAGGGTTGTCAAGAGAGCAGTCATTCAGGACCTTGATATGGCTGAGACTCTTGCTGAGCTTCAGCAGCACATAGAGGGGTTGACCTTCGGGATTCTGGATTACTAGATCAAAGAGCTTCCCATGCAACTGCAGCGACACATAATTGGGGTTCCTAACCGTTGGATGCGGTTGCTCCATAGGATTGCTATATCTATAATGTGCTATCATGAGCACCACTAGTTTACATATGACCTTTTTGCATACATTTTGAGGTCAGATGACCAACTTGTCTTGGGCAAAAAAATTTTAAAAAACCTATAACTATCTATTTATATGTTTTCAGAGTTTTTCCTATGTTTAATACGCAATCCTATTCAATGATGTAAATGTTTTCTTTACCTATGTTGCAAATGTCTATCTAAAACTTGATTAGCTAATGAATCAGTTAAAGTGTTTAGATTTCTGGAAATGTGTTGATATTGAATAAAATCAAAATGTCTCTCCAAAAGTCAAACTCTTAGGAACAATCTAAGTGTTGGATTTCTAACAGTATAAACACTAGTAAGTTGTAGTACCACAAGTTGTGAGTCTAACTTGATGATTATGTGGTTAATACCAAATGAAATGGCATCAGAGAGAAGTTCAATCAACGTGTTATACTTAGTGATATTTTTTGTCGATCTACCAATACAAATCCCTTGAAAACTCACTAACTCGCCGTCTGGAGTGAAAATGGCCCACGCTGCAGAGGATAGATTCTGCATACTACGACTAGCACCATTAGCATATCCAAAAAATGGTTTCGAAGATTCATACATCTACCATAAAATGTAAAGCAGATTACTCACGTTAAGAAAACTCTAAAAAACAAATTAAGATAGTGAATGAAAATCAACAGCATATAAACAATATAATACAAAAAATTACTACACTCATGATTAAGCATATTTACGTTTAAGATACAACCCATTTCTAGGCTGCGCTAATGGAATCACATCGTAATCAACTAACTCGTAGGCACCTTTAGTAAGAACTCTTTTGACAATGTAGGGGCCATGCCATAATGGCTCGAATTTCCCTGTACCTAATTTATCAACTTCCTGGTCATAAAGAAGGACCAAGTTGCCCTCTGAATAGATGCGACGCTAGACATTTTTGTCGTATTATGCCTTTATACGTCTCTTATGCACTTTGTTGGCCAATTGGGCTTCACGACGCATTTCATCTAGATGGATGAGGTTAAGGAGACACGCTTCTTCTTCAGAGGTGTCAGGTAACAAGTCTATCGCGATTTTTAACGATGATATTTCGCATTGGATTGGTAAGATAGCTTCCAAACCATACACCAATTGAAAAGGAGTAAATCCGGTAGCGTTTCTCGCCGAGGTTCGATACACCCACAAGGCAGAGTACAGGATCAAGTGCTAGTTCCTTTTACGTACTCCTATCATTCGCTGAAGCATTCGTTTAAGAATTTTGTTAATAGCCTCAACTTTTCCATTCAATTATGAATAATAAGGAATAGAATTATCATGTGAAAATCCTAACTTAGCTGTCAATTCAGACATGATATGGTTGCGAAAATGCTTCCCATGATCCGTAAATTTAGCCTGTGGGACTCCAAACCGTGCAATAACATGGTTGAAGAAAAAAAATGCAGTTGTTTGTCCTGTGTTGTCAAATGTAGGCATCACTTCGGCCCATTTGGTAAAATAGTCGACTGTGACAATAATATAATCATGCCCCCTGGACGAAGGAGGGTTTCAGGTCATGAAATCAATACCCCATTTCGTAAATGGTCCAGCAGAGACAACAGGATGCATTGGCGATGGCAGTTTCTAGATTTTACGGTCATAAATCTGTCACGCATGACAACTTCTGACTGCGAGGATACAATCTCGAAAAATAGTAGGCCAAAAGTAACCGACGCAGAGTATCTTCTACGCGGTAGCATAACCAGATAAATGTCCACCACAAGCCCCAGCATGACAATCATTTAACACTTTTTCGACCTCCTCATGAGTGAGGCACCTCCTTAAAAAGGTATCGACAACACAACGATAAAGTGTATCATCGACGATAAAATAATATTTTTCTTGGTATCGATACATCGCTGATCAGAGTGAGAGGTATTAGGTTAAAAAGTTTGGGTTTGGAGATAAATAATAAAATCCCCATACCAAGGATTAGATGATCCGATCAGAAATAGAGACTCGTCTGGAATAGATGGTTCCAACATAGTTGCAGTATTATCAAAGGGAAGGTCACAGAGAAGATCAGCCAAAACTAAAGACTTCTTTGACTTGGATTTGATGAATTCCAAATCAAATTCCTGCAAAATGATGATCCATTTTGAATATTTTCCACCCAGCAATTAACGTGATAAGATGTAAGTCATGGGGTTGTAATCTGAAACTATTGTTGTTTTTCGGAGTAGGATATAATGGCGAAATCTTTGGATAGCTTGAACAGTTGTCAAGGCAAGATTTTCCACATACGAGTACTTAACTTCTGTATCATTGAGATTACGACTCAACTAATAGATTGGATGTTCAATTCTGTCTTCTACTTGGACCAAAACCATAGCGATGGTCATTTCAGCCACGGCGATATATAGGAAATAATCATTTTGATAATTTGGAGGATACATTAATGATGCTCGGACAAGATGGTCCTTGACAGCATCAAAAGAATCTTGTGCAACTTAGTCCCAATGGAAGGGAACCCCCTTTTTCAATAATCGAGTAAATCCTTTAGCCATTTCGACGTAGTTTGGAATGAACCTTCTCAGGAAGTTAGCCTTTCCTTGAATTTTATGTATCTGAAGTAAGTTTGAGGGTGCAGGCAAATCAAGAATGGCTTATACCTTCAGTGGGTCTATTCGAATTTCTTCTTTTGAGACTAAAAATCCGAGCAATTGACTAGAACCAACACAAAACACACATTTGTGTGGATTGAGGCGTATCTTGTAGTGTCGGCAGCGTAAGAAAATGGCTCTCAAATGCATCGGGTGATCGGTTTGTTTTTGTGAATGCATTGTGTTAGTGTTAGTATAGTCATACTGCCATCAGTGATCAAAATTTCTCTTTTGCATTTTCATATTAGGTGTCCCATACCAATAAATTTCATCATTCTGCTAGGTCATGGATTCATTGATGGTAGTGATTTTTCATCAGTTTTCCCTCATGAGAAACTTTTTGATTCTCATCTCTATGGTCTTTAGTCATAAGTTACTTTCACTCTCAAATTCATGTCAGTAGGTCATAGTATGGGTCTCTTTAAGTTATAGGGCCTCACCATGGTCAAATTAATGAGTCAAGTGTCAATAAATATTAGCAAGGTCATGAGGAAGTCAATAAACTCAAAGTCACAGCACCTGGAAGATCAAAGAAATATTTTATTCAGCTTGATGTAATTTTCACCTCAAAACCATGTTTTGAGGTGAAAACATGATACTTTTCCTTCATTATCATTCATTATGTAATATTATGTCAGCATTTGTAATAAGTCACACTTCAAAGGCTGCCATCTCCACAAAGTCATCACCCTGCCGTTCAGAGAAGCTTTCCATAGTAGATTCAACATCAAATCATGCTCTAAGTAGATCCAGTAGAAAGAGCCCTAAAAGAGATTTCCAACGGTATATTACACTCTCAAAACTGACTTCTGGATTGAAATTTATGCCTAAGTGAAGTAAAAAGTCCCCTATTCCCTAACCTTCCCCTTTTTTCCCATTTTTCCCTAAACTTTATTTTGTTAAAGTTTAATATTTTCTTTATAAATCCCTTTTTCCCCTCTCTAATTTACAAAATCATTTAAACAAATATGTGATTCGTTCATTAACCACTTCCCCACCATACTGTGAAACTTTATAATAAAACTTTATAACAAATTTTTATAATATAAAACCTCGCCTAACCCAAGTCCCTTCCCCTTCCATCACATCGCAACATTTTTGCGCCCCAATTGGCCCTTCACCCAAACCTCTGATGCGATTGTGTTGAGCGACTCCCAATTATATGACCCCTGATTGAAACTCCGCCCGATTACATTCTGGCCGTCAATCTGCCCATCCAATCGGATGGCCCAGACTCAATCATCCCTTTCAAATACCTCCTCCCAATTGACTTCTCCGATGGAACCCCCCCCCGATGTACATCCTGACTGTCGATCTTTTCATTCAATCCGAAAGCTCATATTCCATCGCTGTGTTCCCATCGACGATTTCCTTTTGCGCTATATGTTTCATCTCCACTCTCCCCCGATGCCAATTGACTTTCGGGCCCACCATATAATCCCCGCCCATTTCATGATAAAAAAGTTTCTCCCCTTAGAAAACATAAATTTGATTTTAATTAGTTTTACAAAGGTTTTCCCCAATCACATCAAAAGGATTTCATTGTGTTATTACGATTACGATTGTTCATACATCCCGGTCCCACCACAAAAAACCCTCTACCCGTTTAAATAAAAATCATTCCTCCCTTTGTAAAAAAAAAACAAAAACTATTTCATTTGTTTTAAAAAAGTGATTTCTCCCCTTTGACTTTTCCAATCACATCGGAGTTCTTTGCGGCTTGTTTCATATCTACGCCCCTACCCCGATCCCGATTGCGATTGCGATTACACTATCGGACCATCCCAATCACATCGGAAAAATTTAAAGCCTCATGACACTTTCCCTTTCCTCCGATCGCCGATTGCGATGGCACCGTCACATAACATATTACAATGGTTTATTATATGATTATGTCCCACCTCCATGACTTTGCGATTTCGATTATAATATGGACCCCCTTCCCTTCGCTCCCTCCATTTAAAATCGGTTATTCCCTTCACAAAGGCATAAATTCATGTTATTTTATTTCAACAGCATTTTATTAAATCCATTTTTCTTCAACAAAATAATAGAATGGAAAGCAACAATCAAAGCCCGAGAAGCTTAAAATAAAACAGAGATTCCTACAACAGCAAAGAAATAGGGATTTGCTCCTCAAATCACCTATTTATCATTCAACAATGTAATTGTGGAATCTGCCCAAATAGTCAAATGTATTGTTGTCCCTTATTTTCAAGGGCAGAATGTTAGATTTCTTTTCTATCATTTCACTTCAGTTCTTCAGCTGTTAAAACAGCTCCTCGTTGATCAGCGGTTGTCATTGATGTCAACCCAAGCAGCACGAGGGGCTAACCCAATATTGCATGGGAATTTTGACCTACCAAATTAATATATTCTGGGTCAATAATGATTTTTATGGTTTCTACTTGTCGAGATGTTTCCATTGATATATGGCACACCATGTAATTATGCACGGTTTGAGAGATATTCATGTTTGAATTTTGTAACCCCAGTTAGTGGGCTAAAACCCCATGGGGTTAGGGCATGGGTCATTGAAAAGTCATAATTAATATTTTTTATGCTCCTAAAATCCCTCCCACGTTCACTTGTTCAAGCCCCTCTCAACTTAAGCATTCATATAAATTGTGATCTTCATTTCCTCCTTATGCATGGGATTCAGCCATCTGAAACAAGTCATCGTGGAATTTTCGCTCTAACTTTTTCTCTACGAAGGCTCAAAAGATGAAATTTTTATGAGGTGAAGCCGAAATCCTGAGGAAGAAGTAGTAAACATTTCAGATCAAGTTGCACAATATTTTTGGAGATATGATCTATGGAAGTAAAGGTTTTTGCAAGCTCCTGAAATTCATCTCAAAGAAGTGACCTTGGGAAAATCATCATAACTCTCTCTCTGACTATCGGATTGGAATTCTATAAAAAATGGTAGATAGTGCACAGTCGTAGTTTTCTCTCTATCAATTTCAGAGGCAAATGAAGAAACCGTGACACGCGGTACGTCGTACAATTGCGCTCTAATGAAACAGTGCATAATTAGGGCAGTGTGAGAAATTGGGTATAACTCTCTCTTGAAGAATCAAAATTTGGTCAAACCTATGGCATTGGAAACATGACTCAGAGGAATAATAGAGGACCAAAAATCAGATATTGAGGATCTGAAATAACAGAGATACACCAGATTCAATATCGAGCTCCTAGAATGCAAGAAAAAGCTAGATCATGTGTTGTCAAGGATTGCAAAGGACCAGACTTTCTATGGCAGAAAAGCAAAACAAGGTGTAGTAGAGGGTAGCATGACAAGAGAAGCAACCAAGGTGCATAACAGCAGCAAGAAGTTCATCATATGAAGTCTTCAAGTGGGCAGCACTGCATACAATCATTGTAAAGGTATCATTGTACTTAGTCATTGTAAATACATTATTGTACAAATTGTACTAGTGTCTATCTGCCAAGGGTTGAAGAGGGAGTGTTGGGAGGTCTAGGATCATCATTAGGTGGTTGTGTCAAAGTTGGGGTTATGGTCTAGTATATCTTCTTCTTCTACATCATTCTATATCATTGTAAAGTGGACCATTTTCCCTGGTACGGGAGTCCATTCTTCTTTTATTCTTCTATAGGGTGGTAGGGTGGTGCTAGGGTGAGTTGTAGCTCATTAGGTGTTGGGGCATCCATTTAGTTGACTACTGAAGAATCTTGGGCATTGGAGCATCCATCCAGTGGGAGCTGGAGAAGAATGCTTTTCTAGATTCTAGGAAGTTGGAGCTTTATTTTCAATTGGAGTTGAATATTAAAGAATTATTAGAAAAGCATTAGGTGGATTTTGTCCCGGAGTGGGTTTCCACCTTAAAAATTGTGTGCATTTGTGTTCCTCTTGTTTGCTGCTATCATTGTACAAACACTGATAATAATTGAAGATTAACTAATGCTCTAATTGAAAGGAATATTAATTCACCCCCCCCTTGATGCTTCCAACAATTGGTTTCAGAGCTTGGTTCCTTCAATAGCAGTTTAACAACTGGAAGGAGGTCATGGAGCATACCAAGAATGGTGTACCTCTATTCAATGAAAATAATTATGCACTCTGGAAAGGAAGAATGGAGGTCTACCTCTTGGCGCAAGGTTACAAAGTATGGGACACTGTTCAAAATGGATTTACATCAACTACAGATGAACAAGGTAAGAAGAATTTGGTAAATTATGCAAAAGAAAAAATATTATTATCAGTGGACTTATTGAATCTGCTTATCATAAGGTGTCGGGTTGTAAAACTGCCAAAAATGTATGGGACAAGCTTGAGAATATATATGTAGGTGACTCAAATGTCAAAGAAGCAAAGCTTTAAATCTATAGAGAAAATTTTGAGCAACTCAGAATGAAAGAAGATTGCAAGATTGCTACATACTTCCAATACGTTGATGAAATAACCAATACTCTGGAAGGATTGGGAGAGCCATTTGATGAGAAGACTATTATACGGAATATTCCTAGACTGTTACCAGGGAGATTCAACCCAAAGGTATCGGTCTTAGAATACAGTGCAAATCTAGAAAAACTCAGCAAAGAGGAATTACATGGAGTTCTCATAGCATATGAAATGAGACTTGACGAAGAAGAGGGTACTTCACATCTATAATTGCGTTTGTTGCATCTAAGCAAACCAATAAGGAAAAACAACCTTCAATTGAGATGACATGCACACTGTAGTGTGAAGAAAAGGGAGATGATGGAGAAGGTCTTTCGAGGTGAAGAATATGCATACTTTCTGAGAAAACTAAAACCTGGTAAGGGAAAATTCAAAAGTAAACTTCCATTGATATGTTTCGGTTGTGGTGAGGTTGGGCATTTTGTATCAAAATATCCAAACAAAAGTGATGGCAACTCAAAAGGAAAGAAAGGCTTTACGAAATCCAACAAGCAAGGAAAAAATAAAGGATCCAAAAGGAACTTTCTCTCTCAAGAATATAGCTCATCATCAGAAAGTGACAACAAAGAAGAAGCCAATGAGAAAGTATTGTTTTTGGCCAAGCATAATAAACAAGAAGTATCAAACAATGAAGAAGAAGGGTTGACCATAGAAGAATTTTATGAGGATGCAATCAAGCTTATAAAAGAGCTGAATGCTGAGAAGATCCGTTCCAACACTCTTGAAGAACAAGTTCAAGGTCTCAAAATTGAGGTCGAATAACACAAATGTATTGAAGAGCCACTTCAAAAGAAGTTGGAAGAAAGCAACAAAGAAAGGGAAGCATTAGAAGCCGAAGTAGTCTCGCTGTGTAAGGAAGTGAAGAAGGGAAAAGCTTGTCCAAAACTATGCCAACAGCTCAAGGGCATTGGAAGAACTCATCAACAATCAACGATCTTACAACGATAGAATTGGCCTCGGTTACAAAGAAGAAGAAGCAAGACCTTCTACAACAAAATACAATGAACCTATGAGATCTGACATACATGAAGACTTCATTGGACAAGATTTGCAAGAACATCCTTGGAAGACGATTCCTCGACGAAGATTTTCATCTAGGTACCAACATATTTTTCATGGCTATTGTTATTCATGTGGAAAATTTGGTCATAAAGCTGTAGAATGTCGCATATACCCTATGAACCAATACAATTCCAAGAGATTCCTCAAATATGAACCTCCCAAGGCTCAACGAAACATTAATAGATTTGAAAATTTAAGAAATAATATGGAATGTTACAAATGTCAGAAATTTGGACACATAGCCAGAGACTGCAGACTTGAAAATACTCCAGAAGAATCTTCAAAGCCACGGAATGAACGAACATGGAAGAAGAAGAAGACTGATAATTGTCCTCTCGCTCTCAAGGCTCAAAAAAAGAAATATGTGTGGTATGTTGAAAGCGGTTTCTCAACGCATATGACTGGAGATAGAAGGAAATTTGTATCTCTGAAAGAGAAGAAGGATGCAACCATATCCTTTGGAAATTATGGATCTTAAAATTTTATAGGATTAGGTACCGTCACTCTCAGAAGCAAAGATGTTATAGCCAAGAATGTTCTATTGGTCAAAAACATGAATCACAATCTACTCAGTGTTGGACAAATGTGTGATAAAGGACACACAATGCTATTCAACTCCACAAAATGTGAAATCAGGAAAGGTAGGTATGGTAAAATTGTGGCTACAGCAAGTCGAGCTCTAAGCAACATATATGTTCTAGATGAAGCAACTAAAGCATGTCTACTAGCTAAAGAAGATGAAATTTGGTTATGGCACAAACGAATGGGTCACATAAAATTTGACAATCTTGTCAGGATAAGCAAAAAGGAATCAGTACGAGAAATGTCAAAAATCTCAAAACCTTCCAACACACTATGTGAGGCATGTCGGCATGGCAAGCAGACAAAATTCCAATTTAAAACAAAAGAACAATTTTCATCACATCCATTGGAATTGATACATACTAATCTATGTGGTCCTATGAGAACAAAAGGCTTAGACGGAGAAATAATATTTCATGTTAATGATAGATGACTATACGGGATGACGGTGTCGGTTTCCTAAAGAAAAAATGAAGCATTTGAGTGCTTTAAGATCTCGAAGGATTGGTTGAAAATAGGTGATTTGAAAGTAAAGTGTCTAAGATCAGATAATCACAGAGAATTCACTTCCAAATTATTTCAGTAATACTGCGACAAAAATGGAATAAAAAGACAATTTTCAACAGCATGAACACCTCAAAAAAATGGAGTTGCTGAAAGAAAGAACATAACCGTACATGAAATGGGTATAAAAATGATGAAAGACTCAAAATTGGATGAAAAATTATGGGTTCAAGCAATTGATACGACAATCGTCATTATCAACTGAAGTTTTCTCAGAAATAATTGCAACAAGACCCCATATGAATTATGGAAAGGAAAACATGCTAATGTAAAATATTTCAGAATCTTCAGAAGAAAATGTTATATTAAAAGAGAAGATCAAAAGTTGGGTAAGTTTGAATCACGTGTTGATGAAGGTATATTTATTGGTTACTCCCGCAAAAGAAAGGCCTATAAATTCTATAATATAAGACAAAAACAAATAGTGGAGAGCATAAATGTTACATTTGATGAAGATGGTGTTCTAACGAATATGATGAGGATTTAGAAACTTTGAAACTTGAGACAGAGGCTGAAAAAGACACAGAGAAAATTCTAGAACAAGAAGCAACTATCAACCAAGAAGAAGTAAATAATGATCATCAAGATATATAGGAAAAACAACAAGAAGCTCCTCCAAAGAGAACAAAAGAATGGATTCAAAAGAACCATCCATCAAATCAAATCATTGGTGACATAAATGAAGGTCTACAACTTCGTTCATCACAACAAGATCACATTGCTTTTCTAGCAACCTTTGAGCCTAGTAGTTTTGAGGAAGCCAACTAGAATGAACATTGGGTAGAAGCTATGAATGAAGAATTGGATCAAATCGAGAAGAATAAAACTTGGAAATTAGTTCCATGACCAAAAGATAAAAGTGTCATTGGGACTAAATGGGTGTTCAGGAACAAATTGAATGAAGATGTTCAGGTTACCAAAAACAAAGCAAGATTGGCTTGCAAAGGCTATGCACAAGTGGAAGGAATAGTTGCCAGAATGGAAGCCATCCAAATGTTTCTTGCCTATGCATGTTCAAGAAAAATCAAAGTCTACCAAATGGATGCTAAGTCAGCATTTCTAAATGGAGAATTAGAAGAAGAAGTTTACATCGAACAACCTGAAGGTTTTCTACTATCACAAAAAGAATACTATGTCTGCAAGTTAAACAAGTCTCTATATGGTCTCAAGCAGGCTCCCAGAGCATGGTATTCTCATCTTGATGGATATCTACGTCAACAAGGGTTCAAGAAAAGTATTTTTGATAGCAATATTTATGTACAAATAGATAAAGATAATTTAACAATTGTTGAGGTATATGTGGATGATATAATATTTGGTAGCAATGATGATCGACTAAGTAAGAAATTTACTACAAAGATGCAAAGTGAGTTTGAGATGTCTTTACTTGGTGAGCTGACATACTTCTTAGGGCTTCAAATATCTCAGCAAGAGAAAGGAATATTTATATGTCAAGCCAAGTACATCAAGGAAATGCTCAAGAAATTTAAAATGGAAGATTGCAAACCCATCCTTACTCCAATGGTAACAAGTTGCAAATTGAGCATAGACGACTCATCTAAGGATGTGGATCAGAATTTGTACAGATCTATGATTGGTAGTCTTCTATATGTAACAGCCTCTCGGCCAGATGTTATGCAAGCAGTTGGACAAGTAGCAAGATTCCAAGCAGCACCAAAAGAATCACATATTATTGTTGTCAAAAGAATTCTTAGATATCTAAAGGGCACAGAAGAATATAGCTTGTGGTATCCCAAGGGTAACAATCTCATTATTCAAGCCTTTACAGATGCAGATTGGGCAGGAAGCGTTGATGATCGTAAGAGTACTAGTGGAGCAGCATTCTATCTAGGTGGTTGCCTCGTATCATGGTTGAGCAAAAATCAAACTTCAATCTCGTTATCTACAGCGGAAGCAAAATACATTGCAGCAGCATCATGTTGTACTCAAGTCCTTTGGATGAAAAAAACTTTGCAAGATATTCAAGTACAATTCAGTAAGGTTATTCCCATATTTTGTGACAACACTAGTGCCATCAGCATCTCCAAGAATCCTGTCATGCATTCAAAAACAAAACACATTCCGATCAAATATCATTTTGTTAGAGAACAAGTCGCTGAAAATAATATCAAACTTGAGTATGTTTGTACAAAATAACAAATTGTTGATATATTTACTAAACCTTTACCTCATGAAGCATTTGAATATATTCGTCAAAAGCTTGGGATACTCCCAAGTTCTCATTAGATTACAGGTCTGCAGGACGGTTGTATGTTAGGGGGAGTGGAAGTGTGTACAGGTCTGTAGGACGGTTGTGTGTCAGCGGGAGTGGAAGTGTGTACAGTTCCACTGGATGGTTGTGTTTCAGGGGGAGTTACCCTTCGCCATTTATGTCAAAAGGGGAGAGAATGTTGTAGGCAGAGGTGTCATGATCACAGGGGGAGTACTTGTGTTGCCATCAATGCCAAAGGGGGAGATTGTTGATCAGCGGTTGTCATTGATGTCAACCCAAGTAGCACCAGGGGCTAACCCAATATTGCATGGGAATTTTGACCAACCAAATTAATATATTCTGTGTCAATAATTCTTTTTATGGTTTCTACTTGTCGATATGTTTCCATTGATATATGGCACGCCATGTAATTCTTCACGGTTTGAGAGATATTCATGTTTGAAGTTTGTTACCCCAGTTAGTGGGCTAAAACCCCATGGGGTTGGGGCATGGGTCATTGAAAATTCATAATTAATATTTTTTATGCTCCTAAAATCCCTCCCACGTTCACTTGGTCAAGCCCCTCTCAACTTAAGCATTCATATAAATTGTGATCTTCATTTCCTCCTTATGCATGGGATTCGGCCATCTGAAACAGGTCATCGTGGAATTTTCGCTCTAATTTTTTTTCTACGAAGGCTCAGAAGCTGAATTTTTTATGAGGCGAAGCTGAAATCCTAAGGAAGTTGTAGTATAAATTCTAGATCAAGTTGCATAATATTTCAGAGATATGATCTGTGGAAGTAAGGGTTTTTGCAGGCTCCTGAAATTCATCTCAAAGAAGTGACCTTGGAAAAATCATCATAACTCTCTCTCTGAGTATCGGATTGGAATTCCGTAAAAAATGGAAGATGGTGCACAGCTTTTAGTTTTGTCTCTATCAATTTTAGAGGCAAATGAAGAAACAGTGACCCGTGGTACGTCGTACAAGTGCGCTCTGATGAAACAATCCATAATTAGGGAAGTGTGAGAAATTGGGTATAACTCTCTCTTGAAGAATCCAAAATGGGTCAAACCTGTGGCATTGGAAAGATGACTCAGAGGAATACTATAGGACCGAAAATCAGATATTGAGGATCTGAAATAATAGAGATAAACCAGATTCAATATCGAGCTCCTAGAAGGCATGAAAAAGCTAGATCATGTGTTGTCAGGGATTGCAAAGGACCAGACTTTCTATGGCAGAAAAGCAAAACAAGGTGCAGCAGAGGGTAGCATGACAAGAGCAGCAACCAAGGTGCATAACAAAAGCAAGAAGTTCATCATATGAAGTCTTCAAGTGGGCAGCACTGCATACAATCATTGTAAAGATATCATTGTACTTAGTCATTGTAAATACATTATTGTACAAATTGTACTAATGTCTATCTACCAAGGGTTAAAGAGGTAGTGTTGGGAGGTCTAGGATAATCATTAGGCGGTTGTGTAAAAGTTGGGGTTATGGTATAGTATATCTTCTTCTTGTGCATCATTCTATATCATTGTAAAGTGGACCATTTTCCCTGGTATGGGAGTCCATTCTTCTTTAATTCTTCTATAGGGTGGTAGGGTGGTGCTAGGGTGAGTTGTAGCTCATTAGGTGTTGGGGCATCCATTCAGTTGCTACTGAAGAATCTCGGGCATTGGAGCATCCATCCAGTGGGAGCTGGAGAAGAATGCTTTTCTAGATTCTACAAAGTTGGAGCTTTATTTTCAATTGGAGTTGAATATTAAATAATTATTAGAAAAGCATTAAGTGGTTTTTGTCCCGGAGTGGGTTTCCACCTTAAAAACTGTGTGCATTTTTGTTCCTCTTGTTTGCTACTATCATTGTACAAACAATGATAATAATTGAAGATTAACTAATTCTCTAATTGAAAGGAATATTGATTCACCCCCCCCCCCCCCACCACTCTCAGTATTTCCAACATTTTTGTGGATCTATGTTCCCACAAATTTGGTCTATTTAATGTAATTGTAAAATCATTTGTAAAGCAGTCGTTAATTCAGCAGTAGGGGAATAGTGTGGAAAGAACGCTCTGCATTCCATTGTACAGTTTGATAGGGAATTAATAAGAGATGCAGCTTTGATTTGTGGGATCCATGTGGGATGGGATTTAGCATTTGTTTCTCTCCTTTGTTTCATATGTAATTTGTTATGTTTCACCTCTCATCCATAAACATTTCCTTTTGAATGCTTTCAAGATAGAAATGTAGAATCCATTTTATATGCTCTGCCTTGGGAAATCATTCATTCTTTGTGTTTTTCTTTCTATTTGAAAACGATCCATCTTTTTTTCCCTTTTCAGCTCCTCACCAGTCTTTCCATTTCATCCTTATTTAAACCTTAATTGTTAAAATTTCCTACCTATCTTGCCCCATGAAATACCCTATGTCCCTGATTTAATTCCCCAGTTTCATACTATCCCATTTTGTCCCACACATCCCTGAAAAATTCATTTATTTCATTTAAACATTTTTCCTATCATTATACCTAGCCTAATATCAGTTTATCATTGTACTTTGTTGAATATCCCTTTTATGGAGAGAGCCCTCTCCTGACCTTGTAGGGCTAGCTACAAGGCTGAGCGTGGTTTAGATGTTACCCTGATTTCCCTTTTTCAGCCTGAGGTTCAGATCGGGAGCTAACACGCTAGTAAATCATCTAGATATGGTTGAACAATGTGCTTGATGTCATTGAAAGCATAATCCCTTTCTCTCTGAAAAGTGTCCCCAGCATTCTTTAAACCAAACAGAATTTTCCGATATGCGAATGTGCCCCAGGGACAGATGAATGATGTCTTATGTTGGTCATCTAGGCAGATATTGATTTGATTGTAGCTGGAAAATCCATCCATGAAATAAAATATCTCACATCCAGCACAATCGTCAATAATCTGGTCGATAAAGGGTGTAGGATAGTTGTCTTTTGGACAAGCCTGATTAACATCCCAATAATCGACACACACTCTAATGGTTCATTTTTTTCATAACAGGAACAATATTGGAAACCCACTCAGTTAGCGGAACAGGGTAAATGAAACCGGCACGCAAAATTTTTTCAACTTCTATTTTGATGGTAGCGGCTTTCTTTGGATGAATAGGATGAAGTCGTTGATGCATCGGTTTGACATCAGGATACATATTAATAGTGTGTTCAACTATACTAGTATCTATGCCTGGCATTTCCTCGTAAGACCAAGCGAATACATCACAAAATTCACGAAAAAGAGAGTGATATGAATCAAGTTTTGATGGAGAAAAAGGTACACCGACATGAATATTTTCTACAATGCCAGGTTTAGTCAAAATATCGATAGAAATCGTTTCTTCAATATTTGATAACTTTTGCTCAGATTCAATTGCATTAATCGGAAAATAATTCGAAAAGAAATTTTGAATGGATGGGTTATATAGTTCACTAAGATTATTTTCTTCATAATCTGGAAGATGGGAATGATGATGATAATCTTCCCATGGTTCTTCTTCTACCATCATAGCTTCCAAAATATTTTCATCTGTCAAACATTTTGAGGAAAATGGATCATATCGAGTACCAAAATCTAATGAACGATCAACCCAAACATTCAGCGATGCTAATTTTGAATTTGTCGCCCAAGCCAAATAGATTGATTGCTATTGTAGCTTAATAGGTCTGAGCGATAAAACATCATCCAACGTAGAAATATCAAAATCACCTGTACTCTTCCTTAAGCCAGATGGAGTGGAAGATATCATGTAGCAGGTCTCTATACTTGCAATTTCTGCCGACGTCGCAGGTGGCAGTAATGCAAAGGTTCCCATAAGAGTGGAATCCTTTAAGAGTCCTACACCAATGTTCTGGATTTCTAGTTGGGGTAAGTGAACATACAGAATGCTTCCAGTTACTTGCGAAGCAGAGGAAAAAAAGGATAACTAATTAATGACTGTAATAGTACCTTTATGAGGAAAGGCAACCATTCTAAAATATGTAGAAACAATTGCAGTCATCACATATACCCATGGTTTTCAAAGTAAAATATTATATTCAAGGGGTCCGTCAACAACCTCAACATCAATACTTACTATTTTACCCCCTAATTCAACTTGCAGGTTGTTGATAATACCACAAGGTTTAAATGTTCTTCCATCAAAAGCCTTCAATGCCATTGATGATTGTGATAATCATGGTGAGCCAAGTGACTTCCAACAGTTTAGAGACATAATGCACGTAGATGCTCCCTCGTCAATAATAGGGCGATGAACAAGGTGATTGAGAACATTTACTTGGATGGAGAATGCCAATTCTGCTGGTAGCTATGGCACATAGCCCATATGATTAAAGACGACAAGATTAGAATCAGTCGGATCAATTCCACCAATGGCCAACAATAAAGCTTGCTTCTGGGAGGGAAAATTTTGTAATACCTCAAGAGTAGACATAGCCAAAGGGGATTGAGCCAAATCTTCAACTATATTATAATTTTGTGCAGCTATTTCTTTAGGATTATATGTCGATTTATGAATTACTCCCTTTGGTGGCTTAATCGTCAATTCAGGAATAACTGAAGGTGGTACTGATTAAGTAGATGGACTCGTTGTCGAGGTAGTAGGTTGATCAGCGTGACTACCATAGTCTTTATTCTGCATCGACACCAAAATATCTTGTGAAGGTTTTGTACTGGATAACATTAACACTTGGGAACTAGGAGCTGGATCCGTAGCAACCAAATTTGCATCTGGATTTGGAAATGGGTCTGTCAACACAGCTGATGCATTTGAAGTCTTGATGATTTTTGAGACTTCAACATGGTGAGGACAATCCCTAACAAAGTGTTCCTCGTTATATATTATGCATGGATAACGAGGTTTCCGTTGTCCTGATGGTTGATCAGATGATCATTCCTACGGGTTAGAAGTTTACTTTTTCTTTGACTTCCCCTTTTTCTTACTTCCTGGTTGCTTATCACTTTTGCCTTTGTCAAATGAGACGGCGTTTATTTCGGAAGTAGGAGTAGGATCAAATGCAATAGTGTTGTGTGTGTTTACAGTGCCTATCAAGCCGTCTCCGGCATGAGAGTCCTTTATTTGAGGAGGAACATTGAGATTAGATCACGGCGCATTTGGTATTTTCTCATAGAGCGTGCTAGACTGAGTATAAATCAAGTCTAAATATTGGGCATGAGTGATGACTTGCTCTTCTGTGATGATGCCACCTTTAGCCACATCCTCTATTATAGATGGTAACAAGGATTTGATGAACCATTCCACAAGGATTTGATTGGGAACAAATGTCTTAACCATTCGTCGATGGCGATGCCACTCATGAATATGATCTGAAATGTGAGTAGCATTACTTTGTTTGAAGTTGGTCAAGAGTTACGTTCCAGTTTAGTATCTGATCGGTAACTGGAAATGGGTCAAAAATACAGTAGCCAAAGTAGTGAAATTGTCAAATGAAGCTCTAGGTAATTCAATATACCATTTAGCTGCCAGACCTATGAGCGTTCTCTGAAAAAGACGTAATCGAACAGAATCATCATTTAGGGAATTTGATGAACACCATAAATGATAAGTCATAACATGAGTTGATGGGTCTTCTCCAGGGTTTCCATTGAATTTAGGAATGTCGGAGGGTAATTTGTGTGGTATCACCGGCCACCAAGGAGCATAATTGATAGGATCATTAGTTAACCGGTTTAAATCTGGTAATTCCAAGGTTGCAACAAAAGGCAATTGTCTATTAAGGTCAGGTCAAGCATAGCCAAGATAAGATGGAATTTCTTGAGCAACAAGTCTTTGAGCACCGGCATATGGGATTTGCTGTTGGTAACCCAGATAGGGGTTCTTTTTCATGGAAAACGCTTAAGAGTGTTGTTGACCAAAACCTGGATACGTTACTTGTTGAAATGAAGTTTGTGGAATTTGCGCCTATGGCTGCCAAGGGGTCTGTCCACCAATATTATAACCCAAATTTGTATAATTTGGATTCAGTTGATATGTATAACCAGATTTCGTTTGTGACACCACATAAAATGGTGGACCAGCTTCTGAATAAATGATTCCTGATACAGGTTGTTGTAAATTAACCAAAGGATTTTGAGTTTATGGACCCAACATTTGATGATATTGAGTTGAAGAACTCACCTGATAAAGTTGATGAACAAGATTTTGATGCTGTAACAGGGGTATAGATGTATTAACAAGTGGTATTGAAGTCGGTGTAACAGGTTGAATTGGTTGATACGATTGGACAAGTGTTTGTGGTTGGATAGGCAGAGTGGGCTGCCATTGACAAACATTTAAATCAACATTAGTCTGACCAAAATTTGACTGAGTACTGTCATATTGGGTTACCGAAGGTTACCCCCCAGCATAAGGAGGATAATAAGATAGAAAATATTTTTCACTGAATGTTGGGAGTCCAATTGATAAAGGGTTTGACCCATAATGACCGGCTTGATATTGCCCTGATGATGGATTTAATGAATCAAGTCGTTCAGTACTAACTATAGGACTACCAGTTAAAACACCAAATGATGACATTGGAAAAGACCATGAACGTGAAGGTGCACTAGAGAAAGTGCCAGATAGTGATTTGTAACCTGTTGGGACCGAAGGGCCACCATGAAAATATGACTCTGCTGATGTTGTGAACATCGACGGAGTAGCGAGGGTAGGATTTGATGTAATTGGAACAGCAGACCCAACCAAAGATGTTGGTTCAGACATGGTAGTTTGACCAAGTGTATACCCTCGAAAATCGATGGGAAACTGAATGGAAATAGGATCAAAAAAAGTAGATGGAAACGATTGAGGATATGACTGGTATAGTTAAAGGTCTCCCCCAAAGTGGGTTTGACTTAAAGGTGTATCAAGTTGAGGGATTTCTTCAATTGCGATTAAACCAAGAGGAAGAACTTCACCGTCAGACCCAAAATATATTTCAGACAGTTGACTGTGTGAAATAGGATTTTTAGTGGTTACAGAACTTTGTGGGATGACCAAGGTAGGAACAACTTCCAGCTGTTCAAATTCAAGATTCATATGTTCTGGCAAAGAAGAGACAGGATCTGGATCAATATTTGATTGAACAACATCGGGTCTAGGAGGTATGGTCTCAGCGATTGAATGGATCGTGACCATGGGTAATTGTGAAGGCTTCGTTTTGACAACAGTAAATGAACCGGGATATGTGGAAACAATTTGAGCTAAATCTAGATTAAAATATGATGTTTCTCCAGAGGTACGAATTGTACTTGATTCGGTAGATCGTGGTCACCTTCGCCTACCAGAAATAACTTTTGGTGGTAAAGGTGGTTTTAAAGCTAATCTACGTGAACGAAGGGGTGTAGGATTATGTTCTTCCATGATTACTGATTTATTTTATCCAAAAAAAAATAAACAAAAAGAGGGTAATGCTAGGCAAAGAGGTTTATCAGGAAAATGTGAACTGCAGAGTACCTCTTGGCGAACCAAAAAGTACAGGCAGGTAATCTCTGCGAATGTTGTGTTCGGTGTATCACAATTTCAAGGCAGCTGACTTGGTTCACTATGGATGGATAGCACCTAAAATTTTTCCTCCCAAATATACCCAAAGGTATGTGGAGGCCCAAGTCCGTATTAGTGTTGTCTGATGCAAAACCACATAGTGAGAGCACCCCTTTATACTTATCGTATTGTAACACCGCACGATATACCCAAAAGTACGTGGACGAGCTATGATATACTTACATACGTGGAGTGAGGTATCACACTTGGAATGTATCGCAAACAAGTTAACGATAGCTGCTATGTTTTACGATGCCGGAACATGTCTCTATCCTAGACCTCTAAATGTTATCGTTAATGTTCCAAAGCGTTGTTAAGTAAATTGAGATTTATTTTATGTTGATCTTGCTTAACATTTTTCCTTTCAGGTTCACCATGATGATGTATATGAAATTCCTAAAATGCAAGCTAAGAATGATAAACAAACTTTCACTTTCAGCTTTTTCAATGAAAGACCTAGCTACTAAGGGAAAACAGCAAGTAATTTGAGAGAAAACAAATCAATGAACAAAAACAAAATCAATGAATCTCAAACTAAATGTAGATTTCCTAATGTTTCTTTTGTAAAAAACACACAATCCTACATGCAAATGCAAGTTTTTCTTTTCAGTTTCCTTAATGTTATGAATGCAGAAAGAAAACTAGGTGCACCAGATCAATAATTGAAATGCTTTTTACTTTCGAGAAATGAAGAATACAAACAACAATTTCTCTTTTGAAGGAAAAACAAAGATTTCAAGAACAATTTCTCCTATCAAGGAAATGAAGACTTTACGACAATTTCCTATTTCGAAAGAAAACGATTCTTAATGCGACCATAAAAAGTACTTTGAAATCAACTTGTCAATGATAATGAAAAAATTTTCTAAAACAACATTGAACAAATTTTCAGTCAAAGGAGAAGAAATATATATAGCTACTGGTCAAATAGAGCATTAAAATTTTCAGAACAAGTCAGCAAATAGAATTAAAGCAAAATACAAAGTCATATTCAAGCAGATTTGTTCCTTTCAGGAGCCAACACAGTCTCCAAAGGGAGACAGTGCTCTGCAATGCAGGCTGACAAGGGAGACAATGCTCTGCAAAGCACTGTGCCCTAACCAAGGGTGCATTGAGCACAGTAAACAAAGAAAAAGCTACCTTTTGGCTCACTAACTTTGCAAATTAACCTCTGAAAATTTCTAATCTTTATGTGAAATAACTACTGGGTGGATTTAGAAAGCAAATCAGAGACTAAAACACCAAGATTCAAGAGAAATTTATCCCTAGTGGAGTCGCCAGTTTGTTGGGTCAAAATTGTAATCTACGGATAAACTACGCTTCCATATACCAGTGTCTAGTCTAGAACAATAGGTGAAAGACTGCACTACCCTTTTTCCTAACTTAGAACAGATATACAGAGAGGATTGGATGCTTACTTGTTTCAGTCGCTTCCAAATGGCTCCTTTCTGTCGCTTCCACTACAGCCTCAACTTCAAGCGGTTTCAAATAGTTGAATGCTTCCTGCAAGAAAGAGCACTGAAACAGCAGAAGATACAATAATCTAGATATCTATTCAAGTTAATTATCCAAATCAGTTAAGCATAAACTACACTCATCAACAAATATTTTACAGGATGGAAAATCAAAGTAAACATGGATGCATGTAGGGAAAAACAAGAAGTACTTTTTATTGATGATAGAAGGAGAGGTTACAACCTAGTGAATGATTCATCGTTACCTTCCAGAAAAGTTCCTTAGTCTCATCATAGCATAAGTCTCTCCACCACCAGCTCCACAAATCAAACTCTCTAATAAAAATTCGCCAGCATTTCTCTACTCAAATTATTCCTCCTTGAACACTTACCTTTGTGTTCAATTTATAGATGAACTGTAGGTTGTTTTGCAGTAAATAGAATTCCAAAAATAGGCAAGACATGTTTTCAAGTCATGTAGATGTCAAATGTACACTTAGATCCGAAGCATGACACATGTGAACCCTTCTAGAAGACACTGGCCAAGTGAAGATTTCGGAACAATGAGAATTTCGCTCCCAATGTGACCAACGCACCTTTGAATGTCGGGAAGTGCTTTGCAGAGCAGCCAAGAATGGAGCTACCTGCATATGCAACGCACTTAGGTCCCTTAGATCCTGCGTTGGTGAGCTCCCACATGTTTAATAATAAGCTTCAAACCATGGAAAAGCCTTTCTTTGATGAAAATCTTGTTTGATTCATGAATGTTTCCTGTCTTAGAGCATATAGCAACTGAGATGATAGGGAATGATAGACCCTTTGATCATCGGTCCTGGAGATGCTGCCCAGTTAACCAGGTCATTGGGAATGGTGCCCAAATTGACCTATAACAACAACTTTTGTTAGCATATCTGTAGGATTATGGCTAGTGTGTATCTTTTCCAGCTTCAACTGTCCATCTTCCAATACTGACCGTACGAAATGGTACTAGAGCTGTATGTGTTTAGTCCTGGAATGAAATGTTGAGTTCTTTGCAAGATGAATGGCACTTTGGCTATCACTGAATAATGTGCCCATCTCATGCTCCTTACCCAATTCATCCATAAACCTTTGTAACCAAATAATTTATTTACTAACCTCTGTAGCAGCAACATACTCTGCTTCTGTTGTTGAAAGTGCAACAACACTTTGGATTTTTGAAACCCAATTGACAGTTGTTCCACCTACAGTAAATACATATCCTGTAGTGCTCCTCCTGTTATTTATTTTAGCTGCCATATCTGCATCAACATATCCCTATAGAGAAATTTTTGAACCACCAAAGCATAATGCTTGATTTGTGGTACCTCTCAAATATCTGAGAATCCATTTTACTGCCATTCAATGTTCTTTTCCTGGATTGTTCATGTACTTGCTTACAAATCCCACTGCATGTGCAATATCAGGCCTTGTGTAGACCATTGCATACATTAAGCTTCCAATTGTTGATGCATATGAAACTTTAGACATATATTCCATTTCTTCTTGGGTCTTGGGGCACATCTCCTTGCTAATTTTGAAATGGATAGCAAAAGGTGTACTAACTAGTTTTTCATTCTGCATATTAAATCTTTTCAACACCTTTTGTATGTACTCATTCTAAGACAGTGTTAATTTGCGATTTTTCCTGTCTCTAGTTATTATCATACCAAGGATTTGTTTTGAAGCTCCCAAATCCTTCATTGAAAATGAATTTTCCAATTTTCTTTTGAGCACATTTATTTCCTGCATGTTAGACCCTGCAACAAGCATGTGATCTACATACAATAACAATATAATATAGCTACCATCATTTTTCTTTTTCAAGTAAACACAATGATCAGAGTGACATCTAGTATAACCTTGTTCAAACATGAACTTGTCAAATTTTAGATACCACTACCTTAGAGCTTGTTTTAATCCATACAAGCTCTTCTTTAACCTGCATACTAATTTTTCTTTCCCATTGACCCCATATCCTTCTGGTTTCTCCATATAGATCTCTTTCTCCAAATCGCCATGGAGAAATGTTGTCTTTACATCTAACTTTTCAAGATGTAAATCTTCCACTGCTACAAGGCTTAAAATAGTTTTGATTGAAGTCATCTTAACAACAGGAGAAAATATTTCATCAAAATCAACACATTTCTTCTGTGCAAACCCCTTCACCACAAGTCTAGCTTTGTACCTCTGTTTTCCTCCATCTTCTTCCTTCAGCCTGTAAACCCATTTGTTTTGCAATGTAGTTTTACCTGCAAGCAATCTGACTAAGTCCCAAGTCAGGTTATGCATTAAGGATTCCATCTCTTCTTCCATGGCTAGCTCCCACTTCTTCCTACTTTCAACCTGAATTTCTTCTTCATAACATTCAGGTTCACCAGAATCATTAAACAATAAATAATATATGGAGAGTATCGTTTAGAGGGCTACTTATCCTGGTAGATCTTCTAACACCACTTTCAGGTAATGGGGTGCCTATTGCTGTTGTGGTGGTTGTTGTTGCTGTGGCTGTTGATTATTATTACTATTTCCAGACACCTTTACTTTTTTATGTGATCTCATCAAGAACTGTGTATTCTTTGTTTTCTTTTCCTACAACTAATTCTTATACAAGACCTTTTCATTGAATATTACATCTCTTCTCCTAATGATTTTGTGATTTTCATAATCATATAAGCGATAACCAAAATCATTAACACCATATCCAATAAAGGTACATTTTTTTTTATTTTTCCTCAAGCTTTGTTCTGTTTTCTTTATTAATATGGACAAAGGCCTCACAACCAAAAGGTTTTAAAAAAGAGTAGTTTACCTTTTTACCTATCCATGCTTCCTCTGGAATACCACCATCCAAGGAACTTTAAGGCCCTCTGTTTATTAGATCAATCTCATGCACCTTGCATGCTCTATGATTGTTCTATTCATCCTTTCTGACACACCATTTTCTTGTGGTGTTCTAGGAACTGTCTTCTCTCTATGAATTACATGCTTTGAACAGTACCTATCAAACTCTTTGCTGCAATATTCACCTCCATTATCTGATCTGAGACACTTCAACTTCGTTCCTATCTCAATCTCAACCAAAGCCTTCCATTTCTTGAAAGTATCAAATACATTAGATTTATTCTAAATACAATAAATCCAAGTTTTTCTAGTTGCATCATCAATAAAATTAACATAATAATGAAAGCCACCAAGAGATGATACCTAAGCAGGTCCCCATACATCTATATGCACAAGCTCTAATTTTTCACTCTTATTTTGTTTCCCAACTCTGAGAAATCTGCCTCTCTTCTGTTTTCCATATATACAGTTCTCACAGAAATCCAAATCAACATTCTTCAAACCCGGAAGCAAATTTCTTGAGTGAAGAATATTCATCCCCTTCTCACTCATGTGTTTGAGCCTATGATGCCATAATGGTGCATCTACTCCTTTGGAAGTTAAAGCATTAACAGAGTTAGAAATACCATTGCATAAATATAATGTACCAACATTTTCGCCTATTGCTATTACCAAGGCTCCTTTGGTGACCTTCCAAGTTTTATCTGTGAAAGTTGTCATACAACCTTCACCGCTTAACTGCCCTGTTGAAATCAGATTTTTCTTCAGATATAGAACATGCCTTACCTCCTTTAATAGCCATTGGTTTCCATTCTACTGTTTTACAAGAACCTTACCCATTCCAACAATTTTACAAGGTTTATCATCACCCAAATGGACTTGTCCAAAATCTCCTTAAACATAGTCATGAAAATATTTCTTATCAAGTGTCGCATGGAATGAAGCCCCTGAATCTACTACCCAGTAATTAGTAACATTTTCGAAAGAAAGAATCAAGGCATCTTGTAACACAACACCTGTCACATTTGCTTCATGATTGTTTTCTTGTTGTGCGTCTCCTTCTTTTCCCTTCCGAGATCTACAGTCTTTCTTCAGGTGTCCTTTCTTTCCATATTTCTAGCACACTATCCTTGATCTAGAATTGGATCTGCCTTTCCTTAATTTACTGCGATATCCTAAGCTCTTTCCTCTTTCCATTTTTCTTCCCCTAGACTCTGCACTCAAAGCATTACCCAATGTCTCACTGAAGCTTTTTCGTCGCATTTCCTCGCTAAGGATAGCACCGAAAACATCATCAAACTTTAAAGTACTAGATCCAGAGACAGATTTACTAATGGCCATAACTAAACCATTCCAGCTTTCTGGCAATGAGCACAAAAATAAAAGAGCCCTAACTTCATCATCAAATTTCACCCCTACAGAACTTACCTAACTGGTAACTTTATTAAAATCATTTAAATGGTCTACAACAGATCCACCTTCTGACATCTTCATATTAAATAAATATTTCATAAGAAATACCTTATTTGAGGCTGAGGGTTCGCCAACACCTTAATCAAACCCTCTGTTGTTGTTTCCTTCGAAATATTGAAGGCTACCGATGCTGCGAGGCACAACCGTACTGTTTTGAGTGCCTTTCTATCAACAATATCCCATCCTACGACTGTCATAGCCGTCATCTTCTTTGTTTTTCCACTCAATGGTAGGTACAGATCTTTCTGATACAGGTAATCTTCCATCTGCATCTTCCACAGCGGGAAGTTTTGGCCGTTAAATTTCTTGACCCTAAATTTACCATCTTCTGCCATTGCTCCCACTCGAACCAGGAACCCTTATTTCCTGCGAGTTTATCAGCCAAATAGACCTTCGACTCTAATACCAGTTGTTAGAAAATTAAATATTACGGAGCAATGAAAAACATAAAATATGTGAAAAACACAAGCACACAAAATACATAAAACCAGAGATACACAGATATATGTGGTTCACCCAGTTTGGGCTACGTCCACCCCAAACAGCGAGTCCTTCCTTTCTAATATCTAGAAAAATGATATGCCTGTTTTGACCTATTCACTTCTCTATTCAAGCCAACTAGCCTTCAATGTTTTATTTTCATTGATATTGAACATGCATAAAATTACTCCATATATCCTGAATTCTCTGGTTTTTCTGACTTTGGGTGCAATCTGCTTTCCTTTCATTCAAATGGTGACAAGCCTAAGGGAGTGAATACTGTCAAGTAAATAGTAGGCTTCATTTTCACTGTTGCAGCTTCTGCAATCTATCAGTTGCTTCTTTCATTGATGCAGCTTGTATTCAATGTGGTTATAAATAAGGAGACCTTTGGATTGGTTCTGCAGATGCAAATTTTCACATCCATAGTTGCTACTGTGGTATGCATAGTTAGATTTTTTGTTAGTGGGGAGTTCAGAGATATGAAAAAGGAGGCTGAGAAATTCATAATGGGGACAGTTGCCTATTATATGACACTGATATGGTCTGCAATAGGTTGGCAGGTTTGTTCTGTTGGTAGAGTGGGTTTGATATTTTTGGTTTCTTCCTTGTTCTCAAATGTGATTAGCACTCTGGCCCTCCCTAATGAATCTAGCATTGGGGCCAAATCTCTTGCAGGAATTGCTCACATTAAATTAAATAAGATCAAAACAATAAAATTTAAATTAAATGATCAAGACATTTTTCCAATTAACGAATTAGTTGCTTCCCAGCCTAAGACTGATGTACCTACGAAAGGACAGTAAGTCGAAAACTTTAAAAATAGAGTACAAAATAAGCATTTAGCTCCTGAGACCATTCCATAGGTTTTTGCACCCACTTTACCTCTTGGTCCACTAGTAAGTTCTGATGTTGCACAATAATTATTGAAGGTGAGGATCCGTGTTCCTCTAGTTGACTTATTTAAGATTTTTGGGTAGAGATGCACTATTATGCAATCACTAGCTATGCTATTAGATGGACCTAAGATCGTCATCAGACAAGCCTACAAAGAGTATATAAAACACAAATAAGCATCATTAGAAATACCAGGTAACTTTGAAAAATTGAATGCATATAAAAGACATTTAAAACAGCTAATGGACTATCTATATGCATATTCCTATCTGCACAACTAAGATTTGACCCTTATAAAATACTGTTGCATGATTAATATGAATATTATTGTTAATTAAAGGAGAGAGAAAACTTACCCTTGATCATAAATAAAGTAAAATTTACCCAGAAATAATTCAACATTATACCCAACATCAAGGATGCAGAGGTGATTAATGACAGTAGCTAAACCCGTATAAAAACTAGATCAGAAGTTTGGTACTTGAATAATAACGAACAATAAATTGAATAAAATCACAAACCCTAGATACTAGCGAACAATAAATTGAATAAAATCCATTTCATACCAGCGAATAGTAAAAGCTATGATGGTTTGGTTTTGACATGGTTTTGACCTCTTTAGGACACAAAAAATTGATGTAAATAAGGCCAAAATTGAGGCAGATTTAAGGCCTAAGCTTGCTTATAATTTTGTCAATGTTTGACTCAATAAATAAACTCTCAAATATGTTTTAGTACTATGTTTTATTTCTGTTTTTAGTTCCATTTGAGGAATCCATCGATAGTGCATTTTTAATCAAGGTGTTTCATCGCAATTGTAAGAGTTATTCATGTTTTTTGGAGCTTTGAATTGAAAGTGCATACCTTGCTTCCTTTCTCTTTTTTTCATAACAAACCAATATTTTTGTGGAATTTTACTTACTTTTTCATTTATTTATGTGCAAAAATAGATGGACTTGTCTTATAAAATTACTATCGATGAAGAGAAACATGTCATTGGCATTGTCAAGTGTCGAGAAGGTTGTACATTTGCTGAAATCCGTGATGAAATTGTGGATGATGGAATCATTGAATACCCTTTTGATTTTATCTAGGATGGATTAGCTTTAAATCCAAAGCAAGAGAAGAAATGGAAATTTTATACAACACTTTTAGGCATCAAGAGGAAACTAGGCACATTTGATGTGGAAACAAGGGGTTCAAATGCAGTGGAAACAATACCAATATTTGAAAACATTGAATAGAATGTGGAGGAACCTATGCATAAACAACCAAGAGTTGAAAGTATGCCTTTGTTAGTGGAAGAAGCCACAATTATTGATCCTTGTGATCTTGGGAAAAAAGGTGAAAAGTTTAATGGAAGATTTTGTCAATGAGAAACTTACTCTAAAAGTATATTCAGAAAAGGGAGAATCTAAAATAAAGATCCATTGTGAAAATTTTGGCATTGATTATGGAACAGGTGATGTATCTTTGGTAGCGCGAACAATCCGCAACTTCAAAAACCATCATATGAAAACAACGTCCCATCAACAATTCCTTTCAATGCCAAGTGGTAGTGAAATTCCTTCATGTAACAAAGTACAACAAACAATGGTGGTTGGTGATCGATTTCATATTGATCAAGCAATCAAAATTCTAGATGATTTCAACAAGACACAAGAGCCTAATTTGTTCAAGGTGGTGGAAGCAACACTTGCAGACTATAAGGACATGAAAAAAGTGAGAGTCGAATGTACACGATGCAATAAATGGTTTTTTTTAGTGCTGAAAAGTGACAATATTGTCAGTTCTCTAAATGAACACATGAAATCAAAGAAGCACACGACTACTACTACAAATGAGGCTTCACATCATGAGATTGAGTTGAGGAGTGGCATAGTTGGGAGACCTAATAATCCTACCAATGATAAGTCCCAACAAAGTTTGACTAGGTTCTTAGTGCCATCATCACCATTAGTATTACATAGGGGTTCTACAAGTGCAGCTCCTTCCACTTCAGGTGTGTTAATTAGTGGTTAATTAATAGTTTAGACTAAACTTGAATATGAATGTGTATATTATTTTATTTCTTGTACTTCTAATTTATTTGTTTTTTATTGTGTTGTCATCTTGTTATAGCTCAATCGTCTCCCTTGTTACTACAATGTTGGGGGTATTGGTATCCTTATATTGATAGAAATGGGGAGAGATTGGAAACAAAGGTCCTAATGGATGATCAAATGGGTGGAAAATTATGCGCCATAGAGAAGCATACCAAGATCATGCTATGTTATGAGGGTATTGAATTTCGTTTTGATGGTACATATATGCATATTCATTGCCAGAGGGGTTCTGAAACAGGGACCCCTTTTGATTCATTAACATGTAGATTTTGTAAGTTGGTTCCATAATGTAATGACTTCAGGATGTGATTATATCGTGAATCAACTTGCACCAATAAAAGAAGTGAATGAGATACATGGAAAGGTAGAAGATTGGACTATTTGACTCAAAATTAATCGAATAATGTTGCAAGGGTTACAAATGTTAACCATAGATCAACAATACGAGCACTTTGGTGGGATAGGACAAAGGTTGCTACACTCTCTATTAGAATGAGATCTCTAAAGGAAAAGTTGTTTGAATCGGCAGAAAGGAAGTATGTCTTTAGGTTTTGTAAGGATGTTTGTGAGGCACATAAGCAAGGAAAATTACAAGGTAAAGATTTTGTTTGGGAATTTGTAAAGGATATATTTCATAACTTGATTCATGAAAAATCAGGGAGAAGGTAAGTACATCCACAAAATTCCTTTATGAGATGATCAAGTTATGGGGAGGTCCTAGATTACATAACTTTATTAGCTTGAATTTGGATGGTCCTTCAATATCTACAACTTTAAGGCAAGTTATAAAGTCATTGACATATATCCCAAGGGAGCACGAACACATTTTTGAGGCAGTTGGAAAAAATTATGCTTCTTATAAAGCCAAACATGGTATATATGGACCAATTCCTATATGCCTTGTTGAAGATGAAACAATTGTGAAAAAATATGTTAGGTGGGTAGCAAAAAGCGATACATTGGTGGGGTTTTATGGTTTGAAAGAAGAAAATCAATGTCAATCACATTTCTTGGTGACGGTTGGTGAGGGAGATGCAGGCTATGAGATTCTAACAAATTCTTTTAAAAACAATTTTATTGGGCATTATGCACGTGTTATTATTGCAAACCCTTTACATGAAAAAATTCCTCGTTTGGTTGTGGTTATTCATCCAACATGCAATAAATTCAATGAAAATTTTGTTTATCAACAATGAGAAAAGGTAGAATTTATGTGGAAGAAACACGTAGAAAACAATTTGGAACCTATTTTTGGTCATTCCTCAGATGGGGATAGCAGAAGAAGACAACTTATGTTGAAGGATTATTCATCAAAATTAGGTCCTTGATATCAAATTCCTTGCAAAGGGTGGAGGCTAACTGGATTGTACAATGGTTGCAATGTAACAGGATTGCATGACCAAGATTACATCCACAACGGCAAAAAGCTAGTGAATCCTTTATTTAGCGGTCGACGAGAATTGGTTTTAGGAAATGAGTACATAAGTTTTTGCCATGTCAGAATGGTTTATCACACTTTTAAAGTGGATGATCACAAGCTTAAGTGTGAAGATATAGAGATGATGGATCCTCAAAATTGGGGTTCCGCACAATGCATTGCTTCAAGGCATGTTCACAGGTGTTTGAAAGAGTTGAGAAGTACACCAAGTGGAAAGTTAGAGAGGACACTAGCTACAGAGACTTACCTAATGATTGTTGCTGACTACATTAACATCTTTATGTCTCATAGTTTGAGCTTCTAGGAAAGAGTGTGAAATGCTTCACGAGTTCGTCATTTCTTCGCATTATGGCTATGTTGGGTAAAAAAGCAATCTCATACTAATGTCAACATAAATTTCATCAGCAGAGAGGCATATCAAGATGTGATAATTGTTTTCCATTTTGCAATTTTGTTGATGAGATTGTTTCGAGATCAATACTCTAACTTGCCATGTGTTTTGCACTTGATTGGGTCAGATGTATGTGAGAATTTCTTTAGCAAAGTTGGTGGGATGGTTGGAGTGGAGAGGGCCTATGATTTCACTAACTTGCTTCATGTTGTTGGAACCCTTAATAGAGTTGTTGAAGAATAATCAAATTCCCAAGGGCTTCATTTTAATAAATCTCATAAGAAGCAAGAAAATTTTTTGAATAAATTACACCAAGAAACAATAAAAAACATTGACATATTGTCACAATATGATTCAATATCCACAGACGCAAAAATTGTAGAAGCCCTTAAGAATGGATTGAAGGATGCACAATGAATTTTATCAACTCTTGGAATGAAAACAAAAAAGTACACTCAATGTTCTTGGTGGGTTAAACCATGGATAGAGGATAAAGATTATCCAACATTCCAAATTGTGGATGAAGTAGTTGATGATTCTCCACCGAGATGTTCTAACTCTATATTTCAATCTTCATCTTCATTCGTACAGAATGAAAGTGAATTGAAAATAATGGAAAGTGAGTGGAGACATGAGTTGGATGAAATATTAGATTCCACTGATGAAAATATAAGCAAAATTATAAAAGCAATGGTGAATCTTGATGGTAAGGATATGTTCAAAGCATGTTTGGTTAGTCAGTTGAATGGAAATCCAAAATTATCCAAAGATAGGTTGGCAAAAGTGAGAAGTGGGGTATACTTTAGGCGAGATGGAAATACTCTACAAAAGGGTGTCTCAATTGGCTTTGGAATTGGATCAGATTGTGGGGTGTTGTTTTAAAACAACTCAATTCCCCCCACTGAACATACTGCAAGAAAAGGTGTTCCTCGAAGTACAAAACAAGGTGTTTCTCATGGAATGTGGTACATTGGAATGGTTCAAAGAATAAGGAAGAAGGATGGTAATAGGGTGTTTGATTACCATAATGACATCGACCTTTTGGATAGACTAGAAGGAATCGAGCTTCAATTATGTTGGTATAGTAGAATAAAGGGGCAGCGCATGTATAAGTATAATTTGACTGATTACGCTTTTGTACATCTTGAATCTGTTATAGCATTCGCAACCTTATCATACAATGATAAGAATGATACATACAAATTAGAAGAAAGTGATTACAAAGTTTTTTCAGATTCTGTGAAAAATTTGAAGGTTAATTTTCAAAACATTCTACTTTCACTTTCCTTATGTATTTCCATATGTTGGATTATTTATAAATAGTTTTTGGTTATATTTTTGTTGATTTGTTTGTATGAATCTGATTTTAATTTTGTACTTTTTGGCTTTAGGTCTAGTGAATACTTCAAATGGTGAATGTTTGAGATAACTCAACCTTTTTTTGCTACCTACTTTTTGGTGTAAGTTTTTTTCACTAGCCATTCATCTTTTTGTAGTTGTGTTTCATTCAAACATTAATTTGGTATTTCTTCCATAAAAACAATATAATTACATACCTATATAACTATAAGTACCCCTTACCTCAACACATATATACAATTTGAATATAAGGGAATCCCTTACCTCAACACTTATGTTGGATGCCTTCTATTGTGGTTCTTCTGAAGTTGGTCCATTTAATCATGAAAAGCAAGAAGAATTGGTTCATTTTTAATGAATATGCTTTGAAGAAAAGTATGTGGTTTTTCTCCCTGTTGTGGTCCTGTGATTTGGCAGATTGGCATACCAAATGAAAAGGCAACATCAGAACCACTTTGGAATCCTAGGATCTAGCCCTCCTGGATTCAGAGAGGGATCTCTCTATATGTGTTTTTAGAATGATATGCTTTTAAAGCTTATGAAATGATTTTAGGCTAGTTATGAAGTACAAGGGATTTGTTTTTTTGTTGGTTGGGAATCATTAACTGATTTGTCTTCAAACTGTGTCCTTTATCTTTAATTTGTTGGTTAAGCCTTTGATCTTTGGATTTATGCTTTAACCTTTAACTTTCACTGATCTTCTTCGTTTTCCTTTGTGTACAGGTGGCCTGGCTTCCTTCTGCACTGGAGGGTTTATTATTTAACTAGTGTTCATGAGGCACTAGTCAAACCATGAACTTGGACCCTGTGGAATTCCTTTCTTCATGAATTTTCCCTGAGGATCATCATCCTAGGCTTTGCCACTGCTTCCTTGGCTGTGGGACGGTTTTTATAAATAATCCACCATTAAAAATTGCAACCAAACAAATAATCATTATATAAAACCTGCGAGGGAGGTAAAACTGCTTTAGAGAGGCTGTGTGGGAGCAAGAGGAGAAGTGAGGAGGGGGGTGCAATGCAGCGAGGAGGTTCTATGGCGAGAACCGCGAAAACAGGGTTCAAAAAATGGCTTTGGCGTGAAAACACGGAAGGGTGGTTTTGCAGAAAAATGGAGGTGTTTTTCGCACAGGGGGTAGGCGGTTTATGGTATTGGCCCATATGGACGCGATATGGTCTGGTGGGTGACACGTGCCCCTCATGAAACCACCTGTTTCGCGCGGAAGATTCATGTTGAGGAGTTTTGTTAGATCGGGCATGAAAAGGTGCGAGGATCGTCAAATCTGGGGGAGCCAGATCGACAATCCAGGATTAGCATGATGGCAAGGAGTTGAGTGGTGGAAAAATGAGGTGGGGTCGGGTGCTGACATAAGAAAACTTGTCACGGGGTGAAATCTCATCGGGCGGGGTTAGAGATTTGGGTTTTAACAGAGGCCGTCGGATGAGAGGGATCAACGGTTTTGATCTGCTGAGTGGGATGAATAAGTTTGGTGGTCGGGAGGATGGTTCAATGGGAGGAGGGAATGAGCACCGTCAAATCGGATAGATCGAAGGTTAAGACCCTTCCAAGGGAAAACGTAGTGTGGAGGAGTGGAATAACGAAGGAAGGGCGCTAAACAAAGCGGGGGGAAATTTTCATGGAGAAAAGAAAGACCCAAGGTTACCGGCTGTGGTTATATGGAGAAGGGGCTGAGGGCTTAAGCCTAAAAAGGGCTTCAGGCCTAAAATTACAAACGGGCGGAAATAGGCTTAAAATTTCTGGTATTCTGATAGATTAAAAAAGGGGTTTTAAACCATAAGAAAGAGGTTTAATGGTTTAAGGAGGGTTTTTTAGAGGGAAATGAGGGATAAAATGAGGAATAATGACCCTTTCAAGGAGCGAATGAAAAAAGGAGATGAAGGGATGAACATGGAGAATTCTTATGAAGGGGAAATGATGAAAAATGATGGTGGGATAGCAGGCTTTCAAAACAGTTTTCTTGGGACTAGCAAGGCTTCTTGGAATGCTCTTCTGAAGGAAATAGTAGTGAAGATTACTCTTAAGTCAGAGGACACCAAAAGGCTTCAAGAATGAGTATTTTTATATGAAAATAATCTCTTGAAGTCTCACACAACAAATTTATCCATCATCTGTTGTAGCAAAGTTTACTGATGGCAAACAGTGGCTCCACTTGGGGATGGCAGTTCTTTGGAGGTGTCAAGAACCTCAGAGATTTATCTCTGGAATGTAGACCTATGCTTTTCATTTTGACAACCTCTTCTTCTTTGATCATGCTACTTGAAAATATTATCAATATTTATCATAACCATATTATTTCTTCCAAACATTCTACCTACACAGCCTACTTTCCTAACATTTTTTCTTCATAAGGTGCACTTGGACTTGAAAACCTTTGACATCAACATTTTAATATTTTGAAAACAGGAAAAACTAATCTAAATCTACCCCTATAACTTCCATGAGTTCCGATTAAACAGTTGAACTCATAGCTTGTCTACCTAATCTACTATCTGTTAGGATTAAACTGTCTAACAGATCTGCATTCTCTACATTCTAAAACAGAAATTGAAAACACAGTCAAACCAGGATTAAGCTATCCGATTTGTTGTGATGGCTATGAAATCAAAAATAGACTGCTCACAGACCTTTATTTGCAGAAATAAAAACAAAACTTGGAAGGCTTAAGATCTGAAAACAATGGGAGTCCTTCCTTCTTTCCTTCTTTCTTTCAACTCTGATTTTGATCTCTTTGAGTTGTCTTCTTCTTCTTTACCTGGTTCAAGTTTTCAGCATGTTAGAACCAGTTCTTTTTATTCTCTTTGGCTCAGGTTTTGATCTGATTAGAGCCATTCTTCATCAAACTTACAGGTTCGGGATTTAAGCTTGTTTGAACCTCTGTTTTTCTATCCTAATCTAGTCTTCTGATAAACCAAGATTAAATTGTTTGGCTAATCTGATTCACTAACCTATCAGCAGTAAATTGAAATCTATCTAGTCATGATTAGGCTGTATGACCAAATAGTAGTGCTCTTTCAAGTAGTGGCATTTAGGCTTGCACACTTTCAGATTTTTCTTTTCTTTTTGGTATGGGGATGTAGCTTTCTTCTTATCTAATATGCCCTCCTTTAATTTTCTATTGTTTTTGTATTTTTTCAAAAAAAAAATTCAAAGCAAAAAACAAAAAACTTACTAAATTCTCACAAGCTGAGCTTTATTGACATTCCTACCTACCTTAATCTAACTCTAGAATATTTACATGTTTAGCTATCAAATTCTCTTTTCCAATACATCCAGTTAATCAGATGGTTCCATGACTGGTCTTTTCTCATCTCTTTGAGCAGGCAGATATAGTGCAGCCATTTGATTGGTAACAAAAATGAGTAGAACATCTGACTGCTTGTCAGAGATAACCATGGTATTCTTTGAATATGAGTCTTTAAAATCAAGGTCATCATAAGTGGTGATCACTCCTAATGTATCTGGCTCTTGCAAAGGATCAATGCTTAGGAACTTGAGCCAATCAGGGCCTCCATATACTCTGCCACAGGATCAACAAAAACATGATGTAAACTTTCTTCTTTTAGGCCTTCCAGGACTGGTAGACTATCTGCGTCCTTGATAGCTTTGATCACTGCATCTTCAGTGTGGCTCCTGAAAGCACAATCATCCTTTTCCTACACATCAAAAGGCAGTGAAATTTCTTCTTGCTTAGGGGGAGGGAGACTTTCCAAAAATTCTCTAGGGTCCTTGAATTGGTATGATTGTTCTTGTGAATTCAACATTTCAATCTCAGTTTCATACCTTTCAACCACCAAGTCTAGGAAAATTTTCTGGACCTCAGGGTTCCTATTTTGTTTCCTTGAAATGAGGAGAACAGCCTTCGGAAGGTCATCAGTTTGCAACTCTGATAAAAAAAATTATATTTCATAGCGAGCCTCTGCTATAAAACTTGACTGCATTTTTGAAAATTGTTCAGAGTCTTCTATTAGTGAAGTGAATTGGTATTTGCTATGTTGGGATGTGGAGTGGCCACTATGTTGATTTTAGACCAAAAGAAAAGAAAAGTTAGCCAGATATGACAATCTTTAGGGGCAAACTGGTCTCTAATAAAGAAAACTTAATCCTCAAAGTTTCCTAATCATGGGTGTTCACGATGTTTTAATGGTAGCGTGGGTTGTCCCAGTGGAGTCTTTGTGAAACCAGGGGTAATAACCAGGCCTACTAATCACCAGTGGAGTTTTTGCGAAACCAGGGGTAATCTGCAGGCCTAATGATCACCAATGGAGTCTTTTGGTCTTTTAGGAGTTGTGGAGTCACCAGGTGGATGATTTCAAATGTTTTAAGTTGATTCGTTGTCCACCATCAGTAATTAACTACCAATCTAAGATTGTTGTGGGTCTTCTGAGCTCTTAAGGATGTCTAAGATGAAATTTACTCAGAATTCCCCAGTGGAGTCGCCATTTTGTTTGGGTCCTGTGATTTGGCAGATTGGCATACCAAATGACAAGGCAATATCAGAAACACTTTGGAATCCTAGGATCTAGCCCTCCCGGATTCAGAGAGGGATCTCTCTATCTGTGTTTTTAGAATAATATGAGTTTGAAGCTTATGATATGATATTAAGCTAGTTATGAAGTACAAGGTATTTGTTTTTTTGTTAGTTGGGAATCATTAATTGAGAAGGTCATGTGAAGTGAAGGAGGAAATAAGTAGAAGGATGTTTCAGCATGGGAAGATGGGTCAAAAAACAGTGTCAATCCATTGTGCTATGGAGTCATAAAAGGGTTTACTTGCACAACAACTTTTCAAGGGTTTCCATAGGGCAAGTCATCTATATCAAAAGATATTTTAAGTTGATTTTGTGGTATGGAACATTAAGAAATGTGGTGAAAGAAGCAAACATATAAGGGAACAAAGGACAGCCTAAGATTAGGTAAGGACTTTTAACCTATCCTGCTTTTGGCATACTCTTAAGAATAGAAAACATATAATAAAACAAAGGGCAGCCTAAGATCATGTAAAAACTTTTAACCTATCCTGATTTTGTCATGCACTCAAGGGAAAGCATTTAAGATAAACATAAAAAGTAACCTAAGATCAAGTAAGGACTTTTAACCTAGCCTGCTTTCAGCATACTCTTAAGGGAAATCTTCAAAATAATTGTTTAAGACTAAACAAGGGACAGGGCTAACCTTAAACTTCCTTGATTAGGACTCAACTTAGCATGTAGTGAAGAGATCATTCAAGAACAAAATCTCAAGTTCTACTCAGCAAGACATGGGCTCACCAACATTCCTTGATTGGTTATACTCTATTGAAATTATTCCCAAACACACATTTATAAGAAAACATAAAGATAAAGCTTATCAGTCAGACTTAGGGTACTTTCAGAAGTAAATCCTAATCTATATTTGTTTTTCTTTATCAGATAATATGAACGTAGTGGAAACATAAGGAGAATAAAAATTACAATAAGAATAACATCACCAATTATTTAGATTAGGATCCAGTTAATCTGCTTGTCTATTTGATGTCCAAGACCAATTACATACTCGAGTCCAATGGCTTTCTACAGTCTTATACTTCTCTTCCCAGCCTACTATATTACAACTACTCAGCAACTCTTACTCAATAAAAATTCAACAACTAACAATTTTCCAACCCTTTACAATGAGTTTTCTGTGAATACATATAGGTGCAAAGAGGAAGAGTGCTATAGAAATGATATTAAATATTAATTAAGACAGAGGGGGAGAGGTATTCGAATGCCCATTTTGCTTAATAATCATAGCATTAACTGTTTCTACCACTTTAGCTGCCTTTAGTTGAATCTGAAACCAACTAGCAGGCTGGTAATAACTCTGAGGCTTGTCCTTTGAAGCTATCTTATTCTGAAGTACCCTGTTTGACCTCTATGACAAGTAAACTGTCATTTTTTGGGTTTTGCAGCCCCATTTCTGCTTAATAACTATTCTGACAATTTTAAAGAGGGTTTGTCATCAGAGTAACTTATCAAGTTGTCCCTTTGAGTGTAGGAGAGGTCATAGGTGTCACATAAGTTTCTGGTGAAGTAAAATGTGTTGTTGAGGTGGCATTTAACCTTTCTCCCTTGACTTGTCTGTCCTTGGTTGCTTGTTTGCTACTATGGGCCTCGTACTTTAACCTTTAAGGCTTATTAGGCCTCATTGATCTCCTTTATGCCTTTTTCTGACTATTTTAACTTTAATTCATTTGTGTTCAAACTGTGTCCTTTATCTTTAATTTGTTGGTTAAGCCTTTGATCTTCGGATTTATGCTTTAACCTTTAACTTTCACTGATCATCTTCGTTTTCCTTTGTGTACAGGTGGCCTGGCTTCCTTCTGCACTGGAGGGTTTATTATTTAACCAGTGTTCATGAGGCACTGGTCAAACCATGAACTCGAACCCTGTGGAAACCCTTTCTTCGTGATTTTTCCCCGAGGATCATCATCCTGGGCTTTGCCACTTCTTCCTTGGCTATGGGACGGTTTTTATAAATAATCCGCCATTAAAACCTGCAACCAAATAAATAATCATTATATAAAACCTACGAGGGAGTTAGAAATGCTTTACAGAGGTTGTGTGGGGGTAGGAGGAGAAGTGAGGAGGGGGGTGCAATGCAGCGAGGAGGTTTTATGGCAAGAACCACGAAAACAGGGTTCAAAAAATGGCTTTGGCGCGAAAACACGAAAGGGTGGTTTTGTGGAAAACCGGAGGTATTTTTTGCGTGGGGGGTAGACGGTTTATGGTATTGGCCCATATGGACATGATATGGTCCAGTGGGTGACATGTGCCCCTCATGAAACCACCTATTTCGCACGGAAGATGCACGTTGAGGAGTTTTGTTAGATCGGGCGCGAAACGGTGTGAGGACCGTCAGATCTGGGGGAGCCAGATCGACAGTCCAGGATCAGCGCGATGGTAGTGAGTTGAGTAGTGGAAAAATGAGGTGGGGCCGGGTGCTGACATAAGCAAACTTGTCGTGGGGTGAAATCTCATCGGGCAGGGTTAGAGATTTGGGTTTTAACAGAGGTCGTTGGATGAGAGGGATCAACGGTTTTGATCTACCCAGAGGAATGAATAAGTTTCATGGTCGAGAGGATGGTTCAATGGGAGAAGGGAATGAGCACCATCAGATCAAATAGATCAAAGGTTAAGAACCTTCCAGGGGAAAACGTAGCATGGAGGAGTGGTATAATGAAGGAAGGGGGCTAAACGAAGCGGGGGAAATTTTTCATGGAGAAAAGAAAGACCCGGGGGCTAGGATAAAAAAGGCTAAGACCTAGCCGACGGTTCTTGACTATGGTTATATGGAGAAGGGGCTGAGGGCTTAAGCCCGAAAAGGGCTTAAGGCCTAAAATGACAAACGGGCGGAAATAGGCTTAAAAAGTAGGTTTTTAGACCTTTTCAAGTATTTTGATAGATTAAAAAAGGGGTTTTAAACCATAATAAAGAGGTTTAATGGTTTAAGGAGGGCTTTTTAGAGGGAAATGAGGGATAAAATGAGGATTAATGACCCTTTGAAGGAGTGAATGAAAAAAGGAGATGAAGGGGTGAACATGGAGAATGCTTATGAAGGGGAAATGATGAAGAATGATGGTGGGATAACAGGCTTTCAAAATAGTTTTCTTGGGACTAGCAAGGCTTCTTGGAATGCTTTTTTGAAGGAAACAACAGTGAATATTACTCTTGAAGTTAGAGGACACCAAAAGGCTTCAAGAATGAGTATTTTCTATGAAAATAATCTCTTGAAGGTTCACACAATGAATTTAGCCATCATCTGCTGTGGCAAAGTTTACTGATGGCTAACACTCTACTTTTAATTTTTTCCTTGAATTTTTAGCTTAATGGTTCACACTTGCTAGAAAGGATATCAAGGATCTAATGGCACGAGGTTCAATCAGGATGGTTTCTGTTCACTCAAGTCAACAAATTTACACCGGAGCAATGGCTAACACATGAAGTGCATTTTATTTTGAATGTTTTTGTGGTAGTTGGATTTCCTATTTTTCAAATTGGACATATAAATCAGAGTTTGTAGCTCAAATGTGCCATCAAAGTCTTTTTGCAAGTATTTACATTTTGGCCGCCTTGATATCATTTTTATTTTTATTTTTGCAAAAAGACATTTATTGTTTTGGAAAAATAGGCCCTTGTAATTTGGCCTATAAAAAAGATTTTTTTTTTTAATAGAGGCGAGTTGGATATTGGATATATCACAGGAGAGCTATTGTACTTGGAGATTTTTTTTTGATAATACAGAGCCAGTTGTAGTAAGAATTTTTGGATTCATGTGGTATGGCTTTATAGCATTGTATCTCATTCGTGTTTCATTTCATCGAATGCCTTCTCAATTCCAATTCATATCTTATGCTTTCACTGATTGTTCTAAAGATATATAAACAGAATTCATAAATCAATTTATGCTCTGTTTTGTAAGAGCAATTATGTTGTGTTACTTTCTTCTTATAGAATAAATTCATTATCTAAATTCTCATTCTAATTCCATTTCTCATCCTACACTACAATGACAAAGCCCTAAAATCTATCAAAGTCTACCTATCTTGCCCCATTATCACTACTGTAATTCGTTTAGCCCCGGTTCCTAGTTTCCTTCTTCTAAATTTGAGATTCATCACAGTGTTTATGTTTCAGTATGTGTTTCTTTAAAGATAACAAATCATGAGGTGTTGTATACTTTTTCTTGGTGATACATCCACAAGCCTAGTATGTTTGTTAAATCTTTCAGATTAATTTTATATTTGATTGAACTGTCTATCTCCAAGCTGTTGTAATATAATTTGACTCACCTTGAGAGATTGGAACTTTAAGCCCTGGTTTGATTAGGGATGCAGATCCAGGAAGAGGCCACAATAGAAATATATTTGCAGGAACAAGGAATACTCATTGGGCGCTTGTAATATTCAGCTTTTTGTCACTTATTGTGAGTCAAGTTGTTGCTTCACTTTTTTACAGGTATTACTTTGATGATGGTGGTATTACTTAATAGGTATTACTTTATATAGATATGTAAAGTTCCACATCTAGTGCAAGTAGATTAGCAATTTTTCTTTGATTGCACATGTCTAGCATATGCAGTTTTTAAAATGTGCCATTTAGTGAAGTTTTTAATTGATCCATGTTTTCTCTCTATTGCTTATTTTAATCATTAATTTCAAACAGTTGTAGGTACATTTTACAAGGTGATGAACAAGAACAAATAGAACTTCTTTCCGTGTTGCTTGCTAAGGATGGTGACATCTATAACAAACTTGCATGTTCTTTATCTCCAGAAATATTTGGACATGAGGATGTCAAAAAATCCCTGCTTCTTCTTTTTGGTGCCTGAACTAGAAAATGCAAGGATGGAATGAAGGTATAATTATTTTACTGAAGAGATGTTACACAGAAACTTGATTATCCCATTGGTGACTGTCTGAGAAAAATGTCTTGTTATTCTCCCTTATCTGGTCTCTGGAGTCTATATACAAAAGAAAATTTATATTTATTGCTCACATTTCTGTTTTACTTGCAAATAAGAGGTGATTTCCATGCCTGTTTGAATTGACTAAGGGAGGAGATCTCCATCTCTGGAGTCCCTCATAGTTAAAGGGAAAAGTCCTATGGCTGCCTTAGGCTAGTTTCCTTGTTGAACGCTCAAAATTAGCCACTTTGGATTCCCAACATCCCTAAAATAATGCCCAGAATCCTTAAAATAAGTGAGGTTTGGGGATTTTCGTCTCTGGAGTCCATCATTGGTTGATGGGTGGAGGAGAATTACCTCTGGAATCCATTTTTTATGGGCAAAGGTAATGTGTCATCCTCTAGTAGAGGAAATTCCTGCACTAATAGTTGAATGCTTACTAATTGGTATCCCAGTCTATATAGGTATAGAGGCTAGCACCTGACTTTCCTCATTCTCCTTTTCTGTTTGTTGTAGGACATTTGCCTATGCAACCTATCACCTGATCTTGCTCATCTTCATCTAACAATTTAGATGACTTCTCCATAACATGGCTATGCCGTCACCAACCATTTGTACCCTGTGTCAATATTTTCTATAAGGAAATGGTGTCCATATCAAGTGTTTTCTCAATTTTCTTCAGCCATAATCAAGGATTGTATTATATGTAGACTGTATTATTAAGACACGGATATTTTAACATGTTGCACCTTTGTGTCTTTTTTGAAACACACTCCAATTTGTGAGTGTGAATTTAAGCACAAGTCTGGCTAGGCACTGATATGGAAAATCTCTATAAATTTGGTGCTTTTCTAGCATAATTTTCCCACCACATATCTACATAAAATAAGAAAATAAGAAATGACTTATACTACATTTCTTTTCAATTTCCTCATTAGGCTAAGATCATATGCATGGTTATATAACAATTATGTGATGTTCCTCACTGATTAATCATCCTTGATAAAGTAAATTTTTCCCATGTCCTCAAAAATTAGGTCGATATAATGGGCAGCACCGGAAGTCCAAATGAATGTGGGGTGTTTCTCCATTAAAATCTTGTCCGTGTCCACATAATTAGAACTAGAAGCAATATCTATTATGAATTGTAAAACATGTTGCACACGAATCTTTTGGATAAATGCATTCAAAAATTCATATAACAATGCCCCATATTTTATTTATGCAAATGCATAACTGGATTTAATAAACATTGTTCCTTTGGGACAATAAAATGAAAAAGTTAGGAGGGTCTTACTCTTCCTATTCTTACAACCGTAAGACATTATTGTGCACCTTTTGTTTCCCTTTACTTTTTAAGGTCTTCCAATCTGGTGTTGTTATTGCTCTTTTCCTTTTGAAGAATTGCTTACCTGAACCTATCATAAGTAGGGCCCTTATATCCTGTGCCAATAATATCATAAAAATGAATCATTTCATGGTAGAGCAACTAAGCAATGCTAAGTAGTTCGTTGCATAGGAAACCATTGCCCAAAACCCTATCAGTTTCTTCATGTTTTTCATCAATTGATTTGATGGATGGCTATGCCCTGGCTTAGTTATGGGAACAAAGAAAGGAAAATTTCTTGTAGAAGGTGAAGCTTTGGAGTCCTTCTCTCTTCTGGCCATCCCCAATATGCACGTGGTTCTTGCAATTCTTTCTATTCCTCTAATTGTAGATTCAAGCCACATATCCTCTGTCTTCCTTACTATTCGGATAAGATGGCCTTCACATAGTAAAAAAACTAGAGCGGATGAGAAGCTTTAATTTATATAGAAGGTATCACTATGGAAAGAAGATCTAAAATATAGAAAATAATGTCAATGATTTCTTGCGTACCCTTGATGTCCACAACCTAGATGTGGATTTCAAGGGTTTTAGCGAACAATCTGAACTTATTGAAGAAATGGGTCGAGTTACAATGGAAAGGGTTAATGTTAAGATGACTAATGATGCCAGCTCCAACTCATTCATGCTTCATCAAATGAGCACAACTAAACTATTTCAGAGCGCCATTGATGGGTCGCATGATACCACAATGTCTGAACAGTCTGAGCATTTCACCGATAGCAACAGCTCCCAAGTCCCGAGTATGCCAACCTTAGTGGGTTTGAATAATATTGTCAGTGATGTCAAACATATCCTATTCAAGAAGGGAGTTAGTATCGTTGGGGTTGAATGGATGGGTGGAAATGGAAAAAATACTATTTCATTAGCACCTTGCAATGATCCCAAAGTCAAAGGTAAGAACAACTCCCCTGTTTTAATCATCACACCGAGCTTCCATATTATTGCTTCCCTTTTTGTTTTTTCAGTGCTTATTCTCGCTGTGATTATCAAATTTATTCCAAAACAATATAGTTTTCATAACTGTTGCACGGTCTCCAAATGTAATGGACCTTTTGGAGATTATGTGGGATAAAATAATCAGAGGTCGAAGGCTTGCTTTTCAGAGCATCGAGGATGCACACAACCAACTATAAAATAAACTCAGTTTAAAAGGAAATCCACAAACGTTGGTGATTTTGGATGATGTTTGGTCAAAATCAGATGTGGAACAGTTGTTGTTTGAAGTAGAGGGTTGCAAAACAGTTATCACAACCAGGCAGGATCTCGCTATTCCACATGCAGAAAGTAGTCATGTGTATAACATGCCCATGTTACAGAAGGCTGATACCCTATCTCATTTCTATTTCTGGGCCTTTGGATAGCCTTTGATTCCAACAAGAAATGATGAAGTTGTTGTTAAACAAGTATGAATATGACATATTATTCAAAATCCCATACCCTAACTTCTTGTTTCTCTATCCTACTCAAATGCTTTGCATCCTATTATACATTGTTCAAACTCAAATTGATTTTATGTCCCTTTGATAGATAAATGGTTTTATAGGTCTAAAATCGGAGAGTTAACAACTCCAATAAAAAAAATTTAATGCTCTATATTTCTGCAGAAGATTAACATGTTTAACTGCTAAAATATTTGTAGGTTGAAGTAGTCTGTATGGGTTTACCACTTGCCCTCAAGGTGATTGGAAGCTCTTTGCACAATGAGCCACATCCAGTTTGGGAAAAGGCTAAGAAGAAACTTTCAAGATCAGAATCTATATCAAAACATCACAGAGAGGATTTGCTCCATTGCTTGGAAACAAGTATTGATGTCCTTGATGATGAAACAAAGGACTTATGGACTTGAAGGGCATTTCCCAAGGGTAGAAAGATCTGTGTAGATTCATTGTTGGATATTTAGGTATATGCCTATGGAATGGATAGGAAAGATGCTTTTGTGCTCTTGTTAGAACTTGCAAGTCGAAATCTCCTAAATCTCACAAGCGATTCAAGGGGAGGAGCTTGATTATATTTGTTGCCTTCAATAAATTTGTTGATTGTTTTCTTATTCTCATTCTTCATATTTGTATCTCAACTTTATTTTAAAGTCTTTTATGAGCACCATCTTTGCAAAAAATTTGAGGCAAAAAAAATTAGAAATCAAGAAGGTAAGATAAATCAATGTGTTAACTAGTAAAGATAAAGGTGTTTTTCAAATCACTTCCTTTGGTTAATAAAACACTTTAAGGCTATTGTTTTTGCACAAGAATGATGGCTATTGTTCTCTAGAAATTATGAATAATAAGAGGCCACTTGGGGCAAGATCTGTGATTTCTATTGTAGACAGTGAGATTGATTATTAGACATTTCAAAAAAAATTTGTATAGCTAATAGTTACATGCTATCTATCTATTTGTGAGAGAACTAGAAATTTCAGATTTTGTAACTTGGTCAGGCAGTCGCTGTGAAATAGCTCACATATATATGTACAAAACTGGCATTGGAAAAAATGAGTGAAAATTTACGTTTTATATGTATTTTAGCTTCTTGCAATTTTTTTTTACAACTTTGTATTATTCCTTCTTTTCCATACTAATATATGTATAGTATGCCATCGGATGCAAGCAAAGCAGAACATCATTTGTTTTTTTTTAATTTCTTTGGAACATAAGATAAAATGCATTTTGTTTTGGGTCAACTATGTGGATGTCAAAGACACTTAGATCTTTGATGCTCATCAAAAAATGGCTTAACATTCATGATAGAGGAGAGGTCCATATGAAAATAATGCTCAAAATGTGATTGATTATTGGTTATGTTTAAGAGAAATTTTCTACACTAGCATGCTTTCTAAAATTCATTTATATTTGCTCCACACATGTAGCTTCAAGAAACTACACAATCTTCATCTGGAGAAACTAATGTCAAATTTCAGATAACGAAAGACACTTTGGAGGCCATGCTGAGATCTATGTCCTACATAAGAGACCAACTGTCTAATTTTGTAAGTAGATCCAATTATATACTGCAATAAATTCCATAAATTTAGAAGTTAGAACATAATTATTCATATTTGTACAGTGTAGTTTTTATTGGTCTTATTAACTAGTTGATTGAATTGTTAATTTGAATCTACTCCATAGTTTTCTGAGACTTGCCATAATAGGTCTACTTCTACGTGAACTTCTTACAAGACTACTATGTAATGAAATTCCACGTGTTTGTTTTCAGGGTGCAACTTCAAGTGGGTGGCATTGAGGAAGGGCCAGCAATAATGTATTTGAATATAGCAAAATCATTAAATGTATTTGGTCTAGATTTTGAGAAGTGAAAGTGAGAATTCATTACTTAATGAATATTTCAGTGAGTGGGTGGGAAAAAAATTCAATATGAATGGTTAAAAGAGGGAAAGGGATAGCATTGTACTTGGGCCACTTTCGTGTAATAAGAGTCTCATGACACTTAATAGTTACTTGAGCTTGAAGTTATGGTTTCTTCCTGTTTGTATAACCAAGGGTTTACCCTTCTTTGTAACTCATTACTTGATCAATACAATTAACAACCTACATTGCAGAGATCTTCCTCGATATTATTTTGGATGCCTCTAAACATTGTTTTTCCTATTGTCATTTTCTACTTATTTGGGGCTTATTGTTATTTTATTTCTTCTTGTACTATTGTAGTTGCAATAGTAGTGCAGCTTTGTATGCATACAAATTGGTTTACGAACTACAAGGCTTTATCCTGTTGTCATTTTCTACTTATTTGGGGTTTATTTTTATTTTATTTCTTCTTGTACTATTGTAGTTGCAATAGTAGTGTAGCTTTGTATGCATACAAATTGGTTTACAAGCTACAAGGCTGAGATTTTAGCAAAAATTCAATATGAATGGTTAAAAGAGGGAAAGGGATAGCGTAGTACTTGGGCCACTTTCATGTAATAAGAATCTCATGACACTTAATAGTTACTTGAGCTTGAATTTATGGTTTCTTCCTATTTGTATAACCAAGGGTTTCCCCTTCTTTTGTAACTCATTACTTGATCAATACAATTAAAAACCTACATTGCAGAGCTCTTCCTCGATATTATTTGGATGCCTCTAAACATTGTTTTTCTTGTTGTCATTTTCTACTTATTTGGGGTTTATTGTTATTTTATTTCTTCTTGTACTATTGTAGTTGCAATAGTAGTGCAGCTTTGTATGCATACAAATTGGCTTACGAGTTACAAAGCTTTATCCTGTTGTCATTTTCTACTTTTTTGGGGTTTCTTGTTATTTTATTTCTTCTTGTACTATTGTAGTTGCAATATTAGTGCATCTTTGTATGCATACAAATTGGTTTACGAGCTACAAGGCTAAGATTTTGGCAAAAATTCAATATGAATGGTTAAAAGAGGGAAAGGGATAGCATTGTACTTGGGCCACTTTCATGTAATAAGAGTCTCATGACACTTAATAGTTACTTGAGCTTGAAGTTATGGTTTCTTCCTGTTTGTATAACCAAGGGTTTCCCCTTCTTTTGTAACTCATTACTTGATAAATACAATTAACAAACTACATTGCAGAGCTCTTCCTCGATATTATTTGGATGCCTCTAAACATTGTTTTTCCTATTGTCATTTTCTCCTTATTTGGGGTTTATTGTTATTTTATTTCTTCTTGTACTATTGTAGTTGCAATAGTAGTGGAGCTTTGTATGCATACAATTTGGTTTACGAGCTACAAGGCTTTACCTTGTTGTCATTTTCTACTTATTTGGGGTTTATTGTTATTTTATTTCTTCTTTTACTATTGTAGTTGCAATAGTAGTGCAGCTTTGTATGCATACAAATTGGTTTACGAGCTACAAGGCTGAGATTTTGGCAAAATGTAATCAAACTTTGGATGTTGATAAATACAAAGAATTACGAAAAATAATCACTTGGTGATTCTAAATGACATTTTTTCTCATGACAACTTGCAAGTCTAAGGCAGGTCGAAAAAATGATAGAAAGACGAAATGCAATCCCTATGACTTTGAAGCTGATGTCAGAATGCATACATGGATGAGAAAGATCAAATTAGCCTTTAAAGTGCACGACACTCATAAAGAGGAATATAAGTTAAGCATTTCTCTTTGCCTATAAGGGTTGATGTAGACAAGGTGTGGAGCTTTCAACATGTTTATAGAGGCAATATCCCAAAATGTTTATGGAGGAAATATCCCAAAATTTCAACAAAAACATCCTAGGATAAACTTACAATTTTCAACTCATTTTAATGCTCCACATTGAGGCCCTTAGATGGGTAGACCTATATTATGATGTATGCCAATGTTTGTATTTGTTTATTATCTTGTTGGGGCTCAACAAAATTTGATGTGAGGATACTTAATCATGTTTTGTTAGAGTATATGATTATGCAATTGCATGGTTATAATAATGGGTAATGTAATAAAGATGTTTAAATTCTCACATATATATGCAACGCATGATGATGCAGGGGAGGGGGATAATCCATGTTGAAATATGTAACTAGGTTCAGTCTTCATAATTACATATGTAATCATGATTTTATGTATTTGATGTAAAGAGAAACATAAATTTACTATTATTAAATTCTTGAGGCATGGGATTCATGCTCAAGGGAAATTTATTTTTAGTTGAAGCACCCATTGAGTGCTTCTAGGACTTGTCATTTGGTTTACAAGTCAGTTGAGTCATTTTCATGTATGGAAGACTCTTTTGGGCATGTTACATATTGTAAATAAAAATTATTTGAGTCAAATATAGATTCAAAGACCCTCCAAGGCCTCGTCATAGTGCAAAGAACAAGTCGACCTCTAGAGAGGATAAGTTAGCCTAAAGCTAGCAATTCGACCTAGAGAAAGACCTATATATAAGAAAGACTTCGATCTCACTTGAAGGACTTACTCCATGTTAATGACCAAGCCTTAAAGTATACAATTGTCTAGGATTTTGATGTATTTAGTTGTCTAGCTAGATGCAAATAAGTCTTGAGTCTATCTGTGTATCATAGATAGCTTGTTCTGAAGCTTATTAAAAAATTTAATTTCAGTTGGTTGCTGTAAGATTTGATTCTTGAGGCAGTATGGTTGAGCATGGTGATTGATCATTTAATATCGTCACGATGTCTCGACACCTTTGGTAACATAAGAGAACCTTGATTTGAAAATGACATTTATAGTAATCTTGTGGATAGATAATAATGAGACTGTCAAGGGAAGTAATCTATAGACTGTGTGACCTATGTGTCAGTGAGTGACCCTGTTTCACATTTGTATACTAATGTTTAATGACAACATGACGGATCTTTCTTTTTTCACAATAACCTTGGCATATATATAGTAGCAATATTCTCTTTGACATGGTGACAATGATCCCCTTTTGCGAACAATGTTGAATATTCATCTTAAGGTTGTTGAGTATAGTTGTTATGGTAATTATGACTGAAGATTCATCTTGAGGTTGTTGATTATAGTTGTTACAGTAATTATGACTACATCTCCAGTGCTTCCAAATGGGCCTTGAAATTTCTGGTATCATTTTGAAAACACTTTCTTGTCTTAAGCTAGTGAATATTGGGCTTATTAATTCCTTCAATCCAACCAAGATAGTGTTGTGACCCCATAATCCCTCCAAATGTGAAATCCCATCTTTGAAAGATGCTTACTGAAAAATTTGGGGGTAGACCTACCTAGTATGTTGATGTTTGGAAGGTTCATAAAACATAGCCACATAATACCATCAGTTTGAACTTGGGGGAAACTGTCTACAATGCTTACAAAATATTTTTGATAATCCTGAAAACAAGAAATCTAGTGGTTAGATCTCTTTAAATCACATTACCAAGGTTAAAAAACCATTAATTCCATCCACATGGGTCGTTTCCAAATGATTTCTTAATAAAATATACCATGGGGCTCTCATTAAAACACTTAAATTAAAAACAATAGAGAACAATGTTTTTTTTTTTTTCATTAAAGAAAAGGGAGGGTCTCATAACTCTCATCCTCACCTTGCCTTTTCTTTTCTACATAACTCTTCGAAAATGTAACTTTTGTTGTTCCACCTTAATAAGACACTAGTTTGAGTACATGAGGTTGTAGTTGGATTTTTGAACAAGAAGCTTTCAAAGGGAAGAGGGCCTAAACTTGTGATTGAACACCTTATTTGGTGCAAACATATTCATAAATACTGATCAATTGATTTTTCATCATCATATAGATCAATTTATATGTCATTTTATAGACATTCACATAATAAATATTCCTAAAACATGGTTGATCTTTGTATGCCTTAGACCATTAAATGCCACAAATCATAGTGAGATGTGCTTAAGTGTGGATTGAGTAATCACATTGTGGGAACACTAATATGCATCGCTTATGTATATCACAAGAAGAAAGGTGAATTTTAATATGCATCTGCGGTCATAAGAGAGGCATCATGTCATTATGTTAAGGATATAAATATAAAGGGGTGTAAAAAATGTTAATGAAAAAACAGATACCTACAATATCTAGTGAAAGTAGGGGTTTTTTTAAATGGGAAAATGCAAGGGGTCAGTATTGGTAGGGGGTTAAATAAAGTGATTTTTAGAGGTATTTTCCAATATGTAGTCAAATTAAGGGTACTGTTTAGTATGCCACAAACGCACGTGCTATGCCATAGGTTAATTGAGTGACACCCTTGTGATGTGGACAAGGTCAAGTTTGACCAAGTCAACAACGTTGGAATGAATGGTGGAGATCATATATGGAGACAATGCAGTGATAGTGGGAGGAAGATTCCTTAGTGGAGGAAACCCTAATGTGTGGGACCCAAGGTAAGAAGGCTCACACTTGTTTATAAGGAGGGCAAGGCATCCATAGCAAGGCATTTTATTGATTATTGATTTTGTGGTCTATGTGACTATTGTGCTTTCATCAGTTGTTTAGTTGATATTGTTGTCCTGCTTAGCACAAGGTATTAATGTTTAGGAATTCCATATCCTTTCTTGAGAGGCCTCTTGAGGGAGCTTTCACTTCATTTCTCCAGATCCAGGCTTGAGGCCAAGTTACAATGCAGTTTCTATTTAGAGTTGGGTTGTGTTGCAGGGTGTTGCAGCGGAGGGTTGATAACACCACTTCCGAAGCTATTTTTTCATAGGAGGAAGCTTTCTTTCCTTTGGGAAATCAGTGAGGAAGATTCTGGAGCTTATTTCACATCTTGGAACTTGGCCAACTTATTTCCCATCACCTACAGCACAGTATCTCTCCTTGACTACGTTATTTTAGTGAGCATTTGCAGTGGGAATTGTAGTGCTTGATTTGGAGGGTGAGATCTTCAGTGTTAGGATCAGAATTTCACTTGGAAGATCCATTGGAGGAGTTCTATTTCATATGTATCATATTCAGCCATATCCATCCAGTTATTGAGTTGCAGTTGCTACTCAGCCCTAGGGCTGCACTTCGACATTTCTACATTTTTGCATATTCTAGGAAATCCTTTCCGGATTGTCTTAGAATTGTGTTTGGGAGTCTATATCTTCACTCCCAACATTTTACGAGCCATTAATTTGTACATTTTTATTTTTTTTCATTACCAGTAGCAGTGTACCATCTATAACTATGATGCATCTGTTCATGAGCATTCTGCTATGTAGCAACACCACATATTTGGCATATGTTTTCATGGGAGTCTTGTTTTCCTTGATTATTTGAGTTGTGCCCACTTCTATTGTACTTATTTTCTGCTGATTTACTTAATAAAACGGCTCCATGGTTTCTACACATATTTGTGTAATGTTATTCACTGTTATTTCCATTATTGTGTTCATATATTGTTTCTTCCCCATTTGGGAATATTACAGTGGTATCAAAGAATAATCTTAGCTCAGCCTGTGGATCTCAGCCATTATGCTATCAAGAGGACAAGAAGAAGAAGAGATGAACAGAAAATAAAAAAATAAGACTCCATTATTTGGAGGAAGGAAGGAAGAGAGGCTTTCAAAGCTTCTCTCTCAAACTATGTAGAGCATTAAGGGAGATCTCAAGAAGATGAGGAGGGAGATGTGTAGATAATCTCCAAGAGAGTTTGAATCTGAAGCAAACTCTAGATTTTTACATGATGAGTGTGAGCATGCAGCCACACATTATTATGCATAGCACAGTCATATGCCCAGATCTACCATGAGGAAGATGAAAGAAGAAGGAATTCCTAAGGAGGAGACTCTTAGGGATTATCTGCAGGAATATGAATCTCAAACTAAGAGGTTCAAGGATCACATTATCTTCCAAGAGTTTTTCAAGATCAAGGTGAAGGGGAGCAAGCAGCATGACAAGGGTAGATTTTTTCTATCTACTTTTAATGGGTCACCAACATGTACATCTAGAGCTTGGGTGGAGGAGCTACACACCTATTTGCAGCAGCACCGAGTTACTGAAGATGAAGCCATCAAAGTTGTAGAAATGCATTTTGAAGATAAGGCCTATGCTTGGTGGATATTTGAGTCCTTTTCATTAAAAAATGAAAATAATTATTCTTATGCAAAGTTCACTAAGAGATTAGTAGAAAGGTTTGATGGAGGACATTTTGAAACATCTTTGATGAAACCAAAATAAACCAAACTTTTGCATGGGTCGGAAGGACCTATAAACTCAAATCCATTTCAAAAAAATATTGGGGAGGCAAGATCTTTGTCTCATATTCTTGGACAAGAGGGCATGGAGATCCCTTTTTCAAAAGAGGATCCACTTATTGAAAGGTTTCCCATTCATATTAAGGAGGAAGATATGATTGAGGGCAACCGCGTTGTCATGTCTAGAGCATATCTAGCACCTCATGCAGAGGTGGATGGAGCACTTTCTCCAACAAGAGGGATTCTTGTATTATTGCAAGGAATTATCCAAGATCTCATATGTGGAGATCAAGGCACAACCCATGATCAGCATGTGCCATTGTTGACAGATTGTGAAACCATGCAGATAAAAGGAGGAGGTAGGGAGGATGACCAACATCATTTGATGAGGAGCACACACCCCTATCTATTTCATAGGGTTGATGCACAAAAGAGGGAGACTGAATTGTGCAGTGAGGGCAGGGACAAGTCTATCCATTCATGTATGCATTCTACTCTTGATATTTATGTCTCATTGCATGGAATCATCTCACTGAGGAGACCACCAGATCAGCTGATGATGAGGATGCTTCACATTTGAAGGCACCACTCATTGATTCCAGAGGGGTGAGGACCTTGGGAGAGCTTGATACAGTGCTGAGAGTCTTGGGTAGACTCAAGGAGAGGAGAGGCATTCTATCAACATCATCATTACCCACTCTCATTTCAGATTCTGCGTTGTGGGAGGAGCAGCATGGGAAGGATAGCAGCCTTCCAACTTGCATCTTTGGCATGGGACATGTCAAAGAGGAGGACAACCATATGACAAATGTTCTTTGTGATAGATCATCAAAGACTGCCACCGTTACACCATTTTTTGGTCATCTAACATACAATATTAGATGTACCTAAGTACACCTACAAGACCAATTTTACCCTAAGTGAAATTGCTTTCACTATGAAAATAACTTACTAAATCACCTTTATTAAGTTGTTTATGGTCTAAACAAGAAACCCCATGAGGAAATATTAAATAAATCTACATTTTTTTTATTTTTCTCAAGGAATAGTTAGTTAAATAGCAGCTTAATTAATATTCCTGGTCATATTTAACCCAAAACAAGAAAATTAATTAGATAAATCACTATTTATCTTATTATTTTCAAGGAATAATTATTTAAACCTTATTTAAATAATATTCCTTGTTAAATTTGATTAAATCATTCATAAATAATTAAATAAATCATTATTTATTTGATTATTACTCAACCACATCCTTAAAATAATAAATAAATCATTTATTTATTTATTATTTACAAATAAAGGGGTTTGACCCAAGTCAAATTCTTTTTCCCTCCAACAAATATAATAAAATATTCCATAAAAGTTGGATCTAGAATTGGTTAATAATATTTTAATTATGCACCAATGTCTAGACTAACTCAATATTTTGTTATAAATAGAAGGTTTTTTCCGTTCATTCACTACCTTTTGTTGCCTAAAGATCACTCTGGATCTATACTTTTGGTCTTACTTTGATCCACCATCATTGTCATATTTTTCTATATTTTTGCTTATGAGCTCCCTTTGAGTTCCATTTTTGTCTGGGTTTTCTACACAATCAAGAGAGAGAGAGATAGAGAGAGAGAGATTTTAGATCTAAAGTGTTGAGGACTTATAAAAACCCATCCCATTGTGGAGAGTTGGTAACATCCTTCTAAGTTTTCCTCACAGGTGCCATTAATATAAAATTCATTCAACATATTCTTGTCTTGTCTATTGGATGCATGGAGCAACTCTTGTTTTTATTTACTGCTTAATGTCTTTTAATGCATAGATCTAGATTTTTGCAGCATTTATCTTGGTCACCTAATTGAAAATCTAAAGATATTGGCAGCCATGTTTTTTTTTATGGTTGTTTGTTATGCATAGCTAAAGTGGTATTTTTTCGTACACTTGCGATTAAGATTCATACTAAGAATTGGCGACTTGAACAGAACCAATCCACCTCTCCCGTACTTGTGCAGTATGCTGCAGGCCAGCTTGAGAATTTACTCGCTCCCATTGACATTCCCCCTCCTGATGTCGAGATGACGGAGCCTGCATCCACCATCCTCTTCCTGTCATCATCCATGAGACCCTCGGAGGAAGCTCCCTCTGAAACTTCCCCTATTGTTTCGCTCGACCTCCCTTCAAAAATCACTCTGGGCTCAACATCATTGGATCCCTATCCGCTTGTTCTTCCATCATCCCCCATGATGATGCACATGTGAACCTCCCTTCTCATGATGATGAGACAGGTAGCTTCGCCGCGTCATGTGGTCTCCCTTCCTCTATTCACTCCATCTTCTATTGTGATGATGACATCATGGAAGCCTTTTCCACCCTTGAACTCATCTTTCCTGCCCATAAATTGGATGGCACCATCCATGTCTATGGTGACTTTCATTTCCTGAGCACAAGCTACACCTCCGGTAGCTCCCACACTCCACCTAACTGTCGGTGTGTGGGTAATAGACATCCTACCCAGATCACTCCCTCTCACAGTGTTTTTTCGGCTTCTACTTTGCACTCTGACTGCCAACATTTTTCATCATCCTCCCATTTTTTGTCTTGTGGCACCTTTTAGATGGACCTCTCATCCACACCTTATATCAGTTATGCCAATGTTGCAAGTCGCTTCTCCCGAAATCTAGCCTCGACAGGTTGGGCCATCTTTACCCCCTTGCATTCGCATGTTCTCTCAAACGGTGTATGCATTGGTACTACTACCAATAATCAAGCCAAATATGATGCAGTGCGAGGTTTATTAGTCGATGCCCTTTCCCATCGTATCTTCCACCTTCATGTTCATTTAGATTCCCTGCTTCCTTTCATGCAATTGAATGGTGTCTATCGTGTGCATAATCCTATCCTTTTTAGAAGATATTTACGAGTGAATATTTTGATGCGTGAATTTGAAATCATTACATTCATTCATGTACCTAGAGCACAAAATCACTATGTATATATCCTTTCAAACAAGATTCTATATTGGCATTCAGCACATGCACTTAACACATGACAATAAAACCATCAAAACAATGCATATCCATAATATGTGTTGCATAAAAAATTTTAGAGTCCATCAACTCTGATGCATAGGACATGCCCATAGCATGTTAAAAAAACTCAAAAACTAGGGGCACCAGCTGCCCCTACACACTAATCACTATCTGGAGGATCCTAAGCCAATGGCTCTACTCCCGCAGCTCGTAGATTGTGCATCCCCTGTCCGGCCATTGCCATGCGCTACATGACCCCTCGCCACTCCAAGGGTAGACCAATACATGGCTCTATGTAATGGTCCTCTAAGTATTGCCAGTCGCGCTCTGAAACACCAGTCAGAAGCCTCTCACATCTACAACGAATGTCCTCCAGGAGGGCTGCTGCATCCTCATTTTGTGGCGCCCTCGATCCACTAGGTCCTGCAACTCCTGATATTGTAGACCGTCCCATAAATCCGGTCGGTTTTACAGGTGATGTATCTGCATACCAAAATTGAAAGAATCAGTACCATATACAATGTTCCAAAAATTTACAATGCACATAAAATATTATCAATTTTTCACTTACCCTCGGGCCCCCATACTTGACCAGGCGGCAATGGCAAGTCTAGGTTCCCATGTTAACTCATCCCACTATAGGGATAGTTGTCTATGTACAGTGGCATCTGATTCCAATGAGCAAGAACTCGGGTCGAAACACCCGTCCAACCATCCCACCTCCTCCTCTGCAGAGTATTCGCCCCCACTGACACATCCTGGGCTCCCTCGAGCCCCCATCCTAGAGCTATATGCGAGTTCGAAGTGTCGAGATATTCTCAAAGAAGAGCGAGCACAACACTGTCCCATATGCACAATCATGGTTCACTTGCCACTTGCATAGAGACAAATTTCGTTTCAACGACGACAGCATCATCTGGGCCCACCCACAGTAGGTCCCATTCAACACACTCTCCACAAGCATCATCTGCCCTCTAGTGATGTGGTGGATTTCCTAGTTGCCCTAGATCCACAGCACCGCTGCGGCCACAGCACGAGTCTCTAACCTCTCTAGATCCTCGATGGGTATTCGTGTCCCTTTGACATGGAGACCTGGTTGAAAATGGCACTCTACAAACTCCATGATGTTCCACCCCCGCGGTAACACTAGCTGAGTATTCCTGACCATCACAAGTGGTGGGAGACTAGTCAGGAAATATATATCTTGGACCGTCAACTCAATCTGGTCCCCCTGCACTATAAATACCTCATGGTCTGGATCCAAATAGATGACAATCTAGGCCAATAAGGGCTCTCTAGCTCTCATCAGAGGGTTCTCCACAAACTTTAGAACCCCAAACCTGGCCAATGCACTGCCGACACCTTGATCCTCCCGGATCTCTGACTATAATGTGCCCAGGTCTCTCTCTCTCCAGTTGATCTATAATTCTGCCATATCTGCACAAAACCATCATATTTGTCAGTTTACAGATAGGAAATACTGTATCCAAACATAAAAACCCAGTCCTTAACCAAAAAACAACATATAAAAACCCCTCCCTGTCAGGTTGCACTTTTCAGGCCCATTCCTGGGACAAGTCGCAATTTTCTACCCAAAACCTACTACCCAAGTCACAGTTTTTGCCCCAAAAAGTGTGACCTGGACGTGAAGAGGAGAAAGGGTCTATTCCTGAGCTCTAGGGACCTAAACTGAACTTTCAATCCACTGAAATGAAAGAGTATGGTTATTCCTCTTACCTGCAACTAACGGATCTCGATTCCAATGGTCGGTTTGTCCGCTATGATCGCTGCAAGATTTATGGCCTTTTCTCCTCTCTACATTCACCACAGCTCCACATGAAAATGAGTGAATTTGGAGGGAAAATTCCTTATTAAAAGAAAAACCCTTGTTTTTTCTTTCGCCTGCTATGGCCAAACCATAGCTTAGTTTGACAAACTGTCTATGTTGGGGTTCCTGTGTTTTGGCCAGATTGGCAGAACCAAAAGACAAGACAACATCAAACCACTTTGGGATCCTAGGATCTAGCCCTCCTGGATCCAGAGAGGGATCTCTCTATAAATGGAAAAAACCTTACATCTTTAAGGTCAGTTTATGGTATTAGGCTAGGTATGAAGCACAGAGGTTTGGTTTGTTTGATTGGTTGGAGATCATTAACTGAGAAGGTTATGTGAAGTGAAAAAGGAACAAAGTAGCAGGATGTTTCAGCATGGGAAGATAGGTCAAGAGAGGTGCCAATCCATTGGGCTATGGAGTCATAAAAGGGTTTACTTGCATAAAAACTATCCAAGGGTTTCCATAGGGCAAGTCATCTATACCAAAGGATCTTTTAGATAGATGGTGAGATGGAACATTAAGAATTGAGGCGAAAGAAAGAAACCTAAGTGCAGCCTAAGATCAGGTAAGGAATTTTAACCTATCCTACTTTTGACAATACTCCAAAGGAAACTGTCAATAAAGACACAAAGGGTAGCTTAAGATCAGGTAAAGACTTTGAACTTAGCCTACTTTTAGCATACTCTTAAGGAAAACAATCCAGTAGTCCTCATAACCACTTTCAGACAGTAGAAAACATTTAAGATTAAACATACAACAAGGCCTAAGATCAGAGAAAGACTTTTAACATTCTCTGCTTTCGACACTAGCTCCCAGGGAAACTTTCAAGACAAACTGTTAGAGAAAAACTAGAGGACGGGGCTAACCATAGACTTCCCTATTTCAATATTTACTTAGCATGAAATGAAAATCTCATTTAAGAACAATGTTTCAAGTTTTACTCAGCAAGACATGGGCTCACCAACATTTTTTGACTGGTTATACTCTATAGAATTATTCTTAAAATACACAATCAGAGGAAAACATAAAAATAAAGATTAAAAGTGAGATTTAGGGTACTTCCAGCAGTATGTCCTAATCTATTCTTATTGTTCTTTATCAAAGAATAATGGACAGTATGAAAAACATGAAAGGAGACAATTACAGTAAGGAAAACATCACCCATGATATAGACCAGGATCCAGTGAATCTGCTTGTTCAATTGATGTGCAAAACTAGTCACATACTTTGAGTCCAGTGGCTTTTTACAGTTCAAACTTCTCTTCCCAGCCTACTAAATTACAAACTACTCAGCTACTTCCCTCAATAATAGTTCAAACAGTCAATAAAATCTCAACCAACCAACCCACATTTTCAATGTAATTTACAGAGGTTCTTATAGGGGAATGAGTGACTGTAGTGGTAGATAGAACTTAAATGATTCATTAAAATAGAGGGAGAAGTGTCTATGAAACCCATTCTGTTTAATATCTTTACATTAACTTTCAATACCCTTTAGGTTGGTTCAGAAGTCTTTGTCAAGTTGACAATAACTTCAGGTGTGCTCTTTGAATTACTCCCTGGCTGAGATGTCTTGTTTATACTCTGAGACAAGTAAGTTGATAGAAGGTCTTTCAGGTCCTCCATACTTCCATAAATATTGGCCTGACAATTTTTAAAACCTCTGTCAGTGTAATAATTGTTCTGGTGCTCTATGGAAAATGGAGGATTTCATGTAGCTACTCTTTCTTTAGAGAGGAACGTTCTACTGATCTGGCTCTGATTGTGTTTAGGCTTCATTTAGCCTCTTTAATCATCTTCAAGGTTTTTATCCTTGCTGACTGTGGATTAGGCTTCTTAGTCTTCAATATTATGCACTAATCTTCTTAATCTTCTTCTGATACTCCTTAGACTTCTGCTGATCATTGCACAAGTGGCAGTGGCAATGAAGGGTTCGTGTAAGGGTCGATGATCAGGATGCATCGACAAAAATGGAATTAAAACCCTACTGGTCCCCTTTCTGCATTGATTCAGGCTCAGGATCATCACCCTGGAACCTTTTGGTCACTTATTTGTGACTGTGGGATAAACTAGCCAGAACCACCATTAAACCTGCAAAAACGAAAAACACATTATAAAAACCAGTGGGAGTGGGGATGACTGCTTCAAAGGCTCGTGAGGATGGAGGAGAATTGGGGAAAAAAAGTGGGTGTAGCAGAGAAATGGGATGAAAAACCTGGCAGAGTATCTAACCAGGTGCAAATGGAGGTTTGGGCGCGACGGCGAACAGGAGCTATTGGATTAGGACAATCAATGGCAGAGATTGGTCGATGAAGTCATTTGGGAGATTAGCTGAATGGTGGACGAATGAAATCGCGATGTAATGTGGACAGTTCGATCTCAGAGATCCATAACTAGGGTCAAATGCATAAGGAAACGTTATGGAGGGCGGCGGTATGGTGGAAAATCGGCAATGGTTTTGCGCGGCGAAATGGGGGGGAGGCGGTATTGCCTTTTGGAGCACGATTCCATACACTGACTGACACGTGGATTCCTGAAACTGCTTTTATCGCGCAGAAGTAGCGCACTATGGTGGAGGCTCAAAAATTACGCGATATCATGCATCGACCGTTAGATCTTTGTCGAGAGATCGGACGGTTGTGGGAGAGCGTGAAGGAGGATAAGGTGCGTGGGCGGAACAAATGGTGGGGCTCGATTACGTCAGCAAGTGTGTCGCGGTGTGGAGAGGTGTTGGGCTATCGGGTTAAGTCCCGATCATTGGATTCCTTGGATGAACGGTCGAGATCGAAGGACGAGGTGGAAGTGTTTGGAAGGGGGGATGAGATGTTAAATGGATGGGTGGAGCACGATGCAATCTCAGTCGTTGGTTCTTGTGGATTCAACGGCCCAGATTCATTTGAAACCATAATGTCGGGAAAGGGAAAATAGAAGCGAAAAGGGGTTTTGCATGGGGGTTAATGTATTTTAAGCGCCTGGTTATAGCACTTGGGTTTCATGGAGAACAGGGGCTGAGTTTAAGCTCTTGGGGGCTTAATGTCTTAATGGCTGGAAAATGGGTTTTCAGGCCAAAATGAAGGTTTTTTCAAGGCTTTTTTGGCTTTCGGTAAAGGGGAAAAGGGGTGTTTTAAACCTATAAAAGGGATTTTTATAGGTTTAAAGGGATTTTGGAGGCCTTTAAAGGGAAATGGAGGGTTAAAGGATGAAAAGAAAGCTTTGTGAAAGTGGATAAAAAATGAGTGAAAGGGGGAGTTTCAGAGGCCTTTGAAATCAGTTTCTTTCATAAACAGCAGGGTTCATTAATGGAAATAGCAGTGAAGATTTTATAAAGGATAGAGAACACATGAAAGCTTCAAGAATAACAGAATTAAAAATGAAATGTTTCTCTTGAAGGCTCAGAAACATATTTAGCCACCTGTTTTCTTTGACAAATTATTATAGGTGGCTAACAGTGGCTCCACATGGGGATGGCATCTTCTTGAAGGTGTCAAGAATGATATAACCTTGGAAGTGGGCCAGAGCTTGGTCCTTGACCATATTTTTTCCTCTTTGATCATCTGCTACATACATGATGGAAATATATCAGCAGAAAACATTTTCCCAAACAACTACCCACCCATCCTACTGTCCTAACATTTTTTCTCCGAGGTGCATTTAGACTTACAGACCTTCTTCATCATTATTTTTTATTGAAAGCAAAAACTAATCTAATTCTACCCTTATTCCTCCATGAGACCAAATTAAACAGTTGGACTCATAGCTTCTCTACCTAAACTAATATCTGCCAGGATTAAACTGTCTGGCATATTTTCATTCTCTATATTCTAAAACAAAAATTGAAACACAGCAAAACGAGGACTAGACTGTCTGATTTGTTGTGGGTCCATGGCATAAAGACAAGCTGCACATGAACTGAAACTTGCATAGATTCAAAAATCAAAACTCTGAAGGCTAAAGATCTGAAATTCCAAAACATTCTTCCTTCTTGTTGTGACTCATATTTTGAGCTTTTTAGAGTCACCTTTTTTTTATTCCAGCTCTGATTGTGACACTGTTAGAGTTGTTTCTTCTTCCTTTCTTTGTTGTTTCAAGTTTTGAGCATGTTAGAACCAGCCTTTCACTTTCTCTAGCTTAGGTTTTGATCTGATTTGAGCCATTCTTTTTAGACCTTCATAGGTTCAAGATTTGAGCTTGTCTGAACCTTTTCTTTCTATTTTTTTGTATATTTTTTGAATTTTTCTTTCAAAGTAAAATCAACAACTAACTAAATGCTCACAGGCTGAGCTTTATTGAGATTCCTACCTATCATACTCTAACTTGGAATATTTACAAGTCTAGGTGACAAACTCTCTTTTCCAATACACCCAGTCAATCAGATGATCCCATGACTGGTTTCTGCTCATCTCTTTGAGCATGTTGGACAGGCAGGGCCACTCCCATTCTCTTTGTTTTTTAGCAACATCTTCTAAAATGTTTCTTGTTGTCTGCAACAAGATTCTCTTGATGACCTTTGATCCTTCTCTAAATGTCTACAGGAAATGAGCATAAGGATCTTGAAATAAGGCTTGGATGTGAGTATTTGACAAGTAGGTCTCAACCAGGATTACTTCCTCTTCCACTGGATCAAGAAAAATATTCTCTTGAGAAAGAAACTCTTCCTCATCTTCATTATTTTCTGAACTAGAGGACTCATCATATACTGCAGTGTTGTCCTCTTGTAGCTCTAAGATATTCTGATTTGGTGAGCTGAGCTCTGTGAGAAGATCTATGTATTCTTGAGCAGGGGTCTGTTCCATTGCTTCCTCTTTTTCAAGAGGAGGCTCCTTGATTTCAACCTGCTCAAAAATTTCTTCATTTTTTTCCTCTTCACCATTTGAGATGAAAGGCTGCTGATTCCCAATCATATGAAAACTATTATTGATGATCTGAGATAAAGCAGAGTCAAGATTCAAGGAATCTTCACCTGCTACTAGACTTTCATAAATTTCCTCATCAATATCATAAATAGCCTGCATGGGCTCATTACTTTCTTGAAGTTGATGGAACTAATCTTCCTCCCAAAAATATACTAATGATGGCCCTGCAAGATCAATTTCTTTTTGGAGAACATCATCATCAAACATATCAAAATCAGGAAAATCATGAATTTAGGTAATGCTACCAATCAAACATACAGGATTATTAGCAGATATTTCATCATTCTGATTTACAGGGGAGCTTTCTAAATCTGTACAACAAAGCTCAGTAGATAAATGGGCAAGAGTGTTTGTTTTATAAAAGATTTCAGAGGCTGGCTATCTATTGATGATTTGATATATTTCTTCTTTTGTCAAAGTAGCAGGATGTTTCAGCCTGGGAAGATAGGTCAAGAGAAGTGCCAATCCATTGGGCTACGGAGTCATAAAAGGGTATACTTGCATAACAACTATCCAAGGGTTTCCATAGGGCACGTCATCTATACCAAAGGATCTTTTAGATAGATGGTGAGATGGAACATTAAGAAGTGTGGTGAAAGAAAGAAACCTAAGTGTAGCCTAAGATCAAGTAAGGACTTTTAACCTATCCTGCTTTTGACAATACTCCAAAGGAAACTGTCAATAAAGACACAAAGGGTAGCTTAAGATCAGGTAAAGACTTTTAACTTAGCCTACTTTTAGCATACTCTTAAGGAAAACAATCCAGTAGTCCTCATAACCACTTTCAGACAATACAAAACATTTAATATTAAACACAGAGCAAGGCCTAAGATCAGAGAAAGACTTTTAACCTTCTCTGCTTTCGACACTAGCTCCCAGGGAAACTTTCAAGACAAAATGTTAGAGAAAAACTAGAGGACAGGGTTAACCATAGACTTCCCTAGTTCAATCTTTACTTAGCATGAAATGAAAATCTCATTTAAGAACAATGTTTCAAGTTGTACTCAGCAATACATGGGCTCACCAACATTTCTTGACTGGTTATACTCTATACAATTATTCTTAAAATACACAATCAAAGGAAAACATAAAAATAAATATTAACATTGAGATTTAGGGTACTTCTAGCAGTATTTCCTAATCTATGCTTGCTATTCTTTATCAGAGAATAATGGACAGTATGAAAAACATGAAAGGAGACAATTACAGTAAGGAAAACATCACCCATGATATAGACCAGGATCCAGTGAATCTTCTTGTTCAATTGATGTGCAAAACCAGTCACATACTTTGAGTCCAGTGGCTTTTTACAGTTCAAACTTCTCTTCCCATCCTACTATATTAAAAACTACTCAGCTACTTCCCTCAATAACAGTTCAAACAGTCGATAAAATCTCAACCAACCAACCCACATTTTCAATGTAATTTACAGAGGTTCTTATAGGGGAATGAGTGATTGTAGTGGTAGATAGAACTTAAATGATTCATTAAAATAGAGGGAGAAGTGTCTATGAAGCCCATTCTGTTTAATATATTTACATTAACTTTCAGTACCCTTTAGGCTGGTTCAGAAGTCTTTGTCAGGTTGACAATAACTTCAGGTATGCTCTTTGAAGTACTCCCTGGCTTAGATGTTTTTTTATACTCTGAGACAAGTAAGGTGATAGAAGGTCTTTTAGGTCCTCCATACTTCCATAACTGCTAGCCTAAAAAATTTTAAAACCTCTGTCAGTGTAATAATTTTTCTGGTGCTCGATCGAAAATGGAGGAGGTCGTGTAGCTAGTCCTTCTTTGGAGAGGAACGTTCTGCTGATCTGGCTCTGATTGTGTTTAGGATTCATTTAGCCTCTTTAATCATCTTCAAGGTTTTTATCCTTACTGACTATGGATTAGGCTTCTTATTCTTCAATATTATGCAATAATCTTCTTAATCTTCTTCTAATACTCTTTAGACTTCTGCTAATCACTGCATAGGTGGCAGTGGCGCTGAAGGGTTTGTCTAAGGGTCGATGATTAGGATGCATCGACAAACATGGAATTAAAACCCTGTTGGTCCCCTTTCTGCATTAATTCAAGCTCAGGATCATCACCCTGGAACCTTTTGGTCACTTATCTCTGACTGTGGGATAAACTAGCCAGAACCACCATTAAACCTACAAAAATGAAAAACACATTATAAAAACCAGCGGGAGTGGGGATGACTGCTTGAGAGGCTCATGAGAATGGAGGAGCATTGGGGAAAAAAAGTGGGTGCAACAGAGAAATGGGATGAAAAACCTGGCAGAGCAGCTAACCAGGTGCAAATGGACATTTGGGCGTGACGGCGAACAAGAGTCGTTGGATTAGGACAATAAACAGCGAGGATTGGTTGATGAAGTCATTTGGGAGATTAGTTGAATGGTGGTTGAATGAAATACGATGTAATGTAGACCGTTCGATCTCAGAGATCGACAGCTAGGGTCAAACGCGAAAGGAAACATTACGGAGGGCGGCGGTATGGCGGAAAACCAGGAATGGTTTTCACGAGGCGAAATGGGGGGGAGGCAGTATTGCCTTTTGGAGCACAATTCCATACACTGAATGACACGTGGATTCCTGAAACCGCTTTTATCGCGTGGAAGTAGCGCACTGTGGTGGAGGCTCAAAAATTATGTGATATCGTGCGTCGGTCGTTAGATCTTTATCGAGATATCGGACGGTTGTGGGAGATCGCGATGGAGGATAAGGTGCGCGGGCGAAAAAAATGGTGGGGCCCAGTTACGTCAGCATGTGTGTTGCGGGGTGGAGAGGTGTTGGGCTATCGGGTTAAGTCCCAACCGTTGGGTTCCTTGGATGAACGGTCAAGATCGAAGGACGAGGTGGAAGTGTTTGGAAGGGGGGATGAGATGTTAAATGGATGGGCGGACCGTGACGCAATCTCGGCCATTGGTTCTTGTGGATTCAACATCCCAGATTCATTTGAAACCATAATGTCGGGAAATGGAAAATAGAAGGGAAAAGGGGTTTTGCATGGGGGTTAATGTATTTTAAGCACCTGGTTATAGCACTTGGGTTTCATGGAGAATAGGGGCTGAGTTTAAACTCTTGGGGTCTTAATGTCTTAATGTCTGGAAAATGGGCTTTCAAGCCAAAATGAAGGTTTTTTCAAGGCCTTTTTTAGCTTTCGTTAAAGGGGAAAAGGGGTGTTTTAAACCTATAAAAGAGATTTTTAGAGGTTTAAAGGGATTTTGGAGGCCCTTAAAGGGAAATGGAGGGTTAAAGGATGAAAAGAAAGCTTTGTGAAAGTGGATAAAAAAATGAGTGAAAGGGGTAGTTTCAGAGGCCTTTGAAAACAGTTTCTTTCATAAACAGCAGGGTTCATTAATGGAAACAACAATGAAGATTTTCTAAAGGATAGAGAACACATGAAGGCTTCAAGAATGATAGATTTACAAAGGAAATGTTTCTCTTGAAGGCTCAGAAACATATTTAGCCACCTGTTTGCTTTGACAAATTATTATAGGTGGCTAACAGTCTACACCGTTGGAAAGCTCTCACCGAGCCCTCAAATGGGTATATGTTAGGTTTTTGTGATTTGATACTTCACCAAGACACATTTTTTCCATGAAGCGTCACTTTACCACTCCTCAAAATTGAATTTCTTCACTTGCAACACTTGTACTTGGGGCACCTCTTTGCCTCCATACTTTTCCATGCTCGTGTCGATTTTCATCATGAGTAACCATCTTGTACTCACGTTTTTATGGTCCCCATTGGACCTTTACTGTGTGATAGCTTCATCGAGTCACCCTTATTTAGAGCATCTGAGTTTATTCATCATCGCATTCATGGAGTCTATCTCGAGTCCCTTTATATCCCGATATAGTCCTCCATCCTTCATTGCTTGGTTCCTCTCTCGTGTCACACATTATGGACTTCAGCCCTTCTGTCCCCTATCCCTCATGGTATTGTGCCAGTCGTTGCCAGGTCATCCATGCCATTTATTCTCTAATAATGGAAGTCATCCATCCGCTACTCAGTACCCCCCATTTCAACATCATCCCTGGTGTTAGTCTGTCAGTCGCTCTACTATTTTCTCTCGTGCCTTAGTTGAGGATCCATTATTACCTCATCTATGGCGGACCTCCTTCTGTCGAAATCATATCATTCATCCCAAAAGACAGGTCTAGAGGGTGATGTACCTTGGTTCCAGCTTCCACTCTTGTTCGATGCCTCGGATCAGGCAAAGGGACTCCTTATTACCCTTTGACTTGATTGTTTCTCAGCTCCAGCTCCTTTCAACATGATCAAGATCTGTATACTTGATGGTTCAGTGATGCAATAGCTGATACCAGTGTTTCTTAGGTGTGTGTGAGATGTTTTAGCCCTCAAGAGGGGGTGGCCCTACAAGTATCCCCCCACATGCCTGGATGACCTCTTTATTACATCCTTTGATGCAGCTCCATATATTTGATGATGTCGGCCTCAGCCATTTGCAGTGCCTTTTTTTTGCATGTATCAGTCAAATTTTCAGACCCCTTTCCTGTTTACAGGGGAATTTGGGTTGTATTTGTATCTCATGTACTCAGATATTATTGTATAAGTCCTAGCTATTATCCGAGGCATAGTATGTATGTGGGATTCATTATCATGTTTTTACCTGGATCATGTTTATGCTAGCATGTACTATATTGTTTAGTCCCTTGTTTACTTGACACATTATTCTTTGTACTTTGTCTCGACGAGCATAGGTATGCCTCCCTCGCCGCCTATAGCACATGTACTCACTCATAAAAGAGACTTGTCGCACCTATAAGTCTCACCTCCTCAGGGTCTAGTTCTTTATCGCTTCGGTCTACCTTACATTTCTCTCTCTCTGACTTCCCCTTCAGTGTCTAGTGATTGAGTTCTTACAATGTACTTCGGTCATATGATTCACTCCTAATGCTCGCACGCTGGGGGGAAATCTGTTACACCATTTCTTGGTCATCTAACCTGTTACTATTAGATGGACCTAAGTACACCATGTAAGACCAATTTTACCCTAAGTGAAAAAATTTTCATTATGAAAATAACTTACTAAATCACCTTTATTAAGTTGTTTATGGTCTAAACAGGAAACCCCATGAGGAAATATTAAATAAATCTACATTTTTTTTATTTTCCTCAAGGAATAGTTAGTTAAACAGTAGTTTAATTAATATTCCTGGTCATATTTAACCCAAAACAGGAAAATTAATTATATAAATCACTATTTATCTTATTATTTTCTAGGAATAATTATTTAAACCTTATCTAAATAATATTCCTTGTTAAATTTGATTAAATCATTCATAAATAATTAAATAAATTATTATTTATTTGATTATTACTCAACCACATCCTTAAAATATTAAATAAATCATTTATTTATTTATTATTTACAAATAAAGGGGTTTGACCCAAGTCAAATTCTTTTTCCCTCCAACAAATATAATAAAATATTCCATAAAAGTTGGATCTAGAATTGGTTAATAATATTTTAATTATGCACCAATATCTAAACTAACTCAATATTTTGTTATAAATAGAAGGGTTTTTCCATTCATTCACTACCTTTTGTTGCCTAAATATCACTCTGGATCTATACTTTTGGTCTGACTTTGATCCACCATCATTGCCATATTTTTCTATTATTTTGCTTATGAGCTCCCTTTGAGAGCCATTTTTGTCTGGGTTTTCTACACCATCAAGAGAGAGAGACATTTTAGATCTGAAGTGTTGAGGACTTACAAGAACCCATCCCATTGAGGAGAAATTTTGACATCCTTCTAAGTTTTCCTCCCTTGTGCCATTAATACAAAATTCATTCAACATATTCTTGTCTTGTCTTGTCTATTGGATGCATGGAGTAACTCTTGTTTTTATTTACTGCTTAATGTCTTTTAATGCATAGATCTAGATTTTTGCAGCATTTATCTTGGTCACCTAATTTCAGATCTAAAGATATTGGCAGCCATCTTTGTTGTTAGCGTTATTTTTTATGCACAGCTAAAGTGGTATTTTTTCGTACAATTGTGATTAAGATTCATACTAACAATCACTATGGAGGATAGATCCATATTGGAAATCCCAGCTATTGGTGGATTATTCCAAGGATATTTCTACTTGTATGATATTGGATTACCAGTTGCATGAGGAGGGATATTCAGTCAGAGATGAGGTCATCTACTATCATGGTAGGATCTTCTTGTCTAGAGCTTCCAAGCTCAAGGAGAAGTTACTACAAGTAGCTCATGAGGATTTTCTCTTCAACCACACTTATTCTATGAGAGCATACCACACCATCATGGAGAGGTACATTTGGGAAGGCTTTGAGGAGGAGATATATCAGCATTTGAGAAGATGCATGGCTTATGTTGAGTTGGAGGAGATATATAACTCTTTGGAAGAGTTATTACAGGCACCTCTTTTCTCTTTAAGAATGAGAGAGGATTTATCTATGAGCCACTTCATTTGCATGAGAAAAACATATGGTAAGGAAATTGTTTGGTTGCATAATGATTTGTATAATGAATATGTGCATTCCTTAACCATATATTTGCAGGACATTGCTCCAAGGAGGAGAATTCTTTCTTCTAGTCTTCATGGTCTACTTGATTCCATGAGGAGTATTGATGATGGCCACTCCCTAGAAGGTCTTGGGGAGATGATATCTAATGCAGGACATGCTCACTTTTCACAATACATCATACACTTTCTCCAAACTTGTGAGGAGATTGGGGTAGCAAGCAAGTGGTTGGGAAGCCATACACCATGTCCTTTTCTGATGTAGTTGAGAGTAAAACTGTGTTGGTTGCATTTGAGGGAACATTGTCATTCTCCCCTATTACATATGGCAGCTAGCATGATGCTACTCATGATTCCATTTGTTGATGTTGTCCTTATCTTTATTGGGAACATGATTGGAGAAACACATTGGTTGGATGTTTCCTTGGGGGAAGAAATTTCCCACACTTTTTGCATTACATGTTCTAAGGGGAGCATGGGAGGTGATATGGCCACTACAGTAAAACATTTGTTTCTTCATGAGGTGGGCCATGGGATTGATTGGAGCACTTGGGTTATGCCTCTCATGAATCATTGGGAGGAAATTTTCTATGAGTTGCCATGTTGGGAGGTAACTCATTTTGTATCGATGATAGCTTGGGGATGGAGGATCCACATGGGAATTATGGTTCCCAATTCATTTCAGATCCTATATCTTAAAGGGACCTCTAGATAGCACCTTATATCCTCCTTGAGTATTTTACTTCTTCATGATGATAGCTATTTAGCTAGCTTGCATGCTTGGGAGGGGCAATATGAAGATTTATTGATGAGACATCATCTTATTCCTTGGATTAGTTTATCATATGTGGATGCCATAGGAGGAGGATGGGAGACTTCTCAGTTCTATCCTTGCAGTTGCTTGAGGACAAGCAACATTTGGGAGGGGAGGACTGTAATATTCTAAAATTTGCATGCAGCTAATTGGAATATTGATTTTTTCTTTTGACACCTAGGAGATGAATAAATGGGTAAGGAGGCCCATACATTTCAAAAATAGGAATAAAATCCCTCATGATGTGAAAAGGGATCATAATAATAGCTGGATTTTGCACCCTCATGTATGAACAGGGGCAAATGCATGTGGAAAAGGTCAAATTTGACCAAGTCAACAGTGCTGGAATGAATGGTGGAGATCATCTATGGAGACAACACAGTGATAGTGGGAGGAAGATTCCTTGGTGGAGGAAACCGTAATGTTTGGGACCCAAGGTAAGAAGGCTCACACTTGTTTATAAGTAGGGCAAGGCAGCCATAGAAAGACATGTTATTGATTATTGGATTTGTGGTCTACATGACTATTATGCATTCTTCAGTTGTTTAGTTGAGATTGATGTGCTGCTTAGTACAAGGTATTCATGTTTAGGAATTTCATCTCCTTTCTTGAGAGGCCTCTTGAGGGAGCTTGCACTTCATTTCTCCATAGTCAGGCTTGAGGCCAAGCTACTTCCTTCAGCTACAGCGCAGTTTCTATTTAGAACTGGGTTGTGTTGCAGGTTGTTGCAGTGGAGGGTTGATAACACCACTTCTAGAGCTTGTTTTTCAGAGGAGGAAGCTTTCTTTCCTTTGGGAGATCAGTGTTGAAGAATTTGGAGCTTATTTCACATCTTGGCAGTTGGCCAACATATTTTCTTTCACCTACACCATAGTATACCTCTTGGACTGCATTATTTTAGTGATCATTTGTAGTGAGAGGTTGCAGTGTTTGATCAGAGGGTGAGAAATTCAGCGTTAGGATCAGCCTCTCACTTGGAAGATCCATTGGAGGAGGTTTATTCATCTTCTGCATCTCCATCTAGTTATTGAGTTGCAGCTTCTACTCAACCCTAGGGATACACTCTGACATTTTTTCCTTTTTTCATATTTCAGGAAATCCTTTCTGGATTGTCTTGAAATTGAGTTTGGGAGTTTAGATATTTACTCCCGGCACTTCTTGAGCCATACATTTGCATATATATCATATTGTAAATTTACAGTAGCAGTGCACCATCTATGACTGCGTTGTTCTTGTTCATGAGCATTCTGCTATGTGGCAGCATTTCACTTTTGGCATATGTATTCATGGGAGGCTTGTTTGCCTAGATTAATTGAGTTGTGTCCACTTCTATTGTACATATTTGCTGTTGATTTACATAATAAAATGGCTCCATGTTTTTCACACATTTTGGTGTAATTTTATTCACTGCTATTTCCATTATTGTGTCTATATATTGTTTCTTCCCCATTTGGGAATATTACACCATGATAGTACGGTATGTCCTCATGAAATCAGTGTGACTAGAGAGAAAATACCAATGTGATGCATGTCAATCCTTCTTCTTGTGCTTGTAGGTCCAAGTCAAGAAGATCATATCATGGTAATATATGTCTCCACCCACCACTTATGAATCATAGTGCAAGGTATGGGAGAACATCAGCCCATACTCTTTAACCAAAGCAACAATAGCTCTTGATGCCTCCTCACATCTCCATCATATAGGCCATGGAGTGAAAACATGATGATTTACATGTAAAATGTCACATCACCCCAATGCAACCAAACTCCTTGCTACCACATGATGCAAGTGTCATGCCATGTCCCAACTACTAACACACCTTTTAAGATAGGATATGTTACATGATGGCCAAAATATTTCAAGAGTAGCCAGCGCAGCCATGTCTCCTGTTGCCCTATGTCATAGATATGCAAGTGGCTTACCAACCCCTTCCTCATCATCCACACCCATCCATCCAACAATGGGTGTATTCCATAATGCTTCAAATTGGTATTCACCTCATGGAAAATAATGTCCTCCCAAATCATGATCACTACTCTACACTTCATGGGATGTTGAAGTGCAGCCTCCTAGAGATATCCATATGAAGACCAATCGTTAATGACCATGTTGAATCCATAAGGATCCAAGTATGTTGAAGGAAAAATTTTCTCATTAGGCTATGAAGTGCTCATCAAGAAATATCCATCATAATAATGGGAGATAAGATGTCTCTCATCAACCATCTACCTATCCCATGCTACACATGTAGGATGGTCATTAGAATGCCCCAATAATGGTTGGGCCCCCAACTCATCACTTCTTCTCAATGAAAGCACTTCCGATCTCCATGATGGTGCATTTTTTGTCTCATTATCATGCTCAATGCTAAACATATGGTTCTAAATTGGATTGTTTATGACAATACTCATCCTATCCTCCAAAAATATACACTCCAACCCTAAGAGTTGTATGCAGCTCAACAATGACATACTAGGATGAATGTAAATCTCCTCCTTGATCCTGTCAAGGTTCCTCTGCACAGTGATAGTCTGCTGCTCCAAATCAGCAGTGTGTCTTGACCCTAGTTCATGCAATGGCATCTCCCCACAACCTTCCATATGATGTGCTAAAATAATAGAAAGTGGAAACATTTTCATACCTTGGTTTTTCTTGGGAACATCTTGTACTGCTACAAGGGTTCCTCCCATCGGTGTTATGACTTCCCAAACTACTAGTGATGATGATGGCTACTCCTCTATTTCTGCACCAGGACTGGTATAAGTCTCCTCCTCCTCGTGCATCTCCTCAGTAATGCATGCGACTCTAAATGTTAAGAGATCAAGACCACTTTGCAAGGGTGCAAGTGTTCCTTCTCCTGATGTAAGTATCCCTGCATCAAGTGGTGGTGGAAGTTTCTTTTCTTTTGGTTCCTTCTTGTCAAACTTCTTGATCAACCTTTGAGTAAAATATTCATAAGTGATCACTCTGGAATGACTCAAATGGATGAACCACCAAATGTTTGTTTCACCCTCCAGGTGCAGCGCTGCAATCTCAACAGCTTCTCTTTCTACTACTGGATGTAGGAGGAAGAATGAATCTAAATTTATCCTCCAAGCCCTTGTTGTGCATGTAGATGACCCATCAAAAGTACACAATAGGAACCTATTGTGTATTCTCCTTTTATGGCTGCAAGTTCTCCTTTATTCTTTGATCTGAATAAACTGTTGGAGATTTATATTCTCCTTGAAAGCTCTTGATTGAGATTTATATTCTGCAAGATACTCACTTAGAATCTCATGATCTAAGTTTCCTCCATCTCCATGTCTTTCACCTTCCTCTTCAAGGAAAGTGGACATAATATTGCTTTGGAGCTCTATGCAATACTAGTTTTCTCTTCTATTGATAGAAAGTGCATGGACCTTCCTCATCTTGAAACCCTATTGTGGTTTCATTTCTTTTCTCCATTCTCATTTGCTTGACCTCCTTGGAGAGGCCCTTTATAGACCTGAAAAGTGATGAGACAAATCTCATTCCTTCCATCATTTCTGATCTCTTTCTTCTTCTTCTTACTCTCTTGATAACATAATGGCTGAGATCCATAGGCTGAGCCAAGATTATGCTCTGATACCACTGTAATATTCCCAAATAGGGAAAGCAGTAATATAGGACATAAAAATGGAAATAGCAGTTTAAATCAATGTACAAATATATGAGACAAATCTCAAGCCACTTTATTCAGAAAATCAGCAACAAATAAACATAATACATTGAGGCACAAATCATACAATAGGAGCAAGCAAGCCTCCAATGAATAAACCCTCTTAAAAGTGAGATGCTGCCAATATAAAAAATGTCGGAGAGTTGCTACAACGCAGTCATGATGAGCATAGCTATAGCATGAGATCATACACTGATATAATAATACTGATATATGCCTCAAAATATGTTATACATAAATATCTAGGCACTATATCACCTTTCCATGACAACCCGAGAGGGTTTCCAGAAAATATACAAAAAATACAAATGTAAGTTGCAGCCCTAGGGCTGAAGGTTTATTGCAACAAAATGAATGAGAAGATATGGCTGAAGATGATGTATAAATAATTAGCTCTTCTCCAATAGACCCTTCAGATGAAATATTGTCCCCTTCACTGAAGAAATCACCTCCCAAATCATACACTACAACCACCCATGCAACTCCTCCCTAAAATAACGCAGATCAAGACTGAAACTACATTGTAGGGGATAAGAACACCTTGGCCTAATGCCAAATGTAGAAATAAAGCTCAAGGGCCTTCTCTACTAGCCTCTCAATGGAAGGAAAACTTCCTCCACTGAAAACTAGCTCAGAAATAGCCCAATACAATCCTCCACTACTGCAACCTGCAACACAGCACAACCCTAAGAAGAAACTACATTGTTGAAGAAAGATAAAGCTTGGCCTTATGCTAAAAAGTGGAAATGTAGCCAAAATACTTATCCTGAGTGGGCACTTGAATTTCCCTGAGGATGAAGGTGGGATTCCTGCTCGGGAACACCCTTGTGCTAAACAACACTGCAGTCTCCGCTAAACAGTTGAAGAGAGCAACAAGTCATGCAGACCATAAACAAAATAATAATCAAATCATGCCTTCTATTACTGCCATCCCCTTCCTTATATGATTGGTGAGCTTCCTCACCTGAGGCCCCATTCATTAAAGCCACTACTTCCATGCATGGCATCTCCCTCCAAAACTACGTTGTCCCTCAATGAATGCCACTCCTTCCATACCAGTGTTGTTTGACTTGGTCAAAGTTGACCCACTCTACATGCTCCATCCCCTTTTCACACATAAGGGTCTTCAATCCAGCTATTTAGATGACCTCCATTCACATTAGGATTTTTTTTTTCCTACTAAGGATATTTATGGGTCTCCATACCCTCTTATTCTCCTAACTAAGGAGAAAAATAAAAAAATTAATATTCCAATTAGTTGTATGCTAATTTAGGGATATTATAGGAGATGGGACATATATTAGTGACTTAAAATTCTTTAAATTTGAATGCATTTGATTTTCAATTTGTAATTCTTTCTAACTTGCATTTGCTCTTAAATCAATTATTTTTGTATGCAATCATCTCATACAAGTTAGAAAGTCATTTATTGACTTTCATTTTCTATCACATGGTTTGATAAGAGTGTATAAATGTGACATCATTGTTTTTGAAATCAAACTCCATGTAAAACAAAACAAAAAAATCATAATAAAGCATGGAGTAATTAATTGATAATGAATGTTAAGTGGAATATTCATTAAACCCCAAGGGTTAGCTCAAGTGGTCTAAGTCCATATATGAAATTCTTTGACATTGTTGCTAGTTGTTGTTGATTATAGACTCAAATCTCTTTGATTCCCTTGGGATAATACCTCATAATCAAGGCTGATGATTTACTGAGTGTGCCATCCACAAAATGCGGGGAAGTGCTTCAAGGTTTCCCATGCTTTCATTCCAAGTAAAAAAAATAGAAAGAAAGAAAAAAAAAAAGGTTGACAATTCGAGGTTATTCAAGAGATGGGTCATAAATGGATGTCATTAAAAAATTTGTATCATATGACATTTGATTTTCCCATACACATTAATAATTTGTAAAGTTCAATTCTCATATAAATTAATTCTAATAGAAACAATGTGAGAGAAGCCAACAACACATTAACCTATTTATTTAATTCTATTTAATTATATGCATTGATACAAGTTTATGAATGTATTGTACTTTTGGAATTATTTAAAATGTAAATAACTATATATATTTTTCAAAACAAATTAAAATTAATTGATAAAGAGTTCTGTGTGGTCTATTTGATTTTCAATGCATAACTTTTTATAACAATGTATTACTAAATCAATTACTTATATATATAATCATCTCATGTAATTCAATTAGTAAAGAAGCAATTTATTTACCTTTACATGCCTATCATGTGGTTTGATATCGGTTCATAAATGTGACATTGTTATTTTTGAAATAAAACTCCATCTAAAGTAAAATTATTTTCGTGATAAAAACTGGAATAATTAATTAATAGAATGTCAAGTGGAATACTGAGACTCATTGAAGAGATGAGACATAAATGAATGCCTTTAAACTTTTTGCACAATGATATGACATTTAATTTTCCCATCCATAATAACATTATGTAAATTTAACTTTTATATACAGTATTTGCTTAGTTATAGGCTTCCAAAATACATGGAAATAAATATAATGAGTTATTGAAATAAAGTTCTTGTTGAGATTTAACAAGAAAAATTTCAGCACCCATGCCTAGTGCATTAAGAACCTAGACTAGGGTGGGGCCCATAGTGGTATTTTAATTGGGTGCATGTCTATTTTAGTTATCCCTTAATAAAATGTAATCGATTCTCAATGTAAACTTGAAATAGTTAACTGAGAGTGATAAACTCAGTTAGCTAGTGGATTTCAAGTTAGAGGTAGTTAGTGAGGCATGCAGAGTAATTCTAGTTGTAACAAAGTTCGAAGTGCAATGGTGCATTAGTTAATGGAGGTTGTAATTAGTTTAACTCAGTTAAGTGAGTTAAACTCAGTTTTTCTAGTTGTAACTGAAAATACGCTAGTGAGAGATCAAGTGAAATAAATATTATTTAATTCACAATCAGTGATCTTACATGCTACTGAGGATTTACTATTATTAGCTGCATGCATGTCAGATCTAGTGGAGATCCAGTTGAGTTCTAGGTGAAATGGAAGTTGACTATCAGTTGTAGGATTATTGGGTTGCACACATGCAACCAAATACCCATTGGAGTTCCCATGATACTTGCATAGTCAAGGAAGGCAAGAATTCCTATCTTTTAGGGATTACATCCATCAGGGATTGCGCAAGCAAGGCGGGTTGTCTAGAGGATGAGAATTGGCTATGTGTTGGTCAGTTTTGTTCATGACAGTGTTAGACAATTAGCTGAGTACTAGAGGGCTCTTGTGAGAAGAGTTCTATATGTAATTGTTTCATGATCCATGTTGAATATATAATAGAAGATAGTGGAATTTTTAGCTGTAAGCTTTCCCCGGGAAATTATCTGTGTTGTGTGTGATTTTATTCTTCTTCATGTTCATGTGATTAGCGATTGTGTTTTTAATTCCACAAAATATTTGTAGAAGCGATCCAATATTTAACTTTATTACGTTGTTATATCGGGTGAATCCAAGATATACATGCATGTTGTATAATTTCTACAGTTCTTAATGTAAATAAAGATACAAATTTTACAAAATAAAGAATTTATAATTTAATTGATAATGCATTTTAAATGATTTACTTTTATTTTTAATCCATAACTTTTTCTAACTATGTATTCTTAAATCAACAACTTGTATTTGCAATAATCTCATATAATTCAATAAGTCATAAGTCATCTATTGACTTATATTTTCCTATCATGTTGTTTAATATGAGTGTATAAAGGTGACATTGTTGTTTTTGAAATAAAACTCCATGTAAAACAAAATTCCTTTCTTAATAAAACATGGAACAATTAAGTGATAATGACTGTTAAGTGGCCTTCCAAGGTTCATTCAAGAGAAGGGTTGGCAAATGGATGTATTTAGACATTTTGCACCATCATTATGACATTTTTTACAAATTACAATTAATTTATTATGAATCTTAAATTGTATTAAAACAAATTAAATTATTTGATAATTATTTCTAAGTGGTCTAAACCTCCACTTAGTGCTTTTTAAAGGCACTAAGGAGACCTAGAAAACTTAGCATAAAAACATATTTTACCTAGTAACTTTCTAGTAGACTAGTTTCAATGCAAAATTTGCAAGAGAGACTATAGTAAAGATAAATCCCCTCTGCGGACAGAGGAGATCTCCCTAGCCCTAGAGTGGGTCTAGAAACACAAGATACTTTCTAATGCAAATCTCTCTTAACTAACATTTACAATGCGACGAAAAAAGAGATATAAGTACCCTTTTCCCCACACTACGTTTGCATACGTTAATGATGACCTTGATCCACAATCCTTTTAGGCCTGCTCCCTGCTACTGATGACACACGAATACCTGTGGATGATCAAGAGGCAACAAAAAACGTAATCCAATACATAATAACCATAAACATTAGTTATCTAGCATATCAAGGAGTACCAGAATATTTGCATAAAAATTTAGACAAATATAGAAAGAAAACATCATATGTTTTATTGATAAATATAAAAGGAGATATTACAACCCAAGCCTTGATGTTGGAGGCCTCATTTGGTGAAAATTTGAGTCCTTCACCGAATCTCTAAAGCATTCATTCTCCCAAACACTTAGGCGTTATCACAATGTGAGCATGCAAAGGGAACGAGAGTTCAGACTAGCTCGATAATGACCAACCAAACTATCATTATGCGAATGAGGAATATGAATTTATAGGAAGGGCGAAGAGGTTGGGAGCCCATGAAAGGAGGAGGAAGGTCTACTTTCTAAGGGTAAAACCCCCATGGGTGAGATCAAAGCTCTAAAATCAGATAGCTCAACTCTATCACCACCGTTTAACAACCAACTAATCGCCCTGGAACTTCTAGAGGTCAAAGCTTCTCCTCCATTTGAGGAAACACTGCCAGAAAGGCATCAGCACAGTTTTCCAAGGAATAAGGGCACTGGCAGTGCTAAGCCAAAACTGTGAATATGACATCAGCATGAGCATGACACCAGGAAAAGCGTTGATCCAGGAAACTAGGAATTTGACCAAGTTTCTTTAGTAATCTTCCAAGGAAGTTTTCTTTGGATCTTTAGGGGATGTTTTAACATATTTCTCATGGTGGAAACATTGCATAGGATCTATCATGGGGAATTTCAAGATCAGGGACAGGAAATGAGCATAGTGACTAGTTACTGTGTAACAGAGACACTCCCTACCAAGTCTTACACTAAGATCCTCACAACACCATCATATTTTGACTAAAAACTCACCCTCGGGTTATGGGAAACTTGGGGGTAAGAGTTGTTGGGAACAAAAAATTGACATCAAGGAATCTAGTCTATTATTCGTAACTATAACATATTTATTTTATGTTAGACATACTGATATGATTTAATTGATTCCTTCTAAGAAGTACTTTTACATCCCTACTATGTATTGATATTTTTGTGCCCAACAATCTCGTGTTTGACCTATTAATGGTTTGTTAATTGGCATGACATTACTAAAAATATTTATCTTATCCTATCTTAAGTCAATATTCTAATTGCTTTGATAGGCGATGTACAACCTAGTATGGTAAGACCTTGTGTAAACATTCATTTGTAAATGTCAATGTTTACTAGGATATAAGGAGGTCCCCATTAAATTTTTTGGTCATAGAATAGTTAACATAAGTTTTAGTTACTCATTTTATGGGTTTACCGATGTGCTTTATAATCCCATGGTATCTTTCTGTGGTATTTGTTATGATGAAGTTGTTGAACCTCAAAATTTTTCTTTCTCTAACATCCTTTCTCATCACTTTTTGCTACCTTTTCATAAATCCATAACTCCAATTAATGATAAATGACATCTTCTCTGAGAATGCATTTGAATGGTCTCTATTTTATATTTTGATGTTTCTTGTTATTTGAACGAATATTGTAACTCAGCTACAAAATGCATGTTATTCTGTAGCTAATTGTTGTTTCCATAGCTACTTTGATGGTTTGACAGGTTCTGAGAAGAAAATGAAGGAATGAGTCACATGGGCATCTTTAGAATTATCCACACATGCATCTCCTCCTATCCACCTATTTTAATTCGACAGAAAAATGTGCCTATGTTGGTGTTCAAAGTTCAGTCAAAGGACGTGATCCGAGAACAAAATACACTCGATTTGCTCTGGCGTAGAAAATCAAGAGTTAGCTACTTAGATTTTGCTTCTATGTTTCAATTGTAATTTCCATCTGTAGGCAGAATTACCTACAGACAGTTACATTAAAATCTGTTTAAATACCGGTCGTTTTGAAACTGGAAGACAGTCTTAGTTTTGTGAACGTTGTGTATGCTTTGAGACTATGTTATTTTATAATACAAAGACCATGTTCGTTTGTTCCAGTTCCTTCTTGATGCATGCATAGTCTGCTAGGATTTCAACTCATTCTGTTGCAGAGGGCCCCTGCCCAGAAAGGAGGTTTCATTAGTTGTTTTTAGTTTAATATTATTAGCTCTGTTTTTTCAATTCATAGTTAAATTTACATTGCTTTGCAGCCGATTCTTAGATTAAATGGTTTATTGTTTTGTAGATTAAATTCATGAATGCTTTCTTAGAATTAGTTTTAGAATAAATGTGTAATATTTTTCTTACCCATAGCCATCTCAAGAAAGTTGTTCTTCTATTTTCCAAAATTGGATTGTGTTTGAAGCATTAGAGTATACAGTTATCTTGGTTTTCCTTTACATGTTTTTTCCTAGATTAAATTCTCAATTAAATGTATAATTAAATGCTTCTTAAATCATATCAAGAAGATGAATTTTTCATTCTTCCAAAATTGGATGATTGAGTATTTATTCATATAGTAGTTGAGTTTCCTTTACATGTTTTTATACTACTTTCCTAGATTAAATTCTCAATTAAATGTATAATTAAATGCTTATTAAAATCATATCAAGAAGATGACTTTGTCATTCTTCCAAAATTGGATGATTGAGTATTTCATCATACAGTAGTTGAGTTTCGTTTACATACTTTTTAATTGCTTTCTTAGATTAATTCTTCAAATTAAATGTATAATCAATTGCTTGTTAAATAATGTCAAGTAGATGGCTTTGTCATTCTTCCAAAATTGGATGATCGAGTATTTCTTTATACAGTAGTTTCTTTTCAATTTCTTTGAACTTGCTTTCCATTTAGATTAGCATTTTCATTTCAATTCTTAATCATAGTATCTATGATTTCAATCCATGGAGTGGAATGAGATCAAGATATATTAGAATTAGATTTAAATTCCAAAAATTTAAAAGTCATTAGAATAAATACTTTGTTTTTAGATCAGATTCTAACCATTTAAAGTTTGATTCATTTTTATGAAAATTAGAATAGTTAAAGAACATTTCCTTTTCTTCCATCTTTAAAAACTAGTTTTTAACATTAAACTTCATTAGATTTAGTTGATTCATTTCATAGTTCTCATTTCTTAAGATTAACTCCTTTAGACATAAAGAAAAAAAACCCCCAAAACAATACAAAAACATACACAACAAAGTAAGAAGAAGGTTAACTAAGTATATATAGTGCACCACACTTCATCATATCACTAACCTCGATTGATGATTTATGATAAGCAATTTAAGACATTAAATTGGCTAAAGATTTTGGCACCATTGTCGGGGAAGTGTAATTAGGTAACCTTATTTCTAACATCTAAAAAATGACATGCGTAGAGAAAGAGATTCTAGGGGTAGATTCATATCTAGAGGTAGGATTTTAATTCCAACAACACCACTCACCCACCTAAACCACGTAGTGCTACACCACCATCTCAAACTCATACTCCATACTTCACTAGACATAGACTTCGTGAAGTCTTAAGGTCAGAAATCCAACCCGGAGGATCTCCTACTTCATCCACTAAGGTAGTCTTAGAGGAAGAAGATCCTAGATCTCCAACAGAAGGAGTGACCTTTTTTACCTCTACAAGAGAACACATTCTAGCTGAAGAGTTATAAATTCCTAGTGAGGAAGAAAAAGAAGAAACTTTCATCAATACCCCATTGATAGAAGAACCAAAGGAAGATCAATTAACTTTACAGTTAGAACCTTATATTAGCTCTGAGGAATCTACAATGGCAAGTGTTATCACTCAGAAAAATGCAACATCATTTGAAAGCCACCAACAAAAATTTGAAATATCAGGTTATAGACCTCTAGGAACAGCTTGAACTAATCCATGAGGAGTTGGAGGAAAAGGGCCTTAAAATGATAGTAGTTGAGGAGCCAATAGCTCAACTCATCATCAATGAGGAAGAAACACCTCAAGACTCATAGTTTAAGCTGATTTATTATTTTAAAGGTTAATGGCATGTTGGAAACAAGGTTTTTACAGTTGGAAGACACATCTTTTAAGCTAGACAAAAATCTAGAAATTTCACTGTTTTCAGCGGTTTCGTAGCGTTCCTAGGCTTGAAGACCAAGAAAACGCCACGAAACTATGGTAGCTTTATTTTTTTCATTTTGAAACATTTTTGGGAGCTTCCAGGAGGTGAAAAGGGTATGGAAGATGTATCAAGGCATAATGAACATCATGGAGAAGGAAATAATCAGAAAAGTTGATGGCAGAAGGCATTTTTGTAACGCTACGAAATTGTCATACTTTCGTAGCGTGTTGTTTTGATGCTTTATGAGTAGGTTTTTGTGCAGTTATGGATAGGTGGATAATTTCAAAGGTTCAAGGCACTTCGCCAACATTTATCCAAGACTTAACAACCTCGAAAGGAAGACAAACTATTAGCCAAATCATTCATTGAAGATAAAGACCATTTTTCCTAAAAAGTGGGGTTTGTTTCCAGATTTAGAGGAGGTTAATTAAGATGTCATGTAGTGATGATTCCCATCACACCCAATTCAAACATGTGAAGGAATACTTGTCAAAGATGTAAAGGTTTTTAGGAGATAAGGTTGTTAATAAAATAATGAAGAGTTTGAGTCCTATTAGGAAAAGGATTGTCAAGTAGAATAGTTGTCATTTTCTCGTTAAAGTAGATTTTTTATTGTTATGCAAGGTGTCATTAGGGAAAATTCAATGAATCTAGCTAGGAGGTAGATCATCTCATCATGTAAAAAGTCTATTAAAGGGCAGAGATTTGAATTTGTTAAGGGTTGGAGATTTTTTGGCAATACTGCAACTTTATGTAGATTGACTATTTTTAGTAATGCAGAGACTTGTTTCTTAACCAACCTGAGATTCTGATTGAATTTTTAGTGCTTATCTTATCTATATCTTCTATGTGTACCATTTGCAGTGGTTTTCATCTTTAATAATCAGAACTCATTCATGTAATGCTCTGACTTCCTTTATAGATGAATTGACTGTGTTATTTCTTGTTTCATGTGTGTTTACTTCTGCTAAAAACTCTTGCCTGCCTCAGCTTCCATGTCAAGTGAACTTAATACTGAAGCACTGAAATTTTTGACTCCATAAGCCCAATATTTGTAGACTGATATTATTTTCAACCTATACACATCATAAGCAAGTTTTTTTTCAAGTAGAGATAGCCATCTAAATCTATCTTTAGCAAATATCATTAACCCTTTAAGAGATCCCTCTCAGAATGAAGAGGCTAAGCTTCAGTTACAAGTTGGTCTGAAATAGTCACATGAAGTAGTTTGATTAGTAGCCTATCAGGTGCAATTTTGTGATAACATTTTGGTGCATCTGTCGGGAGCCTTAAGACTATATTTTCTCGAAATTTTGAAGCTGGACTTCTGAAGGTAGCAGGAGCTCAGGAAGTTGCTCGAGGTTGCATCTACCTTGGTGACTCCATTCAAAATTCATATGATCAAAGGTGGCTTCGAGAAGGAGATACATGAGGAGTAATCCTGACCCAGATCCACATACGATTGTGGACAATCCAAACACCATCTCCAGAGGCAGTCAAGGAATTTCTGAAATATCGGGTACTCCATTACATACAAAATCTTTATCCTCTAAAGTTTTAAGAAGTCCTAAAGATAAAATATTTGATTATGAAATTTAAGAATTATTGTTTAGGTCTGAAAGTGAAAAAGAATTAACTGAAATTTTCTTAGACCTACATAGAAGAGGTATTGATACCTCAGCCTTAGTGACACAAAAAGATAAAGAAGAGTTTTGGGAAGCAGACACTTTAAATTTATTGTTAGAGAAAGATTCTTCGGATAGGTTGAAGGAGCTTGACCCTTTTGAAATGTTATTGAGAAGTAAAACTGGTTTTCCTCTTCCTGATTGGAGTTCAATTGTCACTGGACAACAAAGACCAAACAACCCTCCACTTAACAGTTCCTCTTCCTCTACTGCTGTTATCCCTAAAACTACCACAGTCCCTTTCATCATGGAAGGAAATGTGCCTCCTCCACTTGTTGCACATGCTAGGTATGATCCTCTTTCCCTTCCAACTGCCTTAAATGCCCTTCCTAGAAAATACTCTGCTAGAATCAAAACTTGGAGAAGTGATGAAGAGATTATAGCTGAAGAGCATGTAGACCAGTTTAATGACTTTATATACAGGGAGGAGGTTGACCATGAGGATGTCAAGATGAGATTGTTTGCTCGAAGATTTACTAGTGAAGTTAGGAAGTGGTTCAAAGCCCTTACTCCTAGAAGCCTACATAATTGGAATGAATTTGAAGATGAATTTGAAGATAGCTTCTTGAGGAAGTGGGGAAATAGAACTAATCCTGTACAAGAACTCACTGAGTATAATAGTTTGAAGAGAGTTGTTGATGAAATTGTTCAAAACTTTTCAAAGAGATTTAACAAAGTGTATGACTCAATCCCTGCCCATCTAAAACCTCCTCTAGGAGCAGCTCAGTTGAGATATGTTGAAGCTTTTGATTATGACTTTTTTATATTGCTGAGAGAGAGAGAGAATCCCCTTCACTTGATGAAATTCAAAATGATGCAGTGAAGGTGGAGGTCAATATGATAGCAGCAAAAAAATCTAAGATGGATAAGGCTAAGTTGAAAGAAGAAGATAAGCCTTCGACCTCTAATGAAAAATTTGATTCCATGATGAAGATAATGTAAAAACTGATGGATAGGCTTGCCCTTGGGAATACCTCTGCTCCTCCTGCACAACATGAACCTCAATTTATAAATCTTCAATTCAGAAGACCTCAAAATCAGCAGATACCAAGGGAAAATAGAAATCGGCCACCTGATCCTCAAGTAAGGCCTCCTTTTCATCAAAACTTAGTTGATGAAGAAAATCAGCTTGAAATACGAGAAGACTCAGTTCATTTCTTAGATGAGAACATGTCAGGGATGTTTTTAACTAAGGAGGAATATGATGAGTCCGATCATGAAGTAAACAAGGGTGAGGAACCATCTTATTATTTGAAAGGGTATCAACATGAAATATTTGAGATGCAGAAACAATACAACCTCAGAAACAGAAATGTGCCGATTACTACAAACAAAACACAGCCCAAGAAATATGCCCCCAAGGCTGTTGAGGTTAGGAAAGAAACACCACCTCCTCCTCCTGTCAAAGAGACTGAAAAATCTACTTCTTTTTTAAGTTTGGAGAGTGAGATATCTAAGATCAAAATCCCAGTACCTTTTGGAGAAATTCTTAAGGTGAATGAATACAAAAGTAGGATTGTGAAAATGTTGAATTCACAACCAGGAGCTACTAATATCCTAAATGTTCAATAAGATCATCCAACCATATACTTGGGTACAAGATTAGAGGATGATCAGAATGAGGAGGTGCCTTCTTTTTATGTTAGCCTTAGTATTCATGACATGACATTGCATAATGCCATGTTGGATTCAAGAGTCTCTCACAATCTTATGCCCAAAGTAATCATGAAGAGGATGGGGTTGGAAATTACTAGACCATATAAGGATTTGTTTTCCATTGATTCAAACAGAGTTCAGTGCATTGGTTTAATAAAATAAGTTGTTGTTGGTCTTACACAAGTCCCTACCAAGACAATGGTCATGGACATTGCAGTTGCAGACATTCCACCTAAATTTGGCATGCTGGTATCAAGGTCATGGGTAGAAAATATCAAAGGTACAATGCAGATGGACCTAACTTATGCTACCATTACTATTTTTGGTGAGAAAAGGAGACTTTATAGAGAAACAAGAATGGCTTACATGGTAAGTAGTAAAGATAAACCTCAGAACTTTCCAATTTATGCTCTTGATCATGAAATTGGATCTACTATTTTTTTCAATGAGTTGACTGATGAAGCAGACGATGAAAAGAAGGCAGAAAATCAGCAAACTGTAAATCAGAAAATCAGTGAGGAGAAGGCGGAATTTTGGTGGTTCTTGCATTTTGATGGATTAGCAGGAAGAGAGGAGGTAGGAGCAGGAATTTGAATTACAAGTCCAAATGATGAAAGTAAGTTCTTTTCCTACAAACTGAATTTTGATTGCACAAATAACATGGCTGAGTATGAATCTTTAATTTTGGGCATATAAATTTTGAAAAGAATGGGTGCCCAAAATATTTATGTTTGTGGAGATTCTAAATTAGTTATTAAGCAAGTTGAGGGTGTGTATCAAACAAATGATGTAAAAATGAGGGCATACAGCAATTTATTCATGGACATGTTGGAAAATTTCCGAGAACATTCATTAATTGTTAAGACTAGGGATCAAAACTCAGTTGTTGACTCCCTAGTTGTCTCTACAAGTCTATTTATCATTCCCATCATTCCACTGAAAGATATGAGGTTGAGATTCGCCATAGACCAGCTATCCCTGATAACATTATCCATTGGAAATTCTTTGAAGATGACCAGTAAGTAAAAAAAATTATTGAGCTGAAAGAAGAGTTTGAAAATACACAAGTAGATTAGCAAAACATGCTTGTTGAATCTAAGGGAAATTATAAAGTGTTACAACTGAGGAATAACTCTATACCCAAGGGCCTCATACCCCTTGAGAATCTTTTTGATCAGAATGATGTGCTCAAGTCTCCTAGGATACAAGTTGATGATGAAGAGGTAGAGAGTTGTAACCTTGGTACAGTAGCTACGCTAAAAATGATTAAACTTTCAAAGTTTCTTTCAGTTGATATGAGACAGAAATATATTGAGATGATGAAAAAGTTCATAGATGTTTTTTCTTGGAGTTATGCTAATTTGAAGAAGTATGATCCTACCATCATTTAGCATACCATTCCCATTAAAGAAAATGAAAATCCTTTCAAGCAGAATTTGAGGAGGATTAATCCATTGCTCATGCCTCTGATTGAGAAGGAAATCAAAAAAATCTTTGATGCCAAAATAATTGTTCCAATCAGATTCTCAAAGTGGCGTGCAAACTTAGTTCTATTCAAAAAAAAGAGTGGAGAAATTAGAATATGCATTGACTTCAAAAACCTAAATAAAGCCTCTCTGAAGGACAACTACCATCTCGCAAAGATGGACCAAATTTTGCATAACATTGTTGCTTCCCAAAGGATGTCTATGCTTGATGGTTTTTCAGGATACAATCAAATTCTTGTGCATCCGGAAGATTAGGAAAAAATAGCCTTTACCACACCATGGGGCACATTCATGTATGCCAAAATGCCCTTTGGTCTGATGAATGCAGGAGCTACCTTTTAGAGAGAAATGGACATTGCTTTTGCTGAGGAGAAGGACAACATGGTGGTTGTCTATCTAGATGACATAACAGTATTCTCAAGGAGGGAAGAAGATCACTTGAAGCACCTAGAAAATATTTTGTTGAAGTGTAGAAGGTTTGGCATTTCTCTCAATCCCACTAAAATCATTTTTGCTTTAACTTCAGGTAAATTACTTGGACACATTATTCTAAAGATGGGATTAAGATTGATCCAAATAGGTTAAATGCAATTTAGAAAGTGGATCTGCCTAGAAGCAGAAAGGAGATTCGGTCTTTCCTTGAAAAGGTAAATTTTGTGAGGAGGTTTGTTCCTAGTTTTGCTGAGATATTAAAGGAGATAAAAAAGATGTTGAAGAAAGGAGCTGAAATCAAGTGGACAGCATAAGAAAATCACTCATTTGAGGAGATCAAAAATGCACTCACTCAAGCACCAATGTTGATCAGCCCGGATTTCTCAAAAGAATTGCTAGTTTTTACATTTTCATCAGAAAATACAATTGCTGGAGTTTTATTGTAGAAAGGATAGTAAGGTACTGAGAAGCCCATTTCATTTTTTAGTAGGACATTAGCTAACTTAGAGATGAAGTACAACATCTTAGAGAAGCAAGCTTATGCCTTGGTTAAGTCCATCAAAGATTTCAGAATTTACATTCTACATTCACATATTTTAGTTTTTTTTCCTAATGTTGTTGTGAAAGACATCATAACTCAAGCCGATCTTGATGGTAAGAGGGGGAAATGGATTCTAACTTGCTAGAATATGACATAGAGATCAAGCCCACAAAATTGGTCAAAGGTCAAGGTCTAGCAAAGCTGATGGCACAATCAAACTTTGATTGTCTTAACATGAACTCAATTGCAAAAATTTCAGATGAAGAGGAAGAGATGATCCCCATTGAAGAAAAGTATATCATTTCAGATTGGTACAAAGACATTTTTTTTGTCTTACATAATCATAGAGCACCTTCTAAGCTAACAAAGTCCAAGGTGAGGTTTGTAAAGTTAAAATCTTTAAGGTACTACATTATTGAGAAAAATTTGTATTGGAAGGATACCGATGGTATTTTGTTGAATTGTTTGTTGGAAGAGAAGGCTAAAAAAGTTATTGAGAATTTCCACAAAGGATATTGTGGAGGTCGTCATTATTGTAAGGCTACAACAAACAATATTCTCATAGCCGGGTATTATTGGCCTACAATGTTTAAAGATGTCTACAAAAATATTGTTGCCTGCCATGAATGCCAGATTTTTTATGGTAAGAAGAAGCTTGTACCTTTACCTTTGATAACTATCTATGTTGAGGTGCCATTTCAAAAGTGGGGGATAGATTTTATTGGTGAAATTCATCCATCATCTTCAGGTCAACATCGTTGGATTCTGACAACAACTGACTATTTCACAAAGTGGATTGAATCAATCCCAACTAGGCAAGAAAATGATTCAGTTATCATTTCATTTTTGGAAAATAATATATTGTCTATATTTGGCTACCCTACGAAGATCATCATTGATAATGCATAGGCATTTAAATCTAAGAAGAGTTTTTGTCATCAATATCACATTACTCTTGGGCATTCTACTGCATGTTATCCACAAGGTAATGGTCTTGTTGAATCTTCTAACAAGAGAATTGTGAGGATTATTAAGAATATGTTGCAGGGGAATAAGAATTCATGGCATTTGAAGTTGAAGTATGCTTTGTGGGCTGATAGAGTGTGCACAAAGAGGTCAATTGGAACTTCACCTTATGAGCTAGTATATGGGGCTGAAGCCATCTTTCCCACATCATTAGGAGTGTCTGTCATGAAGTTGCTGCAAGGATTGTAGGAGGATCCAAATTAAATTCAGAGGAGCACCAATCAGTTGATATCTTTGCAAGAGAAAAGGTAGGAAGTCTATAACAATAATTAGCAATCTCAAAACAGAATCAAGAAGACATTTAACAAGAAGGTCAAGGAGGAAAATTTTCAAATCCAAGATGTGGTTTTGAAATGGGAGGCTAGGATTGAAGAGAAGGGGAAACATGGTAAATTTGAGAACATTTGGAAAGGTCCATTCAAAGTAGTTTCATTTCATGGGAACAACACATGCATTTTGCAGGAGATGGATGGACAACCTTGTGTTGGAGGGCCTATCAATGGCAGGTTTTTGAAGCACTAATATTCTTAATATATGTTGATCATTTCATTCCATTGTATATATTCCATTGTATATGTTTTCTTCTAATAATGACAAGCTGATCATCAAGCTTGAGCCCTAGGTGAAGGCCATTAGATTTTGAAGAAAAATCTTGGCAAAATTCATAGTTTTTTTTTTTCAAGAAGATGGATAGTAGCACTAGAACACACCATCCCAAGTGGAGCCACTGTTATCACTCATAAAAATGAAACATCATTTGAAAGCCACCAACAGAAATTTGAAATATCAGGTTATATACCTCCAGGAATAGCTTGAACAATCCATGAGGAGTTGGAGAAAAGGGCCTTAAAATGATAGTAGTTGAGGAACCAATTTCTCAACTCATCATCAATGAGGAAGAAACACCTCAAGACTCATAGTTTAAGTTGATTTATGATTTTAAAGGTTAATGGCATGTTGGAAACAAGGTTTTTATAGTTGGAAGACACATCTTTTAAGCTAGACAAAAATATGGAAATTTCACTGTTTTCAGCAGTTTCATAGCGTTCCTAGTCTTGAAGACCAGCAAAATGCTACGAAACTACTGTATCTTTATTTTTTGCATTTTGAAACATTTTTTGGAGCTTCCAAGAGATGAAAATGGTATGGAAGATGTATCAAGGCATAATGAACATCATGCAAAAGGAAAGAATCAGAAAATTTGATGGCAGAAGGCATTTTTGTAACGCTACAAAAGTACGCTACGAAACTGTCATACTTTCGTAGCATGATTTTTTTATGCTTTATGAGCATGTTTTTGTGCAGTTATGGACAGGCAGATAATTTCAAAGGTTCAAGGCACTTCGCCAGCTGTTATCCAAGACTTAAATACCACGAAATCAAAATAAACTATCAGCCAAATCATTCATTGAAGATAAAGACTAGTTTTCCTAAAAAGCAAGGTTTGTTTCCAGATTTAGAGGAAGTTAATTAAGATGTCATGTAGTGATGAGTCCCATCACACCCAATTCGAACATGTGAAGGAATAGTTGTCAAAGATGTAAATTTTCTTAGGAGATAAGGTTGTTAATGCAATAATGAAGAGTTTGAGTCCTATTAGGAAAATGATTGTCAAGTAGAATAGTTTTCATTTTATCATTAGAGTAGATGTTTTCTTGTTATGCAAGGTGACATTAGGGAAAGTTCGATGAATCTATCCATGAGGCAGATCATTTCATCATGTAACAAGTCTATTAAAGGGCAGAGATTCGAATTTGTCAAGAGTTGGAGATTTTTTGGCAATACTACAGCTTTATGTAAATTGAATTTTTTCAGTAATACAAAGACTTGTTTCTTGACCAACCTAAGATTTTGATTTATGTTTTAGTGCTTATCTTATCTATATCTTCTATGTGTATGTAGTATCACAAAAGGGGAATCTGCTAGCAAGGCATGACTGGAAAACGCATTTTCCAGGAATGGCTACTACAGGATTTGAAACCAAGACCTGGATCCCTTAGATCAATGTATCTAAGACCAAAACCCAAGAGGAGGCTCAAAATAAATCGCTCTAGGTGGGTTAAACAGGTCTCCCACACCTAGTTGTGTTGAAAAAGTTCCCAATGAAGGGACTGTAGCAATGTATGAACATACAATGGAATAGAAATGTTATTTTAATAAGCTAGAATACATGAAGGTCTGAATAGCCATCAAATGTATATTATAGCAGAAATTTTATACAAATCCTTGAGGAAAGAGACACTCAAGCAAGGTGATACAGCCTCAATGGAACATGTCCATTAAAAGAGATGATCACTGCTACACAAGAGTTTCTGCAGGCTAAAACGACGCAGTTTATTGGAGACACTACATCATGCTAAATAATAATATAAATATATGAAAATATATGGCTTAATAAATGAGGGGGAGCAAGCTCTAAACCCCAGAAAACAATAGTACAACAATCCTTAGAAGGATTGGCTAAAATATACAAAGATGGAAAAATGCCGAAGTTGCAGGGTAGTAGTTGCAAATCAAGAACTAAAAATAAATAGAGAAGGCTGAAGATGCTGCATCCATTAAAATACCTCCTCTAATGGATCTTCCAAGTGAAATTTTGATCCTAACACTGGAGATCTCACCCTCCGATCAACACTGCAAACCCTCATTGCAGATGCACACTGGAAATAACGCATTCACTGAAGGAAACTGCATTGTAGGTGGAATAGAAAGTGTTGGCCAAGTGCAAAGATCTGAAATATACTCTAAGTCCTTCCTCACTGATCTCCCAAAGGAAAGAGGGTTTTCTCCTCTGAAAAACAAACCAAGGAATGGTGTTGTGGAACCTCCACTGCAACACCTTGCAACACAACGTTATACTTCAGCAGAAATAATGTTGTAGTTGAAGGAGGTGGCTTGGAATTGAGCCTAAATGTGAATAAATGAAGTGCAATCCCTCAAGAGGCCTCTCAAGAAGGAGAAGGAATCCTAAAAAAGAATTCCTTGTGTTGAACAGCACTGTAACTCTGCTAAACAGCAGGAGACTGAAAATAGTCTAAGCAGACAAGAAATCAATAATCATAAGCATGAGTAACAATGGTTGCCTTGCCCTCCTTTTAAACAAATGCAAGCTCCCTCTCCATGGGTCACACTCCTTAGGGTTTCCTCCATCAAGGAAACTTCCCTCCTTTTTCACTGCATTGTCCCACAAGATGATCTCCACCTCCTAACACTGCGTTGTTTGACTTTGTCAACTAGACCTTGTCCTCATGCAAAAGTCCCTTTTCACACTGGAAGGTGCAAAATCTAACTACTCTAATGATCCCTTTCACACTATGAGGTATTTTATTCCTACTCATGGGTCTCCTCACCCATTTTATTCACCTCCTAGATGATATAAACAAAATCAATGTTCCAATTAGCTTCATGCTAATTTTGGGAACATTGCAGTGTACCATTTGTAGTGGTTTTCATCTTTAATACTTAGATTTCATTCATGTAATGCTCTGACTTCCTTTATAGATGAATTGACTGTGTTATTTCATGTTTCATGTGTGTTTAATTTTTCTAAAAACTCTTACCTACCTCAGCTTCCATGTCAAGTGAACTTACTACTGAACCATTGAAATTGTTGACTCTATAAGCCCAATGTTTATAGACGGATACTATTTTCAACCTATACACATCACAAGCAAGTTGTTTTTCAAGTAGAGTTAGCCATCTAAATCTATCTTTATCAAATATCATTAACCCTTTGAGAGAGCCCTCTCAGACTGAAGAGGCTAAGATTCAGTTACAAGTTGGTCTGAAATAGTTACATGAAGTTGTCTGATTAGAAGCCTATCAGGTGCAATTTTGTGATAATAGAAGGAGAAGGAGAAGGAGAAATTTTAAATGGAGAAAATTTACTATTTGGAGGAGGAATAGGTGGAGAAATAGGTAGAGGAAATAGAGGAGGAGGTGAAGGAAACAGAAGAAATAGGGAAAATTATAATTCTTTTGGATTTCTTATAATTGGTGAGGATACAAATGCCACAATGAAAAATGTTTCACTTTCCATTCTTCCAAATTTCCATGGGTTAACGAGTGAATATCCTGAAACCTTTTTGTTTGGATTTGATTTTTTTTGTAGATCTTATGATTACTTACAAGACTCTCAAAAACTAAAGCTATTTCCTACAACACTTAACGAAGCAACTTTAAAATGGTTCATGGGTTTAGTCACACAATCTATTAGGACATGGAATGATATGAAAAGAGAATTTTTAGAAAGATATTTGGATTATTGCATACCCATTAATCAAAAGGATGAATTATTCAAGATGATGCAAAAAGAGGATGAGAACCTGGAGGATCTAATTGAAAGATTCAATTACAACATAAAAAGAGCTAGAATGAAAAACTTAGATCAAGATACTTTAAAAGCTCTCTTGTTAAAATCCATTAGATATCAATGGATAGACATTCTCAACATGATGGGGAGGGGAGACATCTCTCAACTCACATTACCTGAAATTGTTGAATTGTGTATTCATGTCTCAAGGGGGAAATCAAGAACTGGGAAAAATCCAAGAGATCCTTCTCTCTCTAGAGTAAATAAATCTACAACTGGAATAGTAAATAGGGCATAAATTGGAAATATGCTTGATGAATTTAAAACAGATATCTTAGGAAGTCTTAGTGAACATATAGACACCCTTAAATTACAAAACAAGCAGAAAGCCGAAATGGATGCCTTAGTTTTTTTCTGTCCTAAATGCAGAAAGAATCATGCCTTAAGAGAATGTCCTCTTGATTTAAAATTCATAGAGACCTGTATTATTTTCTTATAAAATCATGAAACAAATGGTTTCCCTTCAATTCCATGTCTTAAGGTTGTTTTTCAGGAAGAAGTTACTTCAAATCCAATAGAACCTCTTTTCTTTGTCTCTAGAATACCATGGCAGGGGCCACAAACTCAAGGTTTTAACAACCAAATGTATACTCAACCCCCACTAAATAATTGGAATTCTTGGCAGCAACCTTGGACACAATGAATGAAAAATCCCTATGGTATATATTCTCAATACTACCAATATCCTCCATCCTATCCAAACTATCCTCCCCCACAATTTCAACAAAAAAATCAACAACCCCAACTCCAAAACCAAAACCCACAACTTTCATTACCATTTCCACAATGACCAAACTAACTACCTGCCCAACCATTACCAAGCCCAAATAATAAAAATTCTCAAAATGCTTACACTATAGAAGGGCAGAAATTTACAACTTACATGATTACTCTGCTAGATCTATGATGATTTTCAAATTAGATCTGGTAGAATATTAGAAAGGAAAAGTTGTTATTCAAGTACAAGATAATTTCAATGAAGAAATTTCTCTACAGCAAAATAAAATTTCTGAAGAAGGGACATCTCTTCAATGGAACTAGAATTCTGAAAATGAAAAACAAGAAAAACCAATAAACTCAACTCCTATCATAGAGCAACCATCAGTATCTACTTCTAACCCTCCTTTTCCTGAAATATTACAAGTTGATAGAGGGGTAGAAAAGAAAATAATGTTTCCCAATTATGGTTTTATAGATTAATTGAAAAATGTATGTATCAAAATTCCTTTGCTACAGGCCATTAAAGAGATTCCAATTCTAACCAAAACAATAAGAGAGTTGAGCATGAAGAAACCAGGAAGAAAAACAAAAGAAATAAAAATAACTCAATTAGTAGGAAAAATTGCAGACATTATGATGGGAAAAATTTCCATACAAAAATATTTAGATCAAGGAAGTCCCATTGTAAAAACACATATCAATGGTATTGAAATTCCAAATACATTGATTGATTTAGGAGCAGCCATAAACATCATGATCAAACAAACCATGGAACAACTCAAACTTCCAAATATTCAGTATACAACTGCATTACTGCAATTAGTAGACAGATCAGTAATCACACTAGATGGTGTATTAGAATACATTTCATTATCCTTAGAGTCTTGGGAGTATCCGATCGATTTTATGATTTTAACCCCCAAGAAAAATCTAGGAAGACATCCACTAATATTAGGAAGACCTTGGTTGGCTACAGCTGATGCTTTCATTAGTTGTAGATCTGGTGACATGTATACCTCTGATGGTAATTCAACAAAGAAATTCACTTTATATCCTCCAACAAAAACAATCACAGAAATAAAATATGAAGAATGGATTGATGATGACAATGATATACAACCTCTCTTTACTATTTCTTGTATTAGTGAAGATAGTCGAATCTTAAATTCAAGAGAAAAATTTGAATCATCTTCAGAATATGAACATGATCATTTTCAAGAATAATGCAGTATTGAATACTTGTCATCTAGGCAGATGTCTCTATATTCTATGGAAGAATTTGGTAACTCTATGGTTGAAATCTTTGTGGGAAAATATTTGAACATAAATAAAAACTTAGAAATATTACAACAAGAAAAGTTAATCAAAACATTACAACAAAATTCTTCTGCATATGAATGGGAATACACTGACATGAAAATAATTAGTCCTAATACTTGTATACATCACATCTACATTGAGGAAAACTGTAAGCCTATTAGATAACCTCAAATAAGGATGAATCCAAATCTTAGGGAAATTGTGAATGAAGAATTGCAAAAATCGTTGAATGTAAACTTCATTTACCCAATTTCAGAGAGTCAGTGAGTTTCTCCCTTGGTGATTGTACCTAAAAAGAATGGTAAGTGGAGGGTATGCATTGACTATCGAGAGTGGAATAAAGCTACTCTAAAAGATCATTTGCCATTACCTTTCATAGATCAAGTATTTGATACATTAGTAAGAAAGAAGCATTTCTCATTCTTGGATGGTTTTAGTGATTACAATAAGATTTATGTAGTACTTGAAGACCAAGATAAAACCACATTTTCCTGTCCTTGGGGAACCTATGCCTACCGAGTACTTCCTTTTGGTTTGTACAATGCACCTGCAACATTCCAAAGGGAAGTATTAGGATTTTTTTTTTTATCTAATACATGATTGTGTGGAGATATATATGGATGATTTTACAGTTTATGGGAATTCATTTGAAGAAGCTCTAGAAAATTTAGAAAAGATTCTTAAAATATGTAAAGAAGAAAATATTTCATTAAGTCATGAAAAATGTTTGATGATGTATACTGAAGGAATTGTTTTAGGACATCACATTTCGGGAGATGGAATTAAAGTTGATTCATCTAAGGTTGAAGTCATCTCCAAATTATTAGTTCCAAGTTTTCAAAAGGATGTTAGAAGTTTTCTAGGATTCACAAGGTAGCATAGAAGATTTATAGAAAACTTCATTAAAATAGCATCCCCACTCTTCAAATTTCTTACCAAATATTGTGAATTCAGTTGGAATCCTGATTACCAATTGGCATTTGAAACTTTAAAAACAAGAATTTCTGAAGTACCCATCTTAAGAGGTTGAAATTGGAAACTAATTTTTCACATTTCAACAGATGCTTCAGATACAGCTCTGGGAGTTCTATTAGGACAAAAATATTTCATCCCCTATGCCATCTATTACACAAGAAAAAATTTGACTCCTGCTAAGTTAAATTACACTATAACTGAAAAATAATTTCTAGTTGTTGTTCATGCTATCAGCAAATTTAGACATTATATCACTGGCTATGAAATCTTTATTCATACAGATAATTCTGCAATTACATATTTAATGAATAAATCTATTACTAATGGCAGAATCACAATATGGTTATTACTCCTGCAATAATACAATATCACCATTCTAGACCAGCCTGGAAAACAAAACACAGTTGTTGATTTCTTGTCTAGAATTTAAAATGTTAAAAATGATTCTCCGGTAGAAGATAATTTTCCCGATGACTATCGTTTTGCAATATCTACTAAATCTCCTTGGTTGTCAGATATTTATAATTACTTAGCTACAGGAAAATTACCTACATACTTGTTTCCTAAACAGAAAAGAAAAATTATTCAAACAAGTGCATTGTACTCATGGGTTAATGATGAATTGTATAAAATAGGTCCAGATCTCATCATTAGAAGGTGTGTTCAAGAATATGAAATGCCCGAGATTCTCAAGGCATGCCACGAAGTCCTATTTCCTATATAATTTTAGATCCAAACCTTCAAGATGGCAGTCCAATTGGGGCTTGACTTATCATAAGCCCAGAAGCACAGATTGGAGCAACTTAATGAGCTTGATGAAATCAGACAAGCTGCAGTTCAAAGAACCAGTCTAGTCCAGCAAAAAAGGTCCAAATGGCATGATAAATATATAAAGGAGAAAAAGTTTCAAGCAAGGGATTGGGAACTTTTGTTCAATTCAAAGTTCAAAGACTTTCAAGGAAAGTTTTAGACCCATTGGCTTGGGCCTTATGAGATTGAAAAATTCTTTGACAATGGAACAGTCAGGATAAGGACAATTGATGAAGAAAAGGTACCTCTTCTTGTGAATGGACATCAATTAAAAGTCTATCATAAGCCAATTACAAAGGAGGAGTTTATCAAAATTTTCCAAGATAATACGTATATGAAGTTAGTGAAAAATAATCCTTCTTCTTCCCCAACTTAGTCTTCTTTTTAATTTTTGTATCTAAAGAAAAAGAGAGAGAGAGAGAAAAATAGAGAATAAATAATATATATATATATGTATATATATATATATATATATATATATGTATATATATATATATATATATATATATATATATATATATATATATATATTATTCAATAATAATAATAATAATAATAATTGTATAAGTATGAAAAAAAATCAATGATTGGCATCCTTATACAGAAAATATAGGATAAAAATCAGAGTTCTGACATCTTATATTTTCTATTCCATTATAAAAATCCCAAACCTTTCTTTTTCTAAAGTAATAAAAGAAGCAGTTGCATAACTACTTCCATTCTGCAGTGGTCATTCCATTCTGCAGTTGAAATTCTATTCTGCAGCTGATACCACATTCTACAGCTCTGTTACATTTTTCTTACAGCCTCCTGAAGCAAGAATATTCAGCATAAGAAATTAAGAATTCAATTTGAAGATCATCATGCTAAAGGATACCGGAAGAATAAACAACAAGGAAATAACAAGAAAAGGTTAGTTCTAAAGGTATGTTACATAAATTTGTTTAAATAACAAGATCAAAACATTAGCATATGTAATGTAGATGATCACATCCTGCCTTAATATGTCATCATTTGATTTTATTTGGACTCACATCATGTCATAAATCAACCACGTCATCTGCATCATATCTCATAACAATCCATAACGTATTTTCTCATTTATGAATAAACGGTCATATCCTAATTCCATAACCTATTCATCCACGTTTCTTAAAACCCCATCAAGTATTCATTTCACTCATATGTCCCTACAAACCCTCGACGTCATTAACCAGATCCGCAACCCAATTCATTTCATATAGAGAAGAACAATTCTGAAGGCTAGACTCGTCACCACAGAAGACATGGGTTTGATAGTCAGGACTGAACCAGTGGGAGCTAAATACATGGAGGGTTATCCTCAGATCAAGGAGATTCTGCAAAAGGTTAAGTGGCTCATGTTTATAGAAAGTTTAATGGATTCCACAAGGAAATCACTAAGTCTTTTTTGAGGTATTTCGATGGAACAGAGGTTGAAATAGGAGACATAAAATTTTCAATGACTGAGGCCTTCATAGCTGAAGCTACAGAGCTCCAAAGAGTTGGTGAGATATGGTTTAAAAATAAAGAATTTCACAGTGAAGAATGGAGAGTTTTCCTAAAGAATCCAGGTATGGATACTTCTATTTCCAAAAAGGGTATTCCTAGCTCAACACTCAAGATCAAATGGAGAAATATGCTTTTAATTTTACAGAATTTTATCACTTGTGAAGGCAGATTTGGCTGCATGTTTGTTTATCATATTCGGTTGTTGATGAAATTTTTGGAGGTTGGAGAAATAAACCTCCCTTTCTTTTTACTGAATAGTTTAAAAAGAATTTCCGCAAATGTACATAAAATAATTCAGTTTATAGACAACACTATGCACCATCATGGGTTGGTAAAAATACTTCTTGAATTTCATTTGAAAAGTATAGGAGACTTCGAATAGTTTCCTAATCAAAAACCATTCCCAAGATGAGCCAGAGCAGCCTAAGGAAGACAAGACTAGAAAAATTTGAAGAATGAATATTGATAAAAGCATTGAGGACAGACCTTCACCTCCACTACAGGAAGATGAAGAGGAATTTACCCTTGCGGAGTTGATGAAAAATAAGAAACAGGGTGGAGTTAAGACAAGAGGTAAAACAAAAAAAAAGAGCAAGGTTACAAGTGAAGAAAACTTAAACCCTCCATGGCCAAGGAGAAGCTCTAGACTCCGAAGATCCATAAAGAAGACATCATCATAAGAAACAGAGTTTGTGAATTTAGAGGAGAAACCTCAAGTGCCATCACCCATCAATGTCTCTCCTCCACATAGTCCTAAACATTCTCCTGTACATAATTTTGAAGGAAGTCCAAGAAAAATATATCCAAGCATTGACCCAGTTCAAAAAGATATATATGACTATATTGAGTCATTAGAGAAAAAAAAATGCAGCAGCGAATCCAGGTATGCAAGAACAACCTATCAGTCCACAAGAACCTCTAGTTAACACCCTCAAGCATGAAATATATGAGCTAGAGTTACTAAATAGGCACATTAAACAGGAAAATGTAGCTTTAAAGTAGCAGAACCAATTGGAGAAAGTCATCAGTGATAACACCATCCTACATTTGGGACCGTGGTACAAAAATAATAGAAAGCTAAAAGTAAAGAACAAATCTCTGAACATGACAGTCATTAATCTCAAGTACAAACTCCTTATGAGAAAGCCTAGGATGGCAGTCACCTCAATGAAAAGCAAGAAGAGAAAATTGGATGTATTAGCAGATATGTCTGAACAAATGCAATAGGAGAAGGAATTTCACATTTTTGATAAATTGCATGAGGACATGCAATGGCTTCTTAGTGGGGGTATGTTGAACCTCAAAATTGTTCTTTCTTTGACATCCTTTCTCATCACTTTTTCCTACCTTTTCATAAATCCATAACTCCAATCAATGATAAATGACATACTTCTTCTCAGGGAATGCATTTGAATGGTCTCTATTTTATATTTTGATGTTTCTTTTTATTTGAACGAATTTTGTAACTCAGCTACAGAAGGCATGCTATTCTACAGCTAATTATTGTTTCCGCAACAAATTTGATGGTTTGACATGTTCTGAGGAGTGAATGAATGAATGAGTCACATGGGAATCATTTGAATGATCCATGCATGGATCTCATCCTATCCGCCTGTTTGAATTCGACAGAAAAAGGTACCTATGCTCGTGGTCAAAGTTCGGTCAAAGGACGTGATCCGAGAATGAAAGACTCTTGATTTGCTCTGACGTAGCAAATCGAGATTTAACTACTTATATTTTGCTTCTATGTTTTAGTTGTAATTTCCATCTGTAGGCGGAAATACCTCCACACAGTTACATTTAAATCTATTTAAATACTGGTCATTTTGAAACCGGAAGACAGTCTTAATTTTGTGAACAGTGTGTATGCTTTGAGACTTTGTTCTTTTATAATACGAATACCATGCTCGTTTGTTTCAATTCATTCTTGATGCACGCATAGTCTGCTAGGATTTCAACTCGTTCTCTTACAGAGGGCCCTTGCATAGAAAGGAGGTTTCATTAGTTGCTTTTAGTTTAATTTTATTAGCTTTGTTTTGTCAATTCATAGTTAAATTTATATTGCTTTGCAGCTAATGCTTAGATTAAATGGTTTATTGTTTCATAGATTAAATTTAAGAATGTTTTCTTAGAATTAGTTTTAGAATAACTGCGTAATCTTTTTCTTACTCAAAGAATCTCAAGAAAGTAGTTCTTTTGTTTTCCAAAATTTGATTTTTTTTGAAGCATTAGAGCATACAATTATCTTAGCTTTTCTTTACATGTCTTTTCCTAGATTAAATTCTCAACTAAATGTATAATTAAATGCTTGTTAAATCATATCAAGAAGATGACTTTGTCATTCTTCCAAAATTGGATGATTGAGTATTTAGTCATACAGTAGTTGAGTTTCCTTTACATGTTTTTATACTACTTCCCTAGATTAAATTCTCAATTAAATGCTTGTTAAAATCATATCAAGAAGATGACTTTGTCATTCTTCAAAAATTGGATGATTGAGTATTTCTTCATACAGTAGTTGAGTTTCCTTTACATGCTTTTTAATTTCTTTCTTAGATTAATTCTTTAAATTAAATGTATAATAAATTTCTTGTTAAATAATGTCAAGAAGATGACTTTTTCATTCTTCCAAAATTGGATGATTGAGTATTTGGTCATACAGTAGTTGATTTTCAATTTCTTTGAATTTTCTTTCCTAAAAGATTAACATTATTACATCTTGTCCACTATCCAGTAGTTGGCCAAGCTTTATCTTTCAACCACAATTCAAATCCTGTTCAGGGTTTGATTGTTTTTGTAAGATGCAGCAAGTGGAGGCTAGATCTACTCATATCTAGGCAAATCTAGAGGCTTTTTTTAGTGGGGAAACTATCTATCCCCTTGGAAAGAGGATTCTAGATCCTTGGAGCTACCATTTCAGAACTTGCCATCAGGCCAAACTAGTGCTAGAGCCTACAGCATATTTTTCCTTCCATAACTGCGTTATTTGCAAGTATTCAATTGCCGGGTGTTTTGACTGCATTTTGGAGGAGAGATCTATGGTGATAGGATTCTCCCTTTCACTGTGGTGATCCATGGATTGGCCAACCAATCCATGTTTATTTCAGATCTGATTTACTTATGTTTCTATTTACTACATAATTCCTAAATATTTCTGCATATTTGTAATTCTAGATCTCAGATCTACTCATGTACTCTCATGTTTTGCTCAAAACCCCAAGAGGAATCTGTAGAGGAACTCATCTAGTGTACAGATCTGATATAGATCTACCTTTTTGTACACAGATTTGTTCTAGATCTGAAATGTAATATATAGCTGCTTCAGCCCATAAAATAACATTGTCAAGCTTTGTAGTCTCAATTTGTTGTTGCAGCACCTCAATCTTGAGGGTTTCTTCTTGTAAATGTTCTATTTTTCTCTTGTACACTATATGGGCCACATTATAGATCTATTTTACTGATGTACATGTAATTATTCAGCCTCCATATTTTTCTTCTGCTTTAAATCAGTGGGACTGCATTATTTCTAAAGCAGAGTTGATGTGCATGACTGCAGCCCCATCCTTTGGGTGTTTTTCAGCCATACTAGGTGGTGGGAGGTCTGTTTACCTCACCTAGTTTGATTTGTTTTTTCTCTCCTTTTGGATTTAGACGTTAGATCCACTGATCTAAGGGATCCAGGAGCTACAAACTCATTTTAGTACACCAAATTTTGAAGAGAGTGTTATTCCAGCAGGCTTTGCTGTGCATTCCCATTTTGGGATATTACAGTGGTATCAGAGAATTTTTCTTAGCACAGCCTGTGCTTTTCTTACAGATCCAATATGTCTCCAGAAGAAGAAGAACCTCTCACTGTCAGGGAAGAGAGGTACCAAAGAAGAAAATAGAAGAAATATTACACAGAGGACAAAGAGAAGAAGGGTGAAAACCCTTTATCTGGAAGGATTAAGATAGAAGATTTTTCAAACACTCTTTCTCAAGCCATGCATGAGCTGAAGGAAGAAATCCGGGGAATGAGAATGGAAATACATGCAGATCCCTCAAGTATATTCTCATATCAAGGAAGCCCCAGTACTTCTTATTATGTGTGTGAGCATTCAGCCACACAACCTGATCTACAACGCTATAACATGCCCACCTTCTTGTCAAAGGAAGAGGGAGGAGAAGGAACACCAAAGGAGGAAAATATTGGTAAATATCTACATGAGTATGAATCTCAATCAAGGAGATTCAGAGATCATCTCATTTTTCCAAAGTTCTATCTGCTTAAGGAAGAAAGGAGATCCTACAGCTATAGTAGAAGAAGAGGGTGCATGCAGCCCACTTTTGGTAGATTTTCTCTACCTGTTTTTGATGGATCACCTAAGAGCTCAGCCCAATATTGGGTAAGGCAACTTGACACATATTTGCAGCTGCATCAAGTTTCAGAAGGAGAAGCCATGAAGGTAGCAGCGCTGCATCTTCAAGGGATGGCTTATGTCTGGTGGCTATTTGAGTCATACTCCTTGAAAAATGTCAACATTTCTTCTTATGCAAGGTTTGCTAGGAGGCTAGTGGAAGTATTTGATGTACATGCTGAAAATTCTTCAAGGAAGAAACTCAAGCCAAAGGAGTCTGAATATTTGCATAAGTTGGAGAAATCCAAGGAGCCTACTCCATTTCTGAATCTTGTTGAGAGGGTTAAAGATCTGCAACATGATTTTCCAAGGGAAAAGGCCTTACTTCAGCAAGAACATTCTTCTCAAGAAGAATACATGAATGTCCTTTACTCAAGGAGAGATCAAGGAAAAGGATCTCTTATTGATGAGGCATACTCCATTGATTAGGAGAATTAAGAAGAGGAACTGAAAGGCTCCTCCAGCGCTATGACAGCAGGAGGAGATCTATTTCTATTGAGAGATGGAGATGAAGCCATTAATTCCACTAATAGGGCTCTTGTATCTTTGCAAGAAGGCCCCAAGGATCCTATATATGGAGAGGAGGAGGAGCAAGTGTCTATTCTAGAAGACAATAAGACAGAACAAAATAGGGGTCACAATGATGTCATAGCAAGAGATGATCCACTAGAGCATGAAGAAGAGAAGGGAGCAAATGTTTCAATCAAAATAACTCTTGCATCTTTAAGAGTGACATCACATGATCATGGGACTTCCACACAGAAATTAGAGGTGAACTTACACAGTGGAAGTGAGGAGATGTTGATTCCATTTGGCAGGCATGTGAGGATGAACCATGAGGCATCATTGTCTTGTGGAAAACCACCTGGAAGATTACTTGATTTAGAATTGGTGAAAGGTGTATCACATCTTGATGCTCCACTCATGAATTCAAGAAGTATTGGATCATTATAAGACAAAGCTACAGCGTTGGGAGACTTGGGCAAGCTCAAGGAGAAGGGAGATCTTGTTCCCTTATCATCACCACCCACTCTCCTATCTGGATCTGCGCTGTGGGAAGAGAAAAATGGGAGGATCAGCCTTCCAACACACCCCTTTGGCATAGGAGATTTCAAGGAAGGGATCAGCAACATGACAGATATTTCTGTTGATACATCATCTGCGTTGTCACTATTGAGCAGTCTAGATCTGTATTCGAAATCCCAACTTCTAGTGGATTATTCCAAGGATCTACACTTGTATGATACTTTATGACCAGCTGCATGAAGAGGGCTATTTAGTCCAAGAAGAGGTCATCTATCATCATGGTAAAGTCTTATTGTCTAGAGCCTCCAAGCTCAAGCAGAAGATACTGCAGAGAGCTTATAAAGAGTTCTGTTTCAGCCATATGTACTCCATGAGGATCTACAACATCATCATGAGAAGTTTTGATTGGGAAGGATTGAAAGAGGAGCTATATCAGCATTTTCAAAGATGCATGAAGTATGTGGAGTTAGGGCAGAAACATGACTCCATAAAGGGGTTATTTCAGCCATTTCTTCCTTCTTTGGAAAGAGGAGGAAGATCCATGCACAATTCTATGTGTATGAGAGGTATTGATGGTGGGAATCTGATTATGTAATTCAAGTTTTGTTTTCTGATTATACATATTCTTTCACCATGTTTATGCAGGCCATGGCTCCAAGGAGGAGTGATACACCATGTAGATCTCATAGCAAACAGTGGACCACTCAAATTTCTAAATTTGGCCACTCCCTTGATGAACAAAGGGATATTCTCTATCATGATGGGTGCTTCCCTAAGGTACCAAACTTATCTCACACTTTCAGACATAGTGAGGTAACATGGGCAACAGGTAAGTGGTGGGAAGACCACTTACCACATCTTTATCTGATGCAGGTAGGAGATGCCCTGCGCTGGTACCATATGTGGGACTATGACCCACCTCCTCTTGTTCAAATTTATGTTTATGTGATTGTAATTTTGCTTCCATACATGGATGATGTACTTGTCCTATTTTTGGATTTGTATGGAGGAAGAATAGGAGGCATGTGTGTACCACATGGGATGGAGACTCTCTTTGTATACTTTTCTACATATTTCAGGGAGAGTATGGGTTCAGCCATGTTTGTTTCAGTAAAATTCTTGACTCTTTGTGGGATGGATCATGTACATCTCATAATGACTTTGAAGGGACAACTCATGGAAGGATGGATTGGTGAACACTCAGCTTATGCAGAAAGATGGATCCTTGATGGTGTCACCAATGGGGAAGGAGAATTGTTGCAGCACTCACCCTATCAGTTGCTTGAGGACAAGCAACATTTTGGTGGGGAGGACTATAATATTCCCAATTAGCCAAGCTAATGGGAATATACAATTTTATTTAACTTTTCTGTCTCATGAATAAAATTGTGAAGGAGGATCAATAAAACTCCTAAACAACAAAATAAATCAATGCTTAACGTGAACAAAGTTAAATCTGAGCTATTTCCATAAACACACTCAAGTGGGAAAGAGGCTGGATGATTTGACTAGGTCAACAGGACCAAATCAACAGCGCTGTCCAGATGCAATGTCTCTCCTAGAGGCAAGAACAATCCATGTTGGAGGCCACTCATGTGAATGAAGCTAATTCATCAAGATGGTTTTGACAAGATTTCCACATTATAAAAGAAAGAGGAGGACACCAAGGATGGGGTTGATGATTTGATATTTCTGAAGGTATTGTCTATTTATACATCCCTCATTCTCTAGTTGTTTAGATGAGAATAGTGTTGTTTAGAACTTGGGTGTTCCCGATCGGGAATCCCACCTCATTCCTAGAGCAGCTCTTGGAGGAGTCTTATTACATCTTTCCCACTATCCGGCAATTGGCCAAGCTTCATATTCCAACCACAATTCAGATCCTATTGAGGGTTTGATTGTTTTTGTAAGTTGCAGCAAGTGGAGGCTAGATCTACTCATATATAGGTAAATCTAGAGGCTCTTTTCAGTGGGGAAGTTGTCTATCCCATTAGCAAGAGGATTCTAGATCCTTGGAGCTACCATTTCAAATCTTGGCATCAATCCAAACCAGTGCTAGAGCCTACAGCATATTTTTCCTTCCATAACTGCGTTATTTGCAAGTATTCAGATGCAGGGTGTTTTGACTGTATTTTGGAGGAGAGATCTTTGGTGATAGGATTCTCCCTTTCACTGTGGTGATCCATGGATTGGCCAAACATTCCATGTTTGTTTCAGATCTGATTTACTTATGTTTCTATTTACTACAGAATTCCTGAATATTGTTGCAGATCTGTAATTCTAGATCTCAAATCTACTCCTGTACTCTCATGTTTTGCTCAAAACCCAAGGGGAATATGTAGAGGAACTCATCTAGTGCACAAATCTGATATAGATCTATATTTTTGTACACATATATGTTCTAGATCTGAAATGTAATATACAGCTACTTCAACCTATAAAATAATGATGTCAATCTTTGTAGTTTCAATTTGTTGTTGCAGCACCTCAATCTTGAGGATTTCTTCATGTAAATCTTCTATTTTTCTCTTGTACATTGTATGGGCCACATTATAGATCTATTTTATTGATGTACATGTAATTATTCAGCCTCCATATTTTTCTTCTGCTTTAACTTAGTGGGACTGCGTTATTTCTGAAGTAGAGTTGATGTGCATGACTATAGCCCCATCGTTTGGGTGTTTTTCAACCATACTAGGTGGTTGGAGGTCTATTTACCTCACCTATTTTGATTTGTTTTTTCTCTCCTTTTGGATTTAGACATTAGATCCATTGATCTAAGGGATCCAGGAGCTGAAAACTCATTTCAATACACCAATTTGTGAAGAGAGCGTTATTCCAGCAGGCTTTGCTATGCATTCCCATTTTGGGATATTACATAGGGTCAGCAGGCATATACTTGTGAAGGAAAATGGGACACTTGACAAGGACAACCACCAGTGGAACAATTTTATATCATGACCTAATGGAATGATTGAAAATTCTTTAGAGTGGGACACCTAAGATGCACATGCAAAATGTGTTTTTATCCTTGGTGGAAGTATGAAAATACTAACACTAACAACAAGAAACATAGTTTGTGAATTTAGAGGAGGAACCTCAAGTGCCATCACCCATCAATGTGTGTCCTCCACATAGTCCTACACATTCTCTTGTCCATAATTTTGAAGGCAATCCAAGCAGAAGATCTCCAAGCATTGACCCAGCACAGAAAGAGGTATATTAATATATTGAGTCATTAGAGAAAAGAAATGCAACATTGAATCCAGGTATGCAAGAACAACATATCATTCCAAAAGAACCTCTAGTTAACACCCTCAAGCAAGAAATCTATGAGCTAGAGTTACTGAATAGGCACATTAAATAGGAAAATGAAGCTTTAAAGCAGCATAACCAATTGGAGAAAGTCATCAGTGATAACACCATCCTACATTTGGGACCATGGTACAAAAATAACAGAAAGCTAAAAAGAAAGAACAAATCTCTGAATAGGACAGTCATCAATCTCATGTATAAACTCATTATGAGAAAGCCAGGATGGCAGTCACCTCAATGAAAATCAGGAAGAGAAAATTGGATGTATTAGTAGAGGTGTCTAAACAAATGCAATAGGAGAAGGAATTTCACATTTTTGATAAATTGTATGAGGACATGCAATGGCTTCTTAGTGGGGGTATGTTGAACCTCAAAATTGTTCTTTCTCTGACATCCTTTCTCATCACTTTTTCCTACCTTTTCATAAATCCATAACTCCAATCAATGATAAATGACATATTTCTTCTTAGAGAATGCATTTGAAAGGTCTCTATTTTATATTTTGATGTTTCTTGTTATCTGAACGAATTTTGTAACTCAGCTACAGAACGCATGCTATTCTGCAGCTAATTATTGTTTTCGCAGCTACTTTGATGGTTTGACAGGTTTTGAGGAGCGAATGAAGGAATGAGTCACATGGGAATCTTTAGAATGATCCACACATGGATCTCATCCTATCCACCTATTTGAATTAGACTTTAAAATGTGCCTATGCTCGTGGTCAAACTTTGGTCAAAGGACGTGATCCAAGAACAAAAGACTCTTGATTTGATCTAACGTAGAAAATCAGGAGTTAACTAGTTAGATTTTGCTTCTATGTTTCATTTGTAATTTCCATCCGTAGGTGGAAATACCTCTAGATAGTTACATTTAAATATGTTTAAATACCGATCGTTTTGAAACCGAAAGATAGTCTTAATTTTGTGAATGTTGTGTATGCTTTGAGACTCTGTTCTTTTATAATACAAAGACCATGTTTGTTTGTTCCAGTTCCTTCTTGATGCGCACATGGTCTGCTAGGATTTCAACTCATTCTATTGCAAAGGGCCCCTGCACAGAAAGGAGGTTTCATTAGTTGTTTTTAGTTTAATTATATTAGCTCTGTTTTGTCAATTCATAGTTAAATTTACATTGCTTTGCAGCTAATCCTTAGATTAAATGGTTTACTGTTTCGTAGATTAAATTTATAAATGATTTCTTAGAATTAGTTTTAGAATAACTGTGTAATATTTTTCTTACCCAAAGCATCTCAAGAAACTAGTTCTTCTATTTTCCAAAATTGAATTGGGTTTGAATCATTAGAGCATACAGTTATCTTAGTTTTCCTTTACATGTTTTTTCCTAGATTAAATTCTCAATTAAATGTATAATTAAATTTTTGTTAAATTATATCAAGAAGATGACTTTGTCATTCTTCAAAAATTGGATGATTGAGTATTTATTCATACAGTAGTTAATTCCTTTACATGTTTTTATACTGCTTTCCTAGATTAAATTCTCAATTAAATGTATAATTAAATGCTTTGTTAAAATCATATCAAGAAGATGACTTTGTCATTCTTCCAAAATTGGATGATTGAGTATTTTGTCATATAGTAGTTGAGTTTCCTTTACATGATTTTTAATTGCTTTCTTAGATTAATTCTTTAAATTAAATGTATAATCAATTGCTTGTTAAATCATGTCAAAAAGATGACTTTGTCATTCTTCCAAAATTGGATGATTGAGTATTTCATCATATAGTAGTTGATTTTCAATTTCTTTGAATTTTATTTCCATTTAGATTAGCATTGTCATTTCAATTCTTAATCATAGGATCTATACTTTCAATCCATGGTGTGGAATTAGATTAAGATAGATTATAATTAGCTTTAAATTCCAAAAAGATCAAAGTCATTAGAATAAATACTATGTTTTTAGATCAGATTCTAACCATTTAAAGTTTGATTCATTTTTATGCAAATTAGAATAGTTAAAGAACATTTCCTTTTCTTCCTTCTTTCAAAACTAGTTTTTAACATTAAACTTCATTAAATTTAGTTGATTCATTTCATAGTTCTCATTTCTTAAGATTAACTCCTTTAGACATAAAGAAACAAAACCCCCCAAAACAATATAAAAACATACACAACGAAGTAAGAAGAAGGTTAGCTAAGAATATACAGTGCACCACACTTCATCAGATTACTAACCTCGGTTGATGATTTAAGATAAGCAATTTAAGACATTAAATTGGCTAAATAGAAACCCACTTAAAGGCTTCAGGAAATCCATTATGGAATATAAGACTACTAGCTTAGATCCATATTAGCTCCAGAATTGATCCTTGTTGGTGCTTGCTAGATCTAGATATAAGATGGATCTGTTGGTTTAAAAAATAATTAATTTTAATGAAGTCCTTGTGTTGGTTTTTGTTGTTAAAAAATTACATTTAAACTGTTGAAAATGGAAACAAGAAGAGGCTTCTAATTTAACTTTCGCTTAATTAAATTAGAAGGAAATTGCAATTCCACATCACATGATAGATTGTACGAGTTAACTATGTTAGGAAGACTTAATTGGTTTAGTTAATTCAAGTTGAGGGTTAAACTAGAGGCATGCAGAGTGTCTCCTACTTTTTAGGAGCCCTGGTTGAGTTTATTTTGAGTTGTAATTAGTTAACTTAATTTATTTGTGTTAAAATTAGTGTCACTAGTTCTCACTGATGGAGGAACTAGTGAGAAGTAAAGTGAATTAAATTGGCTTTAATCCACATGCAATGATCAATAAGATAACTGCTAATTCACTCAAAAATTACTCGTGCATGTCATTTCTGAGAAAGACCCAATTGATATTGGAGTTAAACGGAAGTGTACTATCAGTTGTGTAATCATCCAATTATACAAGTGGTGCATGGAGTGAGAGGAAGAGCATTGATGTATTGTGCAATAATTATTGGGGAATTTCCCTATTAATAGGGGCCTAATTCCCTAAGAAAATTCACAAGGAAATAGGGATTCTTGAGGCCAAGAAATTGGTTAATTATTGAACCAGTATTTCTTAGGAATCAATGAGACAGACAAAGATTGTGTAGAGAGCTCTCAAGCCTGAGAGAAGAATTGTATTGTTCTCATATTTTTTGACTTAAGCAATATACAGATAGAAATGTCTTTAGCTGAGGCTTTCCCTAGATAAATATTTGTGTTGCGTGATTGAAATTCTTTCTCTTTCTTGTTCATGTGATTATGCGATCGTAATTGGTTTCCGAAATTTGTAGAGTAGATTCAAGTATTTTGTTTTAGCATATTACAGATATCAATTTGAATCTATGTGGATTTTATACATGGTATTAGAGAAGGAATCACTATATAAGAGAATAATACAAGTTTTTTTTTGAGCAAGTGAATCAAATTTTCAGATCTACTCTTCAGGACCAGCAACATGATCGTGATGATTTTCTATGGATTGAGACTCGAATATGCCCTTGAGGGTAGTTAAAATTACATATATTGGAAGGATAGGGTGGAAGAATTATTGGAAGACAATGGGCTGAAGGATTTCATATACAGTGATATTCCAAAGCCTACGACAACATATGCTCAAAATCTAGAAGCATGGAAGAAGAATGTAGCAAAGGCAAGAAGGATTCTATTGGAAGGAGTTCGAGATCATATTGTCTCGAACCTCCATGGAAATGAAACTCCATATAATATGTGGAAGGCCTTAACATATTTGTTTCAAAATAGCAGCAACCACAAGAAGATGGTTCTGAAGGACAAGTTAAAAAAAATCAATATGGAGAAGGGTGACACAATACCAAAATACTTGACGAAGTTCACACATTGTCAAGATGAGCTTGGAAGTGTTGGTGTTATAGTTTTCGAGGATGATCTGGTGAGCCTAACACTTCTAGTCCTTCCCAAGAGCTGGTAGAGCTACTAGGATTCGGTGAATGTGAGGGAGAAGCTACTAGAGTGGGAGCGATTGTGGTCCGACTTGGTACAAGAAGATATTCAGCGAAATACCATAGATGTATCCTCATCAAAGACTTATGATGAGGAGAAATGTGCCTTGGCTGGAAAGGAAAAGAAAAGGAAATGGAAGGAATCCCAATCAAAATCATATTCTGGCTAGGAAGGAAAGAAGAAGGACTTCTTGAAGATTAAATGTTTTCACTGTCATGAGTTGGGACACTATGCCAAAAATTGTCCGCGCAAGAAGGCTGACAAGAAACCCTCAAGAGGAGCGGCAAGTGAAGCTCTTTATTCACAATTCAAGTTGGATTTCACTCTCATCACATGCATGCTATCATCAGTGATCAGTTATGTGTGGTACCTGGATAGTGGAGCTTCATTCCATATGACTAGAAACAAATAATTATTCAACAACTTGGAGGACAAGGATCTCCAGATGCACATCTAGATGGGAGATGATGGGAGGTATAGGATGACCGATATAGGTACTGCTACCTTTCAGTGGGAGTTTAGTACTCCTCTCACATTAAAAGATGTCATGTGTGTTCCTGGTTTAAAAAGGAATTTAGTTTCATTTGCTATGTTAGAAGACCGTGGCTATGATGTGATATTTAGAAAAGGAAAGGTGTTCCTTCGTCACAAATCCATAAGACAGGTGAAGAAGATTGGGGTTTGAGTAAAGAACCTCTACAAATTGGATGTAGAAGATTGTGTTGCATTGAGAATGAAAGCAAAGAAGGTGCCAAGCCGAGACATTGATGAGTTATGGCATAGAAGATTGGGACATCTACACCATGACGCTTTGAATATCACACAACAGATTTCTACAAGACTTCCCAAGGGTGCACTTGAGCAGTGAGATACATGCAAAGGGTGTATATTGGGTAAGTACACCGAATCCACCTTTCATGATAAAGACAGTTGAGCAAAGGCAGTCCTTAAAAGAGTTCACTCAGATGTGTGTGGACCGTTCTCAAAAACCTCCACATCAAAACACAGGTATTATGTGATTTTTGTAAATGATTTTTCACGCAAGTATTGGATATTCTTCATGCAGAAGAAATATCAAACGTTCTCAAAAAATTCTGAGTTCAAAGCACTTATCTAGAAAGATACAGGGAAGAAGGTGAAGGCTCTTAGGAGCGAAAATAGTGGAGAATATGTGTCGAATGTGTTAGAACTGCAAATTTTCAAAGTTTGGCCACCATTATATTTGAGTCTTTGATCCTCTCTCGTCCCCTAGCCTATGGTTGTGTTATCACAAAATTGTACTTGATTGGTTGCTGATCAGAAAACTCTATGTAACTGTTTCAAACCAGCTTTTGATTGAATCTTAGCCTCTTCAGTCTGAGGGGGCTCTCTCAAAGGGGTTTATGATATTTGATAATGATAAATACCATAGATGGATAACTCTATGGAAATTGTATCTTGTTTTTATGATTACAGGTTGAAAGAATGCAAGCTTGCTACCATTGGGCTTATGGAGTCAACAATCAGTAGTTTCAATGTCAAGGTTTCTTGACATGGAAGCTGAGGCAGATAAGAGTCTTTAACAATGGAAAATCACACATAGAACATAGGGCAACACAGTCATTTCATCAATAAAGGAAGTCAAAGCATAAACATAAGAATTATGAGTAATAAATATTGAATCTGCTGCAAGTGGTAAACATAAAGATATAGATCAAAAAGATGATAAAAAATCCATGAGAATCTCAGGTCTATCAAGAAGAAGTCCTCTGTATTATTGATATAAGTCAAATTACATAAAGCAGCAGTATGGTGTAAAAAATCTCCAAACCTTTACAACTTCGATAATTTGCCTTTAAATAGACATTCTTATAGCAGGGATGATATGCCCCTTGGCTAGATTCATTGAATTCTTCCTATGACACCTCATATAACATAAAAACATGTATTTTAACAAGAAAATGACAGCGACACCCTAAAGAATACATTTCCTAATAGGACTCAAACTCCTATTTATTACATCAGTCTACCTTATCTTTGAAACAATTACATATCAATTACAACTAAGCATCACGTGCTTGAAAAGGATATGACATCATTCATCACCACTTTACATATAAAAAACCCTCCTAATCATGTGGAACAAAATCCTATTTTTCAGGAAAGCAGGCCCCTTATCTTCAATGAAAGCTTTAGCTAATGAGTTGTCTCCACAACACTTTCTTCAAGTCATAAACGTTTGTTGGTAAGGTCCCTTGACCTTTTGGAGGTGTCCAGCTGTCCAAAATTTCCTTTAAATTTCTCCAAAACCTTCAAATATAGCTCGCTACGAAAATACGACGGTTTCGTAGCGAGCTTTCGTAGCGTCCAAAAAATAGCTTTTGCACCCATAAATTTTTCTCTTTTGTTGTTCCATGGTGTCAACCAAGACATGACACCTAACCACCATTAAAATCACTCCTTAAAAACTTCAAAAAGTAATTTTGGAAGCCAATAAGCTGCTACAGAAATTTTCGTAGTGTTTTCCTGGATTTAAGCCTAGGAAATGCTACGAAACTATTAAAAACTGCTTAATTTCCAGATTTCAAGATTTCCTCAAAAAATTGATCTCCAGCTATTAAAACCTAATATTTAGCATGCCATGAACCTTATAAAACACATTCACACTCAACTTAAGACCCCTGTGGTGTTTTCTCTTCATTAATGATCAATTGAGCTATGGGCTCCTCAACCACAGTCATCTTTAAGCCCTTCTTCTCCAGCTCCTCCTGGATCAAATCCAGCTATTGTTCTAAATCTTTCACTTCAACTTTTAGTGCTCTGTTCTTAGACTATAAGTGCAGGTTCATTTTTCTAATATGTTTCACCTCTCCTCTCAATGGCTTAGTCCATTTGATCAATTTCTCTATGTTATCCAAAGTCTTTGACACACTTAGGACCTGTTCTTCCCAAATTTCTTTCATCTTCTTAAACTATACTTTCTGAACCTCATGCTTCCTTGCCTCTTTCTTCAAGACTGATATTTCATCATTTTTCAACTTCAACTACTCCTTAAGGACCTCAATCTCTGTTTTTTCAATGATTTTCTCTTTTCCTTTCCTTTTTTTAATGAATGATTCTTCTTTTGCAGGTGAGGAAAGTTCAATGATGTTTGGTGGTGGCTGGAAAGTTTTAGTGGCCTTCTGAGCTTCTTTACTACTTTCCAAGACCTTTCTGGCATGTCTTGTCATTGGCTTCCTAGCCTGAAACATGAATCCTACATCTTCACCCTCAAACTCTAACTTCTTAGCTTATTTCGATTTCTTGAGCTTCTTTCCTCCCTCATCTATATCTTCAACTTGAACTATGGGAGTTTCCTCAATATCAATAGCATGCAAATGTCTTCTAAGTTACCCTTAGCCACTGTTTGGCTTCTTGTAACCCTTTTACTGCCATGTTTTTTCACTATTGGCTTTTGTTTTGCAAGTGTAACTTTGGGTGTGTCAGCTTTCTGCAATGGCTTTGTTTCCATGATCACTGGCTCAATTTTCTCTATCATATCAACTTGCTCTGCCACTAAAGGTGAAGGGATATCTCTAGGTTTATGAGTTCTTTTAGGAGTGATGGCATCCACTTCAAAACCACTAACAAACAGAAAATATGACCAGTCTCTGCCAAATATTTTTAACTCTTCTAATACCAGTAACTTGATTAAACCATGATGAAAGAGTGAGGTCTCATTTCCATCAGATTTAGCTTGAACTTTGTCAGACATTTTAGCGAAGCTTCTGTATAAGTAAAAAGGAAAATCAAGAAACCTCTTACCAAAAAAATGTAGCAAAAGCCTGAAATGTTATGAGTAAACCATGTGGTACCTCCCTTCACAAGTGAAGTATTTCTGAATGATTAGCAATAGCTTTGAGAAGTTTTCTTTCATGTAGCTCCTTGGGATGGCATTTGTGAGATCAATATCACTATGCTCTAGCTTGATAAATTCTTTACATTCCTACATAGTGAACTTGAAACCTTTGAACCATTGTTCTCCTCCTCTAGAAATTATTGTTGTTGCTGCTATGGTCTCTGGTGTTACTGTGAGGTTCAACATCCCCACCTTTGAAGCTATCCTATTGAAACTGATGGAAAACTCCTTAGAAACCTGCACATGGCACCCTTGCAATATTTGGAAAAACTGCAAACACCCTGTTCTTCTGAAAACTTCTAAGGAAATTGGATCTTCATTCAGCAAATTCATGTCTGATGGCTCATATTTGAGACAGTGGCCTTCTTTTTTGGTCTTCCTCTTTGTAGCCATGGTGCTTTTATACCTTCTATGCCTTTCTTGATCAATGACACATGCAATTGTTTTAAAATGCCAACAACCAGCTTGGCTTGGTGAAACAACTCTCCTGAACTAAGCAACATGCAAAGATGGAGTGGATAATGACACAAGACTCAATTTGGAAAGATTTTAAAGTTTATATGACAGCTCATGGGTTAGTCATGACTCATGTATACTTAAAACAGTAATAATGACCTCAGCCATGACCATTGTACCTTGCCTTAACCCTAACTGACTCGAATGACACCCACTCTAACATTTCTAATCATTGACTGACACCTAGCACCGAATTTGAAAAGACAGACAGAAAAACCCCTTTTCGTAGCGTAGTTAGTGTATTTCCTGGCAGTTTCGCTACTAAATTATTAGCAGTTTCGTAGCGAAAAATGCATTTTTACTGTGTAATTCGCTACGAAAGCAAGAAATCTTGGCTAAAGTGAACTTTTCGGATTTATAAGCTTGGGAAATGGAATATGTCAGAAAATAATGACTGATGTGACATGAAAATACTTGAATGGGGGTGGGTTTGGACCTTAGGATAGGCTAATGTGAAAAAATTTTAATTTTACCTTTACCAACTAATGACAAATGAACTCTATGACCATACCTTCGACAAATGAACCTCTAAGACTATGTCAAATGATGTTTCACTTTTTCTGAGTGATAACAGGTTGGAGGCCCTCGAGGGTTAAAAATGTGTCAATTGTTTTGTCACTTTTAACAAAATCCAAAAAGTTTGACTCAAATAATTTGTTTTTGTGTCTTAGAGTAATTAGGGAAAATTTCTTTTAAATAATTCTTTTAACTACCTTGAGTAGTTAAGGCCATGGATTTAGTTTGAGAAGTATTATTTATTCATAATGATATCTTCTATCCAAGGCTAAGGATAAAATGTTAGAGACATCAGCTATTTCAGGAATAATAGGAAATCGTTACCTTTTTGGAAAAGTAGCTATTTTCTTCAGAAAATTTGGTTTCATTAGCAACACAGAAATAACTACCTTTTCAGACAAGTAGCTATTTTCTTTAGAATTTGTATAAGGAGGTGAAAATGCACTACTCTTTGGAATAATTGAAGGTCTTCTAAACAAGAGGTATTACCCTTTTTAAAGGTGGCTATTTCTAATTGGAGGTTCATTAAAAGGGGGTTGGCTATCCTATTTGTTAAGGTTAGTTAGCTAATGCTACTCATTAAAGGTGAAGTATATCAAAACTGAAGTACGAGTAGCAGTTAGTTAATTATTCAATGGAGTGAAATATTTGGTGGAGTGAGTTGGCACCAAAATTCAAATCATTTGATTTCATGTCACTTAACCTCACTGTGATTAAGGGCATGTAGTTCACTATTTCCCATTTAACCCGAGAAATCTACAACAAGCAGTTTTTTACCTTCGTGCAAGCAGTTAGGGCTTCGTGGCTGGTTGTTTTTCATAGTTTTACAGGTGTTCATTAGTAGTTGAGTCAGATGTTAGTAAAACGGAATGGGTAAGAGTGGTAAGGTAAACCGCTCAAAGCTAGCTAACATATGGTTTGTTGATCACCGTGCAAAGGCACAGTTCTAGGCATCTAGATGGTATCATTTTTTGAAGAAGTTCTCAAGGGAGAACGTTGCAGTTACTCAGGCATTTGCCGATTCTTTAAAAGGAGAGCAGGTCAAGCTGAAGTCTTGGACTTTCAAATCTCAGAGACCATCATAGTACGAGATACCCAGCTGTCAGCTACAGGTGAGTCATGGTATAAAAGAAAAACTTTGCTTAGAGAGTATTTAAATGCATATCTTAAACTTGAGCATAAATTGTATATTGGACCCCTACTATCCATATTTCTTATTTTAGGCCTGAATGGCAAGGATTTATCACCACAATTCAAAGTTGTGTCATCTACGAAGGCAGTTTTTCCATAGTGCATCAATATCAGATGAGGTTTTTATCTCATATTTTGGGCTCTAGACATATGAACCTCCCATTCTTCCTCTACAAATATCTGTTGAAATTGTCTCAAAAGATACAACGAAACCCACATTATTCACTCCATAATATTTATCATCGGGGGTTAATAAAAATGTTGGTGGTGTATCATTTTAAGAAGAACATAAACACATGGAACAAGTTCATAGTAGAGACGGTTTCAATAGTGTTAATTCAAGGAGAAAAGTAAGAAGGCCTTCAAGATAGAAGAACGAGGAGGAAGAGTCAAACCCTGCACCTATATTGACCCCTTCACAAGCTGATCAATATTCTTCACCAACAAGCAGGTAGACAAGAAACTCAGCTAGAAGAGCTACAATTCAAACCACCATTCCTATACCTATGATGCAACCAGCAAAATAAGTTTAAACTAGAAGGATACCTAAGGAACCACAAACCTTGGAGTCTTTCAGAAAATAGCATGCAAGCAATTTTAAACAAAAGTCCACTCTACTTGACAAGAATGATATTTCTAAATATAAGGAAGAGGTAGCTTCCTCTTCAAGAAATAAATGCAAAAGAAGTCACATTTTGTCAGAAGGATCTTTAGTGGAAGCTAGTAGTGTGGAGAAGGCCACCCTTGAAACATTAGCACCAAGCCCTATTCTAGAGACTAGACTGGAGAATGAAGAAGGCAATGTGACTCCAACAACAGAGGAACCAACACTGGCACAAGTTTATTCCTCTCTCAAAACATAAACTAAGTGAAAGAGTCAAGTTTCAGAGACTACAATAGAGGAACCAAAAATAGGCCAACTTTATTCATCTCTAGGTTCATTAGCTAAAGGAAAGAAGAAAGTAACAATCCACTAATACTCATCATTTGATGAAGAGAGTAGTGAAATAGAGTTTACTGAAATAGAGTTTGAAGAGGAGCAGCAAAGCAGAGTCATCCAAGGAAGAAGGAGGCCTTAATACATTCCTAATCCATATATTCAAAGGCCTCATACCAGACCAAAAAATAACTCAAGCTAGCTAGCAAGCTCATAACTTATCTTGCTCTCAGAGATGAGATAATAAACATAGATGAGAGTCGATAAAATTATCTAGGAAAGAAGAAGGCTTGGAAAAATAAATAAGCACAAAAGATAAAACCAAATAAGAGGGTCACTAAGGCAGAATCTCTTAGGTTGTTGGCCTCTGTGCTAGATTTTTCATGATTAAATATCTAAAACTAAGGAAAATATGGAGAATCATATCATTTTGGACCTATCTACAGTCCTGCAAAGTGTTATCCAATAAATTTGTCTTCCACATGTCATTTGCAATTGTTTACTGTTGCACTTTTGTGGATAAAGATCCAGGTGTCATTTTCAGTTAGCTGTTGCACTTTTTGTGGAAGAAATTTTTCCAGGAAAAAAGGAGCAGTCAGCCACCTCAACTCAGCCATTTTGATTTCCATATTATCATCTTTTTCTTCATGCATGTGTAAACCAAATATTGTATTTCAGACTACCTTTCTGTTATTTTTAAGATAAGCTTTTCTATATTTAGAAGATTGTAATAAAGTTCCTACAACATACTTGCACTTTTTGTGGAGCTTTAACAGAACACCTTTTTGTATATATACTATGAAAATAAATGAGGAAAGGGTTGGTGAGTTGTTCATCTCATTGCATCATGAATTGTATACTTTTTTGAGCTTATAATATCCAAATACACTCTTGAGGACTTATAAATGATTTGATGTGCGTATTGTCTAATTTTCCTATGTATTTCCATATCTTACAATTTCATTTCCATATTTTGATCTACATATGTTGTCTCATGTTTTTTTCAGTCTTATGATATAGCTGTACATGATTATCTATTTTTATCAGTCTTGTTTTACAAGTTTTCTGGATAAAATGTGTATGGTAATCCTATTCATAAGCTTTCCCTGTGACAGAACACTTTAAAATGTATGATGAGATTTTGTAAGTCTTGAAGAAGCTTTCTTTCATCAATAAATTATAGGTCTGCAATATTTTGTCTTCTTTTCTTTTTAACAATGGACTTCTATCATATAGACCTACTATTCTTTCACATTCTCCTAACCATTAGAATACAAAATTATCCTTGCTACCACATAAAGCACTAGTACCCTCATATGTGTGAGTGATTTATTAGTTTGAAATCCTTTTGTTTTCTAGTGTGTGAGAACTTCAACCACCTTCCAAAACTTAATCCAACTATAAGAAAAGCCCTTGAACTTAAGATGTGTTTGTTCGGGCACTTGTTACAATCCAAGTGCCCATTCCAGCACTAACAGAATGAATTCATGAACTTTTGTGCTTCATAAGGCATTTGACAAGAATTGATAGCACCTCATAACCCACAACAGAATGGGGTTGCAGAAAGGAAGAACAAAACTATTGTGTTTAATATCCGCAAATGGGAATATTCATCAAGGCCTGCTGAAATAACACACTTCTGGGAAATATGTGCACTAAAATGAGTTTTCAGCTCCTGGATCCCTTAGATCAGTGGATCTAACGTCTAGATCCAAAAGGAGAGAAAAAAAAAATCAAACTACGTGTGGTAAACAGATCTCCCACCACCTAGTCTAGCTGAAAAACACCCAAAGAGAAGGGCTGCAGCTATGTGCAACAAAATGCTTCAGAAATAATGCAGTTTTGAGAGCATGAGCAGGAGGCCAATAATAACGACCAAATTTTAAATAAAAAATAGCAAATCAGATCCATAATTATGCCCTTACATTATATAGCAGAATGTAGAAGACAAAATAAGAGAAACTCTTCAGAAAAGAGGGTTTCAACACATGTATTAACTACAAAATGGCTTAACAGCGTTTTCATAAGAGTTGCAGCAGCTGTATGTTACACTTTAGATATAGAGCAGATCTGTGTACAAAAGATCAGATCCATTTCAGTTATGTACACTAAAAAGGCTCTTTTACAAGATCCCCTTGGGGTTTTGATCAAATCATGCAATACATAGAGTAGATCTGAGTTTAAAGTAGCATATCTGCAATATTATTCAAAAATTTCTGAAGATGTTTTACATTATAAATAGATCATATCTATACAAAACATGGATCAGCAAGCTAATCTATGGATCACCAAAGTGAAAGGCAAAGCCCAGCACCTGACATCTCTTCTCAAAAAGTGGGTCAAAACTCCCTGCAATTCCTTCTTTGAAAATAACGCAGTCCTGGAAGGGAAAATGCATTGTAGCTTAAAACACTGAGTTGGCCTGATGCCAAGATATGAAATATCAGCTCCAAAGGTTCAGAACTCTCTTTCCCATGGGATAGAATACTTTCCCACTGAAAAGAGGGCCTGAAATGGCCTAGATCTGAGCAGATCTAGCCTCCACTTGTTGCAGCTTGCAAGGACAACCCAATCCTAAACATGATCAGCGCTATATTTGGAAGATGAACTTGGCCAAATGTCTGATAGTGGATGAAATCAACAAGACTCCTCCAAGAAATCCTCAATGGAAGAGGTGGGATTCCTGCATAGGAACACCCAAGTGCTAAGCATCACTATTCTCAGCTAAACAATAGATAATTGTATTTGTCTAAAAATACAATATACTCATAAATATTCACAATCAACAACCCTCTCTTGCTTCTCTCCTCTTCCTTATATAAGATGGATGCCTTGTCAAACCCTAAACCACTTCAATGAATTAGCTCCTTTCACATGAGGAGCCTCCCTCTAAAACTGCATTGTCCATCCATGAGGTACATTGAATCTAGACTACGTTGTAGATTTGGTCAAGATTGACCCAGTCTCATAGCTCACACCCATTCATACCTGCAAGTGTTTTGTTTACATGGCCCAGATTTATCCCTATTCATATGGGCATTGATTTATTCATTTATTTTCAGGAGTTTTACATGTCCTCCTTTATTCATGTATTCATGCAACAGAAAATGAAACAAAAATGTATATTCCTCTTAGCTTAGGCTAAGTAGGAATATTACAGTCCTCCCCTCCAAAATGTTGCTTGTCCTCAGGCAACTGATAGGGTGAGTGTTGCAATACTTCTCCTCCTCCATTTGTGACACCATCAAGGATCAAGCCCTTCTCATAAGAGTGTTCACCAAGCCAACCCATCATGAATTGTTCCTCCAAAGTCATCATAAGATGTACGTAGTCCATCCCACAAGGAGTGAAAAATTCAACAGAAATAAACATGGCTGGAGCAATGCTTTCTCTAAAACATGAAGCATGAGGTACATAGGGAAGTTCCATTCCATGTGGTACATACAAACTGCCCATCCTCCCTCCATACAGTCCCATAAATAGCACAACTATGTCAGCCAAGTATGGAAGCAAAATTACATATATACAAATAGAAATTTGAGCTTGAGGAGGTGGGTCAAAATCCCACATGTGATGCCAGCGCAGTGAATCTCCTAACTGCATTAGATCAAAGTGTGGTAAGTGGCCTTCCCACCACACATTTGCTGCATAAGTCATCTTAACATAGCTAAAGATGTCAGATATGTTTGGTGCCTTTGGGAAGCACCCATCATGAAAAGGAATCTCCCTTTGCTCAACAAAGGAGTGGCCAAGTTCAGAAATTTTATTGGCCCACCAAAAGCCATGAGATCTACATGATATCTCACTCCCTTTAGGAGTCATAGCCTGCAAAAACATGGTAAAATAATGTGATAAATCAGGAAATGAAACTTTCTTTGCATGATCAGATTCTTTACCATCATAGTTCCTCATGCACATAGAGTTGTGCATAGGCATTCCCCCTCTCCCAAAAGAAGGAAGAGATAGCTGAAATGACTCTTGCATAGAGTCCCTTAGCTACCCCAACTCCACATAGCTCATGCACTCTTGAAAGTGCTAATGTAGTCTCTCAAGCCTTCCCAATCAAAGCTCCTCATGATTAGGGTGTAGATCTTCATTGACTGCATATGGCTGAAAAAGAACTCTTTGTGTGCCCCTTGTAGTATCTTCTGCTTGAGCTTGGAAGCTCTAGACAAGAAGACCCTACCATGATGATATATGACTCCCCCTTGTACTTAGTAGCCCTCTTCTTGCTGCATGTCATCTATTATCATACATGTGTGGAGATATTTGGAATACTCTACAAGCAGTTGAGATTTCTAGCATAGATCCACAGTACTCAACAATGACAGTGTTGATGATACATCCACAGGAGTGTCTGTCATGTTGTTGATCTCCTCTTTGACATTTCTCATGCCAAAGATGTGCGTTGGAAGGTTGATCCTCCCATTCTTCTCCTCCCATAGCGCAGATCTAGAAATGAGAGGGAGTGGTAGTGATAAAGGAAGAAGATCCCCTTTATGCTTGAGTTGTCCCAAGCCTCCCAGCGTTGTAGCTTGGTCTTCCATTGCTCCAATCCCTCCTAGATCTAAGTTTGGAGTAGCACTTTGTGAGGTCTTCCCCACAAGATCTGAGTCTGGTGGCCTCCCAGGAGGTTTTCCACTAGATAAGAATGTCCCATGCAAAATTCTCATGAACATAAGAGAAGGGACTGTGAGGTCCTTGCTTCCATTGCGCAAATCCATCTCTGTTGTTTGTGTGGAAGTGTTAGGTGAGGGGTAAGTATGCATGCCATGGATCATTTGAGGTTCACCACTCTTCATTTCCACCCATTAAATTTTCATATCCTTCCAATCAGTGGTAACTTTCCCCAATGTAATCAAACATTGAACACCCATAATGATATTGATGTGCAATATCCCAAAATCGGGACTGCTCAGCAAACATGCACTAAAAACGCATTTCCAGTAATATATGCTATAAAATAACAAAATTAAATATTGGATACTGTAGATAAGTCAATATAAAACCTAAATCCAAGAATAGAGCTGAAACAAATCAAAATAGGTGGGTTAAACAGATCTCCCACACTTAGGATTGCTAAAAAGAGTTAAAACCCCAAACACTGCAACACAAGAAATTTTGCATAAAAGTGACTACGTAGTATAAAAGAGGGTTTGTACACATAAGTGGTACAGAAAAATAGATCTGAAATTATATTAAACAATATGCTCAGAAGAATGAGATCTAGTCTCCTTTATACAAAATCTAGAGAACCCGGGAAGGGTTTCTAGGAGTTCACCCTGAATACAAATGGTGATTTTCAGCAGTATGGCTGAATAATCACTGCAAAATAAATAACACGAGTATTTAAGGCTATAAGGATAGAAATCCAATGCCGATATGATCAAAGGTCTTATTTCGTGGAAGAATCCACTCTCCAATCACCGGAAACTCCCCGAAAGAGCCACAGAAGACACTGCTAAAACTGCCCTCCCGAAATAAAGCAATTCTTAAGTGGAATAATTTTGTAGGTGATGAAAATGTGTTGGCATGCTGCCAATGATCTGATATCATCCCAAGAACTCTCCAAACTGATCTCCCACAAGAAGGAAACCTCCCTCCTCTGCAAAATCAACTTAGACAGTGGGTTTCTCAACCCTCCACTGCTACACCCTGCAACTCAACACAACCTCCTATAGAAACTGCACTGAAACTGAAGAATGAAGCTTGGAACCAATTCCATATGTGTGGAATAATATATCAGGTCTCTCATAAGAGCTACTCAAATGGAAGATAAGGAATTCCTTAACAGGAATTCCTTAGTGCTAAGCAGCACTAACAATCTTAGCTAAATAGCTAGGAGAGCAAAAGTCTAAGCAGACATAAAAAATGTAATACATAAGCTAACCTCCAAATGGCTTCCATCCTCTTCCTTATAAACTAATTGAGCCTTCTCACCTTGGGTCCCACTCAATAGGGTTTGCACCATCACATAAACAATCTCCCTCCAAAATTGTGTTGTGCCTTCATTAGAGCCACTCCTCTAAACTGTGTTGTTTGATTTGGTCAAGGTTGACCACTTCAATTTGCTTCAGCCCTTTTCACACCTAAGGGTCTTCAATCCAGCTCACATATAGCTATCTAGGCTGAACCATATTCACATTGAGCTCTTTCATTTTTTTATCCACTCCTCCTACATTTATGTTGTTGACTTGGTCAAACTTGGCCTTGTCCACATGCAAAATGTCCCTCTTCACACATGGGAGTGTAAAATCCAGCTGGAATTATGATCCCCTTACACAACATGAGGGATTTTTTCATTATTTCTGAAATGCATGGACCTCCTTAACCTTTTATTCATCTCCTAAGTGACATTAGCAAAATTTAATATTCCAATTTGCTGCATGCAAATTTTGGCATATTACAGTCCTCCCCTCCCAAATGTTGCTTTTCCTCAAGAAACTGCAAGGATAGAACTAAAGAGCACCCTCTTATTCCCTTGTAGCAACCTCAAAATATAAAATCCCCCAAGGATCAAGGTGCTAACTCATCAATAGGCCTCCAAGCTATCATCCATGTAAAATGAGTTACCTCCCAACATGGAAACTTCTGAAAATCCTCCTCCACCTTGGGCTCTTGCAAAGTAGGTGGGCTGAAATGCTGAACATGGTAGAAAAAGTGGCCTACCCCACGCTTTCCTCCTCTCCACTTAATATAAGTGCAGAGAATCTGCTGATCTTGGGCTGCAATAATGTTGCCCTCAATTGGAAAGAAGGAAACTAGATCTCCAAAGAACCCTTTTCCAACATTGTGAACCAAGCTGGCCCAACCCATTTCATACATGATGGATAAGAAATCACCACTATATGGCATCCCATCCATCTCATGGCCCTCCTCATAAAGAAACAATGATTTTGTTGTAGTGGCCATATCTCCTCCCATGCTCCCCTTAGAACATGTAATGCAGAAAGTATGGGGATCCTCCTCCCTAAAGAACACATCCACCCAATGTGATTCTCCCCCAATCATGCTCCCCATAAAGGAAATAACAACATCATAAAATGGGCTCATGATTAGCATCAAAATGAAAGAAATACTGAAGGTTTCATGTGGTGCTGGAGGGTACCAACAGTCTCCCAAGTGGTCACAATGCAGTCTTCCCCACTGCAGCTTTAGAAAGTAGCATGGCAATTTGTTTCTTGACAAATGGCTAGTTGTGTAAGTCACCACATCTACTAGCAAATAGAAAATGGTTGAATGTATCAACTGAGCATACAAGGAGTAACCAAACACTTGCCCAAGGTCATATAATAGATGGTTGTCTCCATCATAATAGCTGGCCAAAAATGGTCCATGAAGCCCAAAGAAAAAATTTCCCCTTTGTAGAGAAATGCACTACAAAGAAATGGTAATAGCATGCAAATATTGTTTTGAACAATCAATAAATGCGAAAACAGAATTCTTACCATGTAATGAGAGTAAGATGGTGACAGGATCCATAAATGAGTCCTCCATAGTGGTATGACATACTCCTATGAAGAGGATTGAACCATATGTTGCATGAAGATCCCCCTTCTCATGCTTGGAAGTCCAAGTCAAGAAGAACATACCATAGTCACAGATGAATCCATCCACTACTCTATCACTCTCACCTCCTCCTTGTCCACCAAGTGCATCAAATGTGAAGTGATCCTGGGAACACTCCATCAACAAGTCCCTGCTCCAAAG